>QPFY01000005.1:0-1200000 GCA_003665825.1 Microbotryum silenes-acaulis
CCTTAGCCGGTTCCAGGTGACACATCAAGTGCGGGTCGAGTAAGGTCGAGCCGCATGTACCGAGCAAGTGACGTCTCACCATGACGGCAAAGCGTTGCGTTGTCGTGTCTTCGTGCAGTGAAAGAAAGTCGAGTCGAGTGGTGCGAGGATCGGCGAATGTCGAGTCTTGGGTGGCCGAGGCAGCAGCGGCAAAGATACGAGCTTGCACGCTCCTCGACGAGCGATCTATCGCACCGAGTTAAGTCTTGAGGTCAGGGTCGATCGAGAGGAGATCGAAGTCGAGCAAAGCAAGTTTCGCCGAAAAGGTCTCGATTCTCAATCCGTAAGAGTCGACGCTCATTCATCCATGAGAGCTAGAAACGGTTTCGAGCGAGTCGGAGTTTAAAGAGTCGAGTTAAGCGCAGGACGGAATCTGAGACCTGATGGAGCGAAAAAAAGTCGAAGATAAGCAAGAGGGCATAGACTTGCGACACGCGGTGTGGAGGAAGTGCAGGACTTTCCGTTGAAGGTACGCACTGACCTGAAAGACGTTTGCTCGAGAAGTAAATGCCAAACGAGTTCGTTGACAGCAAGCGCGGGGAGTGCCAGAAGCGAAGCGAGTAGAGACGGAACAACATGCGACACTGATCGCAATCCTTGACCGCACGACCAGGGTTGCTGACGCGTGTATGCACGTGCATGTCGCAGAGGTGGGATGGTGATCGCACATATCCAGCCGGTCGAGCGAATCGCCGAGGTCGATTGAGAGTGCGAAGGATCGTCACCGTCCGAAGCCTGATTCGAGCGCCGAGTGGTCCGGAGAAGCCCGACTCGAGACTTTATGTTTCAACGTGCGCAACGTAGGATGGAGTTCGAGTAAGTTGCAAAGCAATGAGGAGTGTGCCGTGAAACATCTCGAGAGTTTTGCCGGGAAGTCGATCGGTCGGAGTGATCGACGAGGTTGAAAGCCAGTGTGCAAGGACGGTCGAGATGTTTGCAACAATGAGTCGGGACCTAGACGGTCTGTGATTTTGGGTGGATGGCTCGACAGCAAGATGAGGGCGCGGGAGGTTGAGTGAATCGCGGCGGGGTCGAGACGGGGTGAAAGTGCTTGTGCCGATGAACGTCTCCGATCTCGACATTGACGAAATCAGTCGAGTCGCGCAACAGATGTTCCAACAAACCCCGAGCTAGCCGCGTCGATGAGACTCTTCGACTCGATCAAGAAAGAGATGTGAGGGAATGCATTCGTGCGATTGGTTGACGTTGACGACGCGGGTGCACCATGTGGGGGTGGCGGAGGAGATCGGCACAGGTCGACAGTGGTGTTCGAGGTGGAGCGACGAGGATCGAGTGACGTGTGCATCAATTCAAGACCGCGGGAAAGTATCATCTTTTCGATGGTGCTGATGACGGGCTCGCGTTGTAGTTGCAGAGTATGGTCGTACAAGTCACAGAGTGGTTCGGTGCCCGGATGCCAGCGAGTCGACCAATGTCGGATGCGCGATCTGAACCAGAGTCAGCAAAGAGGAACATGAGAAGAGTGAATGGAGTGAGAGCAGAGTACTATCGGAGTGAAGTACTCACCACAATCATTGGTCGAATAGCGAGTGCGCGATCGGGGTGACCGAGCACGTGTCCGACCGAGAACGCTCGAGCGATGCATCGACGCAAGCTAGCACGTTGCTGAAAGTGATCACGCCTTCTCAGGTGGAGGTGTAAGTCGTATCGTACCAAGATGATCATGTTGGAGTCGTTGCTAGTCGTGTCGTGCGACGTCGCACCGTGCTCGCATCAGCCGGCACGAAGGCACACGTCGAGCGTCCGTTGAGAGCGGCTGAGCTGCATCTTGCCGAGTGGGTGATGTAGAGATAGCGGCGTGTCGTTAAGCTGTGGCGGAGTGAGAACAGAGCCGTGTCGAGTCGGGTGGTACGAGTGGTGTGCGAGTGGTTCGAGTGGTTCGAGTGAGTGGGGAGAGGCAAAGGAGCCGTGTCGCGCGCGCGCCAAAGTCGTCGAGGCCACAACGCACCTAGCGTGATTGAGTATATTCGAAAGCACGATGCAGGATAGCACAAATTAGGCGTATCGTAATTGTGAATATGTCGCAATAAACCTATCGCCGTCTACAAGTCCTCGAGTCGGCCGAGCCCCACCCGCGGCGAACGGCCGAAGCCCGAAACGGATTTCGATCGTTGGCTGTCGCGTCGACGCGTCGACGCGTCTGCCGCTCGGCGCCGACCGCCTGTGGTCGCAGTACAACCGAGCAAGAAGGGATGCTATTATACCCACCTCATTGATGGTACTGTGCCGTTCCCCATGATTGATGGTCGACAGGTCATTGAGTCATTGGGCCCGTCAACGACTGCGTATCGTTCAACCGCGACGACTACGTATCGTTCAACCGCGGCCCAGCTTTTGAGGCCGGGAGACCAGCCGAAGTGACGCGCGCGGCAAGCCACTTTCGATCGGCCGCCGGGCGCCCGCAAACGCTCGGAACGCGTTTTCGACGACTCTTGAGCAACTTTTGGAGCCTGTAGAACAACTTTTGGTGATATTTTGAGGCGCATGTGTAAAGCCGACATCTTTGGGCTAAACGAGGGTGTAAAAATGATGGGACAAACACTTCAATAAAGAGCGTTCTTCCACATGGTCCTCCAGTGGCTGGCTTTCGGGGTCCTCGCGGGAAAGGCGGAGGCGCGCGGAGTCCAAAGTTGGGAGTTGCGGAATCCTTTTTCATGACAGGTAGTTGAGGTCTCGACCAGTCTCGACCTTCCGCAACGAAGTGAAAGTCGCTTCAAATCCTGCTCTCCCTCACCCTCCTCCCACTCCCTGCTCGTATTCAAGACCTGCCACCGCTAGTGACCAGCCGGTCCAGCCTCCACTGCCCCGTGACCCACTGCATCACGCCCAGGGCCTTCACAGTGAGTTGGCCACAGTAAGTTGGCCCATAATGGACCGAGCTTGGCCTTGTTTTGACTCGTATGACTGACGCCACTGGCCCACGCCCGAATTGGGGCCGTTGCAGTGACCGCCCGCGCAGGCACGAACCTCGCGCGCCAGAGCGCCGGCGCATCGACAGGGCCAGTGCGCAGGAGCGCGCGCCTCGCTGAAAAGGACGCGACGCGCGTGGCACACGGCGCCGACTCGCCCGCTCAGGCTCTTGCCTCGACCTCGACCTCGCCCTCGCCCTCGCCCTCGACCTCTGTAGCCACAAACTCGGCCGCGACATCGAGCTCAAGCTCACCCTCACACGCAACCCCCAACGCGTACGACCTCGCTGAACTGAGGGACGCGGTCTCTCCCTTGGTATCGTCGAGCCACTCGACCCCGATACAACCGCGCCGACAGCCGGCCTCGAACGAGCGAGCAACCGCCAGAGCCGGGAGGATCTCCGAAGCGGTCCAGATGGACCAAAAACATTGTCCGGCCCTCGAGGCCTACTTCTTCGGCCATCCGACCGCTGAGGAGCTCGCTAAGAAGATCTGGTCCAAGGAGTTCAAGATGGGCACCGAAGAAGCGCTGGCCGAGGTCATAGCAGGTGTCATCAACACGGTCAGTCGACGCCTGGGCTACTCGATGGTGTGTATTCCTTCGAGAGCTGACTCGCCTTCCCATTGCCGTGTGTCTTACTGTTGGACCTCTAGACTGGAGACCGGCGATTGGTCGCCTGCCGGAACTCGCCACAATACATCGGCGTCGCACCTGACCGCGTGGAGACGACCGAGAAGACGGCCGATGTTGTGCTCTTGACCCACGCTGCGGTCGCGCACGACCCAACCCTCCCGGATGTATGGGCCCTTCCCAGTCACGCCGATCCGCAAGCCAAGGAACTCGACGCCGATGCGGGCCCCGACACCAACGTGAACTCCAACGCGAACGAAAACGGCAAGGGCCAGCATCACGACGAGGACAACAACGCAGAAGAAGACAGCACGAACAAGGCCAAGGTCAAGGACAAGGTGGGCCTGAACCAGGCCAAACGCTCCTTTACGCAAGTGGCCGCCGTCGGCGAGACCAAAGCCGGCACCTCCATCGCCGAGGGCCAGTTGTTCCGACGGTTGTCGGCACTCCTCGCGACGCCGATTCGGGAACACGCGATCGGGTTCACCCTGCGCGGCGACCGTCTCAAAATTTACGTTATGGCTGCTTGCGGGGTGTTCGTTACCAACTCCCGAACGGTCACCCAAGAGAATGGAAAGCTGTCGACGTTCTTGTACCGTCTCGTCCAACACAGCGATCGGCTTAACGGCATTCTTGCCACCACAACCTCGCTCGACGACCGCTGCGGCCCGTTCACGTACTGCCCCGACTTCTTCCCACCGGCGGCCTCAGAGTTCAGCTGGGGGGCAAGGATGATGTCCAACTTCAAGATTCAGAAGCTTTTGTTCCGTCGACAAAGAGAGTGCGGCCGCGCGACGTCGACATACGAGATCATCCTTGGTGAGGGCGCCAACAGCAGTACCTGCGCAATGACGATCATTTGGGTCGAGGAGTCGCGCAACTCGGACTTGGTCGAGATCCGCAACGTGATCCAAGAAAAGAGACCCCGAGGGCTCGCTCCGCTGGTCGGCGTCTTTCGCACCGAATACAGGACCCTCCCCATCTTCCTACCCGGCGACGAATTCCTGAAAGATGTCACCCCGCGGGCCAGGGAGGTCGTCGTTCACGAAGAGTGCTACAACCCACTCGCCACGCTCGAAAACGCCAAGCAGCTCGCGCGCGCTCTCGAGGGTGCGATTGAGGGTGAGTGCTCAGCGCAGAGCGGGACAGCGCGCTGAAGGGTGTGCCTACACTGACGACCCTTTGCCTTGCGTAACAGGGCATCGCCAGCTTTGGAACTACGGCTTCATCCACCGGGACGTGTCCTATGGCAACGTAATGGTGGACCAAAACGGCAAAGGGATATTGATTGACTACAATCTGGCGGTGAAGAAGGCTCGAACGGCAGAAGAAGAGTGTCGCCTCAGGCGCTCGGTACGTTCTCGCGTCCGTGCTAGCCCTCGACACGTTCTTGGTCTCACCCAACTCCTTCCCACCCTTCCCCTGTACCATGATCAATAACAGGGCACGCTACCCTATATCTCCCGACTCTTGCTCAGCCCCGCAACCGAGGGTGTGGTACACGAGCGCTGGCATGATATGGAGTCGTTTTTCTATGTGGCGTGCCGCACGGCTTTTCAATCTGGGTCTGCCGACGCGCCTCTTTTCGAAGAGTCGGACGCCGCGGATATCTGGAACGCGTGGAACGCCCAGAAGCTCAAAGATGCAGCAATCAGGAAAGACCGGCTGCTTCTGGACGTCGGCTTCGAGGAGCTCCTGGACGCATGCGCATCTCGTTGGTCTGGCGTGGAGAAGGTTCTGAGTGTCCTGCAGCAAAATTGCTCACTGAATTGGTCTTTATCGAGGCTGAGATACATCGAGACGGAGCAAGAACTTGCGTCACGTTGGAACTCCGATCAGATGTCGTATGAACACGTTCAGGCGGCTTTCAGGGCCCTTTGCGAGTAGAACCGTGCTCGAAATCCCCATTCCTGTTTTGCATTTCTATGGACGAATCTGAAAGTAATACTAGACATCGTACTGTGCGTTGTGATCAAACTCCTAGGTCCCGTATGCTCAGACCAATCGACATCATCCTGCCGAACCCGATACGATCAACGAAAGGAGTGGGGCGAGTTTCGGTGGGACTGCGGCGGGGCTATAACGAAAGCAACCCTCCATAGACCAGACAGGCACCAAAGCTTCAGTAGTGTGTTTCGACCTATTTATATGGGCACTTTTCAACTACCAAATACCAAATTCCCCCGCCAGCTGCCCGCCAGTTCTGCGCGCGCTGTCCAGCGCGATCCTTGCAAAGATGGAGGTTCGGACGAGCACCATTTCGTATTTGAGAGGGCGACGGCCCCCGCAGCCTTCGGCCAAGAGCGCTCGCGATCTCCGAAATGGAAAACGATCAAATGCGATTCATCACGACACATCATACATCCGTCATCGGAGCGCTATTCGGGCTGGCGGAGCAAAGGACCGCCCATACGACCACGTGTTCGAGCGCTCACCCGGAGACGGTGACGGTCAGCGATAATGGAAGTTGGGGTTCACATGATCATGCGACAATGTGCGTTAGGGTTTACGCGATGATGTGACGATATGTTCGGGATGACGTGCATTACGTCACAAACTGTCCTTTCCGTGTACCCATGCGTTCCTTCATCATGTTCCGACACCGTCCACGGACAGCATCATCACAATTTTCATATCGATCATGTCAGCGGCTAGCGCAACGCGGTCGGAGTCGAATCGATCGAATTGAAATGTATCGACTGGCGTATCGGGTGGTTCAAACACGGTGTCAGAGAGGTAGGGCCGTCGATGTTAGAAGTATCGTCGAGGTGAAGCTCGAGTTGACCGAACGAGTTGGAGTAGCGATTCGGGCAAGGTGGGCACATCGAGGCGGACACATGTCAGTTGACCACTCTGGTGCTTAACCGTTCATCGAGTATGACCGAACCCGAACGGTTCGATTCGAGACGAAGGTGCTCGATGAAGTGGCTCGAGTGCCGAGCCAGCCGAAAAGAGCGCCGAGGTTGGACCTGGTTGATCGAGCTAATGCGCCGGTGTGGATGCGAAGATCACGGGGGAGTGTCGAGCTGGGTGCGGCGACACAGATCAAGACGAGGTGAGGTCAAGCGTGGCGATAGATGAACTTGCCAGATGAGTCGAGAATGGGGCGATCATGGGGTTGGCGCTCATGGTGAGTAGGTCAGTTGATGACAGTAAGTCCATGGCGATCGAGCACGAGTGCGGTGGAAGGTTGACGGTCGAGGCGGCCATCGCGAGGTGCGAGCGGATTATTCGTTCGCACGTGATGATGATGGGATGAGCACGGACGGAGACAAGACCGAGCTGGAAAGGTCTGTCAGTTCGGTCGGTCGATCAGTCGATCGGATCGAAGGTCGATGATGGGTGCGGATGGGCATCGGTCAAATGTTCGCCGAGTCGAGCAACAGATGTTCCGACAACCCCGAGCTTGCCGCGTCGATAAGACCCGTCGATTCGATCGAGAAAGAGATGTGAGGAATTGCATTCGTGTGATGGGTTGACGTTACGATGTGGGGGTGGCGGAGGAGATCGTCCCAGGTCGACAGTGGCGTTCGGGGTGGAGCGACGAGGATCGAGTGATGTGCATCAATCCGAGACCACAGAAAGGTTAGGCATCTCTTCGATGGTGCTGATGTGGGTTGCGCATTGTGATCGCAGAGTATGGTCGTACAAGTTACAGAGCGGTTCGGTGCGAAGCTCGGATGCCAGCGGGTCCGCCAACGCGCGATCTGACCTAGAGTGATGAACAGCAAAGTCGAACATGAGGTGAGCGAAGGGGGTGAGAGCTGACTACTATCTGAGTGAAGTACTGACCCACTTATCGGTCGAGTAGCGAGAGGGCGATCGGGGTGATCGAGGCGATGCGCTGACCGAGCACGTGTCCGACCGAAAACGCTCGAGCGATGCATCGACGTAAGCTAGCACGCTGCTGAGAGTGACCGCGCCCTCTCAGGTCGCGTTCTTAGTTGTATCATGTTGAAAATGGCAGTGTTGTTGACCATGTTGTGCGACGTCGCACCGTGCCCGCATCAGCCGGCTTGAAGTGACACGTTGAGCTGTAGGTGAAAAAGATCGAGTTGCATCTTGCAGATTCCATGGCGCATGTGAGCGATGTGAAAGCGTCATTTCCTTTTCATTTCCTTTCTTTGTTACAAAGAAAGGTGTGACGTCGACTTGTGGTGTGGTGTGGTGTGGTGTGGTGCGGTCAGTGCCGAGTCCGAGTCGAGGCCAGTGGTGCGAGTGGTGCGAGTGAGTGGGGAGAGGGAAAGGGGCGTTGGCGCGCGCGAACGTGAAGTCGAGCCAATCAGCTCATCAAGCGCGCGAGACCCCCAAAGCCATGTAACTACAATGGCTGTTTTTGACTGTATTGCGGCCCTGTGTTGAATGTATCAGCATAGTGTTGAGTCTGCCGCAGCTTCTCGTCGGATTGTCGTCCCAATCAGACATCATGTGCGAACATTTCTGCATTTTCTGGACCATAAGAATCGAGCTACAGCCCGAGTACGATTTTTGTCGTGTCCTCAGGCTACCTGAGCGGTTTTTGTAGTATTCACAATCGGGCGAGACACTTCTTCTATTCTACAGAGCCGGAAAGAACAGACCGCTTCGATCTGACCTGCACATAAACCAAGGCAAGCGCAAATAACCAATAAAGTGGTGTTTGGAGCCGTAGAAAAACAAAAATACACGGTGAACAAATTTCCGGTTAGACCACGTTTGCAGAAAATAGAATACCAAGAAAGTAGTATCTCTAAGCAACGTGCTGCGTCTAAAATAATAATAAAAGTCTACCGTGCCAGGCCGCGCCGCCAGCCCGACCATTTCCGACGATTTCCGAATGGGAATCTCGTTTCGGATCCGATCTCGGTTCAGCGCTCTGGGCTCAGGGTTACTTGGTGCACGAAGTTTCACGCTGCACTGCCATCTCTCAGTGCACGGGCAATTCCCCCTGCACTGCCACTGCTTTTCATTTTGAATGGGGATTTGGGGGTTCTAATCCAAGATGTAACCCGGAATTGGCCTGTACCCCCCCTATTATACCTAGATACTGAAGAGCAGATTGCAGACTTGGTGGTGCGATGCACCACCGCATGGGGCCTTGCACCCTTCAAGTAGTACACTTGCACATGTTTTGAGCAACAGTAACATATCGGACCGCTCTACCTTGCGCAATCGGCCCTCGAGTCACAAACGTTCTATGCCCCTATTGACCGTTGGGCGCATGGATCGATCCCGCGAGGATTGATTTCACATGCATTTCAAATCGCTGCGCCAATTTAAAATGCGCTTCAAATGCGATGTGGGATTTCAAATTGGGGGGTCGATCCCGGGATCATCCCATTTCAGGGGGAGGGGTTTTTGCTATGACTCCCTGCTCGCATGCTCGGTCTCGGTGACCAGTTCTACCAAGTTTTACCGCGTTCTAACCCGTTCTAACCCGGAGGGGGTACTCCTTTATGCCTTATACTTGAGTCTTGAGTGCGGGCGGAATTCTGAGCGCTGGTGGAGCGAATGAAAAATCAAACATGAGAAAGTAGGCCCGACGAGACTGATAGTCGACGGAGAGGGTCCGAGCAAGTCATCAAATTCAATCAGTTGAGCGAGCTTCGCCAAAAAGAAGAATGCTGCAATTGCAAATTACGACCACGCATCATCTACCTCGCGCCCTCGTCCAAACACCAACTCGACCCCTCGACCCCTCATGTCCGAGCTCTCTCGCGACTCATCCTCGTTCTCCTCAATAGCCAAGTGAACGACTCCTTGACAGCGTTCGGGTTCGTGCTCGACACAGAGCTGCGAGCAGAATGTAAAAAGGTCTATCAGTGAATCCGCTCGAACCACCAACCGAGTTCAGAAATCATCAACTCACGCCTCGAACCTGCTCAAAAATTCCTTCTTCTCCTCCTCCGAAGCGATCCTCGTCGGTAAATGCCCTACCGCGGCGGGGACGTTCTGCGCCAATTCGTTCGCGAACTGGATCGAAAGTAGTCGCAGCACGGTCAACACGTTCCCTGCGATATCCTCGTCACCTTCTACCAGCGCATCGATGAGCAACGAGACGAGTTGTTGCGCCGTTGACGAGATCGTCGTTTTGATCGTCGTTGAAAAGGCCGAAGGACCGGGCGACCGAAGCGCATCGTGACCCACGACCGAACGGACGGCATCGAGAGCGGCGAGGACAATGTGAGGCGAATACAATGTCAAGGTCGAGAGCACAGCTTGGAAAGCTGCGGGGAAAGCAGGTGAAGGGAGGATCACGTCGGGACTTTGCTCTACGAGGTTGAGGAATAGGTGCATAAAGTCATCAAGTACTGCGAGCGAACAAAACAAAGCGCTGATTAGCATGGAAACACTCCGTTACACCCCGTTAGGCGTCATATTATCAGCTTGCGCAACCACTCACCATCCCCAATCTGCGCCGGTGGTCGCGACTGCAAGGCCTCGACAATCTTGGCCGTCTGTCGCTCAAACGCCTTCTTCAGCGCCGCATCGAAACTCGCATCCTTTCTCCAAGCGAACGCATCGACCATCTTGGCCGTGATCCACAAATAGCTCGAAGCCGGATGCCGCTCGAATTCGGTCGTCAACCTCTCCAACACCGGGATGGCGAGAGGGAAGACGAGCTCGTCAAAAAAGTACAACCCTCTTCGGACCACGACGCTCATCTTCTCCGCCACCATCGGATCCGTTCCATACCGCGCGAGGAAAGCATCGAGCACATGCCAAGCCTGTTCGGCCGTCGAGACGCACGAGGGAGGAGGTCCGTCGGGGAACCTATCGACGATCGCGAGCAAGCAGTCGAGCCGCTCGAGTGCGTCGCACGCCGACCTGATTTCATCCTTGGTCGCATTCGCCGTCGCCTGCGTCAGTTGATGGACGACCTCGACGTTGGGCATACAAAACGTCGACAGAGCCTGAGGTGCCGTCGCCGGATCCATCGCGGCGATGATGTGCGCAATCGCGGCGGAAAGGTCGAGCAAATCTTCGGGTGCGATCTTGTTCGCGATCCCTTGCACGAACGCGTGCAAGTCGGGCAAAAAAGGTACGAGATGTTGACTGCAGTCCTTACAGAGGTACTTCATCGCCTGCGCCGCCGCAGCCGAGACCTCGCCTCCTCCTTGCTCGAATCCACTCGAGATGAACGGCAAGAGTTGCTGAATGTGGTCGGGGTGGTAGTTGACCCATTCGGTGTACCGTCCGATCACAAGAATGGCGGCATAGCGAATCTTGGGGTGCGCAGGTAGACTCGTGACGAGCTTCAGGATGGCGGGCATGATCTCACTGTCGTGGACGTCGACTTGGGCGCCCATCGAGCGCATCGAAAACAGCGGCGCTTCAAGGTCCTGCCACTTGACGGGGCTCGGCGTCGTCGGTCGTGTCGCAGAAGGTGTCGTCGAAGCCGACCCACTGACGAGTCCCGGCGTCGAAGGCAAACTCGCGGCCGAGAGAGCGGACATGATCTGTTCGTACGATTGGCGGAGACAGGCGATCGCGCCGAGGACGGAGCAGCAGTCTTTGAGCGTGTCGCCGATGTCGTGACGGAATGCGCGGAACTGATCCCTCTCCTCTCCTACGAGCGCGGCGTCGTCGTCGGGGTAGTGTAGATGCCGGATGATGGTGCCGACGAGTTGGGAAAAGATGCTCAAAATCGCCTGTGAAGTCGTCGCCGAAGGACCTCTTCCCGATGCTCCGTTCGGTGTCGATGAACCCGAGGCGTCGCCCTTTGACCGCCCGAGCCCTTGTGAGAGTCGATACCAGAATCTAAGGGTGATGCCGACAACCTCAAGATTGTCGTAAGCGGCACATTCGGCAATCGCTTCGACGAGTGGTGCGAACGAGTCTTGATGCTCGACGATCAATCGGGTGTAGGTCTCGCCCGCTTCGACGAGGATGCGACAGTAACCTCGCATGCGGTCCTCGTCGTCCCTCGTCGCAGGATCGGAAAGCATCGGTTTGAGCGCCGTCAGCCGCGGTACGAGCTCCTGAATGATCTGGACGTTGTCTTCGAGCTCTTGGGTTTCATGAATGAGGTCGACGAGGAGGTCGACGGCGGTGTCGAAGCATTCGTCCGAGGCGAGCGAGGCAAAGGCGGCAGAGAGGATGGCAGATCCGGCGAATGATCTTGAAGTGGACTGTCCTGTCCGAAGCCATGATCCGAGACAGGCGTAGCACTGGTTCTGGAGTGCCGGGGTGATGCCTGTGAAGGTGGGGCGACGGGCGCGAACGGGGCGGAAGTCAGTTCCGGCGCTGGTTGGATTGCCCCACCACGGCCGAAACGAGAGATCGAGCACTCACCTGGTGCCTGAACATACATTGACAGTAAATTGACAACCTGTTCGCCTTTACTCGGCCCTTTGCCGTTGGCCTGCCCCCTCCCAAAGTCATTCTTGACCTCAATCTTGAGGTTCGAGGCATACTCCTCCGCAAGCACCTGCAAGAATTCGAGCAACGCCGCGGCCATAGCGGGGTCCTGGCCCAGCAGTTCGATCATGGAGCTAGTCGGGTCGGCCCATTGTTGCGAGGTGAGTTGTAGAGCGAGGTCGGCGAGGGCGATGCAGATCTGGGTGAGGATGACGCGTGGGCCGGAGACGGCGAACGAGCGCAACGCCGAGAGCAACGAGTCGCGCAGGGGGACCAGTTGGGGTTCGGGTAGTTGGTCGAGGTCAAAGCTGATCTACGGGTGGTGTAATAAGATGAGCTTACGGTCAGTCAAGGCCTAGCACGGGGGCGGGGGGCGTCGAGCTCGGACGGACTTTGGTGCGAAAGGTCTGAGCGGCAAACAGCTTGGGCTCGATCGGTGCAGCGGGCGCGAACAAGATCAAATGCGACGTAGCCCAAGCTTCGTTCTGTACGACCAAAAGAACGATGATCAGCAGGCAGCACTCTCGTCTCCTGCCTCAACACGAGCTCATGCACGCAGGCGAGGACGAACACTCTTTTGAAAGTTGCTGAGCCAGGCGTTGGCGGTCTCCTTGGCGTCCGAGCTCGGGTCGGTGTAGAGCACATTCAGAGCTTGGATCACCTGTTGTGTCGCTGCGTCGCTCATGAGGAAGTGGTGTGGAGTGGTACGAGCGACGGTGGAGAGTGGAGGGTGGAGGGTGGAGAGCAGATCGATGAGCGTAACGGGTGATACGGGGAAGCCAAGGATGGAGGGAGCAGCGCAATCACCGCCTGATAGTCGAAGCCGGTGAACAGACTGAGCGAAAAGCAATGTGCGATGAGGAGGTGGGCAGAGCGTCGTACGCGTGAGCAGGAGCGCAGGGGCGAGAACGAGAGCCGGCGCCACGATCACCGCGTGCAGAGTCGAGCACGAGTAGTGAGCGCTACTATTAAGCACTAAATAGTAAATAGTAAGCACTGTCGAGCCGCCGAGCAACTTGAAGCCGGCGATTATTGACCGCCGACGACGAGTGGGTGTAACACCTCTGAGCAAAGTCCGAGACCGTGGTCGACCTCATAACATTTGTACAATCACACCAGTCTGCAAAAAAACTCCAGCCTGCACTCTTTCGACAACCAAGTTTTGGGTTTTTTCCATCCCCACTGGATTTCGACTCGGAAGCGCCGTCAAGTCGGTAATAAAACGTCGGTACAAGTCGGATCGAATCCTTCGAGCGAATCGTGTGACTTCGAACCTAAGAAATTCGAATGGATGCGCTTTCCCTCGTCACCTTAAACGAGTTCCGCATCTTCGACACAGATGGGCACGAACGTCGCCAAGCTCCGAGTCCCACTCGGAGGACCTCGAACGAGCGAAAAGATGCGACAAAGATCGGGGCCCCGGATGTCGCCCTGAGGAGCTCGTGATCATCATAGAGTGCTTTGTAAGGACTGATGAACGCGCAGTGCCATACACTTCCTACGATGAATTCGGTCCGAGTCAAGCTCCTCTCGGCCCGAGTACTTTGTAGCGTAAGGTCCATAGATGCGCACCTGCAGTGTGTATGAAGCTTTCGAGTCATCTTCTTTGATCACTTCCCCACCGAGGTCGCATCAACATATCGGGAACCAAAACGGGGAATCTGCAATGGAGACACTGGTTCGTGAAAAAACTGTACAATGCAAATGCGAGAATCAGGAGTTGCGAAATGAAGAGAAAATATACAACGCGGTGGCGCGGAATGGGAACGGTTCTAGACTTTCGACCAAGCTGAATTTTATCTGATTTCATCAAGTATGTTGCTTTGTTGTGAGATTCAGCATGCGTCAAGGTGCGCGTCTCCTCTCCTCCACTCTTTGGCTTCATAGCGACGCGAATTTGGGTGAGAAGCCTTTAAAGTCGTAGGTTCCGAGATCACACATTTTCTGGCGAATTTTGTCCTTGATCTCCTCGCTCGGTCCGTCGATCTCAAAGTCCGGCTTGTGGTTCATGAACAGCGAGAGCAAGAGCGCGAGACCGGGACGATAGAGGGCGGCTGATGTCGAGTCGGGGCCTTCGTCGACGGCCGAGTAGGGGCGATCGACAAGAAGATGCATCTTTCCGTCCACCTTGACTGCAAATAATTTATATCTCATCAGTCACAAATTGAAGCAATGAATTTGATCACACCGTTGAAACTGTCACCGCTCACCGAGTTCGACCAGCATGTAATAAGGCGACGCGGTGAGCAGACCAAAACGGCCGTTCTCAGCGTCGATCAAACGGATCACGATCTGGCGAATGAACTTGGTGACCTCATCAATAACAATAACAAGAGCGCATCCTTCCCAGATAGCTTTGAAATGAACGGTTTCCCCACCTGCATCAAGATGTTTTCAGCCGGTCGCTCGTCCACTCCTTCGGCCAAGCACTTCACAAATCGCAGATCGAATCCTTTGCGCGACATGCGTTCCAAAGTCGACATGTCCCTTGAATGGATGCGCTTCCCGTCCTCATCGAAAACGAGATCCTTATCTTCGACAGAGATAGCCACGATCGTCGCTGAACAACCTCGCAGGTCTAACGACACCCCATTCGATCGTTTGAGAGAGCGTGTCCGGTGAGAACATCTCCCTTCCCGAGAATTGTTCGGCATGGGGGCCATAGATGTGTGCTTGAAGATCATCGCTCGGCTTCGAGTCCGTGATCGGCTTGTCATCCGCCTCAAGACTAGGACTGTATCGAGCAATGTGACAAGCGAGAGCACCCCTCTCAAGCCCAGCAAACGCTCTATCGACGATCGTGGTGTCTTGTACGGCGCACCTCAGTCCTTGCAGCTTATCCGTGCCGTCGATGTCGACGTCAAAGTCAGGGGACTGTAGCTCCTGAATCCTGAGCGCGATCCTCAGTTGAGTCAGAAAGTCCATGCTAGGGGCGTGGGGAGCCACATGGTGTTCGTTGTTGCTGCTGTTGGGCAGTTTGATCGACTGCATGACACCCATTTGTGCGCGAGGTGAGCGGTGCGTCGCAAAGGTGCGAAGCGATCTCCCCGATCATCACGCTTCTCACTCGCCAAAGCCCCTCCAAGCCCGCGCTTGTGAATAAACCCCCTGTGCTCCGTATGCTCAGCTTGGAAATTTCTGGCGGATGAACGACTTTAAACTAATCAATATTGAACATTGAATTGTTAAATTCTCCTCGCTGAAGACATGATTCTTCCGGTCGTATGAAACAGTCAACGCTCGAGATTCTCACGTCGCCCCTAGTAATCATGCCCAGGAGAGGGGTTTCCCCGCCATGTGATATTACCGGAGAGCTCGCCAGACACCGCTTCGACGTAGAGTCGTCAAAAGGGCGGGCAACAAGTAGTGAAAAGTTGAGCATATTTTCGAGCTCAAATAAACTGAGTATGTGCACCAGTGACCGTTGGTAGAACCAAACAATATCATTGCAATGCAAATGCCTTGCATGAATGTAGATGTATCGAGCATACACCTAAGGCGTGAGGAACACTCATCAGATGGATCACTAAGCATGACAAGACTAGTTAGAGTTTGGTGTTTCTTGGGGATCACACGAAACATTGTTACGAGCTTGTTAGAACGCATCATCTCGGAAGCTGATATCAGACCAGCAAGCCGACGAGCGACGATCGTCGTGTCTTGGACTGCGCACGTCAAGCCAAGAATCGGGTCGGGATTGCTGTCAACGTCTAAAAGTCGACACTTGCGGTGCTCGGACCGCAAGCCTAACCTTCAGCAAAGCGAGCAGATCCGTACGGTGATAACTCTGTGGTACGTTGGGAGTGCTGCTTGTGGATGTGCGGACATCGAAGTTGGCCCTGGCAGATTGTCGTCCGCGTTGGGAAACAAGAGGCAGAGAAGTGCCGCGAGGTTGATCGCTCCTCCCCCCCCCCCCCCCCCCCCCGAAAGCTCCTCGCCGGCTCGCCAGCGCACAGTGCTTCGAAATGGCGAGCTTCAAATACCCTTCCCATACCTCATCCCTATTGTGTTTGCTATTATCAGGCAGGCTCAAAGTTAATGACTTGACATGAGGTGATTTTAGGGGTACCCGAGTCGACTAAATACACCGCCGAGCAAAGGGGCTTCAACTCCACCCCCACATGATCTCACCCCACGCGATGGGGTCCTCCTAAGCGGAATGCCCCGCTGGATTTCGCCTCGAGTTGAAGCGGCGCCATACGTCACACATCGAGCATAACATAATCCAAGCAGTGTCTATCTCATGCAACTCAGTCTCTGAGATGTTCAATCACAAAAACCGATATGATCTTGCAATGCAGAGAATAGAAGCAGCTTTCAAAGGTGGATCAAGTGAGAAACTGAAGGCAAGGCGGCGACCGCAGAATGTGCCGAGAACGTCAATGATGTGAGGTTTGTGCATATGAAAAAGGAAACAGAGTGCTGTAGCCAAATTCGGAGTCTCATCCGAGCAGATGGTTCGTCTTTGGTGATCGACATTCCAGTACGGTTAATCCTCGGACTCTGTTCTACCCAAACAATGAGAAAACAAAGAAGAGGACACCAGTCGGAGTCGCTGTGCAACGCAGCCTGATACATGCACGTGAGAAAAAGACTAAAAAAGCAAACACAGCGAAACCCCACACATCCCCACTTCCTCTCCATCATCTTCGTCCTCGAGTCTGACCTGTCCCGCCGCGTTGCCAGTTGAAGCAGCTGTTGGCAGCGGGTGACCATGTTAGCAGCAGCTCGCAACTTCGCGTTCGAGCAGAGGGAACTACTAGTCGGTAGTCACACTTGGTGGGCATAAAACTCACTTTTTGTGGACAAAGTTGTTGATTCATCATTGATACCCGTCATGACGTCTTGAACGGCCGAATGGCCGCAAGGAAACTCCCTATGACGCCAAATCCCGAGGTGGAGGTGGATGACGTAAGCAAGAGGTTGACGGTGCGGTGAAGGCGAGGTTGACGGTCAAGATCAAGGTCAAAAAAGAGCAGCATGAAATGAGTGTAAGTCGAGGGTGGAGGTGCAATGGGGAGGAACAGACGTAGAGATGAAGGCAAGGGATGAAGGTGGTGAGGTGGAATGGTGAAGGGTGAAGGTGAAGACGAGAATCGATGTAGAGGTGAAGATGGTGATGAGGTGAAGATAGTGATGGAGGTGAAGACGGTGTGATGTGGTGGGTATGGTGTGATGTGAAGGTGGATAAAGATGAACGGGCATGCAAAGGTGAAGGTGAGAGCAAGGTCAGCCCAAGTCCGTCGTACAGGTCGGGTCCGGCCGATGATGGCAGCTGCGATGGCGGTGGCGGGTTATGCTCGGAGGTGGCCACAAGCGGGACTGACCCGATACAGTGACAACCAAAAACCTCTCCCAAACTTTTTGCCTTGCAAGACGACCAGGACTGCCGTGGGCCCCTCTTCGATCAAGAGCGTGCGATCGGAGGCTGGTGACGATCCGAGTCAAGACGAGGAGGGCAGTGGTCAAGTCAGCGACGGTGGTACTTGCAACGAGTGGGAGGGATGAACTCGCGGTGGCTGATGGTACACTACTGCCGACTTCCACCACCTACCGCCTCGGTGCTGCGTCGATGCGCTAGTCGGTTACGCCCCAGTGGTGGAGGAGCCATGTGAGAGGTACTCATCAACGAAGAAGAAGGAAGGAGAGAGAGAGAGAGGTGAGGGGGGGGGGGGCGCTTTTATACTCGCGCTGAGGCCAGGCTTGGCGCTTATCAAGCGATTCGAGGTCAAGCTCTACGAGCTTGCTTCATCCGTACCAATGACGCTAGCCCGCGCCGCCGCCGCTCGGCATCGCAGCTCCCTCGGCGCTGCGGCCTTCCGAAAGGAGACCTCTCAGTCACCCGAGGTCACCAAGTCGACCTGAGTTGTAGCAGCAACACTGAAAAAAGCAGTGTTCTTGATGGTTGAAAAATGACACTCGTATTTTAACGCATCTGCTCGTACTACTCTGAGTCCGAACGACCCATTACTTGTGTTGCCCGTCCATGGCTCGGAGTCATTTTGAGGGGTCAGAAGATCGAGCTGATGAGCCAGGAGCGCGCCGGTCCCCGTCACGCGCAACTTGTTCACGTCTGACGCGACGAACATCTCAGGTACTACCCTCTCACTCCCTCATCTTTCGATCTCTCACCAACCATGACGAGCGCACACGCACACAAACTGCTCGACCAGGAACTCCTCACCGAGAGCGATCGATAGAGTGAGCCGGGGCGAACGAGCACGAGCACGAGAGCTACAACGTACCAGAGATTATGGGCAAGCCATCGAAGTCGTACTTGGGAAGCGAATACATCTTGTCGCGGACCTTGTTCTTGACGTCTTCGCTGGGACCTTCGATCTCAAAGCTCGGATGATGGGTCATAAACAGCGAGATCAAAACAGCTATACCAGGACGATGGGGGGCGTCCGAATCGATGCTCGGATTTTCGACCACTGCCGAGTAGCCGTGATCGAGGAGGAGATGCAATCTTCCGTCGACCTTGACTGTGCATGAGAAAGCAGGATCCTCCGATGTTCAGCACTTTTCACGGCTGTTAACAGCGGATTCGCGGACTCACCGAGCTCGACCAGTATGAAGTAAGGAGATGCAATGAAATCGCAAGCGCAGAGAAAGTGTCAGATATAAAGACAAGTATCAAATCTGTCGCGGTATTCTATCCGCCCAACTTCCCTGTGTCAACACATTCTCGTAATCCCGCCCCTCAAAGCCTTCGAAAACCAACTTCAGGAAACGAAGATCGACCCCTTTTTGCGACATGACTTGCAAGCCCGCCAAGCCCTCTGTGTAAATTCGCAAGCCCTCTTTGTTGTACTTGAGCTCGAAATCTTCGGAATCGATTGCCACAACCGTCGCTAACGTTTGCGGAGCCGCAATCGAGGACGAAATCTGACTTTTACCGCACTCGCGGACGAGGGAAAAGTGGCGACGGAAATCCGTAGGTCCCGAGTTGGTCAACTTGAGGTCCGGGTCGCCCCACAGGAATTTCACCGCATCTAGGATAGAAGTTGACATCACAAGTGGTAGATTGTCCATCGTCATCATATCCCTGAAAAGCTTTTCCTCCAGGTCCGGTCCGTACAGCTGCTCCTGGATCCCGAGCTTCGGCAGGGACGGATCGTCGGCCACCGCGGCTTGATCACCCCCACATCGAGCGTCGCGAGCGAACGGCTTCTCGAGCGCCGCAAGCGCACGAGCGACGATGGTCGTATCTTGGACCGCACACGTCAGTCCTTGCAGCCTGTCGGTGAGGTCGTCGACGTCGAGCTTGGGTGATTGAAGGTGACGACCAAGCTTCACCAACTCGACCCGCTGCAAGGGGGAGGCATCGCGAAATCGGGGGCATAGCAGGGGATTCTCGGCGGCGGTGGGTGCCGACCTCGAAGTTGCCGCCGTGTGCGTCCCCGAACAAATGGGCGTGAAGCGAAGACGAAGCTGACTACGAAACGAAGAGGAAGATCGAAGCGAGCCCATCATTCGAGTCGACATCATTGGTGGGCATGAGTCGTAGGACGAAGAGGTCTTGAGTCGGCGAGCCCGAGTCGACGCGCGGGAGCTCTTGCGCAGCTCCTCCAAGTCCCGAGCTACTAAGCGTGCGTGTGGCCGCACTGACCCCCTGTGCTCGATCTCGAATTTCGTGGAGTTTACAGCCGATTGAAGATAGCTCATGTACAAGTGACTTCACCTTCTTGGTATTGAAAACTTTGAACTCTAACGCAATACCACGAGCTCAAAAGAGTTCACCGGATTGCTTTTGTCCGAGCTTCGCTTCGATCATCCCCGCAAAACAACCCCACACGCTCCGATCGCCTGAGCTGACCTAGAATCCCAGCTTGCTACGATGCCGACGAATACGATAGTCAACAAGTGCTAGAATGCGCCAAAGGATTTTCTTGCAATGCGACGTAGGGTAGGTTCAAAGACGAATCAGCCTGAAGATATCAGGTGTCTTTTCTTTTGGTGGGACAGAAGCCGATCGATGAGGGGATCGATCGAGCGAGCGGAAAACTAAAGAGAGCAACGTGGGGAACACGAACAAGCGCCGGCACGCAGGCTACAACTTCACCACTGTGGGTTGCACGCCACTGAAGTCATACTTGGGCAGCATGCTCGTCCTTTCACGAATTTTGCGCTTGACCTCTTCTCCTGGGCCTGGGATCTTGAAGCTCGGATGATGATCCATGAACAGCGAGATCAAAAGCGCGAGGCAGGGACGATGGGGGACTTTGGAGGTGCTATCGGAGCCTTCGTCGGTGGCCGAGTAGACACGATCGAGAAGTAAGTGCATCCTGCCATCAATCTTGGCTAGGGTTTTTGATGAGAACGTTTCAGCTCAGTGACACTCCTTACAGGATCACCAACTGAGCCAACGCCCACTCACCGAACTCGGCCAACATAAAGTAAGGATTTGCGATGAGGAGAGCGAAGCGGGCATTCTCCTTGCACAAGATGGTGATGATCTGTTGGACAGAGAGTCGGGCTGTGTTCTCAGCCCGAGACGAGTGTACGCCTCATTGGCACTCCTCATCACAGCCGAGCCTGACTCACATTCAACAAGCCGTTCTCGACAGATCCGTTCTCTACACCCTCGACCAGAAACTTCACGCTGCGCATGTCTACGCCACCACGAGTGGTCGCTTCGAATTCATCCAAGGCAGCTTTGTTGCTTCCGTCGCCCACGACTAGTGTCGTGAGTTTCTGGGGTGTGGGTGTCGACGACGACGAAGCTTGGGGATCTTCGGCGTTTCGGCGGACGAGCGAGTAGCCACGAAGGTATTTCGGCGGCGAAGGAGCGACCGACAGGTTCCGATCGCTGCTAAATTTCCGCACGGGACCCATGATGGCGCTACGCAGCAATAATTCAAAATCTTTTGCCGAAAAAGTCCCCTCGTCAAGATAGCGCTTCGCTCGAGTTCCGTAAACCCATTTCTGAATCTCGCCGGGCTTCATCGTCTCGAACTCGTCAACTGCAGCGATCTGACCGCGTCCACGTTGAGCGTCGCGAGTGACCCCGTTCTCAAGCGCCGCGATCGCACGATCGACGATGGTCGTGTCTTGCATGGCGGTGGTCATTCCGAGAAAGTCTGTGTTCTCGATAGCTGTGGTTTTTCCGAACACCTTGTGCGTATACGTGTCCACGTCAAATTCAGGCGATTGCACGATTTGAGCCATGAACGCGATCGTGATCTTGGACACGGGGGAGAGGTCGCGGAAGTGGGGCGACAGCAGTGGATCTATTCCGTCGAGAGCTCGGGGCGTCGCGTCGGCGTGGGTTGCGAGTGAACGAGTAGAAATGACGCGAGGCCGAACTTGGCTGCGGAACGAAGGGAAGGATCGAAGAGTCCACCTCGTTCGAGCGGACATCTTTGCTGAATGGATTGACGGAGCGAAGAGGACGTGGCGGGTGCGTGGCGGGTGCGGAGAAAGCTTAAGGAAGGGGTGCGATCTGACTAAAGTTTACGACTCCACGCCCGCTGGCGCACAGACCCCCTGTGCTCGCTTAACTTTGATCCGATGCACCGGGTGCATAGCTTGTCGAAGAGTAAATTATGTGTGGTGAAAGGTCTAAGACACTTTGTGAATCAAGGATTATGTGGCCTTTTCATAACTTTCGGGACTCGAATGAAATTCCTTCCGTTGCGTCAATCGACCAACGCTGAAGACCGAGCGAGAGGCATCGCCGGAACCATCCCCACATGCCCAACCCCACAAAGCATCCGTCGCCGAGCTTCTCCGGCCTCGCAAGCCGCCTGCTCCCGAACGAGTCCTCCCCGTGAACCGGCACAAACAATTTGAAGAGCAGACATACAAATGAAAGTGAAAATGCACTGAAACACAGACTCGAAGACAGCACAACATCTAAACAGCGATCACGAAGCCTCGGTGACTCTGGACCACGATTCGAGCGATCAAGCGATTGACACAGCAGAGCCGAGTTTGAGACCTATACCCCCGAAAGCGACAGCTACATCCCAGTCATGTCATAAGCCGAGCCAAGTTCCGTCGTCTTCTCTCGAACCTTGTACTTTACATCTTCTCCCGGACCGTCGATCTTGAATTCGGGGAAGTGATTCATGAAGAGGGCGAGCAAGACAGCAAGAACGGGACGATAGGGGGCCGACGATCCAGAGTCGGGACCTTCATCGACGGCGGAGTAGATGCGGTCGAGAAGGAGGTGGGTTTTGCCTTCGACGTGAACTGTTGGAGTCAAGATTGAGAAGACCCAGTTGAAGGTACACCGCTCAAGGATTCGATCGCAATCCCGCTCACCAAGCTCGGCCAGCAAGAAGTAAGGGGTCGCGATGAGAAGAGCGAAGCGAGCGTTCTTGGCTTCGGTCATGCGCAGGATCATCTTTTGAAAAAATGGAAATGGACTTTACTCAGTTCTTTGTGGGCAGCTGTCATCTCCCTCAATCCACAACTTGCAAAGCTGGGTACTTCACCTTGGTGAGCACACTCTCGGCATGTCGTCCCTCGAGTTTGTCCACCTGATGCATCAGGGTCTTCAAGAAAAGCAGATCTAAACCTCGGCGTGAAAAGGCTTCCATCTGCGCTAGCGCTCGCGAATGCATCAGGAGACCATTCTCATCTAGGTCTTGATCCAAGTCTTCGTACTCGACAACGACAAAGGTCGTCAAAGGTCGACTCGTCGCCGACGAAGAGGAAGCTTGGCCATCACCGGCTCCTTTGACGAGTACAAAGTTGTACATCTCGTCCTCTTCAGAGGTGACGAGGTTGAGGTCTTGATCACGAGCGAGGATTCGAGCGATGGGGAGGATGGCACGTTTGATCAGGCGAGGCAGGTTGTCGATTGCGATGATGGTACGATGGGACATGTGCTTCGGTTGAGCCCCCCAGAGGCGGTCCTGCACATCCTCACCGGGCTTGTCCTCCAGTTTGACACCATCTGCCATGCAACCAGCGAGAATTCCCTTTTCGACAGCAGCGACGGTACGATCGACGACGGTGGTGTCCTGCACGGCCGATGTGAGCGCCATCAACGGATGCTTAGTGAGGTCAAGTCTCGGCGCTTGAAGCGACAGCGCCACAAGCACGCGCACGAAGTCCCCCATGTTCTCTGGCATGCTGAAGCCAGAAGAATCCTTGATTCCGTCATTCGCAGTAGGCATGCTCGATGATGATGAAGATGACGTGCTGAGTTGAGTCAGAGTACTCGGAGCGTGGCGAGGGTGCTTGTAGTGAGTAGAGTGCGACGAGCGTAGGAAGAGTAAGAGTGATCTCCGCTCGACACAGGGCCGATCCGATGAGTCCGATGACCCCGAAAATGCTCCTCCGCTGCACGTCTGGCCAAGCGCGCGCGGGGGTGCACTGACCTCCTGAGCTTAATCACCGATTTCAGATTTCCTCATGCTGGCCCGAATAGATGGTTCTTCACCAGCGGTGATTTATCCCACTGAAAATCTCAAAATTTCTCTCACTTGCTGAAATAAGCATGGCACAGACCATGTTCAAGCAGACCGAGTAGAAATCAACTCAGGGGCTTCATCGCGATCACCCGACCTGTCACCCCGGCCTTTGCGGTTCCACGCTCGGCGCTCGGCTAGACTCGCCGGCGGCAGGCATGCAGCAAGTCAGCTCGACTGCTGAGTCGTATTACAATGACGACGAACAGAATGCTCGAAATGCGTGGTGATGCGACGTAACACAGACTTGCTGGAGTGGATCTGTGGGTAAAGAGAGCTCCTGATCCTAGTTCCCTTGCGACTGCAAGGGTCGAATGGAAAACTTGTTCGAGTCATAAGCCCCACCAAGTTCCTTGACTTTCGCCCTGACCTTATCCTTGATCACCTCACTCGGGCCTTCGATCTTGAAGCCTTCTTTGTGATCCATGAACAACGCGAGGAGAAGCGCAAGGAAGGGACGGTACTCGAGGTCCGAGTCGGCCGATTCGGTCGGATCCTCGCGTACGGCGGTGTAGACTTGGTCGAGGAGGAGGTGCCATTTGTCGTCGATTGTGACTGGTAGATCCGGGTGTTAGTCAAATGAGCTTGATTGAACTACAGACTGCAGGATCGACCATGGCCAAGTACTCACCGAGTTCGGCGAGCATGTAATACGGCGTCGCAAAGAAGATAAGGAATCTTGCATTCTTCGCCTCCTGCACGCTCCAAGCCGCCTGCCGAATCGACCGTTCGGCGTAAGTATCGAAGAAAGACTTGACTCGGTTTCGATTCTGAAACAGCGATCGGCCTCACCTGCATCACCAGATTCTCCAAATACCTCCCTTCGGACCCCTCAAGCATGAGCTTGACGAAACGCATGTCGATCCCATCGTACGACCTCGCTTCGAACGACGCCAAGAACTCGGAATGTACGCGGAGGCCGTCGGAGAAAATGGGCTTCCCTCCATCCTCGATGTTGTTGGCGACAAAAGTGACGAGGGTCTCGTTGGTCGCGGTCGATGACGACGCTTGGTTCCCCGGGCCTTTAACGAGCGAGTAGTTCTTACAGCAGTCGAGCCCCTCCGTAGCGAGGTTCAATCCCCGATCCTCACAGAGAAGCTGTACAGTAGGCAAAATGATCTCTTCGACGCGACTGTGAAACCTGTCGATCAGCATCATCTCGCGATGCTCTGCCTCGCGCGCCTCCTTGCCCCACAACCCGTCCTGCAGATCGACCAACTTGAAGTCCTGATCTTGCATCTCGCTCTTCTGCCCGGGGCTCAACTTGCTCCTACGCTGTTCGAGCACACCCTTCTTCAACGCCTCCAACGCACGATCGACGATACTTGTGTCACGAACAGCGCAGGTCAAGCCCATCAACAGGTGCTGAGAGGGATCGAAATCGAGCGATTGTAACGACAAAGCGACCATGCACTCTGCGACCTCAACCATCTTCTCTTGGGTCCGGCGAAACGCGAAGGAGACGTTCTGCGGACCATGAATTATCGGTGTAGACGGGGATGAGATAAACTTGGGTGACTTGTTCTTCGGTTCGAGGCTACGACGAGGGGGCATGGGGGAGCGTGTTGGGGTGGGGGGAGGTCGATGCAAGCGAATGCGGAGGTGCGGAGGCAGAGGAGCAATTCGAGTGACGGGCGAAGCGCGCGCCGAGCTCCACCCCCGCCCCACCCCCGCATTCTCTCAACGTGCATGAGCCTCCTAAAATCGGGGGGCGGGGCGCACTCGGAATTGAGCCACGACGAGTTTTCAGTCAGAAGAGACTATTTTGGTCCATCCAAGCTGTCCTCCACGATAATCTGGAGTATGATCAACTGCTTGAAAGAATGCTTGAGGTTGGCCACGCCGCTCCTGCGCAGCTAGAAGGAACCTCCTCTCACCGTCGCCCTCGGCCATGACTCCGACGTGATATCATACGCAATGATTAGGTAAAATTTCCACGACATCATACCACCCTCGTCGATCCTCCCATAGTTGTACAACAAATCAAAAGACTGCTCTTCCAAGAAATCCCCCTAACCTTCCTCTATTTTCCCAGCTCAAGCTTCTCCCCAAGGTTCCTCGATTAATTCCCTCCTGCTCATTTCGAGCACCAACTTGGTCCTCAGGTAAGGCATGTGCGACTGTTCAAAGTCAAAGAAATCGGCATCGCGGGAAAGGGTCTCCATGTACATGCACTGCTCGATCATTCGCAGCAACGATCAGCTTCTCACCGTGACGGGTATTACTTTCGCCCCTCGCCTCGACGACCCTCGAAGCAACTCGACTGACCGTAAACACTCCACAATCGGATCCATTCCCCTGCAGCGGCACTTCCCCCCTGTCCAACCCTGTTCCCAGCCACTCAAATCCATCTCCTCGCCCCCATGTCGTGTCTTGTACTCCTCCTCAACCCACATCCTCAGCAACTTGTACACCTTCTTGGACCCGTTGCCCAACGAATCAAAGTACTCGAAGCGCTTGTCACGCAAGTTGACGGCGGCGCATACCCAATGGTTACCGCCTTGGTTGATGGGGACGATGATGCGGTCCTTTTTGAATGGGTCGAACTACGCGTCGTACCGTGGGAAGTAGAAAGCCCGTCCCGTCAGCCGAAACCTCGAACGCACTTTTTTTTCTGGATACCGTGCAACTCACCCTCCTGGACCACCTCTTGACGGCCGAATAGCCAAAGTCCTTCAACCTCTCAAAGAAATTATGATTGAACGCATGTACATTCAACACCCTCCTCTCCTTCTCCTCGGGTTGCTTCAAAGGCGGATTCTTCTTCGGATCAAGGGGATGATACAAAGCGGACCTGAGGTTGATCAACGCGCCGTAAAAAGTGATGGTTTCATCGTTGAGCCATCCTAAACCTTGGAGGAAGGATACGTCCCTGTGTCTGACTTCGCCGCCGTTGATGCTGGAGATGAAGGAACGGTTGGCGTAGATCGCTTTGACGGTCGCGAGGTCCGAGGGTGTGAGCGTGCGAGGAAACTGTTGTGAGGGGCAAAATAAATCAGAACCTGTTTCCCGAATCGACTCTCACGTCTATCACTCACCATTCGCCGTTTGGGAGGTTTGACCGAAAGCAACTCGAGCTGACGCTGGGTCTCGAGGTACTCGTCGTACTTGAACGTCCTACTCTCCGGTCGAGGACTGCGAGTATTCAATCAGCACCAACACGGTCAGTCGCAGTCTCAGAATATCCTTCACGACCAGGTAACCGTGCGCGTCCCGTGTTCATCCAGCGCGGAACTCACGTCTCCATCGTCGCTTTGGCCTTGCTCAAAACGGAATCGACATCGCGCGAGTACTTGAATGACGCCTTGCGCGCGATCTGCGAAGGCTTCCTCGCTCTTGACGTGACTGTGCTCGCGAAAAGGTAACAATTCGCGCTTTTTTTGTTCAGTTGCTGGACACGGGTGGAAAAAAAGGTTCGTGGCGTTCTCTTGCAACTCACTCGTCTGCGCGGTTTCCATATCTTCGTTCGCCTGCATCACGCGCTGGCGATACGCATCGACTGCAGCAATACGAGCAAGCACAACCGTTCAGTAACGTCATCACTTTGACCATATGCACACCCCATACGATCAAGCCCCAAAGAACTCACGATCATTGGCCCTAGCCAAATCCTCCTCCTCCTGACTAAGCGCGATCGTCGCCAATTCGTGCACCGTCTCGGCCCGCTGTCGATGGTTCAATTCCGAGTGCTGTCTCCCATGGGATCGAGAAGCCTCACATCAGCAGGTTGATCAAAAAAAAAAAACGCTGTAATGTCAACACTCGAAGCGACGGACCTTGTTCGCGCCCATCGGTTTCTTCTTCCTCCAACTCGACAAGACCTGCCCACCTTCCCCAGCCCGTCGATTGTTCGCCCCGACGAACGAAGTCGAGGTCGAACTCTGCGGCAAGTACTGAGGTGGTGGTGGTCTTCTCAACAAGGTCGGTTTCTCCGGTTCGGGTATACCCTTGGCGCGTGCGATCGTACAATCGAAGCGATAGGCCTTGCGCGCTTCTTCGTACGCGATGAAGGCTGGGTCGAGGACACGACCGCTGCCGGACCCGATGGCGGCGGCGGAGGAGGAGGATGGGGATGCTAGTGCAACAGCTGTTTTGGCAGGTGGTGGGAAAGCCATCTTGGAGGAGAACTGCTTGATCGTCTTGGACGACGAGCGGGGTTGCGAATTCGTCGTCGTCGTCGTCGTCGTCGTTTTCGTGGTGATCGCGGGTGGGAAGGCGGGTGTCGTATACAGCGATTGCCGTTTCGGGCTGGACGGGGGTGGAGGTATCCGTTTGGAAGGTGTGTCATCATTCATGTCGCAATCTAGCCACGAGGCATCATCCGTGACAGAGGGAGGTGTCGCATGGGCCGGGGGTTCGGCTTCTCGAGCTGTTTATTCAGCAAGCCTTCCCCATCAGCACCAGGATTCGGACACGCATACGAAGCGCACCAGCTTACCGAACGGTGGTTTGGGGAACCATATGCGATTCCACCACTTTGTAAAGACGTTCTTGCCGGCGTTACTGCGGCGCTCCGAGTCGCTATTCGCACTGATCGTACTCGTCCTCGTGCTCTGGTCGTTCTCCTGCGACCGCTGAAGCCTAGGACTGATCCCGGTCGTCGACACTCTCCTGGCCTTCTTATTCGGTGAAGACAAGGGTTGGAACCTCCACGACGACGAAGAAGTGGCCGAAGAATGACGTTTTGAATTGGTCGAATCGTCCAAAGTCGAACGCGTGCGTTTGGACGGGGACAGCTGATGAGGTCGTTGGTGGTGGTGGTGGTGGTTCTCTCTGGATGTGTGAGTGTAGGATGTGGAGGGTGTGATGGGTCGGAAGCCGGGCATGGTGCGAGAGGGGGGGGACAGGAGCCTGGGCGTTGACTGAGAGGAGAGGAGAGCAGCGTGAACTGTGCAGCGTGAACTGTTTGCTCCCTCGCGGTGGTTCCGAGATGAATTGAATGGCTACTAATCTCATTTGACCGGTGGAGCGCGAGGTGTAATAGCGCGCCGGCCGAGGTGAGACACTTGGCAGGCGGGGAGACAACGTGCGATGATCGGTCACCGCTAGCTGTTGTTACTCAATGTCCTTACACCCTGATCGTTGACCCAGTGACCCAGCCGATCTCAAGCATCCTCACCTCGTCCGCAGCCTCGCCCCCGTTCTCTTCCTCTGACATAGTCCTCACCCCCTGTTTTGCCCATTCAGTCACCCATCTGCGGCCGCACCCGTCGCGAGTGGCCAACTCACGCGGTTCACCGACGGCGACTTGCCCGTTGCTGGCTGCTGCGTAGCTCTGGCCACCCCTCGAAAGCCTCGAAAGCGACCCCCAACGTTGTCCTCGACCCTGACTTGTTACGTCATCAACCGACGATATGTAAGCTCTCCCCTTGCTGTGTTGTTCGTGTGTTGGCCCGAGCTGATGCGTCGATTACGCTCGCCGTCGTTCTCACGCTTCGTCCCTCTCGCGCGCTCATTTTTACTCGCCCGACTGGCCGATCCCCTCCGATCGATCCAATTCGCACTACACCTCCCCCACACCGACCCTACCTGCCCGCCAAAAAGGGGCCTACAACACCGAGAATACCTCACTTCGGACGTCAAAGTGTTTGGCTGCCGCACGTGCAAGACCCATTTGAGCATACACGAGCACATCGAATCAAAGGTAAAACTCCCGCGCGATCATGAAACACGTCCCCACCCACATCACACGAGCGAACACGCGCAACTGACGGACCACATTCTCGGAACTCGCACAGAACTTTAATGGACAGCATGGAAGGGCGTATTTGTTCACGACCGTGTGAGTTCCCCCGGGTCGGTTTTCCATCCACGTTGGGAGCAAGTGGGGCCCAAGAAGTGCGCCAGGGGGAGGGGGGGACTCTCCGCTCCCCATCTTCCCCCTCTGCGAGTTCACGTCCCTGATCAGTCCCAAGATCCTCTTTTCCGAATGCAGATACAACATCAACGCCGGACCACCCGAGGACCGACCGATGACGACGGGGTTGCATACCGTGAGGGACATCAGCTGCGCCAAATGGTAGGTCCTTGCTTGGCAGGATCTACAGCAAGAATGGAGCGGTCGAGCGAAGTATTGTCCGAGCCATCTCAGAAGAAGCACCGCTGACATTTGTGTGCAATCGGGTCATCAGTGGGGATGTTTTGGGGTGGAAATATGGCACGTTCTCCTCACTCGCGCGCCCCCCTCTCTCACCCCTACTCGCGACCGAGCCCAAACTCACCTCCCCCTTCTCTGCCTCGTCCGTAGACAAAGCCTACGATGCCTCGCAAAAGTACAAGGAAGGCAAATTCATCCTCGAGCGGACACTGACCGGTGAGTTAGCAGGTCCTCAGAAAAGGAAGGGTTCAACCCGATCTGATCTGACGATGCCGGGCAAATGTTACAGTTGACGTCAGTTAGAATCGACCTTCATCCCTTCATTTTCATCCTTTCACATCTCTTTCTTCGTCTTTGTCCTGCACATCCACTTTCGTCGTCGTTCCGTCTAGCCCAAGCTTTTCGTTCATTCTCTGCCCTCGTCTTCTTCGTCATGTTTTTCCCAACACTCTTCGCTTCACCTTTTTACTGTTGTGCTGAATAGGGTTTTTTTTTTTTTTTGCTTTCTCCTTCCGTTCCATCGTTTTCCTTATCGTGTATTTTTTGATATACTGTCGACACCTTCATTTCGCTTCAATGTACACGTATCGAAACCTCTCCGATCGTTCCCACCAGTGCTCTCAAAACTCTCAGTGACGACCCAATCGGGGGGCCAGAGGAACGGATCGGGAAAGAACGAAAAAGACATGATGATGTTACAAATCACCGAGAAAGACCACATACATGTACCCATCACGCCTCAACGAAGGGTTCGTCCTCGTACCCCCACCACCCTCTTGAAGACGAACCTTGCGTAGAGAGAAACTCTATCTCATTCCGAGCCAGTACTCGACCCAATCACTTGCGCACCCACTCCGATCCAACTCCTCACACTGTCCTCAGAAGCGGCTCGAAGATTTGCCTAGAAGTGTCGGATCTTTTTAAAAACGCAACGAGAGGTCATGACCAGGCTGTCGAAGATGAGTTCGAGGGTTCGCATCCCGACTTTGTTTAAATTATTACTCGGCTTTGGACCCGACGATCGATCCATCATGAACGTTGACGCCTAATCTCGGCACGATTTGGAACTAATCGAATCGAAGAAGTGAGGTATAGCCATCCGAAAAATAGGAAGATCAGTATCGCAAGTCGAACCAAAGAAATGCCTTCGAATCCCAAACGATCCCCTCGCTTCTCCAAGAATTGCCCCGAACTCACCGTCGCCAAACACCTCCCAAACAATTTCAAAAGATTGACCTGATTCGCATTCAAAGCGTCGCCCTTTTTGCACACGACATGTTCGTTCGCCAAAGTGGGTACACCCCTATTGAGCGTGGTGGAAAGACCGAGTTTGCGAAGTTGGGGTTCCAAGGAATGCGCGAGGGGTTGATCGTCGATCTTGAGGGGGCCTGAGGAAGGAGGAAGGAAGCGAAAAAGGACTTAGTCCGAAAGTTGACCGTGTGAATGGGTGCAAGGTCAACGGACCAGCAGGTAATGTAAAGCCTTCCTCGACGACGTTGCCCGAACGAGCAAAATCCTGCTTCTTGAACGACTCGAACCATTCCTCCACGACGTCAGCCGGTTCGTTGGTGAACAAAAGGCCGCGCGAACCTTCGAGGAGCTGCGAGGTGAAAAGGGAGCAAAGCAGGATGAGCAGGGGGTTGGGCGGTTGGAAGGGAGCCAGGAGGTAACGTACGTTGGCTACTTTGGATACGCCGAGACGGCACTCGTCTTCGGGTGTCGCACCGAGCGCTTTCCTCATCACCGCGTTACGACCCAAGAATATCCTGTCGCAACGCAACGCACACTCGATGATCAGCTCTCCACCCCCTGTACACTGCGCTCCTCCTCCCCAACTGTGTCATCCTTTCCCTTCACACCCACCAGCCCCCGTCTTCACTCACCTCGACCCCTTCCAAGCGGTCCTAACCTCCTGCAACAAGTTATTCCTCATATGCTCGACATCAAACACCCAAACGTATTGAAACTCCTCGCAACAGTCGCGGATGGTCTGGATCAATTGACCCTTGTGCGCCTTGTCCTTTTTGTTCGTTTGCGTGAGCGCAACGGTCGTGTTGCGTTTAGAACGGGGCATGATTGAAGCGGGGTGAGCAGGCGTAGGAAGTGAGGGGTGGTCTGTTGGGTGGTATGTGGGTACGAGTAGAGCAGAGAGTGAAGCTCACGCGGTGGAATCTCGTCTGCGGTTCGGCTGCGAAGCTCGATTCCTCCGCGCGCGCTCGCGGCTGATAGCGCTGATAAATGCCAATTTCCGAATTTGTAATTGAGCCGGGCCGAGCCGAGATTCGCAGCGAAACGGCCAAGTCCAAAGCTTCCCTTCCCTGTTCAATCTCTCTCTATCCACACACACAAGCACGCATACACGCACGCACACACACCATCACACACCATCACACCGTAGCCCTCACCCCTTGACTCTGACCCATTGCTCACTCTACACACCAAAAGTTTCACTCGGGATCCCGCCCTCGCCGCCTCCCCCTGTCTTACCCTGCACGCTCTCGCCGCCGGACCCCTAAGCACGAGCACCTCCACCGCATCCCCATCCATGTCCACCTCAGCTTCCACCTCCACCAGCTCTCCCGACCTCTTTGACGAGCTAGACGTCAAGCTCAACTCGTCGTCGACGCCACTGGCGCAACGTTTTCGCGCGCTCTTTATGCTCAAGTCCCTCGGCGGTCATCGCGCCATCGACGTGATCGGCAAAGGTGAGTCATCTTCTCTCGTCTAGCCTCTATCCCATTCGGGAGCTAAATATCTTCTCAGGAACCCCCCGTCAGGTTTCGATGGTCAATCGGCTTTGCTCGGTCATGAATTGGCGTATTGTCTCGGGCAAATCAACGATCCTTACGCTTTGCCGATCTTGCAAAAGGTGTTGGAGGATGAGGACGAACACCCCATGGTTCGACACGAGGTACGTCACCATTCAGAGCTTTCTTTTCGTTAATGCCCTCGGAACGCAGAGCGAATCTTCCTCCGAACTGACCCCTCCCCTCCCTCCCCCGAATAGGCCGCCGAAGCAATGGGAGCCATCTCGAACCTTTCCTCTCTCCCCGTGTTGAAGAAATACCTCACTCACCCAATCGCCGCCATTCGAGAAACAGCCGAGATCGCTCTCGCCAAGATCGAATGGGATAATTCCGAGGAGGGCAAGAAGGAGAAGAGGCCAAAGTCAGTCCCTCACGAGGGTTACCTGCTGAAGAGCTTTTCTCCCGAAAGCTGATGGTCCATTTCACAATCCTTGTCTTGTGGACAGCGAGTTCCATACCATCGACCCCGCCCCTGCCTCCCACCACTCCCCTCTCGCCTCTGGATCCAAAGCCTCGACCACTACAACGCCCATCCCGGAACTCCAAGCGACCCTCAACGACACAACCAAATCCTTGTTCGAACGCTATCGAGCCATGTTCGCTTTGCGAAATGATGGAAGTAAAGAAGCCGTATTGGCGCTAGCGACGGGTTTCGACGATGAGAGTGCTCTTTTCCGGTACGTCGTGCTTTCTTTCCTTTCCCACTCTTCATGAACTGACAATCTTCTCCCTAACCCCCCCAGCCATGAAATCGCCTACGTATTCGGCCAACTATCCTCCCCTTACTCCGTACCCTCCCTCATCAAAGTTCTCAGCCACACGAATGAAGAAGATATGGTTCGCCACGAAGCAGCCGAAGCGTTGGGGGGTATCGCGACGGAAGAATGTTTACCGATCCTCGAACAGTTCGCGAAGGATGAGAACGTACCGAGGGTCGTTAGGGAGAGTTGTGAGGTGGCGTTGGATATGGTCAGTCTTTTTTTTTTTCTTTTTTTTTTCGGGGGACTACCTGAAGCGGCGTTTCGAGTTCTTTCCGAGTGCTGATTTGGTCAGCTTGTTTTCGGATAGTACGAATACGAGAATTCGAACGAGTTCGTTCCCTTGCCGACTTTGGTGCAAGCTTCATAAATCACATCCATAATTCACCCTACTCTTATCGTCCTCCCATTTCATTCCCTTTTGTGGGCCCATTTTCCAAGCATTGCAATTTCACTTCTTCAGTACCTACCTAAACACACAACCCTCGACCTTGAATTGCGTCACCTTTTCCCAGTGCCTACACGAGCGAGAGTGGATCCCGAGATGGAACCGCTCGTCGCGTTCGACCCCTTCAGTCACCACACCTCTCAAGCCGGCAGCACCCTTCTATCTAATAAGGATTTGAAGTTATTTTCGGGCTGAGTGGCAGGACACCTTTATAAACCTCATCATTCTCGAATCCGTTCCGGACCCACTAACTTGCGCTTCGACTACATCCCCAACGCGAGTTGAGATGAGCGAAGATGACTCCGTCCTCAGGTAATACAGGAAGGAAAACCGATCACCAACATTCTTACGCCCGAAAACATGAACATGCAATGACTCTTCTGATCCCCCCCCCCCACTCTCACCCCTGAGATTTATATGAAACTCATCTCATCCAGCCCGAATCACGCAAAGTATTTCGGGATCAAGGTTAAGCGTGGCATGATTCACGAATCGATGAGGCACACCGATTCCGATTCGTCGTCGCGAATCAAAAGCGTTCTTCGTATCCTCATCACCGTGTTGGATTCCTAGTTTCGAGAATAGCTCAAAGCCCGTACTAATCGGAAGAGAGAGCGAAGCGAAATCAGTCTTGTAAGAGGGAGGAGGATCAGAAGGAGGACTCACTTGATCTTGTCACAAATCTCCTCCGTCTCATCCGGCCGAAAGATCCTTCTCCGACCGCCGTACCCCAAGAACAAGCATCATCGCTACCCCATCCGAAGACCTATACGTGCAGTAATATGGAGGTAGCAAAGCACGAGTTTTCAAAGGCAAGAGGGGGAAGACGTGCTCATAGAAAAGCGACTCGGATGATGAAACCCCCCGTCAACGATACTATCAGCCTACCCCGGCCCACCTGTTCCCCCGGACTCGGAACATCTCTCGACAAATGAAGTTCGGTGAGTGCATCGCTTCCTTGACCTCGAACGGAAATGGTATGGATGATATTGGTTTGATCTATAGTCGATCATCCGGACCCCAACGAGCCAACCTTCGGTTTTTTCTACTCGCCCGTCGGCGAGGCTATCAGCGTACCCGACCCCCCGGAACATCTCTCGACAGATGACGTCTTGAGCGGAACCAGTCGCGATGCGCCTCTAGTCTCAGAGACGCAAAGCGACACTACGGGTACGAGTGTATCTGCGAAGGACCTCCGCGCCGATGACGACACTGAAGACAAGTACTCACACGAATTTCGCGGATCCGCTGAGACCCTGGCCGCCCATTTCGCCGCAAATATGCAGCCATCCAAGTCGTTCTACCCGACGATCGAATTCATCGATTCGATCCTAGCGATGGTTTTCCACGTCTTTCTCACGATACACCCCCTCGATCCTGCCACGATTGCTGGTGCTTTCGGCCTCAACCCAGATTCTGGCGTGAACGTCGATGACCGTGATGTTGCCAATCCCGAGGATAATGCACGTCCCCGCGGCGTTTCCCGAGGCTCGGATGTGGTCATCGACAATCCTCTCGACACGGACTACGAGGGTTCCAACGGCTCAGACGGCGACGTTGAGGAAGAAGAGGGGAAGGGGATCGACAGTCAAACAGCTACGTCATCGAGCGAAGAAAGCGACGTTCAAAGTGAGAGCTCATCGGCTGCACGCGATCTCCCCGCTACCGTCCTGACCCGTCCCGAAACCGAGGACGAAAGCGAGCACTCTGGCGAGTTCTCGGCTCTGTGCGATCTCCCTGCTGCGGTGCCGAACCATCCGCACTTCGAACCCTCCGACGACGACCTGTCATCGGACCCCATGGCTTTGCCGGGTCCCCGTCGCCGTAATGAACAGTAAACCCCACCCCACGAACCCTTCGATGCCACCGGCCAGTCCGACCACTTGATCATAACGGCATCCCTCCCACGAGGTCCCTCACTTCTCTTCCCCCCGCAATTGTTTTCGCTTTATTATTGACTTCCCATGCACAGCAGTAGGTTGCAACCTTCTCTTAGGCGTCCGAACTCGACCGGCTGACGGTCGAAGATTTTTCATTGCCACAGACTTCTTCGCAAAACTCAGCACGCAAGCACTGTTGTCGAACCGATCTGCACCCCAAGATTTGCAAACGTCCAAAACTTGCATACGCACACAATTTGTTCTGCAATACAATACGACATCCTTGTTTTACCATCAAGCTCGTCAGGTTCGGCACAAGAGTGATCCCGTTCGGGACAAGCGTGTCGGAATCAACAATGATTCCGAAATGATCGACAAAAGAAGAGATCGGCTGGACCAGGAGTCGAACCTGAGTCGCTTTTGACATTCATTGGAAAAGCTTTGACCTACTAAGCTATCCGGCCCCTGATATCAGTGCAAAGTCTACTAACACCTTCAACACTTCCCCTTAGACCTTTGCACTGCTGCCAGGCTATTGCAACTCGTCGACTCTTAAGTCTCAATTGGACTCTGTGTCAACCTTCTGCGGCCTCACTGGGAAGATTTACAAGCAAGGTTCTATAACAGATCCTCACAAAGCGAAGCACCATCGAATCGACGAACTGAGCCCGTGTGAAGAGGGAGACTTCGACACCATGCGTTCATGACAGCACACACGGTCCGCAATTTTGCTCAATAAAGAAAGAGGCCAATTTCACATTTTACAGCGAAAAGTATCCCATGAGCGCAAGGACGACTTCAGACGACCACCTCAAACACTCGAAGGCAAGGGCTCCGACTCGATGCAATCAAGAAACGCGAAGCGGAAGTTCGGCTATTCTCGGACGAAGGTAAGATCGCCGGCCCAAACCGCACAGAATCACTCAGCGGATGGTCCAGTTTCTTGAACTTCACTTCAGGCCTACTCACAAACATAAGAGCTCTCTACGTAGCGCATTACTCCGACAACGGTGAATTACAGTCTCATCGAGTCGCTGGCCCGGGGGCGCGTCTCTCGATCGTCCGTGGAGTACGCGGCGCCGTCCCGGCCTTTTGCGCAGCACACTCGTTACCGAGCATTGATGGTATGAAGCTCTTTGAGACTCAAAAAAACCCCTCCGATTTTCGGATAGCTTGAATCGATGATCATGACCGCAAACCATGAGACTTCGGTCTCCTCTATCCACCTATCGGGGATGCGAAGCAAGGCGCGGACTCCGAAACTCGATAAGCCACACTCAACTTTGATCCCGACACCATGCGCGACCGCGTTTGAAGGAACGGCTTCCATCCTCGGCTGCAAGTAGGGGTTCAACGGCTCCGGTTCTTTCTTCCACTTCAAGCAATGAATTCGATCGTCTTTGTGTTTCAAAGAGAAATAAAGTTTACGTGAAGATACAAATTGCTCTTGTCCATATTTTGGTGTCAATCAAGCCATGTCAATACGGCTTGCGAGTGGAACAGCGCGGGTCCGACGGGAGGCAAACTCTGCACCGCGCTCGCACGCAGTCGAACCGACCATACAAATGCGGGCCGAGATGAGCCAGATGATGCCATGTACAAGAAGGAAATGATCACCAATATGTTTACGAATGCCATGAGCTGATTACAAAATAATATACATTGAAAAAAAAAAACTGCTGATTCTTTCCACTACTGCGATTCGAGAAGGGCATCTCATCGAACCGGATCACGCAAGTATTTCGGATCAAATTCGAGCGTGGCGTAATTCCAATCGATGAGGCACACCGATCCGTCGTCGCGGATCAACGCGTTCCTCGTGTCCTCATCACCGTGCTGGATTCCAAGTCTTGAGAACAGCCCAAAGCCCGCACTAATCGGAAGAGAGAGAGAGGGGGAGCCCAATTCAGTCGGAAGACGGTGGGTTGGAAGATGGAGGATCAGAAGGAGGACTTACTTGATCTTGTCGCAAATCTCCTCCGTCTCATCCGGCTCAAAGATCCTCCTCCCGCCGTACCCAAGAACAAGCATCATCGCTACCCCATCCGTAGATCGATACGTGCCGTAATATCGAGGTAGCAAAGCACGAGCTTTCGAAGGCAAGAGGGGGAAGACGTGCTCATAGAAAAGCGATTCGATGATGCACGACTCCAGATCCTCATTTGCATACAGCTTGAGCACAACGGGTTCCTCGTAATCGATCACGCCGCTTTTCGTACGTGTCCGTCGGTGCGTTGAAGCTTTGGGCTCGGTTTGCTCAGCTCGAGCAGTAGGCACGTTCGATTCAGTTCCCAGCTTGCGGCGCTTTCCATTGGCGAGCATGGAGCGGTCGGACTCTTCTCGGCTGACCGAAGCCGGATTCGACTTCTTAAGCTCTGATCGTCTCGACGGCGCCTTGGACAAAACACCGCCAAACACCCTACAGGCTCCGCCATACGCGATCAATTGGGGGTAGTACATGATGGGTAGTCTCTTGGCGTCCTTGAAGTCGCTCGCTGATAAACGTTCGTAGGTCATCTCTGTCGGGTTCATTGGGGTGTTCCTCAACCCGCATTCGAGATAGGCGATCAATTCTGGCGGGAGAACGCCGAAGCGACGGCTTGGCTTGTACTTTGGCCTCGACGCTAGCTCGGGTGGGCTTGATTTCAGAACAGGCTTGAATTTGACCGCTTCGAACACATTGGTCCCGTCATAGGGGAGATCCCACATGCGCCCACGAGGCCGACGAAAGAATCGCAGCTTTGAAGTTGGGGGCAAAGACGAGCCGATCACGTCAGGAGCGAGGGGAAAAAACTGCAGACGCCGTCAAGAGGACAAGCTCACGGGTTTTTGGGTATGGGCCAGCTGTGCGCGTACAGAAAAGTACTCTCCTTCCCACACTTGAACCGTCAAAGGGAGTTGCGCATCCAACTCGGGGTCGCAGTCCGGGATCAACTCCTTCTCGAATGCTTTCCGCCAAGCTTGCTCGTCCATCTTTGGCGGTTCGAATAAGCGTGCGACCATTTCGGGAGAGGGCGTCGGTGCCTGAGTAAGGCTGTCGGCCATAGCAGCAAGGGCGAGATCGGTCATGGTTTTTTTTTTCAAAGATGAAAGGGAGATCGCCCGTTGTGCGCTCAAAGTCCCGACGGACGAGTTGGATAGAGGAAAGAAGGTATCCGATCTCTTGAGTGTTGTTCGGGTTTTGGACTTGTGGTAACCAGGGTAAGCAAACGACATCAGGAGTGGGCTCAGAGAACAAACCCGTGCCAAATATAGTGCTGGATCTTACCAGCTTCTGCAAGAACACTCATGCGCGTACCGACAATCAAACCAAACCGCGGCTGCCCCGACCGCGTCCCTGTCAAGGGATCGCACTCAGGGACCCCTGATTCCATCAGCACAGCGAGCTGTGGGGGAAGACCATGAATGTGATCAGTAAAGTAGACTCGATCCGCATCTGTGGGCGCTATCAGCAAATGCAAATGAACAGCTCGCCCTCTACCTTGTTCAACATCGCCTGTGCCCCATGACTCCCAAGCGTCGGGTCTAGCGGAATAGGATCGTCTTGCTCGAGATGAAATTTGCATCGACCCTTGCTTGCGAACAGGTTCGGCTGCGGTCCAAACATCAAGAAAGTCATATCACGTTCGAATAGAACCGGCAAGCGCGAGACAACGACTCCGCCGACGACGAGAACGAGGATGATTCCTGGAGGTCGACCGGTTTCGGGGGTGACGAAATGAACCTTGCATGAATCAGGTTCAACCGGTGGTCCTTCCTTCTGCTTGAAGCATTGACTCCACATATACCCGAGGAGTGGCTCGAGGACCTGGATGCGCCAATTGTGAATTGTTTCACTGCATCCGGGCGTAGCGTTGCAAAAGATGGGATCGGAAGCACGAAAGAGCAAGTTCGCGGCCTGCTCGAGCACCCTGTGAGCGACACGATGTTTCGACAGAAAGCTGAAGAGTGCTTTGTAGGTACGTTTCTCGAGTGCGACGTCTTGAAGGGCTGCGACGGGACGCCGTGCTCCGGGTGGCAAGGCTGTTTGAGGTTCCGAGTGCTCGTATAGGGCTTGGTAGTCCAACTCGTGGCTCAACGCGGGCACCGCGTGCGGGTACACGTGCTCGTGCGGTCGAAGGCGGAGGTCTCTTGCCAAAGGGGACCGGATTGCAGGATCGACTGCATCGTTTGGGCTAGGCTGGAGCAGACTCGACATTTACAGGCACGAAGGTGGTGATAACGACCTGGCTGGTGGGCAGATGGTGCGATGATGACCTGCGACGTGACTACTACTCGCTGGACGCCGTTACCGAAAAAGCCCGCTAATGCGCGCGAGACTTGAAGCTTATGGACCCCCTAGTGCAGAATTCGCCATCTGTCTCGTTAAAGGAAAATGGTGTGGTTTCTGTAAAGCCCCCGTGACAAGATTTTTCTTTATGGCTGCTGTACGCGCTCCTTCTGGTTGCCGTATGGCCTCGAGATGGACGAAGCATGGCAATGAGGAGCTTGGAAACGTTCTCAGGCTTCGCGACGATAACTCAGTCTGCATCATCGATCTGAACGACGCCCTGCTCGTCCGAATTCTATGCGCGACCCTGTTTGGGGCAACTCACCAGTCTTCATGGACGGTAGGTAGCATGGTGCTAGTATTGCATGATTCCTGTTCTTACAACAGTGTGATTCCAAACCGTACTCCAATATCTTGAGTTCCATGACAGTGTCATCTGGCTCCTCCTAGCCCTTATCGAGCCATTTGATTCCCGAGCTCGTTCCTCAGGTCGAGCGTTTCAAGTTGGAAGGCGAACGGACCAGACTCAACTGACATAGAATTGACCGATATCCATTTAAGCTCGGGTATTTTAATCCAAAAAACGATCAAATCATTGCTTGAGGTACAAGAACGAACCGAAACCCCGCGAGGCCCCCTTGACCAGCGACGTGATCCTCTCATTCAAACAGGGTCGCGCAAAAACTGGGGATCAAAGTCGAGTGAGGCGCCATCGAAATCGATGATGCAAATCGAGCCATCGTCGCGGATCAAGATATTCCGTTCCTCCTGATCACCATGTGAGACACCATGCTGGAGAAGAACTTCGAAAGCCGCACTGCGCCAGTACAACAAGGTCGTACCATGAGCCAAGAGTGTTAGCTGAGATGAGGTAAAAACCGCAGTAAGAATTAACTCACTCAACCTTGGCGTACAACTCATCGGTGCGGTCTTTGTCTTCGATGGGACGACCCCCATACTCCAAAACGAGCATGAATACACTCCCGTCCGTGGATCGGAACGTCCCGTAATAGCGAGGGAGCACCGCCTGAGCTTCGGGCGATAGAAGGGGGAAAACGTACTCGTAAAAGAGAGATTCAACGAAGACGGAGTCGCTTTGGTCCCCCTGGAATACCTTGATAACGATGAGCTCGTCGAATGGAATATGGCTTTTCCTGGTCCGTACTCGCGGCTTGGAGGTGGTCGTCATTTGCGGATGTTCGAGCTCAACTGTGGGCTCGAGTTCTGTGGCGACTTTGGTCGAAGCAGCGTTTGGCAGCTTGTGCTCGACGGGCGAGGGAGCTTGAGATAGTCTACCGCCAAATACCCACCCAGCGCCGCCAATAGCAACCAGTTGAAGGAGCTCCAGCGCGGGCAGTGGGGCAGGATCCTCTACCTCGAGCCCTGATAAGCGATGGTATCGTTTCGATCCTTCTCGACGCTGAGTCCCACGTTTGAGATAATCGATCAAAGGCGAAGGCAGGGCATTTGCTAGTCGACGACTTGGTTTGTGCACGCGACTCGACTGAGCATTGAGTGACGCTGGTTTGGCTTGAACCATGAACTTGACCGCTTCCATCACGCTTAAGCCAAGAAAGCGCCCCATGCGCCCGCGAGGTCTGTTGATGAACCGTGGCTGAGGATCATGCATACAGGGACAACACAAGGTCAGCGGCGACGAAGATATGAGTGGGAAGCCGACTCGAGCAAACCGGTTCACACTCACGCATTTGTTGCGGTGGTCAAGCTTCGCCCACACGGTAAAGAGACTGCCATTCCACACTTTGACCGGGGTTGAAGGTCGTTCTTCAATCTCTGGTGCTCGAAGATCATTTAGCCAACTCTCCCTCCGAATTTGCCTCCATTCCTGCTTGTCGATCGAAGGTGGACCAAACAGCTGTGCGACTGTGCTGGCGGAAGGAGCTCGGATATGGATGAGGAAGCCAACCAGCGTTGCAAGAGCAAGACGGGTCGAAGATCGACTGTTGAAAAGGAAGGGCATAGGTGTTTCACCACGGCTTTGGGCATCGTCGCGCGGATCGAGTAGGATTGGAGTTACAGTAAGCCGATCTCTTGAGCATTTCGTGGATTTTCGACTGGAAGGGAACAGATAGCGTCAGCATCGGAAGAAGCTGCCACGAAGAAAGTGTCTTACATAAGCTTACCAACTTCTGCCAGGATGCTCATACTTGTGCTCATTAGCATGCTGAATCGAGGTGCCTGCATAATCTCTCCGGTCTCCGAGTTTCGAATAACAGCCAGCTCCATCGACATGGCCAGCTAAAGCCGGAGCAGGCATATACAATCCACGATAGCGACAGTTATGCGTGTTAACAGGCTGATCTTCATGCGACTTTGGGGTGGACAACTGACCCTGTTTAATATTGCCTGTGCGCCGTGACTTTCGGTGTTCGGGTCCAGCGGAATAGGATTCTCTTGTTCAAGGTAGGCCGTGGTTTGGCCGATCTGACCCTGGCGCGCGAACAGATTGAGTTGCGGTCCGAAGGTCCAGAAATTGGAATCGTGTTCAAAAACGATGGGAAGGCTTGAACCATGGCCACCACCCTGTTCGAGGAGGTGGAGCGTGATTCCTAACGGTTGCGAGGCGTCGGGGGCGGTGAACGACAGCCGATACTGATCCGGCCCATTCGCGGGCAGCCCAGTCATCTTGTAGCTGTAGTGACGCAGAAGAAACTTGAGGAGAGGTTCGAGCACACGGATACGCCAGTCGTGGATCGTCGCCGTGCACTGGGGCATGTTGCTGCAGAAGATGGGATTGGGGGAATCTTCCAGGAGCGTGGCGGCCTTGACAAGCACCTTGTCCGCAAGCTCATGTTCGCCGAGAAAGGCGAGTAGAGCTTGATGCACACGGTCATCGAGTGTGCTGTCCTGCAGTGCTGCAACAGGATGACGTGATCCGGATGGAAGTGACGTTTGAAGTCTCAGGTGCTCGCTCACTCCGTGGAAGCCGAGGATCGAGGCCCCCGGCGTCTTGTGCGACGTGTGAGTGTGCAGTCCGCCGCGGTGGTACCTCGACGACCGCAGAAGAGGTGGGTCGGATAGATCAGGTTGTAACATTCGGGAAGGAGCTGGCCTATGTGATCTCGGGCACCGAACAGGGAGAGATCGTGACCGGTCTGTATGGAACACTGAGGGTACTCAGCATTGAAGTCGATAGGGACGGTTTGGCGCGTTCGGCGACACGCATGGGCGAGATACGTGAACTAGCTCATCTCACACTTTAGGTCGACGAAGCTGCGGAGTTGGGCTATTACCCAATGCTCACCAACCTACAAGTTCCCTCGATCGAGCAAGACAGCTATCGATCGAGCATCCGACATGGCTCTCGGAGATGCGCCACTTGTCGGATTGGCCTCGCCGAACCTGCGATCATCTCGATTGAACGCCGCTGCCTACTAGTTACTTTAGCCATTGGACCTCCAATCCCCGTGAGATGTTTGCAAAGATTCTGTGGAAGGATTTTCTTGCAATGCAAAGAGTCTTTCTAGTAATCCACATCTTCAAAGCCTGCTTTTTTCATTGCTCTCAACACCGCTGTCCGAGCCAAGTTGAAAAGGCTTAAGGCGAGGCCGCTGCGAACGAGACCGCCGGCCTGTCTCTAAGCTCAGGCATTCCATATCTACGTGTACCTGGTGTACGTGTACTGGCTATCGACTTGGGTTTTCAAGTCATGCAACAAGAAAGTGCTATGGCCTACATCATGTTTTCGTCTTTCCTTCTTGGTTCCCTTCTCGATCCTTCCTTTCATTTTTTATTTTTTTTCTTTCTTTCCTTCTTCTTTCATTTTTCCTTCCTTCCCTTGTTTTTTTATTTTTATTTTTCCTTTTTTCCTTCTTCCGCTTCGCCGGCAACTCCCTGGATTTAGGTTGCGGCCCAGAAAAGTCGAGCAAGGCGTAGACTCGATTAGGCTCTAGTAGGCTCCCGGGCTCAAGCTAGCTCAAGTAATAGGCTCTCGTCACCGCTCAACCCGACGCGCTGGAAGCGACCTCTTTCTTTCTCTGCTCACTCACTCGTTCAGTTCGAGTCGAACAAGCTCACCCAACACCTTTATCTGTTCATGGCATTCCACCCATCATGTCGACTTATCCTCTCACCTACCACTTCACCTACCATGTTGCGATAACCAAGTGAAAGCTCACGAGCTCCTCGGGGGGACCGCTGAAAGCTTAATTCACGAAGCTACTAGAACAAAGGAGGCGGACATCACCAAGTTTTGGGGTTCATACGTATACGCTAAGCAGACTTCGCACGCCGTTAGTCGAGATTGTGCTCTCACACAGATCCTCACAAAACGAAAACGATCCTGTTCAAGACACTTTCAGATACCCCCAATCGATGTCAAGCCGGTCAACTTCGAGATTGACCTCCGAGGTTCAAAGCGGCGATTTGGACATCCTCCTACCGCTCGGGCCACTGGCACATAGGGCTGGCGTCTTTCAGTGGAAATCGAAATTGATTCCGATCTATGCGCAGTGGAAAATCCAACACGCCTTTGAACCAAGACCAGCTCTGCAGGACCGTCCAACTTGCTCGAAGATCAGCCACGCCTCAATATTGACATCACCAAGACCAGCAGGGAGTTGTTCCCGATTCTGACTAAGGTAAAAACTGCCAGGCTGACTATTGCGGGAATATTCAGCTGGTGATTTTAGCTTAGTCAGAGAATCGCCGAAGCCTCTTCCGCTGGTCGTGGTAATGTCGATATTGAAGCGTGGCGGATCTTCAAGGCTGAACGGTCGTGAAAAGCTGGTCTTGGTTCAAAAGCGTGTTGGATATCCCGTTGCGTGCAGTACGAAATCAACCTTGATTTCTACCGAAAGCGCCGATCATATGTGCTCGCCCGAGCGTAGGAGGATGTCCATATTGCCGCTTTCAAGACCAGACTCGGAGGAGGTCGATCTCGGGCCCACCGGCTCGACATCGATTGGGTACGTCGAGGTGTCTTGGAGAGGGTCATTCCAGTTTTTGAGGATTTGGGTGAGCACGATCTCGACTAACGACGTAAACAGTTTGCTTAACATATGGACCCAGAGCTTGGTGATGTCCGCCTCCTTGTACCAGCTTCGCGACTTGTGTTTCAGCGGCCCCCCCGAGGAGCTCGTGAGCTTTCATTTGGTAGAGGTCACGCGCCTGACACGCATCCAACAAGTCGAAGTACCCTTCGAGCAGATCTTGCGAGACATGATTCACAGAGCACCACTTGGCATGCGGGGAACGGAATCGGTACCCGTATGATGCTGCGCTGTCGTCCGCCATGAGAAGTTGTTCAAGGACTTGGTAGTCGGCTCCGATGCAGTGAAAGATCGGGACCTGGATATCGCAGGATGTCAGGTGGTCGGTGAGGTTAATTCGACGTGATTCGTGGAAGGCGTGACGCCAATGAAATGAACAGATAATGGAGTTGAGGGAGCTTGTTCGAGTCGAACGAGAATGAGGAGATCAGAAAAGAGGTTGCTTCCAGCGCGTCGAGGTGAGCTGTGACTTGAGCTTGGGAGCTTTATGCCCTCCTATGCTGCTTCCGATTACACTAGGATTAGGTATCTTCTCCTTCCAACGGTATCTTCTCCTTCCAACACGTAAATGTCAGTCTTGACTTACAAAGCAAGCTCGTACTTCCACTCAACTCCTCACCGTGCGAAGCCTTGGAACTCAGGCGAAAATCAAAGCGAGCGTTGTGAGAGGTTGGCATCTTTGCTCTCTCGTTTACGCAGAATAGTTCTCGCCGCACGAGGATTTTTTTTCTTTCTGGAGTGTCTCTCGATGTCATCAGTTCTCAACGAATCCGACTCGGCTTGTGTACAATGGCCGACTTTGTTAAAATTTAACAAAAGTGCTTGCCCGTGCTGCGGTAAAACTAAAACATCGACGACCGAGTGATTTTCTTCTCGACATCGCGTCTTTTCAAAATTACAATCAGTGCTTCTCCCAGAATACTGCAAATCATAAGTTGACCAGAGGATCAGCACCACCGCTAACTCGGCTCGCCCGACTTCGATCGCGCCAACGGGCCAGAAAGCGTCCCAGGCTCCTCCCCTCCCTTGGGACGGTCCATCGCTGTGGAACTTACCCGGTAACTTGTCCCCCGGTACAAAGATCCTCTCGACTCCCCCCTCTGTGATGATAGCCATACGAATCGTGCCTCCCGAACTTCCATCCCGGGCCATCGCCAGTGCCAGAGCTGAGAATCGGGACAAGTAGACGAGCCTCGTCAGCTTCATCGTGCTCTTCCGGATCGATCAAGTACAAAGTGACCTACCGTTCCTGACAAATTCGACGGTCTGTTCCTTGTCCCAGTCCTCGCGATAAGTCGCATCGCAATACCCATAGATGTACGCCGAGCCGGAACCTTTTTTGTCGCGGGTTTCACCCATCAGTTCCGCTGAAAAGAGATCCGGATTCTTTTGAGAGACCATGACGCACCTCCGATCGCCCAAGGTCCTTTAAACAAGCCTCCACCGAGAGGGATGTTGTACACGGACCCTCCTGTCAACTTGTCCCATCCGGCGACGATGATACCGGCCGAAAGCGAGTCCCTGGGTGAAGCCGACAAAAAAAACGGGCCCTCAACTTTTGTTGGTTTCTCCGTCCGAGCTGTGTGCCGTGGGTGGGAGACTCACTTGTTGGAATAACAAATCGATTCTAGCATCGCGCCCGCTACGGCGGTCGTCGGTCGTTTCTCGTGTTGCATCGCGTATTGACTCAGTTGCGCGGTGACGATATCCGCAACGGCCTGGTGACGAATTTGGTGTGTTGCAATCCGAGTTCATAGAGTCCGTCAGGATCCTCTCTAACCGCTCTCGGGAAGGAGGTGGGGGGTCCCCCCCAAAAACCGCTCGCAGCAAAAAAACGCACCTGTGTATCGGCGGCCGAGCCGGAACGACAACAATAAATCCTTTCGTGCAAATAGGTCAACTTGTCGGTCACGCGATTGGCGATGTAGGAACCGGTCGTCGTTCTTGAATCGGCACCGATGACGACGCCTCCGGGGAAGGCGCAGGCCATGATGGAGGTCTGCATTCGAAATGGGTGTGGGGATGAGATTGAGGATGTATTCGGGTGTGAACTGTCGTTGATCGGGAACTGTACTTACTCCCAAGTTGACCTCGCCCGATTTGAGATGGCTCACGTCCGGCACAAGCGTCGTCGTCATCGAGCTGTGCGCCATGTTCTGGCAGCTATGGGAGGAAGAGGTTGGCTGCGAGGTGAGTGGTGAGGAGTGTGGACGAGTGGATATGGTCGGAGGGTGGTAGGGTGGTAGGGTGGTAGGGTGGTGGGGTGGTGTGCAGAGCTGGTCAGAGCTGGTCAGAGCTGGGAGCGAGTGTTGGACGCGTCAGCCGCTCTTGTGCAATTGGCCATTAGGAATGCGGTGCTAATGAGCTCGGATTAGTAATGGACCACGCCAGGCGCGTCGTCAGCGTCAATCCCACGCTCCACGCTCCACGCTCCACGCTCGGCTCATCCCACCATCCGACTCTACACACGCCGCCACCACCACCACCACCACCACCGACCTGCATTCAAGCTGGCTCCCCCCACGCAGGACCCGCTCCCGACCGCGACCCCTTCCCACAAGCGTCCTCGTCCTTCGTCGCCTCTGGCCGCAGCCACGAGCACACCGTCCTCCTCCTCGTCCTCGCTCCAACGTCCGCTCAGCAAACGCACCGCCACGACCCCGACTCCCGATTTGGCCCATCTGCACATCACTCCACCTTCTTCCTCGCGACCCAAGATGGCCTTGACGAGCCAGGCCAAGAGCTTGTACGCCGAGTTGCAGCGCCACAAGCTCAACCCGGACCAGGTCGATACGCCACAGCTCAAGAACGTGTTCAATCAGCTCAAGGTGAGGCCAGTTCCAAGTGGTTCTTTGCTTTATGCGCTGACATGGTCATCTCAGATTCACCTCGCCGAATCGGGGCTGCTGTTCCCCACCGCGTCACCCTCGACCGAGCAAGAGAAAGCCGACCTCGTCATCGCGCGTGAGTCGCAGCAACACAGTCCGCGTCGGTCCACCTTTAACCAAACTCGACTGTCTTTCACAGGCGACGTGCTCGAGTTTGGCGCGCTCTTTTCGATCAAGACCGAGGACGTCCCCTCGTTCGAACGCTACATGTCCCTTCTCTCGGCGTTCTACGCAGAGCCATCGCAAGTCTCCCCGTGATCATTCAAACTCTATGTGCAACTGAACTCCTTCTTCTTCCGTTTTACTCGTTCCGTATACAGCCTCCTACAAGAGTCGCAGAATCGAGCTGCGTTGTCAGCATTGTCCCTCTTGCGCCTCTTGTCGCAGAACCGCATCGCCGAATTCCACACCACCCTCGAAACGCTCTCCTCGGACCTCATCCTCTCCCGAGAAATAACCTGGGTACTCGAGGTCAGTTGCCGCGTCTTTCCTACCCCCAACTCCCGCACCCCGCCAAAAAGCAAGCTAACCGATTCCGGACCGTCGACGATCGACACCCAGCTCGAGCGTTCCCTGATGGAAGGTTCCTACTCCAAAGTGTATTCGCTCTGTTCGAACCCATCGAATCTACCGCGCGGCGAATTCAAATACTTCATCTCGACGCTGCTCTCAACCGTGCGTTCTGAAATCGCTTCGTGCGACGAAAGGGCCTACGCTACTTTACCCCTCCGCGACGCGCAGACCTTGTTGTTCTTTTCGAACGAATCCGAGGTTCGAGCGTTCGCGAAGGAACGTGGGTGGAGTGTCGATGAAGGGAAAGGGATCATTCGATTTGGGGTACAGAGTGGGCCGTTGAAGGGCAAATCGACCGATGCTGGGTGGGGTTTGGGAGGGGATAAGGAGATGAATAAGGAGAGGATCGTCGCGAGTGTGGTCGGGTATGCCAAGGAGTTGGAGAGTATCGTTTAGAGACCTGTGCAACGACGGGGAGTGTCTTTGTTCTTGCTTTTGCGAGGGGGTGAGGAGACGACCTCGAGATTCCTGCTCGCAGTTGATGCTATCGGTAAATGCGGCTTACGTTACCTCGATCGGGATCGACCACTACAACGTGACCGTTCCAGTGTACTCACCCCACATGGCCACTATTAGCTCCTCCCCACCTCAGCCCTCTCCTCGCGCGCTCACGTGACCTTTCCGGCCTCGCGCTCTTGCTACGCAGGTCACGTGCTTCGCAAAGTGTTTCCTGACTGGGCGAGCATTCGCCTGATGGCACGACGGCTCGCTCTTTCTCCCTCCCGCCCCTCCCTCCCACGCACCTTCAACCCCCACCGCCTTCCAACTCCTCCACCATCCCTCTCTCTATGTCCCTCACCACCCCCACCCCCACCCCTCCTCCCAACCCTCCACCGCTCTTAGAATTCCACCTGCTAGGAACGGGCACCTCCTCCTCCGTACCGTCGATCCACTGCCTCACCTCCCCTACCGAAGGCTGTCACTGCTGTAGATCGACTCTGAACGCCAAGGAAGGAACTGACGAGGCTAGGAACGTGAGGAGGAATACGAGTGGTCTTTTGAGGGTCCCTCCGAGGGTGGGGCAGGAACTTTGGAAGACTGTGTTGGTTGATGCAAGTCTTTCAAGTGGTCGTGGTCTGCCTTCCTTCGTCACAGTAGAGAAAACTTACCTACCTCATCTCCCCCCCTCCCCATCTCCCCATTCCGCCGCATACCTCCTCACCTCATTATCATCCTACCCCTCTACTCTCATCCGCCATCATCCAGTGCGGCAAAACCTTCTACACCGCCGCGTTAGAACACTGGCCCAAACACCACCTCCGACAAATAGACGCTTTACTAATCACCCATGCTCATGCCGTACGTTCACGCGTCCGCACCAAACGTCCTCCCCTGTATTCCATCTCGAAAGATCCGGAACTGACCTTTTTTTTTCTCTCTCCCCTTTCTTACCCTTTCAGGACGCCTTTCTAGGCCTTGACGATCTTCGAGGTTGGACACTACATGGCTCGATCCAAAAATCGATCCCTATTTATGCGACACAGGATACGTACGATGAGATTGCGAGGGTGAGTCGGAAAGACGAGAGAGAGAGAGAGAGCGCGCGTCGGTTTTTCCGTGGTCGAAGAAGGGTTTTCATTTGCGACAGATTTCAGGGGGCCGCGGAGGAGTTTTGGATGAGAATGATGAAATTTCTGAGGATTGTGACTGAAACGCTTTCATACACACGCAGTGCTTCCCCTACCTAGCCGACCGCTCCAAAGCGACCGGAGGAGGCGACGTACCCGCGTAAGCCGATCCTCTCTTTCCTCATCCCTTGACCCCCAACACTAACCCCCCTTCTTCTTCCAGTTTCGAATGGCACATCATCACCCCCCTCGTCCCGCTGCACCTCTTCGGCATCGAAATCCTGCCCCTCCCCGTCCACCATGGGAAAATCTTCTCCGATCCTCCAAGACCTTATCTTTCATTAGGGTTCATGTTCGATCGCGAGATCGTCTACATCTCGGACGTATCGTACATCCCCGAAGAGACGTGGGAAGTTCTAGAAGGACGATCCACCCTGAAGAACTCTAACGCTCCTCTCACGAACGAAGCACTCCCCTCGTTCTCCCTCCCTTCCCAACCCCCCCGCCCGGCCCTTTTGATCCTCGACACGCTCCGTTCGACAACCTTCACCTCCCACTTTGGTATCGGCGAAGCCGTCTCAACCATACGTCGTTTAAACCCTCTCCGTACCTACCTTACCGGATTCGCTCACGGTACCTCTCATTCAACCTGGGTCCAAACCTGTTTAAGAATTTCCTCCGGTGAGACCTCTCCCTCTCCCCCCTCCTCGTCGTCCGAACCCGAACCCAACGCACCGCAACGTCTCCCCTGTCCACCACCAATCGGGCCTTGTCCCACCTCGACCCATCTCCTCCCCCCACCCTCCCAATCCTGGTTACCCATCTCCGGAACCCTTCTCAAAGGTGAGGAAAACCCGCTCGTTCACGCCGAATGGGCATTAAGAATCATCGACGCTTTCGAACCTTCGAAGAAGGGTGTCAAATGTTGGGTTCGTCCGGCTGTGGATGGTTTAGTTATAAAGGTTTTCGAGGAAGAAGGTGTTCGAGAGGGGAGGGTTTGGGATGGGTTGTACGATGCTTAGGAGAGAAAATGGGTGGATGATTCTACGAAAGATTAGGAATTCAATAGCTGGGGGGGTCAAGATGCTCGAAGGATTTTTTCTCCCACCTAGACTTGAGACTTGGAAAAGATACAATGCATACGTAGATACAACACAAAAAAAGATGCTCCAATTCCACCTCCAGATAGATCCTCACAAAGAATAAGAAAGAAGAAAAGCAGCGCTGGAACGCCTTCCAAAACTAAGCCCTCCCCCCACTCTCATTCCTCCTGCAACAAATCCTTCAAGAATCGTTCATCATCCTCCCTCAACTTACCGACCCCAACACTGCCCGAACTACTGCCCTGACTAGCTTTAGGATCCCAAGCCATTCCCCTCTGTTGCGCCGAAGGGGGGGGAAGATGATCGCCACCGAAATCAGAGGCCGTAGCGGATGAGGCCATCGAGCTTTTCGAGACGAGTCGATTGGAAGGTAGTCGCGATTTAGGGGATCCGACACCGAAGGAAGGGAAAGGTAAACGTGATTTAATACTACGTCCTTTCGGTATTGTCTGCGATGGCGCCGAAGAGGAACTCGTTCCCTCTTTCGTCGAGGGATCGATCACGCCTAAAGCGTACAAGGAAGTAGTAGCTTGGCTCGAATGACCCAATGATCTCGATTTGAGCGGCGTGCCAACGAATGAGCCGAAAGAGGATTTCGGTCCAAAGCTCGCGCGTTGTTCCATCAGCGGACTTGAGCCTTGTCCATCGAGCATCGTCACCGTCGCATCGACGAGACCTTGTGAATCGTCGGATGCGTTGCCGCTCGACGCGGCCGATGAAGCTCGGATGCGGTACGCTTGCGCGAACAAGGCAGCGGGTGTCGAAGGTGCGGCGGGGAGACCGAGAGGGGACATCTTGGTTGGACTCGGAGATGATCTAGGACCGCCGGGGGATTGCGAGTCGTCGGTCGACACGCGACGAGGAGGGCGTGGCGGGGCGGCTCCACCTCCCAGTCCAATCGACCCCGCACGCGGACTACCAATCCGCGGACTCCCCACCCGAGGACTCGTCCCATTCGAACCAGGCCTTCGAGCCAAACTCGTCACCCCAGCAGCAAGCGTGACCTGCGTCGCTTCCATCGCCGAGACCTTCTCCTCGAGCGCAAGCACTTCGCGTTCGAGCGTGTCTTCCCTCTCGCGCGAGTCCATAATCTCTTGCCGCGCCGCCAAGACCTCTTGCTTGGCTCGTTCGAGCTCTTCAGCCGCGTCGAGCGCACGCGCTTCCCAGTTCGCTCGTGCCTGTTCGAGCTGGGCCAGAGCAGAGTCCGAAGAGGTGGTCTACGGAAATACCACATAGGAATGGTCAGCACTTACGATCCAGGAAAAATTGTACCGGCGCTGCGAGCTTACATCATTCTGCTCTCCCCTCCTGGCCTTCTCGACCTTGAGCTCGTCCAACAACGCATCCCTCTGCGACCTCACATCCATCAACGTCGCCCTCGTCTCCCCCAACGCATCGAGCAACGCATCCCTCTCCGTCGCGGCCTTTTCCAACTCGGCCTTGACAGACGTATAGCGGAAAAAGATCTCAAGTTTATCCATCGCACGCACGCTCGTCATCGTCAAATCGGACGAATCAACGAGCGTGCGCTGCGTATCGTTTAGGGAATCGCGTTCGTCGGCGCTGGAGAAGCTCTCCTCGCGGTGGTGATGAACGTGACGATTCGGAGTGTGCGGGTACCACGTCCCCGTCGAGGTTTTCGGTTCAGAGGCGACGGAAGAGGGTCGTTCTTGTGGGGCGATTTGCACCGCTCGTCGTTTGGGTGTCGTTTCGTTCGTTGAGGTGCGAACATGCGCCGTAGCACAAGGACCCAATTCGTCCATCGAACGTTGTTGGAGCGAGCTCCTCGCCGGACTCGATAGCGCACGAGACACACCATTAGAGCGAGGCGATACACTTGATTGAGCGAACCTCAACGAACTCATCGGGGTCGCCCATCCGCCATCCTCGCTCGTCCCCGTGCCTGTGCTGCCAATCGTCGCCGGTCGAATGGAAGAGGTCGAAGCGGCCAGTCGGGACGTGTCACTACCCCGCTTGCCGCTTCGTCTTTCGGGAGTGTTGCGATTAACGTCAAACACATCCCCGTTGGACCTATACGACAACGACGATTCGTGAACAGTGTGACGGCGCGATGCGCGATCGTCAAAAACAGCATCGTCGAGCGAGCCTCCTGTGGACGAAGAGTTGGTGCGCACCGTCCGTCGTACACCTCCGGCGCGATCCGGACTGACGACCAGCGAACCTGGCCGAGCAACGTTCTCGCGCAGAGCCTTGGCCGAGGGTGAGCTGATTTTCAGACCTCGAAGTCCGCTGTGGCGATGCGTCGGTGTCGTTTGCTCACTCGAGAATGCCCGAGTCCTCGCAGGGGGTGGGCTGTGCACCGAATCAATACCGTAGGTCAGCGCTGGCACGACCATCGAGGACTCCAGAGGACCCAACTCACGTAAGTAAGAGCTCTTCCCGATCATCGTCGTCGTCCGAGCTGCCCAAAACGGCCTTGACGGCGTTTTCCTTAGCCCTCGCCCTGGCGAGCGTCGTCTCGAACGCGTCCTCCACCGCAACATCGCCGAGCTCCGAAGCGGATTCATTGATTGTCCCACTATCGGACATCGCCGTGATGGATTTTGAGCTCGCCGAAGCGAGGATCCTCTTCATCCTCTCGTACGCCCGTTCAACCTCGACGATCGACCATCTACGAGCCGTACGAGGTGTAATATCGCTCGAGAGGTTCGATGACGTTTGCGAGGGATTACGTTCCATTTCGGACGATGACGTAGGCGGTGGTGCTGCCCAAGTGAGTGGACTCGTCGTCGAATTGCCGAGCACGCCAGCGAGCTCGACCGATTTCCTGACGCCGCCTCGAGGAGGGGTCGCAGCGTCCATCGGGCCTAGCATCGAGTCGTCAAGACCCAGTGTGGCGAACCGTTTGGACCGGGCACCTCCTCCCGTCAGCGCCAACTCGGCCTCCATGCGATCAATCTCGCGCTCCATTTGATCCAGAGTTAAAGGTCCGTCTGAAGAATTAAGCATTAAAAGAGGTCAGCAAGGTTGCCCTCTAGATTCGAACAACGGTGGAATGTTCAAAGCCAGTACTGACCGGGATCAGGGAAGCTCGCCAGCGCCGCTGCGTCATCCCCACTGAGTCCATGCCCTCCAGGCGACGAAGACGCAGAACGAGCAATCGAGATCGACGGCGAAGTGCCACCGACGACAGCTTGCTCAGGTACTCGAATCGATGGCGCAATCGAGGCGACCGTGGGACCCTTCAAGGATCCACCATCCGAAGAAAGTCGTCGTCCGCCTAGTTGAAACACGAGGTCTTCGAGGGGTGAAGCCAGATGCGATCGACCCGACAGTCGTTTGCCACGCAGATCCTCAGGGTCAATCCCTTCCGTCTGGGACCGTGACATCATCTCGACGAACTGCGGCGCTTCCCCTTCCTCCTCCTCCTCGCGGCTGGAAACCTGCGCTCGGAGACCGACCCCCGGCCCTCGACTCGGTTTCGGCGACTCGGAGACTCCATCCTCAGGTTTGACCAAGATCGGAGAACCACTCTCTACGCTTCGCATCGCCGCAGCGGGGTTCCTCCTTGCGGCCTCGATCGCAGAGAATCGTTTCGAGAGTCCTGTTTGGTCCAAGAGCAGCGACGCGCGAAGGCTGTCAGGGATCGGGGAAGGCAAGACGGACTGCGCGCGCGGTTCCCCAAACGTGTCCATCGACGAACGCGATTCCATGACTGTACTTTGACTGTGCGGCCGGTTTTGTATCGATTCGAAAGATACGAGTGGCGGCAGGTCTGAGCTGTCTTCAGCGGCTTTCTCCGAAGAACCCGTTGTTCGATGATCCTCTCTTGCCCCGGCCTCCGTGTCCTCAGCAGCAGCAGGTTCTGAAGCGCCGACTGGACCAGCCACCTCGTCAGGTATGGGACTGGTCTCGCGCGACCTCGACCACGACTGTGCGCCGGTCGAGCGCGTCTCAAAGCTCCTCCGCGAGGAATGCGGGAACGTAAAATTGCCCAACACGGGCGAGATCGAGTGCCTTCGATAAGCGAGGTCGTCCTTGTTGGGTGCGAGGTCGTCCTTGTGGATCGCAAGACCCTCGGGTGGGCCTTGTTTCATGAGACTCGACGTGCTCGACTTCGGTCGCTCCACTTCCAACAGTGACGAAACGCGCGAGGAAGTCGGCCGTTGACGAGGCGTTTCGATGGATTGCTCAGCGTTCACCCATTCGTCGACGTTGGACGCTTCCGAATGACCCCTCTTGACCGGCGTAAGATGCAGAGGCACAGGTGAAGGACTTGCGAGTCTGAGGCTCGAGTCTCGCTTCGAAGGGGAGAAAGTCTGTGGGTCGGATGTAACATGTGAACGAGTGGAGTTTCGCGAGGAGTTGGGCGGAGTGGCATCGCGCGTGTGCTTGTCGTGGTGAGAAAATGCCGACGACAGCCGTGTCGAAGCACTGATCGAAGCGACCTTGGCCGGCGACGTTCGCGTATTGACGAGACTAGTCGCCGACTTGCTCTCTTCGTCGATCGACTTTCTCGAAACTTGCTTCTGGAACCTTGAGGAGCCGTGTGGATGCGCGATGGGAAGCGAAATGGACTCGGCGGGCATGCTCGTTCTCCGACGAAAGCCGAACATGCCCTTTTTGCGCCCTACACTGTTGCCGCTGATGCTCGTTGGACGAGTAATCTGCTGAGCGCCATTCGAGGTCTTGGCGGGAGCAAAGTCAGAATCCTGGGGTGAGAGTAGAGCCACATCCTTGATTGAGTCGTCGCCTAATTTGTGGGTCGAGATGGTCGTGACGAGTGGTGGGGATGCAGCAGTCTGGATCACGACTTTGGGTCCGGCCGGCGCAGCGATCTTGCTTCCCCTCTTGATCGAACCGCCAAGGAAACGACTTCTGAACGTTCTAATCCCAGGCAAGGTCGATGCAGCAGCGGGGGTCGACGCCGCCCCGGAAGTAGTGGTGCCGATCTGCTTCGCACTGGCCGAACGAGGCATGCTCAAGGAGTTAGCGCCGGCGCCGGCGATGGTCGCCGAATTAGCGGAGACTGAGCCGTTGGCGGTATGCTTGAAGCCATATTTGGTGGCATACGATGTGTCCGAGACGGAACGGGGTATCGGAGATGCCGAAGGGGATGTCGCGGGTAGAGTCGGCAGCTTGGAAGGCGCTACGACGCCCTGCGAGATCGGAGTGCCGCCCATCTCGTCGCTATAGCTGCAGGGTGGTGTTCGGTTCGACCAAGGCCCACTGCTAAAATAAATAAATGAAACGATGTTCGCCGCCAGTATATACCACAAGAAAGCGCAAGACGAAACCACTCACGCTGCAGCTCAGCGAGGCTCGTGTACGGTGTGGCGGTCGGTGCCGCCGGCGACTAACCTTGAGTGATGTCGCCCCGACGCGCACAGTGTACAATGTGCCGAGAGCGTATCCGAGTACGACTTGATTTTGATGTAAACGAGTGAGGGAGTGGATGTCGCGATGACAAGCCAAGACGTACGACGTAGTGTGTGTCGTGCAAGCTGAAAGCAACATACAAGTGTCCAACTGGAATCGCGGTAATAGTCGCGCCCAAAGCTGCCCAAAGCTGCGCTCGGTCGCCCTTGCACTCCTTCGCGCACGGCGCGCCGGAACCCCCCACCGCCAAGCGCTAGCGCCGCCTTCGAGTCGGTGACGTGAATGTCTCAGAGCGGAAAACGTGCCCCGCCCCTTCCTGCCAAATCAGGCGTCTATTTCCGAGCGCGCTGCTTGTCAGTACGAGGCCGACTCCTATTACTCTCGACCGAGAGCCACGTCGGCAGATATCGAGTCCAATCGCGAGGTTGTATGGAATAAGGTTACAACAACCTGTAGTAAAACCATCCTGGTCGCCTTAACCAGTACACCAAAAGTGAAGGCACCTTCAAGAGATGCATGCGCTGAATCCTCTTTCAACACTCCCACTGATTCTAGCATGGATCACATTATTGCATCAACAAACACAAGTCCCTACAAGACATACTTTGACCACTCCCACACTCTTGTCCCGTCCGAACCCCACCGGCCTCACATTTCACGCCGCCTAGAGGATATCGAGCACCTCGTCGCGATGGTCGGCGATGTCGGGAAGGCGGGGGGCGCCTCCTCGCTTCGTAGGCAACGGCTGGAGGTCCTTGGCCGAATCGACCCATCTGACTTGATCATCACCGCCTCGAGCCGTCGGAGATCCGTGGTCGTGAGGCGTCGTGCCGTCGGGTAGGGCTGCCGGTGTGCGAGAGTTTACGCCGGGTGCCTTGGGGTCGTACCACTTCAGAGTACTTTGTGGTGACCTTTTCAAAGGTCTGTTGCCTGGACTGGGCGGGCCAAGGGCTTCCCAACGGTGGCAACTGCGGCTGAACGAGCGCATCTTTGGATTTAACGGCCGTCTTGGTGTCGATGGTCAAGAAGCACGTGCGCAAGCCGTTCGAAGTCCAAGTGCCATGAGGGATGCAACCGTGACCAAGCTTGCTCGTGTCGAACATCAACGCAATAAAATCAGGCCCTCGTCCAGTCAAGCCACGGCGTTTCCGGTCTTTGCGGCGTCGAGGGTTCGAGTGGGCTGGGTCCGTCAACGTCTCGAACAGTGCGGCCGTGATTGCCTTGCCCCAGTGGTCGAACGCCGCCTTCCATTCGTCCGAAAGTGTGAGACGGTCGCTTGTAGGTGTCAACGCATCGAACAGGTGGAACGGAGGGGGTAGGGTGGGTACGGTGTACTTGTTCTGGGTGCGGTTCAGCCATCTCGCAGATTTGCGGTCGGGTCGAGCGGCCGGGTTGTGGTCGAGACAACCCGCGATCTGTTGCCACAGCTCGTCCCGGAGTTGACCCGTGGATGTCTTCATCTTGGCGGACGCCCAAGGCAAAAAGGTGTCCTCGAGCCAATTCACCAGCTCCGCCGCAACCTCCTCGCCCTGCTCAACTAGGATCGACGATCGCGCCAAGGACACAGATAACGTAGTTGTTCCGAGGCGCTGAAGAACGCATTGTCAAACATCAGTGACCCCTCGACATACCCTGTGTTCTGAAGCGTAGTGACGGCGTGTAACTCACGGGAGCAATCCCACGCTTGATGCCGCTGGCGACTCGCATAGTATTGAGAAGCGGAAGAAGGGTGGTGGGCGGCGCTGGAGGTCTGCACCCCTCTGCCGGCTTGGTAAAGTCGCTGAGTGATCGGCCGCTCACGTCCCGTGCCGAACGAGGATCGAGTACGTCGAAGGCGTGACCGTCGATGATCGACATCGCCAGGGTACATGCACCGTGAGCCCGATTGGCGGCACGTTGGGCCAAGTCGAGAGGCATGGGTGACGTCTTGGCGTCGACGAGTTTGTCACGGATCTTGATCGCCGTCTCGGCAAAGACGCCGTCGTTGCCTTCACCCCCGCAAATGGTCGCTCCCATAACGGCTTGCACGAGTAGACGCACCGTGGTCTTGCGGGTGCTCTTGGAGGTGTCGATCCCTTCAAAGACGGCTCGCAGTTTCGAATGGAAAAAACCACCGACGACTTGCTCGACGCAATGCTCCCACACGAAGATACTTGCGATGACCTGGTTGAACCGCTCTTCAAACCACGAGGTTTGATTCGATAGAGTTGGCAATCCACAATGCTCCTTCGAAGCATCCTCGGCCGACGCCAAGACGGCGGTGTAGGCCTACGCCAGCAGAAGGGGGGATGAAGTGGCGAACGCCGTATCAGCTCTGCTCTTCGTTGCTCGACGGTAGGACAAGCGGAGTAGTATGTGCCACACACAACTCGATCCGAGCTCACGTAGTTGTAACGCATCTTGTCGAAACGGCCTTGCACGGCCCGCTCGAAAACATCCCGCTCGCGATCAAAGGCGGCCGCGTCAAGGGAGGCCAGCGAGGGAAGGGCTCGCGTCAGCGTCGTCGACGCCCCTCCTCTTTTGGGCGCATTCGGTCCAGCCGTCCTCAGAGCGTATACGATGGTGTTGAGGAGACCGCGCCACGCGGCGACGTCCGTACCAAGCTCCCTCCATTGGGCCTTGGTCATGCGCGCGAGGGTGGCCCCGAGCACCTTCTCCGATCGTGTTTTCTATGAATCGGTGTGTAATGGCCATGAGGCACACCAGGGGTGTCCAAACGCATTCCGCTGGGGTGGGCGCGACGGGGTCGTTCGTCTGCGTTTGCTGTGGCATCTCGTGTGCGCTGGCAGGGAAGAGCGGGACGACAGCCCCCACTCGAGAGCGACTCCGCACTTATTCGTTTCGCTAGAACGGCAGTGCACATTGCCTACACTCGCGAAATCTTTCACCCACCCACCGTCCCAATAAGGTGTAGAGACCTATCTCGAGGCAAGATTCAGTTTTGCAAACCGCGGTCCCTGGGGTGTACGCATCATCCCAGGGTCTCGTTCTGGGAGATCCCCGAAGCTCTGTTAGAGCCGAAGGTTTACGGAACCTAATCGTCGGGGACTCAGCCATCGAGTTGGTAATGGCAAATGTGCATCCGGGAGCGGAAATGGAAGAGATGGAAGAAACTCGCGCGCGCTTCCATGGGTTTTGGCCAACGGTCCGCGCAACGTTTCGCAGCACGGGACCCGCGCGTTCGGCACCCACCGCGGGCATCCATCCCTCGCGAGCTTTGGGTCCAACTGCGACGGCTTTGCGTGGGTCTCGACTCGGCCGACGCAGAGGTCTCGGCTCGACTCGTCATAACATCCTTGTCCGTTCACTTGCCTCGGGTGCATCGGCCGAGACGACGGCAGCCTTCGCAGGTCTACCGGCACCCAACACGCCGCGGTATGGATCCCTTCATCCTGCCCGCGTACTGCTTGGCTCATGATCGAATTGGAGCGTGTCTGCACAAATGTATGTACGAAAAGCTAATCTGATATGCAAAAGAGAACACTGACGAATGCCATAACCTGACTGCACCTATCCTCGTAGCCACCAACCCGATCAATCGTCCATGTTGACGTCCCCTCGTGGCGCATCCGTGGCTGCCGGCCTCCCAACATCGTTCCTCAAGGCACGGTCGAGTTGCGTGGTCACGGTTCGGTATCGATAGATCGATCCACCGGGGCAACCCCTTCGAGCCGTCTCCTCGGACGAGTCGACTGCGACTTTTGGTGCCGTTCGGGCGACCCGAGGCGCTGACTCGGGCGTCGCGTTTTGCTTGGCCTTGTTCGAAGTCGACACGACGGGTTCTCGACGAAGCGGATCCTCGGGTCCCTCCAACATGAGCGGTGAGTATGCAACTTCTCCCTTGACGGCGCATGACGGGGCGGACATCGTTCGAGCGGGTTTCTTGCTCTCCCGTGCAAAGTTGTGCTCGCACCGTGTCGCGACCTTGGTATCGAACTTGGCTTTGGTGTCGCTGATGCTGTGGTGACCTCCATGCTTGGGATTGGCGTTGCGAGGGAAGGCGGAGGGCAGCAGGGGAAATACACGTTCGATCTTGGCAACTTTGTCAAAGAGCTTCTCCTTGCTGAATCGGACGTTGCTGCCGGCAGCTGCGGTGATCGCGCGACGAGCGGCGTCGGCGCTGAGGTTGGCGGTGGGGTCGTCGACGAGTTCGTTCTTGTCGAACAATGCATCGGATGCGAACAAGTACAATTGTCGAACGGCCCGGATATGGTCGCAGAGTTCACGAATGTCGTCGGTGGAGAGCGCCGGGGCGTTGATTGGCGGCCCACGGGCAAGTCGTCCGTGAGCATGGTCGTAATCGCGGAGAAAGGTGTTCAGTTGAAACAGAGGGTTATCGATTGGCACCTTGATTGGTGCCTTGAACCCCCACCCCTTGACCCCTCCAAAGTAGTCGTTACCGAAAAGGAACGAGAGGACGAAGCGGCCGTCAGAGTCGAGCACTTTCGAGTCGGCGTCGAGAGCGGCGAGGTCAAGAATATCGACAGACTCGAATCGTCTGCTGTTCGCTTGCTTGCGAGGGAGGATCCGATACTTCGCAACCGATGCTGATATGAGCATGGCATAATTGCTGTCGCCGCTCACGAGGGCGGTACGTTCCGAGACGAGCTCGACACCGCCGATCGAGCCAAACTTGGTCGCGGCCGCGATGATCGGGTCCGTCTCGTGGGCGGCAAGGACGAACGATACATCGCCTTTCGAAGCGATCTTGCCAAGCTCGACCTTCCGACCTTGTCCTTCAAAGTCCTCTTCCCATGGTTGGGCTGTTGGGAAGGCCTTGTTGAACGCGTCTTCCGAGATCACGGGGATGGGCGAAGCGGAGAGGACGGACGTCGTTCTCTTCTTGAGACGGCCCTCCACCGTGGCCCTTTTCAACTCGGGTCGGAAACGGGGATGATCAAAGAAGACAATGAACTTGGTGGATCGCGAGTCTCGAGATGTCCAATCATGGATCAGGGACTGGATCTTGCAGAGGAACTCGCGTGCTTGGCCGGCGAGGGCCACAGGTAGGTACAGGCCATTGCCGCATCGAAAATGAACACTGCAGATTACACGGGGACAGGCAAGGTCATTACCATGTTGTCAGTATCTAACCTAGTACTTGCAATGGAAGGCTCGGACGTGATGTGATGGGTCAAGGTTGCGAGAGAGAGCTCACCATTGACGTCGTGCTCGACGAGCGAACGTATCGCCTACCCGACCGTCCTGCAGGACCCCACCTTGCTTGCTGGCACTTTGGCCACGCTCGCATCGATGTACTGCGGGCCGTACCTAACCCCCATGATGATTGGTTGGAAGGTCGGCAGGATAGTGTGGAGGACAGTTAGGAGATCTCGAGTGAAGCCGGGCCTGGCGGCGATCGAGGCGACCTAGCTCCGAGTCGGACTTCGCAGGGGACCGAGCTCAAAGCGAGCCGCCCCAGCTCGGTCGGACAAGGCTGCTGGAGCAACAACTGCTGTACCGATCGCGGCGATCTCAACGCTGGGGTGACCCTTAAGTTTCAATACCCTTAAGTTTCAATCTATCTGCTGAACTTTGTCCGAGCTCTATCGACAAAGTATCCGGTGTTTTCCGAGAAGTGGATCGTTGAGGTCGATGTGGGGTAATCGTGCCCCTGTCCGCCGATTTAGCTTCAGCTCGGCCGCGGCATTCGGCGCTCGGCGCTTGGCACGGGTGGAGAAGATCGGAAGCGAGGTGGTGTCATCGATATGACTCATGGCTCAAATTCAAGCGAGCTCGGAGGCGCGCGCTTGTCCCCAGCCCCAACCCCCAAAAGTCAGCGATGACCTCGCCCACCTCTCTCTCGCTCCTTCTTTTCTCTTCATCGGCACTGGCTCTGCAACGTGGGCCTAGCAAACGTGGCGAGCTGTGCCTCATTCGGGTCCGGCACACCTCGACCAGCGTGGAGGTTTAACCACACCGTATCCCACCCGATCCGTGAGTACTTCCCTTATCACCACTTCACCCCTTGCTTGCTCGATCGTTGTCGTTCGGGTGGGACGGCCGTGACTTTCGGACTCGTGCTGACTCGCACCACCCCTCATGATCATCCTCACCTTCCACAGCCCCATGAAGGGCTTTCATCTTCGTTCCTGAGGACATCATGTTCGACCACGCACTTTCGACCTACTGCTCCGGGACGGTGAGTCGGCTTGTCGTGCGACGTTGCTGCGTGCGGTCGCACGATCGGGAGGCGGTCGCACAAGAGGAGGTCAACTTGACCTGGCGGCGCTCACCTTGCGACGTGGGCAATCCTGATGAACGGACACTACCATATGTTTGCTCATCTGCACTAGATTGATTTCGCCCCTCCTCCAAGCATGGACCTGTTCCGAGCTGGTGAGGAGGCTTGTTCGAAACGCAATCCGACTGTTGAACGGGGACCTGGACGTGTTGGGGGAAGGTGGGTGCTCGACCTTGATTCAGCCTTCCGAGCGGCGGCGACTGACCCGTTTGCCACTCTCGGACTTGTGCTACAGACATGGGAGAGGGAGTGATGGGTTGTGGGGCGTCTGTTGTGGATGTCAGGATTGGAGGGGGTTCATTGCCGGTGAAGCTCACAAGATGTCGAAGTATGGTGAGTCAGCTCGTGCGACGTTCACCTCTCGCTCGTCGCATCAGCAAAATGGCCAAACGCGCGTAAGCGCGCGAAACCTCGTAAAGCAGTCGTTAAGCGGCCTAGAGCTGCTCTTAAGCGCCCTTAACCACTCGTTAAGCCGCGCGCGCGTTAAGTGTCGCTTAAGTGTACCCTAGATAAGGGACTCTTACGGCGCACTTACGGCGCGCTTACGGCGCGCATACGGCGCGCTTGCGGCGCGCTTAAGACTCCTCGCGCGCTTTGTTTGCATACGCAAAGCGGTCCGTAAGCCCTCTTATGCGGCGTAAAGCGGTCCTAAAGCGACTTTATCCGAACCACAGACTGTGTTTTAAGCGGCTGTTTAGGCAGTCTTATCTTCGCAGCCCCTGATCTGTTGTCATTATAAACCTATGTTACACTCATATACTACAGTCAAGTGAAGAGAGACTCTTCAAAGTCGCAAGCCCGTTGGGCTGTGATCCTCATCTCGTCACTGGTTCCCCGCCTAGAAACCCCGGGCCCTCGATACTCCTCGAGGAGTGCTACTTCCACGCTGTTCTGTACTCGATTGGTGACTCGTACCTGCATAGCTTCTGAGTAAAAAGGCCCAGAGCCTTCTCTACGACGCCTACGCAGTATGGCCATGACGGGACCCTGATAGTGAGTGGCCGAGAACTCGTGCCAGAGCGCTACGGTTTGCTTCGCCACATTCGCATTTCTGCCAGCGTCGGACGATTCGGGGAGCGATGGGGGCGGCGTAAGGACCTGCATGGCATACCGAACCTGATCCGTCATAGCAAGAATGTAACGATATGATTGGTAGTTTGAAATGGACATTGCTGAACAGTTGAGGAACTTACGCCGGCATATGCATGAGTCAAAAGAGCGAATGCAAGCTCGCGATGATCATTGTCGTTCGGGTCGAGACCTTCCTTTGGCCATTGGAAAGCAGCAGATTTTTCTTTCCTTATGCCGGCGACGATCTGAACAAAGATCTCGTATAGAAGGTCGTTCTGAAAATCATCCTCGGCCTCGAAGGAGCAATCGTTCATGTCGACCCCACCCTGAGGGAGAAAGATGTTGTAAGCAGCTTGGTGCCAAAACATATGGCCACAATGCTGAATCACACTCGAAGGAGCTGGTAGCGGGGCTTTGGAAAGGCTTACCGTTCCCGCACCGCAACATAACTCTTTGGCCGCCCATTTAGTAGGTTGGAGATGGAGTACGGCCTTGGCGGTCGATGCCTCACGTTGCCTGTCCGGGTCCAGTTTGTATGCTTTGTAGGTGTATTTCAGCGCCGTCCTTTTGATCAAATTCAAGACTCCCAGATTCTTCGAAACGATCTGCTTGAAGGAAACACAGGTGTTGTCAGCGCTGGCAAGGTATCACCGTAGGCGGGGAAGAATGCCGCACAAGGTCGGCGATCTTCGATGACCACTCGATAGGCCTCTCAGCGTTTTCGTTGTAGACCTCCGCTACGAGCTGAGACTGGGCGTAAAGCGATCTCTTTGTTCGCCACAGGCCTTGGCCGTCGAGAATATTCTGCATGAAAATAGTTTGAAACCAGGCGCCAGCGACCATCTTCTGCTCTAGAGTCAAGTCGGATGCTTGTCGGCGGTTGGGCTTTGAATCCAACGTCTCTTGATCTATTGGCTTGCGGTTGTGCGCCCCGTCGTAGGGGGCATTGTCATCGAGGTTCCCTTTGACCAGGGGCGACGATCTCGCAAACGACGAAGACGAGCCTGGTGTACGACTGGCAACCCTACCTTGCGGTGGATTGCGTCTTAAAGCTTGTCCGGCGATTGAGGACTGTAGAGCCTGAGCCTTGGGCTGGGGCGTCTGCAAGTGTTGATACGACCCATTGAATGCCTGCACGCAAGTACCGAAACCTGCTTGAATGCTACTCACTACGCCTGGAATGACGCTTTCGTCATCATCGTCCATGATGCTGGTCGCTACCTTGTTGACAATGGCGACAGGTGCGGCCCCATCGGCGCCATCCACAACCGTGGGTCCGACTAAGTCTTCGCCCTCGTCCTGACCGTTGTCCGAAAAGTCACAGGGGTCCTCGGCTTGTCCACCCAACACAAGGTCCTTTATAGCAGGATCGATATAGGAGTCCTCGTCGCCGCTATCTTCGTCGCTGTATGGCTCAACAGAAGTCTGCTATGCACGGAAAAGCTGACGTGTGGTATCTGCATGAACGGTGTGAAGAGAAGAGGTGCGTGTCACCGCAAGCCTGGACGCGTGTGCAGGGGCTGCTGGGGGTGCACTGGAAACAAGGACGGGCGAGGCCTCAGTTCACCTACATTCAAGAAACGATACAGTAGAGTTAAGAGATCACACTTGCACATACTTCTCCTTCTGCTCCTTTGCGGCTTTGTGGCGTTGCCAAGCGTCTTGCTTCTTCGCTGCGTTGATTTGGCTCACACCGACAGCGACGTCGAGTCGCCGCCGCTTGTTGTCGGCCGCCTTTCGTTTTTGCTGGGCTTGCGCCCTCTCCCGTCGGTCCGCCGGCGTGTCGCGGTCCCGCATTGTAGCAAGGCGCACAGACGCGGTGGCACTCGCTCGAGAAGGTCGAGAAGACATGTGAACAGATCGCTGGACAGGCACTGGGTGGAAGGGCTACGACCGAGACAAGACGAGAGGCGAGGAAGGGACGGTGAGTGAGTGAGGAGGAAGAGGGAGGGAGTCAAAAGGTGGTAAACAGAACGAGCGCGCGTGACACGTCGTATTTGTTGTTCAGTGTTTTTTTTAGGGCGCGGTTTAGCGTGCGCCAACATATGCAGTGGCCCCTATGCTGCCACGTCGCGCCGCAACGCGCTAGCTGCGCGGCGTAGTTTTGGACAACTTAGCGCATTTCGAGAAAATACGCCTGCATTCAGGCTGTGTTTACGCGCGTCCCTTGCCTTTCTCCAGCTTCAGTCCACTCTCGCTGACAGTAGACTCGTCGTACAGGCCTTCGGGATGTCGCTTGAACATGAAGGCTCTCGTTCGCAAATGAGTCAATTCCGATGCAACATTGCTGGTTGTCAGAGATCATTCCACCATGTGCGCAATCTCGAAGCACATTTGCACGTTTGCGAAAGGCCCCGACCGCTCGACCGCGTACTACCCACGTCATCGGCTGCTGAACGAAGTCACCTCCAAGTTCTTAGACAACAGCGCTCTCGCCAAGAGTTCTTTCGCCGACGCCGCAGACGACAGAAGAACCTCAGAAACGGTTGGCCCGACTGCGACGTCGATGGCTTCAACTCGAGCGGTAGCGACTACGATGACGACTCCTCGAGCGACAGTTCATCAGACTCTGAGTATGATCATACCCTCGATGACCAGCCCGAGTGGGACGCTCGCCAAAAGAGAAAGTTTCGAGTAGAACAACCTCCGCTCGCAGGCTGGGCTCGCCGAGCCGACGGACAACTTTGTGACGAACACACTCCGCCTCCAACGGTTCCGCATGCCCATTTGTTCGACCCGAACAACGTCTTTTATCCGTTCCAGGACGAAAAGGATTATCAGTATGCACTGTTGACTCGCTCAATGTCTGAGTCTCTATTCAATGCGATGGTCACTTTCAACAACACGTTTCTTCAGGTATGTTCGGCCGAAGTTGTGGACGCTGGAACGGGGTCATATCCGCCATCTAAGTCCCGAGATATCACTCCGCAGGCGGACCATGCCTTCAGCAACAGGCTTCAACTCAGATCTACAATCGAAAAAATACCCTATGGTGAGCTTTGTACAAGTGTTTTGAGCTCTCCAATCTTCCACCTAACTCTAAATCGTGCTCCTCCATTACTTAGCTCATCACACTGAACGGCGCGAAGAAAAAATCATCGTAACTGCGGAGGACTTAGGGTGGTCGAATAGTGATGCTGAACTTCCATTTTTGCAGCTGGTAAGCGCTGCCAGTCCAGGACAGGGACACGAGCAGGTTCGAGCCGATTAACCTCGACACCTCTATTCACAGGAACATACGTTCCGATGTCAGGACGCGCATCATGTGCTCCAATCCCGTATTCTGCGGTCACCAGCATCTGCGGCCCATGAAGGTGTTCGAGGTCAAATCAAACGGTCAGGAGCAACGGGTATATGGGGCGCCCCATACCGCAGACAAAGCGTGGGAGATGCAAGTAAGCGCGGGATGGATGTTGAAATCGCCCGGCGCAAAGTCCATCAAGAGAACTGACTAGTAGCCGCCCGCAGGACACTCTCGACGACCCGACCAATGTGGCCGTTCGCATTGACACCAGCGCGGATTCAACTGTCTTGTCGATCGGAACTGGGACTGCCTCGGCCCATCCTGTGTATATGTCTCTAGGGGTCAACGCCGGATTCCTCAAACGTGAAAACCATGGCGGTTTGGTCGTTATAGCTTTCCTTCCTAAAGTGGAAAGTGAGTATCGCCCCGGGCTTCTATTTTGCCAACGGTGGGCTGGCTGTTGCTAATGCTGTGGCATCCGCATCCCACTCAAATCCAAGGGGCGGACAAAGGCAATGACGAGATGTTCCGTATATACAAACGCAGGGTGCTCCATCGAGCTCTAGAGTAAGCTGTCTCGGCTCGGTCGACGTAGCGGAGAGCTCTGATAGAATAGCTCGAATCCTACAGGATATTGTGGGCTCCGATCAGACACCTTCTTTCAGGCCGACACCTCTTCCAATTTGCGGATGGCCACTATCGATACATCAGGGTGTACTTTGGACCGGTATCTGTTGACTATCTGGAGGCGTGTTGGCTTACATTCCTTGTTCAGGGCTACGTTCCTTAGTAGGTGGACGACAGCTAGCGTTTGATCGCCTGCAGAGTTGACTTACATGGGCTCACTCTGTTTGCGCTGCTAGCTGTGTACAAGAGCCACTCAAGCTTCAAGAAGGCCCTGCCGCCCCTCGTACAAGTGCCGATGCCTACAAAGTCAGAAGGGCAGCAAGCCAACTCAAGACAATCACAGCGCAGACAAAGGCGGCCAAAGAAGAAGGCTATCACCTTGGCAGGGTAAATTTTGCAGGATTTCCCCCTCAGCTCCTGTTCACTGAATCAGTCCCTTCCTGAGGCTCAGACCGTCTGGGATTATTTAGGGGTCAATGGGCATGAGCTCATGGTGGCTGATCCTCTCCACCAGCTGATCAAAGGTCAGTGTTGCTAGCTATAGACGGCTTCTCCTTTTCATTGATCCTTTCTTTCTCTCCTCGTCCTCTCTCATCAGGCATGGTGAAAGACATCACTATTGACGACTTGTTCATTGAGACATGCGCACAAATCGCCGCTGATGCTCATCCCAGGAGAAACAAGCAAAAACTCGACGAACTAATTGGCAGAATCGAGCTGAAGTAAGTTTGATTGAATCAATCAAGAACAAGCATGCGATCTGAGATGTCGAATATTGTACAACAGTATGCGTTTGATGCCCCTTCATTCACAACTGCGTCGCTTCAAGGACGGGTTTCAGCATTCCAACTGGACCGGTAAACATACGCGCGACTTGATGAAAGTGAGTGAATTATTTCAACTTCATGCGTTTTTAATAGTAGCGTCGATCCTGATATCTTCTGCCGGGATCACGCAGATTTTTCCTGCCGGTGTGTGGGGTAAGTCGCGCCTCCAAAATACTACATCTTCGGACCGCAATGCTTGTGCTGACTGATTCATTCACATGCTTCTAAGCAGATGTTCAGATCATCGGAAACGACTACGAATCACGAACCCTCGTCGACGAAAACGCTCAAATTACGACACTGCTTTCCGTGCTAATTATGTACGCCACGTCCCTAGAGGCCACGGCCGATGACGTAGACGATATGGATTTTGCATACGATGCTTACATGTTTGTGAGTCAATGCCCTCTGAACGAATTTTTGCATGCTTCAACTTACGTGACTTTCCGTGCCTTCGGATTTCAGCTTGCGAGAAACACGTATGATCGATTTCGGATTGTCGACGGACAGTCGAAAAATTGGGGTTCAATTGGCCCCGCCTTCACTCCGTATCGCACTACGCGGAATGGACCAAGAAGTGGGGCGTTCCTGTACACTCCGATACAAACACATCGGAGGTCAGTCTCTGATTTGATAGAATTCTTGAGCGAACGTTACACTGACCTACTGTATCGACCCAAGCGTGCCCATATTGACTCGGTCAAGGTCGCGTATAGAGCCAGCAACAAGTGCAACACCGCTTCGCAACTCATCAACTACTCAAGACGAGCCGATAAAATCAGATCTTTGGAGAATGTGATAGATCTTGACAAGCTTGTGAGATCTACTGGAGATCGAATCATATTACCCATACCTGATCCAGTTCCACATGAGTTCCACCTTTCTGCGCGACCTTGTGAGTTTCCGGCCTGTAACTGCAAGTCTTGCCTAGCCCTTGGCTGACTTTGAACCCATCTGCCATCCCATTCAGCCGGCAACAATCGATGCATGATCACGATGAACGAACTCCAGGTCTCTCTCCAACAGCCTCGCCTTCTTCAGCTCGTGCGGTCCACTGTCCACTTCTCTTCTTTGAGTGTTCAACAGGCGTCAAACTGACGTATGTGGCACCTGGCCTTGTAGACAACATGCTACCTCCTCGAATTTGGACACTCAAGTGAAGAGGTCGAATCCTTGGACGATGAGAAAGCAAAGTGGTATCACAGCTTCAAAGTCTCCAACCGCATATATCAGAACACATCGGAACAGACGAGGGATGACGCAGGTGAGCTGGTACTAGGAGAACGCTGCACTGGTCTCCTCAGCATACTGATTTGTCTCATGTACGCTCAGATATCATCAAACACGTCATACGAGCAACCTTTCGTTACAAGCACGGCAATCAGGATGGATACTGTACTTGCTTTGACTGTGTCTTTGTGCACAACTTGAACTACGGTCCAATCGGCAAATACCACAACCATGCGACTTTCAAGGACAGAGCCTGGCACTTCGTCCTCCGTTTCACGATCTTCCGCTTGAGAGGTATTTTTACCTTGGACATAGGTGGCACTTGCCACGAGCTTTGCATTGGAGATGAATTTGAGTGGGTGAGTACTACTACCGTGCGGTGATCATGGTCGCTAAGTTCGAACACCATTACGAATCTGTCCTAATCCCCGCCTTTGCAGTGCCCAAACAGTGAACAAAATCTGGCAATCCTACAGCCGGTGCTGAAAAAGCGATTGAAAAGTGATGGGCAGTGTGTGCAACAAATCTTCCGTGTTCAGGACGTATTGCGCCCCGCATTTGTTCAGCCGTTGTTAGGCCATGCGGAATTGGCACCCGACCTGGATTTTCGGAATGTGATGGATCAATGGAATGGGGAGTTTGTGGTGAATCTCGCCCAGGATCAACATGTTTTTCGTCACCTTGGGCGTCATTTCACCATAAACCTATTACGTGAAGCATTGCAGGGCACATTGCGGCCTGCTCGACAGCCTCCAGTGGCGGACTCATAGATTTTGCTGGAAAGTTATTTTTGTAGAAATTACGGTGTTATATGGACCAACTACTTCCTGAATATATGCTCCTTAGCCTCATTGAATAAAATCAAGTGAAGCGTCTTTTGATGGGATTTTAGCACAGAAGCTTCTTGGGGTCAAGAAAGCAATCCGCCCGCTCGTGTGCAAGTACAGGCTTCGCAGTTACGTATGCGAAGTGTAAGCGAGGTCAAACGTTAAGCGCGCGTTAAGCGATCCTTAAGCAGGGCGAGTCATCGCAGCGCTGGCTATGCGCGGATTATGAGATGCGCCCAATTCAGCCGCGCGCGTATGCGTCCTTATGCACATCTTATGCACCGTTAAGCGCGCGTAATCTCGGGCGAATCCTTAAGCGGGTTCGCGCGCGTGGCCATTTTATTTTGCTGATGGAGAGTTGCGTCGCTGCGCACATTATACCCGTGTCGCGTTCGGATGTGAGTTTTTATGGGTCCGTCTTATCGATCAGATGTGCATTTGTGTATCAGCCCTCGGTACTGAACATGCGCTGGCGGCGGTGCAGATTTGGGATGACCTCGGTGTGCGGTGGCCGTACTTTGCGACATGCGGGCTCTTGCTTTCCAGACGCCTGCATAAGTCGTTCGACCGCTACGAATGGACTCTCTATCCCTTGGGGGTCAGTTCTCCTGGTTCCATCTTGGTTTGCGCCTCTTCTCTCCTTCCATCGGATCTTAGACTGACTCGCTTCCGACATCGCAGGACGGCAACTTTGTGGTCCACTACTTCCACCCGAGTAGCGACTGCGACGTAGCGTACCACGGCAAAGTCATCTCCCGCTCTCATTTCCGCGGTTTCAAAGGGAAGCTACCTGGCGAAGCTTATGTCCGCTGGCATTACCGCCAGTGTGTCTTGATGAACTTGCGAGGCATCGCCGTGAGAGAGGTGTACGTGTGGACTACGGCCCTAGTCTTTTATCCACCCTGCCTTGTCTTCGGGAAGCTAACAGCTTTTTACTACGTGCCTTGTGAAAGAATTGTCGTCAGAACGACAACCTTACCGAGCGGGACCGGCATTATATGATGACGTGGAAACATAGATCGACCAGAGCAAAGTCGCTGGCGCTTCGTGGCTGCCCTGCTCCAACAAGTCTACACTCCCAGTCTTGCGCTCGTGCTCAATCCCTTAAGTCGGAAGTCATTCCTTCAATCTTCCGACAGCCCTCATCCATCGCCGGCCCGAACCGCTCTCCCCACTGCGCAACATAAATTTTGCATGTGATCTACCTGTCTACCCCTGCCGCCACTTCAGTCGCACTCTCGAATCTTCCATTCACTTGTCGGACCCTACTTTTCGCATGTTCCTTTGCAGCATCTGTACTCACCAACCCGTCCGTTACGCAGCTCGCGGCTGGCGTTTTTGTTTTGTTGCGAGCCCCTGTCTTTTTCAATTAAAAGCCTTGACGGGGAAAGCAACCTCTCACGCTTGAAATGCAGCTACGACACGGGTAAAGTACGAACTGGGTCTGGAGCTTAGAACGATTTAGCGCCGTTTACCAAAACCGCTCATCGCGCTCGCAAAGGACACCCATACCCGAATCGAAAGGTCCGTCGAAAAAGGGGTGCTCGAGACATTCCTCGGCGGTCCATCGTTTGGTGCAGTCGAGCCTGAGAGGATCAGGCGCAACAACACGTCAGCACAGACACCCTCAGCAAGGAAAGATGACTTTGACTCACTCTAGGCACCTCTTCATCAGATCAACGGCATGGTACAGCGGACTATCGGTATACCACTTCTGATCGTCCTCCTCGCTACTTGGGATCGGCCCATAGGGGTTCCGCGAGTTCTCGACAAAGATGACGGGGTTCAAACTCTTGACTAACGCGTGTAGGTTCGGATGCGGTGGAAATTCAACGTGAGGGATGTTGGTGACGAAGGTGCGGTTGTGTAACGCGGCGCAACGCTCCATCTTGCGTTTGCCGAAGATGGTGCCGATCTCGGCGAGCGCTTCGGTGTCGTCGTTCGAGTTGAAGAAGGGGAAGCGACGCGTGAGGAAGCACAGCAGGATGATACCCGCGGACCAAATGTCCAAAGCTGCACAGATACTCAATATCTTGGTGTGAGATCCAAGACAAGGTAATTGGTTAGGATCGAGGCCACTCACCAACGGTCTGATCGGGGCATTTGAGCAGCACCTCGGGGGCTCGGAATCCCCTCGTCCCAGCTCGATTCGCTCGAACGCTCGGTCTGTAAGCTCAGGTAGACTGGTCAGAATTGGCATATCGTCCCCATTTAACCAGCACTCTAAACCCACCTTCTATCCTCCTTCAAGAACCCGATCCTGTCCTTTGGTACCGGTGCACTCTGCAACGCCGATCTCCACCCCTTGTAGAACCCGACCCTCTCCTTGGCCTTGAGCCTCAGATCCTCGACCCAAGACTCGGGTGCCCACCACGGCTGACGGCGTAGAGCCTCGGTCCTCATCTGTCCGCCGATGATGGGGTCTTCCACGATTTTGGCCCGATAGGCTTTACTCCATTCCTTCCAATCCTGTTGCGATTTGGTGACTTGGTCGTGCAAGTTAACCGGTCGCGGCATCCTCACGCCGTGCAGACCCGCATTCAACCCCGGTGCGACCCCAGGTGCGAGCTTTTCCATCATTTCCCTGCTACTGTGTCGCCCATCAAGACCACCCCAACTCGGACCCGGCAGCGAATGCAGGCATTCCGACTTCCACTCATACCACTCATCGCCGCCGATCTTTTGCGCGAGCCCATAGTCGCATAGCACCCCGGTCCCTTTGGTGATGTCAAAGAGGAAGTTGGCCGGCTTGACATCACGGTGGATGATGTGGTGGACATGGGTGCCGGCGAGAGCTCGGAAGAGGCAAGCAAAGTAGGAGCGCATCAGTGGGATTGAGGCCGTTCGATAGTATGTCTGCAGACGAGTAGATGCACGTTCTCATGTTAGCTCGGCTTGCCCTCCTCACGAAAAGCGTTCGAGAGCGACACCTACTCGGATGTCTTGATGACGACTAAAGGGCATGATCGCGATGAATTGATCGTCGTGTCGCATGGCGTCAATCAAGTAGGCGATGTTGTCCTTTCCCCTGCTCGTGATCCCAAAAGGTTCATCAGGACACCGAGCGCACGGGACATTTATCGGGCAACTGACCTGAGCACGTTGAGAATGTCGAGCTCGTTATGGATGCGCACCGGCGAGCTCGTGACGTAGATGCGCTTGATGGCTACGTAGACCTGTCCATTTGGGCCTTCACAGGACGGACGCCCATGTTTGTCAGAGGCTTCCCAGCTCGAGTTGTCGTACTCTTCGTGCCTGAGGTCGATCGCCTTGTACACGGATGAAAAGGTGCCTGCCCAGCCGAGACTTCCGCATCAGCTTCTCATGTCCACAGTCAGAAAGGTGCTCGATGTCACCGAAACATACCTTCCCCAAGTCGGTCGATGAGCTTGTACTTGCCCTTGAGGTGCGGGACCATCGTCTCGAGCTGATGCATCTCGTAGCGTAGTGCATCCCTCTCGCCGTCGGATCGACTGTCCATTTCTTCGTCTTCGCCCTCGTCCTCTTCCTCCTCCTGCTCCTCCTCTTCCTCTTCCTCTTCCTCTTCCGCTTCGTCTTCCTCTTCCGCTTCGTCTTCCTCTTCCTCTTCCTCTTCCTCTTCCTCTTCCTCTTCCTCTTCCTCTTCCTCCTCCTCTTCCTCCTCCTCCTCCTCTTCGGCCTCTTTCTCATCCTCGTCGTCATCATGTTCATCGTAAGCACCAATGTTCCCCAGAGAGCTCCTACCCGGTTGGAGAGGTCGGCCGTCACCACCAGTGACGACGTCCATGTGCAGGTCGGCCGTGTTCGCCGCCGCTGTCGCTGTTGCCGCCTCCATAGTGACGATCTCCTTCGACGGTGTGAAAAGGCTGTCGATATCAAACTCTGACTCCTCCTTTGCGATCGATCGGAGATTGGACGCGATGTCCTTGGGCTCTTGGGTGGTACCGTTCTGAACGACGTCGTTGAGCGACGTGTGTGAGAGCTGCGAAGGTCGAGTCGTCCTCGGAGTTGCCATCAAAGTCTTGCCTGATCTGGTTGTCATCGAAAGACGTATCAACGAAGGTTAAAAATTTGCTGTGAAAGTCCGCCAGAGTGAAGGGGTATTGGCTGGCGAGCGCCGAGGGCGTGTCGAAGCGCGTGGACGACGCGTCGGTGAGTGCACGGTTCAACGTTCAACGACGCGATGACGTCAAGTCGGGCAAGAACACTGGTCCTGATCGACCACAGACGGGAGGTGAAGTACTATCGGAAGTTGGTGAGCGATGTGAATGCTAGCAGTGTTGTGCAGCGCGTCGGCCGAGTGCTGTGAGTGGTGCCGTCGAGAGAAAGTGGATCGCGGTCGCGCGGCACCTCGTCTCGTGTGGTGAGGTCCCCCACGCCGTCCAATCACGTGACTATCTTCGATCCCGCCGCAGTCCCGAGGAAAGCGGCCCGTCGGCGGTCACCGGATCCGATTCGAGCCCGAATCCGTCGGCGTGCGTTTGACGCTCTCCGTGCTCCGTGCGCCAAAGAAAAAAAATGCCGACTTCAGTCGACGCGTCAGCACATGCTCCGCTCCCTGTCTGCGGGTCGAGCACAAGTGGGGACACGAGTCACCGAACGGCTCAACGCGTAAGCTGTTCTTTGTCCATCGATCAACGGTCCTGAGTCACCGGCCTTCTCTCTCCCTGTACACGGCCATCCTCGCTCCGTGCTCGGTGCTTTCGAGATCAGCCACAGGGTCACCTTTCCGAATGCCTGGATCTGATCTGTCTGATCCACCTCTTCTGCCGTCGTCAAGGCGTAGCGCCCACGAGATGCACGGCCACGACTGGCGCAAGACGGGCGCTTCCGATTCGAACCTCAGCTACCCCACAGCTAGAGAACACCTCGAACCTCAACCACCACTTCCCACCGAATCACGTAGTCCTATTGCGGCATTGCACGACACCACACTCGATGACCGTGTGCATCAAGCCCTCGTCGCCTTTCTCGGCGAGCATGAACTTGCGAACAAGGTGCTGGCCAAGGCCGCCACGCTCTTGGAAGATTCCCCCCATCCGATCTTCTGCAGCGGCACGCCCGAGTGCACGGCGACGATTCACGACTGGCGCATCCGTGTGCTCGAACCTCTTCTCAAGTTTCTCCTACGTCACTACACTCACAAGACGACCGGTTTGCCCGTTGATCCGGATCAATATCGCCTGACCTTCACCACTCCCGACGCGTCCCGACCGTCAGGGATCACGCTCAACCTCCTCGAGCGGCATCGCGGCCGCATTTCGAGCGTTCCGATCGTTTTCGAACACGATTCCAGCTTCTGGTGCTTTGGACCGCAGCCGAATCTGTTCGCGCGTGAGGGACGGTGCAAATTCTATCTCGAGCAAGATGATCCCATCCCGCTGGACCCGAGCATCAGGAGTCACGGTGCACAGGCAATGCTGAACAGGGTCAGTTGAAGCTCCCAGAGGATTCCCCTTCGAACAAAGTATGGCCACCGTTGCTAACGCTGTGTGCCCGCTGTGTGCCCGCTGGGTCTCTAGCTGGCCGTATCGATGGAGTTGGCCGTCAAACGAAATCCGTAGACCGGGGAGATCATGTGTGCGCCTCGATTCGGCATGCTGATCAGCACGCGTATGAGCGTCCTAGCTGAAGTTGGTAAGCTTCCGTATCCCATTCCATTGCGGCAGCTTCTTCCAAAGCTAACGCCATCTTTTGGCATCCAGTCGAGAATCCTCAAAACGCTCAAGAGATTGGCTTTCTGTTCTCTTCAATCCTTCTCGATCCAGATGACGAAACGCAGAGCCGTGGCGGTCTACCTCTGCCTTTCCTCTTCAACCGCCGTTCTTCGACGCGTCTTGCTCTTGCAACGCTGGTGGACTCCCTCACTCATACTCGAGCTCCTTCCGCCGAGACAGTTGCGCGACTGTTCGGTGGTCCTTCGATCGACAAGCAGGAATGGAGACAAGTTTGGAAGCAAAATTGGCTACTAAAACTCCAATCTACACCGATGCAAAAAACGCCATCGTCGTCGGTTGAAATTTGGAATGGCAGTCTCTTTGCCGTGCGGGCGGGGCTCGCCCAAGGCGACAAATCAGTGAGTGCCGGCCGAATCGGTTTGCTCCAACTTGCGTGCTATTCAGATCCGCTCAACCACTGACCGGGTTCTCTCTCTGTATTTTTCATCTTTAGCTACGGTTTATCTGCAAACCTCAAGGACGAATGGGACGTTTCCTCGGGATAAGCGTGATGGAAGCGATCAAATTCAAGGTTTTCCAGAAACCGCAGTCAGCCAGTGCACAGTCGTATCGCCCGTATAAACCAAGTCGTCGTCTGAGTGCGCTGCCTCCGCCCTTGGTCGCCTTTCTCGAGCGCGGTACTCAGTGTCGTGAAGGTTCCAAACGACCGCGTCGCTTATCAGGACTCGAGGTCGAAGATCCTGAATTACTGCCTGCGCTGGAGTTTCATCAACTGATAGCTATGGGCGGCGCTGGGTGGGTATATGGTGGTATACTCTCTCAAGCTCCCTCACAACTCCAGTCCAACCTGCCAAACGTCGCTTCGGTGGACAAACCAAAAACATCCTCGTCTAAACTTGAGCTCGAACATCGACAAGTGTCCCGTCCCAAGCGGCAGCTATCGACCAGGAAGAGCCATCTTCCATTCGACGAGCCGATTATCATCAAGGCCTTCCGTCCGGACCATAGGGACTCCGTCATTCAGGAATCCCTCTTTTACGAGAAGGTTTTCCCCCTCTTATCGCCCGAAGTTCAAGCGGTACTTCCTCGCTATTATGGGACTTTCCGGTCCACTGATGGGGGCGTTTACATGCTCATTTTGGGGTTTTCGGGTCGTCCTATCGAAGAGAAAGACTGCACCGATGAGACACGTGCCAAAATTGCGTGAGTTGACTCGTACTGCTGGTTTTTCTTACCTCATCTCATCTGACACTGTCGGTTCATGGTGCGGCAAACCTCGTTGCGATGGCGCAGAGCGGCTTTCGAGCTTCTTGTCCAGCAGGGTGTCGCACATGGTGATGAGGAGGAATGGAATCTCTTGATTCGCGACGATGACTCGATCTGCATCATCGATTTCGACTGCGCCAGACTCGATTTTGATCCCGAGCTTTTGCGCGACCCGGTTTGAGTGAACGGCTCACGTCGCTCGCACGGCGCTCAAGGGCTTCGGTTCTTTCTTGTACCTCGGGCGATGATTTGATCATGTTGTGATTCGGAATGACAGAAGAAGTAATTTTCATCGGGAATATATGATATGGTATTTGAATCTTATCCACTCACCCTGCAACATAAAAGGCATGCGTTCGACACAGTGACAAACTTTGCATCTTGCGCAGCCTCCTAAGCGCGAGGTCGTGATTGCCTACTGCCGACAACATTACACCTGACGTCATGCCTGCAGCAGTGACAGTAGACCTTTGTTACCATACAAAGAGGGTGACATTAGTACAGGCAGTGACTCATGTATTGAATTTCAGCGTGCCGGTTTATAGCGCGTCGACACCATCATGGTGTTAATGGCCAGCTGAACCGGCGCGGTGCGACGCCTTGGGCAGGGGTACGGCCAAAAATCGTTGACTCGGTCGATCGGGATCTTTCCCATCTTTTGACCTCCAATACTCTCCTTGTCCTCGTCATTTGACGACTTTCTGCCCGAGAACTTTGCTCAGCCAGGATTTTCTGTCCTCGGTCCAAATCGCTAAGAACGTGTAAGAAGGTGTACGTCGGACGGCGGGTGCGCACGAACTCTTCGTCCACGGGACGCTCGCTCCGAGTCGACGATGCTGCTCTCGAGCCTCGCGTCGTTACACTTCTTACGAGTCGTCGTTGACGTATAGGTTTAACAGGGATGTGTTTGACTTCAGTCGCAACACTCTCGAAAGACTAAAGCGTTCAGCGTGGTCTAGCGTGATAGCGACACGTCCGCTAGCTCGAATTCAAAGTCTGAGCTAGTCTGAGCTTCTCCTTTCTCCCTTAAGCTCGTCACTCTAAACCTGCACGTACGGTGTTCACGACCAAAAGCGATGCCAGACACCTCGTCCACGACCTGATCAGCTGGAGAACGAGCGTTGTCCCATTTGAATCCTCCCAAACGTGCAACGCATTCACAAGCAGTCACAGTCCTAACATGTGCCGCATTCCGCCGAGCGGTTGAGTGATCCGGCGTGTTATCGGAGTGCATGACGCAAGGTGCTGCGAGAGCTCTCGTGGGCGGGGTAGCGGAGGTACGGCGAAGGTGTCTGGCATCAATGCTAGTCTTGGACACCGTGCGTGCAGCAAGTGGGCAGCAAGTGGACAGAAGTGGGCACTCTTGTTGAACGCTAGCTCGGATTCAAAGTCTGAGCTCCTCCTAACGGCCGGGGCCGACACTCATCCCAGAACCCCCTGGCGGCACGCACGGTGCCCACGACTAGAACCAATGCCAGAAACTCTCTTCGTACCTCCGATACCCCGCCCACGAGAGCTCTCGCAACACCTTGCGTCTTGCACTCCCTACACGTGGTTTGAACCCCCTCCGCCCGTCAACACGCCGGATCACTCAACCGCTGGGCGCAGTGCGGCCCATGTTGGGACTACTACCTTTGAATGCGTTGCACGGCTGGGAGGATTAAGATGGGACGACCCTCGTTCTCCAGGTGATTGGGTCGTGGACGCGTTTTCTGGACTCCTGCTGCAGCACCGCTCACTGCTCGAGCTGTTCGAGGCCAAGATGGCGGCCCTCGGCGCCATGCGCATTGCCCGCAGGGCTCGGACGATGGAAAACGATGTCGGTCTTGCGTTCGCGGCCTTTCTCGCCGCCGGACTCGAAGGCGCAACAGCAGACTTGCTCGATCATTACGCGTCAATCACCGAAGATGACGCTACGGCTGCATCGCGCCCGTACCTGGTGGCGCTGGCCAGCGTGCCCGCCCAAACATATCAAACGCGAGGCGATGCCCTCGTCCTGATCAAACGCGGAGCCGACGTCGATTCACAGAGCGTCGTCGCGTCGATCGCATTCGAGTACGAACGGGAGGCCGTGCACCACACGGTGGCCACAGTGGCCCGAACGGACCCTCCCCCGGAGATCCGGGAACTCGATCACCCGTTGCCGGTCGGGCTCCAGAACCTCGAGACGGGCAGGTCGGAAGGTGCAGACGGCGTCGCCACCAAGGTAGGCGATGGGCTCGTGTGTATTCGCTTCCGCCGTTTCCTTTACGATCTGGTCTTATTCTGTTCTCGCGTCTTTTTTTGCAGGCGATAATACAGTGCGTTCATTACGACTGTCGCTTTTTCGTCTTGCTGTCGACGGGCTTCTTCCAGATCGGAGAAGTGGGTGAGCCTCCGTCTTCGTTCGGGCGCTGGGTGTGACCAACACGCACCGCATAGTAACGACTGACGCATACAATTGCATGGCGTTGGTGTTTCTGCTTGCAGTCAAACACCTACCATCGGGTGCTGCAACGGCGGATGATGCCTCGGTATCGACCGCGGCAACGTCTAGCTCGACTGCGGCGGCGTCAAGCTCGACCTTGCTCACGCAAACACCAACGCCGTCAACCTCCGTCGCTTCCATCACGACCGAAGCAATGGTTGCACCGTCCGGCCGACCAAGCTATAGCCTCCTCGTTCAGGAGCTCACCCGCGCGGTCGAACCTCATCCAGGCGCCTTGGGCGGGGCCGCCGAGGTCCGCGGCCTCGATCTCCCGAGGCGATCGTTTTTTTGTCTCTTTCATCGCCCTGGCATTCGCAGCTGTGAAAGATGTGCCCGGACCGGACCATGCGCTCGTCCAAGAATTGCTCGGGGCCAAACTGAAACCTTCGAATTGGTGCCGACCTCCCCTCGGATCGGACTCGGATTGTGAGGATGGGCCGACCCGAAAAGCCAGAAAAACGTCGGCCAACGATACCATCGCTCGTCGTTCTTCGAGACGACGGGTAGGTCTTGCGTCGACGGAATCGAGTCTTTCAACTTTGCCTCCTTCAGGCTTGCTCCCCCGACCGAAAGCAATCACCGTGGTTCAAGATCGCGACTTTCTGATTCGGGCGAGGTTGTCGAATGCGCACTGGTCTACGATGGTCCGTCAAGCATTGCGACTTGCTCCTCCTCTCCGTGGTAGTCCTATCCCAGCTCACTTAACGTGGCTTTGTTATTTTTCCTTGTTGACAGTCGTACACGGGCACTAGCCGCGTGGATCTGGTCGAAATCGACTTCGACATTGTCTCCTCGGCTTCCTACTCGCCCGTCCCGCCCCATCTGTCGTCGAACCCGTCCCCAGCTCGCGACTTCATCCAAGGTCTTCCTTTGTCCGATGCTGTACTGCAGTGGCTGTCGGAAGATCCGAGGGAAGAGCTCACGGACGCCCGGTTGCCGCTTTCATCTCCGGATCCGTTCGAGGCCCATGTGGACCTTCGTCTCGAGAAGCTGGTCGGGACAGGACATACAGCCGGCGGCTGGCTGGCAAAACCGATGCGAATCAACGGGCCGTCGCCAAGTTCATCGTCATCGTCGTCGTCGCCCGATCCCGCAATCATCCTCGTTGACGGTCCCGATCCCACGTCGACCTACCTTTTAGAGCTGGTGACGTATGAAAACGTTGGGTCGGTGATTCGTGAATCGCTCTTCTTCGAACGTGTTTTCCCCCACCTTCCGGAGCACCTTCGAAGCCATCTGCCGCGTTATCACGATACCTATCGAGGGCGCGATGGCAACGGATACGCGTTAGTGTTCGAGTACGTGGGAACGGTCATGAGTTTTGCCGACTTCTACGCGACGGGTGGACAATGGTCGTGAGTTTATTTTGTGGTGGGGAGGGGAGACTCGGAGGCGGACCTCGAGTTTCTGACGCCTTGACGCGGGTCCAATGGACTTGAATCTAGTGAGAACGCTGACCGGCCTACGCTTCCTTCTTTCACTCTCACTTGAGTGACAGCGAGATCGAGGAGGCCTTCCACCGAATCGGAATCGTTCATAACGACGTCAGCGACGGCAACGTTCTGCGTCGACCCGACGATGGGCGCTTTTGCTTCGTTGATTGGGGACGCTCGTATCTAAAGCCTCGCAAAGTCTGAATTGTTCACTCTCCGTGCTTTATCTCTCTCTGGTTGCTATATAGTTTACCTTTTCGCCGTTTTACTTATGCAATGCCAGTTTATGGTCCAGAATTCAGATTGGGTTGGGTTGGGGGGGACGGAGACGTTTTGACCGTGATACCATATGAAAGTATGCGCACTACTTGGGGTATTTAGCGTACCTAATATTATGTGGAGTGTCCCTTGGGAAGAACTACATAAATGACATCAATATTCACCTCCTCCTATTCAACTCTACCGCTCTGGCCCGAGTGGCCCGATTGGCCAATTATTTAACAGGTCTTGTCTGCCTGAGGTGAAGCGCGCGGAGGCAGCGCGGACTCACGCTCCTCTTTGGGCATCTCCCTCCCCACGCCTATCCACACTACATCATTCACACCCCGTTTGCGACTCTTCTCACAGCCCTTGAGCTTGTACCACTTCTAGTACCCGTCCCGACACCGCACTGCCAAGCTTTGTCCAGTGTTCACGTCGGGCGCGCTCCCCTCCCCTTCCCAGCCCCGCCCCCACCACCTCCACCACCGCCCGCCCCCCACCTTGAGGCCACGCACGAACGCACGTACGCACGCCACCGCACACCACCGCCACCGCCGCGCACGCTATGGCTTCCCTCAACTGGGTCATGTTATCCCCCACTCGTTCTCCGATCCCGCTCCCCTCCGAGAAAGTGCTGCACACGATCCCCTCCGTCTCCATCTCGCTCTTCCCCTGCCGACCCGGCTCCGCACCGAATGCGAAACCGACCCCACCTTCAAGCGAATCCAAATCCGACAAAGGCACCTTGTACGCTACGAACAAGAGGGTCGTGTACGTTTCGACTTTAGCGCAGGAGGGCAAGGGGACCGTCGATTCGTTGTCGGTCCCTTGGCAGAGTTTTGTCGATGGACGGTCAGTCCGATCAAAGGGGATCGGCCCCCACTCTTTTTTTAGCGTGATCAAGCTCAACTGACTCGTTATCGATCCCCATGCTTGTCTTTTGGGCGATTAAGGTTCGTGCAACCCTGGTTCGGAGCCAACTACTACGAAGCACTATGTCTACCCGACCCACGCTCAACAGACTCGGGCATATCCGTCCGTACCTTCCCCAGCCATCTGAAGCTTCACATAACCATCTAAAACTCCAAGCTCATCAACAAAGCCCTTCCTCTCGCACAACCAGACCCCGCACCTCTCTCGCTTCTACTTCAACGAAGCGGGAGGTTATCAATTCTACGAAATCTGTGAAGAGACGAAAGCGCGCATTGGCAATTCGAGCGAAAGTGGTAGAGGCACACCCGTTGAGACCCTGCGTGAGTGATGCATCAACCAACAGGTTAACGCTGCAGGTGTCCAAGCCGGAACCGAAGGTTGTACTGATACGTCACTTTGAAACCATAACAGCTCTCTACGAACCCCCTTCCTCAACCACCACCACCACCACCGGATCCGGACCCGGACCTTCCCCCTTATCCCAACTCCAAACCACAAATCCGACCACCACATCCACACCCACCTCCCAAATCGACCTAGCTTCTCCGCAAGAACCCTCCGCCACCGACCTGGCAGTAGCTCACGTCGCTCAACAAGCTCAATTGGATGAGGCGCAGGAGGCGGAGAGGGATTTGGATCGAGCGACCGCGGCGGGGGCGAATCTTTCGAGTGGGATAGGGGCGGTGGGAGTCCCGCAACGGGATGGTGGGGAGGACGATGGTCCGCCGGGGTATGAGGCTTGATGAGGACTATGGATCGGGTCTTGGGGTTCCCATTTTGAGGTCGCATGACGGTGGGTAGAGATTGGGGACGGGAGGAAGGTCAGGATCCGGTTCGAGGTGGCAGGTTGTGCAGCACGCGGTGTTTTATTTTCCGTTTTCGCGTAGCGTCTGTGTACTCATCAGTTTCAACTATAGGTTTACCCGTATTTAAGATTCGAATACACCTTTACATTCGAGCGCACCTCGCTCGGGGAGAAATATACTATACCACGCTGCATCGAAGTTCGGTCTCTTAAGCTACACGCTCCACCTCACACGAACAAACACAACAACTGCACACCCCACCGCTACAAAAAAACATTTGCCTCCATTCCCCCTCCCTACACCTCTCAAACCATCTCCCCCGCATCGAAGCTCGACCTACCCGAAGGTGTATCATGATGCCCTCTCAACCACCTCCTCTCCTCCTCATCCCCCTCGTGGTGGCATGGTTTATAGTTGAGCGAATCGAGACCGTACATGAGGTAATGTTCACCTACCAAGGCTTTGGTGATGAACATGAGGCGATCGAGACGCTGAAGAATGACGAAGGAGAATTGCTCAGTGCTCCATCAGTAATTGCTCCAAATCTTCCCCCGAGTCCCGCAACGAATACGTTCAAAACCAAAACTCACATTGACAATCGCATACACCTGAGAGATCCCACAAGAGAACCTCAAATACTCGATCGAGCAAATCATTTCCAACGTCACATGCGAAGGAATTCCCTCGACCTCATCTTCCTCATTGAGTGCGATATCGAACCCATACTGACGATGCGCTTCCCTCGTTTCGGGCGATTTGAGGAACCTCTCTAACAATGGGTTGTAAATCATAGGTAATTGCGTCCCGTCTCTTAGGGCCGAAGAAATGAGTTGAAAGGTCGTCAACATGTCACCTAAGAATTGAGGGTTGGAGAGTTGTGAACGGTGTAACATCGCTTTGGTCCATTTCTTATCGAGCGAAGCGAGGACGGAGAGTAATTGACCGAACGAATCGAGCATCTCCATTTGAAGCGATTGAAGAGAGGCGTAGTGTTGTTCGGGCCATTGACCGGCCCAAGACCATTCGAATCGAACCATCATTTTCGAAGCCGTCGTTTTACTGACTTTGTTACGCAACGCAGCCAAGTTCTTAAGGATGATGGTCGGACGAGCTGCTGAACCGTCTTCTTTGCATGCTGCAAAGGAGACGATTTGACAAAACACCCCGCCCATCGAATTGATGACGTTGGCGTACGTCTTACGAATCGCTTTCTTCTGCGTCACTTTAGGAGGGATGAACGCGACCAAGAAAGCGATGACGACTCCTAATGCGACGCACACCATTCGACGCCAAGTGACGGGCCAACCGCTCCCTACCGATGACCCGGAGGGGTGGTGCGCTCCTTGCCACGAGTAGCCAAACACGAGCATCGTCGTCACGGTCGGGATGATGGCCGTCGGTACGGGGGTGTAGTACAGGCGGAAGAAGAAGATCAAAGGCATCGCGACGGCCATGACGGCACCGGCGGCGAAAGAATTACCCCCACCGGTCTGCGCCGCGATGGACCAGAGCAACAAGCCAAAGATGGCACCGGCAACGGTGCCGACCAGTCGAATGATGAAACCGAATGTCGTATCACCGATGTAGAGCGTCGAGGTGAGAGCGATCATGACCAAGGGCCAAATTCCTCGCTCGCGGTAGAAAAAGTAACACGACGTGCGAAAAAAAGCCGGCATGGCGCACACCCCAATCACAATCGCAAGTTTGACAGCGAACAAGAACTCCTTGCGGACGAAAAAGTGGAGGAAGTGGTTGAACTTGACGCCGAAGAGGGCCAGCGCCGTACGCGGAGGACGATGATCGGGATCACGAGGAGCGCGGAACACGGATCGATTGATGACTTCGATCGAGTCTGGTGATTCCTCTTCGAAAGTTGCTTCAGGATGACTCGTCGCGAAGTGGAACTTGGCCCACTCGGGGGTCCACAAACGAACGGTCTGTCGCTTCTTGCCGATCGTATGACATTCCTTACTAAGGTCGAGCAATGCCTCGCCCCACGAGATGAGCGAGAACTGGTACGACAGGGCCCAGAACAAACCTCGATGACTCGGCGCTTGAAAGGTATCGTCCGCGATCGTCCCATCCGGACCGAGATGCGAGATGGGGTCGAACAAGCCCGCAAAGGGTCGAATGACGTCGAGCCTCCGCACATCCCGATAGTGGCTGTGCGCCATTTCGACGCGTTCAATGCACGAGCCTAATTCTTCCATCAATTGCTCCTGCGTCTTTTGATCGCTTTTTCTCATCCCGAGGTCCTTGAGAAATCGCCAAGCGATATGGCTGGCCATCTTGAAGGCGTGAATCGTCTCGATCAAGACGCTGACCAAGTCCTTCAAAGCATCGAGCAAATCAATCGAAGCCACCGCCAACAACTCCATGATCTCGCGCAGATGTTCCTCATCGCGCGGATTGTGTAGGTAGTCCTCCAGATCCATGTACCTCTGTGATTCAAACATGCCGACAGGTCGTGGTATCTCGACGTTGGGGTGCAAGATTTCGTGCAGCAGCGACGCCGAGCTCTTGTTCTTGTGGTGTTGCGCGTGGAGCCGTGTTCTCGACTTGGACCGTCGCTTACTACTCGATGGGCGAGGGTGGCTCTGATGATTTTCGACGAGCCCTTCGTGCAAGTCCCCGATGGAGGCGGAAGACGAGTTGCGACTCGAGGTCGTGAACCCGGGGTGCGAATGGGAGCGATACGCCGATACCCGCTGAGAGTGTGTCTCGTTCGTGGCTTTGGAGAGTGCACGCGAGAGCTGATGTGGATCGGCCGAGGTCTCGATCTCATGGTGTTGGCTCTGCTCTTGCGCTTCCCCAGGCTTGGGTGAGGCCGGTCGAGAAGGTGAGGGAGTGGCGGGCCGAGAATGTCCCAGATGAATGACGAGTTCGTCTGCGATCGCGCCACCCTTCGCTTGCGACAAATCACGATGGAGATGCTTCTCCACAATCTCGTAGAACGAGATGAAACCGGCTGCAATATCGACGGAACTCTGTCAGCCCGTACTTGGTGAAGGAGTTGAAATCGATCCTCGTCGACTTACTCGACCTCGCAACCAGTATTCGCACCCCCTTCAACAACTTGATCAGATCCTTCCCACTGACTCTCCCATACGAAACCTCTCTCGTCAAATTCGCCTCACTCGCACCGAGCAACGCCAAAGCCCCCATCGCCCCCTGCACGCCCGATTTGATCGTTTTGAACTTGAGCCAGTCGAGGGATCTCGGGTCCGTAGCGAGCATGTCCTTTTGCGTCTTGATCACGCCTTGTAGGGGTGTTAAAGTGGTGACGAGTCGATCGGCGAATTGGTGGCCTAGTGTTTCGGGGAGGATGAGGAAGCTGGTCGCGAGTTGGATCGCTTGTTGGCAGGTGAAGGGAAGGAAGAATCTACCGTTGCACAAGATGTGGATCAGTAGCTGCGTGAACGCCTTCACAAGAGAGCCCCATAACTTACACGAGTCCCACAGAGGCATAGTAATAAGGAAACAGCACCGCAATAGTGAAGCAAATGATCATGAGGATGATGCCGAAAATGATCCCGAACAAGGCCGGCCCAGGCCCGAGGCGCTGTCGCAACCACAACAGGAAACCCACCCCAACACCAAGGAAGATTCCACAAACCGCCGAGCTCGTCGGCTCAAGGTATCTCCCATGAAAAATCTCGAGCAGTACACGATTCGAGGTATCGTAACCCGCGACGCCTTGGGCAGCAAATTCCTGTCCGACGGCAGCTTGGAACTGCGCTTGCGAGTAACGGTACTTGCGTCGCGAGATATGGGCGATGTAGAGCCCGAAGGCCGAATATGCCCAGGATGTGGATACGATGGCGAATTGGAAAAAGGTCAACTCGAGCATGGTCGCTATCGGATAGGCGGCGGGGGAGATGACCGAGACGATGAGGACGAGGAAACTCGCTGAGAAATGGGGATTATGGTCGCAAGAATGCATCAGTTCCACGCTCCCATGCTCGTACCTTCTACTCGGCTCGGAAACTGACCTTGCCCAAGCATGACCTGTGACCGACTCGCAAGCATCAAAGTGAGTCCTGCCCAACTCGCGATCGAGGCGCGTAGGACCGGTCTCCACGACTTCCAATTCATCTTGGGTTTGGCCCAGCCAATGTAAGAATCGATCGCTTCCTGCACAACGTGGAGGAGTGTGTGATGTGGTTTCTTCTCCTGCTCAAGAGAACGTGGAAAGAGACCGTCGGTCATCAGGGATGCTCCTAACCAGCCGAACTAGTGCCCTCGGAGACGGGATTTCGACCCACCTTCATTGCTGCCTCTGCCCCAGTCCCTTGCGCCGCATCCGCATCCGCCTCAGCTTTGGCCGGTGGGAACTTCTCATCATTCCCCTCCCCAGTCTGCGCTTCATGCATCGTCTCACCACTGGTTTGCTCCGACCGATCTTCTCCATTCGTCCGATCCACACCGGGTCGTCCCCCCTCGTCTCCCACAGCCTCCACGATGATCTGAGGTGCGTTCATGCCCGGGTGAGGATGATCACTCTCGCTGCCATTGTGGTGGTCTTCGTCTTCGCCGAAGTTGAAGCGCGCGTGACCACCCGAGCGCATGTTGGTCTCTTGCGACTGGTATACAGACGGGGCCTGCGGAGTGCGGATCGTTCGCTCGGCTGCGGAAAGTACCTGCTTGTCCTCGTCCGAGTCCTCGGCTGCGAATCGAATGGGCGTCCTCGAGTGTGGGCCGCTTTCAGATGGCGTGCTCAGTTGGCCAGAAAGCAAAGATCAATTCAGTGGAGAGGCTTCTCCCGTAGGCGAGTGCAGGAAGAGCGAGGTCGAATGAAAACGCAAGACGACTGACTCGGAGGAGCAGAGTCAACGCACGTCGATGACGCGCCCGCGCGAGGCAAAGTAGACCCCGAGCGCACGTGACTTTTACGCCGAACCTCTCCCACGCCACGCCGTTGCAGAGTCAGAGTGCAGCATTTGTTTCCTGTCCATCCTATGTCATTTCACATATTATAGTTCCTGCACCTCGACGACTCATCTAATCCGACTCATCCCCGGCCCGACATTCACCTGTGAGAGCCCCATGGATCATCGAAATCAGCGCAGCATGCGATTTGAGCATTTCGTGTACGGAGGAACTCACAATCGCAATCCGCGACGGGGCAGACGACGCTGCGTTCGAACCATTCGAGGATATGGTTCGTATGACCTGTTATAAGTGACCAACATTGCCAAACACATCAGTGTCTTGATTAACCTTCTCCGGGGTGGTTCGAGCCCTCCGCGTACCGCCATGCCGACATTTCTGACACCAGCACAAGCTCGACGCTGAGGAAATTGAATTACACCAACTAAAGGTCAATTTCCTCAATGAAATTTTCCCTGGGTCCTCACTTCAAACTCACAGATATCCGTCGGGATCGAATGCAAATTTGGCTTCTTGAGGCAAACCGCACAGGCCGGTAACCCCTTCGAACAACTTGGGCACAACGTCGACTTGACCCCCACCGGGGCCGCTCGAGACCTGCCTTCGTTCTCCCCCGTCGAAAGCCCAATAAAGGGTCCCAAGTTCGTCGCGCAGAATTGACACCTGATCACGATTTGAGGTGGAGCTAACTTGCGTAGGGCGGACTCGACTTCGTTGGCTTCGTTCGTACGACCGCCGACGCGGTGTTGTTCGATCGAGGCGCGGGCACGTCGGCCTCGCGCACCGTCGAAAACGGCCCGAGCGGCGTAGAGTTGCAGACGATCGAGATGGGAACGGTAGCCTTCGATCCAGCGCCGGAGTTGGAGGTCGTTGCGCAGTATGCCGGGAGAGATGAAGGCCGCAGCGATAGCTACTGTCTGGAGGTCCGAGGTGCGGTCGATGTATGAAGAGAGCAGAGAGATGCCTTCCGCATCCCGAAGGCCGAACAGGACGACAGCTTCGAGATCGGCGGTCGCGCGAGCTTCCTTGGCGAGGCCTTGTACGAAGGAGAGCAGCTGCGCAATACGATAGGGGACAACTTCAGGCCCAGCAGGAATGTAGACGTAGTGCTGCGCGACGAACCTCGTTGTCCGGCAAGAATCTGTGCGGTCCCCACGACGTCGTCAGTGACAAGCGAAAGCCTTTGCTCGGTCGTTGCGCTCACCTCAAAGCAATCGCGACTCGATCCTTCAACGGCAACCCACTCTCTTCAACGAGTTCTCTCCACTCTCCACCGCTGGCCATGTAGGCAAAGAGCGCTACGAGCAGCGAAGCACGAGGAGCAGGGCATCAGCCACCAGACGCAAGTTGAAGTATTTTCGAAGAAAAAAAACTTACCTCGAACCCATGGCTTGTAAGCATCCGACGAGAGTGTACGACACAAGTCCGCAAACGCACCTTCTGATCCATTTGTCGACTTTTGTGCGATCTGTGGGTCGTCAAGAATCCCCTCAATAATGCGAGCTCAACACAGAAAAGGTAGGCTACTCACAAACGCCGCCAAGAGCGGTGCCAAAAGCCGCAATTTTTCATCTGTGAGCCGCGGCCGCCTGGTATAAGCTCATGCAGTGTCCAGCAACCCGTATAAATTGTCGTCTTGCTCACCTTTACACCCCTGTAGATACCCAATCGCACTCTCCAAATGTCCACTGAAGAACGCATGCCTCGCGGCCTTTTCATGATCGCCTTGCTTGTCATACGCAGCACAGACTTCGCCCGCTTCCCTCTCCCAATCCGTTCCGCAAACTTGTGTCGCCAACTTCCTCTGACTCGAGAAAGAGCTCGAAGAGACGGGACTCATGGCGTCGAGTTTGCGACGGGATACGAGCAAACCTGATGCAGCGACGAAGGCGGCTGCTGTGACCGGCGCTTTCCCGCGAGACGACGATGACGGCGAATGTTCCTCTCGTCGTTCTCGTAGTGATCGATGAAACTCACTGTAGATCGATCGCGACGACGTGTTGGCCGCATGCGTCTGCAACTTGCTCTGGGCGGTATGCTGAGTCGGGCTCGAAGCCGGTGATCCCGGATTGGCAGCCGGAGCCGAAGAGGACGGAAACCCAGACAAGATGGACATGACCCCGCGATAACGAAAGTCGTAGTCCTGAATCAGACCGTCATGAGAAAGTGCCTCGGCACGAGCGATCCACGTCCAGAATTCGCCGACCGACGACGACTCCGCCAGTGAAGCGTTTTTCATCGGGTTCGAGCCGTAGCCTCTCGCCAATCGTTCCCGGTACAGCATCGAGACGTCCGATCTTAGGCCTTCAAGATTATCGATGTTGGTCGCCAGTTCCGAAGCGAGCTTTTGAGCTGCCTCTCTTGTTCTGGAAACTCCTCGAGGGGTGACGGATCCTCCCGAGGTTTGCAAAAGCGCCCCCCTTGGACCTCCAGGTCGAGGCGTCTGATTCCGATCAATGGGTTTGACGATGCTGCTCAGCGATAGACTCCTCCCGCGATCCAGTAGCGCCTTGACCTTCCTCGTCGGCGACTCTTCATCTTCATCATCGTCGGCAGCAAGGGAGCCTCGTCGTGAACCGACGGGTGCCGGACCCATCCTCACACATTCCAAACCAGCGTCACTCGACAGCAGCACGCCGTCCTCCAAGAAGGCCGCATGTGGTATCCGTGGCATCTCAATGACCTCGAGTCGATGTCCCGAGTTCCCAGGTGTGGCCGTGTCCCTCGAGATACCCAAGAATTGTGTTCGCTTCGGATGCAGCGGCGAGATGGCGTAGGTGAATGAAGTCAATGGCGCGACAAACGTTTTCGGTCTTCGATCGTCGAACAAGACGGGCATCTGAATTGACTCGGAGCCCGGTGTCGACCCTTGCTCGTTCGTGTTCATATTCCCTTCCATACCCAAAACCCCCACATTTTGTTTGTGCTGCATCTGCACCGCACTCGGTCCATCGAGCAGATCCCACACGCGCAAGGTATGACTCTCCCGTTCCAGCGTCGTCAACTCCCCAGCCTTGCTGAGGTTCCACTCCATCTCGACAATTCCTCGCGGTTGCACACTACTCCTCTGTCGACTCGAGAGTGCTCCGGCATCAATCTCGGACCAACTTAGGAGCGCATCCATCGGCTTGCGCATGTCCCACAATCGAATGACCCCATCGTCGCCGGCCGAGACGAACTGGTTGCCTTGGGACGGGTTCGGCGAGATGGCCAACGCTGCTCGAGATCCCCACGATGCTATCGGTGCGGTCGGAGATCGAAGATCATAAACACGCAGCCACTTGCCCGACATGCCTGCGACGACGGGTGGAGACGTCGCCGAAATGGCCGAGTCGGCGTAGAGGAACCCGGCAGCCGAGACGCTCTCCGAGGGACCGAGCGAGAGAAGTGGGGAGGGCTCGACCAGTCCACCCGACGAGTTGCCGTTTGCTGAAGACGATGTCGAAGGTGAATTGCCACGACTGCATTGAGTGCCGTACTGGGATCTCCGATGGGACGACGTCGAGGAGTTGTCCTTGCCCGAGTCGAGTGCTTGAGCTGATTGCTCGATGTCGTAGATGAGGAGGGATTCACCTCGGCCTTTCTCTAATCCAACGGCAACGAGCCTAGGTCGATCTTGAGAGAAGGTGACGACATTACACGGCCGGGAATGGCGCACTGTACGACGTAGTCACACGATCTGGTTAGCAGCGTAAGTGGGGCCCGCGCAGCCCAGTCGACCGAGCTCCGCCTCGCGTGGGCACGACGTACGATTGATCTGCAGAGCCGAGTGGCCGCTATTGTTCAGCTTGGACGAAGCCGAAGGTGACGAATCGAGTCGTAGTAACAACACTTTGCCGGCGTAGGTGCCAAGGGCGACCAGATCCGGATAACTCGCATGTGGCGACCACGCGAACGATCGTACTTGGCCCAAGTCGGTACAGGCTGCGACGGTGTTGAATCTTGATGATGAAGGAGTATGCTATGTAGGAACGGGGCACGCGCATCAGTACACCAGCTGGTGGGCGCCGGGTCGTACGCGCCAACGACCCCAAAATCCAGCATCAGCATCAGCAGCAGCAGCAGGTTAGACTAACCTCCCACTCCATCAACCGCAGATCACTCCCTCCACCAACGATGAACCTGTTCGATCCAGCAGGGTCCCATATGACCTGCTTGGGGCGTGTCGTCTGCATCGCTGCTGCTGCTGCTGCTGCCGCCACCCGAGACCTGGCGCAGTCCGCAACCGAGTCGGTCAATGTGGGGCGCGCGCGAGAGAGAGAGCGGCGGCCTCACGCTGACGGTTGTGCCGAGAGGGTGCTTCGAATTTCAAAGTAGGATCACAGGGCAGTATCAGAGATTCACAACGACAGGTGTAGGGCAAATAAAATGAACTCGTTCCGACCTGGACTCGCCGTCACAGCTGTTGCGAAAAAGGCTCGGGGGGAATATTATTATTGTCACACCAACGGCAAGAGCATACACGGCTCTAGCAAAACAAGAAGTGGGGTGGGGAGGATTTAGATAATTCAAGCAGCAGATAGAAAAGCGAAATAATAAATCAATAAAACAAATTCTACACATTACCGGGTATCACACGCCTACGCCTTGTTCAAACCCTCGCTCCCATTCCATGCAACCTCGCCTTGAGCGAGTCCACATTGGACGCCTGCGTCATGCCAAAAGACTTGGTCGATAATGGCACCACGACCGGTGCGAACGAAGGGACATCATTCCGCTCAACCATCTTCAAAGCATCCCTTCTCATGGCAGGTGACAGAGCAGCAGGCTTGATGGGCACAAAACCGTCTTGTTTCGTCGAGAGAGCAATAGGGGCGAATGTGCGAGCGGAGAGTTTGTTCTCCTTGTCGAGGGACCGTGTTCGTGCCATCGGTGGCATGACTGCTCGAGGAGCTGCAGTCGCCGATGGAAGGGGATCAAACTCGTTCGGTGCTCGTCGCTTCTTGGCTGCTGAGGTCGGCGCGACATCGACGTAGACGGGAACGGGGGGAAGGTTCGCCTGCTGGACCGGGGTGGGATGTGTCTGGACGGGAGCGGGGGCAGGAGTCGGTGCGGCAACGACTGAGGCTGCTCGAGCGATCTTGAGATCTCGAGTGAGGGATTCAATCTTGCCCTTGAGTCGTTCGATCTGCGACACGTATCGCTTTTGCTCTCGCAGCACCTGCATGGGAAACTAGGCATCAGCAAAAACGCTTAGAGCACAGAGGCCACCGACCCACCGCGCGAACTCACGTCCATGATCTTCTCATCAAGCTCCTCCGCCTCGATCGTCTTACACTCAACCTGCTTCTCCAACTCCTCAATCTGCGCCCTCGACTCCTCCTGCATACCCTGACTCTGCGTAGCCTCTTGGACCGCCCTCTCAAGATCCCTATTCCGTTCCATGAGCGTCTCAATCTGTACAGCCGAACTACGTTCGTGCAGTTGCAGGTTGTCGATGACTTCGCGGAGTTGGTCTTGGGACTTCTTTTCGAGTTGTTCGAGTTGCGATCGCGCGCCATCGAGGTCGGCTTGGCGTGCTTGCGAGTCTTGCTCCAGTGTGGTGATATCTGCAGATGCAAAGATCCAATCAGCCCATCGGCCCAGTATCTAAAGATATCCAGTACTCACAGCTCTGAAGCCCATTGATCTTATCATCGGCTGTTCGACCTAGCTGGCGAAGGGTCTGGATCTCCCTCTTGGCGGCATCCATCTCTGCATCGCCGCGCTGTTTGCCCTCCTCGAACCGAGCTTGCGCATCCGCCAACTTCTCAGCAGCCACGGCTTGTTCCCTGGCAACGTCGGCCTGGACATCCTCGACCGCTTTTCGAGCAACGGTAAGCTCCACCTCGAGGACTCGAGCTTGTTCGTTCGCCTTGACCGCGCCTTCGAGTTGCTGATTCAACACGACGAGTTCCTTCTGAACCTCCGCAAGCTGAGCATGCATGTCATTCCGTTCAACCTCGAGCTGCCTGACGCGCTGTTCATCGACATGCATCTGTTCCGCCGCTTCCGCCTCAACAGTCGAGAGTTCCGCATGCGTCTGTTCGATCTCGTGCTCCAACTCCGCAATCGTTTGTTCGAGCTGTCGACCGCGTCCAAGTTCGCTACTGAGCTGCGCCTGGACTTGAGCGAGCGTGCCCGTCGTCGAGGAAAGAGCGTCCAATGCCTCGGCAAGACGTTGATCGGTCGTACCAATCCGAGAGGCAAGCTCGGACATGTCACTGTGCGCGGATTCGACCGCTTCCCGCAGGCCGGCGATGGTGGACGCCGAACTTTGTTGCATCTCCACCGAGGATCGAGTCAGTTCGGTCAATTGGCGCTCAAGCGAAGCCGTCAACGCAGAGGCATCGACCGTGGCCTGCTTGGCAATCCCTAGTTCGTTCTGCGCCTCCGCAAGTTGATCCTTGAGTTCCGTGAGCTCGTGTTGAAGTGAATCGCGCGCAGAGCAAAGCTCTTCGACTCGGCTCGTAAGTTCGATATGAGCCGGTGCGAGCTCGGGAGAGGCATCGAGTTCTTTGGTATCGCTCTCGTCGTCCGGTTCGACTTGCAGTCGCAGGGATTCGATCGTCTGTTCGTGCATGGCGATGGCAGCATTGCGACGCAAAACTCTGTGAACGCCACGAAACCTCATCAGTTCAGGTTAAGCGAACGGCTCCCGCTCGAATGTTTCACCACTTACCGTCCCTCGAGCTCGTCGACTTTTGACTGCAGGAGCAGGCAGGCGTCCTTCAATTTCGACGATCCAGCAACGGCCGTCTGGAGCTCCTGCTCGGCTTGAACGAGCTTCTCATGAACCTGCCCCTCCTTGCTCGCTTCTTCCAAAGCAAGATCCAATCGTTCGATCTCCGCCTTGGCATTGAGGAGCTCAGTCCTAGTCTTTGCGCATTCCTTCTCGAGGTCGCTGATGCGTTGCTGAGCAACTTGGACGTCCTCGGACTTGATTCGACCGGACGTCGTCTCCGTTTCGAGCGCGACGGTGCGGTCGAGCAAGGCGACCTCTAACCGGGCCAACTCAGTTGCCTTCGAATGTTCCGCCTCGAGTAGACGATCCTGCAGCGCCTCAACGCGGAACTTTTGCTCATTCCGGGAAAAGTCGAGCCGGGAGCGCAAGTCGTCTCGTTCCTCTCGTAGGCGCTGAACCAGAATAGAAGCCGCTTCAGAGTCGGAGAAGCTCGATATCGTAGGAGAGATCCCCGAAGCGCGCATGCTTGTCATGTTGTCCGTATCCTCTGGCTCTGGAGTAGTAGACGGCGACGACAGGAGTTGATCCTGGGCATCGATGAGCTGTCGCGCAGCACGATCGAGATCGGTTTGAAGTCGGTGAACATCACTTTCGGCGCGCTCGGCCCTGATCGTGGCATTATTGACGCGGTCCGATGCGAGTCGTTCGGCTTTGCCGACACGCTCATCGACGCCTTCCAGCTCCGCAGTCAATTCGGCGATGCGCGCCTCGGAACGCATCAGCCTAGCCTCACCCACGTCTTGCGACTCGGAGGACTCGTGCAACGATTCAACTTCCCTCTCGAGCTCCTGAATCCTTCTTTGCAGCTCATTGACTTCGTGCAAGTGGGCGAGCGTAGCATCCTCGTTCGAGTTGCGACTCGCCTCGAGCTCCTGTGTCAAAGTCGCGATGGTGGAATGCAATTCGACGAGCTGGGCCACGACGGCTGCATGCTCGCGCAACTTGCGTTCCAAATGCTCCTGCGCCTCGACGGCCGCATCGCGTTCCACCATCATCTCATCCAAAGATCTCGTCGCCTGCTCCAGCTCCAGCCCAACATGCCCGATCTCCACTTCTCGAGCCTTCAAGTCGACGCGCAGTTCCTCCTCGTTCCGAGTCATTGCGTCCATCCTTTCACGATGTACAGATTCCGTCTCCTCGATCTGAGCTTCGAGGCGGTCGATTTCGCCCTGTAAAGCATCCCGGGTCTTGTCCGACTCGACTTCGATCTGGCTCGCCTTGGCCACACCCTCCTCAAGAGTTCGCTTCGCCTCCTCAAGCTCGGCCTCGAGAGCCTCGACATGCGCATCCTCGTAGCTGCGACCATGCGACGAAGAGACCAGCTGTTCGATCGTCGCATCGAGTTCAGCGATACGGGTCTCGGCGGCTTGCAGTGCCTCGTCGCAGACCTCGAGTTCGGCTTGGTGGGTTGATGTGAGCTCGTCGCGTTCGGTTCGTGCGGTCCTCAGAGCAGAGTCGGCGGCTTCAAGCTCAAGCTTGACGGCTCCCAGCTCGCTCGTGAGCGGCTCGAGCGACTTGGCGATCGTATCACGCTCCTCCGAGATCGTTGTGAGTTGCGCACGAAGCTCGTTGCGCTCCGTCTCGAGTGACTCTTGCGCCTCGTTCGCCGAAAGGAGTGCCTCGTTGTGAGACGTATCCAGTGCCGCTATCTGCTGCGTCAGGGTCACGATCTCGACCTCTTTGTCCACACGCGCCTGCTGTGATGCCGCGAGCTTCTCCTCCAGAACCGATCGTTGTTCGTCGAGACTGGCGACCTGTGCTTTGAGGTCTTCGATCTGAGCTTCAGCTTGTACGAGCTTCGATCGAACCTCTTCGGTGTGCTTAGCTTGAGTCTCGAGCGTCTTGACCTTATCCGCAGCGACGCCGAGCTTGACTGTGATTGCCTCGAGTTCGGCCTCAAGTTGGGTATGGATGACTTCAAACTCGGACTCGAGCTTTCTCCGTTCCTCATTCGCGAGACCCTGTGAAGCATTGGCGAGCGCATTCCGAGACGAGTCGAGTTCCCGCTCCAAGCCGGTGCACTTGGTCTGCAGTTCCTGCACGAGCATGTTGGATCCCTCAAGCTGCTCTTGCGCCAGTTCGAGTTGTCGCTCCATCGCGTCCAAACCTCGACTCGCCTCAAGCATCAACTTGAGCCTCTGCACCTCGCGCTCGAGATCGTCTCTACTCCTCTTGAGGTCCTCGAGCTGTTTCTGAGCCTTGAGCTCTTCATCCTTCTTCGCTTCGAGACGTCGTTCAGCATCGTCCTTTGCATACTCGGCCTTCTCGACCTCTTGCTCCTTCCTCTCGACTTCAGCCCTAAGCCTCTCAATCAAATTCTTGGAATTGATCGCCTCGTCCTTAGCCTTGAGTTGCGCCCGATCCAACTCGGCCCTAAGCGTCTCCCTCACCCTCCCCACCTCCCTCTTACTCTCCTCAACCTGATCCTCCAACCCACCCAACCGCGTCTGATTCTTCTCATTCGAATCAGCCAAAGTCTTTTGCGCGGCCATGAGTTTGTTCTCCAAAGTCAGAGCTTCACGTTCCTTGAGGGTGAGTTTTTGCTTGATCGCGCTGAGGTCGCTTTCGAGATCTTTGATCTTGCTGCGCGCCTGTTCAACTTCTTGAGTCAGCTGGTTCAATTTGACCGAGGTAGGACCGTTGGGCCCGGGTAACGCGACGGAGGATGATCGGCGATGCGAAGTGGTGGAAGAGCTGGAGTTCGGGATCGAAGAAGGCTTGGGGATCGCAGACGAGGTACCGGACGCGGTGAAGCCGAGCGATGAAGCGGGTCGAGATGGTGTGGGCGGAACGATCGAAGCTCGGGGAGCACTCGAGTTGAAACCGAACTTGCTGCCGCTGTTTCGTTTGGGTGACGGCGCCGCTGTTGTACGGCCAAATGAAGTTGCCTGAGGCGCGCCGCGCAGAGAGCCAACGTTATCAGCACAGGGAGCGGTTCCACCAGGTGGGTGAAAATATAATACCTTTGTTTTGAGTAGGGCAATTTCGGCCTTCAGTGAAGTGTTCTCGTTCTCTAAAGCGATCGATTTGTCCGTCGCCGCGGAGTTGATGACGCGAGATCGCTGGAGGGGTAAAACGCGTGTAAAGTCACGTGAGCACGATGTTTTGTCTCGAGCGCGCCAAGAAGCTCGCCCGATGTGGTTCTGCAGACGGTGGCAGCAAGCGCTCACATCGAACCCGAAACTCGTAGCAGCTGCAGAGGAGGCAGGCTTGTTCTCTTTTTCTTGTTCCAATTGGTTTTGCACCTTGTGTAGGTCGGATGTGAGTTGTTGCACCTTTTGCTCGAGCGCCGAGTTGGTCTCGGCCAGTCGGGTTTGACTCGATGACGCGCCGGCGTTCCCATTCGGCGCTGTCGAAGCGGACATATTTTCCAGTTCTGCAGAGTAGAATGAAATATTGAGTTCTCGATAAAGGCAGGTTGAATATAGCAGAGTTCTGCACTGACGATAGTTCAATCTCCGAACCTCGGCTTGCTCGTCCTTCAACTTTGCTTCAAAGTTGGAGCACGCCTGTAGCGAGTTGGCCTTTTGTGTCTGGCATAGCTTGAGTTCCTGCATAGTGTTGGATCAAAGATGTGAACAATGTGCTCAAAAGTGAGGTGCGTAATGGACATCTTTGACTTACCTCTGTTCGTTTCCTCAACTGTTCCTCCGCGACGACGGCCCTCTGAGATTCCTCCTGCAGCTGTTTAAACCAAGATCGCAGTTCGTCAGCTCCGTGACACAAACTCCAGGTATAGACCGCATGGTATAGTATCATCGCTCGTACCTTGCGCAAGTCGTCCTTCTTGCCCTGCTTGAGCTCGTTCAGTTCCAAGTTGAGCGACAGCTGCATGTTCGCCTGGTTCGCCAACTGCGCTTCCAACGACCCGACCTGCCGCTTCAACGACGCGAGTTGCGGATCATCCGAGGTCGACCAGAGCGACATGTTGCGGGTCACTGTGTATCGTGCCGTCGCACGTGCGAAGCAAAGTGGCACACGATGGCTCGCACGAGACCTGGCTTCGGAGAGATGTTGAGCCAGTCAGCCCGCGCGACCAGGCGCGACCTCTCGCGACTCTGCCTGACGCTGCCTGACGCTGCTCGATTTCTCGACGCGCAACTCGTCAGTCTCAGATCTCGGCTAGCCTCAGCTGATACACTATACACTAGTGTCACAAAGAGAAGCCGACAAGTGATGCAAACTCATATATTCAACCTTTTCTCTTTCGAGCACTCCCAACACGGAACCAGAGACGGCAGGGAATACCCAGAGTTACTAGTAGTTTGACTAAGTAGGCAGGCTCATCTCTATTTATCCCGGCTCAGAACCACGTGCGCATGCCGCGACGTGCCCTGCAAGTCCGTCTTCACGTAATTTGTTGTCTCTTCAAGTCCGTCAGATCGACTACACTGACCTGAGTGTGGTAGTGACATCAGCTTCGGCAGTCTGGATGACACTGTCAAGTCTCCAATTTACGACAATAAGCAACGAAAATGTTCATGTTCTTTCATTGGCTGGCCTACGGTACAAGCTAGTAATAAAGAAGTGGCTAGTGGCTAGTGCGGGGCTCAGCGCTCAGCGGCGCTCAGCGCTCAGCCTCGGTCGGCACTTGCGCCGCTGACGACAACCCTCCTCTACCTGCAAGACAGGAGCCCGGTGTTGGCCATCCCCACCGGACTCGCTCGTAGCTCACTTCAACACTATGACCTCCAAGTCACGACTTTGCCCCGCCATCACAAGCTCCAATCCAGAGCGTCCGGGCCAGCGTACCCGCAAGCGAACGCGCGAGGTCAGCATGAGCGCAGACGGTTATGCTGAGTGTGCTGCAACAAGTGTCGATCCGCCCGTCCTTGCGCTCGAAGACGATATCACGGCAAGTCACCAGTACCCAGTGCAAATAACGAGGTGACTCAAGGCATGAGCTCAGGTTCGAGCGCTGACCTGTGCATCCGTGATGTCATCGACCGCCCATGACATGGCTCGACATGGCTGTTATCAGAGTCCGTCCCCGTCTTCGTCGCCGTCCCAGTTGTCATCATGTTGGCCATCGTCATCATCTCTATCGGGCTCGAACTCTAGCCCTCCCACGATGTGCGACCTGGACCCAGTAGTCACAGCTCTCCAGGACGGAACCGACCATATTGAGGATTACGCTCTGCTCAAAGGCGTCATCGTACCCCGCCTTTCGTTGCGCTCGGCGCCGGACTTGGTTGAGCAGGTGTTTGGAATCGATCATCCGGCGTTCGAAGAGATCTCACAACGCGCTCGCCAGTTAGGCAAACAGGTTCAGTCCGGCCAGGATCAAGATACCCAGGCCGAGCTCCGCAAACTTTTCCTGGAAGCCCACGACAGCAGTCGGGACCCGCGGCTTGAACCCTTGACCAGCCAGTTGGCCTGGATGCAGGGGGTAGCACGACTTGTAAGTCAGGACGACGGAGACGCAGATCGCCATCGCTCCGTGAGCACGGGTGCTTGGAGGGCTAAGCCATCTGACCAAGCTGGTATTCATCTGCGGTAGGCTCAGACCGATTCCACGCACGGGAAACAATTCAAAGTCGCCGTTGCAACTGCCGAGCGACCGGCTCGGCTTTATCTCAACGACATTATTGAGCGGCCATTCGACTCTAGGCAAGAGTCGGACAAGGAAGCGAAGGAGTGGACGCCTTTCTTGACATGCTGCAAAGTCGATTCGAGCTCAAAACGACTCTTGTGGAACCGCGTCCTGGTGCCGTGCGCGTTCGATGCTTGCCCTCAGCGCTCTCAATGTCCTGGTGGTCCGGGGCCATTTGCGCCCGAGCTGGTCAAGGTAGTACTTGATCTCACTCAGCATGTGCTCTCGCATCCGACCCGACTGTTCGCCCCTGGTCTGGCCGTCAACGAGAGGCAGGCATACTTGGTCGTATCGGATCTAGAGACGTGCCGAGTCGCGACCATTATGGACTGCTGGGGTCAAGGCTTTGGCGAGCTAGCGGCGGTGCTCTCGATTCTGCTCGACCTGGATGTCTACTCGGCCGGGTTTTGTCCCTTTTTTCGACTACACATACCACCCCACGAGCGGTATCGCACCCGCGTCGTTACTCACGTCGGTCTTTGAGTCGTCCGTCGGTCGCACAGTCAAGTTTGAGGACAAGGAGCCGATCGAGCTCTTGTCCTGCGCGAAGGGGGACGGCGGGCACCATCTGTCCGGACGTTGCACGACGGTTTTTCGACTGACCCGCCCGAGCCTGAGCGCGACCGCGACCGCTCCGGAGGCCTCGACTTTGTCGCCCTCGTTCGTCCTGAAAATGCAGCTCGTCGGTCCGAGCTTTGTACGCGTCGAGTCAAACGTGCTTTGCAAGATCAACGCCGCGCGCGACAAGGGTACTCTACTGCCGGCCGTGTTTGACCACCTGGCTGCGCTTGAAACTTCGGCGTCCGTCGCCCTTGACTCGGGCTTGCCAGTTGACGATGGGGACCAGTCGTCAGCAGCATCAATGCCCGCAGCGAACAAGAGGAGCCGTGACGAAACCTGGCGCACCCCGCATGCCCCAACACGACGTACACTCGAGCTCCTCGTCCTGCGCAACCCGTCGCCACTGCCACAGCCGCTCGTCCGGCGTCATCGTGGCCAGCAAGAACTACCTCTTGCTCAAGTCTTCCAAGTCTTCGATCAACTCCTGACGGTGCTGACCACGCTTCACAAGCTCGGCTTCCACCACCGCGATCTTTCGCTCGGCAACATTCTTCACTTTGAAGGCCACCTTGTACTCATCGATTGGGATGGCGGTGTGGCGGCCGATCCCAGAGCCTGGTTTGGCATCGCAGCCCGAGAGGAAGGCCGCCTCCGGGTGACGGTGAAAAGCGCTCCTCGACAAGCGCTTCAGTGTAACTCGATTGGGTGGGATTACGTGCCTGATTACAAGCTAGCACACGCGTTCGAATCGGCTGTGTATTGCCTGTTCCAAGTCCTGGCCTACCGCATCAGGCCAGAGGACCCTGCCTGGGACTACTTCAACTTCCGATATCACTCCGCCCGCTCTGGTGCGCGTCCTGATCATTCTGAACGCCGGGAGGCGCAACTGGTGGACCGTCGGGCGAGTCTTTGGGGCGAGGGCGCGGGCAACGACGTGGATCCGCAGCACAGGGAGCGTTTGATCAACATGATCCGCCGTGAAGATCCCGAGCTGGGCGAGTCGTTGGACTCGGTGACGCGGCTCTGCCCAGTGAAGATGACCTCGCCTTTTACGTCGGATGAGCGCTCGCCAGCAATGGATGCGATCCGGGTGGGAATACGAGAGCTCACAGCGAGACACTCGATAGGGAAGGCAATATCCGCGTAGAATCGAGCACCGGGCTCGACCCGACCAGACGTCTCCTTGTATTCGCCATTCCGTGCTACGACTGGTGGTAGATGCTGGTGCCTGTAACTATAGCCGAACTTTATATGAGGAGTGACCCTTACTTGGAACAGGGGCGAGTGTCATACCCTTCCTCGCAGCAAAATTGGAGACGTTGCACTCAAGCAGCGGACCGCCTGCACGGTCTGAGGCTGGGGAGCGGACCTATATTCATCTATAAATGCGTCTGCGGTTGGTAGTGGCGTCTCAATGCGGGATCAGGGACTCAGGGTGCGGCGCGGCTAGCCGGCGTCCCAGTCTCACTCTTCTTCCCCGGCCACGAGGTACTCACTGCTCCGGATCACACGAGCGCACAAATGAAACCCGTATTGGAACAGTTTCCTATCTTATCAGATCGGTATTGCCGTTCTGCCGAGGTAAGCTTACCATGAATGTACGAAGTTGGTTACACCTCAGATTGGCCCGAGACGAGCGAAGCGGCTGGAGTTGAGGAAGCTGCCCCGAAGAAGGCTTTGCTGGTGCGTCCCCAATGACGAGGACATAGTTCGACAACAAAAGTTCTATGCTGATTTAGGCTTACAGTCGGTAATTTCAGCTTTTGATGTCTCTGCACCCCAGGCATTCATCATGGACCAGCCGTACGAAGGGGAGACAACAGTAATGTGCAAAGCCACGCCCTCAAGGGACACGCAAGGGCTATCATGAAGCATGGTCAGACAAAATTTCGACAGGTTCACAGGAGCGAAGAAGCTGGAATAAGAAATAGCCTCACAAGTAGCAAATGATGAATGATAAGAGCTGTAATAGACGTCTCAAACACGTCCGTCAAAGTGTTTCTCGGGATTAGCAGGAGTGTCGGCACCCCAGGCTTAGCGCTCACTTCTCGAGCCTCATGTGTCTTGTAGACGAAACGACTTGTGTAAACCGTGTACGACGGTGGAATCCGAGTGGTGCGTGGTGGTAAACATGGGAGCACCATGCCAATACGATCGAGCACACGCTCACTTCGCTTGAACGCAGCCGGAAAGCCCCTAATTCGAAGAACACGGGCGCGAACTAAGTTAGTCGCTGGCAAGAAGCCTATCGGTCGATGAGGTAACTAGGCCACTTGCCTTTACTCTCTAGCGTCTCAATGCTCCTTGACCCGCACAACTGTTCATACGCTGGCTCGAGAGCTGTCAAAAAGGAACAACTCTGCATGTATAGACACGTCTTAAGATCGCAGACTTGACATGATTGCCGAGAAAGCGAGTTTCGAAGCCGCTGCTTTGGCAGCAGCTGCACGTACAGTTATCCAATGACTTCATGGTTTTTAATGAATCATGCTTAGATTGAATGACCTTTATTAAGCCAAGGAGACACGAAGTGAGGCCGATTAGTCCGATGATGGAGAACTTGGACCGCGGGTCCCGGCGCCCTCCCTTCCGTTAAGTTGATGGGACACAGTCATACGCAACAAGAGCGTCAAAAACTGAGAAGCAGGGAAGATTACGGAGTGACATGAACGAATGCTGCAACAGAAGGATTTCGCATGCTGGTTCGGATTCATCTATGGGTCACCAGTGGGGTTGCCACGGTGCCGACTCGGACCGGCGGCGACCGGCAGTCCCTTTCTCAGAGTGGCAGTCAAGCCGATACCGGGACCCCAGCCACCCGCTGCTGTAAGAAAGCGTAGAGTGAATCCACGCGCTTTCCATAGTTTAAACGCGTTATCGTTTACCCAATCAGCCTGTATCACAGAAATAGTCGAGAAACAAACTTGGTCGCCCGGTAGGCCGCTTTCCGAATTTGCAGGAATGGTCGTACATGGCCTCTGATCGGGACGTAAACACCACGGGCAAGGCAGGCAGGTCCAAATAACTTGATACACCCTCCTCATGCGGCTCCCGGTTCCGCAACATGGTCAACAACAGGATTTTAGGGTACATGAGGTACATGGGTCCCCGGACACTCTTCAGTTTCTTCCCCCTTCCCCCCCCCCCCCACCCCCCTTTTTTTTTTTTTTTTTTTTTTCTCTTCTTCTTCCCTCATGTTCATGCTCGAAAGTAAAATGCCGATTCTTACAGCGTGTAAAGAGCGATGCTTTGGGATTTCAAGTGATGTGGATACAGAGCCTTGGGCCACAGGTCCATGGAGTCGTCGCTTCCCCGCGGTGCGTGACAGTGTAGCACTCGCATTGAGTCGGAGGAATCGACTGAAGCACGTGCACTGGCTACCCAAAACGATATCTTATGCGGGGCCCCACACCACGGTCACAGGGGTCGATCAACTCGAGTCGATGCCCGTTGCAGTAGTCGAGTGTGCTCAGACAGGCAAGCGGGTATTGTTGAAGATTCATTTTAGCGCGAGTCACTCTTCAGATGGGCTGTCAGGTGGATGCCACCGCCGTCCCCAGCTCTCACCGAGATCTGCGAGCTACTAACAACAGTCCACGGTGCGAGCGCAGATAAACATGCGTCTTCTCGCCGCTGCAGACCGCATGACCGAAAGGGAACGGGCAAATACGTCGATAGGCGAAAAAGTCGAATACTTCCAAGATCGAGCAATTCTGGCGCCCAAAAATTCGCAGGTGGATCAGATCAACGACATGGTGCCCGACCTGCTGCCGGGTGACGCTCAAACGTTCTACAGCGCGGATTCGGTCGAAAATGAAGACGGATCACTGTTCTTGATCAAATACCTTCAGAATCTCAACATCGCCGGGATGCCGTTGCACGCTGCAAGATTCAAAGTGGAAACTTGGACCCCGCCGCGGGGCTGTGCAACGGCACAAGACTGTTGTCAACTCGGTTACACACCCGCGTACTCGAGGCCATCATTCTCACAGGAGATCATGCTGGACAGCCAGTTTCGTTGCCACGGATCACGCTGAAGACAGGGTCATCCGCTGAGTTTTCGTTCACTCTGCATCGGACGCAGTTTCCAATTCGGCTGGCAATGGCTATGACGTTCAGCAAGTTGCAAGAGCAGTCACTTGCGCAGGTAGGAGTGTGTCTGGAGACGCCCGTCTTTTCTCACGGCCAGTTGTATGTCGCGTTGTCCCGAGCAACGAGTCAGAAACGTCCTGAAATGAAGGCTCTTTACATTTGATCGTCGTCCCGCGGTCCTCTCCCGACTTGAACCACTAGGGATCCGTCACTGAACAGTACCGCAGCTGTTGCAGCAAAGTACATCACATTTCAGCGGGTCGACGGTTACGGTGTCAGGTGGCGCGCGGAGCGCACCGCCGAACCTAGTTTTTATTATATAGTTTTAAGGATCAGTACGAGGGTTGTGAGCATGCAAAAACCTGCGACGAATTGAATGAACACGTACGATGAAGATGAATGAGACAGTATGGGAGGGATCGCTCAACTGCTGGTACAGCTCTCCGTCACCCCATGTTTCCTTGCATATGACAACCGCTTTCTTTCGCTCTTGATTGAGATTGTCGGCCTGTAAAGGTATCAAGACCGTGGGACCCAGCACCGGCGTCGCCTCAACGGCCAACCGAATAAAACCTACCTGCTGTTGGCTCAGCGCGGTCAGAGGACTGACAACGATGGTCACAGCCCGGCGTCCGTAAACCAAATACATGACTTGAAATATCAAGCTCTTCCCTGAACCTGTCGGAGCAATGACGAACACAGCGTCATACTGATGTCGAGTCTTGAACCGCTCGAGCTGAAAAAGTCCCGCGAGAGCTTCGATTTGCACCGGCCGGGGGACGAAGTCCTCGCCAAATTTGTCGACCAAAAGGAGACTGAGCTTCTTGCGTAACTCAATCGGGTCAACTCGATCTTCTTGAGTTAATTGTGATCTCCAGTGAGCAGCCCGAGAGCGACCGGGGGGTTGTGTTGGTTGAGTGATGGTCCCTTGGGCCTTGATGTCGTTGGCTTTGCCCTCGAAGCTGATCGTAAGGGCGACTCTCTGAACTCAATCGATGGAGACCGACGAGGTGTGCCCTTGACAGGCGTTGGCGTTTGTACGGGCATGGTGGATCATGAGGGCGGTAGCGACGTCGTGGACTGGCGTTGTGGACCGAAGGTGAGACCTGTGAGGCGCGGCTGGCTGATTCACGTCGGCGCGAAGAACCGTCCCTCTGGGTCCGTGCGCGAGCCAGCTCCAAGTCGAAAATAACGACTTCTCACCGCTGTAGCTCAATGAATAGGAGTTGCAAGAGTCTTCCCTCGGGTAGATGCTCGAAAAAATAGCATAAGAATGCGCCTATTGAAACAGATTGTATATGTTGATTTTATTTGCCATGCTACAGCAAGGTGGTACTTTTCTGGGCCAAAATTTCGATAGGCAACTCAGCCAAACGCGCGGATAAGCTACAAGCCCCTCCACAGAGTGGAGGGTTTCGAGCTTACTGATGACGTACGAGCAGGCTCGCTCGAGCTCAAGCGCTCCAGCTTCGACTCCCTGGACCGTGAGGGACAACTAGCGGTGTCCAACCGTTCAACAAGAACGAACTATCCAAGGGCGTCTGACAACGAAAGACGAGATTGAAACCCAGCGAGTGTAGCGAGATGGAAGCCAAGAAGACACGGAAATGAACGTAGTGGGAAGGCAGACTGAACCGAAGCAGAGAAAGGAAGAATTTCTGAAAGAATGAAGTAGTTTTCACGCGAGTGACGAGGGATGGAGGGTGGGATCGATCAGAAGGAGCTTTGCAAGAACAAGCTCAGGGTGATATCAGTTGGCTGCAACTGGTGAGAGTGGGGATAGCTACCTTCGTCTCAGCATACCTTTGCAAGAACAAGCGAAACTCTGTGATGCGGCGGAGGCAGGCAGAGGCTGCGTTTCGAGCAGAGGGGTTCGGCAGAAGGACTGCTGAGAGATGCAGGGGTTGCGAGTCAGATAAGTGGTCCAAGAAGGACTACCGACTATCTGCCCGTACAGGACTGGCAAGATCACTGTAGGAATCAAAGTGGTAAGTTCACCGTGCAACAAGCTTGGGTGACCAATAACACTTACCCCGAGTTACTCCAGGACAGAGCCACGTCGAGGATTTGGACGAGCTAGTGGCGGCTAGCTGAGAAACGTCATGCAAGATGAAACGCTCGGTCAGCGACTTCGTCAGCTGTGAGGTGATCTTGGGAGTGAGGAACGCACCCGTATCAACAGGTGGTAAACGCAGCGGCAGAGGCTGGTGGAGACGGAGACGTCGACGGTGCAGTGAAGGCCCTGAAGGGAACGTGCAGCGCGAGTGACCGCCTGTGAGCCCGCGTGTGTATGATGCACAGCTACGGGTGGGCCGCCCCCCTGGGGGTGGCGCGCATGCGCTTAGAGTGGAGTAGGCGAGAGAAATGCCTGTTCACTTCTGCACCTTCTTCGTTTCGCTCGAACGGCAGTGCTTATTGCCTCTACACTCGCGAAACTTTTCGATAGCTCAGCAGGGGAGAGAGGAGAGGGGAGGCCCGAGCGCGCGAGCTCGATCGGCGCGTCAAATCCTTGCAGCAAAGGCCGAAAAGAACAGGAGATCGAGCACGTGATCCGTCGCTGATAGCGCGTCGCTATGCCGTCGCCTCTGCAGCTCTTCGCTCCTCTGCTGCTTCTCGCATCGCACACAGGCATCGACCTCGACAACTCGTTCTGCGCGGCACACTCTCTACGAAATGGTCCAGCCTTCTTGAAATGGACTACCTCGCGTCTACTCGAACGCTCTGAAAAAACAGAACCTTGGCACCTCGGCTCCATTCGTGCCGCCGAACGAACTCCGACGCGTCTCAAGCTTGCATCAGGCTCATCAACACCGGCATGAAGTCAGTCACGTTATCCACCAGGTTACAGACTGGGATTGGAGTTACAGCAAGTCATTTAATTCCGTCGTGTCACGTCTTGTTCTTCAGCAGATATTATCTCTAGCGATGCCCATCGCGACGTTCAGCTAATAAGAGACTGACGAGCGTGTAATCCAACCGTCAGTTAATTGCAACGAAAGTGGCTGTGAAGCTAAACATGCGTACCTGACGAGCGTGTAATCCAACCGTGGAGAGAAGACAACGGTTGGTGCGCATCGCCAGGCTTCACTAAACAGACGAGCGCTTCTAAACAGATTACCAATGAACGCGCCATTCCTAACCCTCATTCCCAACACACCAACTTGCCCCTTCACGCGATGAATCGATAAGCCCCATCGCGTGTACAAACTGATAGTGCTTCTGAGTCCCGAGCCCTTTAGTAAGAACGTCCGCAGCCATTGTGCCGGTGGGAACCCAGACCATCTCGATTGTGCCCTCCGCAATGTGATCTCGGATGAAGTGGAAATGGATCCCGATGTGTTTGGTGCGAGCATGGAAAGCCGGGTGTTTGGCCAGAGTGATAGCCGATTGGTTGTCACCCCTCAGACGAGTCGGCGATGTCTGCTCAAAACCAAGATCGGCCAGCAGCCGACGCAACCAGATCCCCTCACGAGCGGCGTACGACATGGCCACATATTCGGCCTCGGTGCTCGACAGAGTGACAAGAGTCTGACGTTTGGCGATCCAGGAGATTGCCCCGCCAGCGCACGTGAAGACGTAACCCGAGACGCTGCGGCGGGTCACAGGGTCGGCACCATGGTCCGCGTCGACAAAACCCTCCAAAATGGCCGACATCGGCTGATGGGTTTTCTGGTATCGAATGCCAAAGTTACGAGTGCCGACGAGGTACCGGAGAATGTGCTTGAGCGCCTCCCAATGTTCCGCCTCGAAGTTGTTACAGAAACGAGCAGCCTTGGACACGGCGAAAGCGATGTCGGGCCGAGTAGTGCCGGACAGATACAGAAGTTTGCCGACAATGGCACGGTACGGTATGGAAGCGGGGTCGAAATCAGAGCTCACACGGTTCCTCAGCGTCGACGGTGCCGCAAGCGGGGTGGGACGCGGGGAGGCGTTGGCCATGTTGTATTCCTCGAGAATCGCATCCACAAAATGAGATTGAGTAACGATGGCCGCGCCCGTTTTTCCCTCACGGGTTATACTCTGACCCAGGAAGAAAGACGCCTCGTCCGTGCTGCGGGCCTCAAAACGCGCCTTGAGCTGAGTGAGAACGCCGTCGAGGTCGCCGTCACCCGTGAGCAGTCCGTCGTCGACATGAATGGAAAGGAAACAGCGCTTATCCCCTTCCCTGCGAATGAAGACGGCATGATCGCTGTCGGTACGCGTGAAGCCAGTCGACAAAATCCACTCGGTGAAGACCTTGTACCACTCCCTACCCGCCTGGACGAGTCCGTACAGCGCGCGCTGAAGGCGCACGACTTGCCCACTAGGCAGACGCATGTAGATCTCCGTCCCACCGAGATTGCCGTTGAGGTATGCCGACGAGACGTCGAATTGCCGGGTCTCCCACTCGTTCTCAACGGCAAGGGCGAGCAGCAGGCGATGGGAGGCGGCGCGGCCAGTAGGCGAGAACGAGTCAATTTGCTCACCCCGACGCCTCTGCATGTCCCCACGCGCAACGAGGCGAGCTTTGTACTTTACGATTTTGCCCTCGGCGTCGCGCTTCACCATGAGGACCCACATACTGCCGATTATGATAGCCCCGCGAGGGGGACGAAGCGGCTTGGAAAATGTTTGCTTCGCCGCCAGTGCGCCCTCCTCGGTCGCCATGGCCGCCAGCCAGTAGTCGCGGAACGAACCAGCGAGTGCCGCGCGAACGGAAGGGGCGTCGTCCTTGTCGACTTTGGCAAGAAAGGCAGTCGCTTCCTCGTATGAGTACAGCTGGACGTCGGGATCGTCCTCGTCAAAGTCCTCGATCGAGACGGAGGCGTGCGCGGCGAACTCCAAGTCGTGAGCCGCGCGGGCGAAACCCAGGTAGTCAGGGGGGCGACGAGCACGAGTGGAACGATCACCTACAGGAGGGGCGTTCGCCGGACCCGGATTGGAGAACACGAGGGAGGGCGGGACAGGTGGGGCCACAACGTCGACCGGACCAGCCGCGGGCGGGACAGCAACGGCGGGGGCAACAGCGGGAGCGGCCGCGACGGCGGGTGCGACGCCCGCAGGATTGACAGTATCGTCGTCGTCAGGGGGAAGGTCGGGCGGAGGAACTCTGCGCGGGACGGACGGATAGGACAGAACGGCGGGCGCAACAACAGTAGGTACAGGGTTTGCCGCGGCGGGGAAGAAGCGATCTTCGAAGAACTTGGCCTGAGACGACTCGAAGACCTTGTTGCCAACCGGGTCGTAGAAGCGCCAGGCCTTAGAGCGCAAAGAGTACCCGACAAAGTAGCACAGGCGCGAACGCGGAGCCAACTTGTTGGAACGTTGCTCGGGAGCGAACGGTACCTGGGCGGCGCAGCCCCAGGTTTTGACACGATCGATGCGGGGACGACGGGTGGACGTAACGGGACTCGCAGCGGCGTGAAGAACGGCATCAGGGGTGCGCTGCTGCAGAGGCGACGACGGGAGGAGGTTGATAACGTAGATGGCCGCCTGCGCAGCCTCTTCCCACAGCGATGACGGCAGTCCCGAACGATGAAGCCACGCCCGAACAGAGTTGAAAATCGTACGCCAACTCCGCTCCTGTATGCCCATCTGACCGTGCTCGTATGCCGTGGATAGCTCGTGAAAAATGCCCCGCTCAGCAAGCCAATCCCGGAGGTCGTTGTTGACGAACTCACCCCCCCTATCCGTGCGCAAGGTCGCCACTCCCGGGCCAGCATACTGGATTTTCGACATCGCAACGAAGCCCTTGAGTACGGACGAAGCCTCGCTCTTGAGCCGAATGCCGCGAGCCCAGCGGAAACGCGAGTATTCATCCGTGACACCGCACAGATATCGGACGCCGGAGAGAGCAGGGACAGGGGAAGGCCCCCACACGTCGGCGAAGACCCGAGCGAAAGGTGCGTCGGCGGGGTGGTGGGCAGCCTCACGACTGGGGGCAGACACGGCCTTGCCGGAGCAGCAGGCATCGCACTGATCAAGGAGACGAAGTTGATCCCGGGTTACAGCAGAGATGTCGAGGGAAATGTCGCCCGACTTAGCAAGTTCTACCAAACGACCCCAGGACAGATGACCCAAACGCTGATGCCAAAGCACTACATCTGTAGGCAAGGAGGTGGCTGTCAGCGCGTGGTGATCCGCCAGAGGAGGTGAGGCCGGACTCGCCTGGAGAACGTAGTGGTTGCGATCGAGAGCGAAGGTGAGACTCGAAGCCGGACCCGAGACGGTGAGACCAGAGTGTGCGCCCGCGGCGTCGCAAATCCCAGACAGCTGGTACCCATCCTTCATGAGACTGGCAAGAGAGACGAGCTCGGCGGACAGACCCGGGACGAGAAGGACGTCGCGGAGCTCGAGAGGCGCGCCATTGGCGTCAAAGCGAAGGGTGCCCTTGCCGACAGCCATGGCGCTGGACTTGAATGCGCCGACTACGCGCACCCGCTCCGTCGTGAAAGGCTGGAAGTCGACCAAGAGATCCCGACGAGTGGTCATGTGGCGCGTCGCCCCCGAGTCGAGGAGGTAGCGGGGACCGTCGTGCAAGTACAGCGCAGAGACTTCGGTGTCAAGGGCGACGTCGGCGAAATAGTTATCGTAAGAGTCGTCTTCAACCGATGGGTCGGGACCGTACTCAGCCACGAGCGCCATCGCGTCGGCCGCGCCGATGGAGATGTTGTGCTTGGCTAAGACGGCAACCCGACGACGGGGCAGTTCGGTCGAGGGAACGGTACATTGGTCGCCAAGATGACCCTGCTCGTAGCATTTCCGACACTGCGACGGGCCCAGCCTCAGGCGACCGTTCTGCGCAACCCCGTGCGGCCACTTGTCCACGAGACCCGGTACCTTCGAAGCCGAGAGAAAACTGGACTTCGGTTTGCCTGACGAACGAGTGGGGCGCCTGCGACGACCCTGAGTCTTCGCCGCGAGGGCTTCGGCGACGTCGGTGCCGGAAGAGCGAGACATCGCCGCGCGACGAATCGCGCCCTCCACATCACTGAGCGACGGGATAGGGCCGAGGGCGTCGATAACCGTGACAATAGGCCGTGGCATCCTCGCCTTCAAGAGGTCCATGCGGATGCCTTCCGACAACGCAGGCGGCGGAACCCACTTGTCAAACTCAGCTTGCGTGTACTTGACCCCGTCGATCTTGGCGCGCTGGTAGGCCTTGTCGCGGGAAACGTGCGCGGCGTTGAGATCGACGAACAGCCGGTTGAAGCGCGACAACCAAGGGTCGAGAGGGTCTCCATCGACGTAGGCTTGGTATTGGAAAAGAGCATCGAGTTTCTCCGACCGCGCGAAGTCGTGGGATGCGGCGCCGAGATCCTTATCGAGGGCCGCCCACAGCTCGTGCGTTGGCTGGTCTGCGATGCGCGCGAACGTGGCCTCCCCCAGGCACACGAACAAGATGTTGCGGGCCTGCGCCAAGGCTTGATTGAGGTCGTCGACGTCATGCCGGTAGTTCCGATGTTGTGTACGGAACGTGGCTACGTCGGCCACTGTGGAGCCACCCAGCGTACGGGTGAACTCGGACTGTTCGGGCTCGGGGCCAACGCTGAGTTCGGTCGTGACGTGCTTGAACCGGCCATCGCCCTCCAACACCCGTTGGAGTCGATCCTTGGCCGTTCCCCAATTTGTGGCGTCGACATTGCCATACAGGTCGCCCATAAGGCCGCGATGAGTGGCGGACCCGGAATCCACCGAGGTCGTAGCCATCTTGGATACGCGCTGCGTCTTTTCTGCGTGCGGATCTGTGCCTTGCGGCAATACAGACGCTACCAAATAAGAGACTGACGAGCGTGTAATCCAACCGTCAGTTAATTGCAACGAAAGTGGCTGTGAAGCTAAACATGCGTACCTGACGAGCGTGTAATCCAACCGTGGAGAGAAGACAACGGTTGGTGCGCATCGCCAGGCTTCACTAAACAGACGAGCGCTTCTAAACAGATTACCAATGAACGCGCCATTCCTAACCCTCATTCCCAACACACCAACTCAGCTGTCACCCGCTGACGTAGTCCGGGCTTTCCCTTATTACAGTGGCATGTCGAACGGGAGGCACTGCGATGCCCTACAATTCAACGGCGTAGATGGAGCGGACTTGCAGAGGCCTGACATCGACGTTCTGTAGGTGTAGTGGTGACGTGACGTCCAGTCTTCACCAACCGTCGCCAAACAATCGTCCCACACTTCGAGATCAGGCATTCATAACCGTACTCACGGTCCTTCGCTCAGGTCTCATCTGATTGGGGTACCACTGTGGACACTGAGCATGTCTGTATGAAGGGAAAAGTTATTACGAATTACATTTCTTCATCTCACCTCGACCTCGCTTCTCCAACCAAAACTTGCGGAACATTCTTTACCAACTGCGAAATCGAGCTCGGTAGCAAGGTCCGATATCCGAGCTAGTGCTGAGACTGCTCCCATCGACTCGGCCTTCTTGACTTACGTAGTGCATTGCTTACTTCCGTAGATCTACTGACCACCTGTGGATGGTGATGGCGCACACAGTAGTCTGTGATAGTACAGTCACCAGTGCAGCCAAATTTGGCAAACAGGAGTAAATCGTCCTCACGTGACCCAGGCGAGTTTGCCGTCGCCGTCTGCCGATGTGAGCACACAAGCAGGTGGTTCATCCTCGGAGCTTGTGGAACTACTTATAAGCCAAATCCGCTACTCGCTCCCCATGACTGCACATCAGCCCGTTCATCAGAGATGCGAGGTAATTTTTACATGACCAACTTGACCAACTAGTATTAGTAGTGCTGACCAGTAATGCGCGCCGCCGAATCGGTCCGGCATTCAATGCTTTAACTTGCATCTGAAAAGTCCATTTTGGACTGAATTGAGAGTAGGAGATACTTTAATAACAAGCGCTTGCCAAATTTTGACCATAGCGAGGGCTTCGTGGCATGGGGGAAGTTTTGAGCAGGAAAGTCTCAGTCGGAGAGCAGGCAACGTGCATGATCGCTTTCCGAAATGCATTGCTCGCCACGTCACATGTACACCTAGAACTTGCCGATCGAACAGACAGCGATGTAAGGTGGATAATTGTGGAATAGGTGATATTGAGGAGAGGATGGTAATTTGACACGGACAGGAACAGCGGCTTTGGTGTGCAAAAGTCACTCGACGCTCGGCGCCTGCAAGCTGAGGCCCCGAGTGGGACAGATTCTTCCAGGGTGGCCCTCGCACATGCATCTGAAGTCGCGAATCAACCTTGACCCACGACATGGCATTTATTTTTCCTATCTACCACACCTACTCACCGGTTTTGACGAGGTGCAAGCTTCCGATACTTGAGCAGTTGCATCCGCTTTGGATGAAAAGTCACTCGGCACCAGTAAGGGGAACCTCCGAGCCATGTCGGTCGGAAAAGGCGCTTGCACATACATCCCAGCTTTGCGGTTTGACCCTGTCCGATGGCAAGAGATGTGTTTATTATATTGACCGAATCCACTCACCGGTTTTGACGATATTTTTGTATCGGACATTCGAGCAATTACGTGCGCTTTGAATGCAAAAGGCACTCGGCGTCAGCCAGGAGAACCGCCCAGCTATCTGACTTGGAGAAGGCGCTCAATCATACATCTGAGCTTTGCAATTGGACCCTATCCGATGGCAAGAGATAAATACTTCATGTTGAATAAGTCCACTCACGAGTTTTGACCAGGGTTCCGTTTGATGTACAAGGGCAGGATCAAGGGCCTTGAGTCCAAAGGTGACTCGGCGCCAGTAAGGAGAGGCCTCGACCGAGGTTCATTCATAAGTATCTGGCATATATCTCTGACATTTGAGGATGGACCGACGTAACGGCCGGAAAAGTACATTTGATAGTTGATGGCCATCTTCACCACTTTCACAGATGGGAAAGTCACAAATGCTCTGATTTTTGGGGGCGGTTTGGTGGAGTAGGTGCTCGGCTTCAGTGAGGAAGTGGCTACTTGTGAGAGGGGGAACCCGATAAACTCCATGAAAGGCTTGTCAGGTGGCGGAAATGGGACTCAGAGCATACGCAAACCAACTTTTGAATTTTTCAAACTCTCACGAGAGTCGACATCATGTTGTATGAGCGGTAGACGAGGGGTCGAGTGAACAGAAGCCGCCATGAACGAGAAGAACGCGCCTCGAAAGTGGAGAAACGCAATCACCGAAACTCTCGGATTCTTTGGTTTGCTTTTTGCGTTTGGGAATTAACCAAAGCCTGACTCAAAGCTCTGCCCGCATCGAAATGATGTGCGGGGGCGTTATGTGGTCTTAATCACAGGGGCTATACTCACGCGGGGCGATCGAGGTCCAATTGTCGGGGCTCAGGATTAGTCTGTCACTACAAAGATATCTTCAGCGCCTATATCAACACTGTTCAAGACAGCATTAATACTTGCGGTTTAGACCAAGTTCGGTCAAATGGCAGAAATTACATATCCGCTGATGTCAGCTTGTCATCATTGGAGCTGTGTGTTTTCGGAGACAGGCTGGGCTTTATTCATCGCGCACTTGGCAGAGCATGTCAAGGGAACAAGTTGGCTCGATGCAGGCACGTGATGATTCAAACTCTACTGCTGCAACTGCGGCCGCAAGGAGCGAAGCACATTCCCTGTCTTCCAATCACCGCCAGGGCATAGTAGCCCAAGGGACCCCGAGCACGATCGGGCTGGCCTGATTGAGATGTGGGGCCGCACGGCAGCGAAATGTCCCATACTTGGCGATTAATCAAATCGAGGCAGTATGTACGGTCTATGACGTATCAAAATCAGTGATCATCTCACTCAGCACCCACTGACCGAGTGAGGCTCGAGCTGCAGGGTGGGGTGACCACGGTTGCGGCGAAGGCTGCGGAGCGAGGAGGGCGAGCTTAACCGGATCGACTTGGGGTCCCTTCCTTCCTGCGCGCGAGGATCATAGCATCCACATGATGTTTCTATTCTTCTCCAAAATATTTCGGAGGTTGAGAGCGTCGGTTCTGTTCGAGGTCGATACGCCAAGGACCAAGCATGCTTGAGTCGTTGCCGGGCTTGGTGTGTCGCGTGACTGAGCTCGCCCCGTTTAGATCGAATCGCTCTCCTCCTCTTGGACCTAAACTTGTGCATTCACCAAAGTTACATCATCGTAGGCGACGTGAGTCTCTCGGCGCGATCCGGGCAAGGTGGAGTTGAGCAGGGCCGAGTCAACAGACGACCCCGTGGGCCACGATGACTTGTCCTTCGGGTAACGAGGCTACTGCAAGTGTCAGCGGTGGCATAGCTCAGGACAAGCGGGGACAAGCGAGGAAAAGTTGAGAGGCACGATGGGTGGGTAGATTTTGGCAAGTTGGATCACGACGCAGTATAGGCACCTGGCAGACGGGCAGAGCTGACGGTCCTCAGGGTCGCGCGTGTCCGTCGGAAGTCACGTGCTTCGGATTCGCAGTCTGAGCGTGTGAGTGTGCCAAAAATGTGCCGTAGTCCAGCCAATGAAAGAACATGAACATTTTCGTGACTTATTGTCGTAAATTGGAGAGTTGACAGTGTCATCCAGACTGCCGAAGCTGATGTCACTACCACACCCGGGTCAGTGTAGTCGATCTGACGGACTTGAAGACTTGTCCACTGTGGAGTGGGCCAAACTTGCGGGCCCGTACCCATGTCGGGGGGTGGGTGGGACGATATGAGTCGCCGGGAGGGACACGAGATTCGCGCGAGAAAAAAAAAGCAAAGAGAGACAAGAGACAAAGAGAAGAAAAAAAAAGAAAAAAAAGAAAAAGGCCGCTGCGCAAGGTCTCGGTCATGACTCATGGCATGGAATGACTTCCCTTCAATCCAAGGGACAGAGAAAGCTCTCTTGAATCTCATTGTAGCCATCAGCTCTTCTGTACCCACCTGCCCTGAGCCTGCTGCTATTACTGCTGCAGCACTGCTTAATCCTGAGAGGACCCGGGAAAGCTCAGCCCAATGTGCGTCTCGAAAAACGGCGATTTTGGCCGATTTGTACATCGGGATGAGGGGTCTGAGGGGTCGATTTGTACCTATTTTCGGTCGTACATTGGGAGATCCGAAACATGAAAAATTCAATGTCGTGAAATTGCCCAAAAATCGCTCTCCAACAGCCAGAAATACGAAAAGTCGCTCCGACGACCCGGTACTAACGCACCTCGGGCAGACATAAAAAGTACGCCTCAACAGGCGCGCGCGCAGCGCCCTCCCACGCGCCTTCCAAGCCACAATCTCAGCGGGTTGCAACTTTGCTACCCCAGATAGCAGATTAGGCCCAGGTCAGGTATGCCCTCTTCGATGTCGAGTTGCCGAGACGTTCACTCCCACTACAACTCCATGGAAAACCTGGAAACAAAAGCGCAGTCGGCGAAAAATAGCGTATCCGGATTTTTGGATATTTTTCGAGAGTTATTGTTGTCCTCTGCAAGCTGTACAGGCGCTCTACCTCGAACACGTGATTCGGCACGGGTCGCGCGGAACAATTGGGGCCTGGACTGGCCGGGACGTCGACGCGTCACGACTCCGGAAACGCTGGAGATGGCGGCGACGCGTCGCGCTCGCGCATGCCGCCCATTCTTCTGCTTTGCCTAATCGCCCCCTACTACGTATACGAAGTAACGAACTATACAATGAGCATCCGTCACCTTGCGACAGTCTGAAACGAACGCCCACTTCGAAACACCGGATCAGTCATACTTCTGCTGCTCCTATCTCGATGAGTCAATCCAATCAACTTAACCACCTCCCGAATCGCAGCCAACGTTTGGCGCTCCGGCGATGAACAGCAGTATGTTTGCCGCCGATCGCCACGGGTGCTCTGACTGGACTACCGGCTCACGATCACATCTGACACATAGGTTCATATGCTGCCTCTGGGTACGAGTCGCGCACCTCGCCTTGGACTCCCTACCAGTCCGCATATAACGATTATTCGGGGTGGCCGTCGCGTCGATCGCGTACAGTATCGGTCTGTTCTGACGTTACACCGTCGTGTACCCGATCCAGCGTCCACCTTCCGTTGGCGTAACGGCCATCTCGAATCCTGCGTCGTACAACTATCACTCGTCTCCGGGATCTGCTTCGTCCAACCAACCAGTTTACCGTCCCACGTTGCCCGATCCTGGACGCATCGATGGCCCGTATCTAGCTCCGCCAGCAAGCAACAATCTCGCAAGCATGGTCGAACAAGGAGGGAACACTCCTGACGGAACGGGTATTGTTTTTGACGCGGCAGGTTTGCCAAATACTGCACCTTCCGCTCGCGATCACCAAAAGTCGCGGGCCGCACAAGTTTCCCAAGACGAGGAGGGAGGCCGCGCATTAGGAGGGAGGGATGTATCAGCAAATATCTGCGCACAGCTTGGAACGCACCCGTGGCCGACAAGAACGTTGAGACCAAATGCCAATGGTACAATATCATCCTCAAGGAACTGTTCCGTGAGTACACGAATTGCAGCCTGCCTACTCTTCCATACACGGTGCCTAATTTTGACCCGGCTCGCTGCCTTCAGAGTCCGCGCTGCGCCGACGCTCCGTGCTGGACGGCGAGGAAATCCAATAGCCCAAGTTCGTATATGACGTAAAGGTTCTCCGGGACAACGCCAGAATCATTGTTCAGCGCGGCGCGCTCCTTCGCAAAGCGGATTTTCGAAGCCCGAGTGGCAAGCTCAAGTTGTTGGGACCAGACCTGGATCGGATCATCCCATTGCTGCGTGCAGGCGAGCTGAGGTTCAGGCTGGAGGAGGAGGTAATCGGGTCAAGTGCAGACCAGGCAATGGCCGACGGCGATGAAGGCGGCGACAGCGATGCTGACCGGTGGACTCGGAACACGAGCTCCGACGAGGACAGCGAGTGAGGTGACGATGGCCGAGCTCTCAGCGCCAGCCGGACTCGTCGACGCGCATGCGGTGCGGAGATCTTGGCTGTTGAAGGGCCAGAATTCGTTGGACAACACAGGCCACCACAATAAATATTCCAAAGTTTTGCTTCATATGCATCCGGCTCTTGGTGAATGAAGGCGGAGAGGGTGATTGTTCGGTGCCCTTCGTGCTTAATCTTCCCCTGGGCCGCTCGAGACCGACCTCTCCTTGTCGACGTGGGATGTGCCAGTGACGTAAGCCTGCTCACAAACATTATCCTTCTTGTTCTTGGTTGTTTTCGAAGTATTATGTAGAGTTGAATTGCCCGGTGAGAATGGAGTGCTCTCTGATCCGTGGTCCAGACGGAGCGTCTGCTTTCCGGAAGTGACTTTGAGCAAAGAATGAATGAACAGAATTCGCAACGCGCTTCCACTACTAGCAGTGTATGTTACCATCTTTTCATTATCTATTAGCACTAAAGTGAACGGGCAAGGGTTGCATCTGGCGGGGCTCGGTCTTCGCCAAAGTGCCAATCAGAGCTGCTGGGCCACGGTGACGACCCCGGGCCGGCTGACTTCAAGCGGTGCGCGCTCCCAGAAGAATGCGAACTGATCTGAGCCCCTGAACGCGCAACCGGAGCAGAACACGTAGATAATCAGTCGTAGGTAGCGAAGTAGCGACAAAGTACGTGCTTGATGAAAGGTGGGTCGAACTCGATAATAGGTTCGGTGAAAACATGGAAGGCTTAGGCCTGTAACTGGCTCTTGGAGCGAAAACCTCAATTGACTCCGAGACATGATCGAGGGCCGCTCATACCTACCTTTTACTTGATGAACATTCCCTCTCATCAATGAGGTAGGCCGCCAATCCTCAGGCCACATGGTGAGTGCTCAAAGCAAAGAGAATTCTTGCATTCGCCGCACTAAAATGAATTGTCAGCACTTCTGCCCCCGTCAAGCATGAACTAGACTTGATCTTGAGATCTTGACACCAAGCTCTTCTCAAAACAGGCGCAAGGCTCAGTAGCAGGGATCGGGATCGGTGCAAAGGGTTTTTGGCCGCGCCATGGCAGGAAATCGAATCCTTCGAGCGGGAATCCTCAGAGAGAGCCGCCGAGCCATCTTGTTCGGAAGAAGGGCTTGCACGTACACGCCAACTTTGCTATTCAACCCTGTCCGAGGGTAGGAGATACATTCTCTATATTGATCGAACCCACTCACTTATTTTCACGGGATAGATATTCTAGGTACTCGAGCAGTTGCATGCGCTTTGACTGAAAAGTCACCCGGCAAGTCACCCAGCAGGAGTAAGGCAGGCGCAGCCCAGGGATTAGGTCTGACAATATTTCTCTCTATGAGACGGTGATATTACTCTCACACACTAGTTTGCAAACACCATGTCCATTGTTTCAACATTAAGTTGCTCCACTAATTCAATCTAAATCAAATTAAGTTGCTCCACTAATTCAATCTAGATCAGAAGCTGGTCTAAACGCCCGAGAAGTATTCGTCTTCCTGACCAGCAAAGTCATCGCCGTAGCTTTCATCCGAAGAGCTGCCCATCTCACCGTCCTGCTCGAGGAGTATGCGGAAAAAGGCCCCACCTCCTTTGCGAGTTGAGCCTCGTCGCTCATATCCATCTGCGCCTGAATGACCGACCCGCACTTGCTGAACGTCACGGGCCAGCGGTGGAGGCCGCGCCGAGTCGTCGAGGCCAGATGTCTCCATAGGACCGCGTGTTCCGATCGATTATGTGCAGGTAGCTGGTGATGTTTCGCCTTCTTGACACTTCTTCGCGTCGCGTTTGATCGTTGATGTAAATCACGAAATTCTGACAGTGCAAGAGGCACGGGCTCGGAATCGCCCTCTGACTGCACGCGAGTGTCGAGCCAAACATCGAAGAAATGGTCGTTCTGGGATCAAGAACATTCGCGCAGCTGAAGAAGCTCCATCCGGCGATCCAGTAAAATGAGCGCGCGGTCTCGGATCTCTTCAACATCTTCAGTGCCGAATATGGACTTGGCATCAGCTGGGTCGATCTAGTCAGGAAGGGTATCTGTTGGGATGGTTTGAAAGATGTCAGGGCGACATGAGAGGTGACATGGAGCACGCTGTATCGAAAACTTACCCGACACGTTAGTCCAAAGTGTTTGGCAACTAGTGATACGAGCCTTTTCATCTTCGATCCAAGCCAAAGCTTGCCGCACCTCGGCGCCGATCCGCGCTTTCTCCTCACCGACTCGATCCTTGGCGCGCACAGCTGCTACCCGAAGTTCGGAATGAGGGGGGTGTTGAACTCGACTTGGCAGGACCAGATATGGGCGTATGCATGGAAGACGCTCGTGGCGAACTCCAGTCGCTTGAAAAGCTTTGGCAGGAGCTGCCTCTGATGACAAATGATAGGAAGGTAGGCGCATTTGGTCTGTGCCAACGAGACTGAGGAGGAAGGGACGCGTCGTGATCAAAGCATCCCTTTTTAATGTGGTGCTTGAAGTTACAAGCAATGTCGTATGAGGCTCCGATCTTGGCGTTTTCAGGAAGGCGCTCTGAGATGTGCTTGAGGATGGCAAGCGCATAGTACAATCTGAGTGGTCGGAGGGGAATATGCGCATTAGTATTGGGAGAGGAAAGCGGAAGCGACTAAGTCCCGCCAGACAGCTCTGCGCTCACTTTTCACCAGACCTCTCAAGATTGACCATTTTCAGGTTTACATCATGACGGCATACGCAGGCAACGAGTCCGGTGTCGACTACTCGTGACGAGGTTGAGCCAGCTCCGTCGTCGGCAGCCTTCCACGACTCTGTGCACGTCTACGAGGGTGGGTGGGTGTAGAGGTAAGCGATCCCATTACGGCAAATGCAAAGAGCGGCATTACACTCACCTTTTTGGTCGGCCGCACCGAAGCTTCAACCTCGGCCTTCATCGCCTGAACCTCTTCCTCACCTAAGAAAATGTCCGGAACGATCTGGTCGTGCTTCGAATTTTTCTCACGCGTTTGCTGAAAGTTGCCGTCGTATGCAAGCACGCAATCCAATGTGACGTCGTGACAAGGTTGATTAAGTTACGTTGGCCCGAAGCACGCGGGACACTTGTTGGAACGAATCGACGGTGCCTACGACCGCTGTCCTTCTCGCATGTTTCGAGAGCGCGGTACTCGTCGATCGCGTTGCTTCCGAAGGTCTTTGTCCTGTATGCGCGGAAGGCAGGCTTTACGCATGTGCCTCTGAAACGATGGCGGCGTCCAAACTCACCCAAGGATGTCCCGTGTAGTGACCCCGACCCCACCCACAACGGGAGTAAATACTCTTTGAGGCCGTCCGCATAGCCGATGAGAGCGCGGGGGCTGACCTTCCAGCTCGCGTGGGCCTGCTCGACCAGTCAAAATGAGAAGGCGGTCATCGGCGTTGAAGCGGTCGAAGAGGTGAACCCTAGTTGGGCCAAGCGTTTGACGTCCGTAGCACACCGCGACTCGAAGGCACAGAAGGTGACCTGCAATTTGTAGACCGACGGTTTGGACTTGTATCATCTCTTCGGCGGCATGGCGACGCCGAGTCAAGTGCATGAGCAAGAGCAAGAGGACGAACGCGAGCCGTGGGGCCTGTACGGTCGATGGCGACGCTACAATGAGTTGTAGCGGAAGCAACGAGCTGAGGCGGCAAGTCAAGGGGAAGGTCCCTCGCGTGTTGCGCTAGGCCTCGGCGCGCGTGGCCGACTGCCGCCAACGCGTGTGCTCGGACCCTTCGATCTCGAGACCGAAATCCCGCGCGCTGCGCGCGCGCCTGTTCAGGCGTACTTTTTATGTCTGCCCAAGGTGGCGCTAGCGCAAGCGCACCCCCCAGCACCGGTACCGCCCCAAACTTGCTACCGGCCCAGGCTGCCGATCCGATCGGCTTGTTTTTCCGCTGCGCGACGCGGTTAATTATAAGATCGTCCCTTGTTTTCTCTGCCCGAGGTGGCTCTGCCGGATCTCGCTTGTTCTTGCAAAGGCGGAGACGAAGGTGGCTCCACCGTCATCAGTTGCAGCCAGCCGACATCACCCTGAACTCGTTCTTGCAAAGCTCCTTTCGACTGATTGTCCCTCATGATCCTGCAGTGCTGCAATTAGACTCATTTTACCGCTACACGTCGCGCGAAAGCGGTTCAGGGAGGCGAGTTGTGACAGGAAGTAGTTACTGTGACGATGAGTCTCGGCTCCGGCCAGCCATTTGCAATCCTCTACGTCAAGGCCGGGGTCCCAGAGCTTTCACTTGGTTTGAGAAGCCATTCCCTCCAGTGACCCTTGCATCGCACAATCTGGCCCACCGCTTCCGCCCATCCGTTCCGGCATTCGGGCGGGAACAGGCAGGTCCAAAAATATACCTGCTGGCTGGGAGCGACCGCGGTGCTATTTCGAGCACAGGGTCTGCGCGCAGTCGGTCCGGGCGCGCTCCTGCCGCCAGACCAGCGTTAAAATGCGCCAATCTGCGCCAATCGAGGCGCGCGCAGCACCTTCTGCAGCAGCCACCTTGACTGCATGCAGAACCTCGACTGCATGCAGCCGAGTGCCGGCAGCGGAATTCATCAACATGCAGTCGACTTTGGGAAGCTGATCGCCTCTTGATGTTTCACCCTGGCTCATCTGGCTCGACAGGTTCCGCCTTTGCTTCTCTGTAACGTTACGGCCGCCCATTAGGTGTTCTCGTTACTGGACAGCGTGTCACTGCCGAACTCCGAAGCGCGACCTCGCTTGCGCGTGCTCCCACCGGCTGCCGTCGAAGCGAAACGTCGTCCGCCGTGACACACGGCACACGACCACAGCCGGCTTTCTGAGTACCTTCTACACACTCCTTCATGTACTCTTCGACCCAGGCTCCGAAATCACCGCCTTTGGCCGTGACTTCGATGGCTGCATGGGCTGCCGGTCCCCGCTTGCCGATGCCATCAACTGCGTCGCACGACCAGCGGACGACAACTTCTGACTGCGGAGCACCACGCAGCGCTTGCGTTTCGGGCTCGGGCCTCTTGTCGACCCCCGCAGCGTCGCCGCACTCCTTCCATGATTTCAGTACAACACCCGACCTCGAGAAGGGCCTTTATTCGCCATCCTACTTTCATGCTCATGGTCGAGGCGGCTCCCCGCTGTACCACCATTCCACGCCCTCCTCGTCGGAAGAAGATCTCTCAAGTGGCTCGGCCAAAATTCCGCTGCTCGTCCACCTCAGCGGGCTACGCGGGTTGGCATCGGGCTCACCAAAATTGTCTTCGACTCGGTCACTACGATTGACCCAATACGTGCGATCAAGGATAGGTCGATGCGCTCGATTCGTGGTCGTTGCCTTTGCAATTTCCCTCATGATCTTCACCGTTCAGTCGCGGGTCCGTCAACTGGTCGCGCCGGAGACGTGGCAGTTCGGCGACAGCCTCCTCAGCGACCTTCACTTTGGTTTCGATCAATCGCCGGTGGCACTCAACGAATCTCGAGAATCGGTCGCAGAGTTCCTGTCGATCCCACGCATCAACGACGGCGTGGTCCCCTTCTCGCCGAATCTTTACGACCCGCTCCTTCCGCCGCGTCCATATCAGAAGACAGTCGCCCAGAAGGCCTTCTCTTCCGTCTGCGCCGACATCTGGGTCTCGACGGGTGAGTTGTGTCAATTGGCCGAAGACCAATGGGCAGACCAACCCCTGCAGATGGACGCTCTGTGGACTTGGGTCAATGGCTCGAGCGAGGACCCCTCGGCAGCTTGGCGGGCAAAGGTTTCGGACGAGATAGGCTTCGGGACCGGGACAAAAGTCGTGCCGGCGAAGCCGATCCTCGCTGCTCCCGCACCACCCGATCCCATGAGTCCATCTATGGCGGGAGCCCCAGATCGAGCGAGGGGATCGAGGCTCCCCGCGGAGCAGCAGGGAGCCCCTGAACGCTTTTCGCGCGCCAAACGCGCACTCGGCGCTACTGTGGTCCGACACTTTCGGTGAGCTCTATGTCGCGTGACCTCGAACTAAGCTTCCTAATCACTGATCGCATGATCCTGGGTGCCGTGTTCAACAGAGAGCATGATGAGCTTCGGCACTCGATTCGCTCCGTGGTCGCGTCTTTCGGAGCCCCAACGCTCAAGCACCTGCACCTCGTGGTCAACGACGAACCGTCTCTGACTCCAGATGGTGAGAAGATCCTCATCGGGGACTATCCCAATTCGACCATCCTTTCGCAAGTGCCTCAGTGGGTCAACCTCGAACGCGTTCAACTCTCCGGTGTCGAGCCGTCCCCCAACGCGACCTTTTTCGACGGCCGCAACGACGGGCCGGTCCTCAAGCTACACCCACACACCTCGTTGTTCAAGAAAACGATTGCACCATCATCGCTCGAGAACCCTGCGAAAGATTTTCGCGCTCGACAAGCCGCAGCTTTGAAGTGGAGGGAGTCCGTCACCCCTAATTTCAACTCGTTGGCGGTCGAATCTCAGCTCGCGAACTTGCCGGAAGACACGAGCGACACGCTCCTTGCCCTCTGCGACGATTTCTTTACCATGCGCGTGAGTGTCGCATCCCTCGTATGGTATAGTTCTTTCAGCTTGACGCGAGCTGATTTCATCTTTTCGTCGCTCCGCCTGATAGCCCATGACCCTTTCCGATGTGGAGTCGCCGTTGACCGGCCCGGTCATTCGAATGCAACGCGACCTGATCGTCGAGTCGAGCCCGCCTGACCATCTGAAAGGAGACGCGGAGGGGGAGTGGCGAGGATTGGGCTTCACAAACTGGCTCTTGGGTAAGCGGTGGAATTGCGAGTGTGTGTTCCGGCCTGTAGGCTAAACTTTCTCCCTCACAGACCAGCGCTTTGGAGCCCGGCCTCGCCCGTATCTGCTGCACGTCGCCAAAGCAATTTCGGTCCCGATGCTGCGTGAGGTCCAGTCGGTGTTCATGGAGGAGATGACTGCCACGACAGGTGCTCGCTTCCGCGGAAAAGCTCCCTACGAAATGCAATTGTGGTTCTTGCTGCACCACTACACCATCGAAAAGCATCGCGAAGCTCTGTAAGCCTCATGTTAACCTCTAATGGGCCGAGATTATATGACCAGAGCATGGATCTAACGCTGCGTTCATTGCCTTTCGATAGGCTGTGGTCTTTCTTCGTCGCTCGATCCGACTCGGACCAAGACGATCGATACTCGCTTGCTGAACGCCTCGCCCTCATGTCGGAGCTCGACATTGAGCCCGCCGCCGCCGCCCCATCGAACGCAACCCTGCCCTACACGGTCGCGACGCCATTCCGCCACACACTCGCAGTCCAGATGCAGCCCGAACACGACTACACAGGCCTACCGCGCGCCCTCGAATCGCGCTACAGCTTTTCTTCCAAGGATGGCTACGCCTTCTTCAAGCCGGCGCCCAAGTCAATTCTCCCCTCCACCATGGCCGAGGATTTGCCCCGCTTCGATCAACGCCATTCCGCCCAACTTGACGATGACTTGGGCGTACCCCCGCGGTCGAGCCCCTGCACAATCGGGGACTTGTCGGTCTGCTTCCCCAAGGACTTCCTCGACCCGGAGAACAACTCAAAGATGAGTGTCGACGAGACGTTCCGACGACTGGCGTTCGAGCAGCCCAAGTGCGGCGATTGCTTCATCGTCCAATTACTCGCCAAGAGTGGAGAACTGGGTTTGAGCAAGTTCTTGCCTGACGTTGTTAAGCAAGACGAGGAAGACGCCGATATCCCTGTAGAGGTCATTGGTGACGCCGAGAAGAAGTGGCACGACGTCACCTCCTTCCGGGGTGACCTCAAAGGCTTCACGCAGCGACAAAGGGTGAGTTCGCGGATTTGACCATCTCACCGATATTTGGTCTCGTTAACTCAGTACTGACACGCCAGATTTGCGAATCAACAGGCCGTATCTTTGATCCAGCGGTACTCTTACACCATAGCGGATACTTCGACCCGCTTCCATTCGATGCGTTCTCCCTCGGCGCTGATGCGCGACCTCGCCGCTCTCTCTCGGATTCGCCCCGCGCTCATCGCCTTGAACGACGACGTGAACGGCGAAACCTCCATGATCGACGTCATTCTCGAAACTTGGTTCAAGAAGGAGTTCCCCGTCCCCACGATCTGGGAGATGGAGGAAGAGCAGGAACCCTCCGACCAAGTCACGAATCTCGACTCGTGATCTTTGGTGGTGGCCGACCCCTATCCGATCATTTTTTCAAGCGATTAATCCTCGACTCTCTTCACCGCATATCCCCATACTATTCAAAAATTGGTTGTGCTCGATATCGTTTGCTTACATTTACGGACAGATTCATATGTTGTTCCCACTACACGTTACCCTCAACACCCTTTTTTGTCAAAGTTTATCAGCATTCTGTACTGTTGCAGGCTCACACTTTCTAGCATCTTCCTCGCTTTTTTTTGCATTGTAATCTGCAAGGTCTCGTTGAGCCAAGTGAACATCGCAGTAGGTCTCTCTTCATATGCGAGACCAGTCTCGGCAGGCCGCCGGTAGCGTGGTGCGAAGAACTTGCTTGCAAGTATTCTGCTCTCAAGTTTGCGCCGGAATACGAAGCGTTCGGCCGAAGGGCGTCATCGGGTGAACGTCCCTAGAAATTTGGTGTTTGTCCCCCGCCAACTCTAGTGTTCGATCAGTGCAACCTAGATCACGTCGCACACGGCCGCTTCGCTTTGTTGGGCCACTAAAAGCAGGCGGCGCGTCGCGAGGACGTCACCTCACCGCGTCGCCGCTGATCGGGAGAGCGCTAAGGCCGACCGGTGCCGCTTTCTCGATTATCGGCCTTAAAGATGTGCCGGTGTGGATGGCCCATCGTGTTTTTCCTTCTCTCTCTCTGCTTTGCTTCAATCCATCTTGGAAGCAAACAAGAACAGCGAAAAACGACTTCCGATCGACCGCAACAAATAAGGAGCTCCCGGTTACATCTTTCACAACCCGCTGCTTCGAGTTTGAAGCAGCTGCTCCCTGCCGCGCACGCGTGTGTGGCACGCGAGAAAGCGACGCGTCGGTTCGCACGCGACGATCGATTGCGCTTGACCTCCTCCCGAGCCTTCACAGACCGACTTCCGCCGTTTGGCTCGATCGCGGCCCCATCGCCTAACAACACCGCCCAGCTCATTGGAGGTACCTGCGCAAAGTAGAGCATACGCAGGGGACACCGTCGACTTTGTTCTTGTGAGTCGGCAAGCTCTGTTCTGTTCTTTTGGATCTCGCGGTCGCTCCGGACGGCCCGTGCGCGCGTGGCGCCGGAGATGCGCGCACGAAGAAAGGGGAGGATGTGGTGTCTCGCGTCGGAGACAGGAACCTCTGGAACCGTGTTTGAATGCATTCATCCTGCTTCTCATCGCTGACTTGTTCTCCCAGTGCTCCATCTCACGCCGTACATTGACTCTGCCGGAAGGATCTGTTGCTGGACTGCTCGTCGCGGTTCGACCGACGTCGTCCTTCGTTCAGCGAGTCGCGACGTGACCGTGTGATCGCCACCGCCTTCACCCCCTCTGCCAACAGCGCCGCTCGGTCCTCGTCCGGCTCTCTCGACGATCGCCCTCCTCTCAGTCAATCCCACGCCTGTGCTTGCGCGAAACACACGCGCGGAACACACGCCCCGTATGGTGTTCCCACCGCCCGATCCGTCCGCCGTCCCACCGTTTTCGTCGTTGGCTTCGTCGCTTCCAGCCTCTGGGACCGCGCCTGTTTCCGCGAGACCTGCGCTCGGTCAACTCGACGTCAATCGCGCCTCCAACTCGTCGTCGTCGTCCTCGTCGCAACCGCCGCACAGGTCGCTCAGCCCAATGACGTCCAAGGACAAGCTCAAGCAGTGGACCTTCCCGCGCAACGGCTCCCCTGTGCTTCCTTCGCCTCCCGTCTGCTTCCCATCGACGGGGACCAATAATTCGCATTCCATACCGCTTATGGGGTACTCGCTCTCGGACGATGAAGCCAACGCCCAGTCCTCCGAACCAGAATCGCCCGTCATCATCGAGAGCCGAACGAATCAATACGATCGACACGTCCGGCGTCATTCCCAGGACGACGAGCGGTCCTCCGGTTCGGATCGAGGGATCGAATCGCCGTGTGGTGCATCGTCGTCGATCCCGTTCATGCAAAAGCGATCCGACAATGGCGCCACCAACAAGCCCTCCCCCAGTAACAACGGGAGCAAGCAGCAACACAAAACCACGGCCTCGACGTTCCGCCATCGTGGCAAGGCGTCAGTAGCGGTCGTGCCCATCTCCTCGCCCGACAACTCACCTTCTGCACCGGGTCGACCTGGCCTCACGCGTGTCACCTCGTCGCCTCGTCAACTGACAAATCCGTCGGCCAACAACCCCCCGAGTTCCTCGCCTGAACCCATGGCGTTTCCAACTTCCCCCTCTGAGTTGATTCGAATGATCTACGCCAATCTGCGGCGCAAATCATTGCAGGATTTCGCATGGGCCCTCGTCTTTGGCGTCTGCTTGCTCCTCTTTGCATCCGCGCTCACAGGACACGGTTACGCACCTCCCGAACTCGACCTCGACCTCTCGAACCAGGTCAGGGTCGAAGCTCCGGCGGCGTTTTTGCCCAAGGGGGGTCAATTCCGTGACTTGCCTATGCCGGCGGATGTGCATCAGCCTACGGGGGATGATTCGCATGATGTGGGGCACGATTGGATGAAAGACTCGCCTGATGATCGACGGTTGGATGACGAGCATGTGCAGTACGTTTACTCGCTGGCCTAGCTGGTTTTTTTTTGGTTGTAGCTCAACGTGGTCCTGACCCCCCAACCCACACCTCTACGCACAGCCACCACCACGAGGGCCCCGACGCGCTTTTCGAAGGTGACCACTCCGTCGCAGCGGATGATCACGACCATTCACACATCAACGCCGTTTTGGACGACCAGAAGCCGGGCAGAAAAGAGTTAGAAGAGCTCGATACCCGTACGGTCGAAATGAGCGCAGGAGTTGACGTCACCGAGCTGACGCAGGAAGATGATGTCGCTGAGGTTGCTGGGAACGACGAGGAGGAACATGTACAAGTACAGGGCGAGGAGGAACATGGGGATGGAGCTGAAGCGGATGAAGAGGGCGAGGAAGAAGATGTAGACGACTCGGTACAGGACGAGGTCGAACACGACCACGACCATGGCTCAGGCGGCCTTCATCTCGAACCCGAACCCGAAGCCGAGGACGCGCCAGTACCCTTCAGCGTGAACGCGAACAATCGCGCCGTAGCGACCGACCTCCCCGACCAGGTCCCTGATGGGGAGGTGGAGCACTCTATACAGTACGGCGAGGACGTGCAAGCGCTCAGGGTCAAGAGGATGTTGAAGCAGCGCAGGCGGCGTTAAGCGTCGACGCTCTTTCTCAGTACCCGGAGCCTGAGGCTTATGGCTTTTTCAAGAGCCATAATACTCGTTCTTATTATTTTCGCTCCTGCAACAAAGCGGACATTTTTATTGCTTTTACCCTTCGTCCTCAGCTGTGTGCAGGTCGAAGGACCTTTGGTCTGGCTCGAGCCTACCGAGGAATCATTCTTATTCGGCCTTTCTTCTTATCTCTCTATTGGAAGTGTTTTAGTCCTTGCAACGTTGTATTTCATCGCATTCGCTTCAACCAGATGATGCATCATCAAGTCACGTACCCTGCACCACCAAATCGCGACATACTGCCGGATCGAACGTGTTTTATCGGGATGGGTCAGTGGCCCCTTATCTTCCGCTTGCTTCGCCAACGTCGATTTTCCGACCACCAGGATAGGCCACGTGCCCCTTCTCTTTTGCATGGAAAATGTTTCAAAACAGATACCACTTGAACGGACATACCCTCCCACTCTAAGGACTCCACGCCAATCCTCCCCGAGCCGAGAGGAGTACTAAGAAACCGAACAAATATAGGGTGATACCCCGAAGCCGCGGGGATGATTACCACGGAGATGTTGAGTTCTTGCACGGGGAGGAGCGTATTTGGGTAGTTAGGTCCACGACACCACTAGACTAGTTCACGTTCCGATCCCAGGAAAAAGGGCCGACGTGATCGCGCGAAGCATTGACGACGCCTCAAGTGAGGAAGATGGGACCGGCCGTCAAGCGGACCGGGAGAAGGTGAGGAATGACGCGCAGCAGAGGGCCTGGGAGTTGTGCACGGTCAGGAGAATAATGCATCCTGCTACGCTGAAGCAGCAGGTGAAGGCGATGCAGAAGCCGTGCTTGAGCGTGCGGAGGCAGGTCCAGAACATGAAGATTTTGACGGCCGAGAGCAACGATCGGCTTGAGGAGCTATTTCTCAGACCATGACTCAGAACTTCTCGAATAAGTCACGACCAGAAGACAACTTGGGCTACGGTGTGACACGGAAAGGTGTGGGTGGGCACAAACAAGGAAAAAAACTTTCGTTCCAGTACAACGCACGGTTATACAACAAAGCAGACGCATCTACTAGATGAAGCTTCGGCCGGGTTCGAGTATTCAGGATGCTAAAACTACATCTTCCACCGCAGAGAGGGTCCGACCTGGATCATTGCGCCTTCGAGCCCGAGGAGGATCTGCAGAACGATCTGCTCTACGACATTTTGGTCCAGATCGTTGCGGGCATCATGCGAGACAGATCCGCCGCGTTGCAATGGCCAGAACAAGGTCTCGATCCCAACAACGATGACCATCGCGAGCTTGCATTTGCTCTCGTGACTCATGCGTATGCAGGAGGAAGTCGGACATACCCTTGATAATGCGTGGCTGAGAATTCGTGCCACCGCGATTCGGTCTGCTTCGTCTCCTTTGCCTACTTTGTTTGCGCTGCATCCATGTTTGAATGGACCTGACATTTGCGTCCTCCTCCTCATACAATCGTTGAATATTAGATTCGATACGCCATGCAACTGCTCACCCCACCACCACCACCACCACCGATCCCGGGCTCTGACAGGGGTGCAAAGGAGACGAAGCAGACCGGATCGCTGTGGCACGAATTGTTATCAAGGGCATGTCCGATTTCCTCCTGCATACGCATGAGTCACGAGGGCAAATGCAAGCTCGCGATGGTCATCGTTATTGGGATCGAGACCTTATTCTGGCCATTGTAACGCGGCGAATCTGTCTCGAATGATGCCCGCAACGATCTGGACTAAAATGTCGTAGAGCAGATCGTTCTGCAGATCCTCCTCGGGCTCGAAGGCTTAATGATCCAGGTCGGACCCTCCCTGCGGTGGAAGATGTAGATAGCTGAGGACCAACTTACCGTTCCCGCACCGCACTGCAACTCCTTCGCTGGCTGCCCATCGAGTGTTCTGAAGATAGAGTGTGGCCTTCTAAGGTCGTAGAGACATGGCGAGGTGAGATTGCGGACTAGTGCAACGTTGTCGAAGCGAAGAGAAGAGGGCTGGGAGGAGGCGGGGGGGGGGGGGGGGGGGTTGGAAGGAGGCGGGCCAGTACGATGTGAGGGGAAGGAAGGAGAGAGAAGAAAAACAGAGACGTGCGCGGGTGGCACGTCGCACACCGGCTTATTTTGTCCCAATTATGGCCCCTAGGTGCCGCGTGTCCAAAAAGCTGCCGTGGCGCGCGCGAGACGCTTAAGCCGGGCGGCACAGCTTTGGACTTGGCGTCCACCCGCTCCGACGTACAAGCACGTGGCCTCATCTACAACCTCGAAGATGCAGCTTTGCGGGCTATAATTGGGTATTTAAACATGTTCGCGGTCTCGAAACGCACAGGAGCACTCACTATCGGGGCCAAACACCTTTTATTTATTTGATAAACTTCATTAACAGCATAATTATATTAATACCTAGAAATCTTCGGAAAAGTCGGAGGGAATGCTGTTACGCACACTGGCAGAAGCCAGTAGTGTAGAACTATTGACCCTGAACCAGGATCAACCATACCCACTAAAACCCTCTTTGGTGGCTTACAGAGACACTAGGCGACCCTTGGACTCCTGAATAGAGGCTCGAAGCCCCTCGAAGTCCGTTTCGGTGATCGATTCCAAAAGATCCGACGAGAATCGGCGACGGCGACAGAGCTTCCAGATCGAGTGAAAGAACAGGACTCGTAGTTCGACAAGGCGACGTTCCGAGCGAGACACGACCGGACATACAAAGTCCACAAAGACTGGGTGGGGGGTCGGGGACAGAGCAGACCAGAGACGCCGGGCGAATGGGCAGCCGACCGCGAGGTGGGCCAGGCACTCGGGTGCTTCCGAGAGGCACATCACACAGGAGGCAGATCGATTGTTGGGGTGAGGGCTGGTTGGGGAGGCGACTTGGCTGCCCGGATGGAGGGACCCCAGGGAGAGAAGGTGGCCGGTATCCTCGGCGTCCGAGTGAACCCGGCGAACCTTGCGCAAAGCCTTCCACCAATACTGGCAGCCTGTTAGCGTCATCGGCTGCTGAATGGTATCACCTGCACTTTCTTGCACAACAACGGGCTCGTCAAGCGTATGTTCACCGACTCCCAAGGGTCCGATCTGATCTAAACAGTTTCAGATTAGATCAGATCTGATCTGACGGGGGTCAGATCAAGTTCAGATCAATCAAGCCTCGAGAAAAAAACAAAGGTAGGCGGTACCTAGATGGTGCCATTGTGATTTCAACTGCGGCGCACCTGATCAGAAGAGAGAATGGATCGCGCCATCTCATTGCAAACACTTTCTCATAGGGATCATGCGATCCAATCCAGTCATAAAAGCGGGGAGCTCCTCCAAAAAGCGGCGGCTTAGCAAGGTGATCACTTTGGAGGATGATGAGGATGAGCATGAGGTTGTGGAGGTGTGGAGGAAGAAGATGAGGATTTCAACATGTAGACATGTAGAAGTCTTTATGTGCCAAATTAGGCAACTTCATGTCTCAGATCAAATTGATCTGCTCAGATCAGATCAAGATCAGATCAATCAAGTCAGAATCAGAAAAATCCAGATCTGATCTGATCTGATCTGACGGTGATCTGATCTAATGCGGATCCTTGCCGACTCCGTAGGCGACAGTCGAGACTCAGAAACCGTCGCATCGATCCGGACAGCTCCGATTCCAGCGGCAGCGACAGCGAAGACGACTCCTCAAGGGACAGTTCAGCCGACTCCGACGACGATCGTGCCCACGACGACCGACCGGAATGGGAGTACCGTCAGAAGAGAAAGATCGTCATGTTGGGTGGCTTTTTTGGCATCAACATATTGCGTGAGAACTTGCAGGGCACGTTGCGGCCCGCGGTGCAGCAGCCAGGGCCGGTGATGAATGCATAGTTTTTGAAATGTAAGGACGTTTCTTTCACAAAATTCAAGTCGGATAATTGAAACCCTTAGGTAGGCTGATCTGACTTGCCTGGTGTCACTAAGCACAAGAGGTGAGGTGCTACTTAGCAGTAGAGAAGGAGCCGGAGGGAGGTTCACCGTGACCCTATTAGGGCGGCGTCGCGTTGACCGATTAGGAACGGGCAATTCGGCATTAGCGAATGGGATCGAGGCGGATAAGCGCCGTAATGAACAAAAGCGTAAGCCGTTCGCGGTTCCGTCCTCTCTGCCCCCCACTCACACTGCACCCCAATCCTTAACCCAACTCTTCACCGCCTGACCGTAGCGATGCAGCAGCTGCACAACATGGGTCGTAATGGCCCACCGCCGCAACCATCCCACGGTCCACCTCCACTATCGAACCAGCACCAACAGCATCAACAACAACCGCAGCAGCAACAGCCGCAACAGCCACAGGCCGGTCCAGCAGCCGGCGTCGTCGTCCGACCGGGCGAAGAACCGCGTATCAGGGAGGTCTGGGCCAACAACCTCGAGGAGGAAATGGCGCACATTCGAGCTAGTATCGAAAAGTACCCTTATGTCGCGATGGTGAGCTCTCCCTCCCCCGCGCCGAGTTCGACTCGGCTCGGCTCGACTGCAACTGACCGCGTGACCCCCCCCACTGCGATGCTGTGACGCTCCGACCAGGACACCGAGTTCCCAGGTGTCGTCGCCCGACCGATTGGTTCCTTTCGTGGCTCGTCCGACTACCACTACCAAACGCTGCGGTGCAACGTCGACCTGTTGCGCATCATCCAGCTCGGATTAACCCTCGCCGAACAGAATGGCGAGCTCGCTCCCGGGGTGTGCACGTGGCAGTTCAACTTCAAGTTTAACATAAAGTAGGGTTGTCGCATCATCGACAGAGAAGGGGCCATGTAGCATGGGCATGGAGGGTGGACTTATGTGACTGATGTTGCTCCGCTCGCGCTCCCCCCGTGTCTCCCGCCCTCGTCCCCGTCCCCGTGCCCACAGTGACGACATGTACGCCCCCGAATCGATCGAACTACTCGTCAAATCAGGCATCCACTTTAAACGCAACGAAGAGTACGGCATCGACGTCGAGCACTTTGGCGAACTGCTCATATCCTCCGGACTCGTCTTGCTCGAGGACGTACAATGGGTGTCGTTCCATAGGTCAGTACACTTTTTCACCGTGCACAGAGAAACTGAGTCACATGGGGCTGATGTCTGTTGTATGCACCCTCTCTCAGCGGCTACGACTTTGGCTACCTCCTCAAGATCGTATCTTGCGCTCCCTTACCGCCTACAGAAGCCGAGTTCTTTGACTTGTTACGCATCTGGTTCCCGTGTATTTGGGACATCAAAGTGGGCTCACCCGGAGATGAGAAAACCGGGACCTCTAGGTGGTGGGACTGACTCGTGGTGTTTCCGGCGGGCGAACAGTATTTGATGAAGAGTTGCAAGTCGCTCAAGGGGGGGTTGCAAGAAGTGGCCGATGACCTTCAGGTTCGTTGGCACCCATCTTGATGCTGGCAAAGACCAGAATCTGATCCCGTCAAACCATACCCGGTACCTCAGGTCCCGAGGATAGGACCCCAACACCAAGCCGGATCGGACTCGCTCCTGACCGCCGCGACGTTTTTCAAAATGCGCGGCAAGTTCTTTGACGACGCGCTCGACAACAAGTTCATGGTCAGTCAAAAAAAGGGGGGGGTCCTCAAAACCACCTCCACCCCATCTAAGCTTACCCTATCTCACCCACAGGGCGTGCTCTACGGCCTCAACTCGTCTTCAACCGAACGCAACCCCGCCCATCCAAGAGAACACAACGGTGCCGTCCATTACCCGCATCCACCTCAAACGCAATCACCCTCCTCAGTACCACCACAGAATGTGACCCCGTTGGCGGCGGCAACGTCCGCGGCGATTGCGATCATGAGCCCGAGTCGGAATAATACGGCGCGGTAAAACGCGTTCGATGAGCGGGCTGTTTCACGGATAGAATTGGGCGGCTTTCGCTTTAGGCGGGCGAGGGGAGGGTATCAACTATCTTGACGATGTGGGTTGGGTTTGGGTTGGATCAAGGCGTGCTGGTGAGGGAACGAACAAGGGAGTGGAGCGACGACGGGAAAGCACGCATACGGAAGAATGCGAAACACTACACATGAAGATATCTTTGTCAAGCCTCGCAATCGCATCTTATCGCATTCAGATACGCCCCACATTCCCCCTCGTCCTTTGGAAGCCGTTCCTACACTATTTGACGATCTCTCCTTGTTTATTGTTTATTGTTTTGTGTTTGTACACTTGTGCTATTCTAATTCTCTTTCTCTCTCAGTTCTCCCGCGGGACGTCTTTGGTGAAGTGAGTTGAGATTACGAACAAAAGAGAGTACTATCTACTACCCGCTTGCACCCTCTTCCCCTCCCGTCGTCTCAGTCCTCGACGCCGACGACGACGAAGAAGCCAATTCCCACCTCCTCAACACCCTCGGTTCCCCGAACGCCCTTGTCCCCTCCCCCTCCGCCTCCCCATCCCCACCCTCGTTGAGCTGCATCCCCTCAAACTTCCAATCCACTTTCTTCCCCTTCCCCTTCCCCGCTTGCATCCTCCATCCTTCCGCCTCCCCACCACCATCGTCATCTTCCTGCTTCACCCGTTCATAGAACAACAAAAACGGATTACCCGCCAGTACGTGCTGTATCGAAGCGAACTGAACGGTCTCGTCCGAGATATGATACCATTCCGCTCTCGTTTCTCCACTAACGAAAGGTTTAGGATAAGGGTCGAGGTCTTCGTTTGGTTCTGCTTCGACCGCGTCTGGGTGGTCGGGGTTGAGGTTGGGGTCGGGGTCGAATGCACGACTTCTTCCACCCTCTTCTTGAGTTGGGGTTCGATCGCGCTGGCGTAAATGGGGAGGTAGAACGGGTCTTCTTCTAAAAGCGACGTAATGCCCATACGAATGAGTTCCATGATGAACGACGACCGAAGCCAATCGATAAAAATCCCTCTTCGGTCTCTCGTTCAGTACGTCCGCACTGGCCGGCGGAACGTTCGTCGTGAACGCCGGATCGTTGGAAAAGGGTGCGACGTCGAGGTATTCCGGAAAATCGACCCGACAATGGTTCTTGACGGCCAGACCACCACCCGTAGCGTAATGCGATGATCTCGAAAGATGAAAGGTTAAAATCTCGGGAGTCTGTACGAATGCTACCGACCGCCTTTCAGCTATCGACTTGGGAGGAAAAAGGCCGAATCTTCAATGGGGTTCTCGATCGAATACGTACCCTAGCGAAACGAACTAATTTGCCCGCTGGCCCAAACACTTTCTCAACTTTGAGCTCGTTCCCAAATTCTTTCTCGTAATCACCCGCGTCCCAAGCTTCTTTGACTTGGTTGATGAGCTTTTGCACTTTGCGTCGTCGGTTCGCGCGGGAGGACGTCATTTTCGGTGCGGGTGCTGCTCGTACTGCGTCGGTCGTGGTCGAAGAAGAAGTCGAGTCAAGTAATGGTTCGAAAGTATTCGCGTCGCTCGATTTCGCGACCCGATTTGACGTCGATCCACTCGAATTCGTGGTGCAGCCTTCGGTTGACGCCGTCAACGTCGTCACCGAATCGACGAGCGCTAACCGATCGCGTTGCTCCTCTAATTTGGTCAAGGTCGCGGCCAGACAGCATTTTCGACAGGCGTAATCGGACAAGAGGTCGAGTTTGGTCCATTCGTCCAATAATTGGTACAACGAGCATCGATCCTATGGGGAAGGGCGGCAGTCGTCAAGTCAATGCGCAGTGTGTCCAGCAGCCTCGCGCTGTACGATGAACGAGACTGACCATATCCGGCACCTGTAATTCGACCTGTTGATCACTCGTGTGCCTCACGTCCCTCGTATACGCACACGTCAAACACTGTACCCTCTGACTCGTCAACAACAACCACGGATTGGTCTTTCCCGACGCATTATCCATTTGTCTCCCCTTGCGCTGATCCGCCGACTCGCCGAAACGCAAAAGAGCGCCTAAACCTGGCGACTCGTTCTTACGAGCGTCTCTAGCGATCTTGTCAACTTCTTCCTCGACGGCTTCCCTGATCATACCCAACAACTCATGCGCATCCTGTTGTTCGCGAGAAGCGAGTAAGCTCCTTCGAATTTGGGAACTCGCGGCGAGCGCATGCGCGAGTGCGGTCGGTCGAAGTGGGGGTGGACGTATGATGCAAGGCGAGTTGAGCGCATGGAGCGTACGTCTCAGGGTTAGGATGACCGAGTTGGGCGAGTTGGAGGTGGAAGGAAGTGATTCGAGGTAGTCTAGAAGAGGGGTGATGGATGCGATGGACTGGATCGAGGAAAGCAGGGGGGGGGGGGGGGGGGGCAATGTTTTCGTGGGTCAGCTCGGCGGCGTACGCGGGAGGGAAGGGGTGGGTTGTAGGAACGCACTTGGAGTGTGGCGTTGAGGAAACAAAGATTTCCAGCGGCATTGAGTAGTCCTGGGTAGTGTGTCCCATTGGGATCACCGGAGGCAAGGGGTAGATGAGCGCTAGGAAATCCTGACGACGACGGAAGCGCTGCTTGAAAGCATGCCGGAATGATGGAGCAGCTCTCAAGTCAGTACCTCTCAAAGGGGAATGAAGGAAATGAGCAGTTCTGACCTGAATGTTCATCGTCATCAGCGTCTGGGTCGATCGCCAACCCTGCGCCGATCCGTGTCCAGTCGACCGCTCCAGCCCACTTCATCACCATCGCCAGGATCCAATTATCGCCTACGAAGCCTTCGATAAAGTAAAACACCGCCGAAGATCTCGGTCGACCGAACAGCGCGATCCAGGTGACGATGATCACGAGCAAGGTGAGGACCAAACCGACCAAACCGACGACGAGCTCGTGGGACAGACGACCTGCACTGTGGGACGTGGAAGACGGGTGGTGCGACGAGTAGGATTGTCGGTACGAGTAGGTGGTGTCGTCGGTCCACTGGTAGCTCATCCTTCCTCAGAGACGAGGTCGCGCTTGTCCGGCCGATTTCTTCCTTTCACGCGCTCGTCGCCATTCTCTTTGTGCCCCGATCGGTCTCTGTGTGTGTGTGTTTCTTGGTCGGACGAACGTCGTCAGTGGGGGACGGGGGCGAGCAACCAGCGTGAACAGGCCGAGCCGACAGAAGAGAGATCGCGCACATGCATCGTCGAGCACTCGCGGAGGCCACAATTATGCAAATTCGACCATCTATCTTGAACATGCCATTGTGCAATCGTAAATCACGATGCACATTTTTGTATTTTCTTGAAACAATTTCAACCCGTCCGCAAATGTTGAACAACGAGCTAGCGTGAAACGACTTTTTCCCAAAGGCGAGCCCCCCCTCGTCCGGCATGACATCATGCAGACGACATGATTTTACGTCAGGTTGCAGGCTATGGTCGCAGCAGGTGTTGCACTAAAGAAACCTGTATTCCATGAGTGTTTGTGTGTGGACGAGCAGAGCCTCTCATGTTCAGAGTATGAAATTATGCCTCAGGCACTGCAGTGCCTCCGGCGGACCCCAAACTGAAACTTGTTGCGCGAGTTGGCAACGATCAGGCAGAAACTCGACTCGGAGGTGGCCGATTCGGGGATCCCAGGCGAGTACTAATTGGCGGTAGTTTGGCGATGAAATTGACGATCAAGGTGTCCAATTGAGATCAGTTCGTTTTCCCGTCCGTGCATAGCTAGGCCTGAGAAGATCGTTGGCGTTGTAGCTTGCGGAGTTCAACCTTGAAATTCTTAGCCGTGATCTCGCCGAACACCTACTAGCGCTAGAGAAATAATCCAGATCTTTGTAGCAGCTTTCCTTATCTACAACAAGCCAAAAACAAAGAAACAGACAATAGAGAGATGCACATATCGGGACAACAAGACATATGTCTACACAAACATACCCAGGCGACGTGGCGGACCTTCGCCAAGGGGGACCACAACTTGGAGCATATCAAAAGACATTGAACCTTCTGTTCTAAACGCTCCTCAACTGAGAGTCGATACTTGTTCATTCTCGCCTACTCAATACGCCGTCGTCCCCGGCCCCGTCGCACTAGGCGTCGCTCCAACAGTCGAGCCTTGCGAATGAGGGCTCTGACTGGCCCTCTCAAAGACCCTTACGGCCAATCTGGCCCGATCTCCTCGGACCATGCTAGAGAATTTGGAGCTGATGGCCCATACGAGACCCATACGATCGAGCGCATCGCAGAAGCAGTCGACAAAGGCGAGGCGTTCTAGATTGAAGGAAGTGAAAAAATGAGCTAATGGAACGAGCAAGGGAGAAAGGCGATCGATGCGAATTGCACTTACTGTCGTCAAAGCCCACGCCAAACAGAACGTCGGATTGAGGCAAGACGGGGCCGGTAGGACCGGTGCTGACCCGACCGGGAACATTTTCAGTTCGGTTTCGAGCGGCGACTGCAGAGGCAACCGCGCGTCAGTAAGGTTCGGAACCGATGCTGATCACGACTGCTGACTCACCCAAAGTTGACCAGTCACCGATAGCAAACTTGGCCGGGAACGCTACAGCGTACGACGTGTCTGAAAAACGAGCACGGAGAGTTGGTCAATAGTCAGCATAGGGTTAGGGAAGAATGAAGATGATCAGAACGACTGACATGGCAAGAACGAAGAAAATGTCGTGATCCTCGATCGCTCGAGCGTCGTCCGCAGGTTCTCGTACATCGCAGCTTGGGAGAGTATCTGCAATGGAATACAAAGTCAGCAATCAAGTTCTACGTTGCTTCGCACCGTCGCGATGCGCGAAATACTCACCTCGTACAAAGCACCCATCCCTTCAATGCAACGCTGCATAGAGTACTCGGCCGTGCCAAGTGTCCCCGCAAGTTGACTTGGGTACGACAGATTTGCGTGCCCTCGAGCCACAAGGAGGTGATGCGCATTGACAAAGTTGCTGTAGGGCATGAGACAATCAGCAATAATCCAGTACAGCCCAAAGTGGATTGTGCCTACCAATTGAGCAGAATCAGAATCTGGATCAACGCCGCGTTGAACCCCTTGTTCTTCTGCGAAGGTTCGTTCGCAAGCCAGTGCAGCTTGTGGCGGAACGACTCGAGAACGTGGTCCATCTCTTGGAGCGCCCGGAGATCGTCGAGCCCCGCAGCCCGGGTATGATAGGGTCCTCCAGCAGATTGACCCACAGAGCCGTACGCGTTCGACTGGATCCGAGCACCGATCCAGACTGCGACAAGAAGCGTACTCGTGAATATGATGGAACCACTCACCCCCACTCAAGTGCACTCACCCACTCGAGAGAACCAAGCAAAAGTGCCCAATCTCGGGCCCACCTCCGAATCCTGACCGTTCTCAGGCCACCAGATCGGGTTATCGCCTTCCTGACACCGCCCACTTTCAAACAGCAACTCATCACAGGGCAGCAGTAACCGCACATCGTGTTCGGCCAGGGCGGTTGGCCAACCGACGCACGCCGACTCGAGTCGATCGACGCAGAGCACGGTCGCCATCGTGCGCCGGCATTCTTCCAACATCAGCGGGTCGTCCGGTAGTTGGTGCAGTGCTGGTGGGCGCAAGCGCCGACTCGAAGTTTGCCCCGTCAGCCCCGCCAGCCGATCCTCATCCATCCTGTGCAACCCCAACATGGCACTGATCCGAACGGCCTGGCCGATCGACAAAAAGGCCCTTTGGTGGTCTGAGCACCCCATCTCGATCATCGTACAGATGCACAACGCTTGCACAGTCTCCACCGTCAACGAGGCGATCGTCTTGCCGGTCGGTTGGACACCAATCGCAATCGATGTCTCGATCTTTTCGCGTGCTAAGAGATAGAACGATCGCGATTGAGTGCGAACGGCCTCGTGGTCGTGGTAGGGTGCTGCGATCGCGAGGACGGCAAAGATGAGGGAGAGCGAAGGGGGAGAGGCGAGCGAATGGGGGTTTTGGAGCGAATACAAGAACCTTGGTCGGTACAAGAAAGGCAGGTGGATGTGGGTCGTAGATAAATAGATGTCGGTCCTTTGAATGTGGTGAGTAATCGCAGACAAAGTCAGCTGTTTTCAAAAAACACTGGGGGACGAGACCCTGCCAAGCAAAGAGAACTCACAAATCGAGCATCAACTCGGTGTCGGGCAGCCGAGCGCCCCACACTCGCTGCAGACCCATGCCCTGCGTCTCGCTCTGACCCGTGGTTTGGGTCTGGTGGTCATGCGCGGTCCAGTTCGACTCGTTGTAATATCCCCCCTCCAAGTTGGCAGTGTCGAGACCAAGCAATGGGGTTGTGGAGGGAGGAGCCGGCTCGGGTGGGTACAGTCCAAGAGTCGCGTCGCCGAGACCGGGATTCGGATGAGCGCTCGACGACGGTGCGGCCAGAGGATGGGCCGGTAGGAGCGTCGCATTTTGGGTCGCGTCCAGCGGCGCGTTCATCAGATCCGCGAGCTGAGGACTCTGAGGATGGGTGACACTATAAGGGAACGACTGCAGGTGCGAGCCGTTCAGCCGGACAGCAGCATTTGGACCCGCAACCCCTGCCCCCGGTCGAAAGACGAATGGTTTGTGCTCCGGCTCATCGAACGAAGCCGGCGAGGAGCCGTGAGAAACGATCTGCGCCGAGGCCGGCTTGGAGTAGAGCGGATTCGCCGAGGATGAGATCGGGTCAGGTGTGGGGCCGTGTGGCAGTCGGTATCGAGACAGTTCCTCCTCAAGGGATTCTGTATGGGATTGTCGACATGTGTTGGGGTCAGAATCAGTCGTTCACCGCCGTCCTCGATGGATCGGAGTGAGGGCGAGCCGGATCCCGGCGAAGTCACCCGTCGACTTACGAACTTTGGCCTCGAGTTCTCGTGTTCGTTCTTGCAGTTTCTCGTGCATTGGGTCTATTCAATACAAGTGTCACTGTATGGTACATCCATTGTGCCTTCAACATTGCCTCTCTCAAAGCGAGCACTCACCTCCATATACGCAGTCATGCCCGAGTCGCACACAGGTCTGGCACTTAGGCCTCGAGCCATCGCACCTCTGTAGAAGGAGATACGTGGGTGGGCGGACGGTCAAAGCCATACCGAGTAGAGTGCAAACACATACCAGCTTCTTTTTGCGACAGGCGGTGCAGGCAGCCCCCCGAGGCAACGGCTTGATCTCGTCCCGGCGGCCCCCACCGGAGCCCGTAGCTTGTGTTCCTAAAGCTACTCCAGCTCCGGATGGTGCTGACGATGATGATGTGGATGCTGACGATGCTGACGTTGTGGTCGGGTTCGTCTTGCTCGAGGTCGAAATCGGGTCCGAGTTGTTCGGCGATGAGCGTGACGAGGTCGCATTAGGCGTCGTAGTGCTCCCCGATGCGGTCATCATTGGTGTCGCCGACAACACGGGGGGACCGAAACCCGTAGGGATGGTGGCGGCGGCGGCGGTCGGACTGGGCGCGCCGGAGCTAGAGCCAGCGGCGGTAATAGCGGCGCTTGCAGCCGGGCGCGTGCCAGTCGCAGACGCACCACTGGCCATGGTCACACCGGCGCCGTGCATGACGATCTGTCGCTGCTGCTGGTGATGCAGGCCCGCGTCAAAGTTGAAGGAGGAAAAAGAAGAAGACACGTGATTGTGAGGTGGTTGGTGGTGTGGCATGTGCTGGGTAGGGTGGTTGTGGTCGTACCCGTATCGAACCGATGGCGCGGTCGTGCCCAAGCCCAGAGTGCCTCCGTGAGCCATCGCCGACGAACCGTGGTGATGTCCAAAGTTGGCCGAGAATGTCGTCGTCGGAGTCGGGGTCGAGTCGGTTCGGGCTCGTTTCGAGCTCGGTGGTCCGCCAAGCACGGTGGCCGACGACACTACTCCTGCTCCTGCTCGACCAAAAGTGCTCGACTCGTGAAGCATCCCCCCTGATCTATGACTCCCGTCGTCGAATTGAGCCGAACTGCTTGCTGGACGCTAAAGACCGGTGGATCGCGCGCAAGTCCCAATCGTCGTCGTCGCCAGTGCACCGAAAGGCAAGAGATGACAACGAATCGGACGGGCAATGAAGTGGAAGAGATGAGGGGAAGAAAAGGGGGGGGGGGGCAAACTCAAAGAAGGCAGACAGACCCGATCGGGCAAGCACGTAAGCTCACGTAGGTGACTTTCTTGGGAGGACGTGAAGTGAAAAAAAGTGCGGAGCGAAAACCAAATCACCGAAGCCAGTCAACGGGAATCTGGCTAAACTTGGGGCTGAGCGGCTCGATAACCCGGCGGCGCTTTCCACGGGACCTGAATCCGACGTCTGATCCCCTCAATCTGGCTGACGATTGGGCTCGTTACGACGGAGAACGCACGAGTCTACCGCGCCAGCGTGGGCCTCTAGTCGATCGGACTAGTCAACTCTTTGCAGGTTGGCCCCATCGCCGGAGCACATCGCCGAGTTCAAACGCCAACCAGGACAAGGGGATCGAAAAAAACAACGATTAGACAGGTGTCTGGGAAAGTTATTGGCTGTTTTCAGTAATTCCAACTTGGGAAGGATTCGGTTCTATCGGAGAGAAACAGCCAGAACAAGTAAGACATAAGGTGGCACCCTGATTATCGGCGGACGAGAGGAGCTCCAGCGAGCATGTCGGTGTCCTGGCGCGGGGCGCGTAACCTTAAAAGCTTGTTCCGAGCTGCTTTATTTTCACACGAACACTTGGACCTCTACACCCAGCATGCACGAGAGATAGGTGTAAGGTGTAAAAAACTTTGCTTACCTTCCAGTTTACTAGAACGCCCCTCAACAAAGGGGGACCGTCAAAGCAGGGAATCCAAGAAACTACCGCATGAACTTTTCCTTCGGCGTGTTGACATGCCGAAAACACTCTCGATACGGAAATTAGTGGTCAACAACGCTTGAAGACTTTAGAGTCACTTTTTCAGAGCTGTTAGGTACCGATAATGTGACTATCGTCGAACGATGGAAAGTAGACCCAATCGCAGCATGGCACCTGAAGACGAGCCGGTGTGATGCATAGAAGGATCGGAGCCAGAAGCGTCTCATCTTGCCCATCGAACCACTGCATGTCCCTCAAGTTGATCGCTTAGCAGCCCCAGCAAGCGCTTGTTGAACCTAACTCACGTCAAGAATTCAAGCAAGAAGCAACGGTCCGGGGTGTGGGCGCCACGAGCGTTCGAGTGACCTTCGCCAGTATTAGAGTGATCGAGTGATCGACGACTAGCGCGACGGTTTACTCGAGGCAAGTGCAACGAGAGTGGGACCTCTCGTTGCACCTCGTTGCGGGATGCACGACACGTTGTTGCTCGTAACACAGCTCGTGCCCAGCAGAGGCGTAATAATAGATCGAGATCTGATCCACGTAATCTGATCAAGAAGCGTCGTCTGATCACGACTTGGAGGCGGTCGAGCGGACCTGCCTGAACGAGATGAGGCATTTTCGATCACCAGTGAGGCTGCTCGGTCAAGTCGCCGACAACCATCGTCGTCTGAGCCACGCCGGAGGCGCACTCATCCTCATCGCGCATTTATCCAGCCGCGCGCCTGCGGGGTTTTCTTTTTCTTGTTCTTTTCTCTTTTTTTCCTTTCCATGTATAATGTAAGACTAGTAATCTAAGATTTCGATAACAGCATAAATACTAGATACGATTATCGATCATATGTTCTGACCGTTAAACTATAGTCCCTTTCAAGTCTAGAGAGCCATCTCCTATAATTCAATAGGCCAAGCCTAATGAATTAATATTTTCAAGAATTAAACCTGGTTGAATAACTTTGACGTTATCAGAGTAAAACAGATTTCAGATCTCAGTAAATGAGACATGTGTAAATGTTTTAAACCACTAACTTTTAGGTAATCCTATTCTATGTCCATGCTTAGGGACTGACTAGAAGTCTTCGGAAAAGTCGGAGCAGTGAGGCACACTGACTAGCCAGTCTTCAAATTTTCCATCATCGGCCTGTTAGCATCATTTGCATGCAGACGCAGCGTGTTCACCGCGTTCGCGGTGCATTCGCAGCACATTCGCAGCACACAGTGATCATCTTTTCGGCTTTTGCTGCTGTTGTCTTTTGTCTTGCTGCAACTCGAACCACTATTCCGCTACAACTCGCGCGAGTGGTCAGGGGAGTCGAAACACCGTACGAGGGCTCCTAATTCCACTAATTAGGCCCGCAGGAAGAAGCACGCGATAGCCGCTCATGGGCATGTGAAAACCGTACGAGAATACGTGACTTGCAGTTGCTTGCTTGTCACAACTTCTTGCAATAGATAGCCTGCTTCATGATTTGATCGCTCGGGTAAAGAGGCGAGGTATGTTCCTACCTGCCTAGTAGTCTAAGACCAACCCTGCTAACCCGTCCTGCTGCATACGATCTAAAGAGAATTGTCTCGGAGCATCGCCAAAAAAAGCTTTACTGCTCATTTTAAATTGAGCGCGGATCAACAAACGCCCACCCTTCTGAGGTTGCGCGGCGGAGGCCGGATACTTTACGTAAATCTAAACCTACAACCTCGGTACCTTCCAAACTCCTCTCCCTATACCAAAAATGTCAACAGGCTGACCAGGAGTGATGACGCCTTTCTTTGTTCCGCGAGAATACCTTACTTACCGACTTTTAAAGACCCAACGACATGCGAAAGAATATCTCCCGAAGCTGTGGAACAACCACTTCACCGAGATTTGACGAGTTTCGAGTACGAACTGCTATTCGTACCCGCTAAGGGAATCTGGATCGTGCTGAGCCATACCTGAGTGTGCCCCGGGGATCTTTAGCCGTCGGGTGGCGAGCGCGAGCCGTTGGCGAGCACGGCAGGTTTATGGAGCGCTGTCCAACAGGGGGTCTCAATTACGCAGCCTGCGAGTCAAATGTCTCAGCGAAGGCCGATGGAAGCGCTGCTCAAGTCGAGAAAATTTCCTGCTGCTCGTGAACGAGATTCGTGCTGAGGAATGGTGCTGGTGACCTCAACTTTGGGGACCGTGCTCAAGCACTATGCTTGAGCTCAAAGATGCAAAATCTGCAATGTATGCAGCATCAACAACTCCCAGCAGGACGGCAGTCGCTGTTTTGGCGACAAATTGCGGAACCGTAGGCCAAATTGTGTCTGAGACAACACACGCGGCGACGGCTCCTCGGATACCGCGAGACTGCCGCGGTGGAACATCGCTAGCGCCGATGGGCAGGCCATCGTCGACACTTTGATAATTAATCCGCCTGGGCAACCTAACACCTTGAAATGCCGATCATAATTGCGGCCTCGCTTCGCCGCTGTCTTTCGTAAAGGCGAAAGCTGTAGCGCGCCGAGACACAGTGAGGCCAGCAGCCGACCAGGAAGTTGCGTGCTTGCTTTGACACTACACCAACTCTCTCAACCCGCCCAAGGTTCGACGACGAGAGGCTACCCTCATTTTGCGGCAGCCGGGAAGTGGTCCCTCTGTTGCACTACTCACCTGGTCTCGAAGCTCACAGGGCCGCTCCTCGCGCTCTTCGCGTACTTCCAGTTGTGGATCGCATTTGAGACGCACAAAGGCTTCGATATCCCGAAGGAGCGTTCAGACTGTAACGAAAAGGCTTACGACCTGTTCCTCACTTGGTTCTCGCGTCTAATCCTCGAAAAGACCGCTTTCTTTACGATGTAAGTGCAGCCCGTCCGTCTCAAACCTTGGCGACCACTCACGAAGTCCCTAATGAGATGAGCGCCGCCCGCGAGCGTCGAGGTCTGAGCCGCCGAGTCTGCGATGCAAGGCACCACCGGACTTGAGACTCGAGAGCTCGGCCTCGCCCTGGGCTGCATACGAGATTTGTATTGTGCTCGAGTTGACGGAACATTTACCTTTTCTCGTTTTCAAAACTCGATCAATGCAGCAATGGTACTCTCGAGCGCTGTGCCGATGCCACCCTCGCGAGCTGGATCGCCGGAACAAGAATTCCGCCCCTCGGCGGTACCTCGGACTTCGTTCTCCGCTCCTCGGGGCATCGCAATCGGAACGGTGACGCACCAGCACGGTACGAATTATCACCCTGCATTGGTACCACTGCCTCCGTCACCCGAAGAGGCGGGATCATCTCCGCTCCTTCCTTCGAATCGACCTTTTCGGTCACGGAGACCGAGCCCCCCGGGACCGATCGTGATTCCTCCCCGTGGGATCTTGCAGGAGCCGTACTACGTCACACCCTCTCCCATCCCCAGCGTATCGACATCCAGCTCGATCTGGCCACCTCCACCCCCAGCGTCGCAACCGCGAGGACCCCGTCTGGACGTGCCTGTCTCGAGTGTGCCTTTCAACCCCGGATGGACGACACCTTTTCCTTCCGTCCAACTGGAAGCCTCCCCTCCGCGACCGAAACGACCTGCAAGACCCGACGAAGCCTTGATGTTTGCTTCGCCACTCCCTTTTCCTGGCTACGAGCAGCTGCTGCAATCACCGACTTCGGACACCACCGCCGTCCACGGCGGGATCCGCGAGCGCGTCGACCTCTTCACATTCCTGCACGAAACGACGCACGCTGCCTCACCATCGGTGGCTGCGCGATCTCCCATCTCCCCCATTAGCTTGGCGCACTCGTTCGATCGGATATCGCCATCGACGCGTCGGAAACCTGTGCCCAAATACGAAGCTTCACCTGTGCGCAGAGGTCGAGCTTCACCCAGGGGCGCTCCGCCACCGACTTCGCCGGCTCGCAGTGCGAGGCTTCAGGGAAACCCAGCGACACCGAATAGACTCAGCATTGGAGGGTTTGAGGCTCTGCTTGCGCGTGGCGTACCTCCTGTCTCCTCATTCGTGGGCGCCGGGCGTAAACGAGGACTGGCGGATGTCGACGAGGAAGATCTTGCGGCACCGCGACACCGTAGCGCATTTGCGACTGACGAGTCGCCCAAGGGCGGCAAGCGAAGGGCGACTTTTCATGGAGATAGCATCGGATTCGAGATGGACCCTGACGATACTAGTAATACACGTACGTCGGGGCTGGTACGGTCTCGCAAGGCTGACAACAAGACCTTTTCGTGGTCCGAAAAGCTGCGACAAAGTCCCTGGATTCCCGGATGGACGGCTCGGAAAGACACAACCGGTCGACGAGCTTCTCGCGAGATTGTTTCCCGTGACGTCGGCATTGCCCCCATTTTGGCCACGAGCGACAACCCCGGCTCAATACAAATAATCTCTCACAACACATGGAAAGAACAAGCACCTTTGACAGCAGCCAAGGTGAACCGCCATTTTGTCCCGCTACCACTGCACAACACACCGCAACAAAGTGGTGGCATGAGACGTCGAAGCAGTGCTGTACAGCGAGAAGACAAAGAAGCCAACAAGGGCCTGGGAGAGGTGATCGTGATGCCGAGCTCGTGGGAAAACGAGAGTATCTACGCTCCCGTGCCGCAAGGCGAGCTAATTCTGCATTCCATGCGGATCAACTTGAGAGCACTCGACTATCGAAACCGACTTATGCGACTAGTCTATCTCTTGTACTCGCTTCTCATCGTATTCCCCATTCCAGCAACCCTCTTCCTCGACTACAACGTCATCTACGCGCTCGTGCAGATTGCTCTGTCGCCTTCCTTACCGACTGCGTCCGTTTTGGCTCGACGGAATCTCGTCGGCGTGCCTACGCTAAGGTCGAGCACTCCCTGGTGGATCGCGACGGGACTATACGCGGGGTGCACTACGCTCTGGATTATGGTCGTATGCATCTGGTTGGGCTTTGTTCGGGGATACGTGCGGCACTGGCACAGGGGTGATGTGGCGATCACCAAAGTGTATCAAAACTTGACGTGAGTGATGCGTGTTCCAGGCAATGTAGGACCGCGCTAATGAAGTGACTACCCCCATTCAACAGCTCCTTCCACTCTGCATCTTTATCATCCTTCTCGACCTTCTCAATGTTGTGGCGTGTTCGTCTCGCCCCATTGCTGCGCTCGAGTATCTTGTCCAAGTCGGTCGTGGGGAATCGGCGATCAGATTGGTTCATTGAGACGTGCCACTACTACCGTCAAGGTGAGCATCGCTGTTCCGTCGAACACCCTGGAAGGTATGGAGCTGACCTGAGTATCGCTCGTCGACCTAGGCTGGCCAACACTCTTGCTTCTGGCACCGAGAGCCGGACTCTCGCTGGCGCTCCTCCTCCTTTTCGGCACGACAGCATACGGCTCTGCGAGCGCAGTAGCTTCGAGTCGAGACTCGGCCTACTTCAACCGTGACGGAACATTGACTTCGTTCTCGGTCGGATTCCTGATGGCGTAAGTTCCCACTAGTAGTTCTACTCACATTCAATAGCTCGAGAACAAAATTTGACCTCTCGCCAATCTGTCTACAGTAACCTCGTTTGGGCCGCCTGGCACCTACTCTTGTGGTCCCTAGCTGTCGTCGGCATCGGCCTCTACAAGCTCTTCCCGTCGTCGGCGCATTCCTTCACCGCGGCCTCCGACTCATCTCTCCTGGACCTCACTCGTACGGTGTCGTCCGACTCCGGTCAGCCCTCCGGTTGGCGCTCTCGACGGGATCGGCGATTGCGCGCAGCGATCTTGTTGTGCCTCCCCCGCTCGAGTCGATCGTTCTCATCACTTTCTGGAAGGCATACCTCCGAATCCAAGGGCGGGCACTTTTATGCCAAGTCTATTTCGTCACCCGAGTTGCTCCAAGCGCCTCCCCGACCCGCACCGCTTGGACTCGCTCCCCAAAGTGTCCGTGTGGCGAAGCGCGACGAACGAGCTGGATCCACAGCTGGGAAGGAGAAGGAGAACCGTACGATGCATATGGACGCTACGCCGAGGCAAAATATGGCTGACCTGGATTACGAGCGTCGTAAGCTCGCGCGTGACGATGCTGCGGCGACACTGTCTGGTCAGCGACCCATGGCTTCCTCGCCTCCTGGCGTGCGCTTCCCTTACGTCCTCCCCACACCTCGCATCAGCGAGACGCCTTTCATGAGCCGCGAGATGAATACGTTCAGCGACGAAGCTGTTCGCGTCCCGTTGCCCGAAACGAGTCCAGAGCCAACGACGAGGGGCATCTCGAGCCCTCTTGGCCTGGTCAGCCCCTCGACGCGACAAAGACGGTTCGCTGCGCGATCGCCGGCCGCTCCCGAGCTGCGACTCGACCTCAGTGCTGTGGCGGATGAGTCGAACCTTCTCCGCCCTCCACTCAAATCGCACTTTTCTCTCGCCTCGGACCTGACGGGCGTCGCCAAAACCTCTTCACCTACGACCCCAGGCGGTGTGGACTTTTTTACGGGGCCTCCGGCGACAATGCGACTCGCCGAGTCGGAAGCGACCCGATCTTCGGCAGGCTTAGTCCCACCCTCGCCGTTCACAATGAAATCCCCTCCCTCTTTTCTTTCCTCGGCCACTGACCCAGCGACATCCCCGATCGATGTCTCCCGCAACCCCAACCTCAGGGGTGTTGGCGAGGGAGAAGACTGGAATGCCGCAGCAGCGACGACGATGCACGTTCGGGAACTACAAGCGACGCGCAACTTGACGGACACGGTTATTGAGCGTCGACGCATCTCCGAGCGCCTGCTCCTAGAAGTGCAAAGGCTCGGCGAGGCGGAGGAAGCCGTCCGACGCGAGGAGCGTCGACTTGCGTCGTTGAGGCGTATCGGCGAGGTTTCGTCGGCGGGGATCATGCAGACTGGCCTCGGGGTTACGATTCAACCCCCTTCCATCGCTAGTACCCGAGATGCGTCATCACCCGCGCAGCAAGAACGATCGCCGGCCCTACCTTTCACTCCGCAACTTGGTTCTCTCGAGGCTACGCCTCGCATGTCGGAGATGGCGTCAAACAATGATCCTTCTCAAGCGCTGCTCCCTCCGTTTCGTTTTTCCTATAGCTCCCCCGACACGACTCAAGCCGGTCTAGCGATCGACACGGACCCGGACCCTGGACCTGCAACAGGTGACGACTCGTCCAGGTCTCTGAACCCCGCCGCGGCACTCTTGACGACGGCAACGATCAGCGAAGCCGGTGTAGACCGCTACAACGTCGGTAGCAGCGTCGCCCCACGACCATCCCCACCTTCGCTCGGCGGAAGGTCCCCTTACGCTTTACCTCAAGCCTCGACAAGCACGGGCACGTTCGGCATCGCCAAGTCTCGCGAGTCGAGGATCAACCCTGACGGAGGGGTGGGCGAACCGATCCCCGAAGTCCCAGAGACGGGCCCGTCTTCCTCGGCATAGACACTGTTACTTTCTCTTCTCCACCTATACCCTAGGTTTACTCGCTTTGCGCTTCCTTTTCTTCGCTCCACATTATACGGCCGGAACGAATAATATATGCCTATATTCTTTTGGACTCTCTGGTTCTCTTTTCATGCACCCCTCCCTCCTCCTAGCAGTCGAGGTTTACCGTAGTGCTTCATCAGCATGTAACATGAATGTCATCTCGCGCACGTATTGGCCCCAGCGCGAGCTCGTCTTTTGAAGAGTGCTAAGAATCTGAATTGCAAATGATCTGACAAACAACTATGATCTGACCCAACAACTAGGACCCGAAAGTACTCAGACCAAAAAGTCAGCGACGCGTTTCGTCGTCCTGACGGCATTGGAGAACCCTTCGTGGAAACGGTAGACGGCCTTGATCGCTCGAGGTTGGACGACAAAGTTGACTGGTTAATATGAGCGACGTCAAGTATCTTAGTGTTTGAATATCGGGGGCAGAGTATGGGATTGGAAGAGACTTTACCCTGCGGACCTTCCGAAGCGGCGACGGGTTTGGCCACGATGGCCCGACCGAAGAAGTCGACGGCTTCTTTCATGCCCGAAGCGGCACCATTCGCAGCATTTGGTTTTCTGAAGTCGCGCCCCAGACAGATGAACCTATCAGCCCCCGAAAAACTTTTACACGACTTGCGCAAAGCACTCACACGTTGTAAGCCGCCAGGATATCCCCAGCCGTCGTCTTGGTCGCTGTGGCGGCACCGTGCCTCTCGCTCCTCCGAATGACCTCGGCTTCCATCTCTCTCGTGACGAGATGTCGAACGGCATACCTCGAGGCCGCGATATCGGTCGCTCGCTTCCCTTCGAAATGAACAAAGACGTCGATGGGTCTGCTCGTGCCGCCGAGAACCGTCAGCCTATCGCAACGGCCAAAGCCGGACCAAAGCGAGCTCATCCGAACTCACGGTTCCAACTTGTACATCAACTGCCCCTCCTCGTTCTTATCCTGCACAAACGCCAAACCTAAACCCAACATCGTATTGACCAACTTGATCAACACGACCCTATCCTCGGCCTTGATCAATTGGCTATTGATGGGTTTCAATTCGGGTGAGAGGATGCGGTTGAGGAGAGGGAGTAGTTCGGCGGATACGTTGGGGCCCGTGAAGAGGGATTTGAGGCCTTGGGGCAGTTGCGAGGAGAAGGTTTGCACAATCTCTTGGTGCGCGATGCGTTTAAGGTAGGCCTGCAAATAAAGGAGTCGTTCCCAGGATTGTCAGCGTGATGCGCAGCGAACGCAAAGACGGAACAACATACCTCGTAATCGGCTTTGGGGAACTCAAGCGGGATCGTCGAATGACTACTAAACAACCTGTACCACGGCGCAAAAGCATACGGCACGTAGCCCAAAAGTTCGTAATCCCGATCGGACCTCAACCTCCCATCCAAACGATCATACAAGAAGAGCCAATCCAGCGCCTCGTTGATCCTCGGCCAGGTAGCGGTCAATTGTTTCGCGCTGAGATAGTTCTGGAAACATCCTTGCGAGATCTTTTCGTATTCACCACAGGTTTGGACGTCGCGTGTGATACGGTTGACGAACCGATCGTCGGAATTACCCCCACCCTTTTTGCGAGGAGGTTTCTTGAACAGCCGGTCGATGACTTGAGTCACCGAAGTGCCCGTGTCTTTGAGGCCTACGATCGTCGATCGGATCGCTTCCTCATCGACGTGCGTACTTCGCCGTTTGATGAACTGTGGAGGCGAAAAACTTCTCGACATCAGTCACCCTGCCGCGCGGGCGCAAAAGCACACTGATGTCGAGTTCCCATGCCCCTCACCTGTAAAGTATTGAGACAACTCCTCAGATCCCCCTCTGCGACCTCGGCCAACATGGTCAAGTTCTTCGAATCGGCGCCGAGACCTTCCTCGTCGCAGATCGTCCTCAAGCGCTTGACTAGCATCGTGTTCGTCGGTGCCGAGAAGCGGACGATCTTGGCCATTGGTCGAAGAGGACGTAGAGTTGGTGCGTAGCTGAGGGAGTACAACTGCGCAGTCAGTGCCTACATGTTTCAGAAGGTATCGTTGAGATACGCACAGGTCATTGCAGATGCAAATGATGGGTCGCAGCAACGGCCGATCCTTTTTGCCCTTCCCTCGGTATTTCCTGTTCGAGCTCCCCTCATTGACCAACTTGACCAAAGTCCTGACGAAACTCTGTGTTGACGCAAAACACCAAGATTCAGCTCTCATTCATAACGGCGTTGGACTGCCACACTTCACCCAACACTCACCGACTCGCCCCCACCCCCCGCCCCATCCACCTCATCGATAATCACACAAGTCGGTTTATTCCCCTTCAACCTTCCATCCATCGTCAATGCCGTACTCTCCAACGCGTTCCGAATGCGATCCTCGACCACTTTACCCGTTCGATCGTCCGAGGCGTTAACTTCGAGGACTTGGTAGCCCGCCTGTTGGGCCAGGACGTAGGCTAGGGTCGTTTTTCCCAATCCGGGTGGTCCGCAGAGGAGCATGACCTAGTGACAAAAAAAGAGGGGCGCGGATCAGCAAACTCTCTCAACCTCTCCTTAACGTCAGCCAAACACCACCCACCTTTTCCTGCGGTCTCCCATAGGGATCCGAATACGCCATCCCACCGTCGCCCACACCCCCATCCTTCCCTGCCCCTGCCCCTCCAAACCCTCCTTCCCTAGCCCTCTTCTTCCTCCTCTCCTTCCTCAGTTCGGCAGCAGCGTTATTCTTACCCTGGTGGTTCTTGAATACGCATTGGTCCCATTCTTTGAGCCATAAGAGGGCCGAACGGTGAATGCGCTGTTGGAGGAGGTCGAGCATACGCTACAGTGAGTGCATGTCCAAACGCACACGTGGTTTTGGTGGGGGACTCACCTCGTCGCCCAACAGATCGGTGAACCTCTTGGGTCTATACCGATCGGTCCAAAGTATCGTCTCGGGTGGGTTCATCCCAACGTCCTGAACCAGATGCGCATTCGTACTATACCACGATCAACGAACCAACATACATCAGCATCGTCAACTGCATCCTACCTCGACCGAGAGAAACGCACGCATCAGCCTCGAGTTGCTTGCGCGCCAAGATATGCTCCTGCTGAATTTGTTCGACCATACGATGGTACGGCGTCTCCAGCATCGAATGTGCCAATCTCTCTAACGCTTCAGCATCTTCCTTCTGTTGAACAAACACCACCAAATTCCGCTCGGTCTGTCAGCAAGCTCTCCCCAACCCGCCTCGCCTCGAATGATCCGAAAAATTTTGCTGCTCATCTGCCGTGTAAACGAACCTTGGCCTGCGGCGTATACTGATACATCTCCAACTTTTTTCTCCTCCCGAACCTCACCGTCTTGCCATCCAACGTCGTTGCTGAAATAGGGACGGTCTCGAGGTAGCCCGGTCTTGAGAGGGAGAGGTTAACGTTGGTCAGATCGGAGAAGGGGGTCGTGTAGTCGTGGGTTAATGAGGTGGTGCATGGGGCGATAGGAGGGACTGCGACGGCGGGCGAAGTTGAGTTGATGGATGAGTAAGCTGCTGTCGAATGAAAGATAGAGAATCAGCTTGACTTCCCTCAAGCGTAAAAGCAAGGCGCTGCAGTCGCTACAGGCCACTGACCTGCTGCTCGACCCAATCCGAACTCCCCGACCGCCTCGACCTCATCCTCATCCATCGCGCCAAAGCCGTCCTCCTCTTCAAACCTAGTCGTCTTCCCCTTTGCCCAACTCGACCCCGAACCTACTCCCATCTGTAAATGCTGCTGCCCAATTCCAATCGTAGCGTCCTCCGAGTGTACTCGATCCAGCTCGTTCCCCTCGGACGCGTCGACGCGCGTCTCGTTCCATGACGAAGTCGATGATCCAGCCACCATTTGACTTGCCCTTGGTCTTTGTTGTTCCTCTTCTTCGGCTTCAGCCAAAGCGATCGCGTCTTCGAAATCGGGATCGGGTTCAAAGATCATGTCGACGCCTTTGTGCGGGGGGGGGGGGTGTAGACTCGGGGCGAGGCGACAAGAATGGAGGCAAACTCGATCGCGAGTCGTGACGCGTCGAAAGCCCGGTTTGAACCTTAGCGTGAGCGCACGGACCTCCATCCAGCCTCGATCACTTACTCCCAGAATGGGCCAAGTCGAATTACAGGCCTGAACAGGTTTTCGCCCCTACCTCAAACTCATCTCAGAGACCCAACCCAACAGAATCAATAAATCTCCAATTTACCCCCCCCCCCGCTAAGAATACAAAATACCCCCCAAAACAGGCCTCCCCAACGACGCCCAACCTAAATCGATAACCCCGCCATCGCCGCCGCCGCCTGTTTGCTGCGTTCCTGCTGGTGCTGACCACCTCCCTCGAAAGACACTCGAATACTAGGTTCTTCACCACCACCTTGCGCGTGTTCTTGATCCAATTGAGCCTGCGCTAGATCGCGGGCTTTTTGGATGGCTAAAGATCGCGCGCTCATCCGATGGGAAATGTATTCCTGACCGATGATTCTGCACCAATTTCAAGGAACTTGTCAATGACGAACCGGTCCGGAACAAAAAAACAAAAACAAAGGTGGGTTCACTCACTCGACTGATCTTCGAATCACTTCAACCATCACATCCTCGACCCACTCGTTCTCCTCGAAAGGGATGTCCAACCAATTCGCCGGTAAGCTCTGACTCAAACTGACGTGCTTCAACCCGTGCGTGGGGTCGTTCAAGACCAAGAGGAAAAAGAGCGCCTTTGCTGATGAGGTTGTGGCAGATCCTTCGGTTGGTGAGATGGTCGTAAGAGAAGTAGGGAGGAAAGGAATCGGTGCGAGACAGGGTTGAATGCGCATGTAGATGGGGCAGGTCGTGACGGGGACGGTGATGCCCCCCTCTGCGGTCTTCGAGTTGTTCGGGTTCGGAGCAGGAGAAGGCTTGAACGTCGTCTTGATCAATTGGTCCAAATTGGCCTGTGAAATTTCCACACTGTCAGAAATTGCAGACACTGTGCAGGTTCAAAGCGTCGGCTCCTGAGGATGCTACGGAATGAGAACTCACCTCGGCCAGTTTCCAGGCCGCTTCGAGCCCTTCGACGAGGTTGAGATCGCGTTCCTCGTCGTTGGATTCGGAGTGACGTTGCGTTCCTTGATCGCCCTTATTGACGATCAGGGTCCCTCCTTCGACTTGTTCCATCACCTGACGACACAAGGCATCAGTCCGTAGCTCAATTACCTGGACCGATCCTCGCGCACTCACTTTGGACAAACTACTATACACCAACTGCTCGACGCCATCGTACCCAATCATATCATGACTCAAGCTAACCTTCAACAGCTCATGTTCGGCAATAGGGGGCGCAACCGCATTGATCAAATCCGTCAAACTCTTCAACGTCGAACTTTTGAGGTCTTTACCCAATTGATCGAAATGAACGTTCGAGGCGAGACCCATGACTTTTTTCGCTTGTTCGTTCTCGCCGAGGGCTTTGATCAGTCCTCCGGGTAGGGAGGAGAGTCCACCTTCTTTGGCTTGTTGGGTTGCGGATAGGACTTGTTCTTCTGCGACGGTGCGAGCGTGGGCGACGACGTGCGAAGCTTGTTGCACCACGTTCGACGCCTGGGACCACATCGAGGACCAGCCCCACCCTCCAGCATTGTTGTTCGCTGCCGCCGAGTCGTTCGAGCTGGGCGCTGTCGCATGGGTCGTGGTAGGTGAAGACAGATTCTGTTGATGGGTCGGAGGCGATGTGCTCAACGCATTCGAGCTATTGGATGCCGGAATACGGGTCGACCTAACGCTATCGGTGCTCCTCCTAGGTGGTGGCGCGGACGAAGCGGTGGACTGAAGGCTCGTCCGACTCGTACTACGACTCAAAGATGATGGCGCGGGTGCACCTCCCGTTGTTCGAGGTGCGGGTAAAGGCCTCGCCTGTACGGGATGGGTCGGGGTCGAAGAACGTTGGGTGATCTCGTCGAGAAAATCGAGAACGGATTGGGCTTCGGTCGCGTTGCTGTTGGCCGTCGCGGGGTTGGCTGTCGACGAGGAGGCTGCGTTCGCAGAGGAAGGTGCGGTGGCTGCGTTCCCCGGGGTTCCTGTCGAGATGCTCAAAGAAGAACTGTTCTGGGATGCCCGAAGTGAGCCCTGTGGTGGGGGTGCTCCAGCTGCTCCAGCTGCTCCGGTCGCGCCTCGGGCGTTGATCGAGTTGGAGAGCGTGCGCGCCGCGGTGGCCGTACGCGAATTGGCCGATGAAGCCAGCACCGACGGAGCGGAAGGACGAACCGACCCCGAGCTAGTCGTGCTGGTCGTGCTGGTCGTCGGCTTCGGGTTGGAATAGTCGTCGAGCGATTCGAGGAACTGCAACACGTCGTCCCTGCGCGGTCGGAAGAGCCACGCCACCAGCCAAGTGGGGCGGTCGTGGAGTTGTGGCGCTCGTCAAAGCGTCAGCGAACGTGGTCAGCGTGTACACGTCGCCGCGTGTTCTCCTACCTCGCATGTCCTCCACCACTCGAGGGGGCTCCTGTTCGGGAAGACGGTGTGGGCCTGTTGGTGCTGCTGTTGAGGTTCGACATGGCTGTCTGCCTTGCTGCGCGTTTCAAAGTGTGTGCACGAGGGCCAAGACAACCCGTCGCCGCGCGCGGGGGCACGTCGTGCGCCGGGCCATTCCAGTGCCATTCCAGCATTACATGGATAGAAACGGGAGCTTGCAGAAAGTCCGTTTTCAGTCGCACGCCGGCCAATCGCTCGCAAAAACGACGGCCACACCTTAAACGATGTGATGACTGTTATTATACATTGCACTATGCTAATGCTCATGCTCTACTTGTCCCGCTTGGCCACCGCGAAATGAGCCGCCGGTTTATTCCTCCCCGAAGCCAAAGGTCGAGCGATCGTAGCTGTGTGAAAGACACACAATGCTGACGCATCAGTTTCTCGATCCCACCCCACAAAGTAGAGCTCTATATTACGCACGAGCTTTCCTCGTCCCTTCGGCCTGCAACAACAACTGCCTCTTCTTATTCCTCCGCATCTCGTGCTCGCTCACCTCCTTGGCCCCATCATCCATCCCTAAACCCAGTAGCATCTTGCTCTCCTTACTCATCCCTTTCTTGCTGTCCTTTCTTCGTTTTCGAGAATCCTCGGGTATGGGACGGGGTTTGCCTTGGTCCAAGACGGCGACTTTACGTTTGGTCGAGTAGAGACGCGAGGTGAGGAATTTGGCCGCCGAAGTGTGCGAGGGAAGGGCGGTGGTGGCGAGGGAGGCGGGTGTCCGACTTGTTGTGACCAAGTGTTGGATCGTCACCTCACTGAATTAAAGGATCAAGGACGAATCAGCGTTTCCCATAGTAGCAGCTCGTTCCCAAGCCACCGTACCCCACGCACCCAACCTGTCGACTCCCCCCCTCTTTCACTTCCCTCTCCCTCTCCTCCTTTCTCTCCCTCGCTAACCTCTTCTCCTCCTTTGCCCTCAACTTTGCCCCTCTCTTCCCTTCCCCCGGTCCAACTTGAGGTGCAGGTTTGTACAATTCGCCCGCTTGAGCGAACAGACTCGGATCAAGGTAAGAATGTTTTGCCTGGGGGACCGAGGAGGAGGTCGAGGCTTGTGGTGATGAAAGTTCTTCTTGCTCGTGTTCTGGAAGATCTTGTTCCTTTGAAGCGGAATCCTCTTTCTCGACTTGTTCCTGCCTTAACCGGGACAACTTGGCCGCCTTCAGTTTGCGATCGCGTTCCTGATTCTTCTTCCTCTGTTGTTCCTTCGCACTGTCAAAAAGTTGCGCGAGGTCGTAACCCCGGTAAGTTCTTTCTCATTTGAAAAAAAAAGGGGTCCGTGTAAGATCGTCAAGCTCGAACTGACCTCCTCCCCCTCTCTCCCTCCTGGCGTTGCTGCTCCAATCGGATCGACTTGGCCTTCGACAACGATACCTCCTCGGGCGCTTCATCGTCCGAACTGCGATCGGAGTCCTCCGAGTCGGATTGAGATAGTGTCGGTGGTTGAGGGTGTCGGCTGATTGGTGCCATGATCTAGGCTTGGAGGCTGTGGTGGGTCGTGGTATGCGGAGGGTGAGGGAGGTGGTGGGTCAGAGCGCGCGCGAGGACGGGATTGGCGAAGTGGCTGCGAAGCTCAATTATGCGCTTACGATCAGAGGCTAACGGGGGTTTCTAATCCCATGAAATACTCGCGCAAGTCGGCTAAAAGCCAGTATAGTGGGTTTGGGCTGCATGCGAATTTGACTGACTCCTGTGTGAGGACAATCGAGGGCTGTTGTTTCCGACGAAATGACTTGATTTTTTATTATTTTTTCGGTCAACAAGATTGTACTGGATTCTAGTACCACAGTCTTCAACTTGTGTACACAGTGTCGTTCCGAGCCCTCGACCAAATGTGGGGGGTCCTACCACGAGTTTGAAGTCATAAATTCCAGCTACGATCGAGCAACAACAACGGAATTTGCTCCCAATACACGTCCCAGTTGGATTCTCGACTTGAGACGTAACATCTCAATCCGAAGCGCAGATCACGTGAGCGCTTCCCCTCCGATCGCCGAGGACTCGCGCGCGATGATTGAAGCGAGGCGCTCGTTTCCTCCCTCACACTCCACCTTCCAACAACATCGCACTTTTTACCGGACCCTGTAACGCAATCATGATTGTACGAAGTACAGCCCATAAGGTCTTGTACCCGAGATCAGGTGAGTACATTTCCTTCCCTGGCAAGATCCCTCCCCTGCTCGCCTCATGGGGAGTTGTCTTCCACTTCGCTTGCGTCGCCGTCAGCTATTACCTCGAGTCCGCTAACGCATAACAAACCTTTTTCCATCCAGCTACACCAATCCGCGCATATTTTCCATCGAGCAAACTAGATCGCTCGTTCTCTTCAAATCGTCTGCCCCTGCAGCAGCAAGTTGGATCGCACCGAACCAGTACGAGCTCCTCGTCAACTAGCAGCGTGGCTGGTGATGAGAAGAAGAACTTGAAAGAGCAGCAACATCAAGCGGATGCACTCTCGTCTGCCTTTATCAACGCTTCGATGTCTTCCACGAACACCAACGGGCCCTCACCTTCACCCCCATTCGAAGAATCGGCCGCTCAATCCGAAGCCGAAGCTAAAGCTCTTCACTCGACCTCTTCCTTCCTCGCCGCTCAAGCCGAGCTCGAAGAAGAGCGCGAAGTCGAAGAAATTGGTGAACGTCTCAAGGCTCAGAAGAAACTCGAGGCGAAGTTACAAGGTCAACTCGAGGCTTGGGATGGGGATGAGACGAGGGAGAGAATGATTAGGAGGATCTTGCAGGATCAGTATAAGCCTTTGAGAGTCAAGGTGAGTTCATAACGGTTTATGTTGGCGATGGGGGCTGTTCAATTGAGAGCGTACTTTTTTCGGTCACGAGTAGGGACACAAGAAATCGATTATCGGTGAACCGACAGTTGTTCATCCTTCCGTGTTCGCTACCGACTCGGAGGACCCGTCCTCCAACTTGATCCCGACTGGAACGACCTCGAACCAAGAGGATGTCCCCACATCTCGCCCTAAGAAACCCTGGGAATACGAATACAAAGCTCCCGCCTCGCACGGGACGTCGTACACGCACCCACAATCTACACGTTCCTCGCTGCTAATCCGGACCGGTCCTTCCAAGACGACCTCATCGCAACGCCTTGCTTCAGCACGCGAGAAAACGATGGATTATACTTTTGGAGTGGGCGTCACTTGCCCCGACGGCGGTGGTAGAACGCGAGTGATGGTCCCTTCGTTCGAAGCCGAATTCGAAGCGGTTTCAACTGAAAAAGGTGGAGATAGCCTTCGGGCTTGGGACGGCTTCGTGGAGGATAAGGTCAATCAAGCGATTCGGAATGGGTTGTTCAAGGAACTGAAAGGTCGTGGGAAACCATTGAACGTCGACGAGGCGGAAAGTAATCCTTTTTTACCTATTGAGGATCGATTGATTAATCGTGTGGTGAAAGGGCAAGGGGCTATGCCACCCTGGATTGAGCTGCAGCAAGGTCAGTCAGGACGGCAAAAGGGAGTTGAGCGAATTCGTCTGGACTGAATTGATTCTGTGTTTTTTTGGGGACAGAATTGCAACTCAACCTTTCGGCATTTCGGAATGAACTTCGATCTGCGTACACGCGGCGAGTGACTCGCATGCTCTCCCTTGCCGGAAACTTGTCCCGCTCGAGCGTGGCGACCGTGCTCAATGACAGTCACCGTGAGGTTGAATGGGAAGAAAGGGAACGATCTTATCACCTCGCTTCGATCGGTTCTCTGAACGCGCTCACGAGGCGATTCAACATCGTTGCGCCTTACACCGCTCGACGAGGTTTACTCGACCTCGAAAGGGAATTGGAAGCTTGTCGGAGGTATTGCAAGCCTTGGATCGCGGACGAGTTGATCAAACGGATTGAAGGGAGGTCAGAGATGGTTTTGAAGGGCGAAGAGGGTGGGGGTAAACGGTTGGGTAGGCAAGACGGTGGGCAGGTGAAGGATCGGGGAAAGGTCGAGGAAAGGTTTTGGCCAGCGCTGAGGAGAGGAATATGGGAGTTGCTGGGGATTGGGAGGGTTCTTGCGCAGGGGGAACCCCCAAAGTAGAGTTTGATGCGTGAAATTTTGATGTTGTAGCCATACGTTTTGAGAGATGACCATCGCCGATGTTGGGTTGCTTTTTCTTGAGTGGCGTCAATTGCGCATTAGAGAAAAGCTTTACCCCATTACGAGGCTCGCTCTTCCCCGGTGCGGACTTGTTTTGGGGGCGGCGCGATTCGTGGCCTAGTCGTCCTCGCTTTCCCCCCTATAGACGCTATCTGCCCCCCGCTCGCTTCTCGTCATCAAAAAATGTAGGTCGTCTCTACCACTCCACTCCCGATCGAATGAATGCTGACGGCCGTGATCTCTCTCTCTGCTCTGGCGACGACGCTGCTGCTGCTGTGCGTTCGAACGATGGATGACGCTCACTCCTTCACCGGTGCGACGATGGCGCTGTGACCACTCTCCACGTTGGATGTATGCTCTACCTCGCTCACACGCCACTCAGGGCTGCCGAAATGCCCACGTTCAAGCTCGTTCTCGGTGAGTTGAGTTGTTGGAGCTCGTACGCTCGTGGCTGTGGTGATCCAACGCTGGCTGCCGTCTGAGCTGCTGGGCCAAACACAGACGACCTTCGTCGCACCCACGCCCACCCACGCTTACCCACGCTTAGCCGTCGCCCGGCCTCGCCTCGCCCCGGTGTGCAGCATCACTCGCCACGCTGCTTACTCCTCGCACCCTCCATTTCGATCGGTTTCGTTCATCCTGGGCCACTCTTACTGACCATCGCTGTACCCCATCTCCCTCCTGCAGTCGGGGACGGTGGAACGGGAAAGACCACCTTTGTCAAGCGCGTACGTGACTTGCCTCTCCGCGTATACTCTCTTAATCACCTCCGCTGAGCCTTTGTTGGATTCTCCCTCCCAGCACTTGACTGTAAGCTACCACTTGATGGCCTAGTCCATGTCGACGACCGTGACCCTGCGCGCCGAGCGAGCGTCGACATCACGCATCTCTTCTCGTTCGAAATGACCCACCCGACTCATGCACGCTATCTCTGTCCACCTCGCTCACAGGGTGAATTCGAAAAAAAGTACATTGGCAAGTCACAGCTCCCCCATGCACCTAGCGCAGGCGTCCCGTTCCTTGGCTTATTCGTAAACCCCCCCCTTACAGCCACACTCGGTGTCGAGGTCCACCCTCTCACCTTCCACACCAACTTTGGCACCATCTGCTTCAACGTGTGGGACACCGCAGGACAAGAAAAGTTTGGTGGTCTTCGTGACGGTCAGTGGAGCAAACTCCTTCGCTCGCCGTCGAGGCGGAGCACATCCAGTCTGACGTAGCGAGCGCACTTTTTGCAGGCTACTACATCCAGGGTCAATGCGGCATCATCATGTTCGACGTCACGTCCAAGATCACGTACAAGAACGTGCCCAACTGGCACCGCGACCTCGAGCGCGTGTGCGAGTCGATCCCGATCGTTTTGTGCGGCAACAAGGTCGACGTCAAGGAACGAAAAGTCAAGACGGGCGCGGTGACGTTCCACCGCAAGAAGAACTTGCAGTACTTTGAGATCTCGGCCAAGTCCAACTACAACTTTGAGAAGCCCTTCTTGTGGCTCGCGCGCAAATTGGTCGGTAACCCCAACCTCGAATTCGTCGCTTCGCCGGCGTTGGCTCCGCCCGAGGTGCAGGTCGATGCGGCTTTGATGCAACAGTACCAGGCCGAGTTGGAGAAGGCCTCGGCCGCACCGTTGCCTGATGAAGAGGATGCGGATTTGTAGAGGTGTGTTTCTTTGACTTTTTGTTCTGTCTTTAGCTTTCCTTTCACTTTACACCTTTTCTACAATTACCTCGTATGATGAGCCCAAATCCGATCCCTCTCATCTTTCCACACCCTCCCAATTTTACTTGCAACCCCCCCCCTGCTCTTTCTCTTTCTCGCTATTGTGGAATTCACCAAAAGAGACCACCTGAAAATTCGCCCAAGGAATTTGATCTAGAATTCAAAAGTTCCTTTACAACTTGGATGTGCAAAGCGGGACACAGACACCACTGGGCGGGGGGGGGGTGTGTGATTAGCCCCGTTCCTTGTTTTGGAGCGGGTATTATTAATAAAAGAAGTCGCATTTCTAACCCCCCGATTTGGGATTGAAACCTCGGCCGCCGCGCGCGCGCACAGAGACGACTTTTAGCCCTTTTTCATTCATTCACCCACCCACACCCACCATCGCCCCTACTCAACCTCGACCCCCCATCTCCCCCTCTGTAAGGGTTCTCGTTGATTCGTTTCCCTTCCGATAAGAAAAACAACGCAAGGGTGCGGGGGCCATGCAGGATGATGAGACGTTGGGAAGAGCAGAACCTATCATCATTGAGGTGTCGAGTAAGGACGGTTTGATCACTACGAAAGAGAAGGAGGGACTAGTCTCCCGAGGAGATGAAGGAGATCAAGTGATTGGATTGGAGGGGGAGGGGGGGGAGAAGGAAGAAGAGGTGGAGGGGAACTGGAAGGTGTTGCACGAGTCACGAGACGACGACGACACGACGGTCGTACGGGCTCAGAGGGGGACGACCAGTAGGGTAGAAGAACCTGGCGAGCAGCAGATGGAGAGTACGACACCCGTTCCTACGGCTACCACGTTGCCGGGGACGGAAACAACTGAGGGAATCACTGCGACGCCACCACCACCAGCAGCAGTCGCCGCGGAGTCGTCACCAGCTTCGAGCAGCCACCCAGCCCCTACAACAACGACCACTCCCGTCCGTTCCCAACCACCACCACCGCTCTCAAAATCACCTGCCCCAGGATCATCGACGACGACGACCAGAAAATTCCAGTCGTCGTTGCTGGTCAACAAAAAGTTCCTCGAAAAGGCGGGGGACAAGACCAAGCCGACCTCGTCGACAGGTGGCGCTTCGCCCGAGCTCAAGCCGAATCAGAGTCAGTTCACTATGCACGGGCGCGATTGTTCTTTGCGGCTGACCGTCTAGGGTACGTTCCTTCTCCTCAGTCCGACCGTCGCCTTCAACTTTGAACGCGACGACGAGTTTGGGCACGGCCACTTCCGCTGGACTGCCCCGTTTGTTATCGGGCAAGATCTCCCTCACCATGGGCAGCGCATCCAATAGCTCGTCCAACTCGTCCGCACTGGGGAACAAGAACTCGAGTTCGTCGTCCTTGGCTGCAGGAGGGACCGGATTAGGTGGAGCGGCAGCCCAACCGACGACGACGTGGACCAAGACTCCCGTTCCTGCCCAACCTTTACCTGCACCCACCTCAGCACCAGCAGGCTTGACTTCTGAAGGTCGAGCTTTTGGTCGACGAGCACCCGGCGCCTTCTCAAGTACGAGTGGGGGTCGTACCGACCAACCCTGGATCCGCGGCGCTCCGCGTTCGCTCGATTTCGGCGCGACCGAATTCCCCACCGCGGCCGAAGCAGCGAATGCGAAAGCGTTGAGGGCACAACAAATTTTGGAACAGATGCAATCGAGGGATAGGGCGATTCAAGCCAGGGCAGCGGCGGCGGCCAAGGCGAATGCGCATCTTTTGGAAGGGTTGGATGCGTTCAGGGGAGTGCATTTGGATCCGAATGCTAGTCATTGGGATGAGGTGAGTGAATGGTGATGGTGATGGTGGTAATTGGATCGTGAATAACGACTGATCACTGTTTTCTTTGGTGGTTCATGTGCTCCGTAGATGGGCGACGAGGATGATAACTTTCTCGACGACACGATCGAGTTTGCCGATGGGACGCAGTACAAGATCTCCGAAGTCGCCGCGGCCAACAACAACACGAATGAGCTCAAGGAACCTTCACCTGAAGAGATGGGCAAGCTCGAGGCGCCTTTGGCACCAGGGGAAAAGATGGAGGAGCCCAGTCGACAGGAAAGGTTCAAGGACGATTTCGATCGATCTTATGGTGGGTCGAGGGCGGCGAACGATTCTTCATCGAGGAGGGAACCGACCTCTATGTCGGCGATATCGAACGCGAATGGTCCTTCGGGTGCACCGCCTACCAGGACCTTGTTCAATGCCAAAGAAGGGAGGATGGAACCCACGGCGCCTTCATCATCATCGAGGTCATCGGGCCCTTCAACAAGGAGGTTGTCGAACGACGTCGTCTCCATCGCGAGAAGAGGTGATATCACCTCCCCTCGATTGGAGAAGGCGAGTTTACCCCCCGCACCCGCAACGAACCCATGGGGTCGGGTACCACCTACGAATGCGGTACCTATTTCGACGACGGCGCGAAGGTTGAGCATGAATGCGGGTGGGGAACGACAGTTGCCACCTCATATGATGCAGGCGAATCAGCATCAGTCTGTCGCACAGACGAGGAACTCGGTTCTTTCCCCTCCCCGAGCGAGAGAACCTTCCTTACCTTCGACGTCACCCTCGGCACCGGCACCAGCATCAGCACCAGTACAAGCCCCAGCACTGAAGGAAGCCATCGCCCCTCCCCCCGTCCTCGAACCCGTCGAAGACCTCGAAGCGCGTCAAGCGCGCGAGATGCATGCCGCTGCTGAACGAGCGCGAGTAAGGCGACAAGAAGAGGAGAGGGAACGCGTCGCGCAGGCCGAACGGGCGAAGAAGAAGGCGCAGGAATTGGAGGAGAGGATGAAGGCGGCTGAGGAGGCGAAGAAAGCACCTGTCGTGGCTCAAAAAGAGGTGCCTTCGCAGGCGCCCAAGGTTGATACGTGGAGGAGGACTTCGGGTCCAACTGGGCCGGCGGGTACTTCGACTGCACCATCCAAGACGACGGCCACGCCACCTGCGGTCACTTCACCACCTAGCGTTCGACCCGAGCCGATTCGGATCTTGTCGAGGGAGCCCAAAGAGTCCGCACCTCCGCCGCACGTCACAATCACCAAAGCGTCGTCTGTGCCACCTGTGAACGAATCCAAGCCGACATCCTCAGCCACGACTTCAACCGCACGAGCGCCTCTGGAACCTCAGGACCGAGCATGGCGACGCGCCGATGTCCCGAATGGGCGTGGCAATGGTCCTCCACCACCTACGACGGGCTATCGACAACCTCCTCCTCATCTCCTGGCTCAGGCCGCGAATGCGAACAAAAACGAGGCGCGTGTTAGCGAGCGAGAGCGAAGGGTTTCGGGGAACGCCGCGTCTTCTTCGGCGACGATGGAGGCCAACCTCGAGATCAAGCCTGCTTCGTCGAACAAGGCGACACCGCCTCAAGCCTCGCCATCGTCCGCGACAGGAGTCGAGACGACTACTTCGCCGAGACGTGGGAATCGAGGTCAGCAGCAGCAGCAGCAGCGCGAGAATGCGCAGTTCGACGACCTCATGTCGCGCGTCAAGAACGCCATGGCATCGCCTTCTTCGAAAGATGGATCGGCTGAGGCGTCACCCACGACTACGATGACGGGTCAGGACGCTCCGGAGACTGTCGTGACGGGGTCGAGTCCGCCTCGCGTCAAGATGCCCGTCATCAAGTTGCCTTCGTCGGGGCAGAACAAGCAAGCCGCTTCCGCTTCAGTGGCAAATTCGACGGCCATTCCTGCAGCCGCACCCTCAGGGAGGTACAACCAGGCCTCGATCAGACTCCTCGCTCAACCTGCGGCTACCCCGGCTGCACCACCCAAGCCGGCTTTCGAACTGCGCGAGCCACGATCGATGTTTGAACGTACCGCTCGAGCCCGATCGCCCTCCCCTGGCCCGGCATGGCGTTTGTACCCCGTCAAACTTGCATCTTACCCTACCGCGCGCCGACCTGTCTCACGGTACAAGTTGCGCGATTTCAACGACGCGATGAAGCCTTTACGTGTCGCATTATTGACGTGGAACCCACCGATTCAAGGATTAGGGACGAGGCGGTTGTCAAGGGACGATTATCTGCACCCCAAGAAGTTCACTAGGGGGATTCCCCAAGCCGCTGTGCAGATGCCAAAGCAAAGGATCGAACGAAGGACCGAGATTGAAATCGTCATCGTTGATCGATCAAAGCCCAAGCCGGCGGCGGTGAATGGATCGAGGAGCATGGGTGAGACTTCGAGGTCGGCTACGCCTTCTGCTTTCGAGAGAGGGTGGGGAAGTGGGAGCCCGGCGGGGGCGGCGGCGGGTAGGGTACGACCTTCGGATGTAGAGCATTGGAAACGAGCGACGCCGAGCAAGGTCAATGGCGTTTCATCTGTTGATACGACGACCGCACCTTCGACCGCGGCATTGTTCGATCCTGCGACACCACAGCGCTTGACACCACCTCCTTCGAGTGCACAGTCTGCATCGCAGAGCGATTCATTGCCTTCGACGTCGAAGCCTTTCCTTTCGCAAGTCTCGGCGGCGGTCTCGGCCGTCGCGGCGTCGGATCGAACGAGGGCCGTGACGGGTGATTTGGATGGGGAGGAGGTGCAAAAGACCCCGAGGGCGTCTTTGTCTGCTCCTGGTGCAGAACGTATGGAACCGACGAGTCTCGTAAGCACAGCCTTTTCATATGTTTGTATTGGATGGTTGATTCTGACGAATGCGGTTTCCTACTTGTTGATCGCAGGATAAGGCCAAGGCTTCGTTCGATGCGACGAGCTCGCGCGTCATGCCAGCAGCAACTTCCTCTCCCTGGCCGGTCGGCAAGGCTCCTCTTTCCTTGTCGGCCCTCGATCCGACCGCTTCTTCGCTCTGGGCTGCGCCGCCTTCGGAGCCAGGTTCGCACGTCCGATCGATGAGTCTCCCTCGTACGCGCATCGAGAACTCGTTAAAAGGTCTCGGCGACGATGATTACCCTTCGTCGATCCCCATGTCCCTCGCCGAACTCAAGAGTGAAGACGAAGGATCTCCCGAACGGACCAAGGGCCCTCAATTACCCAAGAGTTCGACGCCGGTGCCGAACAATGAACCGAAGTTGAGAGCGGCGGCGCCGTCGTTCTCTTCGTTCCATACCGAGCACTTTGCGGCGCACCAGAGTCCCGGATCGCAGAATTCCTCGACGTTGCGCTTCCCTTCTATCCAACGATCGGTCGGGACGCCCAGTCATGGCGTCGAGGCGTATGCGTACTCTCCACAGCTCTCCGCCGCGACGCTCGTGGGGCACTCGTACTCGCCTGCTCACTATGCCACCGGGGCACCGCAGCACTATGCGTCGTACTCGCCCGTGCAGCAGCATCAGCAGCTCTCCCAGGCGCAACAGGCTCATTATCAAGGTCGGACGACCTATGTCCCCACCTCGGCTGCATCACTGTACGCCTCGGGTGTGGCTACGAGTGAATACGCGAGCGTGCCGACGACGACGGCGCATCAGCAGCAACAGGCCTATTACCGTGCGCAAGCTGCCGCTTCGGCGCAACAGCAACAACAATCGCAACAGTATCTGGTCAACCCCGCGCTCGTCGCTGCGGGGTACGGTACCTCGTCGTATGGGTCCGATGCTGTCGGAGCTTACGGAGCTGTCGGAGGTGGGACGAGTCGACATGTTTCGTCGCACGGCGGTGTCTCAGCTGCGTCTACTGCCGGGGGCGTCTATGCGGCCCACCCTGCGTACGGGGTGAGCCCCGTCTCTCGATCATCGATGTACTCCCCCATCCCTTCCTCGAACCGAGTCTACGTCACCTCGAACGCCTCATCGCACTACTCCCACGACCTTCCCCGTAACGACGTCACTTCCTCCTCCTACTACGGCTCGACCGCCACCCCTTCCTCAACAACGACGACTAGCACTTCGCCTTACTCTCATTCCCGAACGATCGACAGCGCTCTGCCCAGCGGTACACCGGCAACGGGATCGAGTTTCATCTCCGGTCCCATCAGCCCCGTCATCATGCCTCAACATCTACAACCTCATGCCGTGCATCTCGTACCATCAGGATCGATCGGTTCCGCCTTCCCTTCCACCGCCGCAGCGGGGAATCGAGGTGCCGGTGCAGGAGCAGCACAGGGTGGTCGAGGTGGTTACGGTGGTATATCGAGTGGTGCGCGAGCGGTGTCCGCTAGTGTTGGCGGCGCCCATGGTGGGTACCAAGGGCATCAACAGGCTGGAACCTATCGGTCGCAGTGGTGAGCGAGGGTGTCTAGCAGGGTCCATGATCGAGCCACAACAGACGAGTAAATTTTTTTGCAGGAAAAGTGGTGCTTTTCGATTTCAGATATGAGAAGTCCCTTCTGTGTGTGTGTGTGTGCGTGTGTGTTTAGGTCGTTTTGGTTGACGTTTTTTCTTTTTTCTTTCTCTTGACTGAATGAAACAACTTTAAAAAAAGCTTTTGTCACGTAATCCAGACCGTACGAAGAGCAACAGTACCTCAGATTTCAACAGCGTACAACATTAAAAGTCCCAAATGAGGCGACACCTCCCACAACTCGTGAGAGACGAAGAAACTACCCCGTCCCGTCGCCCAACAAATGCCCCAACCCCAATACCCTCCAATTCTGCTCCCTCTCGGACTCCTGCCTCGAACCCCTTCCCCCAACCACTTCCGAAAGACCCATCAAAGCTCCTACTCCCCTCACCGATCCCAAAGGAGTTTTCGACCTCGCTTGAGAAGAAGACGTCGTCGATCCGTCGGACAAGGAAAGTTGATCTATCCTTTCTTGTATCGTCATGGTTGGTGAACCCGTTCGTCCAAGATTTGACGACGACGACGATGACGACGTCGACCTTACTTTGGTCGCTCGATATCCCCTAGGAAGGGCCGAACCTGTACGTCGAAAGTAGCTCATCAGCCTCTTCTTCTCCTCCTTTCGGGGGGTCGATCAGCGAAAGAGGCCCCCAAAGTATGGACGAACGCAACTACCTCACCTTCTTCCAACGCCGCTTGTAAGATCCCACCCGCTCGATCGAGGCTATACAAGAACCTCAACAATTCCCTACAAAGTGTCCATTCACCATGGTTCATACAAGCTTTCAATAAACCGATCGTATCCTTCCCACTTTGTTCCAAAGGTTCCAAATTGTGTAAGATCAACAGGTACGAAGCCGCGGTTTTATATTCGTTTGATTCGATACATCGTTCGAAGAGACGACGTGGTGATCCGGCATAGTTGAAGAGGAGTGACCAATGAGTTAATTCGGTTTTACGGGCGCAGTTGACCACGATCGAGAGTGAGGAAGGGAAATGATCGAGAAAGTCGATCACGGTCGATAGTAGAGTGGGGGGTCGAGTTTCGTCGTCGTCGTCGTCGTTCTTTTCCGAGGTAGGGAATTCGATCGAGGTGATTTGGTTCGTGGGCTTGTCCGCTTCGTCTTCTAGTACACCATGTAGTAAGATCTCTAGCGCATGCGCAAAGTAGACGAGGTGCTGGTAGTGGGAGGCAAAGAGAACGGCCTCCCTCATCGGATGCCGAGCGAGGTGAAACCTGAGTACGTGGTGTAAGAAGAGTTGGGTCGAGGTGATGATGCGGAAAAGGGCAAAATCGAGCGTCTTGCGTAACGAAGTTTCCTGATCGATTCCGACGATGATACCTTTCTCCATTAGGACAGCTATAAGCGTGGTACGGTGTCTCGAAAAAAAAATCAGCCGAAACGTCAAATTCCCAAGACTTGAGAGAACCCCCTGACTCACCGAGCGGATAAAAATCCAATTTGATCCCTACCGACTCGCTAACTCTTTCGTACGCATCCTTTTTCGCATCGACTAAAACCTTCTCGATCGTTAACGCGTCCAACCAAATCCTAATCCTCTCTCCATCCCAACCCCACAACGAGTTCTCCAACGTCCCGATCCCCGAAAGATGGGTCCAGTAGAATTCGATTCGGTCGGCGAGGATTTGGAGGTCGTATTTGACTTCTTCGTGGGCCGCTCGACGGGGACGAAGGATTACGAGTTGACCCGAGATGAGGAAGATGATCGTTGCGACGTTGAGGTCGTCGGCGGGGTCACCGAATTCTGGTTCAGACGCAGGCAGGAAGAGGAGATCAGACGAGGGGACGGGACGGGACGATGGGATGTAGATCCTCAGGATCAACTTACGTTGTTGACTCTTGGGTACCAACCAACTGAGACCTCTGACTTTCCAAGGATCCTTGACGACCCCTTCGAACCCAATACTACCGCACAACCTCAACCTACTCCCCACCCCTCGGCCATTAAGGACCCTCGGATGAGGTCTCATCAAGAAATGATGAAACGTATTATCCTCCGTGTAGACCAACAAACTCGAATCAAACACGCTGAGCACCAACGGACGACTGGACAAAGCGATCGTTTCGAGCGAGTTAGAGTCGTCCAAACTCAACGCTTGTTCGCGTGCGAAAACGGCGAGTTGGTAACCCCTTTCGATACCTATCGTTCGAGCAGAGCGTGTAAAGGTCGTCGGATCGACGCATCCGACGATCAATAGATTGGCCCACCAGGCCATTCCACCGACGACGTGGAACGCGTTTTCCTCCTTCTCGGATTCGAACAACTTCCATCGACCCGAAAGGGCGTTATAGTGCGTAAAACCTCGACGACCGGCGACGGCGATGAAGCGCGCGTCGTGGGAGATGACGGCATACCGAATTGGATGTTGGGTCGCAATGTACGACGCCGGGATCTGTACGCTTCCCACCACTGCCGTAGGTCAGATGGGTTCTCGGCTTTCCTTCTGCCACTGCGGTGGAGCGTACCTTGATGTGTTGCCAGACATCCGACTCGGGGTTGATGACGCTCATGTCCGGTTGGTCAGCGCCACGATAGACCATGACCCGATCGTCCATTTGCAAAAAAGCGTGGTTCGTATTATCGGGTGTATGAGCGGCCGTAACGGCACTCTTGGCGAATGGGATCACAAACAGCTGTTCGTCATGGGCTGCGAAGGGAATGAACCTGTTAAAAAACGAAGGGGAGGGATCAAAGGACTCATAAACGGGTCATGCTCACCTTTCGACTTGGGATGCACAGGCGGTGGACATAGTACGACCAATTCGTACCCTCCTCGGGTCCAAAACATCCCCCTCACGCCATTCATGAAATGATCTTCGAACGCATCACTTTTCTCCCCTTCGACGCCATAGCCAGTCTTGAGACTCCCTTGAACGGACCACGAACCAAGTCGACCATAGACGGACCAGATGGACCACCCGAGGTGCCAGCCTACGGCGAGTGCATACCCGTCGGGCGTATAGGAGAGGCAAGCGACGTGGCCCGTGTCGAGGCCCGTGGCGGTCGTGTTGAGGGACTTGCGTAGCGAATGCTCGTGCGAAAAGGTCGGAGCGTAAAGGTCGGAGGACGATGAAGGCGAGTTGGAAGTCGTTGCGGCGGCGCCAAGAGATAGGTTGTATGCGCTGATGGTGCCACTAGGGTTCGCCGCGAAGGGGTGGTGGTCAGCAAGTCCGCTCAGAAATACGATGCATATGATGCCGACTCACTCTTGGCATCCCACAGCCACCAAACCAAATTTATCATTCAGAGCCAGACAAGTTCCGCCTTTACCCTGGTCCAGTAGCTTCTCCTGCTTCTGAAGCATCTCCTGCTCATCGCCGTCCTCGACGGCTTCGACTCGAGGGTGGAAACAGACGCCTTGCCATTCCCACTCTTGTGGAACGTGTGGTTCGACCGGGGTATCGAATCCGACTTGGTCGGCCCCCACTCGTTTCGGACCAGCTTTAAGGATGGGTGAGGTCGGTAAAGAAGAAGCCGGACCGAACGAAGCCGTACTAGAAGGTCGTCGGGACCAGGTGCTGGCTGGTGTCTGCGGAGGGGTGACGGAAGGTGCCCACCGCACGAGGTAGGCCCTTGCGTCCGAGGTGAGCATGACGAACCGGGTCGGTGTTCGGGGAGGTGGAGTGGCTGGGTGACTGTGTTTGAACGAGGAGGTGGAGGACTGTCGGCGAGCGAGGGAGGGTCGAGGCTTGTTGGGGTTCGGGGTTTCGAGTGGTGTCGAGGTCGGCGCTTCGGGCAAGGGGATCAAGGAGGTGACCGAGACTGTGTATTCAACAGAGTGTCAGACCCGTGCATCTAATCGGCAGGACCAATGCGGTCCGCTAACCTTCTCCGGAATCGCAGTTGATGAGCCAGGGCCATTCGTCGAGCACTACGGTCTCTGCCTCACTCGGGGCAGCCGGATGGAAGCCCGTAGCCAAGGCGTCCCATCCGGATCGTTTGCGTGCGTGGCCAGGCCGGTCGGTAAAGGCATTCAAGTTTACCGAGGAAGACGTCGGAGGTATCGGGGGCGGGGGCTGATGGTGAGCCTGGTTCGAGTCCGAGGCCGAAGAGGACGGCGAAGGGAAGGGTACGATTCGGAGCGTCGGAGGATCTTGAATTGCGAGAATGAGCGAATGCGGGGTGAGGCAAACACTGTTGGGGCGCGTGTGAGAGATTAGATCAGTTTTGGTGGGTGACCGAGTGGGGTGCAGCAGCGTTCACGTACCATCCGACGCCGTCTCCAATGGCCAGGCCCCTTTCGGCTTCTCCCCGGAGGACGATCCCCTGTAGGGGGGCCCCCTCCCCCGGTCCCTTGGGCCATACCGCGTCCCCCTTCTGGCCGCCGGGCACGGTATAGACGTCGTTGTTGCTCTGGGTGCGGTGATTGGCCGCTGCGGCCGAGTCGATCGAGTAGAGCAGGTGGTGGCCGGAGGTGGTGGTGACGACGAGCCGAGTGGGGGTATGGAACGCGACGAGCGAGTTCGAGCCATGGGTTCGGAGCGACAAGGGCGTTCTCCCCAGTTTGGCCAGTACGACCTTGGGCTGGGAGGTGGTAGAGACCGGTGGTGAGTAAAAAGTGGGATGGCGGCGATGAGGTTGGTACGCCAAGCCGAGTGTTTTCAGGGGGTGGGTGGGTGGGGTATCGATCGATCCGACTCACGGTGACCGTCCACACGCTCAATTCCTCCCTCGTCAACACGGCCCAGAAGCCACCATGATCGAGCTGATGCTGATGATCGAGCTCGTCTGTTGCGCTCGCGATCGCGATCAACTCCTCCCCTTCCTCCTCCAACAAGCCGCCGAGACTGTGCTGGAACCTCGGGTGCGCTCCTCTTCCGGGCGTCTTGTACGGCGTCGGCTTCACCGTCGAACACGGCACACTGGGCAGCGCCGAGGTCGTCGTCGAGAGTCGCGTCGACGGCAGAGGGGAGGGGACGTACATCCCTTCTTGGCCGGTCCAGGCGCCGTGCTTTCCTGTACGCGACCCAAGCCAACAGCAGAAGCAGAGCCGACCACGTCTCCGAGAGTTCAACCCGGGCTAATGACCTGGATTAGTGACCCAATAGCGATCCGCCTTCCCAGTAAGGACCTCGGGTAATCATAATGCCCCAAGTTCAAACACCGATCGCGCGCGCCTCTTGATCATCAACCTCGACTACAGCTCAAAAGAATCCCGTCAAGCTCCAGTTGCAGCTCAAGATGGGTATCACCGAAAAAATAGACGAGATCGTCAAGGAAATGCAAGTCCACTTTTTACGTCCACTTTTTACGTCCACCTTTTGCGTCCACCTTTTGCGTCCACCTTTTGCGTCCACCTTTTACGTCCACCTTTTACGCACCGTGGTTGGTGGTGGTCCTGTCGAGCTAACCCCCCCGCTGAGTTGGATTGTGATGCAGGGCGAGGACGCAGAAGAACAAGGTGTGCTCACTTTATAGAAGGAAGCCCCACAAGCTTGATCCTTGATCCCTGATCACCTCTCGCTCCCCCCTTTTAGGCCACCGAAGGACATCTCGGATCGCTCGTGAGCACGACCCATTCCCCAGCCAGCATCCCTCGAGCCCCCCTTCAACTGACCGGACCTCTCCACCCGACCCAAACACCAGAAAGCCAAACTAGCGCGCTACCGAGCCGAACTGCTCGAACCGGCCAAAACGGGCAAAGCAGGCGACGGATTCGACGTCTCCAAAGCCGGCTACGGACGAGTCGCCTTGATCGGCTTCCCTTCGGTCGGTAAATCGACCTTGTTGAGCAAGTTGACCGGTACCCAGTCCGAGGCCGCTTCCTACGAGTTTACCACCTTGGTCGCCATTCCTGGGTGAGCATATCCGAAACAAGGGAGCGATCGCCGAGAGCACGTGCCCGTTCCCTTTCGAGGCTGATTCTTCTCCGACGCTTGCTCTTCGGACCCAGTGTGCTGGATATCGATGGAGCCAAAGTTCAATGTGAGCTCTCCCCATCGAATCATCCTCATTTGGTCGTCGAACTGATTTGATGATTTGATGATTTGATGATTTGAATGTCTTGGCATCGCACGACAGTGCTAGATTTGCCCGGAATCGTCCAAGGAGCAGCGAGCGGTAAAGGTCGAGGAAGGCAGGTCATCGCCGCCGCAAAGGTGCGTTAACTCTTTTCGACCTAGTCCCTGCGCAAGCCTCTGCTAACGTTTTCGCTCTTCCGATCGTGCAGAGCGCCGATTTGGTTCTGGTCAGTCTTTACTTTGAACGCTCACCTTTTGATTGTTTCTAACCAGATCCCACTTGCTCACTGCCTTGTCGATCCGTACCGGCAAACAGATGATGCTTGATGCGACAAAGTAACTCTACTCGTGGGGTGTAAGTGGTAAACCCAGCGCTGACACGTTCGGCTCCACTTTACAGAGCTGCAAATCAACGGCGGCTGCTGGAGATCGAGCTCGAGGCAGTCGGAATGAGGTTGAACCGCAAGAAGCCTGATGTGGTCGTGCGGATAAAGGTGAGGCCCATCGTGCCGGAATTCTCTTGCGGGGACTAGGGCTCATTCATGACCATGTTCGCATCGTCTCACAGGCCGCGGGAGGTGTGACGATCACGCATACCGTACCTTTGACAAGAACGGACGAGCGCGCGATCAAAGGTGTGATGAGTGCCTACAAAGTATGCCTCACTTTCCCGCTTTTGGTCTCCCCAGCAGCGCGACTGAATACTGAGCTTGATCGTTCTTTTGACGACGTCAGTTGCACAATGCCGATATCATGATTCGAGAAGATGTCAGTAGCTCGGACCTCCATCCTGGCATTGGCTCAAAAGACTCTCAAGGCCCCCTCCCCTCCACTTGATGACAGATCACGACCGACGACCTCATCGATGTCATTCTCGGCACACGCAAATACGTTCCCTGTCTCTACTGCTACAACAAGATCGACGCCGTTTCGCTTGAAGAAGTGGACCGCATCGCTCGGGAACCTAATACGGTCGTCATCTCGTGCGAACTCGACCTCAACCTCGATACGTTGTTGAAGAGGATTTGGGAATTGATTGGGTTGAATAGGGTCTATACGAAGAAGAGGGGGGCTTTACCTGATTTGGGAGATCCTTTGATCGTCAAGATGGATGCGGATATCGAGGGAGTCGTGAGTGATGGGGCATTCACATCGGTCCGAGGGGTCACGACACGACGCGCTGATTGCTCGTCGCTCGCCTTTCCTCAGTGCAACGCCATCCATAAGAACATTGCATCAAAGTTCAAATACGCACTAGGTCAGTTTCTTCTCTACTCCACTCTTTTTTTTTTCTCCCTCCAGATCACTGAAACGTCAATATTCTTTCGCAGTCTGGGGCAAGAGTTCAAAGTTCGCGCCGAAACCACAGAGGGTCGGTTTAACGCACCGGATCGCACCGGACGATGTTGTATCTTTGGTCACGAACGTGTAGAAGAGGTGATCACACCATGTCATACTGCAACGATGCGAACTTGCGCGGTCGCACCGAGCACCGAGATCCTTGGCCATATCTTTCCTGTCCCACGGCCGAACGGCGTTTGATTGGTAATTCGAGGCGTTAGTTATAGGCTTGTAAAGAAGGAAGCATACGCAAAGAGGAGCCTGAACAATGAGAGCGACGAGAGCGACGAGAGGGGAAAAGGTATCGGATCTGTACGGAAAAAGTGGAAGGGATCTACCTCTCCAGCGCGCAATCCTAATGAGGCAATTGACCAGTATTGGTCACAACTTGGCGCGTCGTAATCGCCTGCGCCGGCCTGGTCGCGCGTTGCTCTCTCTCGCTCCGATTGCCATCCGCGCTGCTCTGCGCTGCTCTGCGCTGCTCTGCCGGCTGCTCGACTCTCCCCCGACCAAGACCCGAGCCGATGGCGACCCAGCCCGCGTCGACGACCGTAAGCAGCAAGAATGCGCCGTTCGGCAGTGGCCTCGTACCGGTCGACTCGCCTGACGTGGCGACGTTGACGCTGGTGCAACCGCTGCCGTTGTGGGCGCGGTCGTACGTCGGGCCGTGGCTGCTGCTGTACCCACTCGCAGCGTACGCCTTCTACATCAAGTACGATACCTACATCCAATCCATCGGTCAGTCCAAATTATCCGGCCATGGGCTGTTCTGTTTGTGTGCGCTGCCACCACCTCCACTGACATTCACCCGCCTTCTTCCCTCTCTGCGCCGCTCCTGAAACCCCCTCGGTGGAACCCCCTCGGTGGAACCCCCTCGGTGGAACCCCCTCGGTGGAACCGCTGCACCGCTGCTCATCCCGTCTCCGCGGTTTCCCACCCGACCCTGGACAACCACACCAACACTGCATGATGCACCCCTAGAATGGTCGTTCTTGTTGAGCATCTGCCTATTTGGTGGCCACGCGCTCAGTTTCCTCTTTACCCGATGGAGCGTCGCCTTCCGTTCGCGCGGAGAAGCCCGACACGTCAGTCATCCAATACCATCTCTTCCGGGCGTAGAGGCATCCGAGTCACTCATCCTCTCGAACCCAACAGGTCCCCGACATTGACACCGCTCAGAAGATCAAGGTCATCCCCAAGCTCCATCGAGGCAAGGGGGAGATCGTCAACCTGCAGCGGACCGAGGTCAGTTCCGTTTCAGCCCTCAGCGTACACGTACCGTTGGGCGATGTATTCACACGAGACTTGCCCCGTGCCTTCTCGATGCAGCGACCGGATCAATCCCCCTTGGTCTACTTCACCTACCAACGCGACAAATACCTCTACTCGCCTGAAACCCGCTCGTTCGCGCGCATCTCGTATCCGTGCGATGCCAAACCCGCGCTATCGACGCTCCAAAAATCAACAGGTCTGTGCACTGCAGCCGAGATCGATCGAGTACAACGCGACTACGGCCGTAACGTGTTCGACATCCCCGTCCCGACCTTTTTGGAACTTCTCGGCGAGCACGCCGTCGCACCCTTCTTCGTCTTCCAGGTCTTTTGCGCCGGTTTGTGGTGCCTCGACGAGTACTGGTACTACTCACTCTTCACCCTCTTCATGCTCATCGTGTTCGAGTGCACGACCGTCTTCCAGCGTCTCAGGACCGTCGGCGAGTTCCGAAGCATGTCCATCACGCCCTACGCGATCATGGTCCGCCGCGAGAACAAGTGGATTGAGGTGCAGACCCCCGACTTGCTCCCCGGTGATCTCGTGTCGATCGTTCGCTCCAAGGAGGACTCGGGTGTCGCTTGCGATCTTTTGCTCCTCCGCGGCTCGTGCATCGTCAACGAGGCGATGCTTTCAGGTGAATCGACGCCGCTGCTCAAGGAATCCGTCGAGCTACGCCCCGGCAAGGAAGCGCTCGACATTGACGGTGTCGACCGCAACTCAATCTTGTTTGGTGGAACCAAGGTGCTGCAGGCGACCGGCGTCGATCCCAAGGACAAGCTCGCCGCTCCGGATGGGGGCTGCCTCGCGCTCGTCCTGCGCACCGGTTTCGGCACCAGTCAAGGCCAGCTGATCCGCACCATGATCTTTTCAACCGAGACCGTGTCGGCCAACAACATTGAAAGCTTTCTCTTCATCGCCTTCCTGCTCGTCTTTGCTCTCGCCGCCAGTGCATACGTCTGGGTGAAGGGTGTCGAGCAGGACCTTAAGCGGTCCAAGCTGCTCCTCGATTGCGTGATCATCATCACCTCCGTCGTACCCCCCGAATTGCCGATGGAATTGACCATGGCCGTCAACGCTTCCCTCGTCGCACTCAGCAAGTACTCGATCTTTTGCACGGAGCCTTTCCGCATCCCCTTTGCCGGCCGCGTTGACGTGTGTTGCTTCGACAAAACCGGCACGATCACGGGCGAAGACCTCGTGGTCGAAGGTGTTGCCGGTGTCGACACCAACGACCGTCAGAAACTCGTCCCCGTCAAGGAGACGTCGTACGAGACGACTTTGACCCTCGCCTGCGCCCACGCCCTCGTTCTCCTCGACGACGGTGTCGTAGGTGATCCCATGGAGAAGACGACCTTGGATGCGCTCGAGTGGAATCTTTCGGCCGGTGACAAGATCACGCCTCTTGACCCGACGACTTCGAGAGCCGGTGGCGAAGTGCACGTCAAGCGCCGTTTCCAATTCTCGTCGCAGCTCAAGCGCATGTCGACCCTTTCGACCGTCATCCCCGCGAACGACGGTGCCGCCAAGACACTCGTCGCCGTCAAGGGTGCCCCCGAGACGCTCAAGACGATGTACAAGTCCGTTCCCGAAGGCTACGAGCAGACTTACAAATGGTACGCGCAGCGCGGTAGTCGTGTCCTCGCTCTTGGTTACAAGTGGGTGGACTCGATGTCCAAGAACGAACTCAACACGACGTCGAGGGAAAAGGTCGAATGCGAACTCGAGTTCGCTGGCTTCTTGGTCTTCCACTGCCCGCTCAAACCCGATGCCGTCCAGACGTTGAAGGACCTTGCCGACTCGTCCCATCGCTGCGTCATGATCACCGGTGACAACCCGTTGACCGCGACCCACGTAGCCCGCGAGGTCGAGATCGTCGATCGACAAGTACTTATCCTTGACGTGCGCGAAGGAGGCGAGGGTGAAGCCGATCTTTCATGGAGGACCCCCGACGAATCCAAAGTCATCAAGGTCAACCCCGAGGAACCGATTGACGTTTCCCTCTTTGACGAGTACGACATTTGCATGACCGGTGCCGCGTTACGCCAGTACGCCGATCGACCCGAGAGCTGGACCCAACTCGTCCAAAACACCTGGGTCTACGCACGCGTCTCGCCCGCACAAAAGGAGTTCATCCTGACCTCGCTCAAGTCGCTCGGATACATCACGCTTATGGCCGGTGACGGAACGAACGACGTCGGCGCGCTCAAGCAGGCCAACATCGGTGTCGCGTTGTTGAACGGGACCGAGGAGGACTTGCAAAAGATTCTCGAGCACCAAAAGAAGGAACGTGTCAAGAAGGTCTACGAGCAACAATTGCGCATCACGTCTCGGTTCAAGCAACCCCCGCCTCCCGTCCCTCCTTTGATCGCGGACCTCTTCCCCGACGCCGTCGCGGCTCAAAAAGCTGCCGCTCAGGCCGTCGGAGAGAACCGTCAAAAGGGTATCGGAACCAAGTTCGACGTTTCGGCTATCACCGATCAGCTGAGCAACATGGAAGACGAGACCGAGGTTCCCCAGATCAAGCTCGGTGACGCCTCCGTCGCTGCTCCTTTCACGTCCAAGCTCGCCAACGTTGTCGCGATCGTCAACATCATCCGACAAGGTCGTTGCACCCTCGTTGCGACGATTCAGATGTACAAGATCTTGGCGCTCAACTGTCTGATCTCGGCATGGGCCCTGTCCGTGCAGTACCTCCAGGGCATCAAGTTTGGCGACTACCAAGTCACGATCACGGGTATCCTCATCTCGGTCTGCTTCATGTGCATCTCGCGCGCCCGTCCCGTCGACAAGCTCTCGAGGGAACGTCCCCTTTCGTCCATCTTCAACGTCTACGTCGTCTTTTCGATCCTCGCCCAGTTCGCGATCCACGTCGTCGCCTTCCTGTACCTGACCCAACTGTGCGAGACGTACGAACCCCAAGCGGGGAACAAGATTGACCTAGACGCCAAGTTCGCCCCCAATCTACTCAACTCTTGCATCTACCTCATCTCGCTCTCCCAACAAGTCTCAACCTTTGCGATCAATTTCCAAGGTCGACCTTTCCGCGAAGGTATTACGGAGAATTCGGCGTTATACTATGGTCTATTGGGAGTCGCCGGTGTGGCCTTTTCAGGAGCGACCGATTTCGTACCCGAATTCAATCGATGGTTACAACTCGTCGAAATGAAATCGTCGTTCAGGAAACAATTGTGTTTGGTTATGGTCCTCGATTATGGAGGGGCTTGGATCGCCGAAATCATCCTCAAGTATTTGTTCGCTGATAATCACCCCAAGGCGATCATTTTAAAAGGTTGGGAAAGGAGGTCAAAGAGGAGGGCGGAGCAAAAGAGGTTGTTGGAATTGGAGGAAGAGGAGAAGGCCGAACAGATCAAGGAGAAGAAGGAGTTGTAAATGACGAAAGTTTTGTAGGCGCTTTTCACTTTAACAAAGCATAGATATCGCACACGTGTGAAACAAACAAAAAAAAGAAGCTCTAGCATTCCATTTCACATGCTCGAAGGTTATTTTCGAGACAAAAACCGGAAATGCGACGTGCCGGGGCCGGCTGGGACTACCTCCTAACCCGTAGCGGTGCTCGGCGCTTAATGGGCCGAACCACCGCCTGCGAAGGAGAGCGGCCTTAGCGCCGTACCAAGTCAGCCGAACGCGTGTCAGCACACCGCCCATTGCCATTGAGAGAGCTTTTGCTGACTCTTTTGATTCTTGTTCTTCGACCTCGCTCTCTCTGATCCATTCACCATTTTCTTCGGTTTCCCCCCCCCCCCCATGTACCCCTTCGATCAACAAAAGTATTGAATCCGTAACTTTCCTTTCGTCTCACACAAGCTGAGCTCTTTACGTCAACTCGAACCGGACCTAGTCGTCAACGGACCCCAACTATGCATCCCCACGTCATCCCAAGGATCACCACTTCTCCCGCGTCGAACAAGGACACGGATTCGACTTCGGCGCTGTCGGATGTTCAATTCGGGAGTGAGGATCCGGCGCCCAAGTTGCTCGAAGAGAAGGAAGCTCAAGAAGGGAGTATAATGGATACAGCGCCCTCTCATGAGGAGGATCGAACGTCAGGGGACACACCAGCTTCGAATGGTGGTAACGTTCAAGCGACGCCGCGCATCACACCTAGGACGACCAAGAGTCCCGAAGATAGTCCGACCGATCAATTTACGCCAACGGTGAGAAGTGCACGTCCGACTGCAGGCTCTACCACCACTCGAGTGACTACGACTCGCACGCTGCATCACCGAGGTTACTCTTTGGACCTCCCGAGTGGAAAAGACGCTCCGGGAGGATCATCAGCCATTTCTGAAGGGTTTGTTAGTCCTTCGGGCTCTATGAGGAGTCGTAGGACCTGGGCCGCGGGGGAGACGTACGAAGCGAGAAGGTTGGAGAGGAATTTATCCGCGCTCAGTTTTCAGAGTGCTGCAACGTGAGTTTTGGCGTCAAGAAACCCATTAGTTTTATATTCCATGTGCTGAAGACGTACACGATTTTTTTTGTTTGTTTACCTTGCAGAGCTTCGTAAGTTGGTCGTTGAACGTATCGCTCGCAATCAAGGTGGACTCATGTGTTGTCAAAAAAATTGGGTTGCAGACCTCTCGATTTCCACGACCTCGTCCAAAGTAAGCATCATCACGGTGTCGAAGGGTGAAGAGTCTCCTTCCAGAACTGATCTTTGGTCCACTGCGATAGTCTACGAAATCGTCGCTTCCCGACGTGCCGCGTTCGACAATTTACTTTGGAGCGTGCCATCCACTTCGTTCGCAGGCAAGTCGGTTGAGCAACAGGCTCTTGACCAGACAAAAAGTACCCGAAGCTGATTCATCATCCGGTTCAATTGTTCTCAACTCCAGCTCAAGCGTGAGTGTTCAATCCAAATTCTCAAGCCCCTGAAACGAGCTCAACCTCGTCGGATCTCGAGAGCAGTTTCTTGTTCCAGATCGCACTCGGAGGCGACTCATCAAGATCGGCGCGCATCATCTCAATGTGTCTCTCCATCCTCATTTCGTTTCTAACTCTGCAGGTGAGCAGAGCACATACACTCAGATACTGAGTGATATGATCGTCCTACTGACATGATCATTGCGACTTTAGCTCTTCACGAGACAATTACAGGCCGAGGTAAGGACAACTTCGATTGCCGCGCATCACCTGATCTCTTGTACTGACTCGAATCTGGCTGATGCCGAGTGTTCAGGCAGCCGATCATGCATGGCTCGAGGGTAAGAGAGGGCAAAAAACCTTTCTAGTGAGTTGAACACACCGAATTGAACGGTTCGCCTCACCTCTTGCTCGGTTCCTTGTTCTTGTCCTCAGATTGGGAAATGGTGCGTTGCGGGGTGGTATCATTATGCCGAACTTTCCAGCCTAATTTCATTCTAACACATCCACATCCACCCATCGCTTTCACAGAGACACAACGTGACACCGAGCGATCGAGCACATGGAGAGACGTGGCGCGGATACCGAGAGATCCTCCCCGTTCGAGCCGGAATTTACGCTCCGCTCGCCAAGTTTCGAGGGTTCTCGTTATGGAGTCATGGTATGGTGGTCATTGGAATGGTTGCGGTTGGTGGTGAGTTTATAAAGGCTTTGAATTGGTTTCAGTTCGGTGGGAAGAAACACGCTTCTGACAAGCTTTCAACGTGCTCGATGGGTTTGCTAAACATTGGCGACGTCTTTTTTTTTTCTTTTTTTTTCCATCCGTTGTCGACAGTCTTGGTGGCCAGTGCCATTAACGGAAAAGCGTGAGTTTCGCCGAGAGGGGGGCCTTTGGGTTCCACTCGTTATTTCTTTGGAATCCATCTTCAATATCAGTGAAGATGATGAGTGAAGTTGACGCATAGGCTCGCCTTTCCTTCCCAGGTTCGAGAACTGCTCGGGTGGCGGTGGAATCGGGAACCATTGACGCAATACGGGGTCGTCTGTTATCTACGAATGCATACTTGTCAATTCTGGGACATGGGGTTCAATCCCTGCTTGTACATACACACAAAAGACGTAATCGTAGATTCTCACACTATGCGAATGAACAAAAATTCATAACGTCGTTCTGTCAAGCTTGCTCCGCCGTGTTGCCAGACCGTGCCACGACTCGTCTGCAATCGCGCAAACTCGGCGGGGACGACCCTCGGTGTAAGGGGATGCCTTATAGGAACAGCCCCATAGGTAGCCTCTGAGTAGCTAGACTGTCGAGTTCTAGTTACGACTTGCTTTTAACCTAGCGGTCAAGAACGACAGTTGTATTTTATGCACATCAGAGGCGCATACCTTACACTCGGCGTCGGCAAGCACGCTTTACTGCTCAGGGATGACGAACCGAAACTCGTCATCGTTTCGACCTTGAGTTTCTGCACCCTCTGGACGGTCTCACTGTTCTATGTTCACCGAGGCATTCCAACTGGAAGGGCTCGAGAAAAATAAAAGCCCGATTGGGTACAAGCAATTAGTATATACCGGGCTAATTCGGAGTAGTAAGCTGCGGTGATAGTCTCGTCTATACTACCCTCATGTGTTGCCTGAACGTCGATGGGAATGAAAATCCCAGCTTTAGATCGCACAGCTACATCTAGTCAACCACCTTATCATACTGCTCGAAGGCACGCATAATTCGGGGCCAAGCCTCAGGACTTCCTGCGCGAAGTTGAAGCTTCCTCCTTTTGCTTTTCCGGCCCCGAGTATACACGATATCAAACTATGTTTGTTTGATGCCTAAGGTGCGATACTCGCTAAAACGCAGGCCACGTGACTCCTTTTTTCTATTTCTTTTGTAGAACCATGCCTCGCATTGCAGCGCCCAACTGTCAGCCAACATACGATTTTTTATTTTTTATTTTATTTATTTGTTTGGTTTGGTTGTAGAAACTGTTCATCATATTGCCCCCAATTCTTGGTCCCCTGACCTACGGAAAAACTAGATGGAAGTCGACGATGATAACACAAACCGCCCTCAAGAGGCGAGAAACGGGCCAAGTCCACCAATTCAAAACTTTACGGATTTTTTTTCGCTGATTTTTTGTTTTGGTATGAAATTCATCGCTACTTTGCAAGACGAGAAAAACCCCTACGTTTTTTTCTTTTCTTTTCTTTTTCTCTTTTTCTCTGACTGGGCTCATACATTGCTATCCTTTGGGCTGGCTGGGACCGCTACAAAAAGAGCTAAAAAGAGGTCATAAAGCAACGACGGCAAGCAATTGGGTGAAAGTCAAACCCCTGCGCGCAAAGAGCGCTGCGCAGATCAAATCCCGCCGAGCACCTAACGCGGACTCCAACGGGCGGTGAGTACTGCTGCCGCTTCACGTCCCAAGAGCGGGAGCGAGGATACTCGAAAACCAGGCAAGAGCGCCTAGAGAAAGAAAAGGGGAGAATATACAGAAAGTGACGACTGGAAGCACGGAGAACCAGGAATACTAAGACAGAGAGGAGGGAGGAGGAGGGGAACACACCCGAGGGGCCAAGGGAGGGGGTCGAAGCCAGAGATAGAGGTCCCCAGGGACTAACAGGGCACAGCCAAGCTCCAGCTACTCGTCACCCCGACAGCGCCTGATATCCTCCCTTGGCTGAGTCTCGAGTGCTGGCTGTTGAGCCGTCGGGGCTGAGCGAAAAAACGATCCAATACAAAGGAACGGGCCTCGCCTTGACGCGAGGATGTTGACCAAAACGGTGACCAACGCGAACGAACGATCCATTCGACGGAATCCAACACACGGCTTAGGAATAAAAGGAGAAGTGGCTGAAGCGTAGTCAACAACCGAGCAACAGGAACGAAAAGAGGAAGGGAAGGGACAAGGGGGGGGGAAAGGAGAGGGGAGAACTTCACAAAGCCTCCAACGCAAAGACGATCGACCGGGCTTGCCAATCCATCCAAGAACGAAAACCGCTACTGCGCAAAGTATAGAGAGAGAGAGAGGTGCGCAGCCTTCCACTGCGCAACAAGTTTCAAGACAGTCAGCTTCTAAAAGAGAAGTCGACGTCCGAAAAAGAAGGGAGGAAAGGAGGGGAGGAAAATAGGAAGGAAGGACTTAACTCGGTCATCATACCTCCCAATCTCGAGCCCCAGGGACAAAACCTGCTCGAGAGAGAAAGTCTCGCTCGAACGCTCTGAGCGCACTGGGGAGCGAGGGAGGGGCCACGACGTTCTCCCGCTCAAACCGCTGATGAACGCGCCAGCGGAGCAGGTGCAGCCGCTGGAAGCCGATCGCGCAGGCCAGCCGAACCTACATCCATTTCGAGGTCGTTCTCCCACGACCCCGCAAAAGGGGGAGCCCCATAGTCAGCTGCTCCGGAGTGAACGTCGATGGATCGACGTCGGTATCCTCGATGCCGAGCTTGTCGAGCAGAATGCGTAGCACCCCACCCCAGAAGCTGGTCAAGTACGCGCACTCGAAAAAGTAGTGCGACACCGTCTCGATGACCGCTGCATCGTTGCCGCAGAATAGACACGTCGGCGAAGAGGCATGACCCTGAGTATGCTGCCTCTTGCGCGTCGGCGTCACGTCGTACATGAGCCGCCAGTGGGTGTCCTGCTCCACAGCAGACGCGAACCGGTCATGAAGCCATCTCCAGAAGCGCTTCCTATCGCTCTGAGAAGTCCCATCACGGAAACGCTTGACACGATCCTCCCTCCCTGGGAACCGCACCTTGTTCACAAGCCGACGAAGCTTGCGAATAGTGAACGGTCGGGTGAGCCCAAAGAAGTTGAAGCACCGGGGACGGGGAGCCTCCTTGAGAGGTATCCGAGCAGGTCGCAACGCGGTCTTGGGCAGCAAGGCTTTCGCCTTGAGCAACTGACCCACGCGCGACCACACGTGCTCGTGCTGTAGGGCGGGTTCCTTAGAGTGCTGCCAGAACCCGCGTCGATGACCAACCAGAGCCCAGCCCATCCCTTCGTCCCTCCAGTACAGGTCCGCGATCTGCGCAAACTTCGCCACTGCGTCCGCATCGTCATATGCGTGCTTGGCACCTTCGGCATAGAGTGAAGGGAGGCGAGGCGGAAGCGAGAGCAATTCGGGAAGCGTAAGGAGTTCGGACTTGATGGTTGGAACTGTGACCCTGGCCGCTGCAGCAACTGCCCCCCAGCGCGTCGAGTCGCGATACAGCTTCTCGACCCGAGCCGTGCTGCTGAAGAACCTCCACGGACTGAAATCGCGGGTGGCAGCGACGAGGGACCTCCAGCTCTCGCGAGCTAGGGGCGCCCAGATTGCCTCGTCCGAGCCGCCACAGCATCCCAAAATCGAAGCGCCACCGAATGAATGATGTCGCCGATCGAAATCAAGCCCAAGCCACCGTCCTCCCGAGCCTGCAACACGCCGCCAGCCAAGGTCACCAAGTGAAGAAAGGACCCGGACATCGGACACTGGCCGGGTTGTGCGAACGCTTCTTGTTGAAACACTTACCCAAGGATAACAACATCCGCCGATCTATGCAAGGGGCCGACGAGTCGCTTCCCCAACACTTCGTGGACTATGCCCGGCCGCCCTTGAAGCATACGCTTCGCTGCGTCTTTACCACAAGATTGCCGAGCCACATTCGCGGCCTCTTTCGAAGAACGCCAATCCACGAGTGGGCACTTGAGTCGCCGTCATGTACGAGTCTGGCTGGCCGATCGCTCGCGGTGTAATCCAGTCCATCGATTCCTCAATTGACTCCTCTTGCCAACCACCGTCCAGTTTCCATGGCTTCAAGTGGGACAAATCACGTGCTATCTCTTGAATCTCGGCGTCTGATTCGAGGTGGTTCAATACGTTAGAACGCTCAGTTAACTATTGCAATATGATACCGTGAATACTACTGACCTGATTCGAGGTGGTTCAATACGTTAGAACGCTCGAATCAGAAGGAAGCTAAGAGAAAGCCCGCGCGCGCTCGCGCTCATGTAGCCTACAGAGTGTACTCCTCACGTGTCAACTCAACACTATCATCGCCATCACACAGATCTTGACCCCTGGCGCACTGGTTCCTGAACACAACTTTCATCAAGACGGATCTTTCACGCCACAGAGCCTGGCCGACTTGAAGGCGACTTCAACCCATCGGGCAGCCGAGGACACGATTGCAGTTGAAGCATCCGCAGACTCCTTCTCTCTGGTACTCGAACTTAGCGCTCTCGTCGTCGACTTGGATGATGCGCCCGTTCCGACCGAAGCACAGTGGATGTCAAACGTTTCGGCTACGCATGATTCGCATCACGCTTCGGAATTTTTTATTCAAGAAAAGCACTCCGGCGCTGCCGTTTCTGCCACCGCCAACGAAAGCGATCGCACAGATGATGTGGACGCACAAACAGACGATCACGATAAGGACAGTGAAATGGTTGGGCCTGCAGAGATCGCGCAAGCCCTCCAACTGAATCGTTGCAAGAAGACTGAAGCAGCTGGCAAAGCTATCTGGGGCAAGGTTGCAACAAGCAAAGGTCGGTTACTACGGACTTGCCCCAGTCCCTGCGCCGGGGCTGGAGCTGATGTATGTATCTCGAACTATCCCCTTTCACTAGTCCCTTCCTCAGACGAGACCGCTGTGCGGAGTCTAATCGATCTCTGGCATTTCTTTGACCGGATCGACGTGTCCAAAAAACATGGCGCTGCCAAAGCCTTAAGTTTGCTCGCGCCTTCTCTGATGCGGTTTTCATCCCGAATGCAGATGATCGACTCCTGATGGAGGCTCGCCTAGCAAAACTCGGAATGACGTGGGAAGAAGCCGTCCGTTCGCCGGTATGGAATAAGAAGCTTTGGAGACGCGTTCGTCGATGGATTCCTCCGCCAAGCATTCTCGAGCCTTTGGTCCGGGAGGTCTTTGAGAAGTTCGGACCATTGATCGATGCGAAGTCGAAGCAACCACTTTTCAACAAAGCGGCGCACGAGGCAGCGAAGAGATGTCTTGAGGTGATTCGGAAAGGCCAAGTCTCGGATCCAGTTGGCATCGAGCTGTACACCGACCTTGGGCCTTGCGGAGGACCAGATGGAAAGGCGGATAACGGTCGCCGTTTATATTCCTGCCAGCGTGGCACCAACAGTCTCGAAGGAGGCATCCACCGGAACCTTCGCCAACTATTTCTCAAGTCTGGTGTTTCTCCGTGCCATGCCAATGCGTGCTTGGCTGACTACGTGCTAGTGCACAATCTCACGGTCAGGCCAACTCCACCATCGCGATTCGAAGGAGCGGCAATCATTCTCACCCATTATCCCTTGTATTCGTAGGTTCGTGGCGCACTACGACCTCTGGCTCACTGTGGGATTACATCGTCTGAGGCGCAAGACCTCGGCGTTTCTCCCACGGCACTCAACCGCTGTGTCAGATATAGTCAACCCGCTGCTCTACACCCCATCCACCGAAACATTCGGCATCGTACCTGTTGTTCAGTCGCCGACAGCGCAAATGCGCTTTTTGATCGAGCCCTATCAAGTCGAGCGCGAGGCTCTGCGTTTGGAGCCCGTCAAGTGGTCGCCACGGAACTTGCTGCAAAACAATACGCCGGCGATACAGCATATGCAAAGCCGGCTGCCAATCGATCGTAAGCTTCGCCACGACTGGCTAGCGGAACGTCAGAGTACTTGATTCGTTGTATTGCATGTCCATACACCTAGCGAACGAGCGCTATACAATACCTCTCAAGCAAGGTACGACTTGGAACTCCTCAGAATCTTCGGATATTCGAGATTACCGAGCTGTGAAACAAGTATGCCAACGGAGTAGACATTTTTTACAAAGTATGTCGCGTCTGTGTCACATTGAATGGTGATGTTGAGCTGAAGCGCAATTCTCACACAGATGTCAGAGCACATCAATACATGGGCATCGAGATGGTCCTCGCTGGCAAACGCTCAAGCCACAATGAACATGGGTGGGAACGACGTCAGAGTGATTCAAGCTTTGCTTACCGACCCCTCCCGCGGTCGTGATATTAGCATGCTAGCGGCTAAGCCATTACTCGGTCACAAACCGCCAGTCTTGGGGAGGCTTACGGAGGTAGAAATCGATGCCTCGGATCTTCCAACGTCATCCATCCGCTCCTTTGTTGCAACTGCCTCGAGCGACGCTGGTTCGAGCGCGGACTTGGGCACGAGCAGCGCTTTGACGCGCGCGGGTACGACAAAAGGGGCAAGGCAGTGTCGATTATGTGGCCAAACTACTTGTCAACGCAAGGGGTCAAAACTGAGCGATGACGGATCGGTGACTGGGTGTGACGGGGCGCGCTTGGACTGCGGGAAGCCTTTCGGGCTGACAGACGAGATGGATCCGAACGACCCACAATCTCGAAGGTTCTGTAGAGGACTGACAAGGGCTGAGATGAATGGTCGAGCTCGGCATCAAAAGAAGTGTCACAACTTTGTAGCTGCATAATACCTGCGTAATACGATGTTTGTTGTCAAAATAATATGTTCCGTACCACTTCCTCTCTTTCTCCTTTTCCACCTCCCCCTCCCTCTTCTTCTTCTTTCTCTTCCCCTCCCTCTTCTCCTTCCCCCCCCCCCCCCCCCCTCCCCTTTTTTTTCTTTCCCTCTCCTCTTTTCTTTTTTTTCTTTCTTCCTCCCCCCCCCCCCCCTCCCCCCCCCCTTTTTTTCTTTTTTTTTCTTTCTTTTTCTTTTCTTTGCTTTTCCTCTCCTTCCCCCCCCCCCCCCGACATGGGTGCGGGCCCAGTCTTCCCAGTCATTTGCAGTAATCCTAGATACTGATAGGAACCACGCTTTCCAAGGGAAAGCGCGTCGCGTACGAACAGAGATTATCAACCCAGTACGCTGGCACGTTGGGTGATGAGGATTGTCTTAGCTCTAGGAGCGAGACGCGGTACTCAATGGCAAGAGGCACGGCTACGCTTGGCAGGCGTAGGGCGGAGGACAGAGGGCAGTTGTCCAAACAGTCTGGCAGAGACTGATGCGGGTGCGTCCGTGATCGCTGAAGAAGGTCCTTGGCAGGAGGGTGGCAGAAATACATCAGCGATGAAATGGTACCCTGCAACTTGACTGGCTTCACCGGCTAACTTGGTTCCGCTCGCGCGCTCTACGAAGGATTCGAAGGCGACGTCGCGCATCCAGCCATTCGAAACCACCCGCGGTGCTACACTGCTTCTTCAAGACGAAACGCTCGCGGGCCCGAGGAATCAGAATTCCCGGCGCCCGCGCTTTGTCTAAACGGACATCTATATTGTGATTGTGGTCATCTAGTAGCTGGAATTACCGCACCGAGTGGATGCGAGGAGTCCTTGAACCTCTCGCTCTCGCCAAGCTCGCGCCCAGACCATTTCGTTGACCAACCCTTCAGCTCTACCCTTCAGCTCTAGCTGAGAGAGCTCCAGGGATTTCATTAATCATTGTCATTCGTCAGAGTCGTTCATATCAAAAAATTGGACAACCAACAACCGACTACTGAGCTAAATTCTTGTTAACTGGCAAGGTGGTAAGACTGAAGAGGGCCCTTCTCCGCTGGGCTCGAGGTGGTACAACCGAGCCATACTTTGCGGCTCGCCATCGAGAAGCCAATCCTTGCTCGGACGCGCGCCATCGTCGTCGACCACCATGTTCTGACACAATCGCTTTTTCGACCCCTTTAAATCGCCCCGTCGATTGCGGGTGGGCCAACCTATTTTTTGTGCCAACTGATCTGAGCGAGCCAGCCGATTGGTTGTGGCACGGGCAGTTTTTAAGGCGCACGTTACTCCAAGCTCCAGGAGAATATAATCATATGTTGAGTACGATAGTCGCAACGGCTGTTACGGAGTGTCAACCAAGCCATTCAGTTCCTACAACGCTCTCTCGCCGGCGATGAAGACGTTCTTCTCCACTCTGACGGCCACGCACTGCACGAGGCCGGCATGTTACGCATCCAATCGCAACGACACGGTTTCAAGCTGCACACCGCCTCCCGAGGAGGTCTGGACAACGTGGGCGACCAACTGCGTGCTTCGCACCCGGTCATCCGCACCAGCCCGGCACGGGCTTGAACGGCCTCTTCGTCAACCAATACTGCACGACCAAGATTGGCCAACTCACCTTCGACAAATCCAAGGCGTTACTTGCATACCTCTTCATGCTTCGAGCGCAAAGTCACGACGCTCAATTTCGCTAGGGATGGAAGAAATATGACCTCGCCGCATGGGACAACCGATCGACCAACCGTGGTGCAGTGAGCAGACCTTTATGCTGACTCTTGATTGCCCTGGATAGCTTGGAACACTGACGTTGATCTCATCTCTGCCGCCGCTACCTTTGACCGATGAGCTCCAACAGGGCGATCAAGCCGTCTACGGCCATCACCACTGGTGGCGGCGGGGGGTGAGTCGCAATTGTGCAGTTGCGACGGCTGCATCCTCGAAGTCCCAGAGGGCAATATTTCTATGTCAGCAATGCTATATTGCAGGAAATGACACGAGTGTTTCAATCGGAGATAATTGACTATGGGACTCCATCTCGAGATGAAAATACTACCTAAAGCAAAAGTCGTAACTGTGGGTGTCTCGGGGTCGATCGGCGTCTACGGGCCGCGCTGATGTTCATTCACCCCTGTGTTGTTAGACTGCGGAGGAACACGGCCCCAAATTCCATCCATGAATGTTGTAGAAAACCAAGGTGCATCAAGAGCGCAGCTATGAACGAGAGCGAACTTGCGAAGAACGTGAGTAAGTGAACAGGGAGAGAGTTGCCGTTCAACTTACATTCGGCCTCCGGCGCGTCCTTCAGGCATAGCAGGCGCCTCGGGGCCCAACAACGCCTCGGGCTCCCCAGCGAATCTGCCCCAGTGATTCTCGACATTAGCGTTGGTCTCCAGCGACAGTCACATTCGTACCCGCTCCACTCACAAGGCGACCAAACGACCGAGGTTGCTTGTCATTGTTATCACTGCGGCGTCCGTCTCCTTGGCGGCTAGAACGAGGTCGCGAATCACAGCGCGCGCGCTTGCAACCCGCACTGCTAGTGGCAGATTGTCGAAAGACTTTTGTACAAAAGTATAGTGGGCAGGCAGGTCGACGTTAGGGGTACGATCAAATATGAAGGGGGCGGCGATGGCGTCATAGGCCATCTGCTCTAGCGCATCGTCCTCGATCGTCAGGAGGATGGCGCGCGGCTGCTTCTCGATCGAGAAACGACGAGCCGTTGGGGAGAGGGGATAGCAAGGCTTGGCTTGTGACAATGAACAGCTGACCATACGATCGTAGAGGCCGTGCATAACCTCCAGGTGTGCGCTCAGGTTCCCGCTGCGCGAGGGGGGGGGGCAGGGGTTAAAGAAGGCTAAAAATGTGTGGACAGGCAGTGCCGGGATTACTGCCAACCCATCGCTCACAAGGTATTGTTGATGAACCGGGTGCTCCTGTCATATTCTGTCCGTTTGTCGCCCAATCGGACTTGGACCGCGATTGTCGGGTATTCGCCTCCGATGCGCATCATCGCCTTGACCCTTTCAACGTCGTCCAGTATTGCCGGCACGGGCTTGAGCAGGTTAGGTAAGAGCTTGGCGTACTCCTCGAAAGCGGGTATCAACGGGCGTGGAAGAGTGTACGAGGGCGGCAACACACTGGGACGGGTGGTGTGATTGAACAGCGCCCGTTGCACCCTCTGCAATTCAAAACTCTCCCGTTCGTAGAAGAGCTCATGATCAATGACGTCTGTGCTGTCGTCTATGGAAAACCTGATCCGATCGGCCGTTCTCCAGCCGGGGTTCCAGGCGGGTATGGCCTTCGTTTCGTCGTACCAGTCTTCCGGGGGAACGCAATCGATTGTGTAGGGCTCGAAGTAGTACTCTAATCGACCATACCCCCTAAACGAGTTGAGGTGATTGTGAGCATATCATGCCAGTGCAAGTCAATTTAGCGTGGCAGCAGGTTCTGTGGGCTCGGGTCTTTATCAAGTACGCGCTGTCGCGGTACAAGTACTCACCATCCATAACTGTTGTCAACCAATAGGGCGATGCCCATTTTTTTGGCAAACATGGCCCCCCGGAGCTGCGGTGTACAGGCAAAGCAAAGCTGTCGCTATCGTGAGCCTCAAAGCCCGGGGTAGGAATTGTACCTCGCTCAATTGGCCAACCGCGGTACAGCTTGGAGATTGTGCTGGACCGACGCACCATGAACAAAAGGTTTGAACCAATACCTCCGCGTCGAAAGGGTGTGAGAATGAAACGTCCGCAAGGTGGAAGACGGCTAGCATCGTCCGAAAGTCGCCACACTGCTATGTGCGAATCCTTCGGATCATCCACGGCGAAGGTGGAGCTGTTCGCTGGTGGCGGCGGGCGACGCACCGTAATCGACGCTGGGTACATGTCCTCCAAGGGTGTGGATGTGCCACCCGCTCTATAGATGCTGTTGGTGGCCGATAGTCTGATCGTTTGGACGGCGAGTGCGATCGTGAGCCCGAGCAGGCTGCCGTATAGAAGCCCAGGGCGAGAGGGCCTTTCTGGGACAGCCGCATCAGAGAGCCCGCCGTTTCCAGTCCTGCTGTGGAGCCACTTCTGTAGAAATCGGAACAAACACAACTGTGAGGAAGGAAAGGAGCCGAAGCGCCTAAGCAGTTCGTTAGCGACGCCGGACCAGGAAACACGCCAATCTGCTGACGGGCTCACCGGAACAGTCCGGGTCATGCTGTGCGTCCGCTGCCGAACAAGTACTAGCAGACGGCGAACAGATCCACTCCATAACCCGCTTTTCTTGCTTGCTGCGTAGTACGGGGACCCGATCCCTTGCCTCGTCAACTCCGTGAGCTCGTCATCTCCTGAGCCCGAGTCCACGCTCCTACGCACACCTTCCTCGACGAGTTCGTACTGATCGCCGCTGTCGTCTTGGCAGGGGGGGCCACGATCGCGGGTCGCGTGCTCAACCATGCTGCCAACGATCGATACAGTGCCAGGTCGTCGAAAGAGTCGATGCGAACAGGTGGTAAGTGGTAAGCGGTCCAGTGACCAAAAGTGAATTATTTTGGAAGGATAGGGCAACTGCGACTTCCCGAGACAAGCTAGTCTAGCGCCGAGTTTCAGGCGGTGACTCTACCCGACCTCTAAACAGGAGAACACGCGTAGACAGGCGTAGCCACAACGGACGCCCCCTGAGGCCGGCTCACGAGGACCCTGCACCGGGGCCGAGCTCCTAGTAGTAGACACGGATCGTGAAATTGCTTACATGAGGATACATGTCGTTTGAAGCAGCAAAACCCGTCACTTTTTCCGGACCTAACTGACAAACCAACGGGTAATCCAGTTATTTGGCAAGGTGACCGAGTACCGGACTGTCCGTCCGTTCCGAGACTCTGACCCGCTTGACCCGCTTTCTCGTCCAAAGAGGACCATCGAAGATTGTCGGTTGCACTTGGTATTTGAATTCGCAATGAACGACAGCTTCTACTTCGTCTAAGATCAACAGGAGTATGTATAGAACGGAGCTCGGACACCCGCCGAGAGAAAACATTGCGGTCATGGCCGTTTGATGAGGCATCCCGATCAAGCAGAAGTCAATACAGTGCACTCATCAGGGCTCGTTTGTCGCCGTTTTCATCTGGACCTCTGGAAAAATTTCGATGATCATTTGCACAAAGTCGACGTTACGACCCGAAGCGAGGACAAGTGAGCGACGGGTCGAGTCCCGGTACTTGTTCGGCTCATCCGCTCCTTCTACAATTGTTAAGCCTTTCAGAGGGGTGATGAGATGGGCATGTGCACCAAAACTTGACTCCCCAAGCAAGATGACGTCGTTGTCGGCCAGCGAAAAAAGGCCCGCCAATGAGTTGCCGGTGTCGACGAGTGTGTAGTGCTTAAAGTCGAAAATTCAGAACGGTCGAGTTGGCGTTCTCCATCACGACCCGAATGTCGAGCTCGGCGAATGCTGCGCGCAGTTTGGAAATGATATCGTTGATGTGGGAGAGCTGCTCAAGCCGCGGGGTGCTTCCATCGTTCCTTCATACATCGCTGCGTCTCCCCATCGGATATGTACCCCCACAAGAGAGCGCGTTTCGACTCGCGGCATTACCTGGCGGCAGGGGTCGCTCCAGCCTACGGCCATCCAGGGCGCCAATCCGCTGCCGTACAAATAATATCTTAGTATTGGAGCAGTACTTTATCTTATCTAATGCTCCTTATAATAACTCACTTCTAGTTCTTAACGCTTCACTCCTTTTTTAAAAATAAGTTGCGGTAACAGTCGTTGAGATCTTCAAAAAGTTCCCTCACAACGTCATCAAGAATAATGGCGCGTCCCCGCTGATCCATCCGCCGTTTCACTGCAGGCCCATATTCGTACCTCGAGCCCACTCGACTGCAAGCCCCTCTGACCACGGCGTCTCGATGAGCTTGGGGCAAGTAGTCCAAACACTCGCAAATGATCAGCTTCATTTACTGTACTCATTGGACAGAGGGATTTGGGATGCGGCGTACCAGAGATGCGACATATTCTGCCGGCGGGGACTTGCCAAGCCTCGACATCGAGCGCGCCAAATCCTTTGGGGTTCAGGACCTCGTCGTGGTAGTAGCCATGTTCGGACAGCGTTTCCCCGAGGACAAAGGTCGAGTCAAAAAAGATGGAAAGGATGATGCCACCCTTGATGCGCTGCAGTGTTGAGCCAATGCCCTCCTCGTTCGCGACGGAGCGGATCCACAAGCGTGACGTCTCGCCGATCTTGGCAGATGGAGAGTGCCCTCCGTCTTTCCATGAATAGGCCATTTGCTCCGATGTTGATTTATCATGAAGGAAGGTGGCGAGCAGTAAGTTGCTGACAAAACCAGAGACCACACCGACGAGGAGAGCCGCCTTCGCCGTTGGTGGCCACATGCCAACCACGTTGCGCACTCGCATCCTGGCCGACCCCCTCATATCTAGTGGACATGTAGTTGAGCTACGAATGCCTTCAGCATCCTATTGCGGCTGCGTATGTGAAGACAGAACGTCATCGAGGGTTACGAGGGTAATAGAGTACTGACTGCACGTGTGGCGACGTACCAGCAGTGATTCCGACTCGGCGTGTAAATCGTGCTGACACAGATCATCGACGTCATCGACTGAGCATCGACACGAATGCGTCTGTTGCAGTTCCATCGACTGTCGGCGGGCGAAAGAGGGTGGAAGGAGACAAGAACCAGCCTCGGGCTGCGGGTGTGAGACTAGTCCCAACGGTGACGACATGGCTGTTTCTACGGCCCACCTGACTGTGCACGGGCTGTTTCTGATCGTCTATCCTATCCACGTAAGACAATCCCGGACAGCTAAGGTTCGACGAAGGCTGACACGAACCACGATCCTACTTTATTTGCGGTAGTTGTAAAAAACACCCATATCGAATCAATCCTCGACGTCATAGAAACAGGTAAAGCCTTAACGTTTTGACCGAATGGCACCTTGTCCTTCTCGACGAACGTCCTTGGCCGACCCCCCAGGCGGCCCCAGCGCGCCCGTCGAGCTATGTGAGGGGTGCGCCCCTCCCACGGGCCCTGCCCACAACTGAGACAACTTGCTCTCCTCTCGTTTGAATAGATTTGTCACAGTACCTTTGAATAGTCTTCTTTCCTTTAGGCAACTTAGACAACTTAGACGACTTAGAGGAGATCAACCTGGAACGAACCGAACACGTCAACAGTCGATTGTAGCAGTTCTCGCGACCTTTGAGGGATCGAACCCTTACAAGCTATGTGGATCAGCTCGGGCTCGGAGCTCAGAGTGCCGAATGTACGAACACGCAAGGCCACGATGTGTGTGGTCAACTGAAATGCATTGCGATGGTTCAGAGCCCAACTTCTTACCCACGCCTTGATCCTACACCTCCTTCCGGGCCCAATCGACCATCCTTTCTCCGACCCCGCCCACGACGCCTCGAACCCATTCCCTCTTCTTCCCTTGTCCACTGAACGTCACCGTCTTGGCCACGACCAAAGGCGTATTGTACATGACCCTTTTGATCCCAAGTCTCAACTTTTCGCGCCTCGAAGGCGTGCGAAGGACAATGAAGAGCAGGAAGGCGTAGATGTAGCGGTCAAGATGGGAGAGGCTATCGAACGCTGGATGATGGGGCACGGCGAATCGGACGGACGGCGGTTTGCCCGCTGACCTTAACCGTGTTGTGGTCGAGCTAGAAGATCGATTCGGGTTCCCCCTCAGCGTCGATGCCTTCGATGCGTCCAGAGAAGAATCGGCGAAATGCACATGCCCTTCGCGGGTGATCGTCGCCGCCGTCGCTGCCTTCGAGCTGATCGAGGACTCTAACGTTCTTTCCTTCATCGCCATCCGCGTTTGCGCGACCCTCGGGTTCCTCAAGGTCACCAGCCTCAACAAGACTCGAACGACGAACTCGATTCTCGCCTTGAGGTTGCGATGCAAACTCAGGAATCGCAACGCAGCTAGGTAGGTCAACGTGCGAACCAAGTCTCGCTTCCTTCGACGCTCATGGTGAGGTCGAGGGACTTTGGTCGGATCGACGGAACGGGACGGGACGACGGCGGGATAGCCGTAGTAAGGGTTCGAGATATTGTAAGGGGAGAGATCGGTCTGTGACCCTCCTAACCGAGCTGAAGACAGACGCGATGCGTGGAGGTACATGTGTCGTCGAGAAGGGGAGACGTCCCTCGAAGCGGCGCGCGAGGAGAAGCATGAGGATCGCGCCGAGGTCACCGTCGATCCGATTCGGCTGGCCCCTTCTTCCCCTTCGCCCCCTGCTCCATCTTCCTCTTCACCGACCAAACTTGTCCCACCGCTAGACAGAACCGTTTCCGGACCTTCGGTACCCTCCTCCCTGAAACTCGTCTCTTCGGGAATGTCGTCCGCTTCCGACCCGGAATCGTCAGACTGGATCGCCGCCTGAGTAGCCGCCAGTCGTTCTTGAAGGTCGGCAAAGCTCGTCACCCTTCGTAGAGCCCCGGCGGCACCGGAAGCGATAGTCGTAGGGGTCAAAGCCCCCGAGCCCAGACCATTCGATTCGTGTCGAGTCTGTTCAACCGCTTCTCCAGGCGAAGTGTCGCTCGCGAGGGGATCATGGGCAGTCGCTGCAGGGGTGGCTCGAGGACTCCGTCGCCAAAGGGTCGGAATGAGCAGAGCGAAGCCTCTCAGCCTACTCTTGGTCGGCGTCACGGTCTGCTTCGAAGTCAGAGGTGTGGTCGAAGTGATGGGTGAAGCTGGTAGCAACTGAACGCCTGGTAGTGGACTTGTCGCTGAGGACGGTGAGCTCGCTTGCGTGTGGGACGAAAGTTCGAGCGAGGCTTTCTGCAGCGGGGATGCCGGCGTCATGAGCATATTTCTCGGTGCTCGGATCGAAGGGTTCTCGTTCGTGGAGGAGCGACGCGAATGTCCTGGTGTCGTTGCTCTCAAGTTCGTGGCTGATTGGAAGACGTCAGAATGCAAGGTCGAAGAAGAAGGTGAGAGGGAAGGTGATGGTGAAGGGTAGGCGCTCGTGCGCGGCGAATTCGGAGCCGAGCGAAGTGCCGGGGCAAGAGGTGTCGGGGAATAAGTGGTGAAGATGGGATTTACCGGCGTGTATTCATAGTCGACCTTGCCTCCGTGTTCTGAACGAGAATTGTGTTAGTCGTCGTCGGTTTGTATGCTAATTAGTGCAACTCTTGTCAAATTCAGAACTGACCAATTAGTAGATGGTCTTCGTCAAAAAACTCGAGGAGATCCGTCTTGGTCGGGAACAGGATTCTCTCGAGCGCAGTCTTGGGCAATACGCGCTTTGCGAGCTGCCACATTCCGGCGTACATCCAGCCGTAGTTGAGGACAAAGACTGCAAAAGGGACTGAGGTCAGATTGCTCATCGTGCCGCCGAGTTTGGATGGTCGTTCGCGTCACTCACTAGCACCGACCATGCCAGGAAAGTGCTGCTTGAGCATGTCCATAAAGAATGGCAGCAGCTCAACTTCCTGTTGGACGACCGCAGACGCGCCACATTAGCCTTGTAATAAAAGCCGCCTGGGGAGAGAAGCAGACTTGTTCCTCACCAGATTGGCCATCCCTGCGCCTTCGAGATCGACGATCATCACGATCTGCAACATGACCTGGTCCTTGCCTTCTTCTTCCTGCCTATCCGCCTCTTTACTGAGTGCGGTCAACCACTTCCGTGCAACCTCCCACCCGAACTTGACAAAGTTCTTGAGCTCGTCCAGCTGGCCATCCTCGGTCCTCGTTACGCGTCGGAGATTGAGCACCCCACACGGGCGACCGAAGCGGTCCCTCAACGAAGGGTGGAAGAAGAAGAGTGGCGTTTCGAGGTAGATGGGGTCGATCGATTGGTGGCTCAGCGAGGTGAAGGACGACGACAAGCGGAACGAGAGCGTCGCCTGCAAGAGCTTGTAAGCTGCCGGGGCCGCCTGGAGACGAAGGTAGTCAGGTACATGAACCGCGTCGATGGTCTGTCTCCCTCTGATGGGGGTGTGAAGGCTGCCGAGGCGGAAAGACAAGTCCTTGCCAGATCGCGCCAGAACCGCCGAGAAGAACGTCCCAGATCCGTGCCGCAACCGCGTCCACGACGTCCTGCATCCTGATCACCCCCAGTCCCCCCTTGAGCTTGGCTGTGAACACGATGTCTCTGCCGTAGCTGGTCCTGCCCTTGCCCCCACGGACGAAATCGACGAGCATGTCATCGAGCTTCTTGACGACTTCGGGCGGCGGGATGTCGGCTGCAAGGAAGTGCAGGATCTTGGGGATGGCGTACCGATTGACGTAAAAGGCACGGGTGTGGTGCGTGAGCCAGCGATGCTGGACCGCCTCCAGCATTGCCTCGAGGCGTTCGATGAGATTCGCGTAGGCGAGTTCGGTGTCGCCGCTGGGGTCGAAGGGGAGGCCGATCCACTCGAGCGACTCGCCTGCGGCCTTGACGACGAGCGGGCGTTCCCCCGGGTCCCAGCGGCGTCCGATCGGTAGGACGACCGTCTTGTCCGTGTTGAGCCGGCCATTCGTTGCCTGCCTCCAGTCGAGCGCCAGGTCATCGAGCAAGTTGAGTGACTCCAAGCCCGCGACGGCGACGACAACGTCATCGGCAAATGCAAGTGATGTAATGGCGCGGCTCTGTGGGTACGGATAAAGGGCAGGGATTGCAAGATTCAGCGCGATGTTTCGACGGTGTAGAGCATCCAGGAACGGCTGAAACACGATGTCCCAGACCGATGACGACGCCGGGTCCCCTTGGCCGAGCCCACACGTCAGTCGCACCGGCGCCGTCAGGAACCCATTGATGATGTAGCGAGCCGAGGTCGAGTCACCCGAGTAGAGCATCCTCAGCACGCGAAGAAAGATGGCAGGAGCGCCCAGAGCGTCGAAGATGGCAAAGATCCAGTCATGCTCGACGAGGTCGTAGGCGGATGATTGGTCAAGAGACAAGAGCGCGGCCATGGGGAACTCGGTCCTGCGCGCACCAAGTTCCTCGACCAGGAGACGAAGGTGTAGCGCAGCGTCGGCCGATCGGCGGTCCTTGACGAATCCGTGCTGCTGCGGCGGGAGGAGATCGGGCAGAAGGTGGTTGAGTCGGGCGACGTAGACCTTGGTAAAGATCTTGTAATCGCACTCGCGCAGGGTGATGGGGCGATACGACGAGAGTTCGGCGCGATCGGCATTCTTTTTGTGGCGCTTGAAGATGAGGCGCACGAGTCCCTGGCCCTGCTTGGGAGAGAGTGAACCGCGCTCGATCATCGCGTTGTAGGCCTTGGTCAGCACCTTGGACCACGCCTCGGGTGCGGTCTGGTAGAGTTCGTAAGGCACGCCCGACGGTCCCGGCGATCGCCCCGGGTGCGTCGTCCCGATCGCGGCCACGACCTCGTCCTCGGTGATCGGTCGCTGGAGTAAGTCGATCTGCGATTCCGAGAGTCGGCGCAGAAAGAGCGGATCCGAGCGCGGGTCGTCGCAAGTCCGCGCCGCCCTGATCGGCGCGAGGAATTCGTCCCGAAGTCGAGCGACGCGGTCCGGGTCGCGAGGCTCGATGTGGTAGAGGCGCTGAAAATGCGCCTGCGTGTGGTCAAGAGCAATATCAATGTCATGCGTTAGCTCTCCGCTGCTCAAGCGCAGTGCTGTGATCTTGGAGTCCGAGTTCCGCGCCGCGAGCTTGGCGTGGACCGGCCGCGACAGTCGTTCCTCGGAAGCGATCTCGGGGACGTGGGCTCGGATCCGGAGTAGGCGCGCGCGCTCCTCGACCGCCCGCTTGAGTTCCTCGGACGTCCTCGTCCATTCTGCCGTTTCCTCCGCCCCCCATACCAGTAACGCCTCCAGATCCTGCACCCTCCTCACCAAATACTCCATGCGTTCCGACCGCTCCCAATGCAGCCTCCTCGCCAGCTCACCACCCCTGTCCTTGCACGCCTCCAAAATCTCCTCGAGCTCCCGCACCGGTTCCTCCCCGCCTGCCCCTTCCAACCATCCTTCCATCATCCGCTGAAATTCCACCGTCTTGAAAGTTGTGGTGTTGATTTGATGAAGTTGGTTTGATGTGGTAGGTAGGCTACGCTGTGGGAGAGCCGCATCAAGATCGTCTGAGAGAGCCAGCACGATCAGGACCGGCCGGTGATCGGAGAGCTCCTTGGGATAGTCGTAGATCGTCGAGGCCTGGTCGAGCCTTTTCTGGTGAGTTCGTTGTAGGAGAAAGTAATCAAGCCGGGAAAATGAGTTGGGTCGCTTGCGATTGGGGTTGGGTCGAGTGAAAGATGGGGTGATGGGGTGCTTGTAGCGGATGCAGTCCGTGTAGGCCGAGTTGAGCTTGCCGATCAGGATCGGCCAGTGGTGGTGGCGCCGACTTTGGTTCCGCCGATCGACTTCTGGGCGCGGGCAGTCCTTGAGATCGCCGCCAAGGAGTCGGAGGTGGGATTTCTGTGTTTCGTGGAAGATCACTTTGTCGAAGAATTTTGCTCGTTGTTTTGGTTCAACGGGCGCGTAGATGTTGTTCATTTCGAAAATTTTAGTGTCGCCCCGCAGACGAAAGGAGGTGACCAGGATCCGTCCGTTGAGTGCCGAGTGGGTGCGCAAGAGCTCGGCGTCGATCAGGGGGGAGTCAGCCGGAATCAGAGTCAGACAATGTTGGTTGATGAAGAGCTTGCCCTCGTACTCGTCCTTGATGAGTTGACAGAGGTGCGGTCTGATGAAGTGCTCTTGTACGAGAATGGCCGATGCTTTGAAAGTGGATAGGTAAGCGTAAATGTTGCGTCGTTTCTCCGGGACCCCCATGCCCCTCAATTGATTTTTATTTTTTTTTGTATGAAACTCATCGCTAATTTGCAAGACGAGAAAACCCTCTACGGAACTAAAGGAGATGCTGCCCAGTATGCACGATGATGACCACAACCGCCGCTCGATGCGTTGTAACTAGCAGAACAGACCAACCCGATACATCCGAGTTCAAGTCCCCCCACCCACGGTTGCTTCCTCCCAGAGACGAATGAAAGGAAGATTGAAGATAATACACAAGGAATCGGGAAACGATGGAGGAATTGTTGGTGGTGGTACATGGGCTGTACAGGCGAATCCGATCATAGTTGTACAGTTGAACCTTCTTCGATCTTTTGACTTCAGACCCACTCTGAGACCGCCCTACTCCTTGAAGCCCCTTAATTCTTTGACACGCGTCGAACAAGGCCTCCGATGGCACAAACATCCCGCTCAATCCGAATGATTCACGTGGTCCAAAGGGGGGATGTAACCCCCTGCGACCGCAGCAATCACCTACCCCTTGTACCCAACTGCGCTGGATCTGCACCGCGGATTCCAAACCCCTTTTCGGTTACCAAAGTCGGCCCCCCCCCCTCGCGACCGCACGACCCCAGATCACCCCTATTCAATGACTGCAACTGCGAAACAGGCCTACTTCGCACAAAAACACACAATCCATAGATTTCCGGGGAAAGTCACGGAGCATGTGACAGTCCATTGGACACGCCTCGGTCTGCAGCGCGGGCGGGTGGCCGACAACACCGGCGCGCAGCTGGAGACAGGAGGCGGGGTCTACCTTCCGCAGGGGCCTCGCTTCCCTGCGGCGTACTCCCAATCTCGGAACGCACACTCGAGTCCCGTTGTACGTGCAGGTGGTTCCCAATCACCGCAGATACTGGGGAAAGAAGGAGCATGAGGCCCACGACGGTGATGTCTTTGGGTGGAACCTCGCTCGAGTGTGGATGTGTATGGCGGTTCGGTACCCGAGTCACCCGCCGCGCGGCCGCGACTCCGAGCGAGCAGCAAAGCAAGGAGAGGCGAGCCACGCAGGCAGTTTGTGCCGGCCTTGAACAGGAGATCACTGAGTCGCTCGACCGAAAGAGAAGACAGACCCGGCCCTTGAGAGGAGTGGAAAACTCACGGCGTAGTCCAGGAGAGGGCCAAGGGGATCCGCTTTCGCTGTGTGTCATCGTGATGTGGCAGAAGCTCGAACCAAGGGCGACAATGCCCGCCGGCGCAAAGAACCCGAGGCTCCTGGGGAGTACGGAAGCCTATGAGGAGGAATGGCAAAAAGAGCGAGAGAAAACAGGTTCAGTATTCTGGCGTGTTTGGGAGACATTTTGGAGATTGAGAAAGAGGGAAAGGGGACTTGTGATTTTTATTTGGTTTTTGGCTTGTGGTTCTTGGCTGGGTAGGGAGGAGCGCCGTCTACTTCATCGTGCCAATCTGAGCTCCAACCTCTCCTTCAGTCCCGCCATCTCCTTGTCCATGCTCGACATCGCTCTGGCGTGGCGATGGAGATCCCAGCGTCGGTTGCTGAGAGTGTCGAGCGCCAGCGCAATGAAGGCGCGGATTGGGCGCTTTTTCGACGTCGGAAGGCGAGCGCGCAGTCGAGGGAGGCCGTGCTCGATCTGAAGTGCCGTGTAGTCGAGGTCGAGGATCGACACGACCCCCAGCGCGTCGCAGAGAACGGACCTAGCTGCTTGCCAAAATTGAGAAGAGTCAGGGCAATCATGCCAAAAGTGAGTAAAGTCATCCTCCACCCCTGCCAGGCTGCATGCCTGCACGAGGCAGCAGGCTGAGTCGCCATGCCGCTGCACAAACTGGCGCTTCCGCGTTGGCGTGAAGTGGTACGCCAGCTTGAAGTGCACCTCGCGCTCGCGGGCCGTGGCGGGCCCGGTGTGGAACCACACCCAGAAGAGTCGCCTTTCTTTGGGTGTGGCGAGTGATCCAGGGCGTTGTGTGTGGTCGAAACGTCGATGGTTGATGACGCGTCGAAGTCGCGCAATGGTGTAAGGTCTGTCCAAGTTCAACATTCTCCACTGATCAGCACACAAGGGGCCGGAGGGGAGGGGAAGTTTTTGATCAGGCATGCCGACCGGAGTCGCTCTGGGCAAGATGTGCTCGAGGGGACCGCCGGGCCGGACTCCAGGTGCTCCAACAACACGAATGACGGGTGGTCGACGTGCGAGGACGGGAACAGGAGGCGGAAGCGGCGGGATGAGGCGATCGCCTGCGACCTGGATCCACGCCTGGACTTGATCGCGCTTCCATTGCCAAAGGTTGGACAGCTCCGAGCCGTCGCCTTGGGGATGCTTCTCAGGGGTCCAGGGCACCGTTGGAGCTGCGGGGTATTGGGCTCGCGCATAGATGTCAGCGATGGTGCGTTCGAAACTGAAAAGCTTCGCCAAACGCTTATCCTGCTCCGAGAACGCCCGCGAGTCATGCAGACCAGGTTGGAGAGGAGAAAGAGAAAGAAAATTGGAGACCGAAAGTTTGGCAGGATCGACGACGGCAGGGTAGCGTTCAGCGACCGAGAGCACCGCTCGCCAGCGGGGATGTAGCTCCCGGGGTGCGTCGGCGTTCCTCCACGTCCACAGATCCGTAGCAAAGTCAAAGGTCGGAAGCGCTCGCCGGATGGAACTCCGAGCCAGATCGCTCCAAATCGCAGTTGACCCGCCGGCCAGCACGTCCCAAATCCGTACCGAGACTGAATCCACCACATCTTGGATGCTCACGACGCTGAGACCACCTCGCGCCCGTGTCGTGAAGACGACCGATTGCTTGTAGTCACTGCGCCGCGGTCCTCCCTTCACAAAGTCGGCAAGCTTGCGCTCGATCGCCTTGATCACGTCGGATGGCGGTACGTCGGCGGAGAGAGAGTGCAGCACCTTGGAGATGCCGTAGCGGTTGAGATAGAAAGCCCGGGTATGATGCGTCATCCATCGGTCGCGCACCGAGAGAATCACTCGATCGACCCTTCGCTCAAGATCATGGAATCCCAGCCTGTTGTTGCCGTCAGGCGCAAACTGGAGACCGATCCAGGGAAGAGACTCGTCCGGTGCCACGAACGACAGTTTGGACAAGTCCGCGCGATCCCACAACGTCGCGCCCAATGGCATCACCACGGTTTTGTCGGTGTTTAGACGGCCGTTCGTCGCGAGTCGCCAATCCCGAGCTAACGCCTCGAGCGAAGCAATAGCTTCCGGTCCAGCGACAGCGACGACGGCGTCATCCGCGAACGCCAAATCGGTGATGCATCGAGTCTGCGGACGAGGAGCCAGCTCCGGAAGAGTGATAGTCAGCGCAATGTTGCGTCGACTGAGAGAATCAAGGAAGGGTTGGAATACCACATCCCAGACAGAAGAAGAGAGAGGATCGCCCTGGCCAAGACCGCACAGGAGTCGCACCGTCTCGGTAAGGAAACCGTTGACAATGTACCGCGCTGTGGACGTCTCGCCGTTGTAGAGCATCCGCAAGACGCGCTGGAAAGATTCCGGCGCGCCGAGAGCCTCAAACACCGCAAAGACCCAGTCGTGCTCGACCATGTCGTAAGCCGAGCTCTGATCCAGGGAGAGGAGCGCTGCTGTCGGGAACTCTGCCCCACGACCCCTAATCTCATCGATCAGGAGCCTCAGATGCAAAGCCGCGTCCGCTGGTCTTCGCCCTTTGACGAACCCATGCTGTCCGGCCGGAAGAACATCGGGGAGGATCCGGTTCAGACGAGCCACGTAGACCTTGGTGAAGATCTTGTAGTCGCATTCCCGCAAGGTGATCGGACGATACGATTTGAGGTCGCACCGCGCTGCACCAGGTTTGTTGTGTTTGAACAAGAGGCGCACATTCGCCTGGCTCTGTTGTGGAGTAAGGGAGCCTCGAGTAATCAGCTCGTTGTAGGCTCGAGTCAAGAGAGGGGCCCAAAGCAAGGGGCAGGTTCGATACATCTCATAGGGGACCCCTGAAGGACCCGGAGATCGACCTTCGTGCGTGGTTCGAATCGCTGCGAGCACCTCGGCCTCGCTGATGGGCTCGGCAAGAATGTCGACGTGCGAATTCGAGAAGCGCCGAAGGAAGCGAGCGTCGGAAAGCGGGTCGTCACAAGGTCTTGCTGATCTGATGGGTCCCAAGAGCTCATCCCGCATCGTCACGACCTGTTCCGGATCCTTCGCTTCGACAAGGTAGTGCTGCTGGAAATGAGAATGGGTGTGCTCGAGCGCGCGCTCAATGTCAGTGGTGAGCTCGCCATCAGCGAGCCGGATACTCTGAAACTTCACATCCCGGGACCGAGCAGCCAGTTTGGCATGAACCGGACGACTGAGACGTTCCTCGGATGCAATCTCGGGAACGTGCGCCCTGATCCGGGACTGCCTTGCTCGCTCGTTCACAAGTTTGGTGAGAGCGTCGTGGGTGTTCGTCCAGTCGATGATGTCAAAGGGACTCAGCACCCGACGAGACTCAATGTCCTGCAGTCGAGATACCAGCATCATCTCGAGGGCGTTGCGCTCCCGAAACAGACGCCGAGACAGCTCGAGAGCTTGGACCCGAGACTCCGAGAGTACGCGCTGAAGGTCCGCGACCGGATCCCCAGACGGTGCTTGCTCAAGGAGAGGAGTGACGAACTCCTTAAACTCGGCGTGTTTGAAGGTCGACGAGTTGATGCGGGTCAGAAAATGAGCCGCCTGGGGAAGGCAGAGCTCCGCTTCGACCTCGGCACCACTTGCGCGCAGCCTAAATGTGACCGTAACCGGTCGATGATCCGACATGGATCGAGAGATATTGTACAGAGTGGAAGCAGAAACGATCCGTCGCTCGTGTCGCCGCTGCACCAGAACAAAGTCGATGCGCGCGCGCGAAATGAGCCGGCCGTCCTTGCTGAGATGCGGGCGCGTGGTCGCCGGCGACAGTGGGTGCATGAGCCGAATGGCATCCGTGTACGCCCCGTCGAGCCGAGACATAAGCGCGGGCCAGTGGTGGGTGTTCGGGCGGTCCACCTGTCGCACTCGATCCACCGCGGGGATAGGGCAGTCGTTGAGATCGCCCGCGATGACCCGAATGTGAGAGGAGACGGTCGCCCGAAAGTGAAGGGAGGTGAAGAAGAGGAGGCGCTCGGCGGGTTGAACCGGAGCGTAGATATTGTTGAGTTCGACGACGTCCGTCGAACCCCGCACATCGAAGGTGGTCACGAGTAAGCGCCCGCCAAGAGACTGACGCGTGCGACGATGACCACCGAGAAGAGGAGAAGAGCTTGGAATCAAAGTGAGGCAGTGTTGAGAAAAGTAGGCCTCGCCCTGGTGGGACTGGGCGTACTCGTGGCGTATGTGAGATTGTCGTGATTTAGGAACATTGTGTTCCTGGAGAAGGATAGCAGAAGGGGGAGGTGTGAGCGAAGTGAAATACGAAAGAAGCAGACGACGTCGTTCAGGGGTATTGAAGCCCCTGTTGACGTTCCAGGTCATGATGATGAAGTCAATCATTACGATCGCGCCTTCGTTGCAGCAGCAGCTCCCTTGATGGACAACATAGGTCCGAATGTGGGTGAGGGGAGCGGGTCCGCAGCAGTCGATTCGTTCCAGTCCGATGTGCGCGCGACGCTGGTGAGACGCTGGATACGCTCGGACCGGCGAAGACCCTGGGAACTTCCATCGTCCACCTCCTGCTTGGGCTTGGGCTCGGGCTCGGGATCAAACACTGGACCTGGAGACGGCGAAGGCATCCAACCGGTCACAGACGGGGTGCGGTCCAACTCGGTGATCTCATCGTATAGACCAGCATCCTGTTTGCGCTCGCGATCCGACACACGATTCATCCAGTCGTCGGGAAGGCCGTCCATATCAAGCTGATGGTGACTGGCCGATCGGGAGCGCGTCAGCTCAGGGGTATGCTCAGGAGTCGTCGAAACAATCTCAGGCACAGACCCCGTCTCGGCCGACTGCGATTCCCCTTCTTCCGCGTCACTCGTCTCCGTGTGTTCCTCCTGGTTCCCCTCCGCTCCGCGGTCCTGCAGATCCGACAGATCCGAAGGCTCCAGCGGCGGCACCTCCTGCTGTTGTTCCAGCTGTGCCTCGACTACGCTCATCGCGTCCTCGTCGTCCTCGAGGGCCTGAGCGGGCTCCTCCTGCGCCTCCTCGGCTACGTCGCCGGCCAGACTTGCGAATGGGTTTGCGGCGACGATGAAACCGCGAGGGGCGGATGCTATGGGTGTAGAGCTTTGTGAACGAGTAGGGTAGACTCGTGGTGAGTTGTTAGTGTCCCTTGTGGGAGATGCGTTCTTCTTTGAACGCTTGGACGCGACAGGAGACATTGGGGGAGAGTGAGAGGCTACATCACCTCTGCGTTGTTTTTGGGGGGTCGAGGTTTGCTCGATGTTGCTTTGGGGCTCGGCCTGGGGCCTTTGGTTGTTGTTGTTTTTCTGGGAGGCCTGCTGACGCTGGACCGGCTTTTGAACGCAGTTGTCGGAGTGGCCTACAAAGCCGCATCGGCGGCACGAGGCTTCGGCCTCGTAGTCGTGGCGAAGGGGCGTGAGTGTTGCGAGTCGTCCCCGAAGGTCGATCCTCGTCGGTAGAACCTGCCGAAGTTGAGCACCGTTGTTCTTGAACAGGTCGTCGTCGTCGAACTGGACGATGGCCGCGTAGTTTCCTCGAGCGACGAGGTACGAGCCTTGAACGACCGTTAGAGGCTGCTGGAGTTGGAGCAAGTCGCACTTGTGGCCGTCCCCGGTAAGCTTGGCGACGACGCCTTGCAGTTTGTTCCAGAGGTCGTCGTTCGTGTATTCGGCCTCAGGACTGATAACGAAACGCAGTTCGACGACGTTTTTGACGAACGCCAAGCGCTTGCGGACTTGGGCAAAGGAGCGTTTCCACTCGATCTTGGTCGCCGCGTCGTGGACTTGGTCGAGCGCCGCTGCGCTAGCGCAGCGCACCACGAACTTGAACCGGGTGTTACCGCTTTGGATGATCGATTCCGGTGCGACTCCATGGATGATTGGAGCGTATTTCTGGAGCTCGGGCGGGAGGACAACTCCTGCGGGCAGGTTAAAACACAACGACGTGTCGGGCGACAGGGTACGGAGCACCTTCGAGTACAACTCGGACTTCTCGCGTTCGGTGGCCACGCCGGTGTGTTCGAACGTGACTTCCAGAACGGCACCAGACGTGTCGGTAATTGGTTTCGTTGCATTGAGTGCGCTGAAGCGCAGGGAGGTGGCCCGGTCCTTGCCGAAGCCGAGTGCGTCTTTGAGCACAAGGATGCGGGTGCCCTGGCGTGTGCCATCTTCGACACTGATCATCTTCAGGATTCTCGCGACATCCTCTTTCCTCTTCTTTTCTTCATCACGCTTTTCCTGGTACAGCGCTAGGCCGGGGTTCGCTGGTCCCTCGGCGGCATCGGCTTCCGCCCCCGCGTCACCACGTGGTTGTCCCGTCGCTGCCGGCTCCGGAGGGCCGCGGCCCGGATCAGGCGGTGCCTGGTCGGACATCGGGTCGATAGCTGGTGTAGCAGTTGATGTATTCGATGTATTGACGTTTGCAGAGGTAGGGTAGTGCGATTGGGATGAAAGATGAAAGATGAAAGATGAAAATTGAAACTTGTTCCAAAAAGTTGGTTCTGTATACATCAAGCGCGACGCTCTGCGATACTGATTTTGCATCGCAGAAAGGCTGAGATGGTCGAGTGGTCTAAGACGGAGGACTTAAGGTAGTTTCTCTGGTTCACTCGTGTGTTCCATTGAATATAGCTTTCAAGCAACCCTCTCCGGAAACGGGCAAGGGTTCGAACCCCTTTCTCAGCAAAATAGAATTTTGCCACTCGCCTGGTTTTTCTTTTGGGTTTAACAACAAAGTAGAGATGGCTTCTCTCCTTTCTTTTTATAGTCACTCGGCGGCTGCTTGCCGACGGCCGGAGAAGCGATCGACATTCCAGTACGGTTAGTCCTCCGCAAACAAAGAAGAGGACACCAGTCGGAGCCGCTGTGCGACGCCGTCTGATACGTGCACGTGAGAAAAAAAAAAAGCAAACACAGCGAAACCCCAAACATCCCCACTTCTTCTCCATCATCTTCATCTTCGAGTCTGACCTGTCCCGCCGCGCTGCCAGTTGAAGCAGCGGGTGACGATGTTAGCCGCAGCTCGCAACTTCATGTTCGAGCAGAGGGAACTACTAGTAGGTAGTCACAAGTGGTGGGCATGAAACTCACTTTTTGTGGACAAAGTTGTTGATTCATTATTGATGCCGGTCATGACGTCTTGCACTGCCGATTGGCGGACAAGGAAAACCCCCTCTAACGCCAAATCCCGAGGTGGAGGTGGATGACGTACGCAAGAGGTTGACGGTGCGGTGAAGGGGAGGTTGACGATCAAGATCAAGGTCAAAGGAAAAGCAGCATGAAATGAGGGCACGTCGAAGGTGGAGGAGCACTGGGGAGGAGCAGACGTAGAGGTGAAGACAAGGGATCAAAGTGGAGGTGGAGGTGATTTGAGGTGGAAGCGAACGTGATGGCGATGGGGAAGGGTGAAGGGTGAAGGTGAAGACGAGAATAGATGTAGAGGTGATGGAGGTGAAGATGGTGTGATGTAAAGGTAGATGAAGATGAACGGGCATGCAAAGGTAAAGGTGAGAGCAAGGTCAGCCCAAGTCCGTCGTACGAGGTCGGGTCCGGCCGATGATGGCAGCTGCGGTGGCGGTGGCGGTGCATGCTCGGAGGTGTGCACAAGCGGCACTAACCCGATACAGTGACAACCAAAAACCTCTCCCAAACTTTTTGCCTTGCAAGACGACCAGGACTGCCGTGGGCCCCTCTTCGATCAAGAGCGTGCGATCGGAGGCTGGTGACGATCCGAGTCAAGACGAGGAGGGCAGTGGTCAAGTCAGCGACGGTGGTACTTGCAACGAGTGGGAGGGATGAACTCGCGGTGGCTGATGGTACACTACTGCCGACTTCCACCACCTACCGCCTCGGTGCTGCGTCGATGCGCTAGTCGGTTACGGCCCATTGGTGTAGGAGCCATATGAGAGGTACTCGTCAAAAAATAAGAAGGAAGGAGAGAGAGAAAGGTGAGGGGGGGGGCGCTTTTATACTCGCGCCCAGGCCAGTCTTGGCACTTATCAAGCGACTCTAGGTAGGATTGATTCTGACTCAGGGTCAATGAGTCCTTCACTACTGACCTAGCCAGTGTGCTTAACTGCGTTTCCTCTGACTTTTCCAGAGATTTCTAGGTATTAGGATATAGCGTGCGGCTGAGAACCTTATTTTGGGGTGCATTCTTTTATGTAGTAGAATATAGTGTCATTTTGAAATGATAAATGATCAACAAAGATGAGATCCTATTCGAGTCCATTTCACTTTGAAAAGGCTCGTTGGCGCTCTTAACCTCTTGGTGCGCACGCGCAACCTTTCCCGCCCGCGCGCGGCGGGAATGCAGTCTGCGCGTAGCGCAGAAAAAATTCTGAGCGTTGTACAGCTCGTAGAGTAGTTTTGAGAAATTATTCAACACTAGGCGGCCCTCATATTTGGACATTTTCAGTCAGAATCCGGGAAAAATGTTGGACATTTTGCCTCGAAAAAGGCCGTTTTTAGAGGGCCGCCTATGGCTGGGCTTTCGGGGGTCCTCTCTAGGTCAAGCTATACGAAATTGCTTCATCCGTGCTAATGATGCTAGCCCGCGCCCCCGCCGCTCGGCATCGCAGCTCCCTCGGCGCTGCGGTCTTCCGAAAGGAGACCTCTCAGTCACCCGAGGTCACCAAGTCGACCTGATTTGGATAGGGTTCGAGTAGCGAGACATGGAAGACGGGATGAATGCGCATCGTCGAGGGAAGGTCCAACTCGTAGGCGACGAGATTGACGATGCGCTTGATGGCAAAAGGTCCGAGTTTGTTGGAGTCGAGCTTCGAGGAAGGCCGAGTGGTGCGAATGTTGTGTCGGTTGAGCATGACCTTTTGAACGAGCACGAGAGGAGGCGTGGGATTACGACGAAGGTTGGCGTAGCGAGCATGAGTCTCCTGGGAACGACGGATCTGATCTTGCGCAAATTGTTGAGCATCGCGAAGACCAACGAGGTGTTGTCGAACGTCGGGGACAGGAGTCTCGTGCAGGGTAACTTCGAGCCTTGGGTAGTAACCGCGAGAGGCGAAAAAAGGAGTCATCCCTATGCTCGAGTGAAAGGAATTGTTGTAGGAGAACTCAGCTAGGGGGAGCAAGTCATGCCAATGCAGCCTGAGTTTGAGGCGAAACAGAAAAGGATCGGCCGACAGCAGCTCTTCGCTTCCCGTTCGCGACCACATGACTCGACGAACACCGACCCAGCAACCGACATGAGCTCGCACAGTCCGACTCCTTCACGCACTGCAGCCGCCCACCTAGTGAAAGCCACCTCGACCTCGGCTCCCAACGATCTCGTAGCTTCTCCCTGCACGTCCTCCTCTTCGACGACGGACGATTGCGAATCGTTGTACCTCGTCGCGCAATCCCTGTTGGCACAGGTGGTGACGCTCTTGGAGGATGTTGTCGTATCGGATCAACAACTGACTACGGCCAGCGAGTACGTTCCGGGCAGTACGATTGGGAAACACCTTAGGTCAGTACAGGTACAGCAGCCAGCGCTTCTCCGATGCTCGCCGACAATGGGCTGCGAACGCGAGAGAGAGAGAGAGAGGATGACGTCGCTTGCGAGGGCAAAGAGCAACATCATGACTAGGATGTGACGCGGCACGTTGGCTGATTCAAAGCCTGATCCTGATCCTACAGACACCTGCATGATCACTACCGACTCTTATTGGACTCGTTACTCCTCGCAACGCCACACGACGCGTCGTCCTCCTCGTCCTCGCCGTCCCCAGTCGAGCTCTCCTACGACGTTCGATCGCGCAACATCGCTTCCGAGACCTCCCACAAAGCCGCACTGGAGGCCTTCATCCAGCTCCAACACCGTCTCGAGACCGAGACGAGGAGTGGCACCGCGATCGAGCCCGATCGGACGATCCGGTTGGAGGCGGTCACACCGTTCAAGGTTCGCGTCGAGTCGAGTTGGGCTAGGGAGGTGAATTGCTTCTCTCTCGGATCGAAGAAACATGTTGTCCATTGACCGAGAATGCTGATGTGGTCAGTCGGGTTCTGTCACCACGCACTCTGTCCCTCGCAGCTCTGGTTCGTGAGCTTGCATGCGACACATCATTTGGCGCTCGTGAGGGTGAGTTTTCTCAATTCAACCCAGATTCAAATCATGATCCCACAACTTGGCCTTGACCTTGACCTCGACTTTAAAACCCATTCCAGGTCGTAGCGACCGAACTAGGCCTCACCGTCCGGGACGAGTTTGGAGTGGCCCCTTCGACGCTGGTCGCACGGACCCAAAAGCACGACGACGAGACGCAGACCCGATCCGAAGCGGAAGACAAGGTCGAGCACAAGATCAAACGCGATGAGCAGAAGCACGAACCGGGAAGAAGTGCCAAGAGGAGGGAGTCCAAGTTGTAGGATAGATTTCGCCTCGGCGATCGCATCGCTGTCGAGATCATTAGAGGGCCACTGGAATGATATTGCATCGTGGCTATTCGCTGATGAGAAGTATGGAGACATGTAGGACCGACAATAGTCAAGTGAGCTCGTCGAGAAAGTAACAAGGAAGAACACTCCGGCTTAAGCTGGGTCCCTCGTGTGTACGGTCACTCTACGATACAGGGGCCAACACTACCTGGGCTCGATCATGGAAAGTGATACAAGAGGTGGTGCTTTGCTTCTTTCCCCGCTTGTTACGGTGAGGAGAGAGGCGAAAAGCTGTGGCGATCGAGAGACGAAGCGATCCTGACCGAAGTCGCGGATGCTCGTGCGAGAGAGAAGAGGAAAGGAAAAGGGCGTCGCTTCGCTGGCGCGTCCGGGTTGCGCGCCGCGTCTAATTGGGCATTAGGACTGCAAGTGATCTAAAGGGGAACTGGGCCGTGAAAGGGACGCGTCGCGCGGTTCACTATACAATTTGGGCTCGCGTTGACGCGTCGGCACAAGTCAAAGCTCGCGCTCAGTCGTCATCGCACTCCCTTCCCCTACGAGTACACCCAGTCATGGCAGCTACTCTAGATCATCAAGATGACGACACCCCCATGCTCGATGTCCCCCACCCGGCATTGGATAAGGGCAAGTCGAGAGCGAGCGCGAGTGCGAGCAGCGGTCTGGACGCGTTGGCGATGGATGTCATGCCCTGGGTTGAGAAGTACAGGCCGGTCACGTTGGACGATGTGGTGGCTCACAAGGATATCATCTCGACTAGTAAGTTCTCAGCCCGAGGGTGCCTTCACCCGACGAGCAGGAGAGCCTTGGACTGGCGAGGACAACCCAGCACGGGCCAGCCATATCAGACGAGACTGAGTTGTGTTCTAACACCCACTTTACCCCTTGACGCAGTTGATCAATTCATCTCCAAATCGAGGGTACCCCATCTCCTTTTTTATGGCCCCCAGGAACAGGCAAGACCTCGACGATCCTCGCCGTAGCGCGAAAGATCTATGACGGTAACGAAGCGAGCATGAGGAACAACTGTCTAGAGGTCGGTTTCACTCGATTCCATAGAAACCGTTTGAGGGACTGATTTTGTGCTCTTGGGTAACGGCAATCTCCACAGTTGAACGCTTCGGACGATCGTGGTATCGATGTCGTACGAGAGCAGATTAAAAACTTTGCCTCGACGAGAATGTCCAATGCTGGAACGCGAGTCCGAAAACCCACCTTGTTCCCTCGGCCTATTCAACCCTTGCTAACCTGCGCGCTTCTTCGATGAGGACAGTGCCGGATTCAAATTGATCATTCTTGACGAAGCCGACCAGATGACCTCGGCCGCTCAATCCGCCTTGCGACGAGGTGAGCTTGCTCAAATCTCCCGAACCGGAAGAGGGGATTTTCCACTGACCGAGTCTTTCTCCTCGCAGTCATTGAACAATACACCAAAAATGTCCGCTTCTGCATCATCTGCAATTACGTCAACAAAATCATCCCCGCTGTGCAATCGCGATGCACTCGCTTTAGGTACCAATGTTTTTTTGGGATTTTGGTCCGTCCGCGGCAAGCAATGCTGAATAATGTCTGGTGATCCTGCAGGTTTGGTCCTCTACCCCGGTCCGAAGTGGAGAAGCGACTGAATCATGTTGTTGATGCTGAAAAGTACGTTTCGTCGATGGCTCGGACATATAAAGTTGGGGGCTGATGCTGTTTTCCTCTGCGGTTACTTTCTTAGGGTCAATTTGACCAAGGACGGACGGCAGGCACTGCTGAAGCTCTCGAAGGGGGATATGCGACGCGCTCTGAACGTACTGCAGGTCAGTGTTCGGGCTCTGTTGAGTTGGGGCGTGTGCCGCGCCAGTACTGAAACCTCGTTCTTGCCGCTCCCATAATAGGCATGCCACGCCGCATACGACGTCACGGACGAAGCCGCCGTCTACAATTGTACCGGCAACCCCGATCCAGCCGACATCGAAGCCATCATGCAATCGATGATGAACGAATCCTTCGAGACGTCATACCGACGCATCTCGTCCCTCAAGATGGAAAAGGGTTTGGCGTTGCAGGATATCATCCAAGGGTGTTTTGATTTCGTCGCGACGGTCGAGTTCCCGAGGCAGACGAGGGTCGTCTTGTTGGATCATTTGGCGCAGGTCGAGTGAGTGATTGGTTCCCACATCGGATGGTCGGAAAGCGCTTTGGGGTATGTCGCTGATCCTCCTGAATTCACTCTGCTGATCAGGCATCGCTTATCGACCGGTGCGAGTGAGAAGTTGCAGTTGACGGCCCTGCTGGGAGCGACCAAACTCGCTATCGAACTCAGTCAGAACAAGTAAAGAGCTATACCAGCGTGTACTGTAATGTTACTGTAGACTTCTCAGGACCACTTTCGAGACGAGTGTGATGATCGCGGACCGTGCGGCGAAGCACTTGGTCGGATTATTCTGCTCATGCGCTGGACATTCGCCGGGCGCGTTAAAAGCAGCAGATCTTGGCAGGCAGAGGTGACCGTCGTCCGGAGTCCGGACTGAATCCTCCGAGCCGTGGCATTTGAATCAACAGTTCGGAATAACACAAACTCGGTACCTACTGCTGCTGTTGCGAACGATGGATCCGGATTCTGACCAACTTCAACTTCGTCACCTTTGAGCTCGCTGCCGATCGCGCTCGCGGTGGGCCTGGCGCGAGCCGACATCGATCTCTCTTCGTAGGGACCTACCTCGGTTAAGATATTCTTGATTTCGGGTCATCGTAAGCCTTTCTTTCCGCTCTCCTTGAACCAAAGCTAGGTTGACTCAATCTGGTGTAGTCTGGTTGTCTACTTCTACCATATCGTTTTCTGTGCCTTGATCCTTTCGCGCTTGTTTCCCGGACTGGTTCCCGGTGGTCGCAGGCAGGTGTAGTGGGGTGCCGTGGCGCGTCAGGTTTAAGGTATAAGCTACATAGCATATTTTACAATTACCCACGGCGAAGTAACGATTTTCACGCGAGACTCCGGCAACAGTCCACCAGTTCGCGGTGGGCTGGCTCTAGCTTCAGACAGAACACGCCGCATGTCAACTTTTTACAATCGCCCTGCATATGGAGCGCCCACAGCACCTCCTCAGTCGCCTCGATACGCAAACGTCGGTCCTGCGTCTCGTCCGTCATCCATCTCGCATGCGCCAGGAATTTCTCGGGCGAGAGGCACGCATCGTCACCCATGACGCGCGGTTGCACGACCGTGGCGAGCAGTTTCGGGTTCACAGGCTCGTACTTGATGACGGGCGTGCTGGAATAGACGCGTTGGAACTCGACGAAGAGGAACATATCGCTGATTTGTTTGGGTTTTTGTTCGCCGCAATCGACGAGCTGCTTCTTGACCCATTCGTCGTCCCACATCGGAACGTCGTAAATGCCCCCGATGGCATCAATATCGGCGCAGACGGATCGTGCTGGTCGATCGTAGAAGCTGTTGATGTAATAAACGAACGCGCCCATCCTTGCGCGCGACCAGAGTGACATGTACACGCCTCGCTCTTCCGGGAGCCAATCTTTGTAGGGGAAGCGTGTAAGGATGTTGGTCATGGGGAAGAGGTCGGCGTCCAAGACGAGCACACTCCGAATTGTGGCACGCACAAGGTCAGCGCAAACGCAAGACAGAAACGAGCATCCACAGTTTCTGTGCTTCCTCAAACGCACCTGTCTATCTGCTGCGTGATCAGGTATTGGTGGAGTGTCGCCCATCGCTGAAAGCAGAACAGCTCGTAGGCAACCGGGTTCAGCGACGAGTGCTTGTACGTGCGCGCGAGTTGTCGATGCGAATCTGTATTCTCCTCGACCCAAACGACCTTCACGGCCGCGACTCGGAAGAGCGATGGCCAATCGACCTTGATATCGTCCACGACCTTGTCGTCCAGCGGATTCCGGAGCAGGTGGATCGTCGCGTCCGGGTGCGAATAGCGCGTGTACAGCAGCGCGATCGCCTGCCAGTCGAGCATGTGCCCCGATTGCACGAATGCGATGTCATTCGTCGTAGTGTTGTAGTTGGTTTGGTTGAGGTTGGGAGGCTGCAGGCTTCCTCCAGATGACGAGAACGACCTCGACACTCCGAACAGGAGCAGCAATGCGAGGGCCGTCGCGGTCGCGACAATCACTGGCTTCACGTATGGCCGGGAAGCGCCCTGGGGCCGTGTCGGCACATCACTGTCCGATATTTGAAGCGGGATATAACCCCCTCTTGTCGTCATGTCGGCGGGCACACAGGGTGCACAGCTACTCGTGAAGGAGCAGGCTGCTGGCGGAGTCTGAGATCGCGCGACCGCGCACCGCGATTAACTTTGGGCCACCTTGGTTGATCGAGTAGACGTCGCGCGTTTGGCAGCCATTCTAAACCACCCGAGGTGCTACACTGCTTCTTCAAGACAAGGCGCTCGCGGGCCCGAGGAATCAGGATACTCGGCGCCCGTGCTTTGTCTAAACGAGCATTATATTGTGTTTACTAGCTGGAATTACCGTACTGCGTGGCGGCGAGGAATCAATGAACCTCACTTGCTCGCGCCAACTTAGCTCGCGCCCCGGCCATTTCGTTGACCAATCCTGCAGGTCTTAGTAGCTGAGCTGAGAGCTCAAAGGATTTTATTTGTCGGTCTCATTGATAAGAAGTCGTCCATCTCAAACAATTGGGACAGCCAATAACCGAATATTGAGCTAGATTCGTGTATAACCTTCGTCTAAAAAAATGGTGGCAGGGAACGGCGGGAAATAGACAGATCTGCCAAGGACTGGCCACGCTACCTTTTTCATGAACTTGAAGACGAAACTGCCTTCTTCAAAACGTATCAAAGCCCTCGTAATATCAGCTTCTTCAGTTACATGATACCTCGTCAAAGCGACTTTACATCCAAAATTCGCCATGGCTGCGGGCGTGTGATTCGGTGCCACTGGTGACCGGGCGGATTCTCTACTTAGGGACTAAGTTCGGCTGGAACTCGGCCACTACTTCCGCTGAGAACACAACGTAGAACTTACAAGCTGCAGGTGTTTAATGAGTCCGAAGCCCTACCCGGGAGTCATCTTTCAATTTGGCTTCGCCGCCCATCTCTATGTGGGTTTTTGGTAGCCTGGACTGCGAGTCTCCTGAGTCCTCGAGAATTCCGCTGACCTACTGCAATGCCAGCCAAACGAAGCCTCAGGCTCAATTTGTGCAGCCGAGTCGAACGAGCCCCTCCGTACAGCGGCAAGGTTGCGAGAATGAAGAGGGTCCCTCTCCCCTGGGCTCGAGGTGGTACAACCGAGGCATACTTTGCCGCTCGCCGTCGAGAAGCAAATATGTTGCCCCGGCCGGACGCGCGCCATCGTCGTCGACCACCATGTTCTAACGAGTGTTTCAATCGGAGAAAATTGACTGTGAGGCTCCATCGCGAGATAAAAATACCACCTAAAGTCAACCGAACTCGTGGGTGTCTTGGGGTCGATCAGCCCGCGCTGATGTACAATCACCCCCAGTACCACGCTGTTAGACTGCGGAGGAACACGGCGCTGTTATACTTTCGGAGGAACACGGGCCCAGATTCCATCTAGGAATGAGGTAGAAAACCAAGGCGCATCAAGAGCGCAGCTATGAACGAGAGCCAAATTGTGAAGAACGTGAGCAAGTGAGCTGGAGAGAGTTGCCCGAGCCGTTCAACTTACATTCGGCCTCCGGCGCGTCCTTCAGGCATAGCAGGCGCCTCGGGGCCCAACAACGCCTCGGGCTCCCCAGCGAATCTGCCCCAGTGATTCTCGACATTAGCGTTGGTCTCCAGCGACAGTCACATTCGTACCCGCTCCACTCACAAGGCGACCAAACGACCGTGGTTGCTTGTCATTGTTATCACTGCGGCGTCCGTCTCCTTGGCGGCTAGAACGAGGTCGCGAATCACAGCGCGCGCGCTTGCAACCCGCACTGCTAGTGGCAGATTGTCGAAAGACTTTTGTACAAAAGTATAGTGGGCAGGCAGGTCGACGTTAGGGGTACGATCAAATATGAAGGGGGCGGCGATGGCGTCATAGGCCATCTGCTCTAGCGCATCGTCCTCGATCGTCAGGAGGATGGCGCGCGGCTGCTTCTCGATCGAGAAACGACGAGCCGTTGGAGAGAGGGGATAGCAAGGCTTGGCTTGTGACAATGAACAGCTGACCATACGATCGTAGAGGCCGTGCATAACCTCCAGGTGTGCGCTCAGGTTCCCGCTGCGCGAGGGGGGGGGGGGCAGGGGTTAAAGAAGGCTAAAAATGTGTGGACAGGCAGTGCCGGGATTACTGCCAACCCATCGCTCACAAGGTATTGTTGATGAACCGGGTGCTCCTGTCATATTCTTTCCGTTTGTCGCCCAATCGGACTTGGACCGCGATTGTCGGGTATTCGCCTCCGATGCGCATCATCGCCTTGACCCTTTCAACGTCGTCCAGTATTGCCGGCACGGGCTTGAGCAGGTTAGGTAAGAGCTTGGCGTACTCCTCGAAAGCGGGTATCAACGGGCGTGGAAGAGTGTACGAGGGCGGCAACACACTGGGACAGGTGGTGTGATTGAACAGCGCCCGTTGCACCCTCTGCAATTCAAAACTCTCCCGTTCGTAGAAGAGCTCATGATCAATGACGTCTGTGCTGTCGTCTATGGAAAACCTGATCCGATCGGCCGTTCTCCAGCCGGGGTTCCAGGCGGGTATGGCCTTCGTTTCGTCGTACCAGTCTTCCGGGGGAACGCAATCGATTGTGTAGGGCTCGAAGTAGTACTCTAATCGACCATACCCCCTAAACGAGTTGAGGTGATTGTGAGCATATCATGCCAGTGCAAGTCAATTTAGCGTGGCAGCAGGTTCTGTGGGCTCGGGTCTTTATCAAGTACGCGCTGTCGCGGTACAAGTACTCACCATCCATAACTGTTGTCAACCAATAGGGCGATGCCCATTTTTTTGGCAAACATGGCCCCCCGGAGCTGCGGTGTACAGGCAAAGCAAAGCTGTCGCTATCGTGAGCCTCAAAGCCCGGGGTAGGAATTGTACCTCGCTCAATTGGCCAACCGCGGTACAGCTTGGAGATTGTGCTGGACCGACGCACCATGAACAAAAGGTTTGAACCAATACCTCCGCGTCGGAAGGGTGTGAGAATGAAACGTCCGCAAGGTGGAAGACGGCTAGCATCGTCCGAAAGTCGCCACACTGCTATGTGCGAATCCTTCGGATCATCCACGGCGAAGGTGGAGCTGTTCGCTGGTGGCGGCGGGCGACGCACCGTTATCGACGCGGGGTACATGTCCTCCAAGGGTATGGATGCGCCACCCGCTCTATAGATGCTGTTGGTGGCCGATAGTCTGATTGTTTGGACGGTGAGTGCGATCGTGAGCCCGAGCAGGATGCCGTATAAGAGCTTAGGGCGAGAGCGCCTTTCTGGGACTGCCGCACAGAGCGAGCCTTTTCCAGTCCTGCTTTCGAGCCACTTCTGTAGAAATCGGAACAAACACAGTTGTGAGGAAGGAGAGGAGCCGAAGCACCTAAGCAGTTCGTTAGCGACGCCGGATCAGGAAACACGCCAATCTGCTGCCGGGCTCACCGGAACAGTCCGGGTTTTGCTGTGCGTCCACCGCCGAACCGTTACTAGCAGACGGCGAACAGATCCACTCCATAACCCGCTTTCCTTGCTTGATGCGTAGTACGGGGACCCGATCCCTTGCATCGTCAACTCCGTGGGCTCGTCATCTCCTGAGCCCGAGTCCACGCTCCTACGCACGCCTTCCTCGATCTCGATGAGTTCGTACGGATCGCCGCTGTCGTCGTGGCAGGGGGCCACGATCGCAGGTGTGCTCAACCATGCTGCCAACGATCGATGCCGGGTCGTCGAAAGAGTCGATGCGAATTGGTGGTAAGTGGTAAGCGGTCCAGTGACCAAAATTGAATTGTTTTGGAAGGATAGGGCAACTGCGACTTCTCGAGACAAGCCATTCTACGCCGAGTTGCAGGCGGTGACGCTACCCGACCTCTAAACAGGAGAACAGGCGTAGACAAGGCTAACGGACGCCGCTGACGCTGGCTAACGGACGCGCCCGAGGTCGGCTCAGGAGGACCCTGCACCGGGGCCGAGCTCCCGACCTAGTAGTAGACACGGATCGTAATCTTTTTTACATGAGGATACATGTCGTTTGCAGCAGCAAAACCCGTCACTTTTTCCGGACCTAACTGACAAACCAACGGGTAGTCCAGTTATTTGGTAAGGTGACCGAGTACCGGCGGACTGTCCGTTCGTTCCAAGGACTCGGACCCGCTACCACGTCCGGAGAGGACCATCGGCGATTATTGGTCGCACTTGATTCTTGTATTCACACTGAGCGACAGCTTCTAGTCCGTGTATGATCAACAGGATTATGTAAAAAAGGGGGCTCGGACACCCGCCGAGAGAAAACATTGCCGCCATGGCCGTTTTACGAGGCGTGCAGAAGTCGATGCAGTGCAATCATGCTGACATAGACCTTCGAAGTCATCGACTGAATACCGACACGAGTACGCTGCTGCAATTCAATCGACTGTCGACGGGCGAAAGAGGGTGGAGGGAGACAAGAACCAGCCTGGGGGGGGGTGAGGCTACAGTAGTCCCAACGGTGACGACATGGGTGTTTCGAGGGCCCTCCTGACTGTGCACGAGCTGTTTCCGATCGTCTCTCCTATTCACGTAAGACGATTCGGACTGCTAAGGTTCTACGAAGGCTGAACACGGAACCGCGATCCTACTTTATTTGTGGTACGTCGAAGAAATTTCCATATCGAACCTCGACGTCATAGAACAGGTAAGGCCTGAACGTTTTTTTGACCGAACGGCACCTTGTCCGTCGAGCTATGTGGATCATCTCGGGCTTCGGAGCTCGGAGTGCCGAATGTACGAACACGCAAGGCCACGATGTGTGTGGTCAACTGAAATGCATTGCGATGGTTCAGAGCCCAACTTCTTACCCACGCCTTGATCCTACACCTCCTTCCGGGCCCAATCGACCATCCTTTCTCCGACCCCGCCCACGACGCCTCGAACCCATTCCCTCTTCTTCCCTTGTCCACTGAACGTCACCGTCTTGGCCACGACCAAAGGCGTATTGTACATGACCCTTTTGATCCCAAGTCTCAACTTTTCGCGCCTCGAAGGCGTGCGAAGGACAATGAAGAGCAGGAAGGCGTAGATGTAGCGGTCAAGATGGGAGAGGCTATCGAACGCTGGATGATGGGGCACGGCGAATCGGACGGACGGCGGTTTGCCCGCTGACCTTAACCGTGTTGTGGTCGAGCTAGAAGATCGATTCGGGTTCCCCCTCAGCGTCGATGCCTTCGATGCGTCCAGAGAAGAATCGGCGAAATGCACATGCCCTTCGCGGGTGATCGTCGCCGCCGTCGCTGCCTTCGAGCTGATCGAGGACTCTAACGTTCTTTCCTTCATCGCCATCCGCGTTTGCGCGACCCTCGGGTTCCTCAAGGTCACCAGCCTCAACAAGACTCGAACGACGAACTCGATTCTCGCCTTGAGGTTGCGATGCAAACTCAGGAATCGCAACGCAGCTAGGTAGGTCAACGTGCGAACCAAGTCTCGCTTCCTTCGACGCTCATGGTGAGGTCGAGGGACTTTGGTCGGATCGACGGAACGGGACGGGACGACGGCGGGATAGCCGTAGTAAGGGTTCGAGATATTGTAAGGGGAGAGATCGGTCTGTGACCCTCCTAACCGAGCTGAAGACAGACGCGATGCGTGGAGGTACATGTGTCGTCGAGAAGGGGAGACGTCCCTCGAAGCGGCGCGCGAGGAGAAGCATGAGGATCGCGCCGAGGTCACCGTCGATCCGATTCGGCTGGCCCCTTCTTCCCCTTCGCCCCCTGCTCCATCTTCCTCTTCACCGACCAAACTTGTCCCACCGCTAGACAGAACCGTTTCCGGACCTTCGGTACCCTCCTCCCTGAAACTCGTCTCTTCGGGAATGTCGTCCGCTTCCGACCCGGAATCGTCAGACTGGATCGCCGCCTGAGTAGCCGCCAGTCGTTCTTGAAGGTCGGCAAAGCTCGTCACCCTTCGTAGAGCCCCGGCGGCACCGGAAGCGATAGTCGTAGGGGTCAAAGCCCCCGAGCCCAGACCATTCGATTCGTGTCGAGTCTGTTCAACCGCTTCTCCAGGCGAAGTGTCGCTCGCGAGGGGATCATGGGCAGTCGCTGCAGGGGTGGCTCGAGGACTCCGTCGCCAAAGGGTCGGAATGGGCAGAGCGAAGCCTCTCAGCCTACTCTTGGTCGGCGTCACGGTCTGCTTCGAAGTCAGAGGTGTGGTCGAAGTGATGGGTGAAGCTGGTAGCAACTGAACGCCTGGTAGTGGACTTGTCGCTGAGGACGGTGAGCTCGCTTGCGTGTGGGACGAAAGTTCGAGCGAGGCTTTCTGCAGCGGGGATGCCGGCGTCATGAGCATATTTCTCGGTGCTCGGATCGAAGGGTTCTCGTTCGTGGAGGAGCGACGCGAATGTCCTGGTGTCGTTGCTCTCAAGTTCGCGGCTGATTGGAAGACGTCAGAATGCAAGGTCGAAGAAGAAGGTGGGAGGGAAGGTGATGGTGAAGGGTAGGCGCTCGTGCGCGGCGAATTCGGAGCCGAGCGAAGTGCCGGGGCAAGAGGTGTCGGGGAATAAGTGGTGAAGATGGGATTTACCGGCGTGTATTCATAGTCGACCTTGCCTCCGTGTTCTGAACGAGAATTGTGTTAGTCGTCGTCGGTTTGTATGCTAATTAGTGCAACTCTTGTCAAATTCAGAACTGACCAATTAGTAGATGGTCTTCGTCAAAAAACTCGAGGAGATCCGTCTTGGTCGGGAACAGGATTCTCTCGAGCGCAGTGTTGGGCAATACGCGCTTTGCGAGCTGCCACATTCCGGCGTACATCCAGCCGTAGTTGAGGACAAAGACTGCAAAAGGGACTGAGGTCAGATTGCTCATCGTGCCGCCGAGTTTGGATGGTCGTTCGCGTCACTCACTAGCACCGACCATGCCAGGAAAGTGCTGCTTGAGCATGTCCATAAAGAATGGCAGCAGCTCAACTTCCTGTTGGACGACCGCAGACGCGCCACATTAGCCTTGTAATAAAAGCCGCCTGGGGAGAGAAGCAGACTTGTTCCTCACCAGATTGGCCATCCCTGCGCCTTCGAGATCGACGATCATCACGATCTGCAACATGACCTGGTCCTTGCCTTCTTCTTCCTGCCTATCCGCCTCTTTACTGAGTGCGGTCAACCACTTCCGTGCAACCTCCCACCCGAACTTGACAAAGTTCTTGAGCTCGTCCAGCTGGCCATCCTCGGTCCTCGTTACGCGTCGGAGATTGAGCACCCCACACGGGCGACCGAAGCGGTCCCTCAACGAAGGGTGGAAGAAGAAGAGTGGAGTTTCGAGGTAGATGGGGTCGATCGATTGGAGGCTGAGCGAGGTGAAGGACGACGACAAGCGGTACGAGAGCGTTGCCTGCAAGAGCTTGTAAGCTGCCCGGGCCGAGAAGCGCGCTCGTCGGCAGAAGCGAAAGACCGTATCTGCACAAGAGATAGGAGGTCGAGCGAGTGTCAGTCTTAATCTGAGGGATGGGCCCCGATGAAGTGGGCATACTCCAAGGTGCAGCAGGTGTGACTGACAGGGGTCATTCAGAAAGGCCTTGGCTGCCTTGATCGCCTCGTCCGAGAGGTCGAACTCGGCGCTCAACGACGCAACCAGTTCGTCAAGACAGTCGTTCTGGACCTGGTGCACAAGTGGGAGATGCTCGTGGTACTGCTGCGTGATGGCATCGTGGCGGGCTCGCAAGGATTCGACGGTCGCACCGCCGGTCATACCGGCCCGAATAGATCGCCGGAGACGTCAGATCCGATCAGAGCACAGCGTAACGCAGGGTCGGATCGGGTTCTGAGCAAAGGGAGCTTGGTCTCGTCGGGCGTGCGAATGACTGCGGTAAGCAGCTTTGACCTTGTCGGGTATCGAGCTCGCACAGAAAGCGTGAGCGTATTGAGCCTTGGACAAGCTGAAGGAGAGGCTCGTAAAGCGCTCGCCGCCGCCCGCCCCCACACGCAGCGCGCGGTTCTACTTTGATATAGTCGGATCCAAACGGCGCGCTTCACGACTTGTCGCGTCTTGTAATGGCAATTTACTAATGGATTTTAAGTCGCGCACGGGTTCTGGCAGTCGCGCTTGCCCTGAATAGACCCCCCGCGCGAGAACAACGTCTGAGCATGAATTCACGTTGATCAAACCGTGCGTCACGTTGCGGTTACGGACGCTACCGGCCTCCCGGTCGACTCTGGCAGAAGTCCAGGGCCCGGGGCTCGGGGCGGCGCCAGGCTTCGAGCCTACAAGCCTACTTCAGCATGATAAAGCGCTACCCAAAGTAATACTCCTTAGTCATGGTCTGGTGATACCGTCATGTTGTCTCGCATCGACGCACGTTTTCCGAATCCGAGTCGGTCTTTTGCGGAAAATTAGATCGGCGTGGCAGACTTTCAGCCTCCGAGTCACTGTGGTCGCGGACCAGGAATTGTTGGGCCTGCTAAATGCTGGGCTAGGTTAATGGCATATTAAGACTGGCTCGCTCAATCGGAAGGATTGGCCCCGTAATGATAGGCACTCAAGTCACAGTGATATTACGGACACCTGGAAATTCTGACGCGTCGACGCGCGCGAGTCGCGCTGACGGCTTATAGGACGACAGCTAATTTGCGCGCGAGAGGACCGTGCGAGTCGTGACCTGTCGTTAGCACCGGAATCTCACCAAACACTGATCGAGCGCCCCCTCTCTTTCTGGTGCCAACGCTCACCCCACCTTTCCTTTTTTACCCGCCGTCTGCTCATCAGGTCACGTTCGTACTTCAGAAGTTGCGAGGCCGAGGTCGAGGCGTGCTGTAATGGAGTACAAGAACGAGTCGCCGCCTCCTCCCGCACCTCCGCCCAAGCCCAAGTGGATGCCTCAACATGGTCGCACCTCGTCCAGTTCCGCATCCGCGTCCGCATTTGCATCCACTCCCGCCTCGGCCACGGCTTCGACATCGTGCTATGCATCAACCTCGTCGACCACGCCACAGGTGTATCCGTCGCGGGCGGTAGCTTCTCCCACCACGGTAACCCGATCGCCGACGGTGACTCGCTCGATCCAACCGGCAGGCACGGCCGCTCACCAGCGCCAAGTCGAGCGCGCCAATTCGTCATCGACGACCCCGACTCGCTCGCCGCTCAACTCGATCATCCGCAAGAGGAGTGCATCCAACGCGAGTGCGACGACCCTCTCGTCGTCCGTCATGGAGGCAAGCAGAACTATGGCTGGTGCATCGGTGTTTTGTGACGTCGTCGTCGATCAGCTTCGAGTCGACGCCGGCAGCGGAGAATGTGTAGAGCCAGAATGTGAGTCCTCGCGACCTAGGGCCCCTGATCTCGCGCTAGAGCTCACGCTAGAAGATGAGCCCCGCACAGTCTCCTCTTCCTTTCTCAACGGTCTCGGCTCCCTATTGCCCTTTGAACAAGGCGATGGCCCCGGTCTTGGCACCTCGAGCTCGTCGCGACCCCCGTCCCCTCGCAAGCCGGCCAAAGTCGACCTCGAGATGGTGCGCAGGATGCTGATCGAACTCGCCCACACCGAAGACAATTATTACAAAAAGATCAAGTCACTGCATGAGGTAGGTTTGATTCGTCGAGTTACAGTGTCGGTGATCGGTGTACTCATTCATGTCCACCGATTATGCGATCTAGGACTTTGAAAAACCTTTGCGCAAGTTCGCCAAGGTACCGACGACGGCCATCATCGGCGAGCGAGCCGTCGCTGGTCTGTTCTCCAACTTGCAGTACTTGGTCCCGATCGCGCACATGTTCAATCAAGACTTGCAGGCCATGTTGGGCGAGATGACTCGGGAACGAAGGGTGTTGCCGACCGAGTTTGGGCCCATGATTCGACATCATGTACGTTGTTCTCGAGCTGCAATACCGTTTTCGTCCAGATTGCCCACGGCTAACGTGATGTACTTATCTCCTTATGATAGATTCGAGGAATGCGACCTTTCGCCGAATACCTGAACGACCATCGAGCCGCAGATGCTATTCGTCGAGCCCTCGACTCCAAAGTGTCGGGCTTCCGTACCTTCATCGAACGGCAACAAGTCACGTCGCGCGAAAAGACGCAGCAGACAGGAGGGTTCAAAGAGTTTTTGGCTGAACCGTTTCAGCGGATAGCGAGGTACCAGTTGATGCTCGAACGTGAGTGTGTACTTTCACTGAATGCTCTTAATCGAACCACGATTACTGACCGTTCGCCCTCGATACTGCAGCTATCCTGCGACATCTACCCGAAGACGACCCCAATGTCGAGCCCTTACAACAAGCGCTGGACACGTTGATCGATATCTGCAGTATGCGAATCGACACCTCGAAACACCACCCCGCAATTCAATGGGCCCTACGAACGTCGATTGACTCCCTCCCCTCCCCATCCCGCGGCGGGAAATACCTCGCCTCGATCGATGTCGACGAAACGTACGAAGCCGAACTGGGCGCCAAACCCACCACGCTCCGGTGCACCTTGTTCTTATTTGAGAACGAACTCGTGTTCGCCAAACGTCCTTCGGGCAACACGAAAACGGGGTCGCAGTTGCTGGGCTTGAACGATTTGGAAGAGCTGCTTGTGCAGTACAAGGTCCAGGAAGCAGTCATGTACTCCGGCAACGCTGGAGGAATCCCTTCGTCTCCTACCAAAAGATCAAAGGGTGGGTTGGGAAGCACGACTGTGATGGGCTACAGAGGTCGCGTCGATGTATTGGACAGTGAGCCGCGCAACTTTTCAGTCGATGGGCAACCGGGCTTTGCACTCGTGCTGGATCCACCGCCAATGGACCAAAGTGAGCGATGGAATGGGCGCGGGATCAGAAGATACACTATCGCGAGCACGTACTCGAGTGACGCCAAGAAGTTATCGGAGAAGAACGAGTTTCTGAGTCGCTTGGCCGAGGCCAAGGCGAGGAGATGGCTTGGGAAGGGTGCGCAGGCCGTGCGGAGGGGCGGTAGTGGGCAGAATCAGGTCTATTGGGTGCTCTGGGGGACCAAAGAATGGGAGGATCTGGCGGGGCAGAGACGCGTGAGTTCAAGTTTTTACGAGTCTGCGCAGACCAAAGCGTGATCACGTGAAGCTGACTCCAAAATCTGGACCGGCACAGGGAAAACTCGCGCTCTATGTCGACGATGTCGGCAGTGGCACCAGTCGTGAGATCCTTCGAGGCGTCGATGGGCATCCCATCGAAATGGCTCGTGCTACTTTGCTTAGCGCGAACCAATGTCGCTTCTCTGTTCGGTCGATTCGCGACAACGCCTTTCCGAGAGGTGAGATCATCGAATTGGGGCGGATTCCGGCGGTCATCAGTGAACTGGGGACGAGTCAGAGCATGCTCGACGTGCCCGTGCCTCGACCGACGACGCCGGGTGGTTCGGCACGCAGGACTCGATCTGGTCTCATGGATGCCGCTCTCAACGTCTTTGGTGGTGGATCGGGTGGTGGTGGAGGTGCGAGCTCGACCACGTCGTCCTTGTTCAAAGGAGGTAATTCGACGGCAAGTCGAACATCGACTGGGTCGATGTATGCCACACGCGTCTCTTCTTCCAGTGGATTGGAAGGCTCCTTTGCCCCACAGTCGCCGAAAGAGTCATCCATCGCGTCGCGGGATCGTCCGAGGAGTGGCTTGTTCGGCAACAGGAAGCGATCGGAACCGGACCTTCCGTCTCGCCGACGGGCAGATTCGACGTCCGAACAGATCTATAGCCTGGGCAAGTACGACCTCGGGACATCGTCGACGCCTCCCGTGCAGAGCCCGGCCTCGACGACGCCCAACGCTTCCGTCGTCTCTCGAGACTCTCGACCGAGACATCGTCGTTCGTCTTCGTTACCACCACCGCTCCACGCTCGGTTCGACTCGACATCCTCAGCGATGGATGTCATCGTCTCCTCGGCAAAGATCGAGGACGAAGCTGCTGCATCATTCGCCAGCCGAAGGCGCTCCCTCACCGAGCCATCGGAGCAGCTATTGTACTCCATCCCGCCGATTATCCCGCCCACGCCTGTCGATTCGTCGTGGATCCGTTCAGAACCTTCGGCACCCGCTTCGTCACCGATGGAATACCGCCCCCCGAGTCGACGTCGAATGATGGGCCCCCGGGCCCCCGGCTCGACACCAGGAGGTACTCCGGGCAGTGCAGGCCCACACGAGTCGCGATCCCAGCCCGACGGTTCGCCGTCCAATACCGACATCCTGATGTCATCTCCGACGAGAAGTCCCGAAGCCGATCGTGTCGTCCGAGCAGTTTCCCGCACTTCTACCCATTCGTCCGTCCTACTCTCCAACGCTCGCGATGAGAGCCCTTCGCCTACCCCAACCCTCACGCCTGCGTCAGCATCAGCTACGATGTCGGACCCCAATCCTCGGTCACCCACACCTTCCGCAGCAGCAGTATCCGCCGTCCCGCCCCACATTGTAGCTGTCACGTGCCCACCTAGTCCTCTGCGTCATTCCATCTCGCGGCGTGATTCAGATGCAGAGTCGATGTCGCCCCCGACGACGAAGCGTCCGCTCGCTCGCAACGACGGCTCAGTACCCAATTCGCCCGCACGTAAACGCCCTTCGCTCGGGGACGCATCGGACACACTTTCAAACACCAAAGTCCGCGGCCCTCGTGGTCCCGCTTCGGGGATCAATCGCCCTCGCTTTGGTGCCCAGTCCGTCACTTCCTCATCTGAGAACAGCACCGACGGACGATCGGCGTCACCCCCTCCTCGCAAAGTCTCAGCCAGTCAGATCAAGATCCGCAGCCGACGAGTAACGTCTGGAGCTTCGATCGGTTCTGGGACGTCGACGATTCGCGGATGCTCGCCGCCTCTACATCGCCATGCTACACCTCCTCTTCCTCTGAGTGAAGCCGATGCTCAAGATGTCTTTGTCGCGCGTGAAGCGAGCCCGGCCCCTCTAGAGCTCAAGCGCGTCGCTTACAACCCCGACGACTCAATGGATGACGACGACACTGCCTTGAGTAAGATTGAACGCATCAGAAAGCACGTTCGGTTGATGAGGAGTCGCCTCTTGAAGGAAATGGCGAACGCGTCCTCGTACAACAAGGAGAATGATCGCAACGTCCCTTCGCCTGGAGGGATGACGAGGAGTCCGCATACTCGGAATGTCGCTGTAAGTTCTGAGATGGCCTTCTTGTTGGCATTTGGACAGCGACATGCGCTGAAAGAAACTTCTCCGTTTACTGCAGATCAAAGCCAATACTCCCTCTTCGGCCTCTTACGCTTTATCTCTTGCGAGTGGTCGACTCGCAGCAGGAATGATCGATATCCACCACCTCACCCAATGGCTCGACCAGCTTGACGACCTCGTTGCCAAGTTGGAGGAACTCGAAAAGCTCGCCCCGAATGTCGCGACACCACCAAAACCGGTCGTGTCGCAGAGCATCTCGCCGACCGAAGCCGAGTTTGCGATGCTCGAAGCGGAACGGGAACTCATCTCGGCTGAGTTGGATGCGTTGAAACATGAATTATCGATGGTGAGTACTTGTTCCGTTATCATAATGTGACCAAGATCACGTAGCTGACTGTTTGGCGACGCTTGTTGCCCATTCCAGCGCGTGACGGACGACGCACGAAGCGCCGCAGAAGCAGAACGACTGGGCAGGGAGAACACCACTCTGCGGACGGCGTATCAGGACATTCTGAGCGAAATTGAAGCGCTCTACGAGGTGAACTCAAGCGATCTCTCTCTGTTCGTCTTTCGTAAATGACAAGGCTGACAACGCGTCTGTTGATTCGTTCTGCGCAGCAATTCAACACGCGCCTCGGCGAAGGTGAACGACTTGTGACCTCTGACGGAAGCAAAGATCTGGTACTGACATGCTCTCGATATACCCGCAGTTGTAACAGCGATACAAATTGATCCCGCGATTGGTGTATCGGACAACACGTACATCATCCTTACCAGCCAACTGCGCGAGGCCGTCCTGGCGCGATCCGACGCCGAACACACGCTAATGATCGCGCAACACCGCTTGCAGCGTGAGCTGGATGAGAAGGAGGAATGGAGGAAGATATTGGTTACGCATGGGTTGTTGCCCGTTCCGATCTAAGGATCACTCGCCTCACGGTGCGTTCCGTCGCTTTGAACGTGTGTTTCCATCAGTAGAGAGCCCCCTTTTGTGTCGTCGCGCATGCTCTGTTGAGGTACATCGCATCTGTCTTTTTCTCTGTCTTTGTTTCATGCCCATATCATACTCAAGCCTGCCCTGAAATACTTAACAACGCGTTGCGCTACCTCAGCGGGTAACTGGCCCTCCCCTCGGGCTTTCGGGTGAATGGACGGCCGATTCGGCCGATGCGAGACTGTTTCGACCGGGTCGGACTTATTAGTTGGGCAATCCGTCGGTCTCGCGCTGCAGCAGCTCTCCCCGATCCCCTCTCCGCTGCAGTTGCAGACCAGAGCGAGCGCTGTGCACCATTCTTCGTCGTCTCTACCTCTTCTGCTCCCCGTTCGACCGTAATCATCCCTCCCCTCCCCTCCTCGGTCCGTGCTTCCGCCCAATGGCACCCTCTCTCACGGTCACGACAAAGTACGGACCCGTGGTCGGCTATAGCGATACGTATCCGCTCAGCAACGAATCAACCGCCAAGCTCGATCCCGCGCAGGGGGGCAGAGCTCCCGTTCTGAAGTGGCTGGTGCGTATAATCTACCTGAAACGATAGATCATGGAGAGGTTCGGTGGCCCTGCAGCTGGGCGGGAACGACGCAGCTGCAGGGCGCCACATGGCACCGAGTCGTGTCGTATCCTGTGGGGGTCGCGCAATCTTCTGTCATGGGTGTCGGTAAGATGCACTTTACTGATGGCTCACTATACCTTATAGGGTATACCGTACGGTCAAGCTGGTCGTTGGGAACGTCCCTCAGCCCCGGCACCATGGACTGAGCCGCGTGAGTGCCACGAGTTTGGCACCATGTTCCCTCAACCCCGGAGCGGAGCGGGAGAATTGCGAGTCATCCATGCCACAGTGTGCCTTAACGTACGTGAAAGGACTGACTTATATACCCCTTCCTCGTATCGTGCAGCTTTGCTCCCATCTTTTCCAACTTTGCTCGGACCTTCGTAGAGCAGAGCGAAGATTCCTTCACGCTCAACGTGTTTGCCCCTGGGGGCACGACCGCGGACTCCCAAGAACGAATCCCGGTCATGTTCTGGATCTACGGAGGCAGTCTCAACAACGGTTCTAGCGACTTGATCGTGTACGACAGCACCGAGTGGATCCGAGCTCAGACGGAGCAAGGGAAGAAGTTCATCGTCGTCACGGCCAACTATCGCACCAATATTTGTGGCTTCTTCAGCGGTGTGGACGTCAAGGCCGCCGATGAACAAGGTCTCTCGGGCAACTACGGCGTTTACGACGTTATCCAGGTGCTCACATGGGTGAGTGCACTCACCTGCCCTGGTCCAGCCTGACGCGCAGGGCGTCCCTGGCAGGTCGGGCAAAACTTCCCACAACGATGAGCTAATTCCTTCCTTCCTTTTCTGACCGTTTGCAGGTTCAAGAAAACATTGCTGCTTTTGGTGGTGATCCTGAAAATGTGACCGTGTTTGGAGAAAGCGCTGGGTCTTTCCTCGTCAGCACGTTGCTCGTTTGTGGCAAGCGACTCTTCCGTCGCGCCATCATGCAGTCCGGAGCGGCAGAAACGTTGGTGAGTTGAGGTCGGACTTCAGACTGGTGACCACATCACTTTCAGATATTCACGCAAACTCGGATTGGCAGAGCACATTCCCTGTTGAGCGCGCCTACGGTGCTTATTCGACCATTCTGAATCTGCACGGCCCGGGGGGAGCGACCCCCCAAGCCAGAATCAACGCGCTCCGAAGCGTGCCCATCAAAGACCTCATGAAGACCCATATCGACACCTATGCCTTCACCGGTATCTCCCTGACCATTGAGGAAGGTCCTCATGCGATCTGGTCCGAGAAGGTCATCGATCGACTTGAACGCGGCGAATGGGATGAATGGGTCGAAGCGGTCATCATCGGCACGAACGAGAACGAAGGGAGCATGTTTGCATACACCCTAAAGGTAGGTGTATTTCCGCTCCTTTACAGGTATGTCGACTCCACTACACTCTATCTGAGCTGATTCATACATCGCTTCCTTCCCTCCTGCCATCGACCAGGCCGCTTCCGAAGCCGGCTATTCCGCTCTAGTGTCCAAGTTCGCGCCCTCCCTTCAGACCGAGATCAACAAAAAGTACCTCGCCAATGGATCATACCCTGCTGAAGTAGATCTCTGCCACTCTCCGGCAAGCAAATTGCTCGGCGACCAAATCTTCGTCGTACCTGCTTGGCGTCAAGCGCAAGCGCTGGCGCGGCAACCAAACAAGAAGAGCTCGCGCAAAACACGCGTGTACATGTACCGCTTCCGAGAAGTGGTCGATCGTCTCGAAAGAGCCCTTCCGATAAAGCTTGGGACAATGTCGGTTCTTTTTTGAGACTGTTGGCTTGAACCTGCCAAGGTAGGACGTTGACGCTACGCTCCTCTGCCCCTCAATTACAATAGGCATGCCCTCGAGATCGCCTTCATCTTCAACCTCGAGATCGTATGGGGCGCAGGTACTCGCGAGTCGCAAACTGCAGCAGCGATGGGATCTATGTGGGCCAACTTTGCCATCAGCGGTAACCCAGGTCAGGGCAATAATCCCCCTTCCCCGTAGCTTCTTTCACCTGAAAGCTAAACACGATTCGTTCCAACAGATCCGAACTGGCGACCATTCACATCCGAACAGCCGTCTTGGCTGGCGATCGAAGCCGGAGGCAAGACCGAGAACGAGTCCTTGGTTGATTACCAAGACACTTTGGTGGACTTCACGGGCAAAAATTTCGCCACTTGATAAGGGTAAGTGAGCTTGCACGTTATAGTGTTCGACGAGCCTTGGACCGTGCAACAGACTTTTCGAAGATAATTCCGAGCGAGTAGTTCCATTCCAATAGTTGCCCTAGCTTGTATGAGAAGCTACTCTATGAAATCTATTCAGCCTGAGAAGTTCGCCAAAAATGACCGTCAGAGGGAATGATTGTGGTGTGTGACCCTCAAAGTACTCACCTGGACTGTAAGATCGACTGGGGCATCGAAATCGATGAAATCGTCCGTGAAGCGTTCGAGGCTCTCGGTCTTGGTCTTTCCTCCATCTTCAAAGACGAACCAGCTCGGCTTCTTCGAGTCGAAAGGTTGCCAGGCCTCGACGGGCTTGCCATCAATGGCAAACCGACTCCAGTTCTCGCCAAAAACAGCGGCCGAAGCCTCCTCGTGGGACCCTTCGTCCCAGCAGGGCTTGGTGTTGAAGATGAGCGGCAATTCGATCATGTGCCTACGCAGAGGGTAAAGAGATACCATCAACCTCCGATCGCCAGGCTACGATAAGAGTTGAAACCCACATGGATCCGAGTTTTAAGGGTCCACGAGTAACGCTGTCGATCTCTGCGCGGCAGCGGTAGAAGTAGACGGTGCAGGGCTTGCCACTTGTGGCGTTGGGCTGACTCGCCATCGCCTTGGCCTGATCGTAGGCCGGCTGGGAGAAGATCTGATCGTGTAGGAGGCGGGAGGCAGGCGCTTCGACGAAGGACACTTCTTCCGGGTGAGGCGCACCCTTGAGATACTTTTTGTTGATCTGCGCTTTGTATCTCGGCAGGACATTCGCGACATATCCATCGAACGCGGCGGGTGTGTGCAACTTTTCGGGTGGAGGCGGGCCAAAGACAGAACCAGCGTTAGTGGGAAGATAGTCGATGGTGTGTGGGGTTGCTCACCTTCATGCCAGCAGTGAACATGGTCCCTTCGTCCTCGTTCATCCCCAGAATGACTCGCTCGATCCAAGGGTCCCACTTCCCGTCCCTGAGTTTGTCTACGACTTTGCGATCCCACGTGGCGTTCGGACCTTCCTCGATCGAAAAGCCGACACCAGCGAACGTCTGGGACGCCGTGTGCGCAGCCAAGATTTGCTCCATCGGCGCCTTCTTCAACGCCTCCACCCTTTCAGCCGCCGTAGGCAGTCTGTCGGCGCCGATGGCGGCCAAGATGGCGGCGTATGCAGGGAACGCTGTATCGACGGGACGAGTTGACAGCGTTCCAGCTGCACCGGATTGCATGATCGCTTTTTGGAACAACCGGCGACCAGAGCATAGCAGAGTGGATACCATCCAACATCCTGCCGACTCTCCAAAGCACGTGACGTTGTCCTTGTCGCCACCAAAGGCACCGATGTTCTCTTGCACCCATTCGAGCCCCTTGACGCAGTCGTAGACGCCATAGTTGCCACTCAGCCCATCCTTGTCAACCTCTTGTAGGTCTTTGGAGCTCAAGAAGCCAAATGCGTTGACCCGGTAATTGACCGCGGCAACGACGAACTTTCGACCGAGCTTGGCCTGATCACGAATCCAGTGCGACGATCGTAGATGATCCGCGAGGTCGAGCCGGTGTTGAGCGCCCCTCCGTAGATCCAGACCAGGCAAGGGAGAGCATCGCCTGCCTTAGTTCCTTCGGGCGTATATACATCGATCGTATGCGATGCCTCGGATTTTGCCACGAAGTCGCGACGATAGTCACCCAGGCGCGCCTGGTAGAGCGCTTCCGAGGCCCCAACAGGCTGGGGAAACTTGGTGCCGAACTCAAAGCACTCGATAGGCTGGGTCCAAGGATCCGGTGAAGTAGGTCACTCGAATCGACCAGCTTTTGCAAAAGGGATGCCCTGCAACGAGGGCCGGCGGATTGGGGAATCGTATCAGCGGGTTCCGATCAAGTGGGGATGCGCCGGAGCCTCGGCAATCATAAGCAACCGGACCGACTCTGGCGAGTAGCTACAGCAGTTGTGTTTGGGCATGTCTGCTGCTGTATCTGCGTACTTACAAGCCATTTATATATTGGTGCTTCTGTACCACTTTTCAGAGCTGCACTGCTTGCATTGCGCAACGGGTGCGCATCCTCAAAGCCTTGGACTGGACCAGCGGAGGTCTGTACGAGAAGCGTAGGCGAGGCCATGCTTTCTGATGTTCGTTACGGCCTAGGTCGGGAGAGGGCGAGAGGAAGAGAGTGGGCGTTGTAAGAGCGTGGCCACAAATCAAGAGGCCCCGCTTTGAGCGCTTGAGAGCTTGAGCGGCGACCCGATTCAGAGCGAGTGCTGCTCTAAGTGATGCTGTGTGGGGGTTTGCGCGCTTGCCACAAGTGACTACACACCTCCTGCCCCAAGCGACTTCTGACGCGGGCAACTCCTGACGGATAGCCCGGGCAATACGGGTGATTGATCTAGCTTGTAGCCTCTTATCTGACCGAGAAGCTGATCCTTGGCGGTGCCGCAAAAAATGCCAGGCCTGATGATAGTTCTTTCGAAATACGTGGGGGGCCAAACTCAGCCCCTTCGACGAAGTTATGACGTGATATTGTATTATAGTAAATATATAGATGTAGATCACAGGGCATTCAATTATGTGGAGATTAGAGAAGAAAAAAACAGTTGAATGAATGAGCAACGGAAAACGGAAACAAGAAAATGCAGAAGTCTATAATGATGTCTGAAAGTTGGAGTCGATCGAAACAATTTTGTTACCGCACAATCAGAGCGGCAAGACTCGGGGACCGCTTCCTTCGGCTTCCTCCACCTTTTCGGCATCTTGCTTCTGGGGTTCTTGGGTCTTCTTCCCCTTCTTGGAGAAGAAGGAAGCTGACATCTTGAAGTCGGCGATGCTGAACTGTGGACGAGAAAGGTGAGAGGAGATCAGTGCTCGGAACATTTACCGGGAGCTCTGTAGTCGACGGTGCGCGCTTACAATGTAGGTCAAAGCAAAGACGGCGAAGTAGTTGAAGCAGATGTAAGCGCAGAAGATGCCGACATCGCGCCATCGATGGCTGTACTTCATGCCGACGGTGGCCAAGAACTCGTCACCGTTTCGGTAGGTGCAGAAACCGCACGATCCGTTGTCGAGGACCTGGGCGTAACCGCCAGCACGGGAGGTGTAGGCCGACAGGTAATCGACGCAGCCTTGGCCAGCAGGTGGGACAACAACTTGGAACTCTTGCTGGCCGCAAGTGACGGTCTTGCCACCGATAGCGTTGACCACGAGACCTTCAATCAAGTAGGTGAAAGGCGTCAAGTGATACATCCACGAGGACCAGAACTTGGGCAGTTGGGCGACCGGTTGGACAACACCTAGAGGGGGATAGCAGGAAATCAACTCCTTGCTGCAAGAGCCTTTGCAATGTTGAGGCACTAACCGTTGAAAATGATGACGAAACTGAAGAAGCAACTGAACAGAACGGACGCGATCATGCTGTTGGCCGACATAGCGGCAACGAACTGGGCGAAGGAAGCGAAGTACAGCTCAAACAGAACGGCGTAGAGCAAGTAAGCGTAGCCGGCGCGATCAGGGCTCGAGTCGAAGCCGCAGGTGAAGTACCAGCACAAGAAGAAGAGCGTTCCGGCGAGGATGTTCCACGGGATCTCGGCGACGATGTTGGCAAAGACCATGACGGGCCAATTGTACATCCGCGAGGGGCGCTCGCGGGCAAGGTAGAGCGTGCGGAGACCGATGAACTTGGGCTGGAGCTGCTGCGACAAGGGGGCTGCCAGCACGACGGCCATAAAGACGGCGAAGAGGTTGTTCTGGAGACCACTGAGCGACATGGGCGTCTTGTAGAAACTGAAGCCGATGAACAGACCGGCGACAATGTTCAACATGATCTTGGCAACTGCGAGCGTTCATGGAAACGAAGATGTTAGCATCCTGGATCGTATGGCCGCCGTGCGCGACAGGCCTCGGAAATTTACGTACTGAGGTAAGTGCTGTCCCTGTAATAGTTGGCAAACACTCTCTGGCAAACAATCTTGAGCTGGGTTCCAGTGTGCGCAGCGTAGCCTCGGCCGGAGTCGGGGTCGGCGGAAGCAGCTGATTCTTTGTTGGCATATCCGCGGTGGTATTCCTCGATCTCGCGTTGAACGGTCTTGTTCCTGAAGCAAAATAGCAGAAATCGCGTAAGCTCAGGCTATCTCTGAAAGTCAGAGGAGATCTTTGCGACTTACTCGTCAGACTCCTTCCAAAGCGCGTACCAATCTTGCTTGGTCTTGGCTCCCGCACCGGCTCCGATGACTGGGCAAGTCGATCAACACCGTCCGTCAGCCTTCATGATTTTCTGGGAGAATTGGAAAACGAGCTCACCTTCGAGAATGTACTCGGCAGGGTTGTCCGACTCCTGGCACTTCATGTCGGATCGATCACCAAAGTACTTGATGAGCGTTTCCGAGTTCTCACCGAGGTCACCAAAGTAGACGGTCTGGCCACCCTTCTTGAGCAGGAGCAAGCGATCAAAAACCTGGAAGAGTTCGGACGACGGTTGATGAATGGTGGCGAGAATGGCTTGGCCGTGATCGGCGAGCTTGCGAAGCAGTTGCATGATAGACCACGAGGACTGCGAGTCGAGACCCGACGACGGCTCGTCGAGGAAGATGAGCAGCGCCGGCTTGGCAGCGAGCTCCACACCGATGGTGAGACGCTTGCGCTGCTCGACGTTGAGACCCATACCGACTTCACCAACCAGTGCCTCGGCGTAAGCCTCCATCTCGAGGAGCTTGATGATCTCTTCGACGTAGGCGTCCTTGTCCGCGGTCGAAACCGAGGCGGGCTGACGAAGGCGGGCCGAGAACTGCAACGCCTCGCGGACAGAAGCAGTCGCCAAATGCGTGTCTTGCTGTTGGCAGTAACCGGTTTCGCGTTGAAAGGAGATGGGGAGAGGCTTGCCGTTGACGCACATGTCACCCGTGACGACACCGGTCGTGACGCGCTGAGCGAGAACGTTGAGTAAAGTCGTTTTACCAGCGCCGGATTCGCCCATCAAGCAAGTCATCTTGCCCGGTTTGACGTAGCCCGCGACATTGTCGAGCAAGCGGCGCGTCTCGCCCTTGATATGGACATCGTAGCAAACATCGCGCCAAGTGAAAATGTCGGTCGCCGCCTTGAGTCCCTCGGCGGCTTTCTCCTTTTCCTCGTCAGACAACTTGTGCTCCTCGACACGTTCGGCCGCAGAGCCGGCCTCTTCGTCGCTGCTATCGGAAACACCTTGGAGGGCGTTTTTGAGCTCCTTGGGTGCCGCTCCACGCTTGAAGATCATGACACCACCGGTGGCGGACTCATCGGGCTGGAACTCGGACGAGATCAAGTTGACCGCGAGCCAGAAGACGAAGTAACCGAGGACGATGCCCAGGTTGCGCCAAGTGTGGGCGTAGGTGTAGCCAAAGGACGCCTGCAAGTAATCCGCACCAATGACGATCGATTCACCCGTGCGCGAGCCGGCGACGGTGCAGACTTGGTTGGCGAGGGCGACGTTTGCGTAGCCCGCTCCGCTGGGGACGAGGCCGGCACAAGGGACGTCGAGGGTTCGGACTACGTGAGAAAAACAGGCCAAGAATCAGCTTGCCGAGCTTTAGCGGCAGCCCAGGTGATGGATCGCATGGCGCGGCTCGACTTACATTCGTTCGCAATGAGGGCCTCGAATCCAAAAGAGACGGGCTGCGCATACGACAGCCAACGGAACCAAGGCTTCATGCTGGGGCGAGGGATCGTGTAACCGACGTAGATGGCGATAATTAAGACGAGAATACCGGCCATCATGGTGGCAGGAGGCTGTCAAAGTAGCGTAATGAAGTGTGCAGGTCAGCTCAGGTCCATTCAAACCCCATAGACTGACAAGATGCGCGGACGAACCTCTTTGCGGTTGATGGAGGCGAGCGAACGGAAGAGCGCGAGCATGGCTAGATTGGCAGCGAAGGTGAAGAGCAAGAAGACGAAGAATTGTGACGCCGAGTTCTGCAGACCACTCATGAAGTAGAGAATGACGTCGAAGAAGAAGATGGTGACGAGTTTAAAGGGGATGTCGACCAGGTTGAGCGCAAACATATCGGCCGAAGGATGCAACATCGCGTACTGGCGTTGGCGGACAATGATGGGACGCTGACTGAAGGCGGTGGTGATCTCGGCCATGCCGGTGAACGAGTTGTACAGGATCGCGAAGAAGATGACACCACCGCGTGAGAAGAAGCCGGAGGTGTTCTTGGGCATTTGGAAGTAGACCGAACCGATGATGAGAGCTTGGAAGATAGCGGCGATGGTCGTGACCATGAGCGTTGAAAGTTCACCCATCTGTAGCTGGTATCGACGCTTGCAGGCGAGACGGACTTGCATCGGGTACGAGATGAGGTACTTGGAGTCCTTGCTGAGGTGCTTGGCCTTCTCGAGCTTGGCCGACTCGCGGAATGCCTCGAGCTGCTCGTGGGCGCCGTCTGATTCGTGATGCTGGAGCGCCTTCTCGACTTCGGCGAAGTTTTGCTTGCCGAGCTTGCTCTTGCGCCAGTGCTCGGCGAACTCGTCCGCCGTCCTGGGCACACGACCTTCGAAGCCCTTACGGACGAATCGACCCTTGGGGTCAGTAACGGCGACACAGAAGTCGGCCGACGTCTGACGAGGCTGAGGCTCGTAGCCCATGTCGACAAAGTATTGCACCGCGTCTCCCCTGCAAATAGGCAAAGAACAAGGCAACGCAGTCAGCTCCAATTGAAATCAGCCGACCGCCGTTGCCAGTATCGCAGCGCGACTCACATCTTGCCGAAAAAGGCCATGCGACCGTCGTAGATAATGCAGACCTTGTCGAACAGCTCGAAGATGTTTTGACCGCACTGGTAGATCGACAAGATCGTCGTCAAGTGCGAGATGTCGGTCGCGATGCGCAAGGCGCGCGTGTACTCGAGAGCGGTCGAGGCATCGAGACCTCGGGTCGAGTTGTCGTGACAGCCAATCTTGCAGCCCGTCATCAACAGCTCGGCGATCGAGACACGTTTTCTCTCACCTCCGGAGACACCACGAATGATGTCGTTTCCTACTTTGGTGTTGAGGGTGTGTCGCAGACCAAAGAGGGTGACAAGCGTGTCCTTGATAAGGTTGGATCGCTCGTCGCGAGAGCCCAAGCGGGCACCACTGGCGGGCGTACGCGTCTTGGCGGCAAAGTCGAGGGTTTGACCGACCGTCAGACTGGGAAGATGATGGTCGTCCTCAGGGAGGTAGGCGACGTCGCCGGCGTCTATGCGGGGTCAGGGAGAGATCGTCAGCTCCAAGAGGATCAGAGACAGGGGCTTCGCACGAGAATAGGAGCGAAATGATAATACTCACGATGCTTGCGCATCTCGTCGGCTGAGGCACCATCAAACGAGATGGCACCTTCGACCGAAGTGAAAGCCTCAGTATTGTTGGACAGCGTCTTGAGGAGCGAGCTGCAACCACTCCCAGGTCTATGGACGAATAACGGGATGGGGGTTTCAGAACGTCAGCGTCAACGTTGAGAAAATCTCGAAGATCGCGACCCGCCAATAGTGCTTGTGCAAAGCAGCAAGTCACTCACCGTCCGAGAACGAGTAGCATCTCTCCGGGCTTGACCGTTCCCGTGAAATCGACGAGGATGTTCTTGCGCACGGGGTGGCGCATCGACTTGATCATCGAACCCAGACGGAGCGGCGCCGAGAGCAAGCTACCGAGGGTGTCGCCGTAGCTGAGGCCACTTCCTTCACCGGTGACGTGGAGATCCTTGAACGTGACACCGATCTCGCGACGCTGAAGGCCTTGGCTATCGGCCTTGCGGATGAGGTGCTTGAGGTGGATCTCAAAGTCAAAGTCTTCGGCGGTCGGGTCCTGCGTCGTGGTGCTATACGAGCTCTGGACTCGCGACAGTCGACGTTCGAGCTCGGCGGCACCTTCACGGTCAAAGTAGTTGAATGGTTCGTGTCGGGTCGCGGTCGTGGTGCGTTGCAACTCGTTGCGCTGGCCGACGGTCTTGAGAGGGGCGGCGAGGTTGCCCGGCCCACCTTGCGCGGCTCCGTTGGTGGTACGCTTGTCATGCGCATCGGCGGCGGCGGTCGGGCTCGCATACTCGGCGGGGGTGTTGGGAGCGCGCGTGTCGTCTGAGGACGAGGATGATCGCGACATAATCACAGGTGGTGAATACAAGAGGGGAAAGGTTGGAGTAGGTCAAGCACGGGTGATTGGGCGGATTGACGGAGCGAGGGTGCGATTGCGAGGGTCCGGTTCGACGCGAGGCTGAGCAGGCCCACGGCGCAAAAAGTAGGAGGCTTCGGTGACGATCGAGCTGGGGGCTAGACGGACACCGACGAGCGACCTCGCACGGCGACTGGCGGAAGACTCAATCACTCGCAACGACGGCGATGCAGTAGAGGCAAAGCAGGTGTTGACACACTTGCAAGCTGATTAGAGGTAGATCGGGTGCTTGGTTGGGAGGTGAAAGGTGTGCAACAGAGCAAGAGGCAAGAGGGACGGACACTGGCATCTGCGGTCGTCTAATCCGCCGAGATGAGTCCGAGCTGGGGACGGGCACGCTGGTGGCGCCGTGCCTGACCTCGGAGATGCTTGCTCGGAGTTGTCGAAAGCTCGGCCATGACGTCCTCGGACGCGAGCAAAACACCCGCGCGCGGGCATTCAGATCTACAGTTTTTTGAAGGGCAGCTGCAGGTGCCATACGTCGCACCTAATTTAACGAGGCACTTCGACATTTTGGGCCCTTCCGTTCATTAGAGAGGTAGAGTAGGGCTCGTGAGCTGGGCTGCCGGTGCCGGCTGACAGCTTACGAGTCGCTGCGTTCAAACCGAACCTGGAGAAGCCAGCTGGCTCCAAATGGTCGCCGTTTATGTTGCCCTTTTCAACGCAGGCTGCAATCCAACAGCCGACCCGCGCCGGACATTCCGGAAGCATCTGCATTCGCTACCTAGTCATTGATCATCGGCGTCATTACCTGTGTACATCCAACTTGCTGCGATATAAACACTACGACAACAAAGTGATAATACTGTTTTGCACCAGCGTAAGCGCCTGCCTGCGGATCTGCCTCGACCTTCGCAGTGGACCACCGACGACGACCTGCGCGCCGCGCGGCCCTTCAAGCAGTTGCACGCCGAGGTGCCGACTCGGAGACGTTGACGGGGCGCTAGGTGCCACCTCTTGGCGCGGCTGGATTCGTCATCCCCTCCACTTCACAGTTCCTGTGCAAGCCAGGTTTCGCCGAAGCATGGCGAACTGGCGACGTGGCCATCGGGTACGCTTCATTATCGGACGGCGTTCGCGATCAAAACTTCCTCACCTAGGTATCCAGGCACAGACAGGCATCTTCGATGTGCATGTACTCAGATAAGTAAATTGGCCTGGGCGCCCTCTGCAGAAAAGTCAATTGACGGCTCTCGATTTCAACGGGCAGCTTCACAGTCCAATGAGTCCATGCCCACGCATACAGTAAACGCGACGTGGCAGTAGTATCATATTGACCTCTTATGAAAAAAGTTTACCAAGGTTCCTTTACCGACGACTCGACATAGCACGATGCGGAATCGCACGAGGTATTATGGGGACAGGGCAGTGTCGCTGGCCGGATTCAGAATTACACGAGGGATGAATCAAACTTCCGCAAATTAGGATTAAATCAAAAGCCCAAGAAGCCTTGTGCTGTAAGAGCTTGCCTCCCGCACACAATCTAGTCCCGCTTGCCGAGGGGGCCAGTGGGGAGGATAAAAAAGGACGTGTCGGGCGTCAACAAATTGGCCGCAGCGACGTACCAGGCATTCTATGGACGGGGAGCCAAGCACCAGTGTTCAGCTACGTTTTCATGCTAAGAACGTCTTGGGTTGGAGAGCCAACTCACGAAAGCCGTGATAAGGCCGAATGCACCACCCGCAATCTTGATCGTGGCCGCGTGCGCGACACCGAGTTCAGCAACACCGAGAAGGAGGAAAGTGACTACACGAGAGAGGGTACCAAGATGGGTCAACGGCTTTTCAAGGCTTTGTTGAAGCTCGGTGAAGAGCTCACTCGTCAAGAAGAAGAAGACGCCGGTAAGGGCCACAGACGAACGAAGCGAGGCGATGAACACTGCAGATGGCATCGGAGAACCATAGTCAGTGATGGGCCACTTATGACAAGTGAAAAAATCTACAAACTGACTGATGAAGGTGAAGATGAACCAGCCCCAAAGGAAGAAGGCAACACCGGAACCAAAGTCGGCCTCGACCTTGTACGACGACGCGATCGAGGACCAAGGCGAGACGATGAACGCGTACGAGAGCCAGAAACTGAGCAGGTGAACCCATAGGGAGACCGATCAGTTGAGATTATGTATCATGACCAGTAGCCAAGAGAAGCGCGCTTACGCTCCGTAAGAAGAGAAGGCGGTGGCACCGAAAGTGTTACCGACGGCGAATTCCCACATGCCGGCAAGGAGTTGCGCGAGACCACCGTAGAAGAGAGCGGGGCCGACAACGACATTAGGCGTGGCGACACCACGGGCACCAACTAGAGGTAGGACCAAAATAGACCAGGTCAGCATTGCAGCGCACTAAAGCACTGCACCGCACTAGCCCTCGGGAGGGGAGCCAATAGCGACGCAGAGAAAAAGTGCAAGCCAGGACCTCGGAAGGGATAGGAGAGGTTCGTTACCGTTGATCAAGGACAGCATGAAGGTGGTAAGAGCGAAGCCGCACAATCCAAGAGGAGCTATGTGCCGGACATTTAAAGACGAGTTAGTCAAGCCTTTTACGCTAATATGTCCCCCGGGCCTCGAAAGCCAGCGGGTACAAAGCGACGACACCCTCGCGTTCGATGATCAACGACGTAGAGCTTGAGCTCCGCCATCGGACACGACTTCGTGATGGAATAAGTGCTTACCAGGGTTGGCAAATTTCCGGTGGCTGTGGGGTACATGATGAAGAACGGTCAGCTCCGTTGCTTGAGACCCCTCTCAAACAGGCCGAGGCCGGATGACACTCACTAGACAGGGAACGCGGGCTGGGTCTGATCGAGAGGGTGACCTCCGGGAGTAATGTTGCCTGAGACATGGCGAAACACACGAGGATAGACGCACGTGACGAAAGGAGCGTCGAAGCCAGAGTGAAGCGCGATGCCGGGCCGGGGACGAGGCAGGTGAGCAGGCGCGCGAGGTCACGAGGAGCACCAAACGAATGGACCGAGGTGGGGGAAGCGAGCAACGACGTCAGCACTGCAGCAAGAACTCGGCGGACTTGCTCCTGATCCTTTCGGGTCCGAAGAGCAGCTAGCATGAAGCTATTGCCATGGCGGATATAGGGTACAGCGGCACTCTCCCACGCAGCCAGAACCAAGCGCCAGTGGCGACATGTGACTTACGGTTACCAAGGTTGGCGCCTCCTTCGTGCGAGAACTTGTAGCCATTTCCGGCCTCGACATCGGATTGGGAAGGGTTTGACATGGTCGTAGTGGGTGAGTTGTAGTGTTTGGGTGGGCTGTGGGAAGCAACGGAGCTGGTCTGTGAAGGCAGAGTAGAACTCGGAGTGGACAGCAAGAGGGAGAGGAGAGGCGCCGTTTGGGAGCAGAGGGGAGGCGCTAGGACCGGAAAAGGTCGAACGCGGTCGAAATGAGCCGAGCCGGGGGGCACCGCGGAGCTCCATTCGGCCCGCGCCGCTCGCGCTGAATCTGTGGCTAGCTGGGGCCTGGCTGGCCCAAGCTCCCGCGCCCCGCTTGTTCAGAAATGAAGAGAGCTAAAAAAAGCTACACCCGATCGCGGGAGTCGAGGACGATCGTCCTCGCGGGCCATCTCTCCGCTTTCACGCACACCACTTCTGCGACATCACCCGACGCTCGACGATCTACATTCCTCCGTCGAGGACGGGGCCCCGCCCTAAGCAGGGCCAGCCAAAATGATCGCCTGCTGGGAGTTGGAACTTGGCAGCCCAAGCGAATAACATTCTCGGACAGGGGTTGCTACATAGTTTTCAGCACCTGTGAATTTCTCATATCTCATGGTAGGTAAGGCCGCCTACCACACTCTACCTGCCCAGACGAAAAAAATGACATCTACATCACAATGTCATTTCAGCTGCTCTCTTCTGCCAAGACCCAAGCCTGCGAGCAGCTGTAGAATCCCTCCGGAGAGCGCATGCATCACGGCTTTAACCCCGAGCACCCCACGCCTCGATCGGGGTCGAAGCTCACGCTGTTCTGCTTTTCGAACGTGCTGCACTACTGGTCCTCGGTCAGCGTTAGCACGTCAGCCGCCTGCCAAGTCGGCCGTACCGAACGGGGGAACCGCGATTGGCGCCTGCCGCTCGTCGCGCGCGATAATCTCCGACGATTCTGCCCCGCTTTGTGGCCAGATCCATCGCGAAGCTCATTCGACGATTTCGCCCGATCCACCCCGTCTCGCTCCACCTGGTGGAGAACCTGGGGGTTCCCACCAAGATGAGCTGAAGTCATGTGTAAGCAGGGTTCCCTGTTTCTGGATTCACCTTCAAGTTCGTTGTCACAGCTGACAAATCGTGTATCCGACTAGGGCCAAATTGTCGTCATTCAATCAAGCCCCGTCAAAACGTCTGAGGCGGCCGCTCAATTGCTTGCACTGCAGTTGGCGTTGATTTCATTCAAAGCGTCACGCGTCTCGCGTCACGAGCCATTCGAACACTTCAACCCTACCTGACAGCAGGCGTGCCCTACCAGGCTCCCAAGGTACCTGGCTCGGCGTCATTTAGCTTCATCCCCGGAGGTGGCCTACGCAATTGAGAAAATCGATCGAGCGAGCGGCGAAAGCTTCGAGTCGCCGATTATAGCGATCGTGGTAGCAGTCCGGCTGCTCAAACTCCACTGGAGATGCTGGTACTTTATCCAGTCAACAGAAAGCCGCTGAACCCCTCCCTTAGCCTCTCCGAAGGATTTAACAGTTTCAGTATATACAAGCTGAGATTAGCCTGCCGGTCAAGACGGCAGCCTCATGCTGGAAACAGCTTCGATAGATACCATCCTCATACTTGTCATTGACGAATTACAAATCATGCCGCATTGTTCAAATGCTCGACTCGTCATCTCACGAAGGCAAAAGGCAGTCTGACGCAAGGGTAAAGTGAAGGGGAGCTTTAAAATGTGAAGTTGATGGATCGGGGTGTTGAGAGGGGAACATGGACCATCATATGAATTGGATTGCGAGTCTCGATCTGACCTATTGCAGAGAGCCTTCAAAGTCACGATGCGATATGAGGTTATCAATACAAGAGAGAAAGGTAGTGACAAGGTAGTGAAAACAAGGTGGATATGTAGGTATGGGAACCGGGGGTAGGAGCTGCACAATGCGATGCTGTGCGGGCGATGCGAGTGCAAACAACGAAAGGGGCCAGAGAATGCCTGCCAGGATAGAAAGCAAGGACATCACGACATCGCTGCCACTGCAAGTACGGCAACGACAGAGAGTACCATAAGGTGACTAATTGTGGCGCGATTCGACGCGGCCCCCGTGACGTTGATCTCGCCGGCAAGAGATTGAATCGAGGCGAGGAAACCTGTGCCACACGTCTCGCCGGTCCCGGTCCAGAGATCGCCTTGGTGACCGAGCATCGGCGAGTTGGACAGGCCGAGAGCATACGGCATTCGAATCTCCCAAGACACGTAAGCGGCGAGGATAGACTTGGTGCAACTCGTGCACAGGAGCGCCGACGACATGTTGGCTGACAGGAACAGGAACGGGAGTGAATGCGCGGCCCAGGTCGCCGGATTGGGGAGCACACCGGTCAAGTCAAAGGACAGGTTGGACCCAGATGCAGAAGCGGGGGCGGTCGTCGAAGCGGCTGCGGACGACGTGGTGTTGGTTGCCACGACGGGTGTTGTCGAAGCTACGACTTGACGCCTCCTGAGGAACCGCCGGGCTTGAACGGTGAACTGCACAAAGAGCTCGCTCGGGCTGACCAGAGCGATCGAGTACGACTTGGAAAGCGAAGCCACAGGTGCAGATGTGGCGACCGGTGTCGAGCTCACTATGGACGCCGACTCTGATGTGGCAGCACTCGCACTGGCGCTGGCGTCGGCCGAAGAGTTGTTTGCATTCGTCGCGATCGTATCAGGTGACGGCGGAACAGTTCCGGCGGCGATATCGGTGAGGCAGTAGCCTCCATTCACATCCTTAGAACACACCGAGGTGCGGAACGGTTGCAAGATGTACAGAGTGTCGTATTCGCCGAGCACGACGGCCTGGCGAGCTTGCAGTTCTGCACTGCAATTCCCGTTGAACGCCGTGAGGGCGTCCCGGATGACGGTGTCGGAGCAGGCGTTCGTAGCGCAAAGCTTCTCAAGCGAGGTCGTGATCGCACTCTGCGTCGTCGCGTAGCTTGCGATGCCATTCTCGGGGGCGAACAGATCAAGGGTCGACATCAACGGGACGGTGCACTGCGCAATCATTTGGTCGCCGTTCAATTGCGCGAGGAACGTTTGGCAGCGTGTGGAAATCGAGCTTGGAATCAAAGGATTGCTTGCGCCTGATGTCGAAGACGAGGTCGAGGTCGAAGCGGACGAAAACGGAGCGGCCGCCCCGGCACTCGTCGGCGTGGTACCAGCCGACGAACCAGCTACAGCTGCGAGGGGGCACAATGCGTGAGAGTCATTAGTCCACTGCCTAAGCTCTCAACGTACATGTTGAAAGGGATCTGCTTTATCGATTCTAGCCGAGGGAAAGACTCTGATGATCCTCACTGCAAGAAGGCTGTCCTGTCTCCCGTCCCTCCCACACCTCAAACAAGCCCCTTTCAGGAAGCCGACGGACGGCGGTCACGCGCACGCCCCTCCGGTTCGTTGTTTCCTCGTCGACCGACCGACGATCACGCGCGAGACCCAGAGGGAAGGATAGACAGGCTCAAAGGAACATACCCGATATTGGATTGCTTGCAGTTATGGTGGTGGAAGCCGTTGCAGCAGCATTCGTGCTGCTTGCGACGGCGGCAGGTGCGCTCTGTTGAGCGCTAGCGCTTGTCGCAACCAAGGCGGCCGCCGCCGCGATCCACAGCCGCGTGGGCATCGCCAGTCGTTTCGAAAAGGTAGTAGGCATCGAAGGAGTGACTTTCAAGTAGATAGGACGGTCCGGTTCGATCCTGTAAGGCCGGCGGGTTGTCGAAGCTGATGACTGAACGATGGTCTTTGTTTTCGTGGGTGGGTACGGAGCACGAAGCGATCCCGGCGTTGTGGTGCAGGCCGACGAACAAGGGCCGTTGTCGGAGAGCGGGAGCTGGAGGAGTGGATGGCTGACGCAGGGACTTAAGGTCTGTTGGTGGTCGTTGTCTGGTGGTCGGGATCTGCAAGGTTGAATAGGTTGCAGCGCACAAGGCAAGGCTTGGAGAACCAAGAACCCAAGAGCGGCACAAGTTCTTTTTGGGGGAGCGCTCGTGGGTGCAAGACCTCGGTCTCGCCTCCCTTTACATTTTGCAATTCATTAACCCTGCCGTGTGCTTCAAGTAGATGCCTACAGCCGGGTTTCAAGGCTCCCAGGTGCCATTCTTGTACCAGAGTGTATGCAATACCTGTATTCTAGGGATTCTCGTGTAGATAGTACCTCTTGCAGCAACGACGACTCGACCGATTTTCCTCTGGTTCGCCCGCACTCCGTCCCCGATGGGGATCGTTCAACCAACATTCGCTTGAGCGTGGACGTGGGTCACGCCCGGTGGTCGGCAACTTGGGGCCGCTACGTATACCATCGGCCACCGTGAAATGAACTGACGTCAGAAGACCCAGGTAGGGAGATTGCCGTCCCGTCCAAGCGAGACTTTTATGTGGAGATCAGTGTTTATTAGTACTCTAAATACTCTGGGTACATGATTGTTGGTAACTACAGTCACAAAACATACTTCATCGCCCCGCGCCAGCAGAGCTCAGAGGCGAACCCACCCGCTGAACTACTAGTCGAAATCGTTATCTGCAGTTCGCCCAATCGTGGGCATAAAGAGAGGTAGATAATGAGCCATACGTCACTCACCTACATCAGCGATACCCCTAGGTAACCTGCCCACACCTCGGGCCGACAAAAGAAGGGACGATCTTTTAATCGCGCCGCGCAGCGGTACTAGCAAATCGTCCCTTCTTTTGTCTGCCCGAGGTGCCTGCCCAGATAGAGAAGAAGAAGACCATCAGCGGCCGGTTAACTCCGGCGAGATAGGCCGACCGGTTTTCGCAACGAAGCAGGTAGGAGCTGTTTATGTCTAGTGCGGAAAGACGGCGAGGATGAAGGTCGTGATGTAGACGTTGTTCACTAATTTTCTCAAAACGAGACCCTAGGCTACCACTATTCTGATAAAAAGAACATGATTGCCGAGTCTATATCCATGATCATGGCGCTCTCTATTCCGACATGACGAGACATGACCGTCGACGGAGCCGGACGTCTAAGGCTGGGGTCGGTTTTTTTAATTTATTTGATAGACTTCATTAACAGCATAATTATATTAATACCTAGAAATCTTCGGAGAAGTCGGAGGGAATGCTGTTACGCACATTGGCAGAAGCCAGTAGTGTAGGACTCATTGACCCTGAACCAGGATCAACCATACCCACTAAAACCCCCTTTGGTGGCTTACAGAGACACTAGGCGACCCTTGGACTCCCGATTGAGGTGGTCGAGGTCCGAGAGGTTGTGGAGTGCGCAGCAAGCGTCGTCGGCAAAGAGGAGTTCTCGAATGTTTTGGAGGCCCGCAATCTCGATGCCCTTGACTCTCAATCGAATCTGACAGGCAAAACCTTCGATCGCCAGAACGAAGAGAGACGGAGCCAGAGGATCACCTTGCCGAACGCCCGACAGGATGTCGAAAGCGGCAGAGAGCCAACCGTTGAGGAAGATCGAGGCGGATTGGTTGGTGTAGGTCGCTCGGTACCATTGGCGGGCTTTGGGGCCGAGGCCAACGGCGCAGAGGACTGCATTAAGGTACACGTGGGAAAGACGATCGTAAGCCTTTTCAAAGTCCATCACCGCTAGCATGCCGGACACGGGTGTTGAGCCCGGAAGTCCAGGGTCCATGAGACACTGGACCTCAGCGATGTTCGTGCCGATCCAACGGTTCGGAACAAAGCCACGTTGGGTTGGGCCGATCAGGGACTCGAGCAAGGGAGCGAGGCGGCGCTGGTTGTGGGCTTGCGAGATGATGCGCTCGTCCGCATTGATGAGCGATATGGGGCGTTTGTTCGAGAGCTGATCCCTCTCGCCGCGTTTGTGGATGAGATGGATGTGGGCGGTGTTGCGGGGAAGAGGTCCAGGCTGACGGGCCTCGGTGGGGATCGAGTCGATGACGTCTCGAAGAATCGGGCCAGTGGCCGGCAACGTAGCGCGATAGAACTCAACCGGGAGGCCGTCAGGCCCTGGCGAAGAGTTCGACTTACACGCCTCTTGAGCCTTTGTCATCTCCTCCAACGGGTACGCTTCCTCGAGCTTGAGTGAGTCCGCGGGGGAGAGGCGAGTTGAAGCGAGGCCGTCGATGATCGCCTTCAGGGCCGTGTCATCGATGGGGCGGTCCTCATAGACCCGCTCGAAGTAGTCGCTGGCCGCTCCAAGCATCGAATCAGGGTCGGAATGAACAACATCGTTAACCGTGAGCGAAGGGATGAGGTCGGATGCTCGCACTTTGCGCAGGCGGATGAAGATGGAAGAGGGACCTGCCAGAGATGGGTCGAGGCGGGACCGCAGGGCCGCGCCGTAGCGCGAGTGGTCAGCCCTCTCTTGCTCCGACCCTCCACGTCGGAACCGAGCGAACGTCCGGCCCAGAGCCTGCAGCTCGGGCAGCAGGCGGTGTTTGGTGGACGTCCAAGCTGCTGGTGGATCGTTGGGCGTCTGGAGGAGGGCTTCGTTGTAAAGGGTGCGGAAAATGGAAGTGAGGTACTCGCAGGTCGCGTCGCCCTCGATCACGTGCAAACCCAGCTTGAATTTGCCCGGACCGATGTCGATTGCGCCCGGCACTTGGAACCGTGCCACAACCATTGAGTGCGTCGATTTGAGGACAGGAGCCCAAATTTTGTGATCATGGAAGAGGTCGACCCAATCAGGCGAGACATAGATGCGGTCAAGGCGACGGCACGTGCCGGGCGCTGAGCGATTCGTCGTGGCTCGTCCTTTGGGATGGAGCCGATAGGCGTCGAAAAGATTGTTGGCCGTGGCAAGGTCGCGCATCTCCTGACCCCCATAATTCGTTCCGTTTTGGTTCTCCGAATCGAGGGGTTGGGACTCAACACAATTCCAGTCCCCCCCGACTAGGAGCGGGGCGTTCAAGAAAAGATAATCAAACAACAAAACAGAAAAATCAAGGGGTTTGCATCCTTATTACGGATAGAGACCCCCTTTTGTGTCGTTTCAGCCTAAGTCTCTCATTTCTCTCTTTCCCTCTCAGTGATCACGTTCACTCAAAACCGCTTACAATACCTTTCCGAGGGACCAAATATTACAGTAAACAATCGGCACGGTACTCGCGATCCTTCTGTAAGGCTAGCCTCGCGTGTGCACGCTTGATGCCACCGTCCACTGCACGACGCCGCTGGTCGCTCATGCATCCCACTCGGCCCAAGATCTTGGTGCTGTGTATTTGAATAGGTCCTGCAGTAAAAGGGTCACGACGTTGAAAGCCGAGACGGTCTGTTGCGCAGACGGGTACTCTTGGTGGTCAGCGCGTTAAATCCATTCCGGGGACTCGAATTTGCGGGAAAGTAAACTCGCCTCGGTTTCCATGGTGGAGATGAGCCTCTCAAACCCGTTCACATAGTAGAAACCAGAGTCTGGTCGGACAGGTGCCAGGTCTTTGCGGGGATCACGGATAGGATCGAGTTGAGGGTAGGCGAGGAACGTCTTTGTCCATGTCTTAGCCACGTTACCTTCGCCAAAGATATCGTTCAACGTCCCCGGGGCTAGCTTATCCTCGGAAAACATCTTGACAACGTGCCACGTTGAGTCTTGGCCGAACTGATCGCCTGCCTCCTTGGAGAGCGATTGGAGGTAATTGAGCGAGTTGAAAGTCGGCCCAGGTGCGACGCCTGTGTCTTTGGTCGCAAAGATGGCCTTCGGCATCTTGGTCTTTTCAGACAGGCCAAAGTAGCTCGGTTGAGGTGCCGACAAGTTGGTGATGACGAATGAGACGTGGAGTTGAACATAGGGTTGAGGCGGAATGAGCTTGGCCACGTCGGAATTTCGGATCCGGATGTCGGTCTGGTGGAAAGGCGCAGCGAGGATCACGATCTAAGGAACGGTACCGAGGCATCGTGATCAGCGGAGCGGCAATCGATTCACGCCGTGGTGGTAAAAGTCGCCACCCACATCATAGACGTCACCTCGATTAGCCTCAGAGGTCTGAACACGCCACTTGGGTCTATCGCCATCGATCTTCTCAATTTCTGTGACGGTGGCCCCCTCGCCCATCCTCAGTCGCGACCCACTCTGCGCGACAAAGTGCTCAAAGATTCGCCGGTTGCCATTGACGACCTGCGATGCGCCAGTAGCAGCCAACGAGACGAGCGCCCCGACGGCATGGATCTTGGACACGGGCGTGCCATAGTTGACTTGAGTCGCAGCGGCGACCATTTCGTTGACGAACAATGCACCGACTTTGTGGCGGTTGATGAGAAAGCCGGCCGCGGTCGATCCACTCATAGAGGCCAGGTTCGTGGCGCGAGCAAAGTCGAAGAGAGAGGAGAAAGCCCCACGCGATACAAAATCGGCTTTGTAGATACCAAGAAAGTTATCGACCGTCGTCTTGACCAGGGATCGCATGGTTAGGGGTGCTCGGCCGTACCTGCGCGGTCGGAAACGGGATATAGAGGTCAGTCTTCCGTTCCGTTCGGTCGCTCGACGGTTTTTCGAGCTTCCTGTCTACGTAGTGCGAGTTGCTGACCTCATGAGCATCTTTGCGTTATCCCACCAGCCCCACCCTTTGCTCTCGGTGAATACGAACTTTGACCCATCCCAGATCGCCATCCCGCCCGGCTCGCCGCCGTGGTCCTTGAGCGTCAGGTTGAAAACGCGGGCGGCTTTGTGAAGGTTCTTGTTGGCTTCAGCAAAGATGGAAGCGCCGCACTCGACCGGAGGATCGACAAACTCTTGGTTTTCGTCACGGCCGAATTCGTTGGGAATCTGGTAAGGGTCGTCGAGCCACGGCCTCACCGGGAAGGACCGTCCACCGATGAAGCCGGATCGCTCGTAGATGGTCACCGCGGTCTCGAGCCCATTTTGTGCCGCGGCAAAGTGAGATAGGAAGAATGCGGAACTCGAACCTGCACGCGATCATAAAGTCGGAAGAAATCAGCCAAGCTTCGCATTGCTGGCGACAGACTCGAAGCGAAACTTCGGCTACTAGGTGTCAAGTGCTCAACCTCTCTTTGACTGACCTCCAGCGCCGGCGCCAATGATCGCAATCTTGGGTACTCTCGGCTCGCTCCATAGGCTCGATACCGATTCCTGATTATCTTGTGGCCACTTCGCTACCTGACCGGTATTTTCCCGGTCGTACGAGGACAAGGACTCGAGATCGACGAAGCCAGAGTCGTAACGGGTATCGGTGCGTCGAGAGATGCGCTCGAATTTCGACACGAGTACGTAGAGGATGATCGCGACAACCAAGCACCCGCAAAGTGTTCGAGTGCGTTCCCACAGGAATATCTTGCTCGTGTAGAGTGGAGCGGTCTTGGAGGGGCCCGCGATGGGCCGTTCACGTGGCGCGCCACGGTGGGGGGCGATCCCTTTCTCGGCCAACATGACTTGACGGCCTCCCAAGACTTTTTCAGGGGCGGCAGAGGCAGACGAAGGTGATGCTGTTCTGGCTTTGAGATGAACGATCTGTTGAGCGCAGGTAGAGACGAATTCACCACTGGCGTAGCCAGAGGTGCGCTGCACAAAGCTGAGAACGAGCCCGCAAACGCACAAAGGACGATCAGCGCGAGCGGTTAATTGGCAGGCGACATGGGAAGAAGCTTCGCATGGCCCCCTTAGGCCCACACCCCCTTCACAAGAGTACAACAAGATAAGCTAGGTGTTTCGGGATGGTGGTCGTCAGGTGCTGAACTCCCCTGTGAATTCGTCGAGGCAAGCAATCCCTTCAGGATTATGCTCGGCCGCGCCAATGACCGAGGCCGTGGGCGGAACGTGACCGAATTATTCGGTTGCGCCGGCTTCTCACCAATCCTCCCTTCCATTCGTCCGTGTCGTGGCAGGTCATGAATCGACTCATCAAAGCGGTGAGGTGGCAAACCTTAGACGGATTAACGGCGAAGTGCGCTCGCCGGACGTACCTCTGGAGGGTGCGAGGGAACTCAAAGAGTTCACCGAGAAGAACGTCGAGAAGTACCGGAAGCTGTCCAAGGGAGGTGAGAGCTCGGAGGTTTCGGTGATTTGCTGGTTGCAGGTACGTCATCAGCATGAAGCATCGAAGATTGTTCAGATTTGCTGACAGGAAGTTTCCGAGCAGAGGATGCATAACCTTTTGTGGGATGATCGGAGGCCGCTGCTTCCTGTAGTGGCCAACCACGCCGGCGCCTCGGGCTCGGTCGCAAGCTGGCCGGCGCCATCGAACAGATGGGCAAGCGTTCAGAGGTCACGGACGGACTGTGAGTCCCCCGGTTCGGAGCTTTAAAGAAAGTGCTGGTCACTGATGCCCTACTTACACGAATCATCTCAAAAAAGGGCCAATTTTCCCATGTTTTGGCAACTTGCAGAGTTGAGTCTCACTCGCGCGCCTCACTAATTCACGTATTGGTTGGTCTATTCGCAGACGGCACGGTCCAAGGGTGGCGGTGTCTCGACCCCATATTCGAAGCCTACTTCGAATGGATGACCAATAGTATAACGCGGTACATCGAGGAACAAGGTCTGTCTTTCATCGCGTGGGTCGTCACCCTTGGTCATCTACCGTGTCGCGTCACCCTCGAAAGACCCCTCGGCTCGACCGCGACAGAGAAATGGGAAGAGATCTCGAATCGCCTCAAATGATGAAACCCCAGCGAGCAGATGTACCCGAACTTGGCGGCGCTCAAGGCTTGGTGCGATGGTCCAGAACGGTACGCCTTGCACACCAAATAGAAGGGGCGCTTCGCCGCGGACAGCGGTCGGTGAAGGCTAGGGGTCACCGACGCCGCGGGGAAAGAAACCAGGGCAGGAGATAAGATGCGTGCTCAACATCGATCTCAATGCGGCGACTGAGCTGTAGAAGTATAGCAATGTCTTGTGGTTCAAAAGTGGGGAAGTAGCGCCAGCTACTGGGGAAGGGGGTGATAGACGGGTCTAGCCTAAACTCGTAGTACTGGTGAGGCGAAGTTCCCCAGCGGCGCCTCCTGTCGAGCCAGAGCCACGCTACTCCGTGCGGTGCCTAGATGTAGGATCATTGATGGTGCAATGTACCTAATCTTCATATCTGAGCATCTAGGTAGGTGCCATTTACCTACCTGATCGGTTGGACTTCGTCCCAGACTATTATAAGTGTCGGGGCCGTGTGGTGGCTTGTGCTACATCGACTCAGAAACAGAGCCCGAGGCCCGGGGGTTACCAAGATACTAGCGCAGGGTTTGTGCCCACGCGGTTGTCGCCGCCGCGCCTGCGAGAACCACGTGATGCAGCCGAGGCGCACTGTCGCAGGTCTGCCCACCTCAGCGGTAGGATCTCACGTTCTTGTGCCCACCGACAAGCCAAGACGATCAACCCGGTAACAGCGAGTCACAGCGCTCTACCCTCCTACCTCTCCACAACACAATCAGTGATCACCCAATCGTTCGAACCCTGACGAGCTGCTGCGGCCCGGTCTTTATCTCCGTCCGCGATCGGACACGAGCTGAACTCGAACTCCAGGCCGACCGCCGACCGGCGCACATCTTGGGTGTTTGGGTCAAAAAATTACGAAAACATCGCAAGGTAAGTTTCGTCAAGAATATATGTAGCATTTCAAGCCCACGAGCCTCGAGTGAGGTCACAGGTGGAGTTGCGGTCATGCGGGATTCGGCGCCCGAGACAAGTCTGGCGCGTGGACAATTCGAGTCACTCGAGTCACTCGGACCGCGCTCAGGACGCCTCGAGCGGTGGGGCGACGAATTGGCAAGCACAGTAGCACTCGGCAGAAGGGGGGAGCAACAGGAAATTTCAGTGCCAGGTCGCAGGCTGTATGACGTAATGTCTACATGGTTATCTCGGGTGTGAACGCTTGTGGCATCGGAGGTCGGCGACCTGGTTCGGAATGATGCCAAAGAATGCGCTAATGGATGAGCGCTACGAGCACCGACTGGGCTGCGCCGTTGCTAAATAGAACTCGAGGCGCGACGGGCTGCGACAGGGCCTGACAGGGCGCGACCGCTGCGGCCTCTGGAGCTCTTGCTCCGTTCTAAGCTCTTCCCTTCTGCGCCGCTTCGCCATTTGGCTGACCCTACTACCGACTTGCCCACCATGTTATGAAGCCCAGTAGCCCGCTACGATCCCACACCAAAGCCAACTGCTCGGGCTTCCCTCGACTTTTCATCGCCCCGCCTCGCCTCGCCTCGACGCAGCTGCGTTCGTTGTCCTTACGACGTCCTCGCTCCCCCTACCCCGGATTCGCTCTCTGACTCGGCTGTCGTCTGTCGCCCGGCGCACTCGGACTTGGGCTGACGACGCTTGACGTGCTCGACCCCGGCCCCCACAACGCGTTACCTGTACACATCCTCACTCTGCGCGATCCCGCCTTCATCATTTGCACTTCGACTTGGGTCAGTTCGGCCACGCGACACTCGTCAGTAGTGGTACACGCGCTTGACGATCATTAGAGTGCGCCTGCTAGCGCCGGAGGTAGAGAGCCCCTCGGTGACTCGGCTCTGCAACCGGCGCCGACTGGAGCCTGGGGCCTGACGAGGTACGTCACAGCTCAGACGCGCGGATACAGGTATCAACTGTAGTGAACACACGAGTTCCGGTCCGGGCAACCTGTTCGCCGTGTTGCTTGTCCACACGAATCGAGCGGCGGAGACGACGTGGCTGCTTCGTCCATGTTCTCCACACGCCCTCGTGACGACGATCACTACTTCCGCCCCCGGACAGCTCCTCTTTCACCGATCTTGAGCCGCGCTTGGAAAACCCTAGATATCTCCTATCCTCTCTTTTCACTAGAGGGCAGGGTACTCCTCGTCGAGGCTCAGCGAAGATCTCGTGGATGATCACGACGAGGGCTCTATACCACCGACGCTTCAGCTTGACGTCGGGTGCCAACTTCTCCGCCTCTCGTGTCCCGTCATCGCCTCGGCTGCCACGCTTGCTGCACCGCTTGCTGCACCGCTTGCTGCACCATCACAAAATGCTCATTTTCCTGTGTCATCACGAGTCGCTGATTGTCTCCTCTGCTTTCATTCGTACCCCAGAAGCAAAGCGATGGCTTTATCGCCAACCTCGGTTTCGGCATTCAAATCACCAGTCGTGCCCCCACCCAATCGAGCCGACTTCCCGCCGCGATCCCCACCCCGCTCGCCACGTCGGAGCTCGACCCCTCTCGTCGTAGCAGACTCGTTCATCGATCCACATGCGCGCAACGGATCCCCTTTGTCGGCGATGAGCAGCAATGGCAGGCCCAGCGGAGTTCAATCGCGACGTGCAGCGGCCGTGTCACTGGGCCTCGGCGTGTCGTTCGCGCCGCTCGTCTGCGACCCCACCAACTCCTTCTCGAGAGCCACATCGCCCAACTCGGTCCATTCTCCGTCGCCACAGCGAGCCGCTTCCCCTCGATCCGACTCGGTACAGTCCTCCTCCTCGACCCGTGATCATTCTCGCCATGGCTCGTTTTCAGCCACGTCAGGGGCTGCGATGCCCATCGGGGGCGTGTCAACCCGATCTTCGTCGCGCATACCATCACGCAGACCGTCATTGACACACCTCGCCAGTTTTCTGAGCGGCATCGAACACCACGCCCGAGTGCGAGATCCTGGGCCCAGCGGAGGAAGGGGTGTCAGTCGCTCGGCCTCGCGGTCACAGAGTCGAGCGGGCCAGAGGCGCCCGGCGACCGCATACGATGGTGACTTTGACGAGGAGGAACTGGATGATATCGACGACGACGCTTCGTCGAGCGTGTCGGGCCTGGCGTCCGCAATCAGCTCGGCGGCTCGTCGGAGGGCCGGGTCGAGGGCGAGCTCGGTAGCCGCAGCGAGTCGGAGGAGTTCCATCAATCTCTCGAGCGAGAGGGGGAGTCCACATCCGTTCCTCCACCCCCTCGTTCGGGATAACACAACAGGAGGGCCTTCTCCCTCGGTCAAGAGCCCATCGAGCTCGAATGACGGCAGTTCCGGGTGGGGCAGAAGGCGCGACTTGGCTGACGACGACGACGATGGCTCGGGCTGGGGCGACAAAACGGCCACTCCTGTACCTCGTGATCTCGCCACCATTCGGACCTTTGTCCCGCCCATGACCCCTCGCGTACTTTCGACCGAGATGGACGAGGAGCCTTTTCTCGACACGGCCCCCAATTCGCCACATTCCACCACCAAGCGCGTCCACTCGTTTTCTGCGCTTGGGGAAGCCGCCGACCCATCGGTCGTCTCGGACGCCGACCTGAGCAGCGTCGATGTCTTCGAAGAAGGGGAACGAGTTGGAGTGGACATTTGGCTCGAAGGTCGCGGTGGCTGGGTCCGGGACTGCTTCGGTTCCAACTCGGAAGGCGGACCAGGAAATGGGATAGGAGGACCGAAGGAGCTCGAGATAGAGCGGCGGCTGGGGGAGGGAACGTACGCCATGTAGGTTGAGGCTCGGGACTCGATCTACTCATTTCAACGTCGTGTCGAGCTCACCTGGTTTGCTTTGATTCTTCTCGCAGTGTCTATCTCGTTCGGGAAATTTTGTACGACCCAGTGGCCGACGACGGAGACGACATCCTCTCGCCCATCGATCCCATGACGTCGTTCCAATTCGACTCGATTGGCTCGACAGTGCAGAGTGACAGCACGCGCCCACGGATACAATCGTGGGCCTCGGACCCGTTCGCCGCGCCATCTCAGCCGACTTATGGCAAGCATTTTGCGCTCAAGTGTCTGTGCAAAAAAGATTTGACGGACGACTTGATCGAGGTTCAGCGAGGCGAAGCGATCTTGCATCGCGCTCTACCTGAACACGAGTACATCGTACGACTTTACGGGGTGAGTGCCTGTTGATCCACTTTCCCATCGATGCAGACCTTCTCATATACTGACCTCGCACATCGTCCTCCGTATACAGGCCTACGAGACCGACGACTGGCTGTTCCTCGTGCTCGAGTACTGCCCCGGTCGGGACCTGTTCTATTGGTTGCTCGAGTCGCAGAACGACGATGAGATACCCGAGTCGCTGAGGGCATCACCACGGCGACGCGACCGCTTGCTCGACGAAGACGACCTGGAAGGTGCGCTGTCGCGAACAATCACGGCCAGCAACGCGCTCGACATCATCGATGCCACTCCACCCTCGCCCTCTCTCTTGTCTTCGACGACCAACTCCCACACGACCTCGCGCAAGCGGTTGAGGCTCGTCTCGCGTATGTTCGCGCAGATGTGCCAGGCGGTCCAAGCGTGCCACGATGTCGGGATCGCCCATCGGGACATCAAGCCCGAGAACTTTATCGTCATGGACGGTCGCAATGGCGGTGAAGGTTTGACTGGCTCCCGCGTTGTTGTCAAGATAACCGATTGGGGCCTGGGCACGCGGGAAGCAGAATGTGAAGACTTCGATTGCGGCTCCAAACCCTACATGGCCTATGGTAAGTACTCGGCCAGTCTACCAGTGTGTCTGGATCAGGGGTGTTGACCTTGTCCGAATCGTTACAGAATGCCGCAACAACCTGGCCCCGACGTACGACCCGCGTCAGGCCGACGTGTGGTCTCTCGGCCTCGTGCTCCTCAATTTGCTCTATCATCGCAACCCATGGGCCGACCCCTCACTCGACGACCCCGATTTTGCCGAATACGTGCAGGATGGTCGCTTCTTCCTGCAAAACCGATTCGAGGGCATGAGCGACGAGGTGGCGACGTTCTTGACCGATCGTGTCTTCTGCGACGTCTTGGAAAAGGAGCCGAACGGGGAGCAGCGTCGCCGCGTTTCGGCGGGCGAATTCGGACGGTGGGCCAGTCGACTAGTCATCATGCTCAGTGCCGACCATAGACCGGCGGGTGGCAACCCCTTTACGGCGGAGATGGTAGCGTCGGCGAGACCTTCGGCGCCTTCCGACAACTTTTTCGAGCGCCTCGTGGCCACGACGCCCAAATCGCCGTTGGCGGGAGGTCCCCTTAGCGGCGGCGGCGGCGCAAGTCTGCTCTCGCAATTTGCGCCGCGGCCGAGCAACCTCTCTTCGGGTGGACCGCCTCCTGCCGTAGCTGCCCTCACCCCTCGCCTCATGGACAAACTGCCGATTGATCTACGAGAGGAGCTACCCAAGGTGATCGAAGAACCGGAGAAGGAGGCATCCAAAGACGAGAGAAAGCCGGTGCCTCAAGTTTGGAAACCGTCCGCACTGAGTCCCAGTGGCTTTTCGGACGACGAGTCGCTGCCCTCGCCTTCGTTCTCGCCCTTGATCGCACCGGCTAGACTCCCGCACTCCCCTTCGACGCCGCTCGTGCCCCTGTCACCTCCGTTTGCTACGACCTCTCTTCCCACTTCCTCTCAAACTGAGAAAGAGGAGGCGGCGCCGCAGCAGTTGACGACCGTGCACAAGATCGAACTTCCTCCGCTCAGTCGCCGGAAGAGCTCGACGCACGAGAACGGCTCGAACGATCTGACTCTGGTGTCCGAGGACAAGGACAAAAGTGACAGTGAAAGAGGCAGCCCCCCGATCGGATTGACCGAGAAGCCAAAACGGCGCAAACGCGGCGCGAGGAAGAGCAAATCGACCCGCCTGGCCGGCGACATGTCACCGCCGATGGAATCGATCCACACGCCAGGGTCCCCGACGGGGCGGCTTGCCGCACACGAGTACCAGGATCGGGTTTTACAAGACCTCGCTTCGGCATCGCAGAACCTGGCCCGCGAGCTCAGCAAAACGCCCCGCTCCCATTCGACCCACGACCATCGATCGTTGCGGCATAGGTCGAGCTACCAGACTTCGTCGTCAGCCGCTTCCGTACGATCCTCCTCCGCGGCGATCGACATTGTTGATCAGGTCGCGAAAAAGCCAGTCAAGACCGGCGGTGTGTTTGGCCGCTTCAAGACGCTCGTCACAGAGGGCAACCCCGACCTTCTGGCCTTCAAGCAGCGAGCCGCAGAGCGCGACGCGTCGATCGGAGCCAAAGCCGACACGTACAGTGCCCCGGCCAAGATGCAAGGTGCGCCACGTCGACACGAGACACCCCTGTCGAGTCGCGGGTCGGTCGGGACGCAATCTTGGACCTCGACTCGATCGATCGAGGGGGACGACGCGGCACGCGGCCGCGTCGGTGCCGCGGGCGAAACGGCCGGGCCTGTGCACTGGTCATCGACCTCGAGTCGTCGGGAGCGTCTGGACAGGCAGCGCCGTCGGACCGGCGAAGGCGATCTTTCCCCGTCGAGTTCGTCGCTCAACGGCACCGCGACGTCGCTGTCTTCCGCGGCCTTCGACTCGCGCAATAACACCCCGCTGTCCAGTTTCTCCAGCGTCAACAGTGACACCTTCTCGTCGATGCATGCGCACCAAGCGATGCAACCCGTGGCGACTGTGCGAGACTGGCGCATCGCCAGCCCGCGCTCGACGTCCCGAGAACGACTGGCATACACCACGCGATCCCGAGCACCCACGCTCGAATCGGTGCGCAAGAGCATCAAAGACAGCTCCCATTCACCCCCAAGGTTGATCTCCGACCCCAAACCAAAGCTGGTCGATGCTGCGACCGACACTTCAGACCTCGTGTCGCCGGTGTTGCCCGCTTCACCCACGCTCTCTTCGACCTCGACCAGGACCCTCGCTCCACCACCGCCCCCACTCGCTGCACTCCCAATCCCGATCAGCAAAGGCAAGCCCAATTTGTCCGATCCGATCACTCGACCTTGGTCTGCAAACGCGATCACCGGGCGAAGCAACTCGGCCTCGAGTCCGAGCTTTGTAAACGATCTCACCTCAGCTCTCCCTGTGGCTGTCGCAGCTCCTCCCGCGCCGCCGCCCGTCAAAGCGCCTACCAAGCTCGCCAAGATGCTCAATTCGATTTCGGTGTTCAACTCAAGGCCCGCATCCGCAGGGGCCTGAAATCTCTTTCGTCCTTCGTTTCACGTCGTTCAATCCATCGGTGTACGTGTGCGTATGTGTGTGTGTTCTGTAGACCATCGTGGACACCAAGTGTGACTTGAGGAAGACGTCTGTTCTCTGTCCTCTCTCATTTCCCTGTCTTGCCCGCCCACTCTCATATTTGTTTGTACTTGTCTCTCCTTTCACCAATATAGCTCGCACCAGTGAACGCTCAATTTTATCCATCGCAATATTCCGAAATGCAAAATTTGATCCTCCTACGCACAACGAAAAGGTCACGCCAAGAAAGGGAATCGAGGACGAAGTTGTGATGACCAGGACCGGAGCTCGCCCCCGAAAGCAAAGCCGTGAAAAACAAACTCTCTTGTGGAATCAATAAATATGAGTCGCCTCGGAAGCGCTCGCAGCCTTCTCCGTTTTGACGTGGTGCTACTTGTCCAACGATGTGAGAACGAAACGAAACCGCGTCGCCGCGTCGCGTCGCGCTTGCTGGTCGCGGACGCCCGGGGCAGCCTCGCAATCGGGCTAATGACGTAAGCTCGCCGTTGCTAGCTCCTGACGGAATGGTGGGGCCGGTGGGCTGCTCCCCTAGGGACCGAGGGTGCTGCTGTTGTTTAGCTTTGTGCATTCTCATTCTCTGTAGTTGAACCCCATACGTCAGGCCGGAATATGCTGCACTAAGACAAACGTGAGGAGAATCTATACTGCACTAAGGAGTTTGACTTGGGTGATGATTGAGAGGAGGTGGAAGCCACCGACAGCCGCGTGATTGCACTTGCGCAACCTCTCCCTTCCTGCGAGTGCACTGCGAAGCATCTCATATAAACCTCCGCTACGAGAATCTGCCAGCTCACCATGCTCACGCCCAATACAGCCCGCTCAAGTGTGCTAGGAGCTCGTCTTCGACAGTCTCGACTTGCAAAGGTGGGCGCTGCTCGGCCATGGGAAGCTCAGTGCCTCGGAGTACTGAGCAAGTAGAAGTCTCTCAGTCTACTCCTCGCTACCTCAGTACCTTCAATACCCTGCGTTACCCCATGCACAACCAACAAGGTAGCTACGGCTGAACTCCAAAGGGTAGCTGCTACCGTGCAATGACGGGTGAGCCGGTCAATGCTGAACGAGGTGCTTGGCGCTCGCCGATCTACTGGCTCGTGTTCGTCCTGCCTGTTTGCGTGTTCGGCTTCAAGATGGCGAAAGATTGCACACCTGATACGTCAGCAATGCAAGCGATGGTGGACTCAGCCGCACCCAAGACGATCGCATCCAAGAAAGCCGCAGATCTGGCTCATCACTCCTAGAGGTCGTACGTCGCCTCTCGTGACCGCAAGCAAGCGGTGCGAGAGATGCTCCAGGGTAAGGAGAAGATCAGCAAGGAAAAAGAGGTACAACGAAGGGAGCAGTACTTTGGATCGGGTAGATGTAGCGCGGACTGCAACGCAAGTGAAAAAGTTGAGTGTGGGGCTCCATTCCGACGTCAAACGTGGAGAGCCGCCTGGTCTCGCGATGTACAGGTCATCGAGTGGTAAGGAGCAGACACCTGTTGGGTTTAGTAGCATCAGCAACGCATCGCCTCCACGTTTCGTAGTGTCTTCGTATATCAGCTAGTGCATCCTGCCGAGTAATCAATCGACCTAGTAGACGACTTGTTGTACAGCGATCAAGCCGATCTGCCACCAATGGGTGAAACCAGATCCAATATTAGTTCCTTCGATTAGCTTTTCCAAACCCACATCGCCTCCCATTGAACCTGGCCACCCCACAAATCCCGATCATGGACAGTCACCAGTGCATGGACCGCGCCAGGCCGGCGCTCCGCATAACGTCCCCTGTCAACGCTGACATCTCTGAGCTGGCGAGCGGGTCGTCCTTCCGCCTCCGCGTCACGACCCTCGCATCCCCCTGACACTTGTAGCGATCCTAGAGATGGTAAGTTACTGATCCCAACCACCGCGCCATCGACCTCAGGGCACTGACAGTTGCGGCCCACGTGTGTTCTTCGTTGTTGCTTCGCAGCCCAAGGCACGATCCAAGTCGTTGTCATGCTTGTTCGCCATCAACAAGCCCTCGGGCCAAGTCTCGATGCAAGTGAGTCAGTTTCTACACCTCTTCTCCCGCGTACACGCGCTGAAAAGGCTATCTTGGCTATTGCTGTAGCTATTGAACCAGCTCCAACCGCTGTTCGCAAGCTCGTCGCTCTTCAAGCCCGGTCCGGCTTCGGCACCGCATCCCAATGACAAGACCAAGCGACGCAAGTGGAAGCAAGAGAGGGTCAAGATGGGTCAGGGAGGAACACTCGACCCCCTTGCCGATGGTGTACTCGGTAAAGCGATATCGAATCGAGCCCCGTCAGGCCCCTTGCGATTGACCGATTCTGTATTTTCAATCCGTCTCGACAGTGATCGGTGTCAACGATGCGACCAAACAGCTGTCCAAGTTCTTGGACTGTACCAAAGAGTACCGCGCCATCGGTCTGCTCGGCTGCTCGACTGACAGCTACGACTCCGACGGCAAGCGGGTAAAGCTCGCTTCCTTCGATGGCATCACTCGCGACAAGATCGAGGGCGTGTTGGGCAAATTCCGAGGCGAGATTGAGCAGATTCCACCGATGCAAGTTTACAACATGAGGCCCATCAACCGAAGGTCTTTCTCTCGAGGCTGACGAGCGCTCGTGACAAGTCGATCGCAGATTCTCGGCACTCAAGATGGACGGCAAGCCGCTGTACGAGTACGCTCGCACCAACACCCCTTTACCTAGACCGATAGCCGCGAGAAAGACGACGATTCACGCCTTGCAGCTGCTCAACTTTACACCCGGTGATCAGCATTCGTACGAGTACCCCGCCGAGGAGCTGGACGAGCAAGCCAAGCTCGAACTCAGTCGACTGGAGAAGATGGTTTCGGAAGGGTCGACAATCGTACCCTCTGAGCCAGCAGAACCGGCCACTGCTACTCCATCTCAGCCGGAATCCGGCTCTGCTTCACCCAGTACGTCTTGGATGAAAGAACAGGATCAACGAAGGCTGCTTGAGAGCTTGAGCTCACATCGCTTCTTTCTCCCACCTTCCGGTGCCTTGCAGCGCGACCACCAACCTTTGAGATTTCACTGACCGTCTCTTCGGGAACTTACGTTCGGTCCATCATCCACGACATCGCAATCGCATTGGGGTCAAGAGCGCATGTCGTCAAACTGACTCGCACACGTCAAGGCCATTTCGTCCTCGACGTTCCATCTCCGGCCGGCTCTCCCGCTTCGTCGCAAGCGGTAGAAGGCGAGGCAAGGGTAGTCGAGGAAGGAACCACAGTTGGATGCGTTCAGTGGGAAACGTTGGAAGCGGCCATCAAAGCCTTTGATGCGAACAAGCAGGCGGGGACAAAGCCAGCCCCCGCTTCAGAGGAGGCAGATTATGCAGAGTGGGAGAAGGAGATCCTGAGCAAATGCAAAGAGTAGCTTTCCGCTCGCCTGTCGGATGTCGCTGTTTGAGTAATGAGAAGGACTACGTGTATGTGGATTGGCACTGCGAGACTGCAACAAGCATTATATCATATGGTGGGGTCAGATTATAAAGCTACAGTGATAAAATATGAAAGAGAGAGTTTGGGGTAGTGATAAAATGAAAGAGGGAGCTTGCGATGCGTGTGCAGAAGGGAGGCATGTGGATGGTTGCTTAGACCACTTTGACGCGTACAACACTTCCGCCCTCGGCTGCGGCCTTGCCACTGAACGCCGAGCAAGCTTCCTTCATCGAAAAAAGTCTACCCAGACGAGGCATGAGCGAGTTGGCCTCGACGATGGGCCTCAATCGATCGAGCACATCACGCGTTGAATCGCGCTCGTCGAGCTCGAGCGAGGCAAACCAATAGTTGATGTGTTTCTTGTTCTTCTTGAAGATGTTACGACGGAACGAGCGGACCGATTCTTTGAACTGTGTCGACGAAGTGGGTGCGACAGCGGATGATTCACCGACGGTCGTCACAAACGAGCCCGAATTGAGAAGCACGCGACGAGCCGCTTCGTAGACTGTGGAAAGGGAGTGAAAGTAGCTCAGATATGGTCAGCGACTTGAATCGGCCAGTGCTATTCTCCAAAAGACTAACTCTTGCTACCACCGATCGTATCAATGACGACATCAAACTCGTTCTCGTGCAAGCGGTTGATCGCCGCAAGGGGATCATCGAGGAGCACATCCGAGGCTCCGCTTTCTCGACAAAAGACCTGATCCTCGCGTCGTTCGGGCGGGCATTGTGCGACCAAGTACAGGTCGCGGGCGGGACGAAGGTGTCGGGCAAGTTGGAGGCAGAGATTACCAACCCCGATGTGGGCGCCGAGGACGAGGATCTTGGCGCCGGCTGGAACAGTGGAGCAAAGCACCTCCATCACCTGGAGCGACGCTGCACCCGCAATCGGGAGAGTTGCAATTTGCTCGACGGTCAGATCGCACGACGGAGCCGGTGTCACGAGACTTTTGTGAATCGTGATCAAATCGGCCAACGCGCCAGACTGTCAAACGAAGGCCAGAGATGCGGTGAGTCACGACGTTGAGCAATGGTAACAGCAAACATTGCGATCTCACCTTCTTGAGGGGTTGCACGCCCCACACAAGTTCGCCTTGCTTGACCTTGTTGACTTCCAAGCCGGTGTCAACGACCTTACCGTAAAAGCCACGCCCCGGGATCCAACCGAAGCCCTCCTGTTGACTCGCCGCTTTCTTGGCGCGGTCCACGTCGACGCGCTCGATCGGGACGGCAAAGACTTCGACGAGGACTTCGTCGGACTTGACCTTCTTGGGGAGCGGTTGCATGGACGAGACGGTCAGATCGCGCAGCGGGTCAAATTTTTTTGGGGAAGCGGTCGAAGCGAGGGGAGGGGCGGCCTTTTTGAACAGGGACCACCCGCTGCCGCCCGAGGCAAAGGTCTTGGGCTGCGCACCTAAGGCTGCAATGGCCGAAACCGAGACGGCGGTCATGAGCGAGGTCGTCTGTTGAGTTGCCGTAAAGTCGATAGGATCCGCGACGAGCGACTCTCGATTCCGCGCCGCAATGATCTCGTGGCGAGGGTTCTTGGGAGGGCGCGAGTGTGCGCCGGCGACTGGCATACTCATGGCGGAGAAACCAGAGATGGATCGAGCATCGTCTTCGTCATCGGAGCCAGCGTCCGAATAGCTCGAGACGGCCTGGGGCACGTCGCGCGGGCTTTCCGACGACGACTCCAGCAGAAACGGGAAAGGAAGGGGCGTAAATTCTATTTGCGCGCTGTTGTCCGAGTTGCGCCTTGTCAACGACATTGTACGCTTCGGGGCGGTTTCGGATCTGGCCGCGTCGGAAGCACCAGCAGGGGCCGATTGCGACAGTGACACCGATCGATCGAGAGTCGTGCGCTTGGCGCGAGGGGCAGACTCATCCCCCCGGGGCGGTGTCGAGGGCGACCTAGGAGCTAACGAATCCAGCGTCGGGGCAGTCGACGCGGCATCCTCTTGCTTACAGGTAGGACGAGGTGCCTGGCGCGCAGACCCATCATAGTAGATCGGGTTCGGTAAAAATAGGCTGTCGGGTCTCGGAGCGAGCACGTGGTGGGGCAGAATCGCGGGCGGAGGTGGTGTTGGCGCCACGGCGGCTGGTCGTGGCTCGGGGTTTCTCGGCTTGCCGGTGCTCCGCTCGTTGGCCCAGGTGGGGAAAGCTCTTCGGGATGGCGAGCTGGGCGAGCGTGCGTTCCTTGATGCTGATATCGGTGAAGCTGCAAGGGCAAGAGCAGCGGCTGGAAGGGCGGGCGTGGGTTCTTCGTCCTCGCGCTCCTCAGGCATTGGCTCCATGATTGACTTTGGCCGTCGAAGGTTTCCCGCACTCGCTGGTCGACGCATGTCCTGGCTTGTGCTCGCTCGACTCTGTTGCTGCTGCTCAATGTGGTGCTTGACCGTCCAGTGCGGTTCCGGCGTCTTGACTTTGAGCTTGGGGGGCTCGACCAGCGGGGCGATGGGTTCGCCGAGCGCCTTGATGCGCTTCATCCATTGCGGTTGGTCTTGCGCAGCCGTCGTCGTCGTTGTCGTCGAGGCCTTTAGGTCCTCGATCGAACCAACGGATGCGGGTCGAGAGGATCGTTTCGAACGGGGACTGTCGGATCCGAGCGAGGGGTCACTCGTCACCGGCCTGGAGACGGACTCGGACGACGACTTGCGACTTGCCGTCGAAGACCGGCGCGAGACTTCACCCTCAGTCTTTCGCGGGGACTGCGAATCATATCCCGACAGGTCTATGTTGCCTTGCACTTTGTCAGCAAGCTGGTCCGATGCGGTGCGAGTCAGCTGGATGCGGGGAACTTCGACGGGTGTGATCGGCGTCGTGGGTGTAGCCTCGTTGAGGGCAATCTCATGCGCGTCAGAGTCTTCGGCCAAGGGAAACTTGGTGACGATGCGCGGTATGTCGCCCGGCCCGGCTTTTTTCTTCTCAGCCGCAGGGGGGATACCATCGGTGTAGGTTAACACTGTTTCGTTTTCCGGTGTCAGAGGTTCCGAACTGGCAGCTGTGGTCGTTGTCGAAAGCGAAGGTGTCCTCGAGTCCTGTCGATGCAGCACTCGCAGCCTTGTCGTCAGCTAAAGTCGCCCAAACCGAGAAAGCCACGATGCTACACTTACATCGGACGCATTTCCATCGAATGCGGCCAACGACGTGCCCTCCTTTGACGGCTTCGCCTCGGTTTCCACTTTACGCCCGTGCTCGATCTGCTCTTTCTCGAGCACCTTCATGGGTGCCGTCGCTTCCTTCTTCGCCGCCGCAGTGGCCTTTTGCTTGACAGCCTCGGCCGTCGTCGGTTCCTCCTCCAGCTCGACGACGCTGTCCAAGGGTAGCCCGGCTCGCTTGACGGCCTCCTCGATGAGCGTGTTGCGCTGGGTGCGCTTCTTGCGCTTCTCCTTCTTCAGCGCATCTTTGCTCGTGGAGGGCGGCGGGAGGAGGAGGTCGGGCGAGCCCAGCATGGGCGAACTGGTAGGATACGACGGGTTGAGGGGTCCATGACTCGACCCGGTAGAAGAAGTCGTCGAATAAAGCGAAGGGGTGCGATCGGTACCGGTCAGGGAAGGCGCGTACGATGACGAGGGCGTCGGAGTTGATTTCTTGTTCCTTTGCGAGGAAGGTTTCTTACTCGTGTATTCGGTCGTCGTCACAACCTGATAGCCACTCGTCGTGACCGTTGTCGTTCCCGATGCGCTCGAATACTTGCGCGAGGTTTTCAAGGTCGAAGGATCGGGGCCAGACATGGACCGGGATCGCGAAGGTGCCGACCCGTTACGGTAATAGTCCGAGGCCGTCGAGGACGCAATCGAAGCCGTGTCGCAGGCCTCGTAGCGTCTCAGCGATGGAGGATTGGCAATATCGGTGTACCTCCGGCTCGTGCGTTTCGTGACGCCCGGTACATTGAGTGTCAGCGAGCCATTGAGTTGATCGCGTGTCCACGCCGATGAGACCGAGGCCGCGCTCCGCAACGACGAGTGGCTCTTGGCGCTGCGTAGGCTCCTCCCATCGTCCTCGTAGTTAGAATACACACTGTCTGCACGGATCGAGTCTGCGTCGCTCGCTGTGGCCCCTACGCGGCGCGCAACGGCGCGAGAGACGGATTTTGTCACGCCGAGCTGAGACCCAGCGTCACTCGGGTGCAGACTTGAGCCCACCCCAGCCGAGCCCTTGCGCGATCCGTACATGTCCCAGCTCCACTGCTGCCCTTGTGCGCCATAGTGCGCGTCGTCCCCATTGACGGACGAGGCGTGCGAGTAGGACGAGCGGATTGAGCCCGCCGCGCCTTGTCGGAGCGAAGGGGCGCGCGACGACGATCCTGCTCCTCCTTGCGCGGTCGGGAGCGGTGGTGCCTGGTCATACGCACTCGGGCCTGCGGCTTGATACGACTGCGATGGCTTGCGTAGCAGTGTCTGAAAGAAGGAAGGCATGATGGGTTGATCCTGGGCTCGGGCCTTCGAAGACAGATAGGGGCAGCGGACGATCGTCGGTCGCCGTCGACGACCTGCCTTCGGCCCCGCGGGTAGGCGCGTAGATCGAGGTCTAGACGACGATCAAGTGGCAGAGGCCTGGGTCCTCAGCTGCGACGAGTGGACGCCGAGAGCGTCAATGAGAGGGATATCAAAGCAGGTGACCAAAAGTAGAGCAAAGATGCTGCTCGAGATCGTACCCGAGTCGTAAAGAGGTAGACTAAGCGTCGATCGGTCGAATGGCAGTCGGTCGCACGGTCGCACGGACGCACGCGCAGACGAGAGTTCAAACGTGCCGGGGACGGTGTCGCGTGGGTTCGAATGGATCCGCTCAGAGCGGTCTTGTCAGCGTCGCCGTCGAAGGACCACGCGATCTCGTGTGGTGAGTGTGAGCGAATGCTGCGATACGAGGTACAAGAACAAAGCACAACGTGGAAACGGGCGGAAAGGAGGGGGGTGAAAAGGAGAGGAGGGTCTGAGGGGACCGCAGCTTCGACGGGGTAGGGGAGTGAAATGATTCGAATCGTTGCGCGCCAATCGCAGGTCTGTCCGAGTAAATGGATCGGCGCTGTCGTCGACGATGACACGCGGAACTTCTTCTCATTTGAAAGCTTGGGGTAGGTCGCCGTTGCGGTAGCCCAAAGCCGATATTTGCAATCGATCAGCAACTCGCGGGGCCGGGAGAGCGATGACGTCGAAGCGCGATCAATTCCACGATCGCCGCCGACTCAGGGCACCTCGGCACCTGACGCCGAGGCAGAGTAACAGCAGGGCGAGGACCACAATCCGTCACCGAGGAGTAATCAGCGGGATAGTAGGCAGTCTGAAGAGTCAGCGTACTGGAGCTTCTTTACAATTTGAATGAGTGAGAATACCTGTGGGAGACTTGGCAGGAACGTGCCCGGAGACAATAAATCGAAAAAAATCCCGGGCGAGGGCGACTAAATGTCATAAGAAATCGGATCAAGTTCATAATCTGTAGAATCCTATACAACACTCGGAAATAAATGCAAACGTGTGCACAGCGCACCCATTCACCGCCGTGCAGTCTCGGTGCCTCGTCTACGAACTTCATCATACATAGCCAGAAACGAGGGCGAAATCGTCAGACCCCCTCTGATGCCCTCAGTCTGTTGGAGAAGAGCTCAGACTGATCGGGTTTGACACCACCTGAACCAGCATCTCAGAGGTAGTAGAGCATGATATCATACGGTTTCATTAAGTTCTCATACAGAATTCTGTCGAAAATCTTCTCCAACAGGCTGAGTGCCGCTGAGATCCACCAGAATGGTCTGAATTCCCTCTGAACCGCTCTGATTCGGTCTGAGATCGTTCTGAGATTGGTCTGAGGGGGTCTGAGGGGTCGGCGGATTTGGCACCCGTTTCTGGCTATGTACCATTGGAATCGCCGTGGATCGAGCGCGGGCGGGATGCACCGTACTGACAGTGCATGACAGTACACCGTGCAATTCAATGGGATGACCCATGAGACCCCACGCGACGACTTGAGCCGCCTACGCCGATGAAGAAAATGAAGAGCTGAGCGTCCAACGAGAGGATGTCGCGAAGCGCCAGCTCGGGCGAGCGCCTTGAAGGTGCAGTGTGGAGCGCTTGCTGCTGACGAGTGCTATTCATCGCTCGTTCTGAATGAGGAAGGGAGAAAACAAAGAAAAATAGAGAAAACCCCACGGTCCGGGCCAGAGAGTGATCAGCGGGGACTCAGGGAAGCAGGCCACTGCCGGAAGCTCGATCGGCACCCGCCAGCTTGGTGCACTGACATGGATGACGAGGATGTCGCCACGCCAACTCTGGACTCCGCGCGCCTCCGCCTTTCCAGCGCAACCGGCACCGCCCTTCTCGCCTCGTGCTGTACATGTGCCCCTGTCCTTTTTCGTATCCTACGCTACGCTTTCGCCTCTTGGGCTCTCGCTATCTATTACTACATTCGGTCATCAAGCACGGCCTTCTCAAGCATCGCCTCCTCAAGACCTCTCCTGCTTTCCACCGCCTCCTCTGACCTAGCTCCCCAGTTTCGTAGCTCAGTTCTCTCTTCCCTTTCTGTAACCCGAATCTCGTCAAAGGTCACATTCTTGCTTTCGTACATCGTCCTCGTCTCTCTAAAAGTCCCTAGAACATCTCTCGACTCGTCCCTCGTCTCGTACCCCTTCGTCCAGCACACCCCTCCTATGTTTGTCCTTCGTGATACTGGCTGGGTAACTTGAAGGGTGACCTTCCCACATTGGCTCTGCTTTTTTCGCACCGGGCCTGACTAGTTACATTCGCCCTCGGGTGTATTTTGCATCATGAAGGTAGGTTATTGGTACAGCCGCTATTACTTGCTCCGATTGTCAAATGGGCCCTGATGTCACTTGATCAACTCATCTCGACCTCGGGTACCTCGGACGTGACGGGTGCCGCAGTTTCAGGCTTAGCCTTTCAAGCGGGGTGAAGCGAGGTTAGCAAAAGACATCCCGAGTGTCCACCTCGGAACCATGGACTGACCTGGCCAGAGGGCTCGGAGTCGGCTTGCTTGAGGTACGAGTCCAATTCTCGGTCGAGGTCGTCGGCGGTCTTGGGCTCTTTCCTCGGTGGTCGCGACCCTCCGCTGCCCGACCCTCCACCTCGACCACCTCTTGTTGCGCCGACAACTCGTACGCCACGCGATGACCCGTTGGATGCTCTGTCGTCCCTATACGACGAGGAATGTACCCCTGAGCCGCGTGCGTACCGGCCCGACGGTTGGTCGCTACGAGCTGCGGGAGGGGCATAGCGCTCCATGTCGCCCTTGATTCGCCTCCCTTTGTCACTGGGCGTAGGTGAAGAGTGCAAGTCAAGATATTTTGGTGTTCGATTAGCTCGATGGTTCCCCACAGGAGCCTGCACTGCGACAGTGACTCACTCGTCGATACGAGCCAGCAATGTGCCCGGTGCGGCCTGACCACGCGTGTAGGTGTTGTCGAGAAAGTAGTCATATTCGAGACGAATCTTTTCACCTGGGAAAACGCAAGATCTTTTAAGCTTGAGCATCTTTGACCTGTCCAGCGCAGACTAGCGTGATGGACGGACCTTTGCAGGGCGCGCCTTGGAACGCGTGCATGGCTTCCTCTGCGGATTTCTCGTCAGAGTATGTCACAAAAGCCCTTCCGGTCGATCTACCTGATGCGTCAAACTGCAACAGCACCGGGTGGCGGGGTTGTAAGCGACGAGTCTGGTGGGCTGAATGGGTCCCGTGGACTGCGTCGACGCGTCGAGCTACGACTATACGACGGTGCGATCATAGACGTACGATGATCTTGGGTCCTATCGAGATGGGTCCGATCTGGCCAAACAGTGCCTGCGATTGCGGGGGAACACGTCAATATGAGTGGGTCAGCACTGCACAAGCTCCCATCTGCCCGGGACTCCAGACGTGAGGGGAGCTCGTGATCGCCTCGATCGGATCCACGGGAAAAGGGGGGACGACGCCTACCTTGAGCTCGTCCTCGGAAATGTCGTAGTGGACATTCGTGATCTTGAGCTTAGCCGAAGGTACGCCGTAACCTTGCACCCTGCGCTCGCCCGCAAAGGAGTCGACGTTGGAGTGAGCGGTCGGGGCCGACTTTCGTTCGTACATGTCGTGCGACCACGCCTCGTCATCCCTTGGTCTCTGCATAGGGTGAGGGTGGCTGAGCAGATCAGCGGATTGATAGCGAGAAGAGGGAAAGGGGGAAGGAGTACTGACCGCATAGGGGCTGTGACGGGTGCCAGGAGCGGTGTCGGATCTCCTGGGTCGACTATTGCCGTTGGTGTCGCTGCGCCCACCTTGAGCCTGCTCTTTAACACCCTCGAGCGTGCGTGATAAAAGCGACGACATGGTTCGAAATTGTATGGGGTGAGAGGGTGGGGAAGGCGGCGGGAGAGGGTGAGAAGCTGGAAAGAAAGGAGGTGGCCATTTGTGGGCGGTCCAGCGCGGCGGGAATCCGCTGCAATCTCACACTTTGTGCTGTTTAGTGGTGCCTGGGATGGCAAAGCCAGTGCAATTTGCGGGTTTTTGCACCAAGCCTGACTACACTAGTCTAGGGGTTTTTCCGCTTGGATCTCGATAGAGACCCCATTCTGCCGTCCAACTTGAACTTCTCATGGCGACTAAGTTGCCAGCAGCTGAGAATGTGCACTGCAGTCTGCAGTGCATGGGCGCGCCGCATTGGGCGGCCGGATGGGTCCCTTTCACTCCGAGCGCGCCGCAGCACCCTGCATGCCCTGCAGCACCTTTCCCCAGCGTTGCCCAGCTCCAACCCCACACCGCCTCCTTTGCACCTCGCCTTGCCTCCTCCCGCAGGTTGTCACATTTGCGCCGGTCTCACTCGACCGAGGCGCGCCATCAACGATAGCTAGAGCGACCGAGCTCGGACGTCACACCAGCTCAGGCCTCACCGGCCTCACCGGCCTCACCGGCCTCACCCGTTCGCCAGGCCACGTCGCTCGTCACGCCGTCGTCTGAGCCGCTCGCTCCGTCATCGCCGACCTCCTTCCCCACCGTTGCTCGACGTGCATCGAACGACCGTGGTGGAACCCAGATACGGGCATACCACCAGACACAATGGGTAGGTCCCACATGAGCGTCTTGGCCCAACAACAGCAACCCCGATCTCCATTTATCCCACTCCCCCACCGTTCCAGACGAAACACAGCAGCACCCGCCACCGGAGCACGACCTCGTTCGTCTCGCCACCGACCTGTCCGAAATGGCGAGCAGCAGTGGCATGTTGGGCCCACTGCAGTTCAACCTCGACACCCTTCAAGACGACCAAGGCCAGCCTTTCCTCGTACGTCTGTCTACTCCTTACGGATCTCTCGCAAGAGCTCTCCAAACGACTGCTCCAGATCTAGCGCAAACACGCTGACAGCTCGCTTACGAACGGCCATGACAGACTTCCAAATTCAATCAACAAGGGACTTCGTACAGGCAAGTCGAGCACCGCTTTAATCCGAGCAAAGGACTCGCACCGTGAATCAAGGGGGGAGCCCCCCACACGGCCCCAATGCTACGCGACCCGGCTGGGTCAGGCGACGAGACAGCAGAGACGAGAGCTTACCGGTGGCTCCGTCCCCATTCGATCTGCAGATCCCCATGGACGAACCATTATACCCCTCCCACCACGAGCAGCAGCATCAGCGCGGCTCTTTCCGGTCGAACTAGGGCCCTCGAGGTGGCATTGAACCAAAGCGTATCCGAGCTCCGAGATCGGTCAGTGCAACCAGCCGGAGACGAGCATTAGCAAAGCGTACTCACTGACACGAAGGTCCACCACGATATTAATGTGAAAGACTGTGGCCAGGTGGTGTCTCGTCCGTCTATCTCCGCGAAGCCGAGGCCGCCGAATCCACCCATGGTGTCGCCCTCATTAAAAAAGGTCCGTTCGGGCCACCCTGGATTTGCTTGATCCGTTGCAACCCTAATGAGTTGATCTTTCGTAGCGATTCTTTCGGCAGGTCATGTTACGGCGTTTGATTCTAGTGAGTCAAACACCTTTACATGTCTCCGGTCCGTCAGGTCGAATGGACGGCTGAAGCCGGCTCCTGACGCGCGCCACAGTTCACGAGTTCTCGATCTCGCATCTTCCCCACGCTCCCTCCGCATGGTATACGCTCAACTCGACCATCGAGGTCCACAAGGACAAAATCGGTGGATCGACGTCCAACTCGAGTCGATCCGAACTGCCCGTCGAAGGACCCTCGACTTCGTCGCAGCACTCGTCCCACGCCCGGAACGTGATGCAATTGATTGAGCAGCAGGAGAAACAACTGCGCGAAACCTTGCAGGATATTCACCGCTCCAGTGAGTCTGTTTCGATTGTTCGTGGTGCAAAGTGTCTGAACTGACCGAGATCCGGTCTCTGATCCAGTCGCACCTCCCCAAGCTTCGACCACCGCCGATGACGATTACCAGAGGCATGCGTACCCGCCGGCTCCGAACGACGCAGGAGACGACTACGGCCACTCGGGATCGCGACATCTGCTCGACGAGTTCGGGATCGACGAAACCATGCCCCCGACGTCGGGTCGTGCCGCGGCGCAGAACGGACCCTTCACGCTGTGGCTGCGGCGCTTCCTGCAACTTCCGCTGAGGATTTTGGCGATCCCCATCGGGTTACTCGGTATCGCCTTTGGTATTGTCGCTAGGCTGTTGCGTATCCGGCCGGGTCAAACGTCGTTGGGGCCTCGAAATCCGTTCGCGAGGGACGCTCGTAGTCTGCAGCGGATGGACCCCGTCGGTTCGGCCGAACGTTTCGTGCGCTCGATAGAGGAGATGACGGGGGCGGTGCGATGGTCCAGACGGCTGGGGGATGCCCAAGGATTGAGCTCGTCCGTCGTCGGCACGAGTTCGGGAGGTTCGTCGAGTCTCGAGCGACGTCGGTCGGGTTCCCACTCGAGTGCGAGAAAGGCGCTGCCAGATTTCTGGATCGGGTCGTACGAGTCGGCCCTGAAAAAGGCCAAAGACGACTTCCAGGTCTTGATGGTCGTCCTGACCTGCGATGAACACGAGGATGACGAGCTATTCAAAAGACGGGTCCTCACCGATCCCGAATTGCTCAACGCGTTGGCGAGGGAAAAGATCCTCGTCTGGGGTGGGGACGTACGAGACGTCGATGCGTACCAAGCATCCAAAGCGCTGCAGTTCTTCCGCTTGCCTTTTGTCGCTTTCGTCGCCTTGCAACCGCAATCGTCGAATCCGACCCTACCGGGCAGCGCGTCCATCTCGTCCCCCAAGCTCTCAGTCGTGACCCGGCTGGAAGGATCCCCCAGTTCGACCCTCTCGGCCTCGAGTCTGCTCGCGCACCTTACGAACGTCGTCCTGCCCCGCGTCAACCCCTTTATGGCTCGTTTGAAGGCACAACATGCGACCCGGTTGGAGGAACGCCGTCTGCGCCAGGAGCAGGACCGCGCCTTCGCCATGTCGGCCCAGAAGGACGAGGAACGCGTGCTGCGCAAGCGCGCCGAGGAGAGTCAGCGACAACGCGACGTTGAGGAGCGCAAGCGCAAAGAGGAAGCGGCTTTACGAATCCGTAAGGGGTCAAAAAAGTGGAGGGCGTGGAAGAGGGGTCAGTTGCAGGTCGAGGGCGAGCGAGAGGGGGTCAGGATCGGGGTACGATTGGGAGACGGGAGGAGAGTCGTGCGGTCGTTCGCCAAGGATGCCAAAGTCGAAGACGTGTACGCGTACGCCGAATGCTCGTTCGAAACCGACGACGGAGAGCGTCGCGAGGCGCCTCCCGAGGATTACGAACACATCTACGAGTTCCAACTCGCCGCGCCATTCCCGCGCTACGTGCTCGAGGTCGACGGGGACGCCGGCCAGAGGACCCTGGAGCAAATCCCTTGGTTGGAGAAGAACGTAAGTTTGATCGTCGAAGGGCTAGAGCAGAGGAGGATCTCACTGGGTAAAAGCGAGGCCAGTGATGACGAGGAGATAGAAGAGGACGATGAATAGTTCTACGCCATGACAATCGTGCAATGCCATCATCTTGCTCTTCCGTACCCGGCTCTCACTTGAGGATCACAACAGCTCCTCTTACATTATTGTGGTATAACATCATAACCGGAATGCCTAAGCAAGAGGTACGAGAACTCCTCCTCAAAAACAGGAATTGACTCCTTACTGATATCAAACACATAAGTCCCCCAAAGTCCGAAGGCATAAGAAAGATAGACAAGAACGAGAGCGAAAAGAACAACGAAAGAACGACGATTCGGAAGAAAGATTCCCGGTGCGATGCGATGGGTGCAATTTTTTGGGCCGAGCCTCGTTTACGAGATGTAGTTCCATACCATGCTGATGACGCCATCGGACAGGGGATGCCCCAGCGCCTTGAAGGCCGCTACGGACAGGTCGAGGTCTTGCGCGTCGAGGCAGGTCGGGCAGCTGTCGGCCACGACAGCGTCGACGCACTTGGAGGTGTCCGTGGCGCAGATGCGCACCTCTCGACCGCAGTTCTGGCCCGCGCTGTACATCTTCGTAGTCAAGGCGACGAGAGGCGTCGAGTCCAAGTTGACCTGGCCGCAGTTGCCGGCGACGCCCTTTTGCTCAAAGTAAGTCGCCGTGCCGTTGTAGGCTGCGGTGAAGTTGCCCTTGGTCGTGGACGGCGCCGCCGCAACGTCGCCGGCGCTGTCAGTGGTGGTCGTTGAGCTCGAGCTCGTCGAGGCGGACGACGAAGAGGCGGTGCCAGCGTTTTTGCCGTTGTTGAAGATATAATCCGTGGAGCGGTTTCCGGTAAAGTGCCACTTGACGTTCATGACGACGTCGTTCTTCGAGGCCGGCGTGGTGCCCATCAGCTCGGGGAAAGCACCAATGACGACGTCGACCGAGCTAGGGGTCTTAACCCACTTGTCGTCGAACGCGTCGATCACGTAGAGGGTCATGTTGCGACCGTCTGGGGTATAGAAGATGGCCTCAAGTCCGCAGTCTGTGCGAGTGGGGTGGGGGTGCACAAAAGGGTGTCAGTTGCCAGCCAGCAAGGGGAGGGCGGGGAAAGAACTCGACTGCGCGAACTCACAAGCTTCTCCGGCCTTGATGGGATCGCCGCCATAGTTGGAAACCATGGTCTTGTAAGACGGTGCGAAACCGGGCATCGAGTCGTTGTACGGGTTGTAGCACCAAGAGTGACCGTTGGTCGAATCGGCCGAGTTGTTGGTGCGGAACCAAGAAGCGATCGCGCCCGTGTTGTTGCTCAGATTCTGCGCTCCAAAGCCGGTGATGTTGTTCTGGGCGATATTGGCGGCGATGATGCTCGTGTTGGCGGGGAGCGAGAGCGGGATCGTGTAGTTGAGCGGTTGCGACGAGCCGACGTTGGTGGCGACGTTGCCTCCGGAGGAGTAGACGTACGAGTCGTTCGATGAACTCGAACCCGAGCCCGTGTTGACGCTGACGGTTACGGTCACGGTCTTGACGGCCGCTGCCGAAGCCGCTGTTGGGGTGGCCAAGACGGTGATCGTGACGGGCTCTGCTGTAACGGTGACGATTGAAGTCACAACTTGGGCCGCGTTCGAGGCAGCAGCACGACTTGCCGCTGCTGTAGTGGCGGCAGCAGTGCGACTTGCCGCTGCTGTAGTAGCCGCGGCAGCCGATCCTGAGGCGGCGCTCCCCGAGGCTGAGGCTGCTCGAGACGGAGTCGTGGCCGCCGCCGTCGTTGCAGCGGCCACAGCGGCCACAGCACTGGTCGTGGCCGCTGCGGCAGTGGTGGCAGCATCGGCCTGAACCGAAACTGCTGCAGCTGTCTTGGCTGCAGCTGCGGTCGAGGACGACGAGTGGACTACCGCGGCGAGAATTCGTGCCGACGCGAGGCTATTGCTATCGATGACACACGAAGGCTCCGGCCAAAAGTTGAACGCGTACCCTTCGTTGCAGCCTGCCAAGATGAAGGTTATTGAAGAGGAGTCAGTCGAGATGTACATCATCTTGACAAGACTCGAGAATGGTGTCTCGAGCCAATTGCGCCCAGGGCAACGGGTCGCACTTAATACAGGCAACCGCATGTATACGTGCGGCCCTCGCGGCCCTCGCGGCGCTCGACCCCCGACGAGTCGGGGCGAGGCAAGCGGGGCGCCGCATTGATGGGCGCGCGCTACCGCTCGCGCACTCCGACCGGGCATCTAACCCGGCGACAATGATGCAGACGCGCACTGGACTTACGATACGAGCAAATCGAGCCGGGGCACACCGCAAAGGCGTTGGCCGGAATAGTCAATTCGTCGCAATCGCTGTCGGCGTCGCACGTGATTGCACGTTTGCGCAGATCGCGCAGGACTGGACAATTCGAGAGTCGGGAGTCGAGTCGAGTTGAGAGCGACCGCGCGCGCGCGGGGTAACGCAAGGGTTTAGCGCGATCGGATTGGATCCGGAAAAGGGCAGAGAACGTGAGGCCCAGAGCGCCATAGCAAAGAAAGAGAGAGTCGAACCAGTCAGCTCCTCGTGCTCGAACACGGAGACCATAAAACAAATGGCAGGCAGGTCGATGGTCCATTCAATGCCTATCGAGGTCATGGTAATTGTCAAGACTGACCTGGATAACCATCATTCGTATCACGCTGCAAGAGCGAGTTCTTGATTGCCGGCAATGCGACGGCCTCCGCGACCAGGGGCGCCAGCGCCAGCAAGGCCGAGATGAAAGGAGCGGCGACGACCATTGTGTTGGATCGAGATCTTTATCTTCTTCGTGGAACGACGAAGAGGGGAAAAAACGAGGCAAAGAGCGTTTCGACGAAGACGATCCACAACGTGTCGTGGTCTGAAAGAAAGAAGGAAAGACTTGCCCGGCGGGATCAATTGCTCGTCAACGCCGACCAACGGGCACACGGCGACAACTCGCGAGGCAAATCGCCGGGGTCTTGCTCGAGACCTTTTTTTCAGCCAACGCGGGCGGGCCTCCGGCCGAAACGTTAAAATCGCGATTGACCACCATCATTGCCTGATTGGCGACGTGTCCTGATTCTCGCCACCAGGTAGTTATCTGTTCTACTACACGAGTCGCTCCTACGTCTCAAGATCATTTTTTTTCTTCCTGTGGAAATTCCTCCCAAAGAAAGGGCGGGTACGTCAACGCGTCAACGCCGACGTGGTATCTCCGCGAATGCCCGTCTGGGGGATTGCCAGGAATATGTTTCACACGTTGAACCGAGAAATTACGTTCGTAGAATCCTAATCCTCGACCTGTTGGACTTCCCGAATCACTTGAAATGCCTCTAGCGTCTCTAAACTCCAAGGCCGCAGCAAAGAGCTGACCCTCCCCGGCCATGCGCAGGCCGCCGCAGCAAGAGTGCAATCCGGATTCCGGACTCCGGAAACCTCACCGTCGGCGGGTCCAAGTTGCTCCCCACATTCTCCTGGATCCGCCCCACATGAACCCTGGGGTATTTACGCATCAGGTAAGATTCGTCTAAACAGTTAAGGGACCCGTCCGACTTCTCACCTTTTCTCCTCTTCCTCGAAGTATGTATTACGTGTATTACATACGGCCGCCCTCCCCCCCCCCCCCCCCCGTGAGCGGGATCAATAAATCCAGTAGATTTAGTGCAGCTTCCGTGAGGCGCCTGCGCTGCTGGACTGCGCATCTGAACGCGTCAAAAGGCGCCTCTTCGAGTCACCACCTAGAAGATCGCTCTGTGCCGGGCTTGGGCGGCGCACCACACAAACCTCGGCCACCGACGAGTCACCGGTCACCGACGACTAGTGAGTCGTGACTACGTGCCTGCCTACGCCAGGTCTAACAAAGGACGATCTTGCACCTACTTCCCCGGGGTGCTGGGGAATGTCGCTTTTCAATACTGCTCGGCAAAGCATTCATCAAATTGAAACAGCAGGATTAAATGACGGACAAATATCTCCCGCAAAGAGGTGAGACACTTTTCTTCGATCGCTAAATTAATTATCGACGCGCGGATTAGACCCCGGAGATTGTCCATCAAGTTGAGCTGGGGTCCCTCTTGGAGGCCGAATATTTGCAACGAAACAAGCTTCAAAAGCAAGTGTTACGGAGTAGCCCCAATATATGTACCTATCAAGAAAGACTAAGCGTCACACGAAGTGAACCGCCTGGGACGTCAAGCTGGCCGCGCATCGGATGCTATCGGAGCTGCCGGCCCGGGAGCCCCGCCGGATTTGCGCAGTTGTAGACTTCGGTCGCGGCGCAGACCACTGCTGAGTCAGAATATGAATGCACACTTCAAAAGATAAGCTTACACAGAGAAACAATTACAGTGTGTAAGGCAAGAGAATACTGAGTACCGCTAAACAAATCATAACTCGGACTTCTAAGGCAACTTTTTGGCACTCCTGCGCGTGATTGACAACTACGTCGCATTTTTCCGAGTCATCCGGCCGCCATGCTAGCGACTACCCCTCCCCTTCCGTCGACTGGTTTGAACGTCCTCAACTTTTGCACTTCGAGCAAAAAGGTCGTCTTGTCCTCCTTCTCGATCTCTTCGTCGCCTTCGATCGCCAATTGCAGTTCGTCCAGCAAGCGATTCCATACCTCGCCCCTGAGCGTACCGAAGAAGTTGAGCAACTTGTTGACTTTGCGCACCGAGCCCATCGTCGCGCTCGGGGTGCGATGAAAGGGGGGCCCTTGAGGGTATGCGATCGAATCTGTGGGCGAAGCCGGGGGTGAGGCGGTTTCGGGTGCTCGAATCGTGCTGCGGGTTTCGTCGTCGAACGCTGACTCTTCGCTGGGAGAAACTCGGTCCGAATCGAGGCTGAGCGCTTTGACGTGTTGATGAGGTAAGGGCCTCGCTTCTTGTGGAATAGCGGGTGGGTCCCCTTCGATGCTAATCACCCCGTCTTCGCCTTCATCGTCCTCGTGCAACGCCACGGCGATCTGGTCCAGTGCTTCGGGGTCTTGCTCCATCAGGAAGCGCAGACTGGCTATCGAGGTGCGGTACGACTCGACCGAGCTAACCGACGTAGATAGACTGATTTCGGAAGCCCTCGAGTCGGATAAGGTCCGGTGATCCATGCGTGTGGGAGGCTTGATGTTCGCGGTTTGGAACAGGTTCTTTGGCGGGAGCGCTCCGAATCGCTGCGACAGATAGGGGGTGCATCGGCATACACCGGGTTAGCATCTCATCCGTCAGGGATCCCAAGCTGTTTATCAGCACTGAACCTCACATCTTCAAGCTTTCTCGCGGTCGCGAGATACTTCAATTCTGCCGCCCGAGTCGATGTGCTAGTAGACGTTGTCGGGCCCACTCCCGCTGAAGCCTCCGGGGTTAGCACCGCGAACACGTGGCGGTCCGGTTCGACATCGACGATGAACTCGTCCCTACGAGCCTGTTCGAGCCCTGTTTCGTCGTGCTGTCGAGCGTAGTTGTGCCAAGGCGCGTGCACGTGGCCCTTGGCGCGCTCCCAGATCCTCTTGGCCCCCGTCCCATTCCTCCTCGACCCCGGCGCCTCGATCGAGTCCAGACTCGAGACCGAACCCGGTTTGCAGAGCGCCAGCTCGATAGGTACCTTTTCCCCCAGCAGGCGATGTAGCTTGGCCAGCTTTTTTCGACGTTGTTCGCGGTTCTTGAAGGCCATGGTCGTTGCGTCCGCCGCACTCGTCGGTGTCGTCGGGCTGAGTGGGGACAGGGCACCCCCGGGGCTAATCGGGCTTGCGACGCTTAGTAATTGGTTCGGAGCAGGTGATGATGTGGGTGACTGAGGATTCGGGCTCGAATTCGCTCGCCTCATGTCTTGGCCGCCGACCTGAAGGCTCCACAGTTGCGTCGAGGGCCCGCCGTTCTTTGCCGCTTGATGAACGCTCGTCGGCACCAGAGGGTGGCTGTACGATCTCTTTCTTTGAATCGACGGTCGATCGTCTGGATTACCCCCCTCGAGCGATGATGCGCCATTTCGAGTCCCGGCTTGAACGATCTCTTTGGCCTGGGATTCCTTGACGGGCTTGCCGAGGAGGTGCTCGAGTTTCTTGGCTTGGCGGATGAAGTGGCGACGCTCGTCGGGGCTGAGCGTGCAGCTCGTTCGAGAGGCAACGGCCGCGGAGGGAGAGGAGGGGTCGGTTTCCGCCTTGTGCGATGCAGAGGCTTTGATCAAGGAAGAGAAGGGTGGGACAACAGGCGAGGCAAGATTGTCTTGCGCAGTATCCTCGATAAAGACAGGGGGCGGACGAGGTTTGGGGGAGAACGACCGCTTGGGCTGAGACGGGGACGAAGCCGCCGCGACGGGCGAGGAACGCGCAGCAAGCAAAGGGGTATTCGACAGCACGGATTCGGTATCGCTCGGTCTCGAATTGTGTCGCACGTGTCCAAAGGGAGAGGACTGGACCGAGTCGAACGTCGTCATCGACGGCGAGCGCGTGTAACTTTCAGCACCGTACGACCCGACCGACATGGGGCGCGGCTTCTTCCCTGTCGCTGTCGATCTGGGCGGGGTGATCGTCGTCGAAGACCCGGAAGGCAAGTAGTGGGCCAGCAAAACTTTTTCCTGGCTGACCTCTCGAGAAGTTTGATCCGCCGGTGGAGAGTAGCTCGTTGCACAAGACACGGGTTTCGAACGAGCAGTTCCCACAGGTGTCGAACCGGAGAAGTAGCGGCGAATAGCTTGATCGTCCTGCTCCGATATCGCATACCTCGCCCCGCCATCGGACACTCCAAAGCATTCGGGGCTGACGAGTTGTGCCAGAGAGGAAGACAGGAGGCGACACAAGACGTCGGAGGTCGGATTCGCGAGAGAAAGCGACGAGCGGCGCCGGGCCGCAACGAGCGCGGATATGTCGCTCACCCAGTCCGTCGTCGATGGAGTTGTGGCTGTGAGCGCATTAGACGGACAGGTGAAGCCAAAGTGGGTGATGATGTAGGCCTCGAGCTCGTCGATGCTGTTTTGCCAGAGACGCTGCGCGCGCACGTTGTAGACGGTTTCGGACATGGCCGAGACAAGTGAAGGTGCGACATGGCGAGGAACGTATAGGGGTGAAGCCCATGCGTCATCTTTTTGGACGCGGTGCATGTACTAGAGGTGCACATAAATTGAAACGCCGGGCGTTAGTGCGCTAGCCGGAAAAAGTGGGCTGCGCTGGAGGTATGGTTCCCCTTGTACTTTGTGACCAATTCGAGTGGTCGCAAGGGGCTCGTGCGCAGGCGCCGCCTGGAGCGAGGCAGCAGGCGCACTCGACTACGAGTACAAGTCCTCGACAGGGAAGTCCATACCGACAGAAACAGGTACATTGACTCACAGCTTCATTCATGTAACTGGTCCGCTGCGCCCAACCGGGACGAGGTGCGCGATCGGTGTCGTGCCCGTCGGGTTGAATGGCTCGGGCATGGGCACGGCTGTGTGCGCCAACGGCCGCTGTTGGCGCGGTCGATCTCGGCAGCGGCACTGTCCGAGCCTCGACGGTCGGTGGCGGCCCCTGAGAGGTGTCCTGCGTTGATGGGACGATGTTGGCAGCTTCATAATTGGTGCTGTCGTCTGGAGTACCGTCCCGAACCGGCATAGCAAGCTTGTGAGACGTTGTGGCCTCGGTGCTCTGCGCGCTCTGCGAACAAGGGGCCAGTGCTTGGACGAGTCGACACTCCAAAAGCAGCAAAACGACTGCGAGCGGACGCGCCTCGTCCTGGGTCGCCGCATCGGATCGAGGCATGCGCAAGAGACGTCGAACGAGCTCGACCAAGTCGTTGGAACCTGTCGAGGCGCTGCGAGACGGTGCCATCGTCGTCGTCGAGGAGCTGCTGTCTCGGAGTGGCAGGTGGATGTCGTGGGCCCGCGCGCGAGCGGAGGCAGTGGGGCTGCGGCTGCGTGTGGGGGAAAGCTGAGAGTCCAACTCGTGATCACACTGCGTCGTAGTTCGACAGCTGTCGTCGGCCCGGGCGGCAAAGGCTTGTCCAGTAGTATGGCCAATGGTCGCACCGAGCGGTGGCATACTTAAGAGCTTACTTGAGCTATCTTGGAGCTAAAGCAAAAGGCCGAATCCTCGAGTGCATGCGTACCACAACTAATCTTATACTTCCGACCTGCGACAGCCCGCGACTCCGAGTCGTTAGCTCGTGCTGCTGTGTTAAGGAGCGCCTCATCAAAGGGCCCGCGCCCCACTTGGCGAATTGCGCATTACTCCGCCCGGCGGAATCGAAATTGCGAGTTTCCGCTCCAAGCCCCAGGTCAATTCAGCCGATCGGCTTCCCCTTGCTCATCGCATGTCTTGAGCTCGAGTTTATTCTCTGTCGCCTTATTCTCCTCTTGTACCTCACACCCCACGTTTACCAGCGATCCAACGCCATGGAGGACGATTACGAGTCGGTGCTCTTTGTCGCACGAGACGCGCACGTGTACCGCGTGAGTGGGCTATTCCGCGACGATGAACGGACGGCCAGGAACAGGGCCTCACCTGCACACCAAGCACTTGCCTGCTCATCAACTCCAATCAACGATCCTAGATCCCACCACGAACTTCGACGGAAGGCTATCGCGCTGCCAATTGGTGAGCACCTTCGATCGTCCGGGATCCGCCGTCCCTGCCCCCCACCTTCAAAGACTCACACGTAGATCTTGACTCGCTCGGACTATCGCAATCAGGGGTGACATGTGAGCTAGATATCTTACACCTTCATCTTCTGGAGACGGCGACCCAGGGTTCACCGACTGACCCGTGGCCCTCTGGTCCGAACGCCCAGGGGTGTCCCACTCTGGCGAGGTCGACTGCGAGTCGTCGAGAAAGGCTCGGGCACACCTTCGACGTGTGCGATCCGGTTGGAGGATGCGGATTCAGGTCAGTTGTAGAAAAATTCTCTTCATGACATTGTTTCATTATATGTACTGACGTCTAGCTGTTGCGATCGATCGGGCCTCATCTCAGGTGAACTGTTCGCCGTCTGTCCGTACAAACCGACCAAGACGAACACGAACGGTGGGGTCGAGGCCGTGCTCGATTCGAGTCGGTACTTTGTCCTGACCATCGTCGATCAAGTGAGTCAATGCCCCCCTGGCCCCGATGAATGACATGGCCGACAACGACGAGACTGATTACCATCTTGTCTCCTCAGGATTCGGGTACGCGCGCTTTCCTCGGAATGGGTTTCCCCGAACGGTCCGAATCGTTCGACTTTAACGTTGCGCTCCAAGACTGGTCCAAGCGACAAACACCTCCCAAACTTGCCTCCCCAACGACATCGACAGACACCACTAGCAACGCGCCTAAAGCCCCGAGCAAGGATTTCAGTCTCAAGGAAGGGGAGGTGTTGAGCATCAAGTTTGGGGGGCTCAGTACGAAGAAGAAGGCTACGGCGAATGAGAACGGGTTGAGCCTGGGTGGGGGAGGTGGCTTCTTGTTGCCACCTCCTCCGCCACCACCGAGTAGGCGATAGTGGATCGGGAAGTGGGGAGTCGTTGGTCCTTTGTATACGAGGGTGGAGGAACCTAGTCAGGTCTTTGCAATCCTGCAGAAAGGGCGAGGAGAAAGCAAGGCCAAGCTGGAACATTAGATATGCATGACTTGGGGGGATTAGATATAATTGCAGAAGAGAGAACATTTGGAACGAACGAGGCGGGAACAGAGTAGGAGTACGCAGCAACAGATCCAGACGAACGAAAAACGAGAGGGGTGGGGGGGGGGTGGGGGGGTGCATCGAGGGAACCCGTGTACAACACTGAAAGCAGAGGATACCTCGGAAGGTGTGATGGGGTTCGGGAACGAAAAAAACGGGAACGGGAGGAGGTTGTCGCAACTGGCGATTGCAGAACCCAAGGGCTGGCATTGTCGATCCTCGAAACGTAGAGCGTTCAAGGCCAATCGCTCTTGTTCCAGCTGGGGTCCTGCAGGAATGCGCACAAGACTTTGGAACCGGTCTGTCGACGCGCACCGCCAATCACAACTCGATCAATACTTGTTCCCCAGAATAAGACTTGGCCGGCGTGACTGACCTGAAGCAATGGGTGGCCAGCGACGACCTGCAAGAACCTCTCGAGCCCTTCCCTTCGTTGCTCGATCACCTCGTCCGAGAAGCGGCCAGAGAAGACCTTGCCGGGCAGATGGGGGATGTTGACGCGCGTGGATTCACGTTCGAGGAGCTCGCGGAACGCTTCAAAGTCCGAGTAGCGGCGGCGTACGGACGAGTAGCGGACTCGGAAGGCGGGGATGTTGGTCTGTGGAGGCGAGGAGCGTGGATGTCAGCTCTCCGTGTGGAGTGATGCGAATGTCACTTTTCAATATAGACGTACGCGGCACATGATTTCATAGTCGGTAAACATCTTGCGACCAAACTCTGTGCAGTGCAGCAGGGATGATGGGGGGTGGGGTTTAGCGACCATCGTTGGTCGTCGTCGACGTCGTCGGTCTCGGCCGAGCGGTGCGAGCGTCGTTGCTGGCCATCACCCAATCCGAGACCGGCTGCACTGACCTTGGGTTCTCGGATCCCTGATCTCGATCTCCAACGTGTTCTCGGGTGCCGAGTACATCTCCTCCAAGGTCTGACCCCTCGCCTCGTGGCCAGCCGAAGGGGACGAAGGTGTATTCACCGCTCCGGCCTGACCACCTCCACCACCGCCGACGCCATGGTGGTTCTTGGTCGGACTCGTTTGCGAGGACGAGGACGAGGACGAGGACATCGTCGCAGGGGTGGGTTCGTGATAGGCGAAGCGAGAGTTCGAGGGTCGGTCGGTGACGTAGGGGGATGAACCAGAGGGGGACGAGAGCGAGGTCGATGGGAAGGACGAGAACGAGGTCGAAGGGGGGAGATTGGCCCGAGCAAAGGGGGAGTGGCCGGACGAGGGTGCAATCGTACCGCCTGAAGTGTAGCCTGACATGGCGAGATGCGGCGGGAGTGGCGGGAGTGGGAGTGGGAGTGGGAGTGGGAGTGGGAGTGGGAGTGGGTGTGGGTGTGGGTGTGCGCGAAGGCGGTGCGACAGAGGCAGTTGGAAGAGTGGGGGCCGCGCGGTCGACAGGGGGAAATTCAAATTTCGTTGAGGCCTAATCGACTTGAATACAGTATTAGTAAAGTGTCGGCAGGCACGGCGGTGCGTCGTCTGTGTTTGGCCAAGTTCTCCAGTCTCCACTGCACCGTGCAGACTAGTATCCTATACCGTCAACGTTGGATCCGTGTGTTCTCGACGTGCGACACATACCAACGCCACAGAGTGCTGACGCCAACACCAGTCCGTCCACTCGGTATCGCTGCCATCTCATTCGAGGCTCGAGCTGACTGACACGTGACTACGCAAATCTCCGACCCACGTCTAGGTGCCCCTCGACTCCGACATATACCATCGCGCACACTGCGTATCCACCTCTTCATCGAACGGGGACCTACCCAAGATACAACAAGGTTGCCCATCCTAGGCACACCATCCACAAGAGCATAGACCTGCGAAGACTGAGCGCTGCATCAACGCGTCCGATCGCGTCGCCTCCAAGCCCCAACTACCATGTCCAACTTTGCCCTCGACCCAGCTCTGATGGGGCCGACCGCGTCGACCTCGTCGCAACCGTTGGAGAACTTGCACCACTTCAATTCACTTCGAACGTACCCCGTCGACGATGAGTTCGCCGACGATGAGTTCGGGGAAGACGACGGCAGTATCGACTCGCGCGACGACGAATCCCACAATAGCGACGACAGCATCGAGGACGATGGTGATGGCGAGCATGACGGCGAAGCTGACGAGACGGATGCAGAGGACGAGTATAGGATCGAGATGGGCGAGGTTCAGCGCCCGCCGAATCGCGCTTTCCAGGGCAAGGGCAACGCCAGAGCGCTCAACCAAGACAGCGTGGGCCAAGACGACGACGCCGATCCTGAACAGGGAGAAGGTGGCGGTGATGAGGAATTGAGGTCAGTGCTACTTTGACGAAATTGATGGCTCCGGGTCGAGTCTGACCCTGGCCTTGAACGCGTTCTCAACAGCCGACTCGTCGCCGCCCTTCGAGACTCGGGAGCGTCCACTTCCGTCGGAGGCAGGACCGCGCTCGACAAGGCCTTTGATCGCTCGATCGAGGAAGAACTCGATGGCATCGACGACCCTTTTAACAACGGTCTTCCCAACCCCAAGAAGCGGCGCATCGTCGTAAGTGGCGCACATCGCCGGCGAACAGACAGGATTTTCAGCTGCGGTCCGCTAATCGAGTCTTGTTCTGATACAGCCCCGTCGCCCCGATGCGGAACCATCGAACGAGGTCAAGGTCATGCTGGGTAGTGCGAACCGATACTACGCCGATGGGCGCCTCGATCAAGCCCGCGAGATCCTGACCGAAGTCGTGCGCATCGACCCGGCGATCCGACAATCATGGATGACGCTCGCGACGATCGAGGAAGAGTTGGGCAACTATGACAAGTCCATCACATTCAGGATCGTCGGAGCACATTTACTGCCGATCAAAAAGTCGTCGCTTGAATGGGCTGCGCTCGGTGCTCAATCTCGGTATGCAAGAAAGAGTCCCTGAATCCTTGACCCGGTCTGACTCGGGATGTCCCATACCGCCGCAGTGACAATGGTCTTTTGCATCAAGCCATCTACTGTTTCACACAAGCCATTAAGGGCGACAAGGAGGATGTCGACTCCATGTGGGATCGAGCCGTCTTGCTCAAGATGTCCGGTAGCACCAGCTTGGTGAGTCGAGTCGGATGGTCACGCTGTGGACTCTGAAGCGCGTGAACTGACCACACCAAGGACTGCAGGCCATCACCGCTTTCACTGCGCTTCTCAACGTCATCCCCCACGACCCCGGAGTCCTGCGTGAACTCGCACCCTTGCTCGCCGCGACGGAACAACACGCCCGAGCGACGACGCTCTTCCTCGCCGCCTTTGACCACTACCGCAAACTCGTCCCCCACATCACACCGCGCAACATCGAGCGCATCAACACCTTCGGCTACCAGGATCTCGAAACGATCGCCGATTTTCTTTCCATTCAAAAACTCTACACGCGGTGCGTGAGCGTCATTCGCACGGGCGTAAGGTGGTTGCAAGGACGGGAGAAGGAGACGGCGTGGGACGCGCTCGAGGATGATCGCGAGTACGACGTCATGCGCAAGGCGCGGATCGGGTGGGATAATGATGCAGCCACGAGGCATTTGGAAGATGCGGAAGTGTACGACCTTGATGTCAGGTTGAGATTGAGGCTTGGTGTTGCGAGGATTGGGGAGGGGAGGGTCGAGGAGGCCAAAGTGAGTTGCTGGCTTCCATGGATCTTCTCACAGAGGGTGGTTCGATGCTGAATACTGGTGGCATGGGGTCGACGACGATGCAGCGACATTTTGCGATCGTCCTGCAGGAGGATGTGGCCGATTTTCCCGAGTTGTGGGGTGCCATCGGAGACGCCTACTTTGAGCGCGACATGTTTGAGGACGCGCTCGAGATCTTTCAGGAAATGGCAGAGGATGAGATTGTGAGTCTATCTAGCGTGTGATGATTTCGCTGGAATTGAATATTGACAAGGATCGTTGACAGACCAATGGACCGGCCGTGTGGGCTAAAGTCGGCGCTTGCCACTTTGAAACCCGTGATTTCGAAGATGCACTCGAATGCTTCCAGGCTGGTCGGTCGCTTCCGCAACTGATATGAACAAGTGAAGACTCTAATGCTGATGGGTGAATATGCGTCGCAGTCATGGAGGAGCAACCCGAAAACTTGACGGTCAAGATGCAGCTCGCTCGAACTTGGGAGCAGCTCGACAAACCCGGCAAAGCCTTGGAGCTCATCCACGAGAGTGAGTGATCAGCCCGGCTACATGCCAGCTCACCAACACCAGTGCTGATTATTCTCGCAACTTGTCTTTGCAGTCGTCGAAGTGCGCCGACAATTGCGTGACGCCGGCCAGCTGAGCGAATTGGCTCGAGTGCCGAGCACCCGCGGTGCTCGCCGCGGCGCCACGCAGGCCCGATCTTCGACCACTCGCCCGCACGTGACCCCGGCCGAGCGCGCCGCTCGACGTCAGAACGCCGCCACGGTCGAACGCCAACGCCACCAAGAGTTCACCCTCGCGGTCGAGACTTTGCGCAAGCTCGACGACGACGTCGAAGCCGAGGATGCGGAGGCGATCACCGAGTGGCTCGAGGTTGCGACGTTCCTCGTCGATGCGTTCCGCGAGACCAAGTCTTTGTTCCCGAGCGATGGGAGGAAACGCTTCATGGGGGCGATGCGCAGGCAGTGGAAGAGGAAGGGTGGGAATGAGATGGACATTGAGAAGCAGGCCGACGAGATGGCTTCGCGGTTGGAGAGGACCCTGGGTCGGTTCTTACTCTTTCTTGTGTGAGCCCTGCGGCCACTGACCCTCTCTTTTGGTGATCCCGGCAGTCGATAATGACGATGACAACCTGGCGATCGACTCGTTCCGAGGCATCAGCTTTGATGACTGGCTGAAATTGATCATCAAGGTGAGAGTCGCCTTGCTCTTCCCAGGCCATCACCCACCAAATACTAAGGAAGAGTCGTCCTTCGACAGTACTCCTTCTTGCTCATCAAGAACGACGAGGCCGAAGCCGGGCTCGAAACCCTCAAGCACACGCAGAATGCCGGTCCGTTCAAACACTCGGAGACGCGCTCGCTCTCCATCTGGCTCGCTCTCGCCGCGGGCTACAACTACCTCCGCAACTTCGACGAGGTCGTCATGATTGCTCGCCGCATCTCGCTCCGTCGACAGTTTCAATCCGAGCCCCTGCGCTTGCTCCACGCCCTCTTGCCGGGTGGGGTCGCCGCAATCGAGGCGTTCAACTCGACGAGGTTGGCCAAGTACCTGATGCGCCAACTGATGATGCTCGAACGGATCTCTCGAGGCGCCGAGGTGCGCGTTGGTGCCAATGGTACGATCTTGATCAAGTCTTTGGGGGTCGATAAAGATATGGACGGGGATGACGAGGATGAAGATGGGGTCGGTGCTGGTGGGCATGGGTCGCTACCGAGCTTTGTACCGACCGTGCCGAACCCGTGGTACAACTACGTCTACGCGTGCATGCTCGAGACGTCCAAGAGTTATCAATCGGCTCTCCGTGAGTTGAATGGGGGTTGGCGTCGATGATCTGACTTCACAGGCTTAATTTAACCGACTCCGGTTCCTCTTGTCTCAGAGTATCTGCTGCGAGCTTACGAAGGGATGCCGAGGCAGCCCCTGATCAACCTCACGATCGGGATTGCCTATATTCATCGCGCCATGACGCGTGCGACCGACAATCGACATCACCAGATCGCTCAGGGGCTCGCCTTCTTTAGCCAGTACCGAGCGATCAAGGGGAGGTGCCAAGAGGTCGAGTACAACTTTGGTCGCGTCTTTCACCTACTAGGTGAGTGCTCTCCTACTCGTAGACGCGAAATCTTCGGTATTGACGCTGTGCTCCGTTATTGTAGGCCTTCAATCTTATGCGGTGAGACACTACGAGGCCTGTCTGGCGATCGCGGCCGAGGGCCGCAAGGCTCGGATGCACCTCGATGGCGATGATGAGGAGGACGAGAACGGCGAAGACGACTTTGCGCGTGTCGCGGCATACAACCTCTCGAACCTGTACATGCTTTCGGGCTCGCCCGACCTAGCCAAGGTGATCGCGCACAAGTGGCTGTCGTTTTGAGGCTGGTTAGATTCTTTGTTTTGGTAGAACCTCTTTCAATCATTTGCCCCCTTCTTTTTTGGTCACTCACACAGCGAGCTTGCTGCACTGCGGGATGATTACGCGGGAGACATGTACTCCAAGAATGTGATTCGCAGACGGTGACATCGCTCGAGTCTCGCAGTTGATCTCGGAGATGAAGTGAACAGCAAATCTGTCGTGGAACAATCGCCTCAGATGGGTGGAATGAGATGAGGTATTCAGAGTCCGAGGCGAAGAATACTGGCGGTGGTTGGGGCGAGACCGGCATGAAAAGGATGAGAGGGCCTGAGAAAAGGGGTTCGTGTGCGAATCACGGGTCTTGTTGTACTCACAATGGCTCAATCGATGTACTATGGTTCTCCACAACGTGGACCGATGGTTTTTGGCCCGGACTTGGGAACCAAGTGTGAACGCTGTCTGGACTTCGGTGCGGCACTCCCGCCAGCACAAGACCGACTCGGCGCAGGAGCGGTAGGCGAGTGCTACCTTGCTCGTTGGTATCTAGAACCATAAACTGCATTATTCCATCATCAGATTTTGTGTTTCTTTCAAAAAAGGGCATAGGTGGCACCAGTCGCGTGTACTAGTTTGTCCCGGCCATGGTCGCGATGCTACGTTTCGGTGAGGGTCCTTGAAAAGCTGTGAGTAAGCAAACCACATAGACATGCAAGAGGTTCTGTTCTGGCCCAAATCGGTAATGCGTATGATACATGGTTGCAATCGACTTGCTCGCTGCGACATCACTACTCCTCAACCCACATCGGGGAGATCAACCCCTTCCCCCAATCCCGCCACTCTCATCGCGATGACGTGCCCTCCCCCAATACCTCCGCTCCCACGTCCCATTAAATAGAGCCCATGTCTCTAAAACCGATGCCTTGGGATCTCGGACGTCGTTGTCGGCGGTGCAGACGAGTGGCTCCCATCGTCGGCGACGAACGCTGATCCCGACTTGACCTTGGCCTCGTCCTGGACGTTCAGGGCGACGGCAGTAGGGAGCCATACACCAAATCGCGGTGATTAGGTTGCAAAGGATGAAAGAGTCGGGAGTCAGCAGTGGCCCCGCGAGTGAGCCCGGTGCCGACAACGATCGCGAGAGGGCTTACATCCAAGTGCTTCTTCCACGCCTCCTCCCCAGCCTGCATGGTATCGGTGTGGATCCTGTACATCCCATATAGACCGTCTGAAGCCCCCCAAAGTGGTTGAAACAAGATGCCGTGTCAGCCAGTAGGACAGGCTCATCGAGGCCCCGTTCCCGAAGCGCCTCTCGGGTGGGATGACGTACAGACGGACAGGCCGGCCAGGCCCGTGACGAGTGTACGGTGTGCGATGTCGGCCAGACCTAATCGAGCGGCTCCAGACATGGCTTGTGAGTTCAAGCTTGGACTGCAGGGATATGAGCGAAGGTCGCGGGGCTTTGGTGGTCGGTTGAGGTTGAGGTTGCCGCGCCGGCGGCCCGACGTCTAATAAGGCTGGGCTTGGGAGAGCTTGGGAATTGTCTGGGGCGTCAGAAGAAAACGCACAAAAAGGGAGGGAAAGAAGGAGGTTCACGTCATTATATCTTGTAATCCACGTCTTCAAAGCCTGCATTTTTCATTGCACTCAACACTGCTGACCGAAGCTTCAAAACGCTTTGAAGTGAGGCCGCTGCGATCGGGACCGCCCGCCTGATTCTCAAGTTTAGACAACCCATATCTACGTGTACCTGGTGTACGTGTACTGGCTACACCGAGGATTTGCACGTCGTGCGGCAAGAGAGTACGGTCATGTAGATCATGTGTTCGTCTGTCGTTCTTCCCTTCTTTTTTCCTTTTTTCTTCTTCTTCTTCTTCCTTTCTTCTCTTTTCTCTTCTTCCTTCCTGTCTTTGGTTTTCCCCTACTTTCTTCTTTTCTTTTCCGCTTCGCCGGCACCATCTGAGAAAAACGTGCTCCTCCGTTTCGGTGTCCGATCCCGTTGCGCTGGTACACCGTGGGCAAGAGGGATCAGTCCGATTTCGCTGCTCTTCACTTCCGCGCCGCTTCATTCTTGTTGCTAGTGGCAGTGATGAGCTTCGAAGTTGCCATTGCACCAGTGCAGCATACGACGATCTCGCTTTTCTGTAGGGGTAAATTGCCGGTTTCATCCCTGTTAACTGTAATAGGCTAATTTTCTTCCATGTTGTGTCGGCTAATTTTCCAAATTGAACTTGTGTCAGCCTTTTCTCCACTATCTCTCCAATATTGTTTTCGATCCATTCGGTATCGTCCTTCATGACCCAGCTTGAAAGTCCATGTGTTGGTGGCCTAAGCACAAAATGCATATCCTTGTGGGCACGATTCGCTTCCACGTCGGCCTTTCGGTTCAGTATTGACCGTTCATCCTGTCCCGTCGTGTGGGCTTTCACATGGTGTACAGTAAGCATTGACGTGGCCAACACCAACCTTCGGAGCCACGAGTGATACGAGCGACTGGGTATTTTCCTCGATATCTCCCGCTCTGGGTGCGCCTGCCACTCCTTGATGAGCCGCGCCGTTCCCAAAAGAGGTTATAAAGCAACGACGGCAAGCAGCTGGGTGAAAGTCAAACCCCTGCGCGCACAGAGCGCTGCGCAGATCAAAACCCGCAGAGCACCTAATGCGGACTCCAACGGGCGGTGAGTACTGCTGCCACTTCACGTCCCAAGAGCGGGAGCGAAGATACTCAAAAACCAGGCAAGAGCGCCTAGAGAAAGAAAGGGGGAGAACATACAGAAAGTCACGACTGGAAACACGGAGATCCAGGGATACTAAGACAGAGAGGAGGGGAACACACCCGAGGGGCCAAGGGAGGGGGTCGAAGCCAGAGATAGAGGTCCCCAGGGACTAACCGGCCGCAGCCAAGCCCCAGCTACTCGTCACCCCGACAGCGCCTGATGTCCTCCCTTGGCTGAGTCTCGAGTGCTGGCTGTTGAGCCGTTGGGGCCGAGCGAAAAACGATCCAATACAACGAAACGAGCCTCGCCTTGACGCGAGGATATTGACCAAAAACGAGCGACCTTTCTTCCCGAGCCATGCCGTAAATCTTGACCAACGCGAACGAACGAACCATTCAACGGAATCCAACACACCGCTTAGGAGTAAAAGGAGAAGTGGCTGAAGCGTAGTCAACAACTGAGCAACAGGAACGAGAAGAGGAAGGGAAGGGAAAAGGGGGGGACAGGAGAGGGGAAACTTCACAAAGCCTCCAACGCAAAGACGATCGACCCGGCTTGCCGATCCATCCAAGAACGAAAACCGCTACTGCGCAAAGTAGAGAGAGAGAGAGAGAGAGAGAGAGAGAGAGAGAGGTGCGCAGCCTTCCACTGCGCAACAATTTTCAAGACAGTCAGCTTCTGAAAGAAAAGTCGACCTCTGAAAAGAAGGGAGGAAAATGGGAAGGAAGGACTTAACTCGGTCATCACACCTCCCAATCTTTTTTTTTTTTGTAGAAACTGTTCATCCTCCCAATCTCTTTTTTTTTTTGGTATGAAACTCATCGCTAATTTGCAAGACGAGAAAACCCCCTACGGAACTAAAGGAGATGCTGCCCAGTATGCACGATGATGACCACAACCGCCGCTCGATGCGTTTTTTTTTTTTTGTATGAAACTCATCGCTAATTTGCAAGACGAGAAAACCCCCTACGGAACTAAAGGAGATGCTGCCCAGTATGCACGATGATGACCACAACCGCCGCTCGATGCGTTGTAACTAGCAGAACAGACCAACCCGATACATCCGAGTTCAAGTCCCCCCCACCCACGGTTGCTCCCTCCCAGAGACGAATGAAAGGAAGATTGAAGATAATACACAAGGAATCGGGAAACGATGGAGGAATTGTTGGTGGTGGTACATGTGTTGTACAGGCGAATCCGATTATAGTTGTACAGTTGAACCTTCTTCGATCTTTTGACTTCAGACCCCCCCTGAGACCGCCCTACTCCTTGAAGCCCCTTAATTCTTTGACACGCGTCGAACAAGGCCTCCGATGGCACAAACATCCCGCTCAATCCGAATGATTCACGTGGTCCAAAGGGGGGATGTAACCTCCTGCGACCGCAGCAATCACCTACCCCTTGTACCCAACTGCGCTGGATCTGCACCGCGGATTCCAAACCCCTTTTCGGTTACCAAAGTCGGCCCCCCCCCTCGCGACCGCACGACCCCAGATCACCCCCATTTCAATGACTGCAACTGCGAAACAGGCCTACTTCGCACAAAAACACACACAATCCCGAGATTCCCGGGGAAAGTCACGGAGCATGTGACAGTCCATTGGACACGCCTCGGTCTGCAGCGCGGGCGGGTGGCCGACAACACCGGCGCGCGGCTGGAGACCAGAGGCGGGGTATACCTTCCGCAGGGGCCTCGCTTCCCTGCGGCGTACTCCCAATCTCGGAACGCACACTCGAGTCCCGTTGTACGTGCAGGTGGTTCCCAATCACCGCAGATACTGGGGAAAGAAGGAGCATGAGGCCCACGACGGTGATGTCATTGTGTGGGACCTCGCTCGAGTGTGGATGTGTATGGCGGTTCGGTACCCGAGTCACCCGCCGCGCGGCCGCGACTCCGAGCGAGCAGCAAAGCAAGGAGAGGCGAGCCACGCAGGCAGTTTGTGCCGGCCTTGAACAGGAGATCACGGAGTCGCTCGACCGAAAGAGAAGACAGACCCGGCCCTTGAGAGGAGTGGAAAACTCACGGCGTAGTCCAGGAGAGGGCCAAGGGGATCCGCTTTCGCTGTGTGTCATCGTGATGTGGCAGAAGCTCGAACCAAGGGCGACAATGCCCGCCGGCGCAAAGAACCCGAGGCTCCTGGGGAGTACGGAAGCCTATGAGGAGGAATGGCAAAAAGAGCGAGAGAAAACAGGTTCAGTATTCTGGCGTGTTTGGGAGACATTTTGGAGATTGAGAAAGAGGGAAAGGGGACTTGTGATTTTTATTTGGTTTTTGGTTTGTGGTTCTTGGCTGGGTAGGGAGGAGCGCCGTCTACTTCATCGTGCCAATCTGAGCTCCAACCTCTCCTTCAGTCCCGCCATCTCCTTGTCCATGCTCGACATCGCTTTGGCGTGGCGATGGAGATCCCAGCGTCGGTTGCTGAGAGTGTCGAGCGCCAGCGCAATGAAGGCGCGGATTGGGCGCTTTTTCGACGTCGGAAGGCGAGCGCGCAGTCGAGGGAGGCCGTGCTCGATCTGAAGTGCCGTGTAGTCGAGGTCGAGGATCGACACGACCCCCAGCGCGTCGCAGAGAATGGACCTAGCTGCTTGCCAAAACTGAGAAGAGTCAGGGCAATCATGCCAAAAGTGAGTAAAGTCATCCTCCACCCCTGCCAGGCTGCATGCCTGCACGAGGCAGCAGGCTGAGTCGCCATGCCGCTGCACAAACTGGCGCTTCCGCGTTGGCGTGAAGTGGTACGCCAGCTTGAAGTGCACCTCGCGCTCGCGGGCCGTGGCGGGCCCGGTGTGGAACCACACCCAGAAGAGTCGCCTTTCTTTGGGTGTGACGAGTGATCCAGGGCGTTGTGTGTGGTCGAAACGTCGATGGTTGATGACGCGTCGAAGTCGCGCAATGGTGTAAGGTCTGTCCAAGTTCAACATTCTCCACTGATCAGCACACAAGGGGCCGGAGGGGAGGGGAAGTTTTTGATCAGGCACGCCGACCGGAGTCGCTCTGGGCAAGATGTGCTCGAGGGGACCGCCGGGCCGGACTCCAGGTGCTCCAACAACACGAATGACGGGTGGTCGACGTGCGAGGACGGGAACAGGAGGCGGAAGCGGCGGGATGAGGCGATCGCCTGCGACCTGGATCCACGCCTGGACTTGATCGCGCTTCCATTGCCAAAGGTTGGACAGCTCCGAGCCGTCGCCTTGGGGATGCTTCTCAGGGGTCCAGGGCACCGTTGGAGCTGCGGGGTATTGGGCTCGCGCATAGATGTCAGCGATGGTGCGTTCGAAACTGAAAAGCTTCGCCAAACGCTTATCCTGCTCCGAGAACGCCCGCGAGTCATGCAGACCAGGTTGGAGGGGAGAAAGAGAAAGAAAATTGGAGACCGAAAGTTTGGCAGGATCGACGACGGCAGGGTAGCGTTCAGCGACCGAGAGCACCGCTCGCCAGCGGGGATGTAGCTCCCGGGGTGCGTCGGCGTTCCTCCACGTCCACAGATCCGTAGCAAAGTCAAAGGTCGGAAGCGCTCGCCGGATGGAACTCCGAGCCAGATCGCTCCAAATCGCAGTTGACCCGCCGGCCAGCACGTCCCAAATCCGTACCGAGACTGAATCCACCACATCTTGGATGCTCACGACGCTGAGACCACCTCGCGCCCGTGTCGTGAAGACGACCGATTGCTTGTAGTCACTGCGCCGCGGTCCTCCCTTCACAAAGTCGGCAAGCTTGCGCTCGATCGCCTTGATCACGTCGGATGGCGGTACGTCGGCGGAGAGAGAGTGCAGCACCTTGGAGATGCCGTAGCGGTTGAGATAGAAAGCCCGGGTATGATGCGTCATCCATCGGTCGCGCACCGAGAGAATCACTCGATCGACCCTTCGCTCAAGATCATGGAATCCCAGCCTGTTGTTGCCGTCAGGCGCAAACTGGAGACCGATCCAGGGAAGAGACTCGTCCGGTGCCACGAACGACAGTTTGGACAAGTCCGCGCGATCCCACAACGTCGCGCCCAATGGCATCACCACGGTTTTGTCGGTGTTTAGACGGCCGTTCGTCGCGAGTCGCCAATCCCGAGCTAACGCCTCGAGCGAAGCAATAGCTTCCGGTCCAGCGACAGCGACGACGGCGTCATCCGCGAACGCCAAATTGGTGATGCATCGAGTCTGCGGACGAGGAGCCAGCTCCGGAAGAGTGATAGTCAGCGCAATGTTGCGTCGACTGAGAGAATCAAGGAAGGGTTGGAATACCACATCCCAGACAGAAGAAGAGAGAGGATCGCCCTGGCCAAGACCGCACAGGAGTCGCACCGTCTCGGTAAGGAAACCGTTGACAATGTACCGCGCTGTGGACGTCTCGCCGTTGTAGAGCATCCGCAAGACGCGCTGGAAAGATTCCGGCGCGCCGAGAGCCTCAAACACCGCAAAGACCCAATCGTGCTCGACCATGTCGTAAGCCGAGCTCTGATCCAGGGAGAGGAGCGCTGCTGTCGGGAACTCTGCCCCACGACCCCTAATCTCGTCGATCAGGAGCCTCAGATGCAAAGCCGCGTCCGCTGGTCTTCGCCCCTTGACGAACCCATGCTGTCCGGCCGGAAGAACATCGGGGAGGATCCGGTTCAGACGAGCCACGTAGACCTTGGTGAAGATCTTGTAGTCGCATTCCCGCAAGGTGATCGGACGATACGATTTGAGGTCGCACCGCGCTGCACCAGGTTTGTTGTGTTTGAACAAGAGGCGCACATTCGCCTGGCTCTGTTGTGGAGTAAGGGAGCCTCGAGTAATCAGCTCGTTGTAGGCTCGAGTCAAGAGAGGGGCCCAAAGCAAGGGGCAGGCTCGATACATCTCATAGGGGACCCCTGAAGGACCCGGAGATCGACCTTCGTGCGTGGTTCGAATCGCTGCGAGCACCTCGGCCTCGCTGATGGGCTCGGCAAGAATGTCGACGTGCGAATTCGAGAAGCGCCGAAGGAAGCGAGCGTCGGAAAGCGGGTCGTCACAAGGTCTTGCTGATCTGATGGGTCCCAAGAGCTCATCCCGCATCGTCACGACCTGTTCCGGATCCTTCGCTTCGACAAGGTAGTGCTGCTGGAAATGAGAATGGGTGTGCTCGAGCGCGCGCTCAATGTCAGTGGTGAGCTCGCCATCAGCGAGCCGGATACTCTGAAACTTCACATCCCGGGACCGAGCAGCCAGTTTGGCATGAACCGGACGACTGAGACGTTCCTCGGATGCAATCTCGGGCACGTGCGCCCTGATCCGGGACTGCCTTGCTCGCTCGTTCACAAGTTTGGTGAGAGCGTCGTGGGTGTTCGTCCAGTCGATGACGTCAAAGGGGCTCATCACCCGACGAGACTCAATGTCCTGCAGTCGAGATACCAGCATCATCTCGAGGGCGTTGCGCTCCCGAAACAGACGCCGAGACAGCTCGAGAGCTTGGACCCGAGACTCCGAGAGTACGCGCTGAAGGTCCGCGACCGGATCCCCAGACGGTGCTTGCTCAAGGAGAGGAGTGACGAACTCCTTAAACTCGGCGTGTTTGAAGGTCGACGAGTTGATGCGGGTCAGAAAATGAGCCGCCTGGGGAAGGCAGAGCTCCGCTTCGACCTCGGCACCACTTGCGCGCAGCCTAAATGTGACCGTAACCGGTCGATGATCCGACATGGATCGAGAGATATTGTACAGAGTGGAAGCAGAAACGATCCGTCGCTCGTGTCGCCGCTGCACCAGAACAAAGTCGATGCGCGCGCGCGAAATGAGCCGGCCGTCCTTGCTGAGATGCGGGCGCGTGGTCGCCGGCGACAGTGGGTGCATGAGCCGAATGGCATCCGTGTACGCCCCGTCGAGCCGAGACATAAGCGCGGGCCAGTGGTGGGTGTTCGGGCGGTCCACCTGTCGCACTCGATCCACCGCGGGGATAGGGCAGTCGTTGAGATCGCCCGCGATGACCCGAATGTGAGAGGAGACGGTCGCCCGAAAGTGAAGGGAGGTGAAGAAGAGGAGGCGCTCGGCGGGTTGAACCGGAGCGTAGATATTGTTGAGTTCGACGACGTCCGTCGAACCCCGCACATCGAAGGTGGTCACGAGTAAGCGCCCGCCAAGAGACTGACGCGTGCGACGATGACCACCGAGAAGAGGAGAAGAGCTTGGAATCAAAGTGAGGCAGTGTTGAGAAAAGTAGGCCTCGCCCTGGTGGGACTGGGCGTACTCGTGGCGTATGTGAGATTGTCGTGATTTAGGAACATTGTGTTCCTGGAGAAGGATAGCAGAAGGGGGAGGTGTGAGCGAAGTGAGATACGAAAGAAGCAGACGACGTCGTTCAGGGGTATTGAAGCCCCTGTTGACGTTCCAGGTCATGATGATGAAGTCAATCATTACGATCGCGCCTTCGTTGCAGCAGCAGCTCCCTTGATGGACAACATAGGTCCGAATGTGGGTGAGGGGAGCGGGTCCGCAGCAGTCGATTCGTTCCAGTCCGATGTGCGCGCGACGCTGTTGAGACGCTGGATACGCTCGGACCGGCGAAGAAGGACAGGCTGATAACAAACTGATACTTAACGGCCATTGCGGCTGCTGTAACTCAATAGCTTGCAAATCCTTCGTGGGACAACGGTTAGCCTTTCGCGTTTTCACCGCGGCGATCCGGGTTCGATTCCCGGCGGGGGAGATCATTTTTGCATCTACCGGGTTTTTTTTTGAGCCAGGCGTATCGGGCCGGTGTGCACGCGTGTGCCGCCCGCAGCGGCTGCTTTGGTTCCCTACGCAAGAATGCCACACACATGCCCAACCCTTCGGCGTGGAATTCCCAGGCGCTGCGCTTGGCGATGTTGCCGCCCAACTGTAGGATCACGTGCAGGGCTGGAAGGTGGCAGGAAGCTATGACAGGTTTTCTACCAGAGGCTCAGGGCCTCGGGCTGAGCTTTGATGGGAATCTCTAGTCGTCCGGTGGGATCCGACTCGTCACACTGCATATCGCGAGTTCCAAGATACGCAGTCACAACGAACGGAGATGTCGCAGTTGCCGAAGATGCATAGATGTTGAATTCTCCCTTACTACGATGCGGATATTCGAGGCGAAAGGTAAGATGCCGGGATGCGAATATTTGAAGATGCCGGTCGCAGACACCTGGTCAACCTTTCAAAAGATAGGAGCTTGTGCCGAGGATCTCGTTGACCTGAAGTCAGAACAACGATAAAACTCCGACTCTCTGGCGATGGCCATCTGTAGAAAGAGAAGGTATCCATCGCATCAAGACGGCCGCCACCTCAGGTAAAGATGGTATACCTGTACGACCCACACATGAAGCACAGATGGAGGAGTTACACTTGCCAAGCGAGATCACAGCCACGGTCAGCCTCAGCTGATCAGCTCTCATCAACGTCGAGGTGCGTTTCTTCGTCTGATCCTTAGTATCACCATTCTTCAGACACCACCTCTCCCAAAACGAAATCTCTCTACGAGGCCTACTTGACCACACTCCTGCCCCATCTCCCCCCCGATGCGGTCCTCAACGCCGGTGAACTCCTCCCCCTCGCCGCCGAGGTCGTCTTGGTCTTGGCCGCCGCGGCAACGAGGTCCTGGATCATGCCATTGTACGTCTCGGCATCGCCGCTCTCCTTGTCCCGCGTTACGAGTGCATGCGTCAATGCCGCGCTCGCCTGCTCGGTGACGCGATCCATTTCCGCAACCTTGCGCTGCAGATCCGCGAGACCGAGCCCGACGAGGTCGTGCTCCCGCAAGGCCAAGAGCGAGTCAGCCAATTTTCGATCGAGGATGGGGACCTGATGCAGCGCTCGGGCGCGTTCTCGATCGGCAAAGGGTGTTGTCGAGCGACAGATGGAGCCGCCGGCCGCGAACGCGCTCGTCGGCGATCGGGTCGAATGGGGCGAGTGGGAGCGCTGAGGGGGCAGGGTCAGCGACGCGAGCTGCTTGACGGGTGCGGTCTGCAGAAGGGTGATGTCTTAGCTTGGAGCACATGAAATGGAGGATGTCTGGCCAACGCACATCGTCGAGGTTGATGGGCACACCGAGCGTGATCAGGTGCTCCCTCCGGATGCGAGATCGCCGCCAATCGAGCGGCTTGAGCGCAGGCAACGACGACAAACCCGCTAGCAGTGTCCGTCTGTGCCTCCTCAAAGCAGCAAATCAGCACAGAATCCGGCTACTAGAGTACAAAAAAAACTACTCACGTCGATTCGGAAGCCAAGACCTGGCCGACGCCTTCGACCTGGCGCTCGGGTTCGTCCGAGACCATACCCCTCGCACCGGGGTACACGCCTTCAAAAAAGTCGTGAAGCTGCTCCTCAATTGCCGCCTTGGACGGGTTCGTCAGCTCGAGCAACAAGGGCGGATGACCGGTCGACTGGAACGCGGCGAACGACGACGAAGCGATGGGAGGAGCACTCGGTCGCAGCACAGGCGGCGGGGTCGGTGGCTGCTCGTCAAAGCCTTGGAAGCCATCCACGTCGCCTTCGTGAGTGTCGCCGAAATGGCCAAAGTCGCCAAAGTCGGCGTCGTCGGCGCCACCACCTGCCTCTGCGGCCTCGCCGAAATCGTCAAAGTCGTCCTCGTCGTCGTCGTCGGCTGCTTCGGGAATGACGGGGGTGGGGCCGGATTCGTCGTCATCGAAATCGTCCATCGGTGGGCCTTCCTCCATCGGTGGTAGGACTAGCGGGTTCGAGGCACTTCTGACCATCGCTGGTGGTGGCGATGAGTAGCCCTCGCGGTCCTTGTCGTCTTCGTGGGCTGGCGGCTCTGATTCGCGGTCCCGGGTCGAGCTCGTCTCTGGCTCTGTGGGCGCTGTTGGTGTGACTTGTTCCCCAGTCTGCTCATGCTCGACCTTCTCCTCGACATCCACTCCGGTCCGTTCCTTCTCGTGCTGCACCTGTTCCCTGCCCACCACCCCAGTCGACCGTTCCGACGCGTCCCAGCCCGCGCTACTGATCGTCACAGGCTCGTTCTCGTTCTCGTTCTCCTTCGAAGCCCCCCCTCCGCCTACGCTCAACCGAAGCGACCGCATCGGATCTACGTCGGATTGATTCGGTCGTGGTGAAGGTGTCGTAGGCGTAGGGGCACCCCATGGATTATCGTCCATCGTGTCGAAGGCAGGCGACGCGCGAGGAGCGACTCCACGACGCGGTCACTGAGGCTGTCGGTCAGACTAGGTATAGCCGCGTAGTAGTGGTGCCAAGTCGAGTACTGGGGTTCGAAAAGCCTGGGGAGTGGGGGCGATACGGTGTGGTACGAGTGTCGAGTTGGATAGAGAGCGAGAGCCGGCGAGACCTCAGCGAACATGCCCGAGCTCTTTAGGCCTTCTTTTAAGCTCTCGAAGCGCTCTCGAGGCTGAGCCGGCCACGAATCTTCGACGTTTCTCGCAAAAGGCCGGCACCTCTCGGTCATCTTTACGCAAACTCTTCTCAGGAAAGAAGTTCACATCTACAGCCAATCAAAGAGGAACTCTAGCCAATATCTCCCATTGATCCGTACTTCCGCTCGTCCTCACGAGCAACACCTCCTCGGCCTTGAAACCCTTCTCTCCCGCGACTCGACATTCCCCATTCGCTTCTTGCTGGACTTGTTTTCTTTCCTTCATCCCTTGAATGATGTCTTCCTTGGTCTGCGGGGATAGGTCGCCGTAGACGAGGGATAGATGGGGAAAGTAGGTCGATGGGCACGGGATCGGGACGGAGAAGGATGAGAGCAGCGTTTCGTGCAGGGCGATCAGGTGCGCGTCCGGAACGAGGGCGGCGAGCACGCATTGGTAAAAGAGGTCGCCTGGGAAGCCAGAAATCAGCGTAGGGGTGAGCGGTCAAAGCTGCGGCCTAGTGGAGTGCTCGCCAGCCAGCTTCGTGCGCGACAAGATTTGGGGCCCCACTTGCACGTCATCTCGCGGGCGGCGTGGGAAAGACATTTCATCGAGCCCGCTCTCAGGGGTACGAGTGCATTCAACTGAACTGACCCTGTCGGACATCCAAAAATTTGAGCTCCAACCCGCGTCCTTGGATCGCGCGATCACTCTTCCACCTCGCGATCGCTTCTCCTATCCTCTTGACCAGCTCGTCGACGGGCAGCCCGGGCACAATCGCATCCGACACGAGCGTCGCGTGCGGCTTCAAATGAACGGTCTGGTAGCGGTCCGAGAGCGAGGTGATCAAGTCGCCGAGTGGGGACGCTGCGGGTGGGGATAGCCATAGCGAGAGACCTGACATGGTGGTGGTAGTAGGTGATGGGAAGAGACAGGTCTAGGCTGGGCCACGTGCGATCGGTGCGCCCTGCTCTCCTTTTTTTATTTGGGCCGGGTAATCCAGGGTAATCAGGGGTAATCCCGCATTAGTAATCCGTGCGCTAACTGGAACTGGAACTGGAACTGGAACTGGCCTTGTTCTCTGCTCTCCGCACTCTCGCTTCTCCCTCATCACCATGGCTCACCAACCCTGAGCCTTCCATCTCATGCCCCCGAAGCTACCCCACCTGACGCTCTTCACCTCGGGACCGCAGTGTACGCTGTGCACGGTCGCCAAAGACGTCCTGACCGAAGCGCAGTCCCAGTCGCCCTTCCATCTCCGTGTGTACGACATCCGCAAGACCGCGTCCGACACGCTCGACCAACAGATCGAACGCACGGCGTGGAGGAGGTTGTACCAGTACGACGTACCCGTTTTGCATCTTACCGCCCACGACGGTGGCTTTGACGATTTGGCGGGCAGGAGAGGGGGTGGAAAGGTGTTGAAAGGTGGGCGAGTGATGAAACATCGCATCGACCACGACAAGTTGGTCGAATTGGTCAAGAAATGGACCCAACAATTGAACGCAAAAGAGGTGAGTGACTCAGCTTTCTGACGAGAAGAGAATTTTTCCGACTGAACCCCACACGGCACAGGGTTGAAAAGGGCTCGCAGCTCCTCAGCATCCCCACAACGCGAAACCACATCCTCACCCGAGACCATCAAACGGCATTGAGCCTCACCCGAACCTTCACCCGAATCCGAATCCGAATCCGAACGCTTCCCCTTCTCCGAACTGCCCTTCTTCGTCTCGTCGGCGCCGTCCCCGACCGAAGCCGTCGATTTCCCGACGACGACGATCTCGTACGACTATTCGTCCTTTGACGAGCTCACGACCTTGCCCGTACTCGGCGTCGAGGCATCCCCCTCGAACGAATCAGAGAGATCCCAGCAGCCTAAACCCATCGAGGACGTCCGACGGTGCTTCAACTGCCTCGGTACCCACCTCCTCCACGACTGTCCCTTCCGCATCGACCGTTCCGTCATCGCCCAGAACCGTCGCGAGTTCCAAGCCGAGTATCCGATCCATGCCGGTCCAGGCTTGACCCTCGGTTCCTCCACGTCGAACAAGGCACGAGAAGAAGATGTAGCGCGACGACTAGGCTTCTTGAAGAGAACGCGACCCGGTGTCGTAGGGCCGGAATTGGAGGGTGCTCTAGGGATTTTAGGGTCGCAAGGGGAATGGCCTTGGTTCGACAAGTTCAGAGAATGGGGGTACCCTTCTGGGTGGACGCGCACTGTAAGGCAAGATCAAGGGGGGATGATCGATGCAGAGACAGGTCGGCTTGCTTTGTCTTCTTTCAGTGCGACCGCCCTTTTGAAAGCCGGTACTGAGTATGAGCTCTGCGCACAGGTCTGCAAGAACTGCTTTACGTCGTGCGGCAAAGGATCCAAGGGCGAGATTTCTTGGATTGGGAAGAGGTCGAGGCGCTCCGAGTGTATGACGAAGGAGCATCGTTTTCTCCACCGCTGGATGCGCAATCATCGTCAAAATCATCACCTCCCAGCGAGCCTCCTCCCCCCTTACCCACCTCCATTCCACCCCCTCTACCACCGAACGCCCCTCCACCTCTCCCACCGGGTCCTCCTCCACCCCTACCCCCACCTACAATTGACTTGCCTATCTACCGAACGATTAAACTCGTTCATTACCCTTCACGACAAACGGATTTCTCGAACCTCGAGATCCATAGACCAGACCTCTACCTGGCTAACCCCACGCCTTGGACTTCTGCACCAGCACCTTGCGTACAAGTGGGCAAAGCGACGATGCCTTCTCCACCACCTTCGGAGGCTGTGGTGGAACAGGAAGACCTGAGTGAATGCTCGATGGAGATCGGGAGCGAGAGTGAATGATGTGTAGCGAATCATGCGAGTAATCTGACAACATGTAACGACAACAAATGAGAAACCCCACTACCCAACCTTCTCCTTTATTTCCCTCACCGTACCCCCACAGGAGGTGCACGAATGGGGATACCACCCCATTCAAACTTGTCGTTCCTCCATAGGACCATTTCTTCCTCCTCTCGAGCTTCGCTAGGTTCCAGGTCGTCGTACGCGTCCGGAACGACGGGGTACGACGACGCTGCTCCTCCAGTCCGGGAGGCGACGGCGGCGGCGAAAGAGCCGAATCCACCACCCGTAGTACTCGAAGGTGCCGATCCAAAGGTAGAGAACCCTCCCGATGAAGGTGCGGCAGGAGTAGTAGCAGCAGCACCGAACGCCCCTCCGCCGGCATTGAAAGCCAAAGGTGTCGAAGCCGCACAAGCACCAAAACCCCCTCCACCGGAGGCAGGACCCGCGCTCCCCTCTGCACCGAACGCACTGCGCCCACTTCCGAATGCCAAAGGTGCTCCACCCGAGGCTCCGAACGCACTCGTCGTCGACGTCGTCTTCGCAGGTGCTCCGAACGCACTGACGGGTGTCGTCGAAGTCCCACCGAACCCACTCGACCCAAAAGCCGGAGCGGCCGTCGTTGATGAACCGCTTCCAAACACCCCTGATGCGGAGGAACCGAAAGCGCTCGATGGTGCGGCCGTCGATCCAAAACCAGTCGATCCGAACGCGCCTGCTGTCGAAGTCGGTCCCGATCCAAAGGCGCCGAATGCCGAGGTCGGCGCACTGCCGCTCGTACCGAATGCCGAGACGGGGGCTCCCCCTGCGGCTCCGAACGCAGAAGGGGTCGTCGTCGGAGCCGCTGCGGTGACTCCAGGTCCCGGTGTGCCAAACGGTGAAGCCGAAACAGCGGCCGAACCAAAACCAATCGATCCAAACGCCGGTGCGGATCCGCCCGTACCGAAAGCGGAAGAAGCGGATCCACCGGCTCCGAACGCTGATGGGGCTGAACCGCCAGCACCAAACGCCGACGGCGCCGTCCCTGCCGCACCAAAAGCGGAGGTGGTCCCTCCAAATGCCGAGGGGGCGGGTTTCGATCCAAAGACCGAAGGTGTGGACGTCGAGTTGGAGGAGAAGGCGCCAAAGCCACCGCCGCCGGCCGTCGAGGCCGCTGCTCCCAAAGCGCCGCCGCCCGTCGTCGTCGATCCGAACGCCGACGGTGCCCCACCTGCCGCCCCAAACGCGCTCGTCCCCATTCCCGTGCCACCAAACGGATTCAAAGTCTTTTTCGTCGACCCAAAAGCGCCTCCCGAGCCAAAAACGGACGTGGTCGCGGGGGCGCCACCGAAAGCGGTCGATCCGAAAGCGCTCGACGGGGCGGCGCCGACGGCGTTCGAGGTCGAGGCTCCACCGAACGGGTTCGGTGTCGTCGAGGCTCCTCCGGCAGCACCAAAGACCGACGTCGCCTGCGGTGCCGAGCCGAACGCACTGAAGGCTGAGGTCGTCGGTGCAGCACCTCCAAAGACCCCCGTTGTCGTCGTGGTGGTGGAAGAGGTTGTCCCGGAGGATTGCTGCGCCGCCATGAAACGATACGCCGCGGGTAGATCTGCCAGAATGGACTTGACGGTCTGTTCTGCCTTGTTGACGAGAGCTTCTTCGGGCTGTTGGGAAGAGGGTGAATGCTATGAACAATGAACTTTACCCTAGGGCAAGTCGCCCTCGACGACGACGAGAGTTGAGGCATCCGCCAGCGCGCATACTCACGTAGAGTGACGGGTTGTTGGCCTTGACGGCATTGTAGTACGACAGTCTCAACTCTTCGGGGGAGAGGTCCTGGTCCTTGATGAGGTTGCCGGTCTTGCCCGGCCCGTACGAGGACAGCGCATAGGAAGGTCGATCAGTCGTCAAGTCGATCTTGATCGACTCGGAGCTGCGGGGAGACACACACACGATTTGGCGTTCAGCGCACAAGCGAATGGTTCTGAACCAAAGGGTGGTTTCAGTATACTGACGTGAATCCAGGGTTGGAAGGTGCGGCATTGCTCGTCGAGGACGGATTCGCGTGGGAGAAGCGACAGTTGTTGCCGTTGCGACATTGCCCTAGCGGGTAGTACTTGCATGGCACCGAGCTCGTGTTGCTACGGAAGCTCATATCTTGCGGTGTGAGAGCCGGATGGGGAGGCGAGAGGGCAAGCCCGCGATGATAGCGGAACGCTGGTGTGGAGAGCGGCGACACCACGAAGGGAACCAAGTTCCGAGGACAAGTCGCAGCCTCAAGCCTGGAGTTTTGCGAGGTCACAAGCCCAGTGGTGTACTCAGGAGCGGTTTTCCCTGATGGACCCAGTTGATTTGCTTACACTGTGACAAGACCCAAGCACTTCAACAACACGCCTTGATTACCGGCTCGAGCAACTGTCGAATATTCACTGGCGGCAATTTTCGCCGATAATCCGGAAGGCGACGTCTTGCATCTGGAGAACCAATTGAAGAATAGATCATTGTTGAAAGTTCATCAAGGCGTCCCTGCACCAAGATATTGTACTGATCAAACTGGTTCTTACGGCTTGGATGCCGGGTGCCCACTGCACTGCAAACCGTTCGCGCCTCCGAGTGAGACCAAGTCAGACTTGCGCTGACTGGGGCGACTGGATCGTCAACCGCCTGACTTGACCGACGTCACGCGCCGGTTCTCTTTCGTTCGTTCGCCCGCTCGCTCGCTCGTCACCCGCCATGGTGAGTTCAACCAGCTCTAACGAGAAGAGCACAAATCGCTAACCTAGTCATCTTCCACAGTCGGCAACCTACCTCCTCGCGCACGTCTCGGCGGCTGCGAAGGAGCCGTACCGTTCTCTGCCCTCGACCCCGACTCTCAATCTCGACAGCGACGCCTCGGCGGAGCACAAGGGCCACTCGGATGCCATCTGGTGCACCAAGTGGGCTCGTTTGGAAAATGGCGAGTCGCTCGTCATCACCGCTGGAGCGGACCACGAGATTCGAACTTGGTCAGTTTCAGCTCCTCGTCGACGTCATCATTGGCCAGCAGTCGAGGTTATCCAGCGCCTCCTAGTTGATCAAGATCGCTTCTTCAAAACTGTAGGAACCCATCCAACGGTGCAAAACCGACGACCGTCATCAAGCCCAAGCAGTCGCTCGGCATCGTCGGCCTTGACGTCGAACGGGACTCGAGTCAAAGGCGCTCGTCATCCTACTTCATCACCAACACCCTCGACTCGGTCCTCACGCGATGGACCCTGGATGGTGAACAACAGGCGAGGAAAGAGCTGGGCCCAGGTCAGTGTTCTTCCGAACTCAACTCGTAGAGTCTCGACTGGCGCTGAACCGGCTTTCTCTCTACTCTCTGCAGCCGAGTCGTGGGGAGTCACGATTCATCCTTCCGCGCCCAACGTCGCCACGGCGGGCAACGAAGGCAAAGTGAGGATACTCTCGGCCGCGATCGACGACTTTGGTACCGAGTTGGTGCAGATGGATGCTCAGGGGACCTTTGGCAGCGCCATCCAATATGTCAGTTGGGAAACTGGCAAGATTTCGTTAAACGAGGCCCTATCTGACACTTTCGGGGAGCTGCAGAGCCAAGATGGTCGATACCTCGCAGTCGGGTCCGAGACGGGCTATATCACCCTCTTTGACGCTCAGACAGGCTCGCTCGTAGCCACCTTCCCAGGTCAGTTCTCAAGCGAAAGCTAGATCCTTCCGCCTCAGTCTCGAAACTGACGCGCATTTTTTCCCACAGCCCACGCCTCGCCGATCCGCTGCATCACCTTTACCAGTTCCCTCCTCATCTCCGCTTCAGACGACCACCGTCTCAACATCTTTGACCTCCGGTCCCTCGCCTCCCCGACAGCCACCAACGCCACCTTCTCCCGCCGAGGCCAAGTCGCTTCCCTTGGTGGTCACGAAGGCTGGGTTACATGTTGTGCGGCGCGCAACGATCGTCTCTTGGCTTCGGGCAGTTCGGATGGGACGATCAAGCTTTGGGATTTGGCGAATTTGGCGGGCGGGACGGGGGCCGTCGGCACGCTGAGGGATCATCAGGCCGATGTGTGGAGTTTGGATTGGATGCCCGAGGATGCCTCGAAAGCCATTGAAGGCTTGGGGGGAGCGGGAGCGGGGATGAGTGGTGGACAATTGGTCAGTGGGGGCGAGGACGCCGCACTGAGGTGGTGGAGGGGCGGAGGCTAGCGGAGAAGCCGAGGTGCAAGTAGTTCCTTTCTTAGAATATACCACAGCAGTTTGAAATCCTACGAGCCTGGTGAGTGGCGTACTCGATGCCATCAGAGACAATCGGAATGTGTTCATGCACGCCCGGCGGCAGGAGAAAAGTGTACATTACGACCTGCGCGCAACTAGTTCTACAAAAAGGGGTCAGCTGCAAAGAAATGAAACACAGCTGTACGATTCCTTCCGCATTTCACACACACAAAACATCACCCTCTCAACACCTTGGGTCTGCCATACATCAACCCGGCGCCACTCTTGCCCTTCATCTTGCTGACGAGCCCTTTGCTCTTGCCGAAGGTGCCCATCGCATTGATCTGGAGCTTGCCCTCGACCTTCTTCTGGTTCTTTGGCGCCGACATGGGGGAGGGGCCGTTCGTAAAGACACCCGATCCGGGTCGCGCACCCGTGTTGTACTTGGGGCCACGAAGCTGCTTGCGTCGCTCCTTCTTAGCGTCCTCGGGATCCGACTCGATCGGGTCTAGGTCGTCCTCTTCTGGTGCTTCCTCCTCGGGTGCTTCTGACGAAGGGGGTGCGGTTGAGGGATCGATGAAGGGTATGCCACGGGGTGCAGATGGAGGTGGAGGAACGGTCTCGAGCAACGGCTTCTTGGCGGTCTGCACGACCGGCGGTCGAGGCCCCGAGTTGCTCAACACGCGCGGCCTCGCGATCGCCTCGCTCTGCGTGGGCCGGACGGGCGACCCGACCCTATTCGTCATCCCGGGCTTTTTCGAGGCGACGCCGTTCGGGGTTGAAGCGCGAACTGAGGAAGAGGAAGAGAGTCGGTCGGTCGGTCCGGTACCTTCTCGGCTGTACGCGAGGACGTAGGCTTGTCGGCGATGCAGCGGCGGACTGGACCCCATCGAGCTGATGGTTTCGTCGTTCATGTCGTACCATGTCCCGTTCGCGGCCTTGACATTGGCGGTGTAGTGGCCCGAATGAGGTCCTCCACCCGAGTGATTAATAACGCCGTACAAGCGATAGGTCGGATTTGTCGAGCGCTGCAGGAGGCGAACACAGAGATGCGGATCAGCGACTGCGGTACAGATCGCAAAGGCATGGGCGCGCACGAGACCCACATCGGACATATAGTTCCCTAATTGCAACTGATCGGGGTACCGGATCGTATCGCCGATCTTGCGCCCCGTTGCGGTGAAGCGCTTGAGGTGGATCATCAGCACCATCGGCGCGCGGTCTATCGTGAAACCCTTTTCGGCGTTGACTAGCTTCTTGCACTTTTCGCACTTGTACTTGTTCGCGCCGCGCAGGGAATCGGTCTTGATGAAGCGATCGAGCGCCTCCTTGACCGATGTGGTTTTGTTGACGTCGAGTGAGAGGTCGAGGACCGAATCAAACGTGTCCGAGGCGTGGCCACAGGCTTCGCACGTGACGCGCGAGCGCAGCCGCCCGCCAAAGATTTGGTGGACGAACGTCGAGTCCTTCACGGGCTGGTCGAGTGTTCTGTAAGTGGAACGTGCGGTGCTTGAGCATGAGAGTCTGGTCTTCCATACGGTGGATTCCCACTATATCTCGTTCACTCACGAAGGAGTCCCAAACAATGCCGAGAGCTGCATGTTGTCGATCGAGAAGCGCAAAAACTCGTGCGCATCCTCTTGCCGCCCGGGACGAAAGTGCGATGCGATTTCTGGTAAAAGATGACCATGGAAGGAAACGTGCGTCAGACACTGTATCACATGACATGCGAGTACGGCATGATCAACTCACTTCGCATGTTGTTGACGATGAAGTTAGGCGCGTACGACCTCTTGGACCCGTAGAACGAGATCTTGATCGCATTCTGCAGCGCGCACGTCATGCAGAACTTTTTCGCTGCCAAAAACTTGCCTAAAAATCAGAGGCAAAGGGATCAAGCAGAAAATTTGAGCATATGGAGTCTCGTATAATGACGGGGAGAGGAACCAAGCGAAAAAACGCACAGGTGGAGGTAGAGTGATTCGTGGCTTCGAGGTGACGGACGAGGGGTGGGGTGTGGAGCATAACCTGCAGCGCGCTGTTGAGGAAGCACGTGTTGCCGAGGTTCTGCAGGCCCCACCCGACCTTGAGGGACTTGGACCAGGTTGCGTCGGTCGAGATGGCCGGAAAAAACTGCAACGGACTGGCACCCGTACTACTGCTGTTCTTCTTCTTCCCGGCCACCGCTGCCGCAGCTTCGGCTTGGTCGGTCGGCTCGGTCTTGTCTACGAGGGCCTTTTTCCTTTTCTTCTTGCGAGGTGAGGAGCTCGGTGTTTCTTCCTCGTCAGCGTCGTCATCGCTGCGCTTTGGACGACTCGTCGATGCGGTGCGTGATGATTCCGGCGACGACGGCTCGGCTGTCGCGTCATTCGCACTCGCATTCGCAGCTGTGGCAGCACTCGTCGAGCTCAATTGCGAGCCGAGCTGAGAGTCGCAGTGTACACCAAAGACCGGAAAGAGAGTTTCAGTACGAAGAACTTGCACATGAAGCGCTTCTCGAAGGTATACTGACCTGGTCATCGTTGATGGGCTCGTACGGGATCTCGTTGGCCGGGTTCGATGACGCGGCGACGGTGGCCGCTTGCTTGCGGAATCGGACCGGGTTCGCGAGCAAGTCCTTGATCTGCAACGGCTTGCTGCCGAGCCCAAAGACTCCGCTCGCCCCGACCCCGTTGCGGTAGGTCGGTCCCTGCGATCCTCCGACACCCTTGAGGATCGCTTCGTCGAAGGCGGTGGGGCTCATCCTCGTCTCGGTCAACGTCGACATGCCAGAGCAGCGACCAGAGACGTTGAAGCGAGCGCGAGCTTGAGCTTGAGCGTCAGCGCGGCTATGGCTGCGGTCGTCGCAATCGCAGTCACGCGAGACAAGGGCTTGCGCCTGTTGGAACGAACTTGTTGGCGCACGCGAGTGGTTGATCCGGACAGAGTGTTGCACCTGCCCTCGGAACGCGTCGACAAGTAGCTGCAAAGGTGGGATCGCAGCTGAGGTGACGCGATGGTACGCGAAAAGAAGCGGTACGACGAGTCCGAAAGCGCGTGCAGCGTGGATGGGCAAAGTAGGCCGCCTCTGGGCCGCCACGAACCACACGAGCTAAGAGCAACGCTTTGGACTCGCTTTGGACGGGCGTGGCTGTCGCACGGACCGCGTGACGCGACAGCGGAGCCGCGGACGACGGTGAACCGCGACTACCGAGCACACTGCACGCGACTGCGTTGGAAGTGCTTCCTGCATTGAAGTATGGTCCGTGTTTCCCAACCGCAGACAGAGCAAACAAACCCCCGGTCCTCACCCCCCGAAAAGGTACCTGTGTCGAGCACAAGTACGTTACCTCATTACTCTAACTAGTAAAAAAAAAGTGTGAGTTAAGGAATGTACCTAAAATCGCTGTTTTTAACTAGGTGGCGGCCCTCCGGGCCGCCTGTGGTGAATGTAACAGCATACTGCTTTGTCTGCCGCACCTGCCTGTGGTGTCCGTGTTCCGATCAGAAGTCATGTACAAGCTCTGTGGCAACTTTTGTATTTTTTGCCCCAGTCGAACGAAGTTACAGCGTTCCCAGTATTTTCCTTCACTTTTTCATTGACGTAGGACAGTGCTAACACTTATATTGTATTTAATGGACGGCAAGCGTGTGGCTTTGTATGACATTGCTTCTACAGCAGAGCTCCGCCTGACAGGCGGGGCCGCGGCGGGGCGAGGGCTGGCGTCTGTCACGTGATGCGGCGCGCCGGCGGTGTCAGTGTCATTCCGGCAGCCGACCAGCGGCATTAGGGGCTGAACAACAAATCACACCCCGTGAACAAACCCGCGCCATTTCCTCTAACCTTTTCTTTTCCTCTCCCACTCTCATCGAATTTTGTGACACTCATTCAAGGAGAAACCCTCGCCACTATGCCCCGGTCCTAAGGTCGCCAGGGAGGGCCAAGTCCCAAGTGAAAAATGTTTCTCTGCTGTCTTTCGTCATTATACAGTTCGATTCTCCTGCTATTTGGAACCATCCCGTTAATTCAACGGGATCCCACTGGTGGATGCAAAGCTTAAACCAAGCACGGGCACGGCGGCTCCGAAGTTGCACCTCTCGGTATCATCTGCAACCTGACCGCTTTGCACTTGTGGTTCATGTTAATGGTAGTGGACTTTGGTTGTGCTCGTGGCCTCAGCTAGCAAGTAGTGCCACCACACTGAAGCGGCAAAAAGAAAAGGGCACAGAGTATGCATCGGCAGAGAAAACTTGGCGCTCTCGGCGACGAGGGGGAAAGATTTTCCGTCCATCCCGACCTGGCCAGAAGCTCCTGTGCGCGGTTTCCTCTGACTGAGCAGTTACAACAACACCTCCACCCAGCGCTTCCCGCCACGCGGGATCGAACCGCGGACCCTCAGATCTACCACTCTCCAACCGTTACAGTCTGATGCTCTTCCAAAGCTGAGCTATGGCGGGACCAACGCTAGGCGCACTGCACGATGGACGTCATTGATGTGGGCGTCGCCTGGGCCGGGTCGCGCCCCAGTTTCCCATGGGGAGTGGCTTCCTGCCTCTTACAATACACCGCCATCCCTGTGAAGCGACATGAGTTCAGCTGCTACGATTATCCTTACTGGTGCGACTCTTGTGTGATCGGGTTCTCTGACCCGGAACGTTACTCACCCTGCGACCGCATCATCGTCATCATGCTCGTTCGCAGGTGGCTCCAAAGGCCTTGGACTTGCTGCCTTGTAAGCCCGGTCGGACTCACGTCCACAGAGGCCCGCAAGACCAATAAAACTTCCTGCATTGTCCCCAGAGAAATTCTACTCAAAAACGGGTACAACGTCGTCGCGTTGCAACGATCGGAAACGCCCGAACTGGTCAAGCTCGCCGACACCTACTCGGGCTCACTGGTCATCTCCAAAGGCGATGTCGCCAAGGATGAGGATAACAAGGTGAGCCTTGTCATCATATGGAATGACTGATCTTTGACCTGACGGAAAGCTTGGGCCTCCGCTGCCCATCGTCGCTTGTGAAGGCCGCTGTCGATGTCGCGATGCAGATGTACAGCCGTCTCGATGGCTTGATCCGTTAGTCCAACTCATCGATTGTGCACCTTCCTGTCCGCCCATAGTAGACGCAACTCATCCCATTCTAACTCTTATTCCCAGTCAACGCCGGCACGCTATCCCCTCTCGGCAAAATATCCTCCATGACGGGCCGCTTGGCTGAACACAAAGCCCTCTTCGACACCAACTACTTTTCCCTCGTATCCATCATCTCCCATGCTCTACCCTTCTTGAACGAGAGGGCGAACAAGAACCTCCAGGAAGGGGAGGAAATTTCGGGTAGGATCGTTATGGTTTCCAGTGGGGCTTCGACCGGGGGTGTAGCGGGGTGGGGGGCGTATTCGTCAGTCGAGATCGCAACGTCCAGCGCTCTCTCAGAATACGAAGATGTTCATTCCTGAATAAGCCCGATGTTCCTTCCTACAGTGCCTCTAAAGCAGCGATGAACTCGCTCGCCCGCACACTAGGCAACGAAGAACCCACCATCTCGACCCTCGCCGTGCGCCCCGGCGTCGTCGACACGGAGATGCAAACCTCCCTTCGCGCAACAGGAGAACAACACATGAGTGCAAAAGATTTCTCCAAGTTCACGGGTCTGCACGAGAGAGGCGAGCTGGTCCCACCGGAGAAACCGGGAGCTGTTTTGGCCGGTTTGGCGATCAAGGCGACGAAGGAGTGGAGTGGGAGTTTCGTCAGTTGGGATGCGGAGGAGATGAAGGAGTATGCGATGTGATTGTGATTAAGGTCGAAGGACTATGCAATAGATATGATCTCAGACTATTTCCTGATTTTGACTGGGAATACTGATTTATTCCCCGGTTCAGTCACAAGTCTTCGTGCATATCATCGCCTCGGACTCCTCGACCGCTGTCTACCTGAGGATCCATAGTGTCCACCACCTCCGCCTCCTCTCCGATCGTCCCTTCTGTCATCTCTTCTATCATCCCGTCGATCATCCCGTCGATCATCCCGTCGATCACCCCTCCGATCGTCCCGTCGATCAACGCTCCCGTACTCCCTCGCTTCTTCCCTCCACGATGACCCGCCCCTATCGCCATCCCTCCGTCTCTCATCCCCTCCACCTCTCCCACCTCTGTCCTCATAATGAGGTCTCCTCCTCGCTCGATCATCATGCACATCCGCCATGTCGAACAAGAGATCACCGCCGCCTCGGGAAGATCGAAGTGTTTCCGAATAATCCCTCGCGGAAGAGCGTTCGCCTCGATACGATGATGAGGAAGGGGCATATCCTCCTCGACCAGCGTTACCACCACCTCCTACTCCTCCTCCTCTGGTGCCACCTTTGTTGGGTGGTGGTCGACCCCCGGTCTTGTTGAACACCCACGAGTTGTGCAATTTCGAAACCGACTGCAGAGAATGACATCGCCAGAACAAATCAGCACCCTCCCTCCCAATCATCAGGCAGATCAAGTTTCGCTCACCTGCGAGAAATCAACGTGAATCCTGCGATCATCAACCAACACGTTATCCATCTTCAAATACGCCCTCTCGGCCTCTTCCCTCTCCTTGAACTCGACGAAAGCATACTGCAACGAGTCCCCAGTCTTGGGATCCTTGATAATCTCGCACGACAAGATCTCCCCAAACCTCGAGAAGATCAATTCGAGGTCTTCGGATTTGGTGACGTTGTTGAGCTTGCATACGAAGAGGACGTTCTCTGGGGGGGCAACGTCCGCGAAGGGAAGGTCACCGACCATTTCGAGCGTTAAGGCTTGGGCACGAGCTTCGCGCGCTCGGCGGGATTGGTCCAGTTCTTCGGCGTCGCCGCTTTCTTCGAGGGTCTCATCGTCACCTACGCGGAGGGAGGCGAGTTGAGCGGGTGTGGGTTCGGGTGACTCGGGTGGGATGACGAGGCCTTCGGGATCGGGGAAGGGGTCGTCTGTGACATGGGAGAAAGACACGTTGCCGGAAGGAATCAGCCTCGGGTCATTCTCGCTTTCGGCAACATCGAGTGTCCCACTCACCAAGCACGACGACATGCCGTATCCTGATATCCCTCAAAGGCCGTCCACCCTGATCCAAGTATGCCTCGTTGATCTTGTCCAACACCTCCAATCCTTCAATGACCTTACCGAAAGGGGCATGTTTGCCATCGAGGTAATCCAACTCGTCCTTGAGCGTGAAAAAGAATTGACTCCCACACCCGCGTTGATCACCTTCCCCCGCGACAGCCATAGACAGTGTTCCCTTGGCCGTATGTTTGTTCGCTTTGGTCATCTCGGGGACGAAATATTTAGTCGGGAGGTACGAAGGCGATGATTTGGGCAACCGATGCAAAATCGATTCTCCACCTGTTCCGGTCTCGGTTGGGTCACCGGTTTGGGCGATGAAATCTTGGATAACGTTGTGGAAGGAACAAAAGTTGTAGTAATAGGTCGAGCAGAGCTTGAGGAAGTTGAGGCTTGTGCGAGGGCATCGCTCCGTGTCGAGATCAACCTGGTCAGAGGTGGGGTAGGAGAAACCGGGGTGAGTAGAGGAATAGTGTAGGGCTTGTATGACATGATGAGTCTCACGATAATGTCACCCAACGAGGTTTCGAACAGGACCGACTGCGAAAAGGTAGGATCGTATACGTGCTCAGCAACTAGCTCATCGCTCAATCGTACTCGACTGGAGTTGAGCACAACATCAGGTCCAAGGGAGCTCACCATGGCGGCGAGACCTTATCAGTCGCCCAGTTGTTGAAATGTAGTACGCGGACGACTGTGCTCAGTGCAGACCACGGTTGAGAGATGGAGGCAAAGGGAAACCCCAAGTCACGCCCGACGCGCACGATCGCAAGTTGACTTAGTTATCGCCGGGAGAGCCTTCGCACGGACCTCTTCTCGATGCCACAACCTTGCATTTCAGACAACAAGCTCTAGCATATATATGGGTTCTTACAACACAGGCGCCCTTTCTCATCAAAAGGTCTCCACCTCAACCTTGAACCCACACTCTGAACAAACCTGCACGCCCTCGGCCTCCCCTTCCTCAAACTGATGTTCATGCTCCCCCTCGACCCTCTTGTGCCACACGTTCGTCTTGGTCTTTTTCCTTAATTCTTGCAACTTCTGCGCAAACTTTTTGGACTTTTTGTCGACCTTTTCCGCTTCCCTCTTTTCGAATTCAGCGTCCAAGGCCTCGGGGGACCCCCATTTCTTATCCGAGAAGGCGAATTCTTCGACTTGGACGCGGAGGAACAGCATCATGTTGCTGTACGTTGGGCGATGCGGATTGGGCCGTAAGAGGTGGGGTAAGAGTTCTTCGTCCCGTAGTTCGGCTGCGGGCAACCTATGCCATCAGCATGAGGTCCATACACCCTCCTCTGATGAAGATCATGCGTGGACTCACAATCGGTCAAGAGGTAATCCTCCTTGCACTCGGTCTTGGTCAACAACGAATACAGGTCCGGCAGTTCGGCTTTGTGTTTGGCGCAGACGAAAACGCCAAAGATGGTGCGGAGTTGGGTATCGAGGTCCATCGATCCGCAGTGGCGACATTTCGGGTTCTGTTGCTGATCCAGCGCCATCTCTGTCAGAAAGTGGGTGAGACGTGGTCAGTGCTCGCATACCCACCAGTGGTACGGTGAGATACTCAACTCGGTTCTCTCAGTTGGCCTTGTTTCTGAGCATTTTCTATGCGTTTCTGTCGTAGGGCCTCTTCCATCTGCCGTGCCCTGATCTTGCGTGGATCGTCCTCTTCGTTGTCGAGCAAGAAACCACCTTTCGAGTTCTTGACCGTCGCGAGGTCGTATCTAGTGCAAAGTATGAAAGTGGTCAATACCATACTCGGTGGCTCGGCGAGAGTAGCCATTGCTCTGTCACCCCTCCCTTTCCTTGACCGAACTCGGCTCGGCTCGATGACGTCGTTCGTCCATCGGTAGTCGATGAGAATCCCCCCCACTCACTCTATGTAATTCCCAATCATATTCTTCAGCGGCGCATTCTTATCCGCCCCTTGGAAATGCGTGATCCCAACCTGGTCCCCACTGCCCGAAGCCAGAGCTTGTTGCAACGCATTCGACGAGGTCGTGGTGCCCCAAGTGGGGTTCGTCGCGTGCGTTCGTCGGGTGTTGGGTGCGGTTGGGGAGGTCGAGGAAGCGGGTACGACTTGGAGCGGTCTTTTGGCGTTTGCGTTGACGATCGAGGACGAGGCGGCGACGAGGTGGCGTTCTCGTTCTTGGACGCGGGCTTTGGCTGCGACCGAGCAAGGTGGAGGGGGAGCAACGCGAGGTCTAGTCAGGTGAGGTCGAGTGGGTGACTAACGAGTGGAGGTGTGGAGGGCTTACCCTTGAGTCGGTTCTCGGCGATCGTGCGCGCATCTTGGGCTGAGAGTTCCATGCCGATGTGGGTCCACGGACAGGAGAGGGGTGAGGACAGGAGCCAAGTCGACACGCGGCAGGAGGCGAAGAAGCCACCCCAAAGCTGAGCGAGTGGCGATCGAGCAGCCGGAAGCTGGGCGCAGCTGAGCGCGAGCCGACGCGAAGTGGCGCTATTAGCCTGCTAGAGCCTGCTGCAACCAGCGTCGCACCCCGCGCGGCGCCAATCAAAGCCAGGGGCTCACGCTCTTGCCCCGCACCTCCGTCCCCCGCTCAGCAACCATGTCGTCCAAAAGAGCAGGTGATGAGTCATCATCCCTCATCAAGCGCGTACGCATGGACCAGGACGGCACAGCGGAGGACGACCCAGCGATGCAGCAGATCGTCGTCGCCTCGGACGGCAACTCGGCCAACAAGGGCGCGCTCATACAGACCATTCGTAGGACATCCGGGTTACAGGCACCTATAATGTGTTTGCAGGTGCGTACACATCCAATTCGTACGGTGCGGTATGTTACCCGTGTTCATCTCTCGCTCTTGTTGCCTCCACAACCCAGGGCCATCAAGGTGAGATCCTCGACGTCAAGTTCTCCCCCGATGGAGAACACCTCGCTTCATCTGGGGTGGACCGGACTGTCTTGTTGTGGAATGTATACGGGGAGTGCAAAAAGTGAGTCAAGCTCCGTGGGGCTAGGGCACGTACTCTTGTCGCAACCTCACGACACGCTCTCGCTCCTCGATGCTGACCCTGTATCTCGTGTGATCATCTCACCACCCCCAGCTGGGGCATGTTGCGTACACCAAAAGGGGCACCAACCTCGATCGTCTTTGTCGGCAACGACCGCCTCTTGGCCGGCTCGACCGACCACACCCTCTTCCTCTTCCACCTCCCCACGGGCGAAGTCCAACGTCGGTTCCGTGGGCACACCTCCATCGTCAACAGCGTCGATGTGCAACGAGGGGGTGCGGGGAGGGACCTGTTCGCTTCGGGGAGTGATGATGGTTATGTCATGGTTTGGTCAGAGGACAGCAAGGACGCGATCGAGGTCGTCGAGCTGGGCTATCCCGTCACCGCCGTAGGTTCTGAGATGTGTCATTTGCGTAGCCCAAAGCCGAATGATTACTCATGTTATGTTTTCACCATTAACAGGTCAAATGGTCCGAAGACGGCCAACAACTCTTCATCGGTGGCCTCGACAACGACATCCACGTCTATTCGCTCGCCTCAAAGTCGGTCATCTACTCCCTCCGCGCCCACACCGACACCATCACATCCCTCTGTCTCTCCCCCTCGAACCCTTCCCACCTCTTATCAACAGGTATGGATTCCGTCCTCCATCTCTGGTCCGTCGCCCCCTTCGCACCAACGATCAACGCCTCGAACCCGAGTCTCCACCCTCGCCTGATCAGGAGTTTCTATGGCGCTCCCGCTGGGTTCGAAGGGTTGTTGAGGAAGGCGAGTTTCTCGAGACATTCGACGCAGCAGGGGAACGGGGGGAGTATGGTCGCTGTTGGAGGGGCGGATAGGGCCTTGACGATTTGGGACGCCGAGACGGCCAGTATTCGGTACAAGGTGCGTAGGAGAGCCGTGTGCGATGGAGATGACGTGTGAGACTGACTCTTGAATTCCTTCTTTCGCCTTGAACTCAGTTACCGGGTCATACAGGAACGGTGATTGCGACGGATTGGTCGCCCAAAGAACCCATCTGCGCCTCGACCGGCGTCGAAGGGGTCATTTACTTAGGTGAAGTCGCTAGTGTATGAAGATGTGGCGTGATTTCGAGGATGATTGATAGCTTGGGAATGGTTATCGAAAACGACGCCTGCAATAGAGGCATGTATTTTCCCTTGTCCTTGAGGACCTTGGCACCAGCAGCCGAAAGAATGTGGGGGAATTTCCCGAGGCCATTCATCCGTGGCGGAGCTCAAGCTTGATAGCTTGGTCTTGATCGGTCGGTCGCGAGGAACGTTGCCGCACCGTCATAAAATTTTGCCCAAACACGTTAGACGGGACCATACCATGCATAGAAACTGTGGGGATCCCACGAAGCCATACATAAAAGTGCCCGTTGCCGTTTCACCTCCTGAAGGCCGCGTCGACGTCTTCCGCATAAACTGGGACCCGCGTCGCATCGTTTCGGATTTGAGCTTGCCGAGCGAGCGAGCGAGCCTCAGCACACCGAGCGCTCTTGGCCTTCGTTCGGGACTTTAGCCGCTCTTCATTCACCTTCCTGGCACGCTCTATCGGGCCCGAATCTCGAACGCACAAGTACGATAAGAAGAAACTACGAGATTCGAACTGAGAAGCATGTCGAACCAATTGTCGCCTTTTGGAATGGCGTTCGCGGGAGCGGTCGGGGGTGTCGTTGCCAACTCGATTGTGTCAGTTTACATGCGTCACTTTGAGCCCGGGAGACGAGGGTTGACGAGGAGGGACGCGTATCATGGTTTGTGAGACAATGACTGACTAGGCTCCTATGAATGGCTCTTTAGGTACCCTCTTGATACGTAAGTGTTACCTCGAGTGAATGTGCGAAAGGGCACGTTCCATCCCGCTCCATGTCCATGAAGCCTTCGTGATTGTAGAGAGCGGAAGCCCTCCGCCCGCGCCTGCAGTCGCCCCGGCTATTCGGGAACCCGCTCGCGCAGAGATGATCGAGCAGCTCGCACATCACGATTCCAGAAGACCGCGGATTGCATCACCGCATGATTCATTTCGGGAGCTGACACCCTTCTTGGGGTGCTCTTCTCCGGGACTTAATGATTATAGTATCAAGACGCGCATCCAAACCGAAGTACAAGCCAAAAAGTCCGAAGCCGGCGCGGCTGGGGCTTCCTCCCCCTCGGCGTTGAATCGACCGGGCGCGCCGAACCGATTACTCGCGACTAGCACCAGTCGGAGTGCGGGTGGTGCGGCGATCAAAGGCAAAGGCGCGCGCGAGATGTTGTTCAAGATCTTGAAGGAGGGTGGGGTTAGGGCTTTGTACCGTGGGTTTGGGGCGAGCATGTTGAACACGTTCAGTATGCAGTTGTGAGTTTTGGTACGGATGAAACGGGTGGGGAGAGGAGGGGCAAGAGGCACGGGCAGGAGCTGTGACCAACGAATCGGGTTGCTGATGCACGTGTTGTTCCCTTTTAAAACAGTGCGTACTTTTACTGGTACACGATCGTGCGGAGGACCTACATGAAGCGATTCCCTTCCGTTGCCGCTCTCAACACCGCGTGAGTTGAGGAGTGTGCTTGAATTTACGGCTCTCGTCCGCTCCCTTCTGGTGCATCGCGAAGAGTGCTTGAAAGCCAAAGAGCGCGGCATCGAACCCTCGAGACGACCACAAAAAGACTACAGAGCTGATTCGGGTCCTCTAATTCTCCTTCCCGATTCAGTACCGAACTCGCCCTCGGCGCCCTCGCCGCGGCCTTTGCTCAACTCTTCACCATCCCCGTCTCGGTCATCGCAACTCGCCAACAGACCTCGACCAAGGACCAAGGTTTCGCCGCGACGACGCGCGACATCCTCGCCGACGACGGCATCACTGGCCTCTGGAGGGGTTTGAGGCCTTCCCTTGTTTTGGTTGTCAACCCTAGTATCACCTATGGCGCGTTCGAACGCCTCAAGACGGCGCTGTTGAAGCCGGGGGAGAAAATGACCCCTGGCAAGGCGTTCTACGTCGGGGCTTTGTCAAAGACGTTGGCGACGGTGGTGAGTTTGGATTCCCTGAGCTGTCGAAGGCAAAAGTTTCCTTGGAGACTGACCGTTCGCCGGGGATGCCTCACAGGTCACCTACCCTTACATCATGGCCAAAACCCGTCTCCAAGCCAAGTACGAGGACGTCGACGAACCCCTCCTTGATGAAGAAGCCTCGATCGGACTGCCCTCAAAATCGACGCAGCACAAGAAGCGAAAGGAGAGGTACAATGGGGCCGTCGATTGCTTGCGACAGGTGTACAAGGAGAATGGGTTCGCCGGGTGGTACCAGGGGATGCAGGCGCAGATTACCAAGGCGGTCTTGTCCCAGGCGTTGTTGTTCGGTATCAAGGATGCAATCGAGGCTTGTGAGTCAGGAGGTTGTCTTTGGGGTCTGTGGCGGGATACTCAATTGGCTTTTGTACCCTTTCTCTCGATGCATAGACGTCGCTTTGGCTTTGTTGTGGTACGCACGCAAGTCGGGTCTGGCCGTCGGTGTCAAGTCCGTCTAAAGTAGCCCGTTCAGCAAGTCGTTGACGAGTTCGCTTTCGAATGAAAAACGCCACGTCAACAAAATCAACAAAACCACCACCGGCGGAACATTCCCGCGGCTAACAACGCCATTCCGCCGCCCTCACGCTATGACCTCTTCTCTTTTCCCTCATGGCCTTATTGTATCTATACTATCCTTGTGGTCGGCCGCCTTCCCCTACAACTGGAGCTGTGTGTGAGCGTCTTCTCCCCCTCCTTTCGACACCGTGGATCTCCTGCTTCCCTATTCTTTGTTATGAGGCAGTGCTCGGATTTTGCAATTTAGAAGGTTGTCGTGATCCTTCCCGAGAGCCGTACGAGAGTATCCTTGTCCACCCCACTCAAAGCCCTGAAGAAAAGAGTTGCGTAGATAGACCATTGCAATCGACACCCCCAAAATCACATCTCGGACCACCCACTTGCCTCCGTACTCCCCGCAACCAGACCCAAAATGAAAACGACAAAGTTGGCCCCGACGCCCATCCCAAACCCACGATACAACTGCGTCAAGCCCGACCCGGCACCCAGACCCATCAACCCAAGATCCTCCTTTACAGGTTCAGGAACGACTTGGGTTTTCCCACTTCCCCCACCGGACGAAGAGGACGAACTGGACGATCGTTTCATCTTCCTCCTCCGTGGGATCCGTCCAGTTTCTTCGGTCAGTATCCTATACACGGCCTCGACGACCCCCGCGTACCCTACGGGTCTTGTCTCGACGCACGTTCGCCACGGTCGACCTGTCCCTCCGGCTCGACCGGCTCGAACGAACTCGGCTCGCGATTGTAGTTGCAGACGTTTCCGAACGGTCTCGATCGGGATCGTGATCAGTAAGCCTGCGGTGTCCAAGACGAGCTCGGCTAATCCGAACGAGATGGGCGAAGTCGAAGGTTCGAGATGAAGATAGCGAGAGATGATTAACGGTGTTGAGAGATGGACCAAGGGTCGGGCGATCCCTTCGAGGAGAGCGGGGATAAAGAGGTTGGGGTGGAAGTAGGTCGTCCATAGCCCACCTTCCTCGCGCAGAATGAGGTGCAAGGCATCGTACGGTCCGGCGTACTTGCGGTGTCGGGGTTGAGCGGACTGCACGATCAGTCGCGTGCGCACAAGGTCGAGGGGGGAGACGACGAGGTTCGCCAGGGCGTGCGAAATGGTCGAGAAGAAGAGGAGCGGCAAAGGGCGCGGGGAGTAGATGAGGGGCAGGGCCGAAAGGGCCGAGGTGGGGAGGAAGGCGAAGCTAAGCGCGGAGAGGAAGATGGGTTGGATCGATGTCGTGATGGCATCGAGGATGCACGTCGTCAGTTGGCCTGTGCGACGCAGGGTTTGACCCGGGCGTTAGCTAACTCTTCGAGGTAGCTTGACCTTTCTCCGGTGTACGACCCTGGACCCACCTTTCCACAGACTGGCCCACCCTTCGCCCTTCCACCGTCCGACGTGTTTGATCATGTCCCACACCCCACCTTGCACGACAACGGGCATGATCCACTCTGGTTTGGTCCCCGACCGCTCGTCGACGACCCCATCCCGTCGAAGATATCCCGACGGCGAGACGGCGCGAGGTGGCGCGCCGGACGTCGGCGGTGCAAAGCCTGGCTTGGCGATATTGCTTAGATCCGAAAAGTAGGCTTCGGCCTCGGCTTCATCCTCGAGCTGGCGGGTGAGGAAACATCAGGTCAGCTCGCAGTCCAGTGTGATCTCGGCCGGTTGGGTGGGGGGTTGAGGGCAGCTGCACCAAGGGCGACGGCCACTGAAGCTCCGGAGAAGCGTTCGAACTTGCCTCGATCGTCTCTTCGTCCTGCTCATAGTGAGCTTCGTCCTGTGTGGCCCAGTTGGGAGGCTCGAGACCATCCTTGGGCACCCATTGCACCTGCGCCAACGTCTTGCCGACCTCAAACGGCATCACGAGCGCCGTCCCCGAAAAGGACAGGATGCTCGACATGACGAACGCCTTCAACAACGATCCAGCCGCAGGCGCTGATCCTGAAGAGCCATCGAGGCCATCGAGGGTTGTCGTCGAGGCGTAGCGGTTTGAGGACGAAGGCGCCGACAGACCACGGAGAGACGAGCTGCCGGATGATGACGCGTTGGGGCCACCGCTGCTGGGGAACGACCAGTCTTGCGAGGGCAGCGAGGTGGCGTAAGGTCGCAGTGGGTGACTGGGTGCACCCCCTGATGCTGTGTCCATCGTAGTGGCTTACGCGGGGCTGGGCAGGCACCGATAGTGGGAGGGTCGAGACGTGGGGACGTGGGGACGTGGGGACGTGGGTGCGTGGGTGCGTGGGTGCGTGGGTGCGTGGCAGAAGCAACATGGCTCGTCGGCCGGGACGAAGCCCAATCGACGCGCGTGCAAAGGCGTGCCTGCTTGTGCCTGTCGGCAAGTCACGGGACCAGTACGGGACCTCGACCCCAAAGTTGGCGCCACTCGCGAGTCGGCATATGACACTACTCACTCTCTGACTCACGCATCTCGGGATTCCTTCTGATTTGTGAATTACAAGAATACCAATCACAAGTAATCATGCCGTAGTCTCCAAAGCCGTAATTATTCTCTTGGCTGTGGCACAACCAGTTGCAAATTTGTTGGCTTGCCGAGACTGCGAAGAGGTGTCTCACGGGCGAGGTCAGCGCATAAATACTATGCCAGAAGGTCCTAGATTAACTGACTCGTCGGGTTCAGAGAACGACTCCCGAGGCAGTACAAACACATTACTCCACTCTCGATGATCCCGAACCCGCCACGAACCTTTCCCCGAAGTATGGCGCAACTCCGACCACGGTAACGACCATCGTACCAAGAGCCAGTTCATGAGCGCATCCGTAAGGCAGTCATCGTGTCGATTAATTCTGTGGGGGTTCTGGAGAGAGTGGTACAGCCTTCGGACGGCATCGATGATGACCGGGTGGCCTCGAGCAGCGCGAAGAACGTGTCCGTTGATTTCGAGAGGGCGTTTGTGGTTCTGCGCTTCGTGGGAGCCTCGTTAGAATCGGGTGTTCTGGCACGTACATGCATGATTCACTTACCTTATTCCATCCTGCTCCGCTCGCTTCGTATCCCACCGCAAGCAAGAGTGCTGGTTCTGTCCAGCCCCTCGGTAGCCTTCACAGATAGGGGCTCATTCAGCACGCCCGTTCAACGAAGTCACTCAGCGGCGCCACTCCCAGACTTACGGGCTGGTGACACCCCATTCTTCGATGGACTTTCGCGAAGTTGTACCTTGTTCGGCCCAAATACCGCCTTCGACTGCGAGGATGAGGTATTGATAGAGTCTTGTCCGAACCTCAATCGGGATTGTACCATCCTGCCAAAGGTCGAGAAAAGTCCGCGCAGCTTGGGAATGGGTCTTTTCGCCATCTAATCCATGATCCACAGAGACGCTGTCGAGATCTTCGAGCTCGAGATAGTCCTGCTTCTGTTCCATAAGTGCCGAAGGACCTGGAACGTCAGGAGTTTCGCGGAACATCGAAGCCATCCATCTTCCCACATCCTCCTCATCTCGCAAAATGATCTCGATCGGCCGGTTCATAGAGAGCCATAAGGTCAAGGCTTTCCGTGTAGCTTGTGAGGCTTCTTCGGTTTTGGGGACACCCTTGACTTGGAACAACCGCTTCGGTGCCCTCGGGCCGGTTTTAACGGGTTGATGCATCGGGAAATGAGCTCTCAAATCATTGATGAGCGAATGTGGATCCTTCTCGTCCGAGTCACTCTTCGGGAAGTGACCTCGAACAAACGCCTCCAGGGTCGCCAGATATTCGTGCAAGTCGTCCGTCTCGATCTTGTAAGAGGCATCCGCTTCGAGACCCAAGGACGTTAAAGGCGATGTGATGGTTCCATTGTATTGAAGGATGACCCGACCGTTGACGAGTCGAGCGAGGGGTTTCCCGCGCCGGACGTAGGGTGGTTTGAAGCGGTTCAGAGGATCACCCTCGACGGGTGGGGGTGGGGTCAGCGATAGTCCCGACCAGTCGATCGAAGACTCCTGGGTTCGGGACGGAGTCGCTTGTGATGAGGGCTCGTAGAGTTGACACCACATCAAGGCGTAGAGCTGCGATCGTAACACTTGAATCAGCTCAGTCCACAGACTTCAGGAGGATCTATAGCTTACCGTAAGGAAGAGAACAGCCAAGGGAAACCTCGTCGATTGGTGCTGTTTCCGCAGGTCGGGAGGCGCTTCAGGAAGTTGGGCCGTGAGAAGTTGTGGTGAGGATGGGATGTGAGGGATCACCCAATCAGGGTCATCTGGATCGTGCCAACGCATTATTGACGAGGATGACAGAGTAAGAAGAAGGACTCGACGAATGTTCCGCTCCATTGGAGACTGTCCCTGGACGCGGTCCGGTTTTTAGCGTCAAAAATCGGGGTTACCGCAGACAGCCCCCTGTCTCGCAGGCCGTTCGTGTTTGCGTCCGCGTCCGCCGTTCGTCCCCTCGCGCGACGTCTAGAGGACAGTCACATTTATGATGGATTTGGGACGCTATGTATCTCGCACTGAATGACACTTCAGTCAGAACCGTTGCGAGAGCGAACAATAGATATAATGACAACTCACCTGAATGACACTTCAGTCAGAACCGTTGCGAGAGCGAACGGAGAAGAGACTAAGGAGTAAAGTGTCACCCAGGCGCACTAAACATACTAACAAGCTAATTACTTGTAAGGCCAGGGCAAGATTTATGAAGCAAGAATATCTTCCGTTTAGCATATCAGAAATAGAATCAGGAGTTCAAACCTAATCAGAATAGAAACTCTTCAGACTCTTAACCACTAACTGTGACACTGCCCCTGGTTCAGAGTTTTGAAAGTTGAACCATTCCCATCGCCTTGCGATGCGCAGCGAACTTGATCGGACCGAGCCCCTTGGTGAGAACGTCGGCCGTCATGGAATCAGTTGGGCAGTAGACCAGCTTGACGTCACCGAGAGTGACGCGCTCGCGAACGAAGTGATGAACGACATCGAAGTGCTTGGTTCGAGCGTGGTGAGCTGGGTTGTTGGCGATCTTAATCGTCGCCTGATTGTCCTCGTAGATGACCGTGGCTGAAGGCTGCTCGATGCGCATGTCCTTGGCGACTTGACGAAGCCAAAGCGCCTCCTTGGTAGCCGACGATGCAGCGAGGATCTCGGACTCGGTCGTCGAAGTAGCGACAAGGGTTTGTTGCTTGGACTGCCATGAGATAGCAGCACCGCCGAGGAGACTCACGTAAGCACCGACTGAGCGAGCGCACCGAGCTCTTCACGAATCGCGATGATCCAGAACTTGGCGTCAGGACAGGAAATTGCCTCCTCGTATGTCTTCGGAATGAAATGGCCTTGAGGGACAGAGACGCAGAGATACGCCTTCCCCCATTTTCCGTCCGACTGAGGCAAGACGTCGTCGATTCGGATGACCCTGAAATTTGAGTTCGAAGAATCGGGTGCTGGACCAGCGAATAACGCTTGACGACGCTTGTGCGGGATAATGTTGGACACGTCAATCTCGCCGAACTGACCGGGCTGATAACCGTTCTGGACTTGAACGTAGCCATCGGGAACAGGTACGAGTTGTTGTGGGACCTCCTTTTCGACCGGTGTCACAGTCGAATCCTTTTCGGATATTCCGATGATTTGAGGTACCTCGAAGTCAGTTACGAGCTCCGAAGTTTCAAGAAGATGATGTTCGCGCCGACCGAAGGTAGCATGGCGAGTTCGAACCTCCTTTTGTTGATCCTTCAGCCAAACGACATAGTCGTAGTGGTTGTAGCCAACAAGGATACCTTCGACGGCTTTGTCGTCGAGCTTCGTCCGCAGTGATCCATCGATATGGACGAAAGCGACAGCACCGAAGGGTTTGATGTGACTCACTCGTGGCTTCTTCCGGAAGATAATCTCGAAGGGTGTTACTCCGTTGAGACGAGCCACGATGGTACGGTTTGAGACGTAGACGGCAGCTTGCATCGCATACGACCAGAAAGTCTTCGGGATATTTGCGTCGTGGAGCATGGCTTTCACCGTCGTCATGATCGATCCGTTGAGACGTTCGACCTGACCGTTGTTTTCAGGGGTGTACGGCGCAGTGCGCTCGTGAATGATACCATTGGACTTGAAATAGGTCTCGAAAATCTTTGAAGTGAACTCGCCGCCGTTGTCAGAGCGTACGAATCGAATCTTCTTCCCCGTCATATTCTCGACGCTGGTTCGGAACGTGTCGAAGGCTTCGATGACTCCTTCAGAGGACTTTGAGGTAAGAGGAAATACCCATCGACCACACGAGTGTTGGTCAACGATTGCCAGATAGACGGTACGACCTTGATGATCTGGCTCAGGCACGAAGCCAAGATCGATGCACACGCGCTCGAGAATCTCGGTAGCGATGGAAGCCTTGATCGTGAATGGACTGCGCTTCGACTTGGATATGACGCAGTCAAGGCAATCACGAATGATCTTGTCCGAGAGAACGAGGCCTTGTACAGCCCCGTTGCGTGCCATGTCGAGGATCGTCTGAACGCTGGGATGACCGTAACGGCGATGCCAGAGCATCAAAAGGCGCGCCGACGGTTTCGCGAGTAGCCAATGCGAGACTCGGCTGTTTGATATCGAGTTCGTATGGACCGTCGGAGATAACAGTGTTGGCGATGAACTCTCCCTTGCGTGAGATGATGCAGCTCTTGTCGGGTTCGAAAGCGACGGAGAGACCGTTGTTCGTCATGAGTCGAATGGAGAGTAACCCCACAGACGACCCAGGTATAAGGTAGACCTTCTTGAGGAGTATCTCCCGACCACCAGCGGTGTATATGACGAGCGTTCCATGTCCCGGACATTCGACCAACTTGCCATCTGCGACTTCGGCTACGTACGGATCTTCCACGAAGTCTGACAGCAGCTCGCGATCCCCGGTGTGGTGTCTGTCTGCACCAAAATCGACGATGAATCGCGTCTTTATCGTCTTTCCAACCGCTGCCATGATTGAGAATACCACAGACTCTTGGTTGGAGGCCTGGGCAGACTTGATGGACTTCGTCTTGCCACGCTTCTTCCGCGCTTTCCCTTGTTGGGGACGATAGCCTTGACCATTGGGGTTGGTGTAGCATTCATCCGCGGTGTGACCTTTCCTGTTACAGAAGTCGCACACCTTGTAAGCGTTGGCGGAGAGCGCACCGGCATTTGACGAGCTCGATTTGAAAGGAACGAGTTGCAGGTTTGCAGTAGATCGTCGTTGTGCATGATGTGGCTCTGCGCCCACATGTCGCGATCGACCCAAGTTGCAATCTGTTTTTGGCGATCGGCCGATGCATCGACGGTTGCGGGCGAGGCGTTCCCCTCCAGCGACAGAAGAGGCAGCGGCTTGGGCTCGACACCGAGTACGATGTCCATGACTTTGTGGCCCATGAAGAGTAAGGTCATCTTCTTGTGCCATGACGCATAGTTGGACTCGTCCTTGAGTTTGACGAAGGAGAGCTTCTCGACCGTCTTGCCGTGAGGCAGTTCGGTAGCTGCGAATAGGCTCATAACCTATGATGGATTTGGGACGCTATGTATCTCGCACTGAATGACACTTCAAGAACCGTTGCGAGAGCGAACGGAGAAGAGACTAAGAAGTAAAGTGTCACCCAGGCGCACTAAACATACTAACAAGCTAATTACTTGTAAGGCCAGGGCAAGATTTATATGAAGCAAGAATATCTTCCGTTTAGCATATCAGAAATAGAATCAGGAGTTCAAACCTAATCAGAATATAAACTCTTCAGACTCTTAACCACTAACTGTGACAACATTAAGCCATGCTACCTCTTCTCGAAAGAGAAAAAAAAAAGAGATTGGGTATCACTTCTTTATTTTGCACACACTGTTCCAAAGAATGTAATCCGATGCTCATCTACCGAACCCTTCGACAGGCACAAGTTTGACGTCCCCCCACTCCCTCTCCCCAATATACCTCCACCCCTTCTCAGACATCCCCAGTAACTCGGACCAGGCCAAGCGATGACGTACTAACATCCAATTGATCATCGCATCCGTGAAATGAGTCGCGACGGCGATCGGGGACTTGGGACCGGCTTCGTTGTCGAGTATGGCGAGTTGGACCCGACGGACCGTGTCGACCAGGACGGGGTGACCTCTTCTTGCCGCGAGGTAGTTTGGCGTGAGCATGATGGGCCTGCTTGCTCTCTGAGATAGACAAGGAGGGCGGAAGTTGGTTATTGCGGGGGTTCTTAAGAATAGGATTGACCCTCACGCTCACCTTTCGCCAGCTTCTGTCTTGGGCCACGAAGCTGACCGCCGCAATGAGACCCGGATCTTGGCAAGAGGTGCCACTGTATACAAAAAGTGATTCAGTACCACCCACAAATGAATTCCCCAGAACATGTGGGGGTCTTCTCACCTTCTCGAAATGCAGGCCTTGTCCGTAGTCGGCCAAAGTCCCCATTCCGAAAATTTGCGCGTCGGCCGGTAGTTGAACGGCGTGTAAACGCCACCAGATGTAAGGATGATCAAGATCTGCCATAGATCCGACTTGGCTTGATCAGAGGTAAGCGCTTCGTAGGTTGTGACGACGTTGCGTGTAGGGTCAGGGACAACGCGTTCCGGCATCCTCTCGTAAGGGAGATCGTCCAAGCTCGGTTCTTCATAATCGTCCTCCGCCTCGTGATCAGTCCCATGATCGGTGCCAGCATTGAGGTCGAACCTTTCCTTGACCCACTCCCCCATCTTGAATCGACCATAGACGAAGGTCTTCATTGTCCTCCCGGTCAGGTCGCGCCATTCGACCCTCGTATCCACATAGTCTGGTCGAAGTGTCTCTGATTTCATCGGTGCATGCTGATGCAGCTTAGGTGGTATCCTGGGTCTAGAAGATCGCCATTGGTAAAGAGGGTATTTGACGAGGGGGAAGAAGACGCGCATGTCGTTGATGAGCGAACGGGGCGCTTGCTCGTCCGAATCCTCCTGGGGAAAATTTTGGTGCAGAAAGTTTTCGAGCGTCGTCACGTATTCGAGACGGTCGTAGATGAGATTTTTGAAGGCTCCATCCGCTGCTGTACCGAGAGGCGTCAGTGGAGTGATTTTGCTTCCATTGGGGTAGACGTAGAACATCCGGCCGTTGGCGTCGAGTGAAGCGCGAGGCCGACCGTCAGGTGTGTGAACTCGTTCGATCGTATCCCACGCCTGCGTCGGTTCCAAGGGCCATACGTTCGAGAATGTCACCTGCGACCGTGTGATTGAAGGAGCATAGATGTGTCTCGACCAATCCCTGTTCAACCGACCCGCGACCGTGTACGGGCTCGCATCGAGCTGTAACACGTAATCAAGCACCACGATCGTCATGCCAAACACGACGAGCGCGACGAGCATCAACGAGATATAGCGAGCGAATGAAGATGCAACTCGACGGGCCCGACTTGGGGAAGGAACGTGATGGCATGGTTTGAAGGAGGGGTGTTGGTCGATGCTACGCGACTTCTCGTGTGTCCCTGGACGAGGGGGCGTTGCCGTGCGGGCGAGGGGGAGCATGCCACTGAAAGAGTGGGTCGAGGGTGACGAGAGGCTCTTTCGCTTCGTGGGAAGGGTAGCTGAAAGAGTTCGCTGATGACCCAACATGATCGATGGAGAGTGGAGGAGGTCAGCCGGCAGCACGTCGTAGATACCCGAGTCGTCAGCGCGACGTGCGCTTGCCCCTATCCGAGAGGTGACTCAGGGGCTCTTTGATCGCCGGCGATGCGGGTCATATTCGTGCAAGAGGAAGGCGGTGCTCAACGAAAGAAACTAATTTGCTGATAGGAGACTGTCATGCAAGTATACGACGACAGAGCTTTCACCTGGCGTCGCAAGTGACAGTCGTCATCTTGCATCGTCGGACCGTGGGCCCGTGGGCTCAGGCTCGCTCTCAGCGGTGCTCCTGCTAACGGAATTTCTGCCTCCACCTCCTCGTTTGACTGTTTCAAATATGTCTTACTAGCTCCCACGGTCACCCTGTGGGATGAATCTGCGGTCACAAAAGTTTTGACGCTGGGGGTGGAGCATAACGTGCCAAGGGATACAGAGAGCCGATTGGATTGTTGTTTTGCCGGGGTATGTAATTAGCGATTAGCCTTGGATGCTCCGTCGTTGGCCTGGCCCTGCGCACCGCCCGCCAGCTTCGGCGCGTCGTCGTGTCGTCTGAGCGCCAACACTGCGCCAACAGCTCAACGGCCCTACTATTACTGCCCTTGTGTCAAGCAACCCTTCGTACTCCACAGCCCTCCACTTGCTCTACTCATCCACACCGCCAACCTTCAACCCACATCATTCAAACATGGTACGTGCTTCTCTGGTTGCTTCTGTGATGTGCGTCGCGTCCGGGTCGATTGCTGACGCCACCACCACCACGCCTTCACCTTCACACGCCCGCGCCTGCCTCCACGCGCGCCATCTCACGCTGCCTGTACTCGACTCGTGGCTCGTCGTCGCCGTCCTCGGGCTGGGCCGTCCACACGCGCAGGGAGACTCGTCGTACGATTATCTGTTCAGTCAGTCCTTTCCTATCCCAACACATCTTTAATGCAGTACACTGATCATTGCATCGGTCCGCCCCTGCAGAGGTCGTCTTGATTGGAGACTCGGGCGTCGGAAAGAGGTCGGTCCCTCGCCCCCGACCTGCGCGCCTCCCACCCACCCCGGGGCCATCTTATTGGTCTCAGGTGATGTCGTACTCACCCCTACACTGTTTCATCGTGTCCTCTCGTGCTCACTTGTGTAACGTCTTGATCTTGCAGTAACTGTGAGTTTTGGTGTGCACCCACCGCGACTATATACCCCAGAGTGACTGACCCTAGTCCCCTTCTTGGCACGCGCGTGTACAGTGCTCTCGCGATTCACTCGCAACGAGTTCAACCTCGAATCAAAGTCGACCATCGTCAGTCCCTTCAGCTCACACGATATCAATCACGCACGGGGGTCGACTGACTTTCGACTACGTTGCCATACGTCGTGTCGTGTTTCCGTATCACAGGGCGTCGAGTTTGCCACGCGTTCGATCAGCGTCGATGGCAAGACGATCAAGGCACAGATCTGGGATAGTTAGTTGCATTTCTTTATCGCGTCATACAATATCGTGGACGAGAAAGATGGCTCGGGGCAGGCCGAGTGCCGCGATGCACCGCGTGCAAATAACCGGGATCGCGGGATCCCCTGTCCATATCCGAGTGTCGTCCCCGGCAGGAGCACAGCAAAACTGACTCTTTCACTCGGTTCAAATACCCACAGCTGCTGGACAAGAGCGATACCGTGCCATCACATCTGCGTCAGTTCAATGCAACGCTTAATGTGCTCGTTGGGGCGTCATCAGCTGACCTGCTCGTAACGTCCACGATCCAGCTATTACCGAGGTGCGGTCGGTGCTTTGCTCGTGTACGACATTGCCAAGCACGCGACCTACGTCAACGTCACACGCTGGCTCAAGGAGTTGCGCGACCACGCCGATGCGCAAATCTCCATCATGCTCGTCGGCAACAAGAGCGATTTGAGGCATCTGAGGGCAGTGCCGAGCGAGGAGGCCAAGGCGTTCAGTCAGGAGAATGGGTTGACGTTGTGCGTTCACTTGATGGGAGGAGTGACTGGGCGAAACCTGATGGGATCGCGTTCGTCCCCCACCACAGCATCGAGACTTCGGCATTGGACGCATCGAACGTCGAAACCGCTTTCGAACAAATCCTGACTGGTACGTGCATAGGAAACCCTCTAGCCACGGAAGTTTGGCATCGTTCAAGGCTGAAGGGATTTTCTGGTTGTGGTTATGCTGCGTACAGACATCTACCGTATCGTCTCGTCGAAACAACTCGAGGCGGACCCGATCTCGGCCCGACCAGGTCAAGGCTCGTCGATCCAGATCACCCCCTCGGCCAACGATGGCGGGCAAGCCCCGTCCGGATCATGCTGCTAAAGCGTCTGTCTTCGTAGTTCGACTGGGTCGTGTGGTGTTGAAGAGGGTTTTTTTTTCGTGTTCTTAGAAGTTTGGCTGAGGGGAGTGATGAATGTGGGGAGGAGAAGAAGGGTGTGAGGTGGGGCTTTGTCGCTCTCTGTTTCCATCGTGACTGTCTTCTTCGATCTATGTCTTCTTCTCCCATCCTATCCCCTCTAATTGTGCTTTTTCCACATTTCTGTCTTTTTTTGCCTTTCTTCCGACCATCTTGTGTTTTCCCTCCTCTTCCTTTGACAATTTCTCACCACATACAAAAACACGCTCGCAATTCTCTCGACGTCCCGACCTCGAGTGAAATTCATGATTGTACACCGATGCAACAATACTGCAAATATGCGCGACTCTACACAAGAAAGGTATCTGCCCATGTCTCAATCACTTGTCTTACAACGACAACTCTTCGAACGCTTTCGGGCCGGCCATCTCTTGAAAGAAGTTCCTCGTTTCGTTGCGCTTGCGGTTCTCGACTTGGGCCAAGCGACCGACGAGGAGGTCCTTGCAGTCGAGTTTGTGCGAGGGCCTATTGGGGAAGAGTGGAGAATACTTAGAATTGATTCGATAGACCGAGTGCTGAAAGGACTTACCAGTCGTCTTTCTGGCACTGAAGGCAGGGATAAGTAAGGGCCCGGAAGTGGAGGTGGGGCGGGCACGTGATCAGTCCACGTCAAGGGACAACTCTCCGAGTCTACTTATACTGACGTGACTCACTTGGGCTGAGCACTATCCAATGCCACACCAATGATGAAACGCAGCTCATTCAGTGATATGATTCGTAGGGTGTTCGCTTTGTTCCCTTCGCACGACTCACATAATACCTCTTGCGGCATTTCGCACACCTCTTGAACCTGTGCTTGTCCAAGATGGACTCGTACCGATTGCACGCCGGACAATGGCGCGCCAAGGCTTGTTCGTCCAATCGGAGTTCACACATCGGGTAGACGACGAAAGCTTGTTTGTGTGTTCGACCGGTTCTGTTGTTGGAGTAGGAGAGGAGTGGGGTTCTCAGGTGGGGTCCCGGGGTGAGGTTAGAGGAGGAAAGGATACTTGCGGTCTAAGCCAGCCTGCTTTGATGCATTCTTCTAGTAAGCCTTTGTTCTCCGAGTACGTCTTGATCTGGGAGTAGGGTGGAAAGTGAGGTGGTACGTCAGCTCGCAAGCCGGGAGCCAGCCCCCTCTTTGAGAGAGGTGGGCTCCATTCCCGTATACTGCGGAGTACGTACCCAAAACATCTCATTCCCGTCGGTCGAATAACCGGGGAACGGATCTTCCGGTACCATATTGGACAAGACGGCCCAAATTGGACCATCCTCATCGACTCGGACCTCGCTCCCTGCTGGGACGGGTTCGAAAGATGGCTGCGGTTGGGTCGTCATGATGAGTTGTTGGCCTAGACGAGAGAGGGAGACGGTCTTGCCGTTGGCGAGTTTGTGCGTCGCGATGGAGAGAGAGGGGCTCGTCATCGAGGTGGGTGGTGAGGGGTGGCGAGGGAGTGAGCGGGAAGAGGGACGGGAGAGAAGCTTCGTGCGAGAGGTCCCGTGATCCCGTGACTTGTCTCGGCGCGAACTCGTCGGTCGTTTATTTAGCCGGAGGAGCAAGTGATGGGGCAGCCGGCAGATGATGTGTTTTGCGAATGTAAAAAGCGTTCCTTCGAAAAGAAAATTATACACTCCACCGGGAAAACTACAGTGATGACAGTCCGCCATAAAATGGGCCACAGCTCCGCCGTCGCCCCCCCACATGACCACCGCCCGGACCTTGCTTCTCCTCCTTGCTCTTGGACCGACGACCCGTGCGCAGCCCAAGATCATACGGAATGGCCCCTTCCAAACCAAGCGGCAATAAATGCGCTTCCAAAGGCAAAGGCAAATCTGCTTCCGACGATACCGACGGGCCCAGCAGTGGAGGAGATCTCAAGATCGCCAACTCGCTCAAACTGCGACACATCCTGTGCGAGAAGCAGACTAAATCGTTCGAAGCGTTGGCCAAGATCAAGGCGGGGACCTCGTTTGATGCGGTTGCGACGGCTTATTCGGAGGACAAAGCTAGGCATGGAGGGTCATTAGGGTCCGTTGTTCGAGGGGGTTGCAGATTACAAGGGCCAAAGAGCGGCTGGGTAACGCAGTGGGAGGAGCTAACAACGGTCGGATGAACGTGTTCTACAGGTGGATGACACGAGCTCAAATGGTGGGCGCTTTCCAGGATGTGTGCTTTACGATTCCGGGTGAGTCTACTCGGCGTACAGCTAGACCGTGCGGTGTTGCAAGGCAGGAGGAAGCTTTTGCCATAGCTGGGTACTGCCGTCCTCCAGTGGCAGCTCAGCTGCTCATGTCGAAGAATATTGTATCTTGTGATTCCAGTCTCGACATGTGCCTCACCTATATACCGAGAAATCAAGACCAAGCACGGCTATCAGTCAGTCTCCTCACCCGGCGGTTACCACTGCTCGTTCAAAAAGTTGGTCTCGACTCGGCTGACCCACCCTTGTCAAATTTGATTTCTGGTACAATCCGATCACAGTATCGTAATGGTGGAGGGAAGGAAATAGAGCATCTGAAAAGATCCGATTTGAGGCAATCCGGTGGGGGAATTTACTCCAACTAGTAATGTTATATATAAAAAGATTTTGTCGCCGAGATCGCCTATTGCCCAAGAGTCAGCTTCTCCTCGGGTCTTGGCTCCCTGCCACGGCTCGCCGAACCTTACTCCTGATCCCACAAACCCATCACACGCGCGCCACAGCAATCGTATCCTTCCAAGAACCCCCGCCGTGTTGGCAGCAAATACTCTTCAGGCCCATTCGCCCGATCACCCAGCTCTGCCACCGGGGCCATGACGACGTCGACCCCACCCAACGAGCTACTGCTGCTCGTCTTCCTGCACGGCTTCAAAGGCGGCGCAGACACGTGAGTGGCCATTAGGCAGGACTCAACACTCCCAGTATCGCTTACTCACTATGTTGAAAGTGTCCTTCATGCGCTCCCACAGCTTTGCTGCGTTCCCCGATCGACTGCGCCACAACCTCGAGCAGACCGAACCTCGTTGCGAGATTCAGTCTCACGTCTATCCCCCTTATGACACTCGAGGCGAATTGACCGTAGCAGGTGAGTGAGCATCGAACTGGTTACGGGGTCCCCAAGTTAATCGCTGACTGGAATGTGCCCCGCCTCGTGTCCGACCTGGCACGTACTCTCTCCTCTCTTTCCTCTCACTCTCTCTCTCTAGTTGACAAACACGTCTCATGGCTCACCGATCTCGTCGCCACAAAAAAGTGCGAATACACCGAAAAAGGTGGAACTGGACCCCTACGCGTCATACTCCTCGGACACTCGTGCGTCGCAGGTCTCAGCCACGTCTTCCCGAGTCGGATCGGCACGTGATAAGCACCCGGACTCGGGCTCAAGCTGATTCTTCCGCTCCGTCTCTCTTGGCCGACAGTATGGGCGGTCTCGTCATTGCCGATTCGACCTTGTCGGCGCTTGGAACCTTGCCCATTCTGGGTCTCATTTGTTATGACAGTCCTTTGCTCGGATTGCACCCAGCCGTCTTCAGGGTCAGTCTCGTCTCTCCTGGCTCGCCCAATTCTTGGCAAACCAAGGCACTGAACAACCGATGCTCCTCGATCGGAAACAGAACACCTTCGACAAGGCTTTGGGCTACGCATCGCAAGGACAAGCCGCCCTGTCGGCTTTGACCGCTGGGTACGGCTTTATCCGATCAACAACCGGCAATGCTTCGGCCTCATCCTCTGGCTCAGGCAAGATCACGCCTCCCAAAGGCGGCAAGAAATCCAACGAAGTAGCCGCATCCAACTCTGCATCATCGAACGCATCCTCTTCGAAAGGCTGGTTCTCCCTCGCCACCATGGCCGGTGTAGGAGCCGCAGTAGGAGCGATCGGAGCTGCCGGTGCGGCGTACTATAACCGAGAAGCTATTGGGAACCATTGGAGTTGGGCGACGAGTCATCTTTCTTTTGTGGGCGAATTATGGAAGACGACCGAAATGGAGCAGAGGATCCAACATATCGTCGAAGCGCAGGAGAAAGGGGTCGGTTTCCATTGGTCGGTTCAAATTCAACGCACAATGGCCTACAATCAGGACATGAGCGATTTACTAATCTTGAAGGTTTCTTACGGTCGCACAGCTTCTACACCCACCTCCCACCCAAGAAAGATCTCCCCGAACGCACCTTTTGCGTCCTGCCCAACACCCCCGTCGTACGCGAACGCTTCACCCCTAATTCGAACCACCAAGCCGACGACGAGATCACGGCGCACATTGAGATGTTCACGGAAAAATCGGACGGATTGTACGATTTGGCGCAGAAGAGTTGTGCGTTGATTAGTGATTGGGTGGACGCGGCGAGGAAGGGGAAGATGGGCGCTGGAGTGGGGCAGAAGGTCGATGGCTCGGCGGGGAAGGAGAAGGTGGAAGAGCCGGAGAATGAGAGGATGGGGTAGTGTTATTCGGGCTAGCGGGGGTGCGATGTCATTTTATCGTTCTTAGAGTAAGTTTTCACTAGCGGTACTTTGTAAGGTGTAATAACATTCTATTGGAACACAAGTTCCTGCTGGACTGATTGAACAGAGCTAGTTCTAGTTGGGGGGCAGGTGCCTGTGCAAAAAGTCGACATAGTCTTTGGTCGCTTCTTCGAAATGCTCGTCGTAGTAGATCTCGAAATGACCCGCCTGAGAGATAAAGCAGGCCACATTAGTCACATCGCTGATGAAGCAGACAGGAGATCATCCATGCCCCTGACCACCAAAAAAAAAGGCCTCCACTCACTCCGTACTCCGTGATCTCCCCCCTTGGCGCCTGCTTCGCATACCCCATTGTAGGCCCCGGAGGCGCGACCGAATCATTTTTACAAATCGCGAAATAAATGGGACATTGGACCCTTTTTGCGTCACGACCAGGGTAGAGGAAGGGCATTTGGAAGACTATGCGAGCGGCGACGTATTCACGATCGGGGTGTTGGGCGCGATAGTCCTTGGAGACGAAACGGTTGAAGCCCGTCATCACGTCCGAGGCGTTCATCAGGGCGGCTGGATCAGAGGGATGCATTAATAAGAATGGGAGCAAACGTAGTCAGCGGCTGTGGCCTCGTCACCAGTGCGAAAGTGTGAGCCCGTGAGGTTCGGAGTCGCATGATCACCCAGGTCCTCGAAGAGCCCCTCTCCAAAACCCCAAAAAACAGCTCCCCGAGACTCACGTTCACCCGGGTACCCAGCCAATTTGATGGGGGTGTACGACTCTTTGGTCCCAAAGAGCACATCCTTCGTCGCTGCGAACAAGACCCAAGGCAAGGTTTTCCAATCGACCGTCAAGGAGGAATGGAAGCCAGAGGTGAAGGGGCATTGCGAGATGGCGGCTTTGATGCGCTTGTCCTGGGAGGCGGCGGTGATGGCGTGGGCTGTGGAGGAGGTGGAGGAGGTCAGTCTGAAGCTCTCTATATACTTGTGTAATTTTGACTCACCACCTCCAAAGGACGTGCCGAATATCGCGATGCGCTCCGGGTCTGTCGAGTCCGCATCGAAGCGGACCGATGTCCCAAAATCGACCCTGTCAGTCTCTTATCTACTCCTGGTGTCATGTTCCCACCAGGGAACCGCGGAACAACGCCCGGATCACATTTACAAAAAACTGACCAACTTGATCAAACTCGGTACGCGTATACTCCAACACGACCTTCCAATCCTCCTGTTGCGCATTCCAATCCAAGATCTGCCTCGGCGAGCCGGTGCTCTCTCCGAAGCCTCGGTAATCGAACGCCAAAGCGCTATACCCGGCTTTCTGGAACGTCTCGGCGTACGCATCGAGGCGCATCAACTTGAAGCCACCTAAACCGTGGCCGATGACGACGCAGGGTCCGGGCTTGTCCGTCGTTGCGATGGGGGAGGGGTAGAACCAAGCGGACATACGGGCGGCACCGAAGGGAATCTCAATGTCCTGGCGCGGGGGACTCTTGGAAGGGCGTCGAGAGGCCATGCTCGAGGAGGGTAATCTGGGGCTGAGTTGGGAGGTGGGAGGGAATGAGGTCAAGTGTGGGGAAGGGAGTTGATTTTGATAGGAAAAGGTGCGCTGGGGAGTAGGTGAACGTTGGTGTGTGGTGGAGACCTCGTGTGGCAGGCCCGGCGACTGGCTCCGTCGGAGAAAGTCGCCGATCACGTGAACGTAACACGCGTGCTTGGATCGCATAAATCCACTCTTTTTTTGAACGCCGCGACATCAGATAAAAGGTATCGTGAGAAAGGCCCTTGCGAGGGTATAAAGGTAAGCATCGCTACCCGTGAGTAATTCCGGTACCAAGGTGTCCCGCATACAGCTACGAGCTGTAACAGCTTATGGGTGTCCTGCTGCCAAGTTCCAACAAGATGACGCCGCGGCCTCCGACCTCTGAAAGCCTCGAGAGGGGTTTAGCAAATAGGGGCAAGGTTGTGCGCTTTTACGGTTGCCTCTACATCTGACTTCTGAGCCCCTTTCTCAGATCACCCTTCCACCAAGCCGAATGAAGCCCCTAGCCGCCGCCCACGGTTTCAAACTCGAGCTTCGCAGACGGCTCCGGACCCCGGACCGGGCGTGGAGGCGAGCGCTGGCGGGCGTGGGCGTATCGCGCCTGGGCATCGACGGGGTTTCTTTTCTCCTCGAGCCACCACCCTATTCACCCACTTTTTTCGGCTTTTGGCTCGCGTTCGCCACACACGCTCCCTCAACCCCTCCTCCGCATTCTTGGCAACTTGTCATTAGTAATCGATGTTCCTTGTTGAGCAAGGCCTACGGTGTCCCGGGCAGTCCACTTCGTTCAAGCGGGCTACGCCAAATCACCGCTCTCGAACGGGTAACGAGAAAATCATCAGAGACTCATCACTGTATGACGGACAAGCGGCCGGCATCATGTTTCACCTGCGTCCCGGCACCAGTAGCGTCGAAACGAGAACAAAATATTCGCGGCCCAGCTTTCGCCGAAACGTCATCAAGGCACAATGCAGCCGAAACGGAATTACGAAAGGGTGCACCAAATTTAAGTTTGTGCATGATGCATCAGCTGCGAACCCGCTCCCAAGATCCTGCGGATGCAGTGGTGGAATCCCCACGGAGTTCTGCGATCGGCGCGCGCAAACCGCCCCGCCACCTCCCTCCACGCTCCCCCCACCCCCGCCGTTCACTCACCTCCGTTTTCGCCGCGGTAGCCCCAGCCGAATTTCGCTCGGAGCAGCGGCCGAGTTCGGGCGGGCAAGTGTAAACGATCGTTTACCGCGCCGCTCTAGCGCTACGCGCTTGCGAAGTGCCACACACGTCTTTTGCAACAGATCCTCTCTTTTTGCTTTCTTGCTCCCAGATATCCCTCCTTACGATTCGACCAAACACCACCTTTGGCCTCGAGCGGAAAGACTGCGCCGAAACCCACCTCAGCCCGAACTCCTGCACCTCCCCTCCCCTCCTTGCCTTACCCAACCACGTCCACATCATCATGCCTGCTCTCCTTAGCGCGACGTCGTCCAACACCGCCGAGGGCCTCGAATTCTCGAACCAAGTCAAGTCCCACGACTCGGAGAAGCTTGACTCTGTCTCTGTCGGAGCCGAAAACGTCGAGCATGACGGTGCGGCGGGAGAAGCCGGCGGTCTTGTCGACCGAACTCGGCTTGAGAAGAGGCTCGTGCGAAAACTCGATGCCCGATTCTCGATTCTGATCATCATCTACGTACGTGACGAGGTATTGACCGGACTTTGATCGACACAGTTGCTCACTCTTTTAAATCCACGACTCCCATCCCAACAGATCCTCAACTACATCGATCGCAACAACATCTCCGCGGCTCGCACCAAGGGTCTCGAAGTGGACCTCAAGCTCACCGGATCGCAATACCCTACGCTCCTCTCCATTCTCTACGTGGGCTACATCCTCATGCAGGTGCCAAGTAACATGATCGTCAAGAAGATGGGTCGACCCTCAGTCTACCTCCCGCTCTGCATGGCTATCTGGGGTCTCATCTCGGCGCTCACCGGCATCACCACCAGCTTCATTGGCGCTCTTTTGACTCGTTTCTTCTTGGGATTCGTAGAAGCGTCCTTCTTCCCCGGATCCGTCTTCCTCCTGTCTTCTTGGTACAAGAAGGATGAGCTGGGTCTCCGCACCGCTATTCTCTACTGCGGTTCGCTCATCTCCAACGCCTTTGGGTCAGTTCGTGAACCTCGCTTTGCTGGTCCCCTTCCGAGCCCCTTTGTTGAAAAAGGGATGCGCATCTTTTTGACAGCCCGCTTATGGCCGCCGGTATCCTCGCCAACATGGAAGGGTCTTTTGGTGGTCGTGAAGCTTGGAGGAACCTCTTCTTCATCGAGGCGATCATCACGGTCGCCGTGGCCTTGATCGCCGTGCCCATTTTGCCCGACTTCCCTCACAACTCGCGCGGCTTCAGTCAAGCGGAGCGCAACATTGCAATGCAACGCATGGTGAGTCTTGCATGTCGATCAGGAGGTTTCAGTAAAAGGCTGCCCTCGAGACTATTTTCTCACCGACCCACTTTTTTTATCCCACTTAGAATGAAGATGTTGGTGTGGAAGACGAAATTGAAGTCGGCGCTTTCCGATCGCTTCTCGATACCCTCCTCGACCCCAAAGCATGGGCCATGGCCTTGACCTTGACCGCTCTCGTCGTCGGTCTCTCGTTCAACCAATTCTTTCCTACGTTGACCAAGACCCTCGGTTACAACAACACCGTCTCGCTCTTGCTCTGCGCCCCTCCTTTCTTCTTCGCCACCTTGTGCGCCTTCTTCGTCGGTCGTCATTCTGACAAGACCCAGGAGCGAGCGATGCACATCATCGTTCCCGTTCTTATTGGTATCCTCGGTTGCATCATCGCCATGTCGACCGAGGCCCTTGCCGCTCGTTATGTCGCTCTCTTCTTGCTCGCTCAGACCTACTCCGGCTTCGTCGTCTTCTACGCTTGGATCTCCAACACGTGAGTACTGGCACTCTTCTTTCCAGCGACGAGCCTTGACTTACCCGATCTGTTGTGCTTCAAAATTCAGTTTCCCTCGACCCGCCATGAAACGCGGTATCGCCATCGCCTTCATCAACGCCTTCTCCCAGCTCGGTAACATCAGTGGAGCTTACACGTACCCCAAAAACTGGGGGCCGTCTTACGTCAAGAGGTGAGTCATCTCGACCGTGTTCCACTCCGCTCCTCCGTACCGAAAAGCTGACAAATCATTCTCACATTCTCACCCGAAATAGTTTCGGCATCGTCATCGCCATGTTCTCCACCTGCATCGCCGGCGTCCTCTTCCACCGCTTCACCCTCGCTCGATTGAACCGTAAGCTCGTCGAGGCCGAGGCGCGTGGTGAGAGCTGCGAGTTGAGTGGGGTTAAACTGCCCAAGGGGTTCCGTTATGTCTTGTAAACTGTGGACTTTTTTTGGAAGTAGTTATATGGTTTTGGTATAGGTATCTTTCGAGCGCTTACGGTAAACTGATTGCACTGGTAGAGTGGTCTCCCCGCTATGACTCTCGCACATCCGCTCGTGACCATCCACATTTTTCAATGTGTCGAGCCTCTGGACTCGAGTGAGGCCATGGGGTCTCAAATTTCACATGGGAGGGCTCAAGGAATTATCGCTTCTGATTCCAGCTAGTCTCCCAAACCCGATCAATTCAGTCCGTGTACGCCCCCTCATCCGCACCCTTGACGTCCTGTAGTGAAAAGACCACCCAAGCAAGAGGATGCATCAGTTTTTCTACCGCAGAGCCAAGAACCGTCTTACCCGACGAGTTCTTATACGTACTCGAGCATATCTGTACAACACCCCCCTACGATGCTTAGGCTCCGGTGCTTTCCAACCCTTCTTCCTCTCCTCCAGCGTCTTGTCGTCGACCTCGACAGTGACTTCACGTGTGACGGCGTCGATGTGGATCATATCCCCGTCGTGGACGAGGGCGATGGGGCCTCCGATCGCGGCTTCGGGAGTGATGTGGCCCTACGATGGGAGGAGATCCGAGGGAGGATTTTTTGTTTGTTTTGTTAGTCGGTGGACGCTCGGAGGGCGGAAAGTATAGGGGACACGTACGATGATGAAACCCCTCGACGCTCCGGAGAACCTTCCATCCGTCAACAAGCAGACCGAGCCTCCGAGTCCAGCACCCATCAAAGCTCCGGTTGGGCCCAGCACTATTGTAGAGCCAGATCAATCAGGCTCCAAAGATGATTGACGAACTTCCTAAAGTCTGACTGCATGTGGACTCACTTTCTGGCATACCCGGTCCACCTTTAGGGCCCAAATACCTCAACACCACGGCTATACCAGGTTTAATCTCCCCCTTGGACAAAGCGGGGTAAAAGGACGGCTCGTCGTCGAAGCACTTCGCTAGGCCGCGGAACGAGAGGCCTTCTTTGCCTGTGATCTTGGAGACGGCGGACTTGGGGGCTAGGTTTCCTTTCAACTGTAATGATCCGAGTGGCGAATAGGTTCAGTTTCTGGGGTTTCCTCGAGTATGGTAGGGCCACTTACGATCACAAGATGACCCGTCGCTTTGATCGGCTTGTTCAACGGACGAACAACATCCTGTTTCTCGAAATCGAGATCCTGCGCATCCTCAACATTCTGCCCCAACGTCTGCCCCGTCACAGTCATCTGCGACCCATCGATCAAATCCGTCTCCTTGATGAGGTACTTCAAAATCGAAGGGATCCCACCGATCTTGTGCAGATCCTCCATTACATAAGCTCCGGAGGGTTTCAGATCGCACAAGACAGGGGTCTTGTTGGCGATAGCGACGAAATCGTCCGTTGTCAATGGGATGTCGGCGGATCGAGCAATGGCTAAGAGATGGAGGACCGAATTGGTCGAGCCGCCGATGATCATGCACATGGTGATGGCGTTGAGGAAGGATTGTCTCGTCATAATGTCGCGAGGCTTGAGGTCCTTCTCCAGGAGGATGCGCATGAACTTGGCGGCTCGGAGACATTCTTGTTGCTTCTCTGTGATCCGTACGGCAACAAAAACCAAGGTCTGAGCAAACGAAGCCGGAAAGAAGCAAGGCCGTCACTCACCTGGATACTCGGCGGGGATCGACGACGAGTAAGGCAAGCTCATGCCGAGCACCTCGAGCACCGTGCTCATCCTGTTGAGCCCTCCTCGTCCATATCTTAGTCCCATTTCAGACGCACCCAAAACCTCTCCACACTCACGTATTAGCCGTGAACATGCCTCCACAAGCCCCCGCACCGGGGCATGAGTGTTTGACGACGTCATCCCTCTCTGCATCGCTGATCCTTCCCGTCGCCCAAGCGCCGTAGGATTCGAACGCATCGCCAATGGTGATGTCCTCCCCTTTCTTAAAGCCCATCGAAGGACAGTCGATCGTGCGTTTACCCGCGGCAATCGTGCCTCCGTAGATGATGAGCGTGGGTTTGTTGTGGCGGCCATGAGACAGCCGGGCATCTGGATGGGTTTCTCAGCCGATGGCAAAACGGTCAGTTTGGTCGGTGATCCTGGGTGAAGTAGAATGAGAGCTCACATTCTTGTCACATCCTGGAATGGAAATGTTGCCATCGTAGCTCTGGGCGGTGACGATCATCTCAATCGCGTCGGCGATCAAGTCCCTGCTCGGCAGAAAGAAACTCATTCCAGGGTTGCCTTGGGTCTGTAAGACTCTTCGCGACAATTAGAAGGTGTATTCACCGCGGGGCAAGCCCGCAACAAACTCAACAACATACCTGATTATCCGAAACCCCAATCGTCGAATGCTGCAGTCCCACCAGCTCCTCCAACTCGCACCCCTTGGCAACTTTATCCCCCAAACCTCTCAGATGGGCGTTGCAAGGGTTGCCCTCGAACCAGATGGACGAGATGCCGATTTGAGGTAGTTTCATCTGCTCGTCCGTCATTCCCGTGGCGTACAGCATGGCTTTTTATGAAACAGATGCGCATCTTTAGGTTAGTACCGATTGGCCAGGGCGGAAGGGGTCTGGAGGAAAAATCGTCTCGTCGTCGGTGACCCGCCCGGCCGGAAAGTCGGTCCGAAGCAGTCACCGATGCGTGGGGGGACAAGTTCCGAGCGCTCACCTTTGGCGCCACCGTTGGTGACATCCTGAGTGAAGAGGCGCGAGTACTTGTTGAGACTGTGTAAAGTTCATATTGTAGTGTACGTGGTCAGCAAGCTGTTGTACGCAAGGATGGAGAGGTGCCGAAATTATGGTCGTCGACGACTCGATGTGGGGTGTGGGGCGACACGACGGCGCGATTCCACGCGGTCTGATTGGCAGAACGCGCAAGGTGGCATGACATGATGCTCTTGGTAGCAGACGAGTCCACGGGGCTTCAATGCGGGCCATTGCCGACCATGGGCACCAGATTATACTAGGGAACTTACACGACACCGTCCGAATGAGCTTGTGAGGACATTATGGAGTGCGGGAGTGACCGTCGTATGTGATTGGCGCGTGCCGGGAGGATGAGGAACAAGGACAAGACGGCCGGAACCAACCTTCCGGCGCTCGGCGCTCGGCGGGCTAATGTGCCGAATTATGATCGCCACTCCGAGTCGGCGCTGCAGCCGTGATAGAGTCCCAAAGGCTGCAGAAAGGCACAGTTACTCTTCCGTCAACATTACTGGCATAATTAATTCAGATTTTCCTTCTTCTACCGTTCTTCTGCCCGGCAATCCACTTTTACTCTCCAGCCTCACCCCATGACCCCCCACGCACAGTGGCAGAGTACCAGTGACTCCCGCGTCGGCAGGACCCGGTCGGCCCGTTTTTGTTAGCTGAGCGTGGCCTCCGCGTCGTCGTCCTGGCTCGAGCGCCAAAAGACGCGCGACTCTTCGCGCCGAGGTTCGCTTTGATTGGTGACCACGCATCTCGCGACAGAGCTTCGAGCTCCCCGTACCGCCTCGCGCTCTGGTTTTGGAGCCTAGTCTGGCACATCAACACCAGGGACTAGGATCTCAGCACCCGTGGACTTGTGCGAGGTCGAGAGATGCCGACTCGTTCGCGTCGCTCGTTGGGAGCGGCCGATGCCGTTGTCGCCGCGGATTCGAATTCGACCTCGACCTCGACTGGGCTCGCTTCGACGAGCAAAGCCACCTCACCACCACCACCATCATCAACGCTTCCAACTGAGAAGGGTGATGCCTCGACCTCTCGGAGATCGCGTCGTGCGTCGCATTCAGGTAGTGTGGTCGATCAGAAACCGGTGGTCAAGCCCGATCACGTCTTCCAACTCGAACCGACCTCGTCCGCAGCTCCGATCGCGAGTACGTCGACTTCCTCTACATCGTCGAATGTGAATGCCTCGACACCGAATACACCCTTGTTCGAACTTTTGGTACCGTCCATCTCGGCGACGGCCAGTCGTAAGCGTCGCAAGTCGGTCGCCTTTAGCCGCGCATCTGCTCCCACCTCCGCATCTGCATCTACATCTACATCCCAGCCGGCTCCGATCGCCTCGACGTCCGGTGCACCCCGCACTTATACCGAGGAGGAAATAAATGCCTGGAGGGCAACCGAGATTGAGGCCAAGTCGAACGAGGTCAGTGGTTCTGTGGAATACGAGATCCTTCAGTAGAGTGGACCGTCGAGCTGACGCGCGCTTTCGCGCTTCACGATCCAGCTGGCCGAAATTGTGAATCGGCACGACGACTGCGTGCGAGAGCTGTTCCATCTCGATCGATTCGTTACTTTGGTGGGGTTTGATCCCGCAGTCGCGAAACGTGAGTCTATCACCGCTCTTTGGTTTCCCTCCGTCGACCGCTTTCCTCGTAGGCGCTAACCACCTATGTGCCCCACTTGCTCGACACACGTAGAGGACAAATCGGACGTATTCCTAACGTTCCAATACGACTATGACCTCTTCACTCACGCCACCCCCGAAGCCGAGGGGACTCGACGAGGGCGCAGGGCCACTCGACGCGCTGCGAACGATGCCAAAGCCAGCTCGATCGGCGTGCCCGTCGTCGAAGCACAAGTAGTAGAAGAAGCGGCCGAGGTCGTACAGCCAACTTCGACTTTGACTGCAGCGACAAGTAGCACTTCTCGAAGACGTACCTCGTTCGATCACAAGGGTAAGGGCAAAGCCAAGGAAGAGATCGTCGAGGACGATGCGGCGATGCTGTGGCAGGCGTCGGAACTCGAGCAGGTGCCCGAGGAGGTCGTCGTCGCACCCTTCGAGGAGGAGCCCGTGGAGGAACCGGAGCCGGAACGCGAGCTGCATCTCATTCTCAATTCCACAGCGCAGAGGGAGTATCTCAAATTGCAAGCGCAGAACGAGGCCAGGCGTTCAGGCAGGAGGTCAAGTTCATCTCATGACAAGGGCAAAGGCAGAGCGATGCAAGTCGACGGGGAAAAGCTGCCCGACTTTGACGAGGAGCTCTGGGAGGACGAACCCGTCGTCGATAACTCGATCCCAGCTTCGTTCTGGCCTCAGAATCGACCCCTGCAATTTGGTGATGCTCGTCTAGAGATTCCGCCGTTGCAATTTTCCACCCTGGCCGAACTACGACAGACGAGCGACTTCCCACTGCCGCGTCGATCGCGCCCGGACAAACGACCCAAGTACTACCACGGTGAAGAACGGACCATCTACACGCATCATCAACAATTGCCCTTGCCCCGGCCCCATGACGGCTCGCTCGATACGATGCTATCTCGTTTTTACTTTTGGACGGAGGACAAGATTGTGCAACCGCCTCCCGCCGAAGGCGATATCGAAGCGAGGGCCACCCACGAAGCCGCGGTCCTACTTGAGGCGGATCGCGTACGAGCCGAACATGGGGTCCTCCACAATCCGGATTTGACCAAATCGGTCGAAGCGAAACGCGAACGAGATCATCAAGAGAACCTGATCGACCACGCGATCTATTTCAGCAAACTCGTACACGACGAACGCAAAGCCCACATCGTTTTGGCCAAAAAGGTGGGCAAGATGGTTTTGGCGCATTTCGATCGACTCAAGAACAAGGGGTCGATCGAGACCAAGGAAGAGGCGAAGCATAAGAAGGCGTTGGCGAGATGGACGATGCGCGAGGTACGACGCAAATGGAAGTTGGCGATTGATGTGATCAAGGCGAGGAGGAAGGCCGCGGTGAGGGAGGAGAAGGAACGGCTGGGCAAGGAACAGTTGAACAAGATGTTGGACAAGTCGACGACGATGTTGCAGGCTCAACAAATGGAGATGGCGGGGGAAGAGGAGGAAGAGGAAGGGGAGAATGGTGCTTCGGCGGGGGAATCGAGCGACGAGGAGGGGAGTGAGGAGGAGGAGGAGGAGAGCGAAGAAGCGGGCGAAGGGATTCTGGAAGAGGAGGAAGAAGTGCAAGGAACGGGGGCGGAAGATGAAGCAGAATCCTGTGCTCTTGCATCGGACGCTGCATCCTCAGAATCTGCAACACCTCCTACGGTCGCCCGAAGCAGTCGCCTCACGAATGGACGCCGAAACGCACCCCAGCGAGCGCGCTCACGGTTGTCCGTCTCGGTCACACCCCTCGATCTGCAAGACGACGAAGCCGATGCCGACCCGGATCTCTCTGTCGACGCCGATGTCTTTGAGGGGGACGATGACGAAGCTCGAGAGGAGGAAGACGCGAACTTGATGGCCGAGATGGAAGCTGAGGATGAAGATGACGATGATGATAGTGAGCTTGGAGGATTGGCAGAAGAGGCGGACATGCCGATCGAGGAGTTGCTCAGGCGGTCGGGCTACGCGGCGATGGTTCAGGCTGAGCAAGAGGGAACCGGAGATGAAGGTGAAGGTGACGCTGCGGAAGAGGTTGCGGAGACAGACGAAGCAGAGGCTGAAGTTCAAGACGAGGACGTCTCAATGATAGACGACGCTTCGGTCGCTGCCAAAGACGAGGAGGCCACGCCACTCACCGCCGAAGAAGTCGAAGCGGAGGCCATGTCCGAGTTTGGGTCTGACAAGGTCGACGATGAGCGGGAAGACGAAGACGAACGACTGATGCGAGCTATGGAAGAGGACGAGGAAGATGCTGAATCGGACGATAGTGAGATGGATGGGCTGGTCGAAGACGCCGATCTGCCGATCGAGGAGTTGATGCGCAAGTATGGGTACGGGAATGGAAACGGAAACGGCGAGGTCAATGGAACCGATACCTCGACGCGCGAAGCCAGCTCTGTCGCCGATACCGAGGATGAGCCACGCGTGAATGGCCACGATCAAGACACCGCCGAGACCGAGGAAGAGGGGGAGGAAGAGGACGAGGAAGCAGAGGAAGAGCATCAAAGCCAAGATGAAGCCGAAGAAGAGACGCTGCCGAATGGCAAGAAGCAAAACGAGGCCGAAGATGGGGTTGCAGATAAGGACACGATCGTTCTGCGACCGCCGTTCCTCTTGCGAGGCTCTCTTCGACCGTACCAGCAAGCGGGCCTCGAATGGCTCGCTAGCCTGTATGCCAATGGAGTCAATGGGTAAGCACAGCGACTCCTATTATACGAGTGATTAGTAGGCATATTTGAGCTGACTCGAGATATCGTCTGCAGAATCCTGGCCGATGAAATGGGTCTGGGCAAAACTGTGAGCACCGACATTGTTCGCCTTCACCATGAATGGGAGCTCATCGTTTTACCACCTTCGACCTCCTCAGATCCAAACCATCTCGTTGCTAGCTCACCTCGCCTGTGATCGCGGACAATGGGGACCTCATCTCGTCGTCGTCCCGACCAGTGTTATGCTCAACTGGGAGATGGAGTTCAAAAAGTTTCTTCCCGGCTTCAAGATCCTGACCTACTACGGCAACCAAAAGGAACGCAAGGACAAGCGCAAGGGATGGAGCACCGAGAATTCGTTCCACGTCTGCGTCACGTCGTATCAACTCGTGCTCGCCGATCAACACGTGTTCCGACGCAAGCCATGGCAATACATGATCCTTGATGAGGCCCATCACATCAAGAACTTTCGCTCCCAGCGATGGCAGACTCTACTCGGCTTCAACGCTCGTCATCGGTTGTTGTTGACCGGTACACCTCTGCAGAACAACTTGATGGAACTAGTGAGTGGAAGTTATCTGGTCACACTCGAGAGTGCTGCTGAGCTTGAGCGGTCCCCTTCACAGTGGTCCCTGCTCTACTTCCTCATGCCCCACGGCCTCATGCAAGATGGCAAGGGCCCATTTGCGGACCACTCCGACTTTCAGGCTTGGTTCTCTAACCCGATGGAAAAGGCGATTGAGAACGGCGAGGTGATGGACGAGGAAACGAAAGCGACCGTCAACAAGCTGCACACCGTATTGCGACCGTACCTTCTGCGCCGCCTCAAAGCCGAGGTCGAGACGCAGATGCCGGGCAAGACCGAGTCCATCATCTACTGCCGCATGTCCAAACGCCAGCGCTTCCTCTACGATGATTTCATGAGTCGATCCCAAACTCGCGAGACGCTCGGCTCAGGCCACTTTCTCAGCATCATCAACTGTTTGATGCAGCTGCGCAAGGTATGCAACCACCCGGATCTGTTTGAGACGCGCCCCATCGTCACGTCGTACCAACAGCGCCGGTCGATCGCGAACGAGTATGAACCGACCGAACTGCTCATCCGCAAGCGCCTACTCGCCGAGGAGCCGATCTCCAAGATCGACTGGGCGACCCTGACCTTGATCCAACCGATGAACGAGACGTCAATGTCGACCGTCGCGGGTTCGTCGCTGCAGCGTCTCGACGCCTCGCCGCTCATGCACTCGTTGCACGAGCCTCCCGTCGACTTTGACCCCACTGCCGAACCGCCAAGAGACACGCTGACGGTCGCGGGGTGGCGTCGTTATTACGACTGGCAACAGCATGCCGCCGCTTTTGCTCGCCTCGACCGCCTCTCCGCCATCAATGCTCGACGTGTAAGAACCGCCGGCCCTTACATCGGTGCCGACCTGATCCACGTCGTCAATGAAGTCGAGCGCCAATCGACGCTGTACCCGACCGATTACGAAGGCGGTGATCCGCGCTCTGCTCTGGAGCGCTCGACTATCCTGCCCCACCTAATCCACTCGCGACTGCAGCGCTCCGAGATGCTCGACAAGACGATCGACACCTTCGCGTTCGTGACACCCAAAGTCCGAGTCGTCGATATCGAGCGTCACGCGCTAGCCGGTGCGACACAGGACGATGTCGAGGATTTCGAATGGAATGCGCTCGCGGACGTGATCCAACCCGCCGCGGGGAAGCTCTCGATAGCTTTCCCCGATCGCTCATTGCTGCAGTACGATTGCGGCAAGCTGCAAAAGCTCGATGAGCTATTGCGTGAATGCAAAGCCGGTGGTCATCGCGTGCTCATCTTTACGCAAATGACCAAAGTGCTCGACATACTCGAAGAGTTCCTCTCCTTCCATGGGCATCGATACCTCCGCCTCGATGGCTCGACCAAGATTGAGCAAAGGCAGATCATCACCGAGCGTTTCAACTCGAACGACAAAATCCTGTGCTTTATCTCGTCCACGCGTGCGGGTGGTCTCGGGATCAACCTTCAGGGTGCTGATACGGTCATCTTTTACGACTCGGATTGGAACCCTGCACTCGATCGACAGTGCCAGGATCGTGCGCATCGTATCGGTCAAACGCGCGAGGTGCGCATTTGGCGATTCGTGACTGAGCATTCGTGAGTGGGCCGTGGTCTCTACGATGAACGAACATGAAATAGTTTCTGACCCCTCTGGACTCTTGCCCGCAGCATCGAGGAGAACATGCTCAAGAAGGCGAACCAGAAGCGTCGGTTGGACGAAATGGTCATCTCGGACGGCGAGTTTACGACCGACTACCTACAGCGTCTCGACTGGCGCGATTATCTCGACGAGAACCATCTCGAAGAACTCGGGGTAGACGCCGACGCCGATCCGACCCAGGGTGGAGGTCCGGTACAGACCGAAGCTGAGATCCGACAGGCTTTGGCAGCAGCGGAAGACGTCGAAGATGCGGCGGCGGCGAGGGCGGCGATCACGGAATTGCAGGTCGATCAGAGCGATTTCAGCAACGAGGCTGTGGCTGCACCTACGACAGTCAACCATCCTAGCTTGGAAAGTGTGAATGGAGGGCGCGCTGAAGGGTCAGCGACGCCATTGGGAAGCGGGGCCGAGTCTCCTGCTTTGGGGGTGGGACCGAATGGGGACGTCGAGATGGCGGCGTCGGCGGTCGAGTACGACCAACCGGTCGATCCTTTGGCCGGTACGATCGATGGTTACATGGTCAACTTTGTAGAACGTAACTTTGAACTGTTTGTTTGAGTAGTCAGGCTTTCTCTCTCGGATATTGTCTTTTATCAGGATGTAGTATTACCCTCGCAATTTTCTCTTGTGCCCGGCGCTCACATAGTCCCCGTCCGAAGTGCTTTTTCTCAGTCCAGCTCCATAGAGATCTCACGCAAAGGCGTGATTGCATTACACTCATCTATACAGCCATCGCCCAGCTCATGCCGATGGTGTCGGACTCGCTGCTGCTGCCGCTGCGGCCGCCTCGGCCTTTTTAACCCTGGACCAGGTCTCCCCCAACTGGGCCGAATAGTCCTTGAGCAGGTTCTCCTTGTACGGGTGTTCGGCATCGGCAAAGATCATGAGACGTTCCAACCTCTTGGCGCGCAGTCGGTTCTTGGGCAACATCCCCGAGACGGCTCTCCGGATGATCTGGCAAAGGCAAACTCGTGCGATTCAGAAGACATGTGCGAGCATTCTCCGCTCTGAGTAGCACTGACCTCTTCAGGTTTATTCTTGAGCATGGTCTTGTACGGGATCTCTTTGAGACCGCCGGGGTACATGGTGTGGTGGCGGTAGAGCTTCTGGTCGGCCTTTTTGCCCGTGACGGCGACTTTGCGCGCGTTGGTTACGACGACGTAATCACCGCAGTCGGCTGTGGGACGATCGAGAGGTCAGTTTCCTTTAGCACGAGGTTTGAGTTTCACTGCGCGTGGGTGTGACTGAACTGGCTGGATCGAATATGGGCTTGTGCTTGCCCATCAAAGTGATCGCAATGCGCGTCGCCATCCGTCCCAAGATCTGCCCATCGGCATCGACCGATCTCCATGTCCTTGCATAAGCCAAAGCGGTCTGTGTGGCAGGGTCAAATTTCGAAATCGATCAGGTCGAGGAAGAGCACGTTGCGAATTCCAAGCAGTAAGCGCGGACTGACGTTTCCTACGGCCGTGTTGGGCGTCGGTCGACGAGCCAAGGTACGGGTGGCGGCGTTGAAGCTGGTCGAGGCGGTCTTGGTGGCTTTGGTTGTTATTGTGGTCATGGTGATGTGAGATGTGGTGTGCGGAGACTGGTGGGGAGGAGGCTAATGGGCAAGTTCGGCTGATTCTCGTCGTTCTCTCGCTCGGCTCGCTCTCTACATTCTCTCGCCAGCTCTCTCGCCAGCTCTCGCCGCTCTTCGCCGCCGACTGCCGCAGTTCTGCGCGCACACCCGCTGGTCTGGGCAGGTCTGGGCAGGTCTGGGCTGGCCCTCTCGGCGCGGCGCTCCCTGTGCGCCTTCACTTTGCGCCGCTGTCTCAGTATTACTCTCAGTCGCGGAACGAAGCCAAAGTCAACACACTCACTCACCCGGGGCCAACGGCGGAGCGACAGACGGCCGCCCATCGAAACCCCTCTCTTCCCAGATCGGATGTCTGGTACTTCCAGTCTGGATCGGTGAGCTGCTTACACAGGCGTGTTCACTGTCAGCGTACACTCGCTTACATCCCACCCTGGTCATCACCACAGGCAGATACAGCAGCTCAAAGAGTGGTGAGCCATCAAGCACACCCCGTGCATGCTTCCTTAATCCACCACTGACCACCTTCAACCCGCTCAACTCCTCCCCCCTTAGCCAACCCATCTCGGAACAACAAGTCAAGGACCTGTGCTTGAAGGCGCGCGAGATCCTGGTCGAGGAAGCGAACGTGCAATGGATCGACTCGCCCGTCACCATATGCGGTGACATACACGGCCAGTTCTGGGACCTGCTCGAGCTCTTCAACGTGGGCGGTTCCTGTCCCGATACCAACTATCTGTTCTTAGGTGAGAGGCTCTCGTCGGCTTCCTACCCCCCAGGCACGCCGCACCCCCTGACTGTATGCATCTCCCTCCGCCCCCTCTTCCCAGGCGACTACGTCGACCGAGGCTTCTACTCCGTCGAGACCTTTCTCCTCCTCCTCGCCCTCAAAGTACGCTATCCGGACCGCATCACCCTCATCCGGGGCAACCACGAATCCCGCCAAATCACTCAAGTCTACGGCTTCTACGACGAGTGCCTCAAGAAATTCGGCAGCGCGAGCGTGTGGAGGTACTGCTGCGAGGTGTTTGATTACCTCAGTTTGGGCGCGGTCGTCGATGGGAGGGTCTTTTGCGTTCATGGCGGGCTGAGCCCGAACGTGCACAGTCTGGATCAGGTCAGTTCATCGCACCTTTGTTCGGCGCTTTCGAGGTAAGGGTGCTCAAACCCGCCTCCACGCCGGCGCGTTCCACCCAGATCCGCCTGATCGACCGGAAACAAGAAGTACCTCACGACGGAGCCATGTGCGACCTCTTGTGGTCCGACCCGGACGATATCGAAGGCTGGGGGTTATCCCCGAGAGGAGCGGGTTACCTCTTTGGCGCCGACGTCGTGCGCCATTTCGTCCACAATAACGATTTGGACCTCATCGCACGGGCTCATCAATTGGTACGGTTGCTTACATTGAGCGGGGATGCTATCTTAGATGACAGAACTGATCGACGCTTTGTTATACATCAGGTAATGGAGGGCCACAAGCTCATGTTCGAGAACCTGATCGTGACCGTATGGTCCGCCCCGAACTACTGCTACCGGTGCGGCAACATCGCCTCGATCTTGACCTTGGACGAGAACCTGCAGTCGACGTACAAGAGCTTCGACGCGGCACAACAGGATTCGCGAGGGATCCCGGCCAAGTCGACGGCGCTACAGTACTTTTTATGAGCGGGTCGCTTTGCTTTCTCTTCCTTTTTTCTACCATGTACGAACGCAGCCTCCGCATCACCTGTCCCTTATCGGAATATCTTGCTCTCTTTAACATCGTCGTTGTTAATGGGCGACCTTGACTGTAAGGGGATGCCTTACAGGAACAGCCCCATAAGTAGCCTCTGAGTAGCTAGAACTATCGAGTTTTAGTTACGACTTGCTTTTAGCCTAGCGGTCAAGAACGACAGATTGTATTTTATGCACATCAGAGGCGCATACCCTTACATTGGCCCTCTCAAATTCGGCGGTCTGGAAACATCAGATATCAGAGCACGGTCTAGGAGGGTACATAGCCCGCCTCTTGTAGAGATCGAATATCTCGGAATTTTCTACAGGTCCGTTTGCAGGCTCTGTTGAATCATCCGCACATGATTTCGGGCCACTGCTGCGGTGGTCGCGCCCCTAATCATGTCGCCGAGTGCCACGGTGTGTGCGCTGTGCGTCCGGAGGGAGTAATCTACGGTAGGCAGGCGGGGTGATATTTGGATCTGGGAGCACTGATAGTCAGAGTGAGAATGTGAGACAGAGAAAGAAAGAGCAGACCGCGACCCTGCTCGGAGTCGCCTCGCTTGGGTGAGTCCCAATCCTTGTTCGGACAAAACACCCCCAGGTGTTGCCCGCACTTGGTTGACATAACGCAGTTCAAATGGAGAGGAGGTGCATTACAAAACCGGGACGCTTCACACTCGAAAAACCCGGACCCGAAACAGAACAGAACACCCAAAGAACGTAACCCCAATCGGCAGGTCCCCTCCAAACCTTTTTTTCTCACTCTAAAGCTTCTCCCTCGACAACAAATTCCTCTTTGAGAAAATGTGCTCGACCTCAGTCGGTTCCCCACTCGCATGTTTGGGTTTGACCTCTTTTCGTTCCAACATGGGGACGTAAGGGCGTGAGCCTTCGCCGAGGTAGACTTGACGCGGTCGCCAGATCTTGACGCCACCGGCTTGGAGCATCATTTGGCGCCAGTGGGCTAACCAACCGGCTGTTATTCAGGAGAAAAAAAAAGAGATAGGGAGGGGTTCGATGAGATTGTATCGGGTATGGTTTAGAAGGGGAGCGGAACCGATCACTCACCAATCCTCGGTACGGCAAACAAGATGGGGAAATAGTCCATCGGGAAACCCATGGCCTGATAAATCAATCCAGACCAGAAATCGACGTTGGGGTACAACCTCCTTTTGACGAAGTACTCGTCCTTGATCGCCGCATCGTGCAACGCGATCGCCGTCTCCAGCAACTTATTCTTGCCCGTGATGGCAAAGACTTGTTCGGCCGTTTTGCGGATGATGAGCGAGCGAGGATCCGAGGTGCGGTAGATGCGGTGGCCGAAGCCGGAGAGAACGACTTCCTTTTTCTTGACTTTTTCGAGGTAAGGCTTGACCTTGTCCGGCGTACCGATCGCCATGAGCATACGGATGACGGCTTCGTTCGCTCCGCCGTGCAAGGGGCCGTAAAGAGCCGCGCAACCGGATGCGACCGCGGAGTAGGCTGTACGTTGGCAGACGAATTAGCATCAGCTTCTCTTGCGTGCTGACTCGAGTCGTTCAAGGCGATGACGTACGATCAACAAGCGTACTTCCGACCTGCAACGTCGTCGCGGCACTCGCATTAAGCTCATGATCGGCATGCAAGAGGAACAAGGTGTCGAGTGCCTTGGCCAAAACGGGGTGGGGGCGGAACTCGCGCTCGTTGAGGTGGTCGAGCAAGTACAAGAACGTCTCGGTGTAGCCCAATCCAGCGGGAGGTTGGTTGAAGGGTCGGCCTGTAGGTGGGAGACACGTTCAAAGGTCAATATTCAAGTTGTAGAGCCCCTTGGTGGACCAGCGCCCTCACTCACCCTGACGCATCCTGTAAGCCATCGCCGCCAACGTTGGCGCCTTGCCGAGCAAACGGAAGATCTGCTTATCCATCGTCATCAATGACGACATCGTACCCGAGGTGTAGAGCTTTTGTCCAGCCAGACTAGGGTTCGCTTCGGGGGCAAAGGCACCGAGGGAAGCGATTCCACTGATGAGGATGCTCATGGGGTGGGCATCGTAGCGGAAGGCGGAAATACTGCGGAGAGGAGATTGGGGGGTCAGGATCCCGCACGCTGCAAGAGTGATGTCGGTGGTGAAAAGGTTCTTACATCTGATCAAGATCTCGGTGGGTGTAAGTATGCCCCAGAATCTCGGACTCGAAAATTTTGAACTGACGTTTGCTCGGCAATTCTCCGTAGCTTCAAACGAGGAAAGGGGTTCGAGCGTCAGTTTCAACGCGCGAGAGCAAGTCGATACTGATGTGAACGTACATGAGCAAGTAAGAGCATTCCAGGTAGTTTGATTTCTCGGCCAGTTGCTCGATCGGGTACCCACGGTAGCGCAAGATGCCCTGCGAGCCCAAGCGGGACGGTTCGGAGTTGGGGAGATGGGTCTCGGTCAGCCGCGGCCCTCGCGAATCAAAAAGTGTCCGAATCCCATCTTGGCAGTCGCTCGGTCCCGAGGTGCCGTCGTCATGCCCATGTTCAATACACACCTTTTCTCCATCGATGAAAGTGATGGTCGATTCAATGACGGCCGTGTTCATGAATCCTGTAGTTCATTTGAGAGAGCGTTCCCCGTCAGCATATCGCACTCGATGATGCCGCGCCGTAATTCCGGATAGATCGCGCCGGCGCGGACTGTAGTTATTCCCGGGTGGGCGCTTGTGAAATCACGCGCCGGCCGCGGTCCAAAGGTCGTGCCCCCCCCCAAAAACCAACTCAAAGCTCCGAAGCCGAGTCGATCCAGAAACTGACCTGGGTCATAGACTCGAATACCATTCTCGATCTCATCTTCTTCGCGTTCTCCGTTGTTCAACTCCTTCTTGGACAGTTGTTTGAACGCGGTGGCGGGGATGGCGTTGTGCTACAGTGAGGGAAAGGGGTCGATTACGGGGACAGGGAGATTCAGGTTGAGCGCCTGCGAGTTGAAAGGCCCCGGAGGCGAACGGGATGAACACTAGGGAGCTGTGGAGTACTGACTTGGATGGGAACATGGATGGTCTTTCCCGTTCGGTTGTCTGTACAGTGTCAGTCATACGGGTGAGAGTAGTAATGGTCAGCTTCGCATTCCCCAACGTCGCCCCTCATGACTCCGACGGGTTCGCCCCCACAACGATCACGGCGCGGTCCTCGTCTACGATCAGGTACAGCGGCTGCCTCGTCTCGATGACTTGCCTGTGATGGTTAGCGAGTTGGAAGTCTCGGGCGCGGGTGCTGATTTGCCCATGGTTTGTGAGTGCTCGCCGTGGATGGTCAAGGCCCGACGATGGGTTGAGGATATGGTGGGATGCGGAGGAGCAGCTGAGCCGACCGCCCGAACGTTGTCGAAACTCCGGCTTGGGGCAAAGACCAAGCAAACCCCAAGAATCCGGGGACACGGGACGGGGAGGCCAGAGTAAGACTTACGAAATAGTCATGTAGCATGTCCTAAGGTCACCTGTTTTATTAGTTTCTCGTGACTGCAGTGCCTCAAGACAGCTCTCCAGCTGAAAAACTGCCAGTGCAAACATTTGAGCTTTGTGCATACTGGTCCGCCTCTGGCACTCGCCCACTGCAAACACCTATTGTAAATCAAGGTAAGCCGAGTAAAATACTACATCACGAACGATTCTGCGACAACAATATATGAGAGACCAAGGTCGAGAGTCTTGAAGTCAGAGCCGGGTGAAATGATGTCGATTATTCGGAAGTACTCGGGAAGCCTCAGCCTTTCAAACGCTTTGTCGTACTGTCAAGAGCTCATGTTGGCAAGCTCAATATTCGGTAGTTATGGGATATTGGCACCGTTTCATCAAGCAAGCTCGTGACGCCCAATGACTGGCGCCGCCGGGCCGATAAGTAAATTGCAAGCGCCAATTTTTTGCCTACATCGCATCCGCATATGGGCTACCAGCTTCTGCTCGTCCTGGCAACCAAAACAATTGGCGCCTCTGCGAGTCAGACATTCGAAGGATTTGGACGTGCACCTAAGCCCGTCCTGGCGACCGTAGAATCCTCGGCAATTTGAGTCACATGACCTGACGTACTATAGTAGGCTAGCAGTCAAGCGCGCCCTGACGAGGCAGGGCCTCTCAGAGCTTCGTCGCCTTACACGATAGACGCTCGTACGCATGTAACGGGTCGATCACGACACAAACCTCAGGCGGCGCACCGATTCTCGTCTCGAACACGACACCAAGGGGCTTGTGCTACCGTCAGAGGTCTTGAAAGCCTACATAATCTCAGACGACAGTGAACTCGACGGCGTGCTGGCGGTAGGGGTCAAATGGCCGGCGGGGGGGTTCGGAGGATGGTTTCAAGATCTTCGTTGCTGACGTTTTACGCGGGGTAAGACATGCGCCTGCGATGTACTTTTTCTTTGAACCCGGCAGCACACAACTTATATTACGAACATTCCGATACTCAGGTGTCCAGCCAAACCAAAGTCGTGGTCTGCGGCAACTCTCAAGTTCCCGTTCCCACCTCCGCTGGTCAGGTCCCGTCCAACGACAACTGCCCCGACGTCGTTCACCTCTTTCCTCATGGAGCGGCAGCTTGGAGTGATCTTTTATTTTATCCAAGGACAAGTCGTTTCTAGTCCCTAATTGGAGTCGAACCAACTATCTAAGAATTAACAGTTCTTCGCTATACTGAATTAAGTAGAATAAGAAACCATTACAAACCCAAAAATGCAGTAGCCATCATTAAAACTAAGATAATAACTCCAATTATTGGAACTTTATTCATTGCTGTTGCATTTTTCAGAATTTTATCATATCACTTAACAGATCACGAATTGAGGATCGGCGGTGAGTTGACCATGACGATCCTCAAATCCGGGAAGGGAATGAGACCATGATGATATGAAGAGGAATTTTTGATGAGGGCTTCTCGGATTGTGAAGATGTTCATTTCGGCGTCGTTGTCGGCGGAAGAGGAGAGAGAAGCACGTCGCGACTAGCCTGTCAACGTGTCAACCGCGGCCTTTGCTCTCCTGTGCTCGCTTCTCGGCTGTTTCGGGGCATTTCGGACTCTTCCAGCAGGCGGCTCGTCAACAAGAACGCCGAAGGAGAGGCCAATTCCTGATCAATCGCTCATTTCCGGCTCTCTCTTATCTTATAATTTGACCTGTAAACCCATAAATTATAAGGTATAAGATTGGACAGGTTCTGTCAGCCAAAAAAGTCGGGAGATTGAAAAGTCCATAAATTTTGACAAGTATAAAATTGGGCGATATAAATTTTCTCAGGTCTGACTGTAGATGTAGATCTCGGACGATTCGCGCCGCGACTTGTCTTGCCACTCAACAATTCTACATCTTGCTCTCCCCTGCCCCCTAGCCTTTCACACCTCACTCTCGATTAACCAGTGAGTACTAGACTCATCCCCTCTCTGCACTCGTGGTTCTGCACTGATCGCCACCCTTGACTCCTGCCTCCCATCTCGGCGACCTTTCGCCCTCGCTCGCTCGCAGTGTCAACGACGTCACCGTCCGCTTCGGCCATCGTGCGCGCCGTCTTCAGCGTAAAGGGCCAATACGGTCTCATGCAAGTACCAGGCGATACCTTGCAGAATTACCCCCTTCAAGATACAATCTGACTTGTTTATTGTCCTCCCTCCTTGCAGCCTCGGTACGGTGCTTGGCTCGACGATGTGGCACTCGTTCCTCGCCGGTCCCGTGAGTTTACGCACACAACCATAGACCTTCGAGTCCCCCCACAACTCACCTTCCCCATCTTACCACGCCCTCCCCAGCTGGCCTACTCCCACCTCCCGCGCCAACAATTCGGCAACCTCCAATCCAAACTGTTCCCCCCCTTCTTCGCCCTCCAATCCGCCGGATCCTTGGCCTTGTTGGGACTCTACAAGAGAGCAGGCCATGTCCTTTCACGACATGATTCGACGAGTTGGCTTCTCAGTGGGATGAGTGTGGCGGGTTTGTTGAACTTGTTGTTGGTGGGACCTTGGACGACGGGTGAGTAAGGTGAAAACATGGATCTGGCCGGGGGAGATGATGAATCTGATCGTGTCGGGAAGTCTGCTCTCACAGCTATCATGTTCCGTCGTCATCGCGTCGAACGTCTCGAAAACACGACCTACTCTGCACCTGACCCTTCCGTAAGTACATATCCTCCTCCAATCCCTCCGATCTTTTACGGCTTGAAAACCTTGGCCAAATGCCCGCCCGCCCTCTGACAAGTTTTCTCTCCTGCCCCTTGCACAGTCCAAGATGAAGTCGCTCAACAGGCGCTTCGCGATCGCGCATTCCGTCTCATCCCTACTCAACCTCGGGTTCGTGTTCGCCGTCGTTGGGCATGCGGCTTGGATCGCTCAGAATGGGCTCACGATGGTGTAACCGAGAAAGCCCCGATCGAACGCTGGATTGAGAGGAGGAGTAAGTGGGGGGAGGCCTTTTCATTCCTTGAAAAATGGCAGTCCGAGGAGGCTAGTAACGTTATTGAGATTCTATTGTACACGCTGACAAGCAATGATGTAACCGCACTGCTTGAAGACCTCTGACTGTCTGGTGGCGCGTATTCCCAGCAAAGCAATCCGACGCTCGAAAGAGAAAGGGGAGAGTTCCCTTCTGGCACGTTTGCTTTCTCAATTGATCATGTCAACAATGGGATCTACCGAACGTTCTTCCTCCTCGTTTCGCCTCATCCTACTCTGAATCTCTGCAGTTCCGAGTCGACTGATCTCACATCATCCCCTTGCCCCTCCTCTCCCAATCCCTCATCCCCCTCATCCCCCCCATCCCCGACCCAACCCTCTGTTTCAACGCGCCTCGCATTCCCAAGAACCTCTCCGACGAGGCTCCGACATTCTTTCTCATCTGCCCGCTCACTGTAAGTGACGAAGAAGGAACGGGAGGTAATCCGATCGCGGTCCCTTTGGCGATTTCCAACTCGGCCCATTCGCGCATGGTGAGCCCATCGGTACGGATGACGGTGCCGATCGACATGAAGAAGCCGAAACTAGATCATCAAAAGAGAAAAGTCAACTTGGCGGTCGGGAATCATCGGGGGTTTCTTTTTGTTGGATCCATAGCCCCGCAGCGGGTTTCAATTTGGAAGGTGGTTCACTTACGTCGCTGCGGAACTCAACATGTACGTCGACAGACTGGGCAAGAAACCTCTCGGTCCTGCGCCGTTGCGAAGGATCGCGAACGATCCGAACAAAAACCCGATGGTGAGGCCGACCCTGTTATGAAAGAGGAGGAGGAGGAGGTTAGTCAGGTGAGATCGGGTAGTGAAGGGGAGGGACGGAGAGGGACGAAGATGCGTACATGGTTCCCATTGTGGCTCCCATCTTGACTATGTAGGGGAAGGCATCGTCAGTGGGTGGAGTTTGTCGTAGTATGAACAGAAGTCCGCGGGGAAGTGCCGCATGCCAAGTGGGGATGAGGGGGGAAACTCCGTCATGGCGAAAGAGAACGTACGCTTGGACCAGACAGAGGGCTCTTCAGCTCCTGGAGGAAGCGCTTTAGGAGGAGGAGGCATCGTCAAGGTTCGAGGTCGTGGGAAGGGCGGGTGCGATGGACGATAAAGTTGGCGTGTGGGGCGGCAGAGAAAGGAACGAAAGGAAAAACGGAGCCGCTCAGATCTTTTTGATGACTATTAGCACCGTCTGTAACACCACGGGCTGGATTTGTAAATAAGAGCTTCGCACCAGTTTGACTCGCACCACGTCAGCCCCACTCTGAACTCACTTTCAACTCATACACCCCGACTGGCTCTACGGGTACGATGCCTCATCCGACCCAGCAGTAATCAGTACCAACTGGACGCACACCGTCATTGCAAAGGTGCATGTGGCGCCGTCACTTGCTCATCACCACCTCCAGTGTCCGTCTCTGCCGTTGCACGTCCACTCGTCAACTCCTAGCTCCAGTTTCATCCCCACCACCAACACCCCTTTATCCTCAGTTCCGCATGTCATCCTCCATCTGTTCACCCCCTCCACATGTCCCCTCCGCCTCCACCTCTTCGAACGCCGTGATCCAGCTCACGCCAGACGAAGCGCACCTGTGTTCCCTACTCGTCTCATGCGCCGACTGGGTTGACTCGAACCCCCATCTCGTCGATGCGCTGCGTCTCAAGGACCTCTCCACGGGGCAATGGATTGGCAAGACGAGGGGGGACGAACCTGTTGAATTGAGAATCGCTGGTGGTTGGGTTAGAGATAAGGTTCGTCTTTGGACTTGAGGCAGGGTTTTCTTAAAAAAAGAATCGAACAATTGACCCCTTTTTCCCGCCTCACTTTAGCTCCTGGGCCTCACATCGGATGATATCGACGTGTCGACGTCACCTGATCCTATCACGGGGCTGAAATTTGCAACCTTGTTCGAGCAATACCTCGCTTCGATCGGTCAACGCGATTTGGTATGTCTTCTCGGATACCGATCCCAAGATCTCGCCAGACCATTGAGCGCTCCCTCGTATTTCTCAGATGGGTCGTCTAACCAAGATCGAGGCCAAGCCCGAACAATCGAAACATTTGGAAACTGCGACGGCCAAAGTCTGTGGCTTGTCCGTCGACTGGGTTCAACAGAGAGGGCAGGAGGTCTACACCCGAGGCAGCAGGATACCGACTGTGGTAAGTTGCGTCTGTCCATTCCAACGTTAGCAGGGTCGCATAACTCACATTTGTTACAACCGTACACGCGTGTACAGGAGTTCGGTACCCCACTCGAGGATGCCGAACGCCGCGACCTGACCATCAACGCGCTCTTCTACAACCTGCGCACCCAACAAGTTGAAGACCAAACCCAAAAAGGCCTCGCCGACCTCGGCCTAGTCCCAGGCCAGCCCAAACGCATCCGAACGCCTCTTGAATCCTTTCGAACGTTCCATGATGATCCTTTGAGGGTGATCAGGGCCGTCCGATTCGCGGCGAGGTTTGGGGACACATTCGAGCTGGATACGGCCTTGGTCGAGGCCATCAAAAGGGATGAGATTAGGGCGGCTTTGAGGGATCCGAAGAAGATTAGTCGCGAGAGGGTCGGGATCGAGTTGGATAAGATGCTGATGGGTCAGTACCGGAATCAAAAAGGTCTGCTCGTCTAGCTACGTTTCTGACCCATCCCCTTCCCTTACGTGCGTCGTTCAGGCAAAGACCCACATCTCGCCATCAAGTTGATCATGTCACTTGACCTGCACGAGCTCATCTTTTACTACGACACGTCGGTGATCCCTAGATCGACCTCTTCCGAACCTCAGCTCCCTCTCAACTCTGTGATCGAAGCCTCCTCAACCCTCACAACTTTGCTCGACCCTTCCTTCTCCTCCGCTTTACACCCCTTACTACGCCTCCAAGTCGTACCCCTCGACCCAACCCTTATCAACCCACACTTCCCCACCCCCACCCCACCAACCTCTCCCCCCTCCCCACCCCTAGACCACTTCCCCATCTACCCGCACACCAAACGTCGCCTCTACCTCGCCTGCGCCCTCGTGCCTTTCACCTCCCAACACCTCACCGACACCAAAGGCAAGACCCTTTCCGTCGCCGAAAAAATCGTTCGCGATGGTCTCAAATGGTCATCGAACGATGCGCTATGGGTTCGGAAAGTGATGGAAGCGCAGGAACCTATCCGGGAGATGGTAGAACGATCGGAAGGGGATTGGAAGAGGGAGCAAGTGGGTTTATTGTTGAGGGGTTCGAACGTCGATGATCGAGGTCATACGAGGTGGAACGTCTCACTTCTCTGGTCCTTGGTTTACGAATTCACCAAGTTCCGATGCGCTCATCCGGAATGGTCGAAAGAACAAAAGTATGAAAGTTTGCGTTCGTTGATCACGAGATACAATGCCTTCGTCGTTCACATCCTTGAATCGGGTCTCGATACTCAAGCTTTCGAACCCCCCATCTTGGACGGCAAAACTGTCAATGCGCTTTTACCCCAATCCAAGAACTCCCCCGCGATGGTCAAGATCCTCGAAATGGTCGTCAAGCGACAATTGACCTATCCCGAGGCGACGGGGGAAGAAATTTCACGATGGTTGACGGAGGATCAGGAGGCGCAGGAAGAGGTAGAGAGGGCGTTGAAGAGTTTTGAGAAGAAGAGGGTCGTGAAGAAGAAAGGGGCCAAGTGAGGGAAAACGTGTTTTGCTATCACAACTCGCATATTTCGCAGCATGTGAAGTGAAGGCGAGAGTAAAAAGAGAAATGTCCTTGGGATTGCGAGTGCAGCATTGATCATCAGAAAAGAGGAGAGGTCGAGAAATGATATACTAAAGGGTACGGCTGGGGAAAGAGAGCTACTAGACAATACACTACGGATGACACAAATAGACAGAACAGGCTATTATAACGTGATTGGCGACAGGAGCCAGAAGAGAAAGGCGTAGGGCAGGAAGGAGAAAATCACCTTAGTACTCGCGACGCGACCGACTATCATTGTATCATCGAACGAGCTTGAATTCCCCGGCGGTGGCAGTAAGGACGTAGAGCTCGTAACGGGAGATGAAGAAGTTGGCGAGCGAGCTGTACCAAAACGAGGTATAGGCGAACTTCCATGACGTCTCACGCGAGACCGAAGGCCAGTCGTCCTCAATCTGTTCGCGCAGCTTGAGGAACTCGGCCGTACGGTCCGTCAGAATCGCCTTGACGCCCCATTTGGTCGCTTCGATCATCTCGCGGCGCTCGTTGACGGTCCAGACGTCTGCATGAAAGAGGAAGAGGACAAGAGTCAGTGAGTCATCCAAGGTCCAATATGTACCAATGCCATGCCGACTCACAGAGATCCTTGCCGGCGGCCTTGCATTCGCGTCGGAACGCCTCGCCGTCTCCACCGACCAAACAAGAAAAGTTCATTGAAAAGGACGAGCACGCCTCCCAAAAGTACTTGCGCGCCAAGCCGGGGCTCAACCCAATATGGGCTCGCTTCATGTAAGGCAACAACCGCACGGCCGGCTCGACGTACTTGGGGTGCCACAGGCCGAGGACGAGGCGAGGGCCGAGCACGGTCTCGTAGTCGGGGTATTGGGCGATGATCTCATGCATGAGCTTGAAGAGGCGCTCGGGATCATTGTCAACCTTGACGTCAATGTTGAGGAAGACGGATCGGTTATCGGGTCGCATCAACAACTCGATCGTCTCTCGGAACGTGGGGATCTAGAGGCGGGGGCAAGTTCTTCGTCAGTCACTGAAACCCATAGTGGCGCGCGCGCGGCTCGGCTCACGCGCCGACCGCCGACTCCCAAGACCGACCCACTTTTTGCTGAGGCGACTTGTTGGTCACAAGCTTGTCCAGGACGCCGTAGTACTTTTGCGTTTGAATGCGACCGGTTCCGTTCGTGGTGCGGTCTGTTGGAATGAAAATGGACACGCAGGCGCATGGGTATGCATCCTCCAAAGAGAGGGGGGGGGGAGCAGACGAGGGGCTTATGTCCTCGACGAACCAAGATGGGGGTCATGAAACATGACAATCTCCGAGTCTTCGGTGATGTGAACATCTGTGGGGGGGCAAGCCAAATGAAAAGAGCGCGCGATCAATTGCGAAAGATGCCGAAGAAGGGAAGGGGCGAGGGTCAGCTCATGTGATCTCCAGACAAATACGGTCCAGGCGCGGCGTGGAATCCGACAGGGACGGATGATCGTCAGGGGCGCGCGCGCGGGACATGGAGGCCCAGGTCACGCGGCCGCCAGACCATGGATCAATGAACCACACCGCCTCGCGCATCCCAGGACGGAAAAGTCGCCCAAGTAGCGCAGTGTAGTGCAGTCCGTTCGGCCTCGTCATCGCAATGGACTTGTCCCACCCGTCGCGACCGACCCAGGCGTGTTCGGCGAGATGAGAGCCGGGCCCGGGGCTGACAACCACCGCTCCAAGCCGGAGTCCCCGAGTCGCGACTTACCTGACTCAATACCCTCGGCGCCATCTCGGATCGCCGCCTCAAAGCTGTCGACATGGTGCAAATTGATGCGCAAGTCAGGACGCGTCCCCATCAATGAGAGTAAGTTTAGTGCCACGTACCTGGCCAAAGTGTTCTCGGGGAACGCCGCAGAGGCCTGCAAAACCCGAAATAGAAACGTGGAAAGGGCGAGGGCAGGGGGGCACGTGTTGCGAGAGGGCGCGCGCGCGGGAACAAGCTTGCGTCGTCAGCTTGCGAGCCCGTGTCGGCGATGGGACGACACGCGACTGAGATCACACTTACACCTCGGTGACCCCAGCATGAGGGAAGTTGGCCTTCGTAGCTGCCCTTCTTGATCAAGGGCGGCTTGACGGGAGCGCGGACAGTGGCGGTGGCCATGGTCGTCGGACGAACGAGTCGAGTAGTGCTGCTCGGCGTGCGATAGTGAGAGCGAGCTCGAGCTCGATATCGGGTGGTGGCGCGGGCAGCGATCGCACCAGAGACGGGGGCCAACGTGAAGTGAAGAAGATGACAGTCGACCAATAGAGTTAGACAGGTAAGACGCGTTGTGTGTAAAGCTGGGAGGGGACAAAGGCGGTGTTGCGAGAGTGGTGAGGAGAAAGAAGAGTGCGGCACGGCTGCCGAGCTCCAATGCGATGAACGTTTCATCAAAGCAGCAGCAGCGCTCCAAATAGCGCCGCCGCGCCTGGCCGTCCGGAGCCGAGCTCAGCCGAGAGAAAACGCCTCGCCCGACGGAATTAAAACTGAAGTGGGTCTCACAATCGCCGAGTCAAGCTTTATCGGCCTCGAGCGACATAGTGTCTCCTGTTCTAGTTTCCACCAAGTAGCATAGTCAGTCTACTTGCGTCAAGAACGTGCCCCCGTGCTCACGCGTTACGTTGTGTAAAGCTGAGGTCGGTGGCGCACCCCCACACGTGCGTCGTTCCGCGGCGATGTCTCAGCATGTGATCCGTTCGCGTGCCCTCGTGTCTCAAGGCTAGAAATTGTGCGGTCACCACCAGCAGCACGATCAAGATTATGCATTGCACTACTGGGGGGCTATGGCGTAACGCCTCACATTCGCCCTTCCCTCGCGAAGTACGCCGACGCCGAGTCGCTGACCGCCGGCTCGGCCGACTGCCACCACTCGACGTATCCTCCCGAGCCGACGACCCCGGGCCATGAGCCCCTGAGTTCAGGAGCATGCCTCGAAGACTCGAAGATGGAGGAGCTCATGTTTGACACGTGCCACTCTTGGCGAGGTGTATCGGAACGTGTCAGAAGTGTCTAAGGAACACAGGCATTCTGGTCCTTTTCGTTGCCCTTGATGACTGCAGTGAGGTCGACCCAGCTGACTCCGGGTCCGAAGTGTAGGACTGGATTGGTCAGCATGCGACTCGTGGCCGAGGGCCAAGTGGAGGCTGGAAGGGCTGCTGCCAGAGGGCCGGGTCGACGACACCCGCAGAGCGCGCACTTCTCGCCTTCCTTGAGTCCTCATCGATTGCTCTGTTGCTCGGGACCCCCACACTGCCGTTCCACAAGCACCTCTCAACAATACTATTTACAGCTCCAAAAAGTTTCGCCACCATGGTCAAAGTTCTCATCAATGGCACCGTCATCGCCGAGAGTGACAAGACGACGACGGCCGATGGTAACCATGTCAGTGTGGGGCGTCATTGCGGGCTTTATTGCTGACCAAGCATCGTATCGGAACGCGTCGCGGAGCCAAACTGACCACTTGAAACCGATTTATTGACCTTTAAACTTTACTCCCAACAGTACTTGTAAGTTCCCATAGGCTTCAAAGCGCTTCACAACCCTGCCACTGAAAGAATTGATGTGGGGCTCCATACTCATCTGAGCCCGATCTTTCCCACCGTCATATCACAGCCCTCGCGAGGCGCTCAAGCAAGAGTACTTCAAGCCCTCCGCAAAGAGTCTACACACCACTTGTCCTTGGAAGGGTAAGGCGTCGTATTGGGACATAGACGTCGGTGATGGCAAGGTCTTGAGCGATGCGGCGTGGTACTACCCCAAGGCCATCACCGACCGTGCCAAGGATTTAGAGGGTCGTACGGCATTCTACAAGAACAAGGTGCAGATTGTCGAGTAAGGCGATGTACTTTTCGTAGCGATCATCTGCAGCCCAACAATTCTGAACTATAGTGCCCGTCAATGATTGAGCCTGGTCCAAAGTCAAAAGCAGAATGTCAGGGGGCACCAAGCACAGAACTAATCTACACGAAGGGTAATCTCGTCGTTATTAGACCAAATCGGACTCCAAATGACACGAATACGTATCCGGAACACTAAGATGAATGGCGCATGCTCGGTCAATTACTGCGACTCCTTCGACTCCTCGTTCTTCTTCGCGTGCTCCTCCTCCAGCTCCTTTTGTTTCTCCGTCGCGTGCTCCGCGATCCTCTTCTCCTCGAGCTTGAGACCTCGTTCGAAAGCCCTCTGGATGAGGGCAACTCCTCTTTCCGTCCTCTCGTCCTCGGTCATGTCCTCGACCTTCTTCCCTTCTCCGGGCAGCTTATCCGTCAACTTGCGCCGGTGTTTCCTGCCCCTATCCTCCTCATCATACTCCGAATGGGAATCCGAAGAAGACGAGTCCTCATCCTGCTTCTTTTCCATTTCCACGCGTTGGTTCTGCACCAGTTTCTCCTCCTTCTCCCTCTCCTCCTTCTTCTCCTCTTCCTCCGTCTTGCCCATCCCCAACCCAGCCTTGATCTTATCCTTGAGCGAGGCCTTCTTCTTCGAGAACTTGCCGTACTTCTCTAACGCCCGGATCGTAATGACGCTCTTGGAGATGGAAACGGAGCTCATATCGACGTTGCTCTCTTCGAGGCTCCGAACGAAGGCTTTGAAATGCATCGTCCCAGCTCGGTAGTGGCCCGATAGAGGGGAGAGACTGGTCAGGCTGCCGTTGTCGACTTTGATCAAACCGGCCGACATGACGCGCGCGCCGTAGAGGATCGACGAGTGTTGCAGTTTGCCAGTGACCTTAAGACTGACGTACAGGTTGCCCTGGAGGATGGGAAAAATAGATTATGTGTTAGCATGGACACGCGCGACGGACTCCGTCCCAACAGGTCCCATCACGAGAGCTTGCCTTGAGATCGGCAACATATAGCCACCTAGAAGAACCCATATGGGAGAAATGTTTTGAGAGTTTGGTAAATGCGTCCACGTCTGGTCGGGTGCTAGGTCTTTTTTCGAGGAGGAGGAAAGGGAAAGGGAAATTAGCTTACGTGTTCTTGCTGACTGTCTTGCGCAACATTTGGTCCGCCACCGCTCGCGGGCTGGTATAGTAAGAGACTCGCGCTTTGAACTCCTGGACGCCTTTGCCCGAGCCGGCCGTTCCCCCCTGTAAGAGAATCGAGTGTCTAGGATTAGCTGTTGCGTGAACGGGATATATACAAGAGAAGCGCGGACCGACCTTGTCATCGTAGGGCTGAGCACCCTCAAAGATCTCCTCCGCTTCGGAGCTCGAGCTCGAGCTCGAACTCGACGAGCTGCTATCGACCTCTTTGCCGCCGTTGTCCCGGATCTTTCTCCTCTTCTCCTTCGCCACCTTCTCCTTCTCCTCATATTCCTCCTTTGAGATCTTGACGATGCCCGTCTCGGGTCCACCGTCCTTGTGGAACTTGCTCGTGTCGACGGGTTCGTCGTTCCGAGCCCAGACCAACTTGCCCTCGTCCGTGACGTGGACAAGATAGTTCTTGCGTGTCTCTGCGGTCAGGTACGTAATCCTTTCCTTCTCAAGTCGTGCCCGAGGGCATTGCTCCAGATCGAGCTCTTTGCCCGGTCCTTCGTCGAGCCACTTGAAAAAGTTCATGGGCGAGTCACTCTCGTTCCATGCTTTGTGGTACCACTGTATGCGCGTACGTCAACCGGTCAGATCGTGTTCTTCACACAAGCTGGGAGCTGGACTGGTCCCTACCTTGAGATTGGTCCCGTACCGATGCTTGGCGTCGACCATCTCGAGCCAGTACTGCGCCTGCATCTGCTGACTAATTTCTCGCTCCTCCCTGATCCGCTTGCGCTCTTTCTTGTTCTGAGAATGCCGCAAATGCAGTCGAAAAGATGAGTGTATGATCCATAATATGGACATGTAGCGAGTGAACTAACCCTCCCAAAGCGCTTCATCTCTTCCGCTTCGGTCAACTCGAGAGCCCCCTTCTTCGCATGCTGGCCTTCGGACAACTTGGCGGCATAGACTTCGGACCGCTTCCATCGCGAGGCTGTGCAAGACATGATCAGTATAAGCATCCCTGCAAGCTACTAGACTCAGAAGTTCATGCCATAACAGAAGCGGCACTCACTCGCATCGTTCACACCATGGTCTTGCTCCTTGCCGGCGCCGGATAGCTTCCTGGCTCGCATGCCTTCAGTCCATCGTTCCGAGCTCGTTAGGTTGAGCGGTCGACCAGCCCTGTCAGCAGTAGTAATGACGTGAGTATATGCGTGCAAGATAATCCGTGACTTGCGATTGAATCGGAATCAACCCGCAGCCCGTGGCACGAGCTTTGTCGAGTCGTGGAGATCGAACGGCTCAAAATACAATGGTGGGCTCTTATCATGTGACCCCAGCCACAAAAGCACGGGACTGCCCCCCAGAACACCACCCCAACCGAGCTCGAACAATCCTCAGCCCAAAAGTACCTATACCGATTTTGCAACACCTTGGTCGCTCTCTCCCTCTCCTGACCATCGCCCTCGGCCTGTTGTTCAAGCTGCTTGCGTCGGTCCGCGACTCGTTGTTCGACTTCCGAGGCCGCTTTACGAATGTCGGCGATCGAGGCGTGGGCGTAGTCGAACGGCGCCTTGCCGGGGACGGGGTCCTCGGTTGGCATTGATTGGTATAGAACCTAGTCTCAGTATTCTGGGTTGAACCGAGATGTTGTGGGATCTCGTTCGAAAGTGAGAGCAGATGAAGGAGGGCAAAGGGCAAAAGAAGGACGTCAGTTGAAAGGAGAGCTTCTTCTTTCCCTTCGTGCATGACGTTGCTAGTCTGCCCGCCTCGGGCCTCGGGGCTTCGGCCGGGCGGTGCCGCAAGAGGATGCGCCAATAATAGCCATTTGAACTAGGGGATGATCGAGCCTGGTCGCGCCTTGTCGCTGCGCGTGCAGACTAGAAATACTCCACCAGAGGACCGGGGTATACGTTTGCAACACTGATTCTGAAACTCCAACTTAATTCAGATGTGACGTGGACTAGGTTCGGCCAAAGCAGGTAGGCCATCTTGTTCGAAGGCGAACTCTACCCAAACACCCGGGAAAAGTCTGCCTCTCCCTTCATCACTTTCTCTCACTTACTCTCGCCCAACTTGCCCTGCTCCACAATCTCCCCCTTCAATTCTTTGACGACTTCCTGCGCCAACTCCTTGATTCTCTCCAAGTCCTTCGAAATCAAACTCACATCCACCCCTTTATCAAACTTGGGATAACTGCCAACCCTCACGCCTTCCTTCCTCACTCGTTCATGCAAGGACGTCAAGAAAGGCGCGATGGAACTTTCGGGCATGAAGGTATGGATCAAGAGACGATAAGACTTCTCCGACGAGGGAGGGAGGTTGATGTAGCGTGATCCTAGGCCCGTGAGGAGACGTTCGAAGAGCATCGGCACGCCGGGGAGTATGCAGACTCGTCCAGCGACACGGACCACGGGAACCCAGAGCTCTTTGTCGACGAAGAGAACTTCGACGGACGTTTTGGATGTCGGCACGGGGAATAAGGCCATGCGGTTGCGAGCGGTCTTTTGTTCTGTGGGACAGGGGAGGACAAGGACTCCGGTGAGCACAGTGGAGATTACTCTGAGGATGATAACGGTCGGCTCGTAGATGGCATGCATACCTTCGGTTTGCTCGTCGATGTTGTAGCGGCGCTTGGATAGTGACACCATTCGTGTCTTGGTCTCTTCGTCGTACTGCAGCGTCGTATCAAAGGCTTTTGCGATCTGGAAGGAGTCCAGCGCTAAGTCTCAGCATCCAGGAACCTGCAGGCCGCTTTATTCAGCGAGCTCACCGATTCATAAGTGATATCATCATGCGTCGGCCCGATCCCACCACTGGTGATGACGAGGTCGTAAGCGCTCGACATGCGCCGAACCGCCTCGACGATCTCCTGCTCGTCATCGGCGATGACCTCGATCTTTTTGAGGTCGATCGCGAGGTCGAATAGAAACTTGGCGAGGAAGTTGGAATTGCTGTCTTTGGTTTTACCTGTGGTGGTGGAGAAAGCGTGAGGTCATTGGTACGTACGTCCGAGGAGGTTTCGACCACCGGTCATCTAGGATGCCGATGTGGGGAATCTCGGCATCGAGGATGGCGTCATGGCAGTACGTACCGTTGAGAACCTCGTCGCCGATGATAAGACAGCCCGCCGTCTTGACATAGTCATCCCCACTCTTCTTGGGTGGGGCGGGGAAGATGTCGAAACGGTGCGACGTAGCCGACGAAGCCGACGAAGCGCTGCCCGAGGAAGCGGCGGCCGAGGAGGACATGTTGGATCGACGAGAGGGGAGAGGGGAAGGTGGTGCTGCTGCGAGGTGACGCGAGATGGAGGATAGACGGGCGAGGGCAAGAGCGGAAGCACGCCTTGGTAGCATTCAACGCAGTTTAAAAATTCCTTGTCGGTAGAGGTCAGGGGTCAGGGGCTGAAGTCGAGAGCGCACTACGGTCGATCGAGGCCGTCAGCTCTTCACGGCGCGCGAGAAGCATCTCTAGCATCGTCACCGGCTGACTGGCATGGCAGGCAGGCCGTTGGCTCGCCGTGGCTGGGCTCTGACCACACTCACGCTCGACTTTGACCTCGAGATCCTCCACGGGCAAGGACGACCATGTCGACCGCCAAGACATTGCGTGACTTCCAAGTCCAGGCGTTGACCTCTTTACTCTCGCTCAACAATCCATCGACAGCGAACCAAGCCTCGAGCAGCGCAGGAGGAGTTGGGGGTGCTGGCGGGGCAGCAGGCGCGGTCGTGGCCGGGTCGGGGGTGGTGCCAACGTGGAAGGTGTTGGTGATGGACAAGGTTGCGCAGGATATCGTCGCCACCAGTCTGAGGGTACAGGATCTCAGGGAACAGGGCGTGACGCTGCACATGTAGGTTGGGCACACACCTTCCGCCACGCGCCGTTCGGTGATAGGTGCTGGCTGGCGGGCTCGCTCTCACGTGTCACCCATGGCCACCGACACCATCCACACCGTACGGCGCGCCCTTTACGCACTCAACTCGACGCGAGGTCAGCTCGTACATGTTAATCCTGGGCCACTGGGGTGGCGGCTCGATGTTGTCAATGGGTCGTATATGGAAACCGAGTGGCCAATAGGATCACTGCCTCGTCGAGTGATTGACACGCGTCCAGTCAACCGGCGCTACCGGAATACATACAGCAAACCCTGGAGAAAGTATGAACTGATCGACTTGTACTCTGTACACAGGCAACTGCATGCCGAACGACCAGCACTCACGGACGTACCTGCCATCTACTTTGTCGCACCGACGCAGGCCAACATCCGCCGGATCGCACTCGACCTGCAAAAGGGACTGTACGCCTCGACCTATGTCAACTTTACTAGTGCACTTTCGCGGCCGCTGTTGGAAGAGTTTGCCGAGACTGTGGCAAGGGATGGAACGGTGGAGAATGTCGAGCAGGTAGGTTCTGCTAGCGCGACCGAGTGTTGCATCCGCTGCGCCGACCTCACCATTCTGTGATTGGTCGCGCAGATCTACGACCAACACCTCGATTACCTTGTCCTCTCTCCGAATCTCTTCTCTCTTGCCCCGTCTCTCGCCACCCCCACCTCGGCTTCGGCCTCGCTTGCGGCTCCCATGGTCGACTCGTCCCTCGAGAGGAGCACCTACGAAAAGCTCAATGACCCGAAAGCGGCGGAAACCGATATCGAAGAGGTCACCGATCGAATTGCGCGAGGTCTTTTCTCCGTGCTCGCCACAATGGGTGCGTATTCACTCTGTATTTAAAGAACTTCCATGGTACAAAATCGCTCATACATCCGTGATCATGTAGGTCAATTGCCGATCATTCGAGCACCGAGGGGAAATGCCGCCGAGATGATTGCACGCAAGTTGGACGCTCGGTTGCGAGATCACGTTGCAGGTGCTCGAGGTGGGAACGCCTTCTCGGGAGCAACGGGTGCAGGTGAAGGATTTTTCGGGCGGCCACGTGAGTTGCGCGACGGTTCAAAAAAGGTCAGGCTTTGCGCTGCTTGAGCTGATCGTCGTCTTGTTCGGCCCGCAGTTCTCGTGCTCATGGACCGAAACGTCGACCTCGTTCCCATGCTGTCTCATTCATGGACGTACCAAGCCCTCGTCAACGATGTGCTAGGCATGCGACTCAACCGCGTCTCGGTCGAAGCACCCGAATCCGGACGACTACAAAAGAAGCTCTACGACCTCGATGCCAAGGACTTTTTCTGGGCCAAGAACGCCGCCAGTCCTTTCCCTCAGGTCGCGGAGGAGATTGATCTGCAACTGAACAAGTAGGTTAATTCCCGGACCCTGTGTTGGGATTCAGTGGGGAAGAAGTGACTACTGACGATCCAACCGCGGCGCACGAATCTACAGATACAAAGCCGACACGAGTGACATCACACGATCCACGGGCGTCGGAGATATCAATGACCTTTCACAATTGTAGGTTGTCCTTCTCCTGGCGACACTAGTAATGCATCTTGCGGTCCGCTAACGTGAGGGTTATCGATCACAGGGACCTCTCCTCCAACGCGGCCAACCTTAAAGCCGCCATCACCGCCTTACCCGAGCTCACGGCTCGAAAACACACGCTCGACACACACATGAACATCGCCACGGCTTTGTTGCAGGGCATTAAGTCGCGAGGCTTGGACACGCTGTTCCAGATGGAGGAGAGCATCACTAAACAGGTAGGCCACGAATCGCGTAGCCCTTGCCCGGTGGTCCTCCTCGTACTAATCGGCTTTTACAACCCCTTTCTGACTACAGACAAAAGCCCAGATCCTCGAGGCGATCCGTGATCCGACAAAGGAAAACCCGGAGGACAAGCTGCGTTTGTTGTTGTGCTTCTACTTCTCGGCACCGGACAAGGCCGTCACGAAGGACGATCTGGCAGAGTACGAGCGAGCGCTGGCTCAGACGGGCGTAGATATGGGGCCGTGGGAATACGCGAAAAAGTCAGTCACGGTGCCTTAAATCTCGGCGATACAATTCTTGATAGCTCAAAGTAATTCTTCTGCCGCAGATTGCGCGATGTGATGCGCATGTCCAACCTCGGTGCGACCCCCGCTGCTCCCACGACAATGACCTCCGGCGGTGACCTGATGCGAGGCTTCTCGTCCCTCTCGAACCGACTGACCGATCGTCTTCGAGACGGTGGGATCGGTGGCGTCGGACTCGAAAACCTCATCTCGGGCGTAAAGAACTTCCTTCCCGCGAAGAAGGACTTCCCCGTCACTCGACTTGTCGAAGCGTTGATGGACCCACCTTCGGCTTCGACGCAGGCGTTGCAGGATACGGACGATTACCTCTTGTTCGATCCTCGTGCTGGGAGAGGGGCCAGACCTGGTGGAGCGTCAGCAGGGAGGGGACGTCAACCTTTCGGCGACGCGATCGTCTTCGTCGTTGGTGGAGGATCGTACGTTGAATATACGAACTTGACGGAATATGCGGCACGTTCAGCTCCTCCCGCTCCGGGGGGTGGAGCAATGGACAAGATGGGCGCACCGACAAGGAAGATCACGTACGGCGCGACCGAAATTGTGAACGCGTCCGAATTCTTGAAGAGTTTAGGTAATCTTGCTAGAGCCGGGTAGACGAAGAGGGGAACGACAGATGTGAAGTGACATGCCATCATTCTACTAGTCCTCTCGCGGCTGCCATGAAACAGAATCAACCATCAGGTGGTAAACAAGGTTGGCAAATTGCAGTGCAGACGGACGATAAGAGTAAATATAGCAACAAACACGAGTAGAGACGGGGGGTAACATCAAAACCACTAGGAACCAGGAATAGGAGGTATGTGGTAAGGGTAAGGGCTCGAAACGATTTAGCCAAGGACGGCTCTTGCGAGGAGGTCGACGTTTTCCTCGTAGCCTGTCGGGGAATGGTCCATGAAGACTGAAGGGAGATGAATATGCCCGCGGAGGGTCAACTCTGATCCGGCCGGTCTACTTATAACGAAGATGAGGAGACTTACGCGTCTTGCCAAACACGGGTTCGGCGAACCGTTTCTCGACGTTGTCGACCGCGCGCAGCAGGATGCGGCGTCCTTCGCGTCGAGCGTATTGGCCTGGCCTTGATTCGGAGGAGATGAAGACGGTGTAGTTCTCCACCACAAACACATTGCCTGCGTGGGATGATCGAAGACGCGGCTGTCAGTAAAGCGAAGAGAACCAATTGCTCCATTCGGAAACTCACCGGGCGGATATAACTTGTCATTATCGTTATCAGCGCGCAACGTGCGCATGACGGACCACAAGTAATCATTGACGACTACATCTTCAGGGTTCTCCGACTCTTGCAACAACGTCGGATCACAATACGCCGGATCAAGGGCGCGGTTCTTGCCCCTGCCCGCACTGATCTCCGCTTTGGTCAGAGCAACCAAGCGGGCTTCGTCCGAGACGTCGTGCAGCGAAGGGATCTCTTTCTCCGACCCACCCGGTAAGCCTCGGTAAAGTCGTTCCGACGTCGCGAGTGCGATTTTGCGTTGGTAAATCCCACACACTCGACCTATGATCTCGCGCGTCGTCCCTGTCCCTCCATCTTCATGCAAGTTCATCGCCATCGTCTTCAAGTCACGCAAGGTACCGATCGAGAGCGTCGGGACTACATCGTTGTTGTGCGTGGTTGAGGTGACCAAACCTTGGCAATAGCGACCCAAGTCGGGGGAGGCGACGCAAGGGGGGCCAAAGACGTAACAATGGATCGGTCGACCGGCGGGAAGACCTGAAGCATACGACGTGACGAAGGGCGTATGAATCGGAGGGTGGCGACCGATGTCGACGGGGCGGCGATTGCGCTCGAAGACGGTCGAGGGTGTGGACCACAACAACGAGAGGAGGGATGACACGCCACCACCGAGACTGTGACCATCACGCAATATCTCAGCAGCAGTTTCCAAGACCCTGAAACTGTAGTGCGGCTCACCTGTGGCCGGTAAGTACCAAGCCGTAAGAAGGATACTGCTCAAGCGCCTCCTTGATCGTCTTGTGCACCAACCCACGCTGCAATCGCGTCGCAGCGTGCCACATCCCCGCATGTACTTGATACAAGGCCATGGGATCGCCATCGGGAACATGTATCTGCTCATAAGAGCACACAAGATCGACGAGCACGTCGGACAGGCCGAGCGATCCGCGACAACTGAGCACGATCGCCTTCATCTCGTGATCGACGGCGAGGTAGGTAACGATGGGCGAGATCCGGTGGTTGTCAAAGATGCCACCGCCAGGTGTTGTATACGAGTCAAGCAAGATATCATCGACGGGGATGCCAACATGGTGCGCAAAGGCATGACTGTTGGCATGGCTTTTAGTATTGGGGAACGAAAAGTCGAGACCGCGGGATTTGCCGAGCCCAAGAATGCGCAAGAAGGCTTGCCCGTACGCAGCTGACGAGTATCGCATGAAGCGTTGCAAGTTCGCGACGAGGTGTTGGCGAGGAAAATTTGACGCCTTGGGTTCAGGTTCCTCCATCGGCGTCGCTTGCGAGTGCTTGCACGTCGTGACGATTGAGACCATCGATTCGGCGCGTCGCAGCTTGGGGACGGGGGCTGAGCTGGTCGAGATTTGAGTCGGCATCTGAGCCCCTGTCAGGTTCAGAGGCTCGAGAGGGGCTTTCGAACCTCTCCGCGAGGTGATAGCCAGATCCGAGATCGATGGCCTCCTAGACGACGCAAAGGAAGCAGTAGGAGACCTCGTGTCGTTGATTTGAGCCAAAGGTGTCATGCCAGACATCCTAGGCGGTGTCGACGGCAGTCTCGACACTTGCTCGGTAGACCCGGCAGAGTTCGTCGACTCCCTCGACACCGTTTGGGAGCTCCGACTTGACACGGACGGGGACGACGAAGAGACGTTCTCGACCGAGGGGTTGCGCTTGAGCGCCTTCCCTAACGCCTTCAATATCCGACCAGGGCTCTTGCGACTCGCAGCAGAATCAGGCGAACAGGGCTCCTCGATCTCGCTGCTCACCGCAATACGTCTTGGACGAGGTGTGCTCTCACCCGACGACGGAGTCGATGTCGAGGTTGTCGTGACCGTCTCGTTGCGATCGACTCGACGAAAGGTACGTTTACGTTGCGTGAACTTGCTCGTCATCGTTCGGAACACGACTTGTAGTTTGGCGTTACGAGAGCCCTCCCCCGAGGGACCGGCCGCGACCGATTCCTCGGGCCCAAAGACATCGTCGGGCTGCTGCTTGGGTGACTGTTTGCCGACGTCGACCCACTCATCACTCGAGTTACCAGGACTGGGATCTCCCGCGTCGTCCATGGATACATCACCTTCCTCGACGTCCGAAGCCTGCGGCACGGCGATCTGAAAGATTGAAGACAAGGGTCGTGTACGCGGTGCGGTGCTCTTCGAGAGCGTACGGGTAGAGTAGCCGTCCCCTCCCATCGTCGACGCAGTCGCCCTGACGGTCGTCGTAGTGGTCGTCGTCGTCTCGGTCACTTCAACCTCATAGTGCGACCCCATAGAAGAGGTGACGATCGTCTTGCCCGCGGCGGAATGCTTCAACTCCTCGAGCGCCGCACTAACCTCGGGCGGCAACTTGACGAGGGCATCGTCTGCATGAACTTGATCTGACCCAAACGCCATCTGATCCTGATCGAGACCACACAACTCGTTCAACTCCTCGACGATCTCCGTCTCCTCTTCCCTCTCTTCCCTCTCGTTCCGCTGCACATCGATCTCCTCGTAACCAATAGATTTGGTCCGACTTCTCATCAACCTCGGACTAGTCGACCCGAGCAGACTACCGTGCGGGTCCCGTCTAAACTCTTGAGCCACGAGCTCGATACTCGAAGCCCTCGATCGTCGATGTTCGCGGACGTAGTGATCCTCCAACGCGGGTGCCGAGGAAGGCTCGTCGGCAGACCCTTGCGTTGTTGTAGGAAAGGGAACGTACCCCGTGATCGTTTCTTCACCTTCGGCAACGACGGTGCAATCGTACACGACGCGCATCCTCATCTCCTTGGCCGTGCGCTTGCTCGTGGCGGCCTGTTCAAACCGGACGAAACGAAACATGAATACCACAGAAAACAATGTACGCAACAGATGGATTCACATGTTAGACTCACTTGTAAACACACAAAAGCTGTCAGCGTCTTGGTCAACAATGTCAAAGTCGAGATGACCCCATCATCAATGATCTTGAAATTCGGATCCTCCGCCATCTCCGTCCTCACGAGCGCAATGATGGCCGACAAAGCTCGCGACGTCTCGCCTGAACCAAGAAGGGAATCGAGCATGCGGACTGATTCTTCGGCGGTCGCGAACGCGAGCGAAATCGTTGACATGGTTAGGGAGAGGCCGGCGAGGGAGAAGAGCTCGGCTAGGGTGAAGGTGTGGTTGATCTGTGCGCGAAAGGGGGTGCAAGCTGAGTACGATGACGAGTTGCATAACGTTCATCGACGATACTGACAACATAAATTCCGAGATTTGTATATCGATCGAGTAGGCCGAGAGAGAGACCGAGATCCCGTTCCCCCTGAGCATTCCTGCCATCCCAATCGAGACCCTTGGCGACATAGTGCAACGTCCTCGCGCTCGCAACAGCACTAATCAGAGCCCTCCTCGTCAATCCCAGGCCCGCCGTGGTCCCCTGTCGAATACTCTCAAGGATTGCCTCGATGAACAGAGCGGCCGAACGGATCGATACCCTCGAACAGACCGAGATGGCCGAGATGAGATGCGCGAGAGAACTCGGTAGCAAGGTCGGACCGTGGGTTAGTCGAGCCAAGATTTCAGACTGGATGAGCAACGAAGGCGGGGCATCGAGGGGAAGATTATCCATCGCTGCTGAGACGGATCTTCTCCTGCTTCCTGTCATGATTGAATTAGATGATGAGGAAGAAGATGAGAAAGGACAAGGGCCGAGCGCATTGGCGGCGGTCATGGCGAACGAATCGGTCCGAGTGCGCGGGGTCGAACTAGGGGTCGGATCGCCCGTGGTTGCGTCGGCGCTGCTCAAGCTGCTCGGGAACATGACGGAGCTGGAGCCTTCACGCGCGTGTTCGCGATCGACCGGGGGTGTGAAGTAGATGAATAAGGTGGAGTGAGGTGTGGGGCGTAATCTTGTCAGTCTTGAACACTCCCGATGCTGCGCCCCGTGGCGTCAAGTTGTGGACGCGGTCCACGGTTCAGTACGTTCCGTCGCCGCGGCGGCGGCTCCTCGTGATCTCGTCGCGTCGAGGCGAAGCGAAACGGAGCGTCGGGCGTCTGAGGCGAGGCTTGCAAATGACGAAGACGTGGCGAGTCGACGACGAAGTGGGCCCTTACTGTGGTTCAATAGGTGACCTAAGACCGGTAACGGTGCATGAAGGATGGACCCTTCCACCCCAACGGCGAGGGTCAGGCACCAAAAAGTCACACGTCGACCCCACAGTCGAGAGGAGTGGCCGACGACGCCTGTTTCACGCGCCTTCGCTCCACAATCGTCGGCGGCCGAGGCCCGAGCTGCCGAGGAATCTAGTGCGATAAGCGCGACGCGGGCAAGACCCAACCGATGCACCGAGAGACGATGACCAGAAAAACGGAGAAATTTTGTCTAGCTTGAATACAAGCAAAATGTGTAGAACGGACGCTCAAAAGAGAGGAAGCACGAACTTGATTCGGGTCGATCGAGCGAGCTTTGCAGGCGGCGGGGCCCAGCCAATTCATGCTCTGGGAGGCGCCTGGACCCAGCTCTCGCGACTGCCGCGTTCCCACAACGTTTATCCATTGCAGATCCAGAGCACACACCGTGGGGTCAAGCCCGATAGCCATCGGATCCGAGGGAGAGTTTCGACACGTGTTAGGTTGTATAGTCGTACTGCTTCCCCCCGATTCTACTTTGTCTTGCCCCCGTCACCTTTTGACCATCGTGGTACCAAGCCAGGAATTTTCGATTCCGACATGCCCTCCGAGAAGTGCTTGCCCCGAGATGATTGATTGTTCATCATGGCATTGACCAAGTACATGGGCGTCGAAATTGAAGCAGTCCCTTTGATTGAGCTGTGAAGACATCCGTATGATCCTATCCAGCGCCGACCCAGCGCCGACCCAGCGCAGGAATTCCTCACACCGATGCTCGCGAGAGGTCTGTGCTGCGGACATGATGATCCGTACGAGACCGGAATGACACGACGTCGCCGCAGTCATCCGCAAGATTCCCCATCACTGCGTTGTTCGTTCCTTGAGGTTATACTTTTCTTGTACGAGACGGACGATATCGCTCCACTCAAACATCGCCCCCACACCTGGTGCATTTCCGCTCCTTTGGGTCAGCAACTCAGAAAGCTGCTCGATCGAGAAAGCGGATCCGAACTCACCGACGTCACCGCATGCCAAAGTCTTTGCTATCGGACCATGGACTGTGTAGCTGAGCTCGTCTTTGACGAATCGGAGCTGTCTTGCCGTGAGTGGGTGGGAGTGCATCTGGGTGTTCATGGCCGGGAAGAGGAGCACGGGGACGAAAGTGGGGAGGGCTCGGAGGACAGAAGTCTGCGAGAATCGCGAAGTAACCACATTCAGGTATTTGAGCTTCCAGATGATATGCAAACCATTTGTGTGAGTTTTGGTAACTCACTAGGGTGTTGTCACAAATCCCATGATTTATCTTGGCGAGTGTGTTGGCCGAGCAAGGAGCGATGAGCACCACATCGGCCCATCTCCGGAGCTGGAGGTAGGGGCGGACGATCGCAGAACCGATAGGAGTCAGTACATGACTCTATAGGCGTCGTGAAGTGTCTCGCACCTCTATATGCAGTACCGGATCGCCCATCTTGGTCCAAGCCTGCGTGCAAAGCCAGTGATTGCCGACGTCGGCGCTGGAAGCAAGCACGTGACTTTGGCCGGAACTGACCTTCCATTCCTCGACATCGGTCCAGACCTTGACGCGACCTGCGTGCTCTCTTTCGAGCGCAGCCTTGTCAAAGAAGTGCAAAGAAGATGCTGTTGCGACGACTTGCACCTCGACTTGATCGTACTGCACGTGATTCAGCTCGCACCGGATCAGCCTCAGTCGAGCCTGCACCGCTCAGCTGCACAGGTGCGCTGACCTTGAGAAGCTTGCCAACAATCAAAGGAGCCTTTATGCTAGCTACACTACCACTGACGGCCAGGAGGACATGCAAGCTGCGTTGCGGGTAGTGTCCCGGGTCGTTGTCGGTGTCGCCGCGTGTGCCGAGACCGTAAGGTTGCAGTCGAGCGATCTCGTCCTGCAGCGAGGGGCGGGCAGTACTGGTCATGCTGGAGGTGACGAGGTTGCGAAACGAACAGAAAATTTGATTCGGAGAGAGCGCACGAATAGGATCAAGGCGAGTGTGGGGCACATTTAGCGAGAAGCCGAAACAGCAAGAAATAGCTGGGCTGAATTTTTGAGTCGGGTGTCACGCGCGGTCAGTCGTGTTCGTTGACTCTGCCCAGCTCACTCCCAGCACCCTACGTGACTTGAGCCCGGTCAGAAATGGGTCAGTCACCTTCGCAGCGAGATATGAAACGTCTGGTCGACTAACACGACATAATGATCCCCTCTACAGCGTTCAACTTTAGTGGCTTTGGCGGCAACCTCGGAGGCCAGCCAGGTTTGTGCTCGACTCCCGCTCAACATCCGCACCTGCAACACCCTGAACTGACCTCTTCCCTGCGTTCAGTAGCGTCATCCACTCCAGGCTCCACCTCGAGCCCACTGTTTGGCCAGACCTCATCCTCGATTCCAGCATTCGGCTCGGCCGCACCTGCCGCGAGTGCACCCACCTTCTCGTTCGGTGCCCCGGCCCTGGCCCCGACACCCGCACCCGGTGCAGCCACAGCAGCTCCGACCTCTCTCTTCGGTGGTGGAGCTGCTGCTGGAGGGGGAGGGGGGGGAGGGCTCTTTGGTGGCTCCAAGCCTGCCGCAGCCTCAGGAGGAGGTGGCCTCTTTGGCGGCGCATCCGCGGCCTCGTCCTCGTTCGCTACACCGGCCAAGCCACCCACATTGGGTGCAGCCGGCGGTGGATTCACCTTTGGAGGTGCGGCCAACGCCGCTCAAGGTAGCACCACTCCCGCCGGCACACCTGCCCCCTTGTCGTTCGGCGCTCCTGCTCCCGCCGCTGCTTCGAGGACCCCGGCTTCGGCCCCTACCTTCTCCTTCGGCGCACCCGCCGCTGCCGCCCCCGCTGCCCCTGCTGGTGGTCTATTTGGAGGAGCAAAGCGAGAAGGTGATGCTGGAGCGGAGCAAGGAGCCAAGAAGCCCTCCTTTGGTGGATTCGGTGCCTCGGCAGCTCCGGCCGTGGCCACGACGACGACGGCTGCACCGGCTGCCCCTTCGCTGTTTAGTGGCTTTGGTGCTGCATCGTCTACCGCAACGACGTCTGCGTCTACTCCTGCAGCTTCTTCGGCCGCTCCTGCTCCCGTGGGGGGAACGGCGCCCTCTTTTAGAGCAGCGCCGACATCGACCCCTCTTTCGTTCGGAGCACCCGCCGCCCCGTCTGCCCCATCCTCGGGTGCTGCCACACCTACCGCCCCCGCCACGACCTCAGCACCTTTGTCCCTCTTTGGTCAACCGGCAGCATCCGCAGCTTCCAGTGCGGCACCTGTGTCGGCGAAACCGGCTGCAGCAGCGGCTCCTTTGAACCTCTTCGGCTCGGCACCCAAACCCACCGCGACACCTGCTGCGAGTGGGGCCTCAACTTTGTTCGCTGCTCCTGCTGCGGCATCGACGGCACCAGGTCAGTTCCAATCTCTCAAGATGTGCTTAACTTGCGACTGACGATCATATTGTCTTCATCAACAGCAGCTGCGACAACGAGTGCGTCGACTCTTTCGTTTGGAGCTCCGGCTGCGAGTACGACACCCGGAGCGACAGGCGCTGCCACTTCCACAGCTCCCACTACCTTATCGTTTGGCACCAAACCCGCCACTCCAGCCGCGACGCCTCCTGCAACCTCCGCCCCAACTCTGTCACTCGCCAAACCCGCCGACGCCTCCTCGGCTCTGACGACTTCGACGGCGAGTGCTCCGGTCCCTTCGATGTTGCGCGGCAAGACGCTCGATGAGATTGTGAATGGGTGGACGAACGAATTGGAAGAGAGGACCAGGGAATTTGGAGATTTGGCGGGGGAGGTGAGAGAGTGGGATCGCGTGTTGAGGGAGAATGGAGAGCAGGTGAGAGCGGCTTGACTCTGCTTCTGACCCGATGACGGTGCTGATCACTTGTGTGCGATGATGCAGATCTCGAACTTGTACACGTCGATCCTACCTCTCTCACCGCTCCAATCGCAAATTACTACCTCGCTCGACTATGTCGAATCGCAACAAAAGGACCTCGCAGCCCTCTTGGACTCCTACGAATCCCAAGTCGGCGAACTCGTCGAACAATCCACCACCGCATCAGGATGGAGAGGTTCGAACGGAGCAGGCGGAGGAGGCCAAGCGGAGAAGGAACGTGAACGCGCTTACTCGCTCGCGACGAACCTCTCCAATTCACTCGATACGACTTCGACGTCGTTGACGTCGTTGATCCAGACTCTTAATGCGTTGTCGCCTTCGACGATGTCGCAGGCTAATCGATTGGGTACGAATAATGGGGAGGAAGACCCTTTGGCGCAGATTGCTGCCATCCTGAACGCGCATTTGGGGTCGTTGAAATGGATCGAGGGTACGACGGAGGGGTTGAAGAAGAACGTCGCTGAATTGGAAGGTAGGGTGGGCGAAGTTGGGGCTAGGATGGGATCGGGGAGCAAGAGGGAGCCGAATGGAGCGTCGGTGGCACCGAGTTCGTTGCTGAGGAATATGACGCCGAGTCGATTGGCGTTGGGGTCGTCGACTGCGACGAGCGCGAGGGTCGGAAGTCCGTTTGGCGCGTCGAGTGTTAGGAGGTAGTTTTTTGACGGAGTGCTTTGTATCCATTTGAGTTCGAACATTCTTCATTTCTCGAGGTGTGGTGATAGTAATTGATGATGTCAAATATGAATCCTCACTTCGGCTACTCAATACTGGGCTCAGCTCAGCTCGGCGATACACTGATCTTGCCCAAGCTTCGCAACTCTTTGCCGATCCGGTTCGTGGGCTCTCCACTCCCCCCCCCCCCCACTACCACCATTCCCTGCCCAGGCTCTACCACCACTCGGGCCCAAGTACGACAGCTCTCTCATCGACTTAAGTGGGCGTCAAAGTACCTCTCAGATCGTCTGTACGGCCTTGAGACAAGCTTCCACGACCACCTGAGGCACAGCTGAGCACCACATTGCTCGGCTCGGGCATCGGTTACGAGCTGCTCCTTTGGGGGTGATCGAATCCGTCATGGTCGTCTATCATGAGCAGACGCGTATTTATGAGTAAGCCTCTTGTCTTGGATTTCAGAGCTCGTTGGTTCGAGCTTGTTGCGCTGCGTAGCCCGTAAAACCTGGGTCGGGGAATGGAGCTCTTCGCGGAGCAGAGTGATTCTAGTGTGCATCGAGTGATGAGCCGCAGTGCCAATTCTCAAACCCGCATTAACTATATTATCTATCACTTCCAGTATCCCGTTACCCTACATAACAATGGCGCACAACCTCCGCTTCCCCTCACCCTACTCCACCCACGTCATATCCTCCGACGTGATATCTCGCACTTTCCGCGCTCCTTCCACAATCTGCACGACCCGCCTCGTCCTCAAACGAGGCAAGATGCCCGCCTGGGCTCCTTCAGCTTTGTACAAGATCGGAACGAGTTGGGTTCTGGAGGAGAGTGAGGTCGATTTGGAGAGGGAGGACGGCAAACAGTTTCGTACGAGGAGTCGAAATTTGGATCATGTCAAGGCTTTGGAGGTGTTTGAGTGGCAGACGTTTGATCCCGTAGAGGGGGATCCTCTAAAGTGAGTTATCGAACGGTGGAATTATTTGGTGGTAGGAGCATCGTGTGTGCTAATTGTGTATGGTTCGCCCGGGTCAATTTCTCACTCTCACAGGACATCGGGTAAGACATTGACGAGGGTCACGTCCGAGTTTGGATTTTGGCCATTACCGTCACGGATAGAAAAGTTTGGTCTTTCAAGGGTACCCAAAGCAGCCAACAAGGTAAGGAAAACAGAACTTCTCAATCGACTCGATCTCTCGTGCTGACAACTCGAGCCACACTCCCACCTCACAGGCGAGTGCAGGCCTCGAGCACATAGCGACCCTCCTCTTACAACCTTCGACATTCCCTCGCTTACTCGCATCAGGACCCCTTAACCCATACCCCTTCGAACCGGTGCCTTCGTCCTTGACCTTGGCGATGCGAGCCAAATTTGACGAAGCGCGCTCGATCGTCGCGAGGAGGGAATTGGGTTTCCTCGATGATGAGACGGAGATGGACCTCGCTCGAAGAAGGGAAGACGATGATGAGTCCTCCAAGCTTTCGGATCGATCAGGGGAGAAGGATTCGGTTGAGCCTGGACGTATTTGGAGGTTGAGGTGGAGAGCGGCGGCGAAAAGAGGGATCAAGACGTTCAGGGAGAGCGTCTGTCGTGCGACGGGGTTGCTCTGCGAGGAGAAATCACAAGATTGTTGAAGACGATGACGTGGTCCTCTTCGACGGGTTTTTTTTGTTTTGTTTTTGTCTTGTTGTATCGATTAGAGGAGAAATGATGAACCGCCGCCTAGACCATTGTCCAGACGAGATTTAACCGATGACAAGAGGCCCCTGCGCGTAAGTCAGAGAAGTCTCGAATTCGCTCATCGATTTCATGAAGTGCAGATACCCGAGACAGGCAATGCTTCTGAGAAAGGTGATGAGAAGGTCTTGCTTGAGATGCTTGAGGGGATCGCACGCGGATTTGGCGCAAATTCGGACACTTATAGGTGATCTCGACTCAAGCCGAACGGACACGTCTGCGCTAAGATCTGTGTGAGGCCGATGGCCTTACAGAAAGATCGCGAGTACGGGGCTGATCGTTCTTGTAATCGTCCTAAATTTGCCACCCAATGCCCGGATCGAACGCCGAATGACAACTCCTGCCCAACGTGCTAGGTTCAGGCGACGAGCGGGCTACGCCTCCTTCTTGAAGGAGTTGACGATCAAAAATCACTCGAGACGCTTTTGAACTGAGACATCTCACAGCGCAAGGGTCGAAGTCGGCGCTTTTATTCCCGGGAGGGGGAGGGAGGGAGGGGGGGGGGGGCTTGGGACTTAAATGTCGGGGCGACTAAATCAAACTTCTAGATTGCCACGTAGTTGATATGACGCAATGTCTCGGGTTTGTATATCCGATTAACTTCTCAGCAAGATCAGCACACCCGCCAACGTTCATGAGCTCCCGGCTGAAGACAATAAGCGGAAGATCAAAAAGGACTAGGCGACAGGAGGCCGATCGAGAAACTGGATCGTGCTCCAGATCCTGAGCCGCCGTCTGGCGCGCTCTGATCCTCAAAAACCTTTGCACGCGTCAATCCAGAGCTTCCTTCTCCCCCGATGTTTGACTCTGTCCACCTCAGGCCCCCTACCCCCCTTTCGATCAGCGCTCGCCGAACATCGTGGCGACCATGACTGTCCACGCTCGCCAGGTCTCAGTCATCACGCTCTGCCTCTCTATCTTCTACATGCTCGCGACGACTTTGCTCGCGACGCTCCTTTCCCTCCGTGCCCTGTCGGGCGACCGCGACGCGCGCGCTTGGCCCTTGTTCAAAGTGTTCTCATGCCTTAGCATATTCATGGCCTACCTATTCGTCCTGGCCGAGGCCATCATGATACTCGGCTTGCAGAGCGACACGTCGTTCCTTCAAGTATGCGCTTTCGGGACCTACGTCGGGATCGGTCTGTACACCGTGTTCAAGCTAGTGTTCTATGGTGAGTCGCGGGTCCGACAGTAGACTCGGTCAGCCCATGGGAACAGATGGGAAAGAGATGGGAACAGCGGAAGTATTGTGTCCGCATTTGCCGGTCATGTCACTGACTCGCTGGTGGCGGTCTCTCCTGCCGGATAATAGTTTTCCTCAGTAAGTCCGAGCCAAACGTGCGAGGTCCAAAGGGGTTCAAAATCTCATCTTGTCTATCACAGTGGAGCGCGTCCACCTCGTCTACGGCTACAAGACGAACGTCCCCATCCGTCGCCTCGAAGCCCCTTGGTACTGGTTCAGCTTGACCGTCGTCGCGGCGTGGACGGCGGTCAGCGTGTCGATGTTGATCGCTCGCATGGTTCAGGCCAAGGGCTTGGAGGAGATCTGCTTCACTACCATCAAGTCTTATGCGTCTATCGTGATACTCGTCGTCAACACCGTGGTGTGCACTGTCCTCGTCAGTACGCTTCCGAGTACCTCTGCCCTTGGCAGCTCTTCTGATGACCTTCTGTGCTCTCGGCGAAACACCTCCTAGACGGCAGCTTTTGCCCTCCCCGTAGTCAGATCACGCTTCAGTAAATCTCAGCGACTCGCCTTGACATCGTGCATCGCGACCGCGCTTGGAACACTCGCCTCGGTGGCAAACCTGCTATGGATGATGCACGCTGAAGGTCCCGAACGAGCTTGGAGTCGTGGGATAAGCAGTAGCATGGACGGTGCGTGCTGAAGACAGGGTCGAGAAACATGGTTAAAACCCGCCCTCACATCTTCCTCCATCTCACAGTCATCTTCAACGCCGTCCTCGCTTTCGCCATTACCACCACACCGGGTCGAAAAGCCGGTCGAACGAACCTCAAGCAAGTCCAAGTCGACATATCCAAGATGGACCGGCTCGATATGTGCCCCCCTTCCAGTCCTCGTTCGCTTCATGGTGTCATTATTACGCGACAGACTTCTCAACTGAGGGACGACGAAGAGCTCCAGGAAGGGGACGAGCCTGAGAATGGGAAGGTGCCTGTCGTCGGGTGGGTGGATCGGGTCTTCCCTGATCAGCACGCGGCCAAGGTTAAGGACAGTTCAGGTTTGGGGACCCGGCCTGACTCGTTCTTGTCGGAGAATGAGTACAAACCGCCATCCTCAAGGCCGAAGACCGCACCGGACCGTATGGCGACGAGGAGTGGAGACAGAATTCCCGCGGTTCTATGATGCTGGAGGCATCGTACCCGAGGGAGAGGGATGTTTAGACCTACTTGTACCCGCCGTCTGCTTTATAATGGCACTGAAAATAAAGCTTGATTGATGTCCAACGAGTGTACTTGGCTGTGTGGGTCCGCCACACACCAGAAGGCTGCGTCGGGGAGAAGATTGCTTTCGTGCAGCGATCGGCGCAGCCGGATAAGCCATTAAGGCTCCGGATTGCCCTAGTAGAACTTTCGCTATCCACGATGTCTACGCTTCATTGCCACTATGGGACCGCATAGAGTGCAAGTTGGAATCTCGCTCGTAACACAATCTCAGTCTTCCCTAGAAGCGTTTCCTTCTTGATGTTGTGATCTTCCGACACTGGCAGACGAGGCGCGGAGACTGAAACACGGAAAAAAATTCATCACAATTCCTCGAAGGATCAGATCACAGACGAGCTGCGTTAGCCTCAATTCACAGCTGTGGGCTTTGTCTCAAGTTAGTTCTATAGCCGAGGTGTCCATGACTGCGACCCCGACGCTTAGCTAGCTAGATACATGCTCGAAAACGACGCGCTCGACCATGCACGGACCCAGCGATTGACCGACCTCGGCTTAGTCATCCGGGGACGCCGCGGCGACTGCTATTAGTGGTCCAGCCGGCAACTGTCTGACACCATTTTATACCCGAGTCTCATAAAACCCGGTGTCTGGGAGGCCATCTCCGCTGCTCTAAGAAACACGAGGGTGGCCACTCAAGTGTCTCACCCGGACCTCGGCTCCGACTTTGGAACCAACGGCAACCGGCATATGCCGATCGACTCTTCCCAGGCCCGGGCCTCGAGCTGGTTTCTTGATGGAGCGCGTCTCGCTGGACATCTCTGTGTTGAGACATCTGTTGGCCGCGTCACAAAGCACTTGTCACACTGAACCAAAACGAGGTACGTGATCGCAGCCTGATTCAAGAGGACATTACGGCGCCGTTCCCGGCGACATGTTTCCCACAGCGGTTTCGGGGACCGAGGCAGCAGCCGATGTAGAGGCCGACACAACGGACGAGTGACATGCTCGTTCGACTTTCGGTCCGGCAAGCCACTGGCAAACTCGTAACCGAGTCTCACTCCCCGAGAGCGAGAATTCGAGCTCGTCCTTTTGCCGCCGCGCGGCGCGGAAATACGTCCCGGACCGTGCCCAGCGCGGTCGACAGGAGACGTCTTGCGGATCGGCTCAAGGGAGGGCCCGAGGCGGCGCGCGTCGGTTAGCAGAACCGAGAGCTCCCACGCGCAAAAGCATGGGATACGTGGGATAGCTCGTGTGCGCCGTCCAGCCCCGGGCTTGACGGTTCTTTCGTCGTGGCGGGAGCCCTTTTTTGGCTTCTTTCCACGAGCGTGCCGTTCAATGTCGTCGGTCATGAGCTTGACACTCTACGAGCCTCGAAGCATCTCGGTCATCACCCTGTGCCTTTCGCTCTACTATCTACTCTCGTCCTCGGTCCTAGGGGCGTTGCTCGCGATCAGAGCGCTCTCGATCGAGAATCTGCAGCGCTGGCCCTTATTTAAGATCCTGACCTGCTTGGCACTCTTGGCGGCTTACCTCTTCGTCTTCGCCGAGGCCGTACTGGTGCTAGGTTTGCAAGGGGCGCATTCCATCCTCGCTGTATGCGTGACCGGGACATGGCTGTGCATCATCCTGTACATGATATTCAAGCTTGTATACTATGGTACGTCCCTTCGTTCAGCATGTGTCTTGTGCAAAGCGATGTGTGAAACTGACCTCGAGATCATGCTCTTGCGAAATGACGATGCGCAGTATTCCTCAGTAAGTCCACGCCGGGCTTCACGATCTAGTTCCCCTCATCGACTTCACTTTCACGGTCTCCCTGATCAGTTATATCTCCGTCCCAACAGTGGAACGCGTCCATCTCGTCTACTCAAGCAAACGTAACATCAAATTGCGCCGCCTCCGTGCCCCCTGGTACCGCTTCAGTCTCGTCGTCGTCGTCGCTTGGGCCGGCGTCGCGATCGCCATGGTCATCGGTCGAATCGTTGAGACCTCCGGCGAAGGGGATGTCTGCGTCAGTGGTGTACGACAATACGCTTCGATCGCTCTTCTCGTTGTCGATGCGAGTGTTTGCACCGTCTTGGTAAGTCCCAGACCAGGCCGGATGAACAATACTGCAGCAGTATCGACGCTAACGCTTCCGTGACCCCAACCTACCTCACACAGACGCTAGCGTTCGCGCTTCCTGTTTGGCGATCGAGGTTCAGTAAAGCTCAACGTCTCGCTTTGACCTCGTGTATCGCCACGGGTATTGGGACGCTGGCTTCATTCGGCAACCTCCTTTGGATGACCCATGCCGAAGGGCGGGAAAAGCGATGGGTCCGAGGGTTCAGCTCTTCTCTCGATAGTAAGTCGGGTGACTGGTATACCTGGCCGGATCAAAGCTAACTCCTTCCCACCACCGTGTTTGCACAGTCTTCATCAGCGCCGTCCTAACCTTCGTCATCACCAACGCCGGCTCCAAGCCCTCCCGCCCGAACGTGACCGCCCACCCTAACGAGGCCAGCGCCGATCGCAAAGACGACTCGACCTCATCCCCCGGCTCACACCAAGGCAGAACGATGTCTCAAGTCCCTGTCCGTCCGCTCGATGGTGTCGTGATCACTTCCCATGTCGTAGAAGCCACGGAGGAAGACGATGACGAGAAAGAAGAGGATCATGATCTCGGTATGGATCATAAGTCCGCCGTCGCTTCCTCAGGATGGCTCGATCGGATCCTTTCCGAACGCTCCGCCAGACGCAAGAAGTCTCTCGCAACCGTCCCCACCGCCGAACGACCCTTCACTTCCAACACCATCATGCTCCAAGAAACGTCCTTCTCCAGACCCCAGACCGCACCGACCGAACGATCACGGACGGATTCGTTGACCAAGGACGCTAGTACCGAGACGAGCAGTCTCAGAGGCGTGGAACTGATTGAACATCGGGCCTGCGATTCGATCCCTAGCTCAAAGACTTCGACGGTGCGACGTGAAGAGGAGGGGATGCAGATGTGTTGAAAGGGTCACTTCTCAAACCTCTGAAAACGCTGGCTAGGGTGTTTGACGACCACCTGACCATTTTCCCTTGTGCAGCACCTCTTCCCCTTCGCTCACCCCACTCAAATATCAGTTCCTGACTCACATTACTTTGAGCTCCAACCCAACCGTACTATTCCCCTCTTTTCCGCTACTGCACCTGTTTGTGAAATAATATGCCTTCGATCACACGCATCGCCGCGATGACTTCTTCGTCGTGGTACTTCCGCGCGATGAGCTGTAGTCCAAGAGGAGCGTTGGCGTAGATCTCGGGCAAGTCTACGACACCGTGGGAGGTCAGAGATTAGCGCGATTACATTGCGTTGGCGGACGGGAGTACATACAATGCTCATGCACGAATCGCTCGTCGTCGTTCCTCCACTCATCGCGAGGTACGGTCGGCTCGACATCGATTGTCGCATCCACGAACAACCCCGTAGGGAACACAAGCGCGGGGTGATCAACGAGGTTCCAATGCGAGGTATAACTGTGCGTAGATCGACCTCCTGGTGAGGGCATAGTTCCTCTTTGTCGAAGAAGCGAGTCGAGTCTACTCACGACCACCATTTGGCCTCGCCGTGCCTCGGGGGTGGGTTCGGTGCAACGGGGGACAAGACAACGTCCACGCCCGAGTTGTTCCAATGTTCTCGGAAGGCGGAGCGGTATTTTTCCCTCTTGATGTTGAGCTGTGAGCAACCGAGAGAATCATTGACTCTGTCAGCGCCAGACTTCAGAATCTCTCATTTCCGAACGACCCCGAGTGCTCACCTCCCATAATTCATGGACCGAATGGTCCTTTAGCGGTTCTGTGCCAGCATCTTCAAGTAGCCACTTGGTCAGAGGCTTCAAAGGTTCAGCAACTTCCGATTCGTCCAGCAAGTCGCGGATGCGTTTCCCGCCGTCAGCAAAGTACTGCGCCGGTGAAAACGCGGTAGATGTGGTCAGCCGACATGACCAAAGTGAGACTGCTTGACCCGAGACTGACCAACTGTCTGGTCAACTCCCACCCTTCTCTCATCTTCCAAGGCTCAAAGTCAACCACTTCAACCAGCTCACTCTCCGTAAGCCTCTGAACCGCGCCTTCCAACGCCCTCCGTATCGGTCTCGTCGGTCTGACCTCTCCATCATCCCACATCACCCCTATCCTCAACTTCTTACTCTCTTCCTCCCAAGCACCTTTCCTCCCTACACCCCAAGCCATCTCCAAAAGACTCACATCCGTCCGCCACACTTTGGTATCTTCGGCCAAAACAAGGCTCAAGAACAAGTCCAAGTCCCTCAAACTAGTCGCGATCGGACCCGCCGTGCCGATGATGGAATCCCTGCCCGGAACGGCCGCCGTCGCACTCGGCAACCTCGAACTCGTAGGTCTCAAACTCCACAACCCACAATTCGCAGCGGGCGATCGGACGGATCCCCCGATATCGGTGCCAAGTCCTAATACGGAGCCTCGCATCGCGATCAAAGCCGATTCGCCGCCCGATGAGCCTCCAGCGGTAAGGGAGGTGTTGTAAGGGTTCAAGACCGTACCCCAGAAGGAAAAGGATTCAAGATGCATGATCGTTTGAGGGAGGTTCGTATGGACGTAGGTGATTGCGCCGAGGGATTCGAGCAAGGTTACGAAGGAGCAGGATTTTGGGGAAGGTTTCGCGAGGACGTGTTTGGAGAGGTAGGATAGGTGATTCGGCCTTGGACTTCGAATTGGTCCTGTGAGGTTAAAAAAGACAGGGGTCAGTGAGAGCCATCCGAGAACGCTGTGGGGACAAGGGCGACGGGAAAAGTCTGACCTTGACCGAGATGGGGAGTCCATGTAGAGGGCCGATGGTGGTGCCATACTTTTCGAGGTAACGATCGAGTTCTCCAGCCCTCTGAACGGCTTTGTCGAGCCACATGCCGGTCAAGCAGCACGTCTGATCGAAATGAAGGTGGAGAGAGCGATGCGGGTCAGAGCAGAGTGGGGACAACTGACTTGCTCGTGCTGGCTCGCCGGCCGGCCCGAGAGCAGGGGATGGGGACTGACCAAACGATGTGCATACGCAGCTCTATAAGCGAATGCAATCACAACCTCTTCACTCGTGTATTTCCTCGCGGCGATGTGGGCCACCAAATCGACGGCATCAAGGCCCGTGATGTCGAGCTGACGCTTACTGAGCAGCTTGAGCTCCGCGACCAGTCGGGTCACGTTCGAGCCCGGGGTCGCATCGAGTGGTGCGCGAAGGACATGTGGGGGCAGCTCGTCGACCACTTGTTGACGGTACTGCTTGGCGAGCGTGGTGGTGTCCGTCATGATGCACGGTGATGGGTCCGCGGAGCACGAGGAAACTGAAGGGTGCGCGACTCTGTTTGTGGGGCGGGGCGCTCACTGAGTCTCGCTGGGTCCGTGCGAGCCAGTGCGAGCCCCGCGGCGTGGGAAGGTGAAGACGGCGCTCTTCGTCGCGCCACTGCAGCTCTGCCTCTCCTCTTCTCACCCAACTCAACATCTGTGGACTCGCATCCCAACGATGGCATCCACCTCCACCGCCTCGACCTCGGGCGACAAGATCGCACCCCGTCAAGTGCTCTACTGCGCCGGTCAGTCTCGCCCGACTCGGGGCCTCGGGGCCTGGCTGTGACCTCACCGTGCAGCACCTGATCCAAACGGTGTTCGCTCCACAGTTTGCTCGTTCCCACCAGAGTACTGCGAGTTTTCGAGTAAATCATCAAAGTGCGTTGCCTACCCGGTCAATTCCTACCGAAGGCTACTCAGCCCAGTTCAGCGACTGACCTTCAACCCCTGTCGCCTCCTCGATCCAGATGCAAGACGTGGCTCCAAGATGCCCACCCGGACCTCTACGCCAAGTTCTACTCCGACAGTCAGTCCGAGGCCAAGGGGAAGGGGGATCCGTCAGCCAGCTCTCAACTGATTGCGCTCGTGACTCTTCCTCACCAGCCGCTCTTGAGGACAAGCTGGCGAACCTGACTGTCGAACAACGCGAAGCACTCGATAAGGACCTGGCCAAGAAGCAGAGGAAGGAAGAGGCCAAGTTGGAGAAGGAGAAGGCTCGGGTAGCCGTTAGTCCGAAACGTTCCCCTCCCGTCCTCTCCTTCCACTGAACCCCTCTCTTCTCCTACACGCAGGCCTCCAAAGTAATCATCACCCGATCCGAACGCAACAAGCGCAAATTCGTCACCACCGTGCATGGCCTGGACCAGTTCGACATCGATCTCAAGAAGGCGGCCAAGCTTTTTGCCAACAAGTTCGCCACCGGTAGTAGTTTAGGCAAAACACCCCAGGGCGATGACGAGATCGTCATTCAGGGCGACGTTTCTGATGAGGTGAGGACGGACACAAAGCTGTTGAGAAATGCGAGATCGTGCACTGACCTCGACGTCCTTCCTCACAGGTCGAGGAAATGATTTTGGATGCCGATGACAAGAAGGCGTTCGCCGTCTTTGGCGGCAAGGTCACGGAGGACCAGATTGAATACGTCGAACAAAAGCCAAAAAAGAAGGCCGGACCACCGCCGATCGCACCCCAATTCGGGTGATGCAGTGGTCAAATAGCAGAGTGCTTTGCAATACACCCGGTTATGTTAATGCGCGTGGCCGCCCTCTCTTTGCGCAAGAAGAGCAGCGGTGCTCTCAGTCGCATAGTCAAGCGAGGGTGGTACTCTTACATTCCGACACTTAACTACCACCATCAAGCCATCCTCAACGCCCCGAGCGCCTGACTGAGTTTCTCGACCTTCCTCCTTGCCTCCATGATCAACTCCGCCTCCTCCGCCAACTTCTCCTCAACCTTGTGCAATTGCGTACCGCCCAAAACCAGATTCCCTGCCCCACTTGGCCCCTCCGTTTTCTTCTTCTTTATCTCCTCCAACCCAGGCTTCAACAACTCGACCTTTTCCACCAACCGTTCGACCCTCGTCGTCAAACCCGGTCCATCCCCTTCCCCTTCTTTGCTCCCCTCAATCTCCCCCTCTAGCCTCTTCAACTCGTCGAACCACTTCCTCTCAAACGTCGACACCGAAGGCGCATGCCTATCCATCAACCCTTGCAAGATCCGATCCGTCCTCTTGAGTAAAACCCCCTGCCTCTCTTTAACTTTACCAATCCGATCCTTCAACACCCTTTCTTCATCCCCCGCGTTCAAACTCGTATCCTGAATCAACCCCCCCGCAATAATCTTTCTCAACTCGTGCACTTTCGTCAATTGCCGCCCCAATTCGGCCAATTGCAATTCGATCCTATTCTGCACCTGATCCGAAGCGTCGACCAAATCGCTCAACCTCGTTCGAAGAGCTTCAACGGATTTACCGATAAATCTTAATGAGTCGGGGGTGACGGTTTCTAAAGCGCCTTTATTCGCGAGGGATTTGGGGACGACTTGACGAGGCAGAACGTGTTGGGACGACGAGGCGAGGATTGAAGGTGTTTTGAACGGTGGTTCGAGTAGGGAGAGGTAAGGTGGTGGTTCGTTCGAGAGCCCTTTGCCGCGGTGGGTGGAGGAGGATAAGGTCGTTGAGGGTAAGAGGGAGGAATCGACTCGGAGTGAAAGCTCGATCGCGACGAGTTGCAATGACGAGGTGACGAGGAGCATCGTGTACCCTAGGTAGACGTCATTGATCAGATCCATACCCACAACAGGGACCGAAAGAGGCGTCGTCGCATCAGTCGTCGTCGAGTCATCGGATGCGGCGATGGGGTTGACGGTCTTGACGATCCATACGACCTGACTGGGTTCGCTCGCCCGTACGGCCTTGTTCATCTCGTGCGCTTGCTTCTCCTCGTCCTCTTGCCCCTCCTCCAACCTCGGGTTGAGCGTATCAACGAGGTCATCCAACCACCTCGATAGGACGATACAGTGCGACCCCAAGGGATGTTGGAGATAGATCGTATCGACGTAAAGTGGATCCTTGATGAAGGAAACCCAGCCGCCTTCCAACGTCATCGAAGCACGTGGTTGTTGTTCGTCCAACTCGCCTACCAAGCCCAAATCAATCGTTTCGTAAACGCACAAACTCGGCAGTTCGTCCAACGCGTCCTTCTCCTCCTCCTCCTCCCCTCTCAATTCGGCAGACCCCTCCTCCCACCTCGCCTCAACCTTTTCAACCTCCAAGCACAAATCCACCTTCCCATCCAGATAAGCGATCCCGACCACGCCCAAACCAATCTTGACCTCCTCGTTTCCCTCCCTCATCCGATCCTGCGGTTCATAATACAAATACAACAAATCCGTCGCCAAATTTTCCAACTCGCAGTCCTCCCCGTGGTCCAATTCGATCGGTTCGGGTTGCATCAAGAACGGGCCTTGCACTTTGGGCGTTGCGTTGCCGGCACCGAAGCGTGGGGCCGTGAGATGAATGGGGTGATCTTTTAGCGAGTCTTGGATCGTAGGGTTGATGTTCATACCTTCCGATTCGAAATTGGACGAGGAGGCGCCGGCGCGACTGGCTTGTCGGACCAGTTGGTGCACGTATTGGAGTTGGCGAGCGTAGAGGGACGAAAGGTGCGGTGCGGCCGCAGATTTGGTCGGAGTCGAATTCTTCAGTGTCAGAGCCATCGAGTCCGACGTGGGCTCGGTGACGTTGAGGTAGTCGACTTTGGTAGAGACGAAGGAGGATAATGCGTGGATGTACGAAGCGGGGACGGATCTGTGTATTTGGCACAACCGGACCGGACCGGATCAGCTCAATACAATGCCACCTGCGGTCAGAAGCGGCAAGACCTACGCCTTCTTGGGTAAAAAGGGGCAAATAGCGACTACGTCGCCATTCCTCATCAATCCAAACAGCGTCAAAGGACCCCAGTCGGCCTGGCCCCCACCCAAGCACATGGCCACGGCTTTCTTGGCGTTCTTATCTTCGGCCGAGAAGCCGCGTGGCCCTCCTGATCGCTTGGACGGGGTCGAGCGAGACGTTTGTTGTGGTTGATCCTCGATGAAGGACAATGTTTGTGTGGGCTCTTCGACGTCGGTCGAAATGTCGTATTCGCGTATGGTGGAGTCGATCGTGAGCACGAGCAATGAGGACGAGTTCGTTCCCCAGGGATGCCATAGAATTTGGGAGACGAGCGGAGAACCGGACAGTCCGTGGTAGTAGTGACCAACCAGAAGCGATCTGCGAGTGAAGATCGAATTGATCAGCGTGCATTATCGAGGATGCCCCCCCCCCCCAGCTGTGAAGCGGTCGGTGAGGAATCTGCCCAATTGTAAAACTGACCTGCACTCGACGGTCGATCCAACCATCGATGACGAGCCTTTCCTCGGCAGGACAACGACAGCTATCGAATGAGCGCCGACGACGGCGAGAAAAGTGTTGGTCGGGTTGAGCACGAGTTGCTGGATCTCAAAGTTGATCAGGGGCGTGTGGAGCACCTGGGCCGGGGAAGCGTGGGTCGCGAGCACACACACACGTCACGCGGAGAATCTCGTCAGCTAGTCGGGATAAGATTGAACGCATGTGATCGGGGAACTAACCTTGTACTCCCCTCGCTCGTGATGGGTCTCGTTCGCGTGCGGTCGCTCGTGCTGCATTCTCGCCTTGGCCTGATTCAGACTGGTGATCCTCAACTCGGTGCGCACAGCAACGATCAAGTCCCTGCCCGCCACCACGACCATCTTGCTCTGCCTTCCCAACCCACCCACTTGGGGCTTTTTCGAACGCGTAGATGCGAGTGCATTAACGGAGGAAGTCGCTGAAGAGGAGCGAGTCAGGCTCGGGCCGTGGCGACTCGTCTTGGGTGTGGTCGAGACGTTACCGAACAAGGATGGCCTCGAAGAAGAGGAAGATGCTTGAGCTAGTGGTGCGACATTCGAGTTGTGTTGTCCCAAGGCCGAAGTGCGATCGTGGTGGGGATGAGGACCCGGTCCAGACAGGGTCGATGACGCCGTCGCGGGCGAGTCGGGAAGCTCAAAGATGGGATGGGACGACAGCGAGGATAGCCAGCTCGGCATGGTGAATGTGTTTGCTTTGACCGGTGCGGTTCCCGAGACTCGGGCGGCGTACGACGAACACGACAGCAGACTGAGGTCAGCGTAGCACAAGCGCAAGGCCCAACTTTCGGGCAAGTCTCGTCGGGCATCAGATTTTGAGACGAGGTCGACTCAAATTTCCGCGCCTTTCTCGGTCCTTTCTCCCCCTTCCCCTTTTCCCCGGCTCCCCTCGGCCGTCCAGCACACCCTCGAATTCGCGCTCCTCCTCAGTACCCCTATCCTCGTCCCCCTCATGCTCTAGCATGGCTCGCAAGTCATCCTCGTCCCAGCCCAACGCTCACCCCGGCACCAAATCGCCCGCTGTGCCCACCGCTTCGACCCCCGTCGCTTCCAGGGATGTCTTGCAGAGGCTAAACTACCTTTATCAGGCTTCAACTCTGCTGGGCGGGAGCGCAAGCGGCATGCATAAGGAAGGAACAAGTCGGAGCAAGCGCAAGCACAAGAAAAAGGGGGAAGCTCGCAAGGGGAGTGATCCTACCGGCATGGGTGTGGGGACAGCAACGTTCCTCCCTACGCAGCCTTCAGCTGGAACGGTTGCAGTGCAAAATGTCGAGCACTCGCACCCACCTCTCACATCGACCTCGGAACCAAATCCCAGCCAGCCGACGACGACCGCGACGAGCAAAGCACGTGACTCGTCCACGGCCAAGCATGCTTCCACAGGCACGGACCATCACACGGTACGCGATCGCAAACGACGACGACGTTCGGCTAGATCGGAGGAGACGAGTCCCCAACAGTCGGGGATGGCCTTGCATGCGGTGTCGTGCTCGTTGGCAGGCTTGATGAACCTCGTCGCGCAGAAAGCGACCGTCAAGATGTGAGTCCCTGGTCGCTGCCTGCTCGATTCCGGTTGTCTCACATTGCGTTCGACGCATGCTCCCCAGGGACCCCTCGGTGAAGAGGACGGTGTGCAAAACCTGTCGATCGGTCCTCGTCGCCGGCATGTCCAGTTCAGTCCGGGTCAAACGTGAGCCTTTTCGGTTCTTCATACTCAGAGAGAGAGGCTGTGTCTTCTGACACCTTCCACTTCTCGTAACCTTTTTTTTTGTCTTCAGGTTCAGGTCCGCATGGGCATCGGATCGTGCATACGTGTTTGGCATGTCGTACGACGCGCAAATTACCCGCTCCTCCGATCCGAGAAACGTCGCCGGTCCCCATCTCTGCCAACATAACATCAGATATTCTTCCAACCAGCTCAACTTCAGTCACCTCGATCGCATCGCCTCCTTCGATGAAAGCAATCATCGCGGAACATTCCCCACTGCCACCGTCCCCGCCGCCGGCGAAGAAGAAGAAGAAGATCTTGACGGCCAAGGAAGAGCGTCGGCTGCGTGACCCCGTCTTCTTTGAGCGCAAGGATCACGTGACCATTCCAGGCACACGGGTCTAGAGCGTTTTTCTCCTTGGCTGGACTTGTTGTGTTTTGTTCACTGTTGTTTTCTTTGTATTTCGATTTCTTCAACTCTGCTACCTCTATGCCTCCGCTCAGCCACCAAATTTTGATGATGGAAGGAGGAGGCCACATGGCACAACCAGTCGACACGTCCGCTGATCAATTTCGAGGAGCTTCGTTCCCAGTAGTGTACGTGAGCAGGGGTCTTAGTCGGCTCGTGTATGTAGCAGAACTTTCTCCGAACATGCTCCGAACAGTTTGGACAGCACTGTTTGCGCTCCTCGACTGGTTTAGAGCCATGGTTCGCACGAGCCGGCGGCGCCGGTGTCGAGTAAGGCAATGAAGGAGGAACGACAGACGGAGCGACGTGGCAGGCAGCGCGACAGCACAATGCGATTACCACAATGAGTACATACAACAGCAGATATATATATATATAAACTCCTTCGATCCTGGAAATACTTTGACATGCTCCATCTCAACTTCGTTTGGCGAGGTCCTGTTTGGTCTTTTCGATCAATCTCCGTAACTCGTCGTTCTGCACCTTGATTTGCTGATTCGGCGTAGGGCGAGACTCGTCCTGCGCCAACGGTTTCGGGGTAGGTTTGGAAGGGTCATTCTTCTCCGCTTCGACTGTGGGAAGAACGAGGAGGGATTAGCTTAGCGCGTGAAATCACTGAGAATAGGGCCGCCCATGTAGTAAGGGAGCATGGCCGAACGGCGTCGCAAGCGCAGGGACTGACTTGTAGCTTGATACAGAGTGTCGTACGCCTTCTCAGTCGCATTCGAGAACGTTCCATGTAGGTTTTCTACTCCTTTAACGAACGTGGGCGAGTCCAACAACTGCAAGACGTGTGCACAGGCAAGGGGAAACGATGAGCAGCTGACTCGGGACGACGAGTGGCGATCGAGCCATGGACAATGGTCAGTCGTACGATACTCACCTTTTTGGTCAGGAGAGCCACGAGTTGCGCTCTTACGAGTGGACCCAGCATGGCGAAAGAGGTTTGCAAACGGCCGTACGGAAAGCGTTGTGCGAGTGTTGAGGGTGAGCCTGAGACGCTCCCACGATCGCGAAGCGCCAGCGGGGACAAGCCAAGGGGTCCGAGCTCAAGTTGGGCATTGCGTAGCTTCTGCTTTAGCTCGGTTAATGACCTATCATAGCGAGTAGAACACTATTCAACTAAAGACGCAGATTCAGTCTAGTCGGCCTCGAGCGTCGCCGTCTCATCGATTGTATGCAGGAGACTGTGAAATAGGAGCTGAATCCCAATGTTGCAGCGGTGCGGCGTTCGGTACTACGACCCGGAACTTGCCCCTCGCGCACTTTCTTCTCCTCCACTCATTCGAATCAAGTATGCCTACCAACATTACTGCCCTTCAAGCAAGGCCACCCACCCCCTCCCATGATTCCACACATCATTTCAAAGGCGAGGCGAATCGTCGGAGCCTGATCGTGGAGTCGGATCTGAAGAGCTCAGACAGTGGCGGTGTGGGAAGAAGACACGCATCTGTATGGCCGACTGGTTCGCACGCATATGCTTCTCGCTAGTGCAGGACACGGCCACGCATTCACTCGCTAGTGCAAGACACGGCCACGCGTTCAGTGGGACTGCCACTGCGCACGATCGAAGTGGGGGGGGGGGGGCGGTCACCTGACCTTTATGGCAATCGACCAAGACCCGGCGGCCGTCAGTCGTATGAATCACTTCGAGCTCCAAGACCGAGACACTCTCCAAGAAGCCCTACGGAAGTCGGTAGTGGGTTTCAAAAGGGCGTGCTTATTACGGCCCAATGCAAAATCACTGGTTCGCCCTACTGTCCCCGGGTCTCGAATCTCGTTCATGCCACCGCACTCCATGGCTCATTTCCCCATTGGGACAATGGCGCGGAACCGAGTCGGCCTAGACGCAAACTCACCCTACAGCTACTTTGATTGAACGAGACCTACCTACAAAGTTAGGTACATCAAGGAGGCATACAAGCTACTAGTACACAAGCTACTTACCTGCACAAGGTTTGTAGTTAATCAAGCATAATAGCCATCGTACCACTGGGGCTTAGCGCTCGAGTGAATCAGCTCACGTTAATTAAGCGACGCATAGAACATCGACTGTGCGATCGCTGCTCAACAAATAAATAAATAAATAAAAAAAGGTTGGCTGACGGTCAAGCGTTTTTAGCCCCTTGCAGCAACGCCGCGCGGAGCGGCAAGGGGCGTCGATTGCGCCCTGAGTCGGCGAGTCGGCGCGGCCGAGCTCATTCAGAACCAGACTTCTATACAACTTCGACACACCAGGGGGGGACTCGCTGTGAACACGCTTTCCTACTCATTTCCCTGCACCTTCTCTCTCGACTTTGCTTACTCTGAAACGTCCCCGTCGCTCAAGCCTCACAAGCAAGAGTCCGACGCAGCTCGATTCAAGGCGAGCGATCGCTTGTCCAAAGGGGCCGAACAATCGTCCCGGTTTCCGCAGTCCGCACGCTGCCCCCAGCGGCCGATCATCGTCAACCAGCCGGAACAACTGAGTCGCTCAGTTCGACAGGAACTCGACTCATACTGTCGCAGAAATGTTCTCGAGTGGTAACTGATGATGACCACGACTCAGTCCAATGAACAGGGACGAGAACAGAGTGGCCAGAGACTAAGGGACAGACTCGCGGAAGGCTAGAAAGTGAAGCGTAAAGCTAATAAGGAGAGAGATTAGAGACTAGTAAAGTAGGGAGATTGAGCGACTAAGGAGTGAATGACACGCCGCTAGGCTCAATCCCAAGTACCATAATAGGAACAATAATCAGATGAAGGACGGGACAACCCATATGACCATATACGAATGACACATACCAACAGGCTCACAGAGGAGTCACTATTTACCGATTTCCGTCCACTATCACTTTGGGCCGGTGCCTAAATCACAGGCGGCATGAACTCGACAGCATCAACCTCAGCGATCGATCCGCACGGCCGCAGCGTGTGGCCCGTGGACCAGCCGGAGGTACGGCCGCTCGTCGCTTTCGGTTACTTCAGTCTCATCTCGTTATTGGCAGGTTTCCTCGCCCTCCGGGGACGATCGCTATGGCTCAAGTTCAATTTCGTTCAATCTTTGTGTTTCCTCATCCTGCTCGATGCCTACGTTTTCGTATATTTCATGGGCATTCTCGTGCTCGGCATTGGCACGTCGGCTTTCAAGCTTGGTTCGGGGACGAATGCAGCGTGCGCGCTTGCAATCTGGTGAGCATGCCGTGCTGCTCCTGAGCATGAATACAAGTACCACATGATTTATGGTAAATTGATGTTCGCTAGGTGATGTGTACTCGTGTACTCGGCAGGCAAGATGTTGATTACCTTATTCCTGAGTAAGGGGAAAGCTTCAACCTCTTTGCAATTCCGAGCTGCCAGCGCTGACATTTTCACTCGGCCCGGTCACAGTGGAACGAGTCCATCTCGTACACTCGATCACTTACGAAGGCCACATCTCGCGATGGCACTCTCGGTGGTACTTGGCCGATGTGGCTTCCTCGTGCTTTGGGTCGTCGAGGCGGTACTTTTGATGCTCGGACGTTACCATGAAATTCGTCAAAACGACGGGGCCTGTCGTATCGGGCTCAAGCTCTACTCGACGGCGACGGGGCTCACGATTGATGTCTTGACCAATGTGTTCCTCACCGCGGCGTTCATTATCCCCGTCTATCGATCAAAGTTCTCGCGCGCCCGGCGACTGGCTCGGAAAAGCTGCATCGCAGCCCTCGCAGCCCTCGCATCGACATTTACCAATATCATCATCCTCTCGGTGTTGCACGGCCGGGAGCTGGCATGGGTTTGTTTGGGCTCATGCAGCTTGGATGGTGAGCGGGTCCTCTTGTCCACTCTCTTGAGCATGGGTTCCCCAGTTGACCAACCAAACTCGATTCCTGGGCCGCGCAGTTGCAATCAATTCCGCCATCATCTTCTTCATCACTTCCCCGTCACAGGATGAGACCGATACCGACACTTCTTCCAAGACGTTAGTGGCCCCTCTTCGTACGAGCGTCAAAGCTGTCCCGTCTGCCTTCGGACGATTCCACTCGTTCGGCACAAAGAAACCATGGTCCGCTTCCTCGTCAGGCGGAATTCACGTCTGTTCCGAAGTCGTCTGCGTGGTGGACAACCCTACTGAGGAACCCCTCGATTGCGAGATGGGGTTGGGAAAAGGTGATTTCTCAGAACTTTCACCTAGGATACATGGCTCCGCACCCCAGACCCCGTCGCCGACCAGAGTCGAATCGTTCGATTCGGTGCGAGACGTACGGAGAGCCGAGTGGCCGCCGACCAGCAAGATGTCGGATTTCCATTCGATCCTAGATTCCCCGAGAGAGGAGGATGAGATTGTGTACGGCGAAGATATCAAGTTTGCAGCACCTCGCAAAGGGGATGATATAACACTGGTCTAGATAGCTGGGAGCTCAAAGTGGATAATTGAAGAATCTTTGGCGCGCAATGCCAGCCAGCGTGAGCGCGGCCGATGCCTAGTGAGATTCATACATACAATGGGCGATCGATGCACGGAGTTGTTTACCACCGATCGGCCGCCGTCATATGTGCTCTCAGGCCCTGGGGTGTCGAGAGTCGAGATCTCTGGCGAGCCACGTGTCACATGGGTAGAACCCCAGACCGCAAGGTGCGCCCAGAAAGACCGACTCGGATTCGAGGTTGCTCCGACCTGCGAAGTCCGGTGGTAACTCGTCGCACCCCTGCATAATGCTTCACGGGTCCCCACCATCATCGTCCGTCGACCCCAATGGCCTCTCGACTAGATATCAAGATTCTTCGTAATTGTCGGTGACGAGGGCCAACTCAAATTCGGACCAGGGCTCAGGGGCTTTTTGCGACGGGTTCGGCTGCGGAAGTCCGCGGGAAACACAAGTTCGATCACGCTCAAATTTCGCGCGTGCCGGCATCGGACGTACATCGCAAGTTCTCGGATACCTGTGGTGTCTTGAGTCGTAAGGTAATAAGGTGGCAGCATGTCATCGACCCCCAGAACACCTCTCAGGACCATGTATGGCGCCTTGGACCCGATTGAAAGCCGCGGTGCCAGCGCTCTTCACACTTGGTTACCTCCTGTTCCTCTCAATCCTAGCTTGATCCATGGCGCTACGAGCACGCGGGCCACAGTCAACCTCATGCAGACGAATATTCTTGGTTTTTTGGGACGCCTTCGTCTTCGCATTGTCCGCCACAGGCTATGCCCCTCCTAGATGAGACCTCCTCGGTAGTAACGCCACACTGGCGCGAATGGGGTCTGTCGCCTACGCTTCAGCATCCATTCGACGATCACAGGTCTGGCGATGGAGGTCCTCCACAACATTTACGGGAGCAACCCCCCATTATCTCATGGTGCGGGGGAGAGAAGAATGTATTAATCGGTAAAATACTCGAATACTGTGCCATTATCTTGACATTGGTTGCACAATAACAGCAGAAGCATCAACACATTGTATCCAATTACAGGCGATAGAGTTGGGATGTTTAAATTTCCTTCATTCGAACGGCAATGTCGAACCCCGATTCTAATAGCACTCTCCCTCCTCATTCCTTCGGCTCCTTCCCTGTTTCCCTCACGACGGGTTCGTCCTTGTCGGTATTCTTCTTCTTCGACTTGGTCGACTTCTTCTCCTTCGGTGTTGTTTCGGTCGAAGCTTCGGGTTCGTCGCAACCCAACGCCTCTTTCACTTTATCTTTCCCTGCTACAAGAGCAAGCCACGGAAAACAAAAAAACGAGTCAATTCCATCATTCTAACGAGTTCTTCATCGACGAGGTAGCCAACGTTTCACACCATTCCATAGGTCACCCAACAGCGACTCGCCGTCTTCCTTGCCCTTCGTGTCGGCGGTCTCAGGGGTTGGTTTGTGTGGGGTTGCTTGGGGCGGTGGTGTTGTTGAGGTGGAGGGCTTGGCCGCGGCTTCATCGAGAGGTTTCGAGGGATCGTTTTCATCCATTGTCGACCACCACTTTCCAGACACTGCGAAAAGAGAACCGTTCACAAGTGTCAGCACATCAATCCTCCACGAGTGCGATCCACAGCCCACTCGGAAACTTACCGGCATCGGATGGTGGGGGTTTGGCTTGGTGCGTAAAGCCAGGCGAGTTCTCGTCGGGCAGCTTGGAGGCCTTCTTGGATGAGGTAGACTGGGCCGATGCGGCTTGGGCCTCGGTCGAGCCTCCGTCGTTGGATGACGGTGGCGCTGACGACGGCGAATATGACGACGATCCGGGAGATTCAGTTTCGGAAACGTACATCTGCAAGATACGTCGTTGGGCCGGAGTCAAAGTGCTGTAGGGAGGTAGGGAGGTTTCAGTCAGGACATCCGCTTGCCTGTCATAAACATAGCCCAAACTCGAAGCACTTACCGAGGCATTTGAACTCCGAACCTGACCACAAGATCACCATATTCGTCCTTGTACAGCTTCTTAACACCTCGGCCTCGCAGGACCATCTCCTCGCCGGGCTGCGTACCCTGAGGCACCTTGACCTCCACTTCCCGATCAAGCGTCGCGACCCTTGCTCGACCACCCAAGATGGCCGTGTAGAAGGGCACGCCAACGTCTTGGTAGAGGTTCGAGCCCTGGCGCTGGAAGGTTTTGCTGGGCAGGACCGAAACTCGGACGTAGAGGTCTCCAACTCGACCCTTGCCTCCGAGGGGGGCATCGCCCTGGCCGTCGATTCGAATCTTCATTCCATCGTCGACACCAGGCGGGATGCGCACCTCGACTGACTTGCGCTCGCGCACCTTGCCGACGCCGTTGCAAGTGCCGCAGCCCGAGCCGTACGGTGTGGTCGACCCCGAACCGCCGCAGACGTTGCAGGTCGACGCCATTTGGAAGCCGGACTGGATCGTGAATGTCCTCGTCCCGCTTCCTCCACACGCTCGGCAGCTCGATTTCTGTGCTCCTTCCTTCAAGCCGGATCCCTTGCAAGTCCCGCAGTCGACCACCGGGGAGATGGTAACGGTCTTGCTCGTGCCCTTGGCCGCTTCGAGGAAAGGCAGCGAGATGCCGATCTCAATATCTTCACCCGGTTGCATCCCTTGACCTGGTCGGGCTGAACCACCCCTTCCACCACCGAATGCGCCGAACAATGACTCGAAGATGTCGGGTCCAGCTCCACCGGCCCCACCGGCGGCCCCTCCGCCGAAGAAGTCGGAGAATCCAGCACCCCCGAACGAGGACGAGGCGCGGGCGTAGGCATCCGAGTCAAAGCCTTGCTGCGTCGATGCAGGTCCAAAGCGATCGAAGTCGGCACGTTTCTTTTCGTCAGATAGGATCTGCGCGCAGCGAAATTAATTGCGATTGTCAGCTCCAGCGCCAGCCTCACCGAGCAGGGGGACACCATCTCAGGCGAAGGTCTCACATCGTATGCTTCCTGGATCTCTACAAATCTCTCTTTGGCACCCTTGTCCTTGTTGGTATCAGGATGGAACTTTTTGGCGAGCTGCGAGCTCAAAACAGGATGTAGGGTGCCATCGTCAGCTGAGGGAAGCCCGTAGAAGGTCAAGGAAAGAGCTTCGCGCTCCGCCGTACCTGGTAGTAGGCTCGCTTAATCTCGCTCGCGGATGCATCCTTGGCCACACCAATCGCCTTGTACGGGTCTTGGACGAGCGAGGTCGATGAAGCATGGAACGTGCGCTGTGGGGAAGGCAGGTAGTAGGCGGCGTCAGCGAGCGGCCGGCGATGACATAACGATCGCAGACACGGCCGGGTGGACACGCAGCACGCAGCACGTACCTGATGTACTTTGTTCCCAGCCCGACGGCTCAAAGCCGATGAGACCAGATTCCATCCAAGTCGTTGACGAGGTGCAGCGGCGGTACTTAGTCGGCGGGTTGACGACGGTGACTTTGATGCGACCGCGAACGAGCGTTGCGAAGGGCCGTCACTGCTCCCGCTGGCGACCGGTGATGCAGTGACTGCAGACGAGACCGTGCGACAGACGCAGAGTGATATGCCACTGCCGTTCAGGAGGCTCAGCAGCGAAGGTGTACGCGCTAGGGGCGCCATCAATCTTGCAGCGTCTCAACTGGCAGATGCTCGTGACGGAATGTCGAGGAAGCTGAGAGCGATTCCGGCGCACGTACCCCTACGTACCCCCGCAGCTTGGGAAGCCGACGGTCAACTCTGGTAAACTCGAGGCCTATCGAGGCCGTCGACAATCGAGTCGGAAACCGACATCCTTCACTGGATGGCATCCAATTTATTGTATTGGGAGCACAGAGCTACCTTGCCCGTCAACAATTTTGTCCTGAGCCACTGCTAAATACAGATGGCATGTCGGCGAAACTTCTCGGCTTCGCAAAATTTGTCAAATCGAGGGCACTGCTGGGCAGGCTTTGATCGCATGTCACCGACACTTTCCACTTCATCTCTGTGTTCGCAAGTAGCATGAACGACAGCGGTCAACAAGCTGGTACCCAGGAGCTGCCTCCGCGACCGTTATTAATTAGCCAGCGAATCAAAGTCGGGGTTCTTCGGCCTGGGCCATTTGGTCCTTCGCCGTGATCGTTCGACTCGACCAGTCTCGTTAGTCGCGAGATCCGCGTCTCCTTCAGCCTACAGCTCCGAGCTCTAAACGAGTGTCAACACCATGGTTCACATTCCGCCCTTTTGGGTCAAAGCTTGTACGTTCCGTCTCTCACCGTCCTTACAAGAGGCAGGAGGCAGGTTCATGACTATATGCACGCGTGAGCTCACCGTTCCCCCTCGGAATTGCGCCTCCTCCTTTCGTCTAAGTTTAGGGTTCATCCTTAGTACCATCCTCGTCTTCTGGGATGCTGGCTACTGCCTTCTACGACCGCATACTTTTGCGGGAGGCAAATACCATACCCTGTGGACGTGAGTTGCAGATCCACCACGCCTCTGCGGGCGCCTCGTCGGAGTCCGGTCATGTCGACGTCATGTGGCCGTGGTGTGGGGCGCTGTGTGGGATGGGCTCGATGGAACGCTGATCCCGGACCCTACTTGTTTTCGGATGAGGCCTGCAGACCCTATGTTTTGTATGCACGTGAGTTGACCTTCAAATCCCAAGTCGTTGCTGAGCAGCACTAAGCATGACTCCTCCCATGTTTCAGGCGTCGACTACGTCTACGGCCATGCAGGTAAGCGCTCCCCACGCGGAGGTCAAACCATACCTCACATGTCTGACGAAATGCCTACCCGATACCTGTTCACGAAACACCAGTCTTCAAAGCCGGTGAAGGCTTTACCTCAGCGCAAGCGATCCTCAACGTTGTTGAAAACTTCATGAACATTACTTATCTGCTCTTGCTTCGAGCCGGATCGGCGAACACCATTCTGGTGGGATTTTTTGCTGTCACATGCACGTTTTGGGTCAGTTGGTCCTTGCGTATCGAGAGAGTCATGACTTTGTTCTGCATGACTGACTTTGAGAACTGCTCTTCGTTCGCGGCGGTATCAGAAAACGGCAAGTTTTTGGGGGAGGATCTGAGCACGGGTAGCCGAGCAAACCTGCCGAGTTTGACGACGCGCTAATCGGCAAATTGTCCTCGTGATTAGGTGCTCTACTGGCTCATGGATCAACAATGTGGATGGTGCCAAACGTGAGTCACATTTTCAGATCATGACCCTAAAGGCCTAATCTACCAGCTGCTGATCCACGCCTTCCGCACACCTCCCCTAATCCCGTCCGACGAGATATGCAGCGGCCACAACAGCCTGTACAAGTGGATCATGTTATTCGGTATCCCTAATGGGTTCTGGCTAGTAGTCCCGTGAGTCTTGTCCCACTCTCACATCTCACACCTGTTACCCCCCTCTTGAAATGGTCGTCGGGCCTGACTTGCGCACCTTCGAATGGCCCATTCAGTTTCTCCATCATCATCCTCTTCGGGTCCGAGATCTCGTCCAACTTGAGGACGCTGCAGAACGCTGCAGAAGGCCAAGGCAAAGACGAACTAAGTGGAAAACCGAGGTGAGAAAGGGATATATTGGGGGGAAAAGTGTGTACACCCGAGGCGAAATAGAACTCGCATGAGGCAAACCAAACGATCATGAGAAGGGATGTATTTCGTCGATTGGAGAGTCACCAAAGCCACTGCTATATATCATTCGAAAGTCATAACAAGAAAAACATCACGATCCTCCACCATTGAAAGCCAAATTGTTCCTAAACGCCGCCAAGACCCCCTGAGCAGTCATCTGCAACGTCCACAAACTGACGGCCTGCAACCTCTGCTGATTCGCATTCTGGACGTGATGAGCCAAAGCCGCATAGGTCTGTTCGGACATGCGGTCCAACAAGCCGACGTCGTAGGTCGTCCATGAGCCGTCGAATTCGTCGAGGTCGAGATCGAGATGACAATGGATCGGAACAAGCGTATGATGCGAGTTGATGAAAGCCACGATCGGTCGGATCAAGGCGTTGTTGACGTAGGATAGGTCCGAGGTGAAGTAAGGGACCGAGGCCTTGAGGTCTTTGAACCGAATGTCGAGGTCGATCGAGACCGTGTGATCGATCCATTCGTGCTTCGTCACTTGGGTGTCTTCTTTGTCCTCTTCTTCCATCACTTCGGCTTCAGCGACGACTCGCGCATTCCGCTCGGCCCGTCGAACCTCTTTCCTCAGTTCGGCTTGTTTACGCTTCTCGACTTGCCATTCTTCCGGGGCACTGAGTGCTTCCCTCGTCAATGTACCTCGACCAGGGATGCGATCGCCCTTGCTGGAGACGCCGGTCGTGGAAGTCGCAGAGGCAGGTTCACCCCCATTGGTAGCGATCTGCAACCTCCCACCGATCTCATCGACCAGATCCGCCACGAGCGTCGACAGATCAAGCTCATCGCCGTCCCTAGGGAAGCGAATATCGGCGACGATATCACACCGGCCCGAGGTGATCCAAGACAGGACGCCGGTGTCCTTCGCGGACTGCATGTGGTCGATCGGCACGCCGTCAATCCTAAACCTCGACATGCGTCCCCACCTTGCATCCTTGAGGTCCATTTCGGACGTGCGTCCGATCGATTGAGGGGTGTGCAACGAGAAGAGGCAGTTGTCAACTTGACCGACGACGGAGTCGGCCGACATGAGGTCGTAGAACAACCACTGCTTGCGGAAGCGGCGGATGTCGGCGTTGAAAATGGAGAACGTGTAAGGTCGGAATTGATCGGGTTGGTAGATGGTCACGAGAAAGTCCTGGATCTGCAACGACTCGAGCCAAAAATCGCCCGGGTGGGCTGTGTGCCGGTACGCGAACCGATCTCGTGGTGCTCCAGGATCGTAGATGATGTGCGATCGATCTGTAAACCCCATAATCTTGGCTATCAGTGTCCCATCAGGACGAGGCTGAGGCCGCAGCTAAGGCTCACCGACGATGCCCCTAACTCCTTTAACGACGGCCTCCTTGACAAGCCCCTTCCCGTCCAACCACCTCCTCAGACTAAGCGTCACTTCGATGGTATCGATACTGAGGTGGAAATGAGTCCACTTGGCCATCTGTTCGTCTTCCAAACTCGCCTGCTCCGATTGCGCATGCGCCTCGTCCTCGTTCTTGGAACCAGAGCGGTCCAAATCAGTTATGGCCAACGTCTTGGACCTCGTCGCCGCGTTGTAATGGTCTGCGGTCGTACCCCTCGACACGAAGACGTTTTTGAACACGATCTTGCTGGTGCCCCCCAGCACACCCCACTTGGGCACGATCGCCGACTCGAAGACAACTCTGACCCCGGTTGACTTGGTGAGATAGTTGCCGAGCTTGGTGCCGAGCCAGTTTTGAGAACTGATCGAGTTGACAACGAGGAAGCAGAACGAAAGGAAACTCGTCGTCGAGAGCAAAAACCAACCCAAGGTGCCGAGAATGCCGAACGAGAAGAAGGCCGAATAGTCATCGGCTCGGAAACGACGATACGAGCGGATCGTCAACCACTTGAAGCGGATGCGCAGACGCTCAAAGAAGCCGTGGGTCACCTCGAGCAGCTGATCGCGCGATGGAGGTCGACCCGGTGCATAGGAAGGGAGCGTGACGGCCAGTCGACGCAACGAGGCTGGTAAGGACGAAAGGTAGGACGGCGAGGACTTTGAGAGCGCTGTCGGAACCTGGGGTGTAGGCTTGGATAGGGCCGTCGAGGGGTCCGTCGCTGCTGGTGGTGGGGATGGTGAGCCTTTGTCCTGGCTAGGGTAGTCGGGTGTATTCGGCGAATCGGTGGATGAGGATGTCGGCGAAGAAGCATTTGCCGCATTTTGAGGACATTTGGGTGATGGGCACGACGTGTAGGCTCGTTTCCAGGTCGCCGAGGTGGAGATCGAGGTGACTGAGGGTCGACTGGAAGCTAGTCGAACGAGTGTGCCGGGTCGATGTGATGCCTTCGTCCAGCGCTGAGGATGGTGTAGAGCATCGGGGGGTGTGGACGACGAGGAAAAGTGTCGCTGTTGATGACCGAGTTTGGTGAAGAAGCGATGAATCTCGGTGTAGCTGTGTCCGAGCGTGCGGGGAGCCAAGCCGACGTGCTTCAAGGCGACCGCGACGGTCGTCATGGCTTTTTGACGTGGCCTGCGAATGCGATCGAGGTCGCTCGCAAGCTTCGGCGAGTGGTGTGCTTCACGCTGCCAGCTGGTGCAACCGACACCACGCCTGCTCCTCCGTCTGGTTCGAGTCGTTGGAAGTTGGTCCTCCTGTTTTGTTTGCGACTGCCTGTCTGGTGGCTGGAGGAGGGGTACGAGGTGAGGAGTGAGGAGCGCGGACGTTGCCTACACCTATGCGGGTCAAATTAAGCCGGCCAAAAAAACTAGGTCGCGCGTAACGCGTTAAGGCAGCTTTTTTGAAATTTGGCCCAGGAAAACGTTGGTACAGGCATGGTATACCATCCCTCCCCCACCGCCCGCGCCCGGAGGCAACATCCTACTTTTTTTTATTTTTTTATTTGATAGACTTCATTAACAGCATAATTATATTAATACCTAGAAATCTTCGGAAAAGTCGGAGGGAATGCTGTTACGCACACTGGCAGAAGCCAGTAGTGTAGGACTCATTGACCCTGAACCAGGATCAACCATACCCACTAAAACCCCCTTTGGTGGCTTACAGAGACACTAGGCGACCCTTGGACTCCTGAATAGAGGCTCGAAGCCCCTAGAAGTCCGTTTCGGTGATCGGTTCCAAAAGATCCGACGAGAATCGGCGACGGCGACAGAGCTTCCAGATCGAGTGAAAGAAGAGGACTCGTAGTTCGACAAGGCGACGTTCCGAGCGAGACACGACCGGACATACAAGTCCACAAAGACTGGGTGGGGGGTCGGGGACAGAGCAGACCAGAGACGCCGGGCGAATGGGCAGCCGACCGCGAGGTGGGCCAGGCACTCGGGTGCTTCCGAGAGGCACATCACACAGGAGGCAGATCGATTGTTGGGGTGAGGGCTGGTTGGGGAGGCGACTTGGCTGCCCGGATGGAGGGACCCCAGGGAGAGAAGGTGGCCGGTATCCTCGGCGTCCGAGTGAACCCGGCGAACCTTGCGCAAAGCCTTCCACCAAGCGTTCCAACGTTGCTCAGGCAGATCGAATATCTTCTGGTGTCCCTTGGGGAAGATAGGAGGGAAGATGAAGACTTGGTGGCGTTTGGACGCGTTCACAAACGAAGACGGGGTCATCACCTCGCCATCGGGCCCTCGAAAAAGCGTCGGGGTTACCGAAAGTTGTATTCCGTGGCCCGCTGGGAAGTAGAGTACGTGCGTCGCCCATTGCTCGAGGTTCTGGCTCTTGGAGAGTTCCGGGGGATTGAGCGTGGTCACCGACGCCCAGGCTTCGAAGTATCGGACCCAACGTGCAGGAAGAAGTTTTCTCGTCTTTCTCACCGCATGGTCCCACTTTGGGGGAGGATGGCAAAAGTATGCCCACCAGATCCAGATCCAAGGGCGACGATGCTGGTTGGGGGCCGGTCTGGACAAGGTGAAAGGGGTTGGTTGGTTCGGTGCCTGGAGGCGAATGCGGATGTCGAAGAGGTGGCGTGTGAAGCAGCCGTCCGGGGCCCGGAGCTGGAAGACCCACTTCGCGTGATCGATCGCTAGACGCCGAGGCAGATCAATCAAGCCGAAGCCGCCGTGATCGAGAGGGGTGCAGAGGCGCGACCGGGAGACCTTCGGACGTCGCTGAGTACCATCCGAAGCTCGACCGTGAATGGCGAGCATGACGGCCTCCTCGATCTCCTTGACAACGCTCTTGGGGGCGGGGAGGAATCGGCTGTAATACAGGATCTTTGTGTAGCAGTAGATGTTGATGATCGAACACTTGGCTGCATATGGGAGATCGTACATCGGAATTGAGCGTATCCGAGCGATGGTCGAGGCCTTGACATCTTCCCAGCCCGCATCCTCGGCGATCTCCACCCCGACCTGAATACCAAGGTAGCGAAACTGCGAATCGCTGAGACGCCAGGTCCCGAGATCTGGGGCGATCGGCCGATCCCGAAAAGCTCCGAGGGGTAGAGGAAAGATTTGGCGTTGCTGAGCTTGCTGGCACTTGCCCGTTCGTAAAGCTCGATCGCCCGATTGAGGTGGTCGAGGTCCGAGAGGTTGTGGAGTGCAGTGCGCAGCAAGCGTCGTCGGCAAAGAGGAGTTCTCGAATGTTTTGGAGGCCCGCAATCTCGATGCCCTTGACTCTCAATCGAATCTGACAGGCAAAACCTTCGATCGCCAGAACGAAGAGACGGAGCCAGAGGATCACCTTGCCGAACGCCCGACAGGATGTCGAAAGCGGCAGAGAGCCAACCGTTGAGGAAGATCGACGCGGATTGGTTGGTGTAGGTCGCTCGGTACCATTGGCGGGCTTTGGGGCCGAGGCCAACGGCGCAGAGGACTGCATCAAGGTACGCGTGGGAAAGACGATCGTAAGCCTTTTCAAAGTCCATCACCGCTAGCATGCCGGACACGGGTGTTGAGCCCGGAAGTCCAGGGTCCATGAGACACTGGACCTCAGCGATGTTCGTGCCGATCCAACGGTTCGGAACAAAGCCACGTTGGGTTGGGTCGATCAGGGACTCGAGCAAGGGAGCGAGGCGCCGCTGGTTGTGGGCTTGCGAGATGATGCGCTCGTCCGCATTGATGAGCGATATGGGGCGTTTGTTCGAGAGCTGATCCCTCTCGCCGCGCTTGTGGATGAGATGGATGTGGGCGGTGTTGCGGGGAAGAGGTCCAGGCTAACGGGCCTCGGTGGGGATCGAGTTGATGACGTCTCGAAGAATCGGGCCAGTGGCCGGATCCCTCTACCAAGCTTTCCCCGGGCCAAAAAACAGAAAAGCTGCCTTATCGCGCGTGCGCGCACGAGTTCATTTGGCTGGCTTAATGGACCTGCCGATCTGCTTGCCTAAATCCGCCTTAAGCGCGCCTCACTATAATATAACCTTTGTCGTATAGTCACGCGCTCTTCTTCACTCCGTTACAGTTCGAATAATCTTCGATGAGGTTCAGACCCCCAAAAATTTAATAACAGCATGATGGTATCAAAAAGTCGGATTTAAACACACCGGCTACAGTGCTAGGCCAGTAGGGTCGACTTCGTGTGACACCCGCTAAACCCCCTAGCTTTGGCTGGCTTTGGTTGGTGTTACAAAGATATGAGGTAGGCGCGGGCGAGTGAACTGCGTCTGTTCACCGTATTACAACGAGCGTTTTCGACTGAGCCAACTGCCCCACACGTCCCGCGGTCGCGCACCCCGGCGTCGATCGACCCGGCTCGAGACACATCCTCACTCGCGATGGTCGACCCCTCCTCAGCATCCATGTAGACCTCGAACCAGTCATGACGACAAAGCGACCGGTTCTCGCGTTGCAAACGGTGTTGCACGACCAACAGCAGCAGCAGCAGACACCCCAACGACTACGAAGCACGTCAGCCTCGAACGATGCACGTCCCACGACCTTTAGACCGCAAGCACATTCACTCGATCAATCCATTTTGGAATCCCCGATCCAATTCGTCGCTTCACCCAGGGCCTTGTCTCCCGTTCAAGCCGACTTTCATTTCCCCTTTCATCCTTCGTCGACCTCGTTGTCGAGACCGGCTTCACGTCATGGATCACCGCGTCCTAAGAGCACGTCGGCGAGGAGAGAGGGTAACGATACTTCAACGTTCAAGCAGATCTTTGGTCAACTTGATCGGATAGATCAGTTCCAAAAGCAGTTGGCGATACGCCATGCCGAACTCGAAAAGGTCGCGTCTGGCTCCGCTAGTCCGTCATCTCCGCAACGCCCCCAGCCAGCATCAGTCGAGGCGTCGCTCAAGTCGTCTTCAGCCACCGCCGCGACCGAGGAAGGCTCGGTCCATACAGAGAAGCCGGACGATGAGTCGAGTAAGTGTCGCGCCGATTATGATAAGCTCAAAAAGTCATTGGACGATCGGAGACCTCGTATGGACCAATTGATGACCATGGTCAGTTCTTTGACGCGACGCCCCACATTGCTCGCGCACCATTCCTTCCTGGGACTGACAAGCCATCCTGAACTCCTACAGCTCGAAGAGCTATCAACGGCACTCAAGACATTCCACGCCTTACCTACGCCTATGACATTCCCGCAAACCTCCTCGGCGCCTATGTCGCCCGTGTACCCCCCATTCGCACCGAGCAAAGACCGGAACGAGGCTGCTCGGAGCAGGACGATCATAGAGCCTAGTGCGGGGCTGCCCGATCGAAGAAGAGGTGTACAAAGGCATTTAAGCTATTCTTAAGGTTCACATTGAAGCACTCGATTCTCGAGAGTACGTGAGCTTCACATCGACAGAGGGACAGAGGGTAAAGTGGTCGATCTACGGGCAATGTTAGGGTGTTTATCAAATTTTCATGTCGGATCTTATTCTTCTCGGCAGTGTATCATGTTGTAGAAGTAGGCAAGACCGCGGCTCTCTGTACTGGCATCGAATACTATTGAGGCGGAATAGAATCGATAGGGCAGTTTTTGGTGTTGTTCGCTGTTCTGGTTTGCTTCTTGTTGATCATGTTCCTTCAGGAGCAATAGGAATCAGGGGACGAAAGGGAGGTGGATCGATCGTCCTCGAGGGACCACGTCGACGGAACTCACGTGGTGCAAGGATCGTCATTGGGGCTCGTTGCGGAACATGCAATAAATCCACCGCTTTTATTGCCATTGAAAATGTGTGATACCCTATCGCTCGCTGAGAGGGTGTACATTTTTCGGATCGCCTTCTAGAATCGGAGGGATTCGTCGCTGGGAAATTCGCACGCGCAGTTCTCGTTGGCACTTTACACGACGCGCAGCACTGGTCTTGGCTGACTGTGAATATGAAGATTTCAGTCTACACAATAGTACGGGCTGGGAGGATGGGAGACTCTCCTCGCAACGCGAACTCACCAGTGACGTTCAACGATCGAGTCATACACCAACGATGGCAGAGGTTGTCGCCGAGACTATGATCATCCTCATCGTCTCCTCTTTATGATAAATCGGATTGGAGCGTCGCTCGTATCAGAGAAGGTCGTTTGTGGCTGCGTAGGTTGTTTTCTCATGACCTTATATGCCCTCCTTTGATTGATAATCAAAGAAGGCTTGTCGACGTATTCAGTTGAACACCGAGTGGCTCCGGAAGCAATTTCGTGCCTAGTCGACTAACTGATAGGGGCGAGGATGCTGCTATCCGCACCCAAGTTGCACTTTTCAGCTCGTATTCGACGACTTCGTGCGGGAATTATATGTAACTCCTACCCCATGGCATTCTCCCTCCACCCTTGTGAGCACACTACCAGGCTCTATGGACTAGGTCTGGAGATTTTAAGTATTAGAATCATCCGCACAGGTGGATCGTTCTTCCGACTCGGATGAAATCGGAAACTGATGCCCGGCTATGAGCGCTTGAGCTCTCGTGGATATTCCCGAGTCTGAATTTCTCCACTCAAGCACGTCCTTCATAATCCATGTATGTACTACTGTCTCCGCCTAATCAGAAAAATTAAGGAAAGCAAGCTGAGCGGTCGATGTAGCTCGCGATACATGCTGCCTCAAGGCGATGGGGGTTGAAGCCAGCCGATGCCCGACGTGGCCAATCGCAGGGCGGCCAAACCAACAAGGCGAAGAGCGGCCTTGAGCTTGGCGGCTGCCTTCGGAGGCCTCTGGAGGCCTTCGGCTGCACAAGTGCACAGGCCGCTCCCAGAGCTCGCCCATCCCCTTTCGCTTTCAGCCCATACCCACCGCCGTCGCTGCCGATCTCAAAACTAAGTCCAACCATGACTGACACGACTGAATTCACGTTCGACGACCTCAAGGCGCGCTCGTCCAAGAAGGACCTGCACATGCTCATCCACGGCAAAGGTCAGTCGTGTGTGACGTTGGTGTCGTGCATGGCTTGTTAACACGTGCGAACGAGGACACCGGAGCTGATCGCGAATCACCTGGCCCATGTGTTGCCACCCCCGCCGTTTCGCCCTCGTCCGCGTTGTCGTACGGTGATCGTGATACGTCCTACAGTCTATGCCATCGCCAAATTCCTGGACGAGGTACTTTCCCGTCTCACTTGTCGCGTTACTTCACCCGTGCATGTCACTGACCCACTTGGCTCTGACTGGTGTTCCACGTCGCGTACAGCACCCGGGAGGTGACGAGGTTTTGTTGGGCGAGGCCGGAAAGGATGCGACCGAGGCGTTCGAGGATGTTGGACACTCGGACGAGGCGAGGGCCATCTTGGACAAGTATTTTGTTGGCAACGGTCCCGCCGTAAGTTGGTCTCCTCCTGCCGCGTCAGGGGTTTCGGTGCTCGATCGCGCGACATTTGTCCGGAGCGGTAACGAATCTTCTTTCATCACTCAATTCTGGTGTGATGTTTGATCAATTTCCGCCGTCGCCCCGTCGTATGCTTGCCCGAGCTAGCATTCACAACTGCTGACTTCCCGCGCCGCTGGGCCTGCTCCATTTCACAGAGCTCTTCGAAAGAGCCCCCCAAGCGGGCAACCCGAACGAACGGTGGCCTCGGTGATCAGCCTCAGTAAGTGTTTGCACATCTAAATCTATGGCAACATCTTCGACAACCTTTTGTGAAGCACGGGGCGGCTTCCATCCCGTGGAACGGCCGTGTGACTCGATTTTGGAAGCGCAGGTAGGGGAGGCCGCGGCTTCGGCGATGAACGGACGCGAAGGACGCCGGCGCGCGACACTCTGCTCGCTTCAGTCGCACCGGCCGAGCTGGGCTCGTTGTCCGACCCGTTGTCGGAACTTTGCCGACCCCAACGTAATTCGGCTTTCTTGCGTGGGCTGACCAGCGCGCTCTCATTGTGTCTGCAGATCTTATGCTTACCTCTACCCTCTTGCCGGTGTCGTCGCCTACGCTGCTTACCGGTCAGTCTTGCTCGTGCTTGCTTGCTTCGTCGGCCTTCTGCGCACCTCATGAGCTCGCCATTGACTTGGTCCCGGCCCCTCTTTAAAGCATCTACGAGAACTACGTTGCCAAGTAGATCGCCCGACCTCCGGCGTTCTTTCCTCTCCTCATCCATATCCATCTTTCCGCCATCGACATGCCACCTCGGGCAGAAATCTAGAGCCTCGATCGATTGGTAAACCCACCTCCCACCCCCTTACCACCCGTCACTTTTCTCCCCTTTGTTTTGGTGCGTGTGCTGCCGCACGCGTGTGTGTAATGCTGAAAATGCAATAGGTTTTCCCAACATTCCCCGAAATCGGCCGACGGAAGAGACCTGAAAGCGCCCTCCGTTTCAGGTCACTCCAGTGCATTACAGATCGCCATGTCGCCGCCCCATGGTCCTACTTTATAGCCTTGCATTCCAACACCCGCGTATGTGCCCAAGACACCTCACAGCTACCAACGAGAAGATCACTTCGGGATCCGATACTGGTTATCCAAGCATTCGACCAACTCGGGCCTCAACTCGCTCAACCTTTTGACCCCCAACAACCTCATCCCCGTCAGAATCTCTTCTTCCATGACTATATCGATGAAACCGTAGAGGAGGGAATCAGCCTTCGAGCGGATTCCATGAAGAGATCGAGGAGTTTGGGAGTTGGCCGAAACAACTCTCCTCTCTTTAAGGAAATGTAACTCACTCCTCACAGCCCTCACCACCCCATCCTCCCCATAAGCCGTCTGAGCATACAAGAACGGTCGACCCAATCCCACACCTTTGGCACCCAAGCATAAAGCCTTGAGCACATCCGTGCCTCGTCGTACACCGCCATCGACGTAGACTTCGAGATCGGTCAAAAGGGTTGGGTCTATCCGGCGGATTTCGAGGAGGGTGTCGAGGGGAGATCGGACGCTGGATTTTGTGGGACAGAGGAAAGGTTCAGTATGGGTTCGAGAAGGGTAAGCAGGTGGGTTGTTGAGGTTTGCCGTACCTGTCAAGTTGACGCCCACCGTGGTTCGAGAGAACCACGCCCGCGACGCCGGCCTTTCGGGCCAACTCGACATCCTGCATTCATCCAATTGAACGTCAGACATATGTGCAACGCACAAAGGGAAGATTCGAATTCACTGCGCACCTCATGTGTTGCAACACCTTTGATATAGACGGGCAGTCCACTGGCCGCCTGTTTGACCCATGCGACGTCTTTCCATTCGACCGAAGTGTCGTAATACGAATACGTCGACTTGTTGGGATGGTCATGCGGTCGGTCATCCATCTATACATGTATGCACCCTCGAAAATCAGAAGGCTACTCTAGTGAGGAGGAACAGCCGTGGACGTACCGATCCAGCCAGCCCCTGAGCCCTCGCATCCTCTTCTCGGTTACCCAATGTCGGTGAATCAACAGTCAGGAAGAACGCCTTGCACCCTCCTTCACGCGCTTGTTTCATGATTGCTTCCGTTTGTCTTCGATCTCGATTGACGTAGACCTGAAAGCGAACGCAATGCCAGAACGAAGAAGGAAAGAGAAAATGTCCGCAGTCATCGAAAAAAAGCATCAGTACAGCGAGCCGATCGAATCTCCGTCGGAGTGCAGTACACGCACCTGGTAAACCATCCCAACAGGTGCCCTCCCTGATCGATCCATCGTTGCTTTCTCCGCCAAGATGTCATCGAACGATTGACTCGCATTCGCCGAGACGCCTTGCACGATCCCCGTCTTGGAAGCGCCCCTCGTCAAGTTGAACTGCGGTTGAGGCGCAATGAAACCAATCAGATCGATTTTACACAACTCGCGCTCATCATCGAATTACCTCGCCCAGGTCGTGTCCTAGTCGAGCATAAGCGGCAGGTGCGATATCTGATTTCGGGGAGAGCGCATCGAAGTCAGTTGCTCAAGCTTGAGCTTTGAATTTCCCCAAGGCCAAGACCGCAAGACTGACAGATGGGTAATGTCGAGGGGCAGTTCAACAAGGTTGTTCGTGGATCGATCTCGGAAACATCAACAAGGACTCGAGGTCGGAAGCGACACCTCTGGTAGGATGCGAACGAATCTCGTAAAGCTAGAGGAAGATTCGGAAAACCAAGTGAGCGGTGCGGTTCTACAGGTATTGAAGTAGGGTCACTTGAAAGCACTTACTTTGCTCATCATCAGATCCACCCGCGTAATAAATCTTGGCTCGGGGAGCCAGCAAGGTGTTTGCGAGCCTCTGTAGGGTTATGGACGAATTTTTCGATCAATTTCTTATGCACATGCAACCTCCCGGCTGATGTGCCACTCACCTCCATCTCGGCCAAACCCCTGACCAGTTCGACAGCTGGTAGTGCTTCTCGGGCTTTCTAAAGGTGCAAGAGGAAGGGGCGCGAATCGATTCAGTATTCGTACTTTCATATGGGGGAGCGTCAACAGGGGCGTCGAGACCGTCATCACTGACCTGAATCCTCGCCTTCTCCTGCACTGCTTCATCGCTCTCCTCATCCTTGGGTCTTGTTGCCGGGTCGACGAGTCCAACAGGTGCTCCAAGAAGGTCCTGATTCTTCTCGAGCGTCTTGGGCGGGTGAATCTTGTCGAACAAAATCGTGACATCCGTGCCGGCGGCTTTGAGGATGACAGCTTCTCCTCCGGGCTGTTGATGTACGCAATAAATGAAAGAGGTTCAGGAGTGTCAGCTCAAGGGACAGATAGATTGAACAATCAGATCCGCCTCCTTTGAACTTGCATGAGCCTCCAAGAATTCCGTAACACTGTTGTGAGCCAAAATCGGAGCCGAAAGGGGAGATGACAACCCGAGCGGAAGCGGACCGCCGGCCGACAAGTACGTTACGGGGTTCAGTTTCCTTTGCTCGGGCAAACTGGGCCAGTGGGAACAGGAACTGACTCGTAGACATGATCACCCAGGACGACCCAACAATCTGCCTTACTTCGATGTGTCCTCACTTCCTCCATCGAAATGACGCGGGGTTTGTTCTTCTCGCCTACGAGCGCCGTCGGGACCTTCAACGCGTGTGGGGCCTCAAGCCGCAGCGGTTCATGGTACGACGCCTGTACTGCCCAGGCCTGAGGAGTAGAGGCGACGCTTGGTCCGAGATTAGAAATACGTCTATCAAAGTCGTCGACAGCCTGAAATCAGACTCACAGCCAAACCAAGCGTCGTTGCGGAGGCCCCCACACTGAGCGAGGTGAAGAGCAGCCCTCGCCGAGCCCGCAACGCGCCACGAAGGGCCGCGCTCATGGTTTCTAGGGAGGTGGTTACGGTTTGACAGTCGGCAGTGGAAATTGAGGGACCTCGAGCAAGTGTGAGTGCTGTTACCTGCTAGGTCTCGGATTGTTTGTGATCTTGATGCGAAGCGCGCCAGGTAGTCGAGTCGAGCGCGTCGCAATTCGTCGCACTCGGGCGTGCTTGGAAGCGGAGTCGCTGGCCCGCTGTGAGCGCGGCTACCCGGGCGAACGACGACCGGACCGTCTGGCCCGTCGCATTTTCCCAGCCGAATCATTCCTCCCACGTGGGGGGTTGTCATAGTTTTGGAATTAACAGGAGTAGCTCACAGAACCGGATCTTCTGTACGACACGCCTCACTACGGTGGTGCGTAAAGGAGTCTGGACGACCCGATTATTGGACAGGGGCTGGTGAGGTCAGAGCGCACAGTCGCCGAGCGCGCGGCACGGGCCGTCGCGCCGGGCTGGAGAGAAATGATGATTGTTCGTTGCAAAGCGCCACGACTTACGAGAGAACATACCAGAGTAGTAGCTCATTACTCTTTCCGACGAGCTGCTTCCCATCTTTCCGTATCACTTCCAATTCGCACCCCGCTGTTCTTTCGTGGAACTTCAGCTTCTGCCCCGGACTGTCTCGGGTGGGTTTTCCGACTTCTCTAGCACTTTGGCGGGGGTCTGATTTTCGAGCGTGGGGTTCAAAGCTGCCGTCGTTGCCCGACAACTTTCTGGGGTTCGCGCACCTGCTCCACGGTCCACCTCGGAGACAACCGCTATACCCATAGCGGTCGCACCCACCTCACCACTCGTGTTGATAGCCAACGGGCTGGGGTGTAGTGTGTCGTGGTCAAGTGTGACTGCATACTTTCAGACGAGTGCGCGGACACGTCTCTCTCAGCTCCACGCCCTCTCGACGAGAAGTCCCAGCGTCGCGGCTCGACACTTGCTACGCCCGGCGTGGCCAGCAGCTGCCCGTAGCCCGTCATGTCCTCGACCTCAGCGATGACCCAGCGCAAGATCGCACCCTCGACTACGCCCTCGAGTGCCATAGCCGTGGCCAATGCAGCCAAAGCGGCCAAGGAGACGATGCGCTCGGCTAGGGCCTGTGTAGCCTGTCGCAAGCTGTGAGTGGTGGTCGCACGCTCGACTCGCATGTGCTTTGGCCCCGCCCCAGAGTCGGCCACAGCTCGGGTGCCTCGCCCCACCTCCGCCTTCGGGGACTCATCCCTTAGCGAACCACCGTGTTGCTCGTACAGGAAAACCAAATGCATTACAAACGACAACCCAGACCTGCCCTGCAAGGTGAGCTCGCAGGCGGCAGCGGCAATCCTCGTCTCGAGGGAGGCGTGATTGAGAGGATCCCCACATGAGCTGTCGCCCCGCGCCCGCTGCGGGTGGGCGGTCGGTTCAATAGGGAGCCCCGAACTGATCGCAACGAGCTCTGTACCACAGCGATGCACCGCCAATAACCTTGAATGCGTGTTCGAGGATATCATGCCCAGTGTCTCGACCATCAAGTAAGTAGCTCTCGTGGCCCGCGTTTGAAACTCGGGGTTCACCCCCTGTGCCGACTCGGGAGAGTCCGAGACCCATCGCCTACGGAGGCGCCCCTGCGCGAGGGCGGAGCACCCCGTCATGTCGCAGCAAAACTGATCTCTTCCCTTGCGTCCGCTCATTTTCGAACAGCGCTCGAGTTGAACAACTTGAACGGGAATTTCAAGTCGTCCAGTCCGAGTTGCAACGCCTCCGTCAGCTCGAATCCGAGGTCGGCGCGATCAAGCTCTTAATCCCGAGACCGTTCGGCATCCCCGGCGCAGGGGACCAAAAATCGCTGGCCACGTCCGGAATGATCCCTTCCCCACCGGCACTTCCAGGGTATTTTGCGGGTGGCAATACAAATGGATCTGTTGCCGGATCGTCGACCTCCCACGCCGCCTCAAACCCGAGTCCCGTCGGACTGTCGCAGAGTTTGGGCGCTTCGGTGCGCTCGTTCGGGGGTGAGACGGGGATACGGTCCTCGCTGCCCTTGAGAAGACCAGCGGACGACCCGGTCGCTTCGACAAACGTTTCCGATGACGAAGGCGACCGAGACGATGGCGAGGACGAGGACCATTTGCCGCGGTCGGTGTTCGTCGCGCCCGTCGAAACGCTCAATCGATTGGCCGAAGAACAGGCGCAGGCGCAGAGGCGAGCGGCGGACGGGAGTTGGATCAAGCCTCCAAATCGGAAGAAGCCAAGAAGGGCATACGAACCTGCCACTCCGCCGGACCGTATTTCAGACATCATCGATAAGGGTGTGCTGGACGAGATCATGGCGAGAGATCTGCACGCAGTGTCAGTTTTCTCGCTCAGTCAGTGATCAGCGATGCGGAGCAGCTGACTTTTTGTATTGCGATTTTCATGGGCTCATAGGTACTTCTCGGGATCGCACCGAGTACTCGCTTGCTTCGACCCACGGTACGACACGTACGACTCGATCCGCAAACGCTCGCCGTTCCTGCTCGCTGCGATTTGCGCCGTCGGTTCGCGAGTCCAGGATGGCGGGGGGGCCATCTCACCGCTCTCGATCCGATTACGGGCCGAAGTCGAATACCTGGCAAAGGAGACGCTGTTCCACAAGGTTGAAGGGCTGGAAATGATCCAGGCGATGGTCGTCACTTCGGGGTGGTCTTCTGAGGGTCAGTCTTTGGAGTGCATCTAGGTTTTAGTCTGCAGAGCTAATTGGCGTGGTTACTTCGAGACGACAGGCTTCTTGAGCGGTGGGTTGGCACTTCGTATGGCTGTTGAGCTCGATGTGCACAAAGTTTTCCGACGCCTCGCGGCGAGGCGAGCGCAACATGCCGATCCGAACGAGGAGCGGTCGCTCGTCGCCGCTGCACGTCTCTACGCGTCCCTCTTCGTCCTCGATTTTCAGACCTCCATCGGAGCGGGTCGCCCCCCGATGCTTCGAGCCGAACAGGAGCACAGTCTTACCATGTTTCGCACGCTCTTGCTCGACCACCCATTATCGGTCAAGACCGACGCTCGCGTTGTTTCAACCGCCGAGATGCTGATGCATCAAGCGAGAATAACGGATGCACTGCGGGAGCAGGACCCGAACAATGGAGACACGGCGTTAGATATGTTGCTCAAGGGGAGGAGCGATCTCGAGGGATGGTACAACGAATGGTGCGAGATCATGCGGCAACGGCACCCCGAAGAACCGTTCTACCGGCTCTCGCTCGACATTCAGCTGCAATTTGCGACGCTATTCACGTCGACGATCGTGCTGCGAGGGTGTCAATCGTTCTCGCGGCTGACTCCAGCGATGCTCAAGGTCATCACTATGGCCGTGCACTCCGCCTTCCAAGTTGTACGCATCTGCACCGAGGAGGACGCCTACGTCCACGGCCTGCGCTTCGCGGTCGATTACACCGTCAGCGTCGTCGCCTTCGCCGGGGCCTTCCTCCTCCGCTTTGCGCGCCTCGTCCCAGCGGTCGTGGACATGCAACGATGTATCGACGTCGTCGACCGCTTCGCCTCAATACTTCTCGGCACGCCGTATCCTCGCTTCGCCCCGCCCCTTCAAAAGATGCTGACCCAAGCTCGTACCCGTCTCGCGACTTCGTCCTTGCATCAACTCGCTTCGACATCCCTCGCCGCCGCTGCTGCCCAAAACCCGAATCAAGCCGGGAGCAACCACAGCACCAGCTTTGCTACCCTCGATCCCGGCCCTCCATCGGTAGGGAGTGCCGACGACTTTGATTGGAATCGGTTCGTCAATAACGCGTTCAATGAGACGAGTGGGACACCCGTTCGGACCGGTGGACCTCAGGCTTGGGCTTTGGGCTCGGATGGGCAGGATTTGGGCGGTTCGGTGAGTTGCTCTCGCTGACGCTTTGTTGTCTTTATATCGAGCGCTGATGATTCTTTATTTTATTTATTTTTCCACTAGCAGGCCGCAATGTGGAGCTTCGATGTCGGAGGCATCCTGTAGCTTGCTTTGAATCAGTATGACACCCCTAGTACATGTTGTGATACTCCAAGAGCACTACCGTCAATCGTACCCCAGAACATGAAGAATTGGATTACCACATCGGATACGGAGTTATGAAAATAAGCGGCTACAGAGAGTGATTACACCTAAACGAAAAAGGAGACGTCCGAAGAACAGCATAAGACCTGAAAGATGTTTTCGTCCAGAACCGAAAGGGCACGAGAGTTTACAAAGGCCTCTTTTCCGGGATCGCAACGATGATGACGAGGAAGAGAATGGTGCAGATCGTGCCGAAGATAATGATCTCCTTCATCTGCTTGTCGTGGAGATCCTGAATCGAAGGAATGAGGCACAAGGTCGGCATTCTTTCATTGCTTGGAACAATGGTTGAAATCCTCTACCCCCTCTGGACTCACTTTGATGTAGGGGTCCTCGACGACGTGCTCGGGGCCGAACATGGGCACCCGCTTACCGTCCTGGGTCTTAAGCGTCGCCCAGAACCGACTGCGGAACTGCGCGATCCTCTTCCTCGTCGTCGTCGTGTGCCCTTCCTTCTCCTCCGTCGTCTGCTTCCCCGAAGGACTCGCCTTCTTCTCCACGGGCGACTCGGGTTCGTCGAACAAGAATGGCAAAGACGCCTTGAGATCGGCTCGTTCCTTCGCAGCTCGAGCAGCGGCATCCGTTGCAGCGGCGGCCGAGTCCGTGTCGGGTTTCTTGCTCGCCATGACAAAGGTCGAAGCCACCGTCGGCTTGGCGAAGTCGTCGCCGGTCGAGAGCGCTTCTGTCAACTCCCAAGGGTACAATTGGCGAGCCGTTCGACCGTGGACCTGAGAGCAAAAATATTTGATGGCCGAATACGTTTGCATCGAGCCTGAGAATGGAGGAAAGGAGAAGATAAGGATGCTCGTCAGAAACATGAGAATTGGCACCGCAGAGCCTCCAGACACACTCACCAAACCAGAAGAAGAGGAAAGCAAAGATACGCCACCACCTCGAGCGAGCAAAGTAGATGATGATGCACGCGAACATGACCCCAAGCCCCATATCAAGGATTCCGACACCGGTCCAGAACAAACGCTTGGGCGTGTTGGTGTTGCCCTTAGCCCATTGAAGGTAATGGGGCAAGGAGCGCTCCATGAGCGTGTAGACGTGATCGGCGGCTTCCTTGAAGACCTCGGGGTGCGTCGTAACAGGCTCGCCTTTGGTACCGTCCTCAGAGACGGGTTGTAGGGACTTGAGCACGTGCTTGCGCAAGCGGGCGTCAATGTTGAGTTCCTGGAGAGAGGTAAGGGCCACATGTCAGCTCGTGCCTTCCTGCCTGTTTGAAATTGCGCAAATTAAGATAGCTCGGACCAACCTTGCTTGCTCCAGGCAGGAAAAAGGTCGAGCGAATGAGCTTGATCTCCTCCAAGAACGGCAACGGCGTGTCGGCTGGCAACTCCTTTCGAGAGCGAATCGACATCAACGGAGCCAGATTGGCGAATCGAAGTCCGAAGCGTTGCTTCGCCTTCTCCGTATTGACCGACGAAGCGTCCGAAAAGCCTCCGGTTTGCGTTCGCTCGAGGTTCTTGTTGTGGATGCTGTTGGTGGTTGGGAACGTGCTCGCTTCGGCAAAGTTGCGCGTGTCCGGGGCGATGGCTGAATGCAGCGACAGGTTGTCGTCATCCTCCGAGGCCTTGGTTGCCGAGGGCTTCTCTCCGATACCGTTCATCTCCACAATCGTGGCGTCGCCATTTCCTTGGGCAATCTTGGCCGACTCGCTAAAGTACTCGGACGAGTTCGCATTCGCAGCGGTGTTGCCCTCGAGTGAGCGCACGGATCGACCCGAGATGGAACGAGCCCGGCCTCGGAGCTTCTCCCACCAACCATCCTTGTCGCTAATGGACTGCGCCGTGCGGATCGAGCCCGCGGGGGTGCTGAAATGGGTGTAGCGCTCGGCGGGGGGTTCGGAGAGCGCTTGGTATTCGAGCGGCAACGCGTTGAAGCGCTCGCAGTACGAGCGATACCAGACAACGAACTGGAGGCTGCGAGAGATGCGAGGAGGATCCCACTTGGTCAGCTTTGATTCTCCCTCCCACTTGGTGCTAGGAATCTGACGCGATCTGTGCAGGTCCGCACTGCCCCACGGTCACACGCACAGGACCGAAGTCACTGAGCGTAGCCGTGCACCGTGGAGTGGTCATGGGCCGGCCGATGACCGTCGCGCCACTTCAACGAACAGGCTCGCCGAGACAAACTTACTTTTCGACGGAACGTTCCTCCTGCGGGCAAGGACAAACACGTGATGCATAATCCGGGTCAGTGATCTCGAGTCGGTACTCTTGAAGAGAGGGCCGAATCATCGACCTACATGAATGAGAAAGCCCTCAAACTCCTTGAGGGTCAACGGGGAGCAGCGTGTGCCACCGATGATTTCTTCCAGCGTTACACCGTTACGCTGCTCGTTCGTAGGGACGGCTGCAGCAAGGAGAGCATTTACAACATCAGTACACGGGTCGATCAGGGTCGGGTTGGTGAGAAGGTCCTAGCCACAACTAACGAGCTTGGAACATTGCTCCGCCGGACTCCGTCGTGACCTCTTCAACAGGAACCCTGACTTCACCGACGCCATTGGATTCGACGTTCGTTGCCATCGAATATTACGTTGATGATTGTAGAACGGCGCGTCGAGTAAATCAAGGTGCAAAATGTTGGTGGATATGGGTACAGAGCCGCCAAACAACAAGCAGGGGGACTTGGGAAGGGGAGGTGGGTCTCTGAGGAAGCAAAGATCTGAAACCTGGCGCGCAAGTTCCCAATGCGGACAGAGCCTGGCCGATCACGGCTCGGCGCGGGCCAAATGCCTGTTTTAATTACGACCCGCCGTCGGCCCACTTGATCGGCCGAGAACTTTCTGATGAATAAAGGTGCCGCTTGGGCCTCCTCCATGTTGGTCTATGCGCCTGCTGTTGTTCCACACACATTTCTCTGGCAACGTAGTTGGCGGTGTCGGCTGTGCCACTCGTTGCTGATTCTTGTCGACATATTTCCCGGCCGATGTCAAGCAAGATACGAAGACTCTCAAGCGAGCTTCGACCTATGCGTGAACACAGAGTCCGCGTACTGTGGACCGCTCGGACGAGAGCGCGCGGGCCGAGTAGCTTCGATCACGTGATCAGCCATTGCAAACCCTCAGGTCAAGTACATTTCCTCTCGATCCAATCAACCACATCCTTGTCCAGCGTCTCCCAATGCGACGCTGTTGCAAAATGAGGACCCCCTTGAATGACGAGGAGTTCGCTGTTGTCCGTTCCGATCGCCGAGCAAGTTCGTTCGTGGTAATTGCGCTCGAATGGGTACTGCAGTCATAGATGAACATGAGCCCGTATTAAAATGATGAAATGAAAAGACTACCTGACTCACAGCATTGTCATCCGTCCCGTGCACGACTAGCACGTTCGTCTTGCCGAGCGGACTGGGTCGACTCGCGAGCCGACCGATCAAGCCTCGTCGATGGTTCAGGCAGCGATAGTTTATCTGTGCGAGAGATCGGATCAGTACCACGAAAAGGTCCTCAAATGGATCGCACATTCATCTACTGACTTTCATCGTCTCCCCGGCTTGCTTCCCTTCCAAGATGCCATCGTCATTCACGAGCGTTGCCTTGAGCGCATCAGCGATGACTTTTGTCCCTTGTTCCCTTGCCACAGCAAACAAAGGCTTCTCCGACTCGGTATATCCAGCTTTGCTCATGTTCGTGGCAAACTCGTCGATCAGTTGTGCGACTTGTTCGGGCGAAGTCGTGGCTCGGCATTTGGTCGCAAAGTCTTCGGCGTCCTGGGTATAGTCGACGACAAAGTCTGTGACGCCCATACCACAGAATCCAATGTAAGGCTGAATATATGGCAACATGTCCAAACGGGTTTTAGATGCGCACCTTCGCTCTCTTCCTCGGCACAGGTCCCAACGATGACGACGCCGACAATTCTTCGCTCCTTTCCCTCCTTGGTCACTCGTTCATGATCCCTCATGCCCAACCTCAAACCCGTATGAGCTCCCCCCATCGAATCACCATACGAAACGGCCTTCACCTCTCTTCCAAGCTCCTTTGATACATCGTCAAGAACATGCAAGATTGCTTCGGCCGCGAGATCAAAGGACCAGGCTGACCCCGCTGGAGAAGTGCGCGATTGGGCGAACCCGGGGGCGTCGACGGCGATCTTGTGATAAGGTGCCAAGAGAGGGTTCTTGATTTGGGGTTGCCAGTATTCTCGGGAGGCGTTGAAGTCTGTTCCGTCGCAGAGAGGCAGAAGGGGAGACGTGTCAGTGCCCAGGGGTTACGTTCCAGATCGGGCCCGCGGATTAGCTGATGGGTCGCTTTGCAGAACAAGAAGTATTGTATGCACCCCGGGATATACCCTGAGTCATATTTCAAGTAGAAATGGACTCACGATGCAGCAGAACTAAGAAAGGCAGCTCCTTGCCTCCCTCCGACTTGACCGTAGGTTCCTGGTGGGTGTACGAGATCGTATAGTCCTTGGTAGAAGACGTGAACGACGGGTCTCGCTTGCTGATATCAAAGCTGAGTGTTACGCTCTTCTCTGTCATGATGTCTCGTGAGCGCGGATAAATTGAGAGAGCGAAAGGGAGAGCATCGATCGTGCCGATCGCTCGAACCGAAGAGCGCCGGCACTGCATACATTCGGCTTCACTGCAGCTTTCTTCCATTCATAATAATCATGCGCCAGAAGGAAGAGGGGACGATTTTGTTACTTTGAAGTCCCACTATTACGACTGCCAGTGCACAGACTCTATGACTGCCTTTCTGTGTTCGTGTGCTATGATTGGAACGCAGCCGATTTTGCATCGATGGGTCCGTGCGGCGACGCGTTACGTCATGAGCCCGAGTGAGCAGTGCAGCACGTCGCGTGGAGCACAAGGTCCAACATTCTCAAGGTCGTTTCTATTTAACCACCCCGTACGAGTGCCAGTAATATGAAAGTACTGAAGACACTGACAAAAATGTGAATAATACAGACACCAGGTGCGAGAACAAATCATCAGTTCGGTTCAGGGGGCACTATGGCGCTTGGGCCTTTTTTTTCCAGGGCTACGGCGCACTTGTCTCATGGAACCACTGTTCAGGGTCTGTTTTTATCCCAGAAAGCAAAATTGGGAACTCACTCCATCTGCTTTTGCGAGTGAGTCGCAAGTATTGACCCTCCAAGCGTGGGGTAGGTATGCTAGAACGCTCCTTGAATCAATTCGAAACTCTCCGAATAGCTTATAAGTCGGCGGAGAGCGAGGGTGGGGAAATCGAAGCGCCTGCATCTCGCGCGGAATGCGCGAGCCGGGCTCCCGAGGGCTTGTTTTCACTCCCATCATACTGACCCTCAGAGGCTTACACACTCCTTTACACGTGCGACACGACCCCTTGTTGACGAGCACTGTCCATTTTTTTGTTTGTGTCATCTCACATTCCCCCTAGCTTGCCTTCGCCTTCACTCCAATATGCGAACCCCATCTACGACACGGGTGGCGACGACCTTCACGACCGCGTTGCTCGCGACGCTCAGCTCCGCGGCGCCGGCGGACAACACGATCGAGATCGTTGGCAATTCGGGTGTCAGGTTAGTTCAACTTCATCGTCTGGTTGCTCTTTGACTCTTCTGGAACGTGTTTGGCTGGGACGACATGGCTGTATCGTACCACACCACGGAACGAGGCCGTGCGAACTGGGACGCCAAGCACGCCCGGCCGGAGTGAGTCGCTTTCGACGGATGGATGGCCTCACTTTCCGGTGACTCGCTCGCGGCGCGCACGCACTCACCAGATGCGATGCGATGCACCCTACCCCGCAACGCCGCGCGGGCCCGCGCCGCGTCTACTTCCGACCGCCGACCACCAACAACGCCGCCGGCTCGGCTTTTTCCAATTGATCGCCCATAGCTAGCCTGGACCTCGTGCTGGGGAGGACGGACGGTCGCTGAACATCCCATTCTCACCCCCCTTTTATGATCACAACAGTGCACAGCAACTTTTCCTCGGCCAATCCAACAAGGTTTACATCGTCGACAAGACGGAACGCAACCCGGTCAACACCACCAGCGGCCACCCAGCATGGGCGACCGAGTACGACTACACTGACAACACCTTCCGCACCATGGACATAAAAACCAACTCGTTCTGCGCCGGTGGTAACGTGCTCGGCAACGGCACCTGGATCAACATTGGTGGCAATCAGCCCGTCGGTCCCGGTGGGCTCAACGCCAACGCTGTCCCGGATCCTTACGTCAACGGCGATGGTGGGAAGGCGACACGGTGAGTGGACCTACTCTTCGACTACCTCTTCGAACAAGACAAGTGGGTGCTTAACACGTACCCTTGCCCCTCGATACTTATCATCAAGGCGACTGGATGTGTGCACCGATGAAAAGTGTGACTGGATCGACGATGGGTCCAACTACATGACAACGCGCCGATGGTATCCGACACTAGAGACGCTCGAAGATGGATCCATGATCGTCATCGGAGGCTGCGACTGGGGAGGATACGTCAACGACAAGTCGCAGAACAACCCGACGTACGAGTACTACCCGTCAAAGGGCGGTCCGATCGGCCTCAACATCCTCACCACGACCTTGCCGGCGAACCTATTCCCGCTGACGTGGCTGCTCCCTTCGGGTAACATCTTCATCAATGCCAACTTGGGTACCGAGATCTTTGACTACAAGAACAACGTCGAGTACGCTGTCTCCGATATGCCTCACGCCGTCCGCACCTACCCCGGATCGGCTGCCACCGGCATGCTGCCGCTCACCCCGGCCAACAACTGGACCGCGACCATCCTTTTCTGCGGTGGCACGAACTTGCAGCCCGACCAATGGGTCACCTCTTGGAACATCGCCGCTTACCCCGCCGACAGCACGTGCGTGTCCATGACCCCCGATGTCTCGACCAACTGGGTCGATGAGGATCCGTTGCCCGAGGGCCGAGTGATGGGTAACCTCATCAGTCTTCCCGACGGTCGCTTTGTCGTGATCAACGGTATCGGCAAGGGTACAGCCGGTTACGGAAACACATCGTGGGCCATCGGTCAATCTTTCGGTGACGATCCCGTTCACTCCATCCGCTACTACGACCCCTACGCCGCCTCGGGCAAGCGCTTCTCCAACATCGTCGCCAGCTCGACCGTTGACCGCATGTACCACTCCTCAGCGACTCTCCTCCCCGACGGATCGATCCTGTCATCGGGCTCCAACCCCAATGCCGACTACGTCGCCCCCGGAACCCCTGGCTACACCTATCCTACCGAGTTCCGCGTCGAGCGATTCTATCCCGACTACTTCACCACGAAGCGCCCGCAGCCGACCGGTCTCCCGACGACGCTCGGCTACGGTGGCTCGTACTTCAACGTCACTCTGTCCAAGACCGATGTCGGCAACGTCTCGAAGCTCGACAACACTAAGGTCGTGTTGATCCGACCTGGCTTTTCGACCCATGCGATGAATATGGGCCAACGTTTCGTCCAGCTCGACTCGACCTTCACCGCCAACTCGGATGGCTCAGCCGTGCTGCACGTCTCCCCCGTCCCTCCCAACGCTGCGATCCTCGTCCCGGGCCCTTGCCTCATTTTTGTCGTCGTTGACGGCATCCCTTCGATTGGCCAGTGGGTTACCATCGGTAACGGCCGACTCGGAGCCCAGACCATTAGCCCCGTGCAGCGTCTTCCCGCTTCGACCGGTGATGATGGCAAGCCATGGAACAGTGGCAACAGCACGTCGACGAGCACGACCTCTGCTGCCGGTTCCGCTGGCACGGGTTCTTCGAGTTCCAACTCCAACAACAGTGCTGGCAGTGGGGCCATGTCGACCCTCGCGCCTGTCTTTACCGTGCTTGGCGCCGTGATGGCCGCCTCGACTTTGTTGATCTAGACGAGGATGAACGATGACGAACGATGTTTGGACGATGTGCCGTTGGTCCCCATATTATGGCACGGACCTTGGACACAATGGACGCTGTCGTCCTCACTTTTCCCTCTCGGTCAGGTGCCGATGAGTAAACCCCTTTAAACCCCACTCAGCTGTCTTTCTGGCCTCCCTCCTTCTATTTGTTAGACGAAGCTTATCCCCCCCCCCCCCCCCCACCCTTACGCACCCAATCGCCACCTGAACACTTGTGCGATTTGTCATGCTCTTCTCCTCCCGTATTCGTCGTTTCCTCTGTCCTCTTGTTTGCATTTTTCATCCGCCCCTCCGTCTTTACCTCTCTTGGCCCTGATTAGACACATCGCCTCTTTCTTGTTCCTAGTATCATATGACATACCGCATTTTTCTACATGTCAAATCGTTCTCGGTTCAGCGAGCCATGTTTTGAAAAAAGGGATGAATACCAAAGCTCCAAAGCGAGCAGAACCCAGAAGAAATCGACAATAGAATGTACACCGTTCGTCTTCAACGCCTCTCCCGTCTCCTAAAGCACCTCTCATCATCTCTTTTCACATCCCCACACACCCAGAAAAAGGTGCAAGAGACGTTCAAAGAAGCCTCTTCCTTCCCTGTTCCCTTCTCATTTGAAAAAAAAAAGTGAACATCAACCCTTGCTCGGTATTCCGAACCAACCTTCACCCTCGTAAAGGCTTGTAAGAAACAAAACACCTCGCAGTACGAGTCGAGTTGATGAAGGGGGTTTGGAAAGGTGAGTGTAGAGTTTCGAAGAAAGGAGAGGCATGAACGACGAGAGGACGATGGGAAAATGAACGTCCGGAGACGTGCGGTGAGGAAAGGGTTGCCCCGGTTAGAGGGAGAGATCGAGGTGAGGTGTGAAGGTTTGGTTTGGGCTTGTAATGACTCAGAACCCAGCAATGAATCCCCTGATAGAGGGATCGAGGATCGTGCATCCGAGCATCCCATCAGAACGAAACGGAAGCGCCGTACAAGAACCCAAAGCATCGAAAGAGACGATGACGATGGGCTCGAAATGCGGTGTTTGGTTTCGTTGGGTTTCTGACTTGAAAGGGAGGAATGGTCACCTCTGCTGGGAGCCTTAAGACAAGCCAGTCGGTAAAGTCGGATCGGAGCGGAGCGAGAGGAGGGCTGAGTAAAGTGGGAGGTAAAGCAGCAGGAGTGCCCCAAAAGTTGTTGTAGGATGATCGCTGACAAGGCGGGACTGAAGGAGTAGTTGGAAAGGGCAGTGATCGGGTGGCAGTGATCGGCGAGAGGGGTTTGGGAGTCGTGGGCCTGCGAAGGGTGGAGCAGCGACAGTTTTCCTTTACCCCCTGAACGCAGCGCCTCGTCCTAGCAAGACGGTTCATTCTGTGCCCTAAATTATAGTGATCCCGAAGTAGAAACCAGTGGTCTATCGCTTTCGGCTAGCGTGAGAGTCAAACGTGATAGCGGTGGAGTGGGTGTGGCAGAAACAGAGACAAGGAGAGCGGGAAGAACGGACGACCGGCGTGAAGCACGCTCGGGTCGCTTCTTCAAGTACGGAAATTCAACGCTCGGCGGTGAATTATTATTGGGTAAGCTTGCTCGGCTCAGTCGTCGGATACGTCGTGGAAGAAAACTTCAGCGCCCGTGCGTTCGCAGTAAAGCCCTTGGAAAGTAAAGAGCAAAAAGGAAAGCTGTGCAACAGATCCGGGGGCGAAGCAGCGATAACCGGCAAAACGTCGGACAACGTGCTCCAAGTGAGACTCACTGAGTCCGACTCGGACCGAACTCAGGTAGACCAGGGTTACCCTCCTTCCCTTCTTGTGATGGTAAGCTGGACAGGATAGTCGAGACCTAACTGTCATTAGGTCCCACAAAAGGATCATCGTCGTCCGACTTTCATCGATCGCCCGTGCCTCCGAAAGAGAGACACGTTTTCACGAGCGCCGGCGCCAGCAGCCGCGAACTACGTCGTCTCTTCGGGTGGAGTACGTCGCGTCGCGTGCGCCGTTCGCCTCGGCTTTGGTGCTGATCGTCGTCGCGACTCGCGTAGTCTTGGAACGAGCAATTTTCAGGGAGCGCCGAGCAGGCTTGGCACTTGGGACAAGTTGTTATTACACCTCGAGCATCTCGGATTCGTTGGATCTTACCTTCCGCTCATACTTCGTCTGAGGGATCACGTAACGCCATCGTGAGTGCGACTACCTAGTACCCTACTCAGACGGGGCTTGAAGAGACTGACTCGGCAATAAAGCCAGGAGAAATCTATCAAATAAATAAATAAAAGCTCCCGAGTCATCGTGCGACTCTCAAAACCCCTTCGGTCAAGCACAACACCTTCGCGCGCACACCGCATCCGGTACCGATAAAACAAGACCAGATCCCATCATGGTCCGGAGAAGACAAAGCGCCCCCTCTCCGCTCCTCCTCCATCCGTCGATCAACAATCTCCTCCGTGACAGGATACCGCCCTCAACAATCGCCGTCGATCGCATCATGTTCACGATCCCCAGTCGGCCGCCACCTTCGCACGTCGAACCTGTTCGGATCAACAAGTCGAATGTTGGAGGTATCATTTGTCTCAAGTTGCCGAGTTTGGAGGGGCTGTGTAGTAGTTGGGAGAGGGGGTCCGAGTCATCGACGTCGAGTCAGGACAAGTGAGGAAGTATGTGGGGAGGGGAATCGGTCGAGGTTCTCACATAGAAGCGTCATTCGCGAGCATTATAGCATTTCTGTTTGTTTCCTTTCTCAAGGTAGATCCTTTATTTTATGCACTTGCAACAGCATTCATCTCCGGGGGATCAATCTTGTGCCAAAGCTCGGCATCCTCCCGCAAGCTTTCCTCGTCTCAAGCTTCCGCATCATCATCCTTCATCTTCCTCGGCAACTGGTACCCCAATCTCCCGCTCAACGTACCCGCCGGCCCCGCAAACCCACCTTGATTCTGGAAACTCTCCAGGAAGTTCTTCACCAAGTTCAAATCCAAGGGACCTGGATCACGTTCGGCGTCGGTCCCGCTCATTTGGTGGAAGAGCGTCGCGAGTTCGGCGTCCATCTCGCCTACGTCGTCTTCGGAATCCATGTCGGAGTCCGAATCGATGACAATGCGTGAAGAGTCCTTCTCCTTCGAAGTGGTAGGACCAGCTTTGGGTTTGGGCGTCGGTTTCGTCTTGGGTGCTGACGGTTCTGAAGGCCCGGTCGGTGTCTGTCGTTTGACTTTAGCGAGTTCGGAATCCATTTGTTGCATCAGGGCGTCAAAGTTGCTCAAGTTCGGATTGCGTAAAGCTGGGGTCCGGACAGTCAGTTTGGGCGCTTTGGTCTTTGAGGCGCCGTCTTTGGGAATCGAGGAGGCTCCTTCGGGTAATGAAGGGATGAGGTTGACTTTTTTGGCTTTACTCGGCCCTGGGACGAAGGCTGAGAGATAACAGACAGCAAAGGCAAGAGGTCAATAACACGTCATGGCGCGGACCCCAAACTTTCTGTCTCACTCACCTCCCCTCCCCTTTCGTTCCTTGAGGATATCCTCGTACTGCTCCGGAGTCAACCCCAACGTCTCCGTCGCGAACTTGAGAAACTCGTCCATCTCTTCCTCCATATCCATCTCGACCGCTGGGGCATCCTCTCCTTGTTCTCCTTCCCTTCCCGTCAGATCCTCATTCAGACCCGGTAAAGATCCTCCCAGGCCTTCTTGCCCTTCCTCTTCGTCGTCGGAGGAATCGTCGGACTCGGAAGCGCCGTCGTATTTGTTGCGCGTCAATTGAGGGGCTCGGGCGGCATTGGTCTTCGGTGGGACGTCGATAGTGTCCTTCGCCTTTGATCCTTCCTCAGCCTTCGATGGTATTCTTTCTTCGATCGTCTTGGCCCCCCATTCACTCTCCTCCAAGCCCTTGACCAAACTCGCCAACCTCCTCTTCTTCTCTTCCTCACTCATAACCATCTCTTCTCCCTCGCCATCTTCGTCATCCTCATGCTCCCCATCGTCCTCATCCGATTCCTCATCCTCAAAAGTCGCCCCTTGGACGGACCCCTTGCCCTCCAGAAACTTCTCCACCTGCCCGGCCATCCTCCCCAACTTCCGCGCCGCCTTCTTCGCCCTTCTCTGTTCCTCCTTATCCATCGACACCTCTTCAAAATCGACCTTCATCTTACCCCCCTCCCTTTCTCCATCTTCCTCCTCGTCATCGTCTTCATCATCAGACGATCCAAACATCTCTTCATCCTCCCCCTCAAAGCCTGCTTTACCTCTCAACAACTCCTCCAATCCATCCTGATCCAACCCCAACCAATGCTCACTATCTTCCAATCCCCAATCTCGCACAACATCCTCCTCAACGCGTTTACGAAGAACCTTCTTTTCGATTCGTGACGATCCGAAGCGTTGTATTCTCGATCGAGTACGTGAGATGGCTTCTTCAACGCGTTGGGCGAAGGAAGTACGAAAGTCCGAAATCTCGGAATCGAACGAGGGAGAAGACGTTCTTTTGGCTCGTGAATAAGCTTGTCGAGCTTGGGATTCAAGTAGTTCGTATTCCTCACTCTCCGGTGGATGGGGGTGGAAGAATCCTTGGGTTTGGAGCGAGGTGAGGTAGATTTGATACCTTCGGTCCGAGGGAGTGGGTTGTTCGGGTGTGGGGTTTGAGATGGGGTTGTGTTTGGAGGAAGAGGCGTAGAGCATTTCGAAACCACATGCCTGGGGGATGAGAATCAAATGCAGGCCGAATCGGTTGCCTTTTCTCTTTCGACCATCCACACCTTTGAAAGGAACTCACAATCTTCATCCCCACGTTCCTCCACCTCTTATCCCCCTCCCCGAAAAAAGGTTCCTTCTCCCAACCGACCTTGTCAAAAGGTTTGGGAGGGAAGAATCTCTGCATCACCAATTGCGAATACAGAGGTCTGGTCAGAGTTGTCGAGTAGAGGGTTGTGGAGGGGAGTGAGGTGGTGACAGAGATGGGCGTTTCTGTAGGGGAGGTTTCGAGGAATGCTTGAGTGGGTGAGGTCGGTGGGAATCGGTGCATGGTGTTGCATGGCTAAGGGAAGGGGAGAGGATTCAGTTGACATAGTGTCCTGTTCCTTCCGATCGCCATAGGAGAGCTCACCTTGAGCGTGTCAGGTTCCCTCTCGTAGAAAGCCGCGACGGCTTCCGCAATCAAAGAAGGTGAATCCTCCAATGCGAGAACAATATCAAGGGGTAGGTACGCGAGTGACTTGTGCAAGTGTTGTTGAACCTTGTCCGGGTAGCTGGGATCGAAAAAAGAAGAGCATGGCAGATTCAGTTCTCCCGTGCGCTCAACAGACCCGACCGTAAGCTATTCGCAATGCCCACCCTTCTATTCTTGCCCAAACAACCTCTTCGACCTCCTTTGGAGCTAGGGTATCGACGTTAGGATCCTGAACCAATTCGATGGCGGTGATGTGGTCGATGAAGGCTTGAGATTCAGGATCGTCTTCCAATGAGGGTGTAGCCTTGGGATCGAACGGGATCGACGAGATGTGTTGCAAGGGTACGAGGTGCAAGCGACCTTGATGGATCCAGACCTGCAAAGAAGAGTCAGAGGTCAGTTGGGGTGTCTCCACGTCAGCTAAACACTTTGGAGACTGACCCTGTTCAAAGCATTATCCGGTGTGATCCATTTGGGCAAGACCTGCGCGGCTTCGATCAACAGGAACTGCCCATCATCATCCTCGACTTGAATGACGACCTGGGGTAATTTGATGGATACTTGTCGTAGTATCCACACGAGGAACCATTCGTCATCGATTGCATCCGTGACGTCGCTTGAACCGGACAGCGTCGAAAGGGAGGATGACGAGATGCCTGGTTTGATTCGGGGCTCGAGGTTGAAGGGTTGTTTGTGCCAGATGTAGTTGTGCGTCAGGGTGTGGACGTAGGCGAGTATTTCGGCATGTAAGGCTTGAAGACGATCTGACGAAGAGCTCCAGCTTGAACTGGAGCAGGTCGAGCTCGAGGTGGAGAGGTGCAGTGCGTAGCGACATGTATCCGACGTTGCTTGCAGCGCTGCGTTCGCTGACGAGTCCATGTTGGTGAGCTGTCCGGGGTGTGGGCGGTGAGGAACCGAGTGGCTCCCACGCAGCTCAGAGCTCAGGGGCTTCTGGCTGGGTCCGAGTCTGTTCTAGTCTGTTCTACTCGGTTACTAATGACCAATTGGCGGTCCGTGCGCAGTCAGGCGCGCGATCTCGGCGCTTCGCAGCAGCGGCTCAGCTCCACTTGTCGCGACCGGCTCAAGCTCAAGCTGCACCTCCGCCTCCCTCCCTCTCAGTCGAGTCGAGTCGTCCACACACACACACACCCCGTTCAGCACTTCGCGATGGGTGGTTCCCAACTCACAGCGCTTAAATCGACCCTACGCGAGGCCGGTCTCTCGCGCACGTCGAACCCCAAAGACCAACGCAAGAAGCGACGACAAACCAAAGCGCTCTCGTCGACTTCCCTCGCACACCGTCGATCCCAACTCGATGCGATAGGGCAAAAGTTCAATCGGTTCGATCGGACAGATGAAAAGGTCAAATTCGAGGTCGTGACCAGGAAAGGACAGATCGAGAAAACCCCGGGAGGGGCACCGACCAAGTCCAGGACGGCAGGCATCGAGTTGGTACGTTGCGCAGGGGCAGCAGCGAGTTCGGACGACACAGACTTGCTCAGCTCACATGCTTGGACAATCATTCACAGAGGAAGAAAACGCTCCTCCCTCTCCTCGAAGCCCGATCCCACGTCTCGACTTTTGTCGACCGACGCTTCGGCGAACATTCGACCGATCTGACCCCGGACGAAAAAGCCTTGACCCGCTTCACCGCCGAACGACAAGCGCGGTTGGACGGACCCTTACCTTCTTCCTCATCCAGGGAGAAAGGCAAAGGAAAGAAGGCGAGGTTCAACCTCGAGGAAGACGAGGATGATTATTCGGGCGAGGAGGAAGCCGTCGAATTGACTCATGGAGGGCGAAAGTTGGGCTTTGGCGATGAGGAAGAATTGGAACATGGTGGATGGGGTGGCTTAGGAGCAGCAGTCGAAGGTGGCGCTTCTTCATCGAATCGAGAACCTCTTCTTCGTCGACGCATCGCAGCGAGCATGACCGACCACGACGGCGACGATGAGGAACGAGAAGGCGTTGATGAGGGAGGGAGAAAGTTGACTCACGCCGAAATTATGGAACAAGTCGTCGCCAAGAGCAAAATGTACAAACATGAACGACAGAGAATCAAGTCCGCGGATGACGAGATGAGGCACGAGTTGGATCAAGAGTTGAAGGACCTAAGGGTACTCCTTGGAGGGACGGGCAGGATGCCGAAACCGACCGTCGTCAAGGAGGCCGAAGCTGAAGGGAGGGACGATCAGCAGGACGATCAGGAAGATGACGACGACGACGAGGAAGACGACGAAGACGAAGACGAAGAAGAAGACAAAGAAGACGACGACGAATCCGGTTCCGAGTCCGAAGGCTCAACCTACTCGCTCAACGATGAAGAGCTCGAAGCCGCCTTGGCCGCGTCCAAGAAACCCGGTGGCGTCGACCGCGAACTCTTGCGCAAACTCATCGGCGGCAAAGGTGACGAGTCCGAATCCGAGACTGAGGAGGAAACTGCACATGCGGAGAAGGGCCGACTTGCTCCTGCACCCGTTTACGATCTTGGGGATGTCGACTCCTCCCGACCTGTTGCGGCCGCACCGACGGAGAAGGATAATGCGGATCCTTACGACTCGTACGTGCGCATGTTGGCGCTCGAACCACGAGGTAAACCCAGTGATCGACTCAAGACGCCTTTGGAATTGGCTCAGGAAGCCGCGGACGAGTTGAAGCAGCGCGAAGATAAGCGGTTGAAGCGACAGCGCGGGGAGGACGATGAGAGTGATGAAGAGCAGGGTGGGGAGGGGAAGAAGAAGAAGGCGAACAAGAGGGTACCGCAGGCTGATGATCTGGAGGATGAGCATCTGGACGATATGGCTGATGGGAGTGATGGTGGGTTTGAAGGCGATGAGGCGGGGATTGGCAAAGGTCTTGGGGAGGAAGAGATGGTCGCTTTTAATGTCAGCGACGATGAAGGTGAAGACGAGGACGAGGAAGAGGGCTCGGATGATGATGATGAGGACGATGAGGACGACGATGACGATGAAGAAGTTCTCGACGCCGCCGACTTTGACGACGAGCCCGAATTTGACCAGGACGACGACGAGAACAAGATCGAGTCGCTGGTCAAGACTCTCCCGCCCAAGCCAAAGCAGCGACCGGATGCCAACTCGGTCAAACGCGAGCTCCCCTTTGCCTTTCCTTGCCCTTCGACGCATGCAGAATTCGTCAAGCTGCTCGCATCGTCCGGTGTCGAGGAAGCCGAGACGTCGACCGTCGTCAAACGCATTCGAACCCTGTATCATCCCGGACTTGGTCCCTCACACAAGGAGAAGCTTCAAGTTTTCACTCACGTCTTGATCGACCATGCGCTCTACCTCGCCTCAACTCCCTCGAAAACAGCCTTCACGACCATTAACTCGATCCTCCCTTCACTCCTGACCCTCTCCCACGCCTACCCTCTCACCACCGCGCCTTATTACATCAACAAGCTCACGACGATGCAAAAGAACTTTGTTCGAGGCGTTAGTCGAGGACCTTTGAACCCGAATTCAGCGACCTGGCCTGGACCGGCCGAGTTGACCCTCTTGCGTTTGATCGGCATGACATGGTCAACATCGGATCTTTCGCATCCCGTCGCAGCACCAGCGATGCTCCTCATCTCGCAATACCTTGCTCAAGCCCGTATACGTTCCTTACGCGACATCGCGGCAGGTCTCTTCCTGTGCACGTTGGCGAACCAATACGAGGCGTTGAGTAAACGCTTGGTGCCGGAGGCGTTGAACTTTCTCCAGACGACTTTGATCGTGTTGCTTCCTACGGGGTACACGGTCAAGAATGTCCCGGGGACGTTCCCGCTACCTGATTTCGGCCAAGAGCACGTCAAGGGTTTACGACTGAGTACCAAAGCGAGTGCGAAGCTCTTCGAGGAGAGCAAGGCTTCACCCTCGTTGGACTTTTTCAAAACTCTGACAGAGATTGAGGACGATGACGCCCAAGCCAAGGCCGATCTTGTCTTGGTCGCGATCGAACTGTTGACCTCTTTCGCGGAGATGTACGTTGTCGGACTGGAGGCTTTTATAGAATTGTTCAACCCGGTGCAGCAGATCGCTTCCAAGACATTGACCAAGTCGTTGCCTAAAGCACTAGAGGTGAGTCAGACCCATCGCACGGATACTACCATCATGTTCTGACACCTTTACATCTCTTTCCCCACAGACCTCTCTGACAACGCTACAAAGCTCCCTCAAGCGAATGCTCAACCTCTCCCGCTCCTCTCGTCAACCCCTCACCCTGCAACACCACAAGCCGATCCCGATCGCGACTTACATCCCCAAGTTCGACGAAGGCTTCAACCCGAACCGTCGCTTCGACCCCGACACCGAACGCAACGAAGCCAACAAACTTCGCAGCTTGGTCAAGAAAGAAAAGAAGGGCGCGATTCGGGAATTGCGAAAGGATAATCGGTTCTTGGCGGGAGAGGAGGCGAAGAAGAAGAGGGAGAAGGATGTGGCGTACGAGGCCAAGATTAAGAAGATTATGGTCGGGTTGGCGGACGAGAGGGCCGAGGAGAAGAAGGAGAAGGGGATCAAGGAACATGGCAAGAAGATGGACAAGGCGAGGAGAGGGGGGAAGCGGTGATCGAGTTGAACAGGAAGGATATTTCTTGATATTTTTAGAATGTCCCTTGCAGCTTGCATTGTCACGTTTTGGTTTGCACATTTCTTCTCGCGCGCAAGTCACACCTTTAGTCTTAAGGAGACTACGATAGCAAAGCATTTGGAATCACTAAACATGCATCATGTACAAATGAACGTCAGAAAAATGGGCGAAACATGGCAAACAATGACACAATGAAAGGCTAACGACGACGAAAAAAGAAATGTCCTTCCGTCCTCCTTGACCCCACCGACCCCGCATCACCCCATCTCGACATCGGATTCACTCGGCGTCGCACTCCCCGGCGTCAGAGCCCCAGCACCACCATCCATCATGCCCCTCCCATCATCCTCATCCACTCCCCGATAATTCCCCCTCGTCAACGTCGCGCCCCGTGGTCTCGACCTCGTCGAAGGCGATGTCGAACTCACGTTCCTCATCCCTTCATCCCCACTCGTCGAAGCCCTATTCATCGACGAGATGTCCAACCCCCTCAATCGATCCTGTTGCGCCAAAGAAGAGTTCGACGTCGAAACTTCGGTCCGATCGCGTCCTCCATTCGTAGCCATCATCGAGGGACCTGCCGAACCCGCTCGGGTGAGGTTCGATGAACCAGCATGGAGGTACGAGCCCGTATTACGGGACGCATCCCATGCCCATGCACCAATTTGAGCTCGATCAGGCGCACCATTGTTGTTCGATGTCGAGGATAGAAGCGAATTCGCTCCATGAGGTGGCGTCGATGACGGTCGACCGAGGAAAGCTTGGCCGCTCATCATCATTGGGTGAGGTACTCCCCCTGCCGACTGGGCGCCATTACTGCGCTGGGTTGAACCGTTTCGAGGTGGGATGGGTCCGACGTGAAAGGGCGGGGCGGGATGCAGTTGAAGTTGTTGAAGCTGTAGTGGCATCTGCCCCGGCTGGGGCTGGTAATGCTGATGTGGTTGCTGCAGGCGCTGCTGCTGATAGATATTAGGCAGCTGTTGCTGCTGCTGCTGCTGCTGTTGTTGCTGCAATAGCCGTGCTTGTCGAGCAGCCGGGTTATGAGGTGGTATCTGCAAAGACCCAGGATTGAAAGCTATCCTCCTCGGCGCCGCCGCTCGAGCCCTCGGCATCCCAGCACCACCAGCATTTCCAGGAGCTCCGACATTCATCCCCTGCCCATCATTAACGTGGGTCCCGTTCGTGGCGCCTTGATTCCAGACGGCGGCGGCCGCTTCGAGTTCCATGTCGGCATGCATGTTGCGCAAGAATCGCCGGAGCTCGTGCACGCCTTTACCGGAGTAGACGCAGAAAGTGGTTCGTTGGTGCGAATTGAAGGTCTGCAGATGAAGAAAGCGCACCAAGAAAACTGTAAGCATCTGCACTGCTACCTAGCGTAGGAGGTCCCTCGTCAAACTCACACTAGGAGGCATCCTGCACCAAGTCTGCAAATCCGCCCTTCGGAACGACGGTACGCCCGTCAAACTGAGATGGGTCAACCTCGGCAAACAGGACAACAGGTGATGGATCGCCAACACGCTCAGATTCTCGCAGTACGATAGATGGATCCGTTCGAGCGAGGTGCGTTGCAAGAGCGCTTGAATGCCTTCGTCGGTGATGTTCGCGACTCGGACGAGACCGATGCGTTTGAGGCGAGGGAGGTTCGTTGCGAGTTCAAAGACGGACAGGTCCGTCAACCGTGTGCAGCATGCCAGATCAATATATCGCAGTCGAGTGCACGAACGGGCCAAGGCGGTGACGGCGACGTCGGTGATGTTGGACACGTGACCGAGGTGGAGGTAGTGGAGGTGCTTGCCCAGCAGACTGATCGAATGAATGGCATCGTCGGTCAATCGACTGCACTTGGCGAGGATGAGGTTCCGGATGCGCGGCATATACTTGACGATCCCGGCAACCGCATCGTCGGTCAGCTGGGCAACACTGGTGAGGTCGAGATATCGCAGATGTTCAAACGGCTTGAGGCGGGGCGAAGCATCGATCGGCATCGGCCGAGGAATGTGCGAGCCGTCCATGGCGACGAGGGGAGGTAAAGGAGAGGTCGATCGATCGGGGTCCTCGGGCATGTTGTACTCGCGCGTCGAGCCGAGCGAATGGATCATCGAGCTAGACGGGAACGCATCTTCCGTGATCTCGGCACACCCCTGCAAAGAAAGCTCACGTAGAGCGGGTGAAGTTCGGAATATTTGAAGTAGTGAAAGCGACGTGAGCCTCGTGCAGGCAATGAGATCGACTTCGAGCAAGAGCGGGCAGTTGATCGAGAGCAGAATGACCGAGCTGTCCGAAATGAGCGAGACCTGTCGCAGCTTGATCTGTCGTCGTCAAATCAGGAAGCAAATTGATGAGTCCAACCACTTCGCGGCTTCTCAATCGGGAGGAAGCTGAACGTACCCTTCTGAGCGACTTGCACCGTTTCGCGATCGTCTCCATCCCGAGATCCGTCACCTCCTTGCACCCGCTCAGATTCAACCCCTGCAGCTTTGGACTGCTCTTCGCGATCGTCTGACACACGGCGTCATTTACTTCAACGACGTCACTCAAGTCCAACGCCGCCAGCCTCGTGCAATTGCTCAACAACGCGATCAAGCTCTCGGGCCCGAGCGTTCGGCATCCAGCTAGCGTAAGTCGCTCCAACCGTACGCACGGCAGCAATTTGCGCAACACCTTGTCCGTCATCTCCTCGTGTAGAGTCGAAAAATTGAGTCGCCGGATAAAGGTCGGGTATGGGAATGTCTGGTCGGGCGAGTGGATGACCTGCAGCATCCCCGAGAGCGACGGTAACGAGGTGAACGATGGTTTGTGCCATAGCAACTCGACACCGCACTGGCACCAGGCTTTGCACACGAGCAGGGCCGGAGACAGTGATGCAGCCGGTAGGAGGCGTAAAATGTGGAGCAGGATCTCGTGCGGAAGAGAGGAAGCCGGGATCGGCGCAGTCGTCGTAAATGGGGCCGCTTCAGACGAGATGGTGACGGGTGCGCTCGAGGTCAAGACGGTCGGGTGCGAGATAGGTGCATAGCTCATCGTCGACAGTGGTGAAGGACCATGACTACCCTGATTGAACGGCCACGGTGTGGACAGCGAGTTGGGTCGAGGTGTCGCGACGGCAGGGGAAGTGATGGCCAAGGAGAGGGACGAGCTATTGCCGCCGGCCTGATCGTCGTCGAGAAAGTCCGAGTCGTCGGCCGATTCCTCCTCGACGTCGGGATCGGCTTCGCGGTCGCGGTCGCGGTCGCGTTCTTGGTCTTCGGATTCGAGCGAGTAGTTTCCTTCGTGCATGACCATGTCGCGGTCCGAGATGAGACCCGAGCTCGAAGCGATCGAAGGTGAGCGGGAGGTTTGGGACTCGAGCGTGTGGGCGCTCGTGCTGGCCAACCCGAGGCTGTTTCCGTTGGAGACCATGGTGGTCGTAGTGTTGGGATCGAATAAAAGTCTAAGGAGAGAGTGAAAATAGAGTACGTCAGCTTGAAAGCCGTGGTTGAGTCATCTACGTAGGCGAGCGAACGAAAAATCGGTCTGACGGCGTTGACAGGAGCGAGCAAGCGCCGAGCGAGCTGGGGCCAGACGATCGTCGGCGATGAGACAAGCGATCGCGGAGGGGGAGAAAGCAGTGATCAAGCTCGGGCAAGCACCGCAAAAGTATCCATCAACCAGACCAAGACTGAAGAGGGAGACGGTGCACCTGCTGCGATGACAGCCGAGCTCACACGAGCAGCTCGCCACGACACCCTCACGGGTGAAGCGAGGTGCCAAGCGAGTGGGAGAGGTGCCTCGTCACCACGACGGTGCAACCAAGACAGTAAGCTACGAATATACCTCATCGAGCTAGGCTGGACAGTCATGGCATGCACCGCATCTCGTTCCAGCGCTGGTCGTCAAGCGAACCAGCACGCCAGCTCGTTCGTCCCAGCAACCAGCCCGATACCGCTCCATCAAGCCATGTAGCCCGAGACTGACCTCTGAATAAACTCGTCCCGTCCTTGTTCGAGGTGATTGCCGCGTGTATTCTGAACAAGTGCAAGCGCCGAGACCGCACTGTCGGCACGTGAAAGGAGTGATCCTACAAAGGGTTGGCCACTGACCAGCCCAGCCGCGCAAGCTCGCGCATTCGACCCCGCGCCTTGTAAGGCTAAATCCCCAGACTCCCACAACCTCCCCACATCCCGGGGACGGTCTAATCGCTTCGGGCCGGGGCAACCGTTGTTTGGGCTTTGCGTTTGGCTCTCAGGTACGATGACGAGTTGGGTGTTTTGTCTACAAGGAAAGCGCATAGAATTCCACAATCCAGCGAGGACAGGCCGTGGTAGACCACCGCCGAAAAAAAAGAGAGGAAACAGCAAAGAAGGAGCAAAAAAGGGAAAGTGTAAAAATGAGGAGAAAAGAAGAGGGTGAAAAAACAAGATCACAATGGAATGTGCATGTGTATGATTCTACATGTTGATCTTGCCCCCGGCGGCGCCCTTCTTGGAGACCAACTTGGCCCGCTCGATCTCGGCTTGCGAGTTCTTGACCAACGTGTTCTTGTAATCAACGATACTGATGTCCGACTTGCTCAGATCCAAGATCTTCTTGTTCTTGACTTCCCACAATTGTTCCGCGACTTGGGAGATCAGGCGGAAATCGTGAGAGACGATCACGACACCACCGGAGAACTCGCGGATCGCCTTGGCCAACGCGTCGATCGAACCCATGTCCAAGTGGTTGGTCGGCTCGTCGAGCAAGAGGATGTCGGGTCGCTCCATCGCCAACTGCGCAAACACGACTCGGTTACGCAGACCATCGGACAACTGACTAATCGGCGAGGTCTGATGCGTGCCACTGATTCCGAAGCGACCGATCTGCGCTCGGAAGTACTGGATATCCTTGTCCGGGAACTTGGGCTTGAATGTCTTCTCAAAGTACTCGAGCGGCGACTGGTCGTACGGCAGCTGGTCGGCCGAGTGCTGAGAGTACTTGGCGAGCTTCAACGACGGGTGGCGGTTGACCGTGCCCTGCAGGGGTTGCAGTTGCCCCGTGATGAGGTTCAACAGCGTCGATTTACCCGTACCGTTCTGGCCGACGATGGCGATACGGGAGTCCATGTCGATACCGAACGAGAGGTCCTTGTACAGCGCATCCTGCATCTTGCCAGAGTACGCGAACGCGACGTCGCTGAAGGCGATGATCGGCGGCGGCAATTTGCGCACGTCCTCAAAGTTGAACGAGAGCGGCTTGCGCTCGGTGACCTTCTCGATGAAGCCCTCGGCCTCCATCTTGTCGATGATCTTTTGCTTCGACTTGGCCTGCTTGACCAAGTTGGCGTACGTTCCGGCACTGGCGATGAAGTCCTTGATGTGCTTGATCTCGTCCTGCTGCTTCTGGTACGCCTTCATTTGATTTGTCTCGTTCTCGGTCTTGGTTCGGACGTAGGTCGAGTAGTTACCACCGTACGAGATGAACTTTCGCTGTTGGGTCAAGTCGAGGATGTTGGTGCAGACCGTGTCCATGAAATCGGCCGAGTGCGACGTCAGAACGAGGATGTGGTTGTAAGTCGACAGGTAAGCTTCGAGCCACACGACTGCTTCCAGATCCAAGTGATTGGTCGGCTCGTCGAGCAAGAGCAAGTGAGGTCGGATCGTCAAGGCCTTGGCGAGCGCGACTCGCATCCTCCATCCACCGGACATGTCCTTCGTCGCCTTGGCCATCATCGCCGGCCCGAATCCGAGACCGTGCAAGATGGCACCGGCCTTGGCCTCGAACGTGTTGGGGTCAAGTTCCTCGAGCTCCTCGTACTTGAGCTCGAGCGCAAGCTCGTCGACGTTGTCGGCGACCGACATCTCCTCGATCTGTCGCTCGATGCGCGCAACCTTCTCCTTGGCCGACTGGACGATGTAGTCGAGCGCGGTCATCTCGGACGGCTCGGCCTCACCCTGGACGAGGTAAATGTCGATGTGCTCCGGGATCTCGACATCTCGGGCAGCGATGGATTGGAGCCATGTCGTCTGATCATCGGAGGATGGATTCAAAGTCAGCCTTCGTCCATGTTATCAACCGGGACTGCGAGTCGGAAACTGACCTTTCCGGAACCGTTGTCACCGAGGAGACCGTATCTTTTGAAATGACAGCCCGAATGATTAGCCACCTCTTCGACCACCTATTTCTAGTTCACCGACAACGCACCGGTTACCGTAGTTGAGCGAAAAGTCGGCGTTCTCAATCAACAGACGACCGTGGAACGACAGAGAGTACGACTGGATCTGGATATCACGACTCTGATCATCCGAGACGACGACACCGCTTCCCGAACGGTCGGTCGCGAGGCGCAACTTGGCCATGGAGAGGTCCTCTTCCGAGTTGGCGGCCGAGAGCGAGGTCAAGGGGGTGTTGGTCGCGGACGCGGCTTTGGACCCGGCTCGGGACCCCGTCTTGGACGAAGCGGTCGAGGATTCACCCTTGGCAGCGGCCTTGGCGGCCTATGGGTAGTCGGTACACGAGAGTCGAGGTGCAGAGAAGAATATTGATGGACCGAGTTCGAGAGAGAATAAATTGTCGGGCCAAGCGGCGGCACCGGGAAAGCAGCGAGAAGACTCAAAGTCAGCCGGTCCGTCCGTCGCAACGAAGAGAGAATGCGCATGTGGGCAAACTCAAGGGGCGAGGTACTAACCTTTTCTGCCATTCGCTTGGCTTTTGATGCAGAAATGGGTGCCTGTGTGACGACATCGGAAACGCGTGTGAGCAAATACGGCTTTTGTGCGAGGTTTGCGACCCGACCCAACGCGTGCGGAACGGAACTCCACCTGACGACGGCCGGGAGCAAGCGAGCAGCTGTGACCCTTCGCACGGGAGCTCGACAGCGACTCGAGCCTTGTCGCCTCATCCCGAGCCGCCCATGGACGTCATCCTTCGCTGGGCCAATGCAAGGTCTATCGTCCATCTCCGCACTCTTCAGAGCTTGACTTACCATGATGTAGGTAAGGGTGCGGGGGGGCTGAACCTACAGAGGAGCAGCGGAAGGTGGCGGAGCAACGCCAACGATCCATAGCGAATTTCAGGCTCGTGTCGTCGTCGTCAGTCGCCGCACGCCATTTTTCGGGGGTCACAATTTCGCCCCTCCCAATTACAAAGTCGGCAATTCAAGATGTCGAGTCACACCCTCTCGCCTGCGAACAAGTCGTTTACCCCCCCAAAAAACACGGATGCATTTTCACCTTCCCCGAAGATACAAGAGGAAGAAAAAAGAAACGTGACAAAAAGCTAGAACACGAGAAAGGTAGAAGAGCGACGCCGGCAAGAAAGGGAACCCACAAAGACTCTAAACGAACGTTTAAGGTTTTCGTTCGTTTAGAGCTTGACTTCCTTGAGTCCGTCCTTCCAGAAGGTGAAGTAGGGCGTTGTGCCGTCCTCGCGGTAGTTGAGCAAAGCGACCATGCCGTCGCTGTGAAGAATATCCGACGTCAGTTGTTTTGCTCTGATACAGGTCAAGATGAACGCGAAGGCACTCACGGGTTCATCGATTCACCGGTGTAGAACTCGTAGTCCTTGAAGTTGCCCAAGACCCTGATCGAACGCGAACGCAACAAAACTTGAGCACACCAAAACCATCAGATAGCAGTCTCGACTCGTACTGACTTCTTGGCAAGGACAGCGGCGCCCTTCTCGAACTCGGGAATGCGATCGGGGTTGGTGGTTTGGAGGTGCGCCTTGACGGCCTTCATGTAACCCTTGAGGTAGGTCATGTACGACTTCTTGTCGAACGAGGTCGCGGTCAAGCGGAACGAGTTGACGATGTTGTTGACCTGCGAGTCACCCTCTTGGAGGTCCTCCTCGGCTTCCTCGGCCGAACTGCGCAGGCGGGTAAGAATCACGACGAGGATAAGCCACTTGTCTTGGCGTCGAGCCAGCCCAATCTGCTGTAAGATGTGACTTACGCGTTGGCACCAATGTCAATTTGACCGGCACGAAGGGTGATGACGGCGCAGTCGGCCTCGTAGGCGACTCCGTCGATTTCCTTGAGCTAATGGGACATGTGGAATGGGGAAGAATCAGCACAATGGGTGATAAAACGCGGTGGCAGGTGCATCGTCTGGGTGAGGTCCAAGTCGTTACACCCATGAGCGACAAATGGGTCGATGCAACGTATAACGAGAATATCGACCATGTACCGAGCTCGCGTGATCCAGACACCTCATCACAACCATCCGCGTGGCTACGCCTCGTTCGCGACGACACAACGAACACGACCACGAGATCGTCGCCAGAACCCCAAACCTGCACGAAGTAACTCACGTCGTAGGCATCCGAGACCATCTCGTCGCCGGTGAGAACGTCGGTGTACAACAACATGGTGGCTAGTAGATTTGGTGGGGGTGATGTATGGTGGTGTGAGGGCGTGGCTTTGTGAATGGGGAAAGCGAGCGAACACGAGAACGCGGTGCGAGAACGTGCGAAACGACGACGAGGAGCGGAAGGGGTGAAGATGGGAGACAAGAAGAGCTTGTTGATTAGTGCTAAGCTCCTTGAAAGTAGTGCTCGATCGCCCGTGAATTGGATAGGTAGCAACTCACATGTGCGTTTAGTATGGAGAGATGCAACAAGAGTTTCAGTCGCCCGCCAAGACCGCACACAGCAGCTGTCCCCCCTTCTGGCGTCTCCGCAGGTCAGGCCGGTCAGGCGCGAAAATCTTGGGGCCGCGCTGGGCCGGCCGAGGCCGCGGTCTCGCCACGCCGACTCGGCTGCGAAACAAGCCTCGAGCGGAACGTCGATATGCTGAAAGTTGAGCGAGCTCGGGTCAGCTGACGCCGAGGTAGTCGGTCGGATCGCATTTCGATCAGTCAACACGGGTTAGTCGAATATGAGATTTGCTGTCACTATGCACAACTTGTATGCAGCCAACCGAGTAGTTCCGCTTGGAATCACACTCCTCTGCTCCCAATCTCGGCAGGCACCCACTCTCCCCCCACGCGGAACTCGAACTCTAGAGCGTGGTTGTGATGCGATCATTACAGCAACGTGGAAAAATCCGGGGAGCCACTTCCTAAGAAAAGAAAAGAAGCGGGACCAGGAAGAATGCGTGTTGTTTTACCCCCATCATGAGTGAGAGAAGAGGGGGGTGGGTTCCCTCCATCCAGCGTACGTCCAACGAAACTGCTTCGGCCGAGGATCGAGAAACGTAACGAAGACGAAGGCCATTTTGGAGTTTGCGGGTTGTCGATTGATTTAGTACTTGACGAACGTCTTGGCCTTGGCCTTGGACACTCGGAGTACGTTGAAGCGGACGGTCTTGGACAAAGGTCGGCATTGGCCGACGGTGACCTGGTCGCCGACATCGACGCGGAACGCGGGCGAGCAGTGCGCAGCCAAGTTCTTGTGTCGCTTCTCGTATCGGTTGTACTTCTTGACGAACATGAGGTACTCTCGTCGGCAGATGATGGTGCGGGTCATCTTGTTGGACATGACCTTGCCCGTCAGGATACGGCCACGGATCGAGACCTCGCCGGTGAAGGGGCACTTCTTGTCAATGTAGGTACCGTTGATGGCTTCCTTGGGGGTCTGTGGAAGATTGCGAACCCAAAACCCACGCTATCAGCAAACAAGCGCCAAGGCGATTCCCCCAAAATGACTTCAAATCGAACGCACCTTGAACCCAAGTCCGACATCCTTGTACCAGCGACGGTGCTTGCCAGCCGACTTCTTGGACTTGGCCGTAACCTTGGCGTTCTGGAAGAGGGGTTGCTTCTGGAAGGACTTTTCAATTTGGTCTGCCATGGTGGCTGTACAAATCGAAGTGAAAGAGAAGGGGGAGCAGCGCAGCGCGGGAAGGAGGGGAGAGAGAGCGAGAGTCAGCGATCGGTCGCGGCGAGCAGGTGGGATGCGTAAATTGACACGGCGGCTCGCTGAGGTCGTGAGTTCGGTGTCGTGCAGTTGTGCGAAGCTGTTCTCGAGTCGAGTTGTGTCGTGTCGAGGGTCGTAGTCGTGCGATTACTATCATTCATCGTCCCTTCGTGACCGCAGTCACTCCACGTTGTACCACGGGGGTATGCACAGGCATACGACGGCGACGACGGGATGCGTCCCCCCTCTTCGCACGCTCAACACGCCCCCGCGATGCAACACCATGCACTCCAATACCCCCAATCCTCCTCAAAGCATTTCATTCCCATCCCACAACACCATCCAACCATCAACACCTCAGCCAAGTGCGACGACCGTGCTCCACGCTCCTCCTAAGCGCGTTGCGACGCTCAGCGCCAGGGAAGAAGTTTTGAGGCCTGGCCACCACCCGCTTCCTCCCCTACAATCCAACGGCTCCAGGCTACGAACCCCTTCCCTACGCGTCCCTCCTCATCCCAGTCGGGTCCGACGTCGATGTCGATCCAGTCGTAGTCGATCTCCAGAGTCGCAGCAAGTGAAAAGAGCGGGTGGTAGGCCTTACAGGTTGTTAGTTTGGACACGAAGGGGGGGATCGAACGCACAGCGCGAGAGCGTTCAAGCCCATTTCCCGCCTTGGACGGGGTCGTCTGCAGCTCGCGAGCCGGTCGACTTTTGGGCCCGCACGAGGGTGAAAAAGCCCTGGCGCGGGGGGGGACCATTTTGGCCACGGGCAAGTTTCGGCCCGACAGGTTTCGGACCAGCCTGGCCCCTCAAGGCCTCAAGCTTGGAGGCTGGGAAGTGTAGTACCACCTTGCTGCGGTAATGCTCCCTTCATCAGAATTCACTCAAATTGAAACCAAAAGCATATGCCTCCTTTTGTTGGAGTACAAAAGGTCTCTGAGCACGTCTTCAATTTTCAAGACACTCCCCAATACTCCTTACATCACCCCTCTCAACCACTTTAACAATTCTTCTACCCTCTTCCCTTTTAATCCCTGCGGTATTTTATTCTCAACTCCATCCAGAGATCCATACCTTAGATCCTGTACGATCTCACGCACTGTCTGTGCGGCTCGGTAATAATCCGCATTCGAAGGTGAGGTCGTGATCGTGCATGAGGTGATGAGCGCGTGCCGGGAGGTGATGTGGTATGCCTAGAGGGTGGTTCGAAAACCGTATTTGAGTTGAATTTCGGGACAATGTTGAGTTTACAAAAGTGCTCACTAGTGGTCCAAAGGGGAATTCACCCGAGACGTCATGTGTGAATTCGGGCGTTTGGCCATACTTCCAATCCCATGACTGGGGAGATGTACTTCATCAGTGATGTTCAACGAGCTCAAAGTATGATGAGGCTCACCTGTAGTTCGTCGATGACGCCCCTGACATAGTCGTTCCGCTCCACCTCGGATTCGTCAACTTCCTATCCCGCGCGGCCCACGATCACGGTCGCAGGGATTAGCCCTACTCAATTCCACGCCACAGCTGTCTTCTACTCACATGAATCTTCAAGCCCTCATCGCCGTGACTTTTTCCAAACTCTTTCGTCACGGCTCGCACGAATGAGGCATGATCGATCGTGGAACTGAACTCGCGCAAGTTTTTGACGGGTGAGGGTACGGATGCCACGCCTTTGGTCACGAGAGTATCCTGGATGGGAGAAAAGTGGATGTCCAGATTATTAGTCAGTGGTGGGTTTCCTGAAAGCTGTACGTCGACGTGCACCTACCCTGGAGTTCTCGAGCAGTCCTTTGAGGTCTTTGAGCTTGGCATCGATGAGCATCGTTCCGTGATGATACGCCCGAGCATTGACAAGCTTGAATGCCGAACCTGAGACGTAAAGACCGACAACAATTTCCCTAGATAAGCACTTTCATCCCCACCAACGCTCGAACTCGGTAAATTGAGCCTCAAGCCATCGACGACTCATCTTGAACGAATCGACACAGATATCATTCCTCTCATTGACGTAAGCCTCGATGCCCAAGTTGTTGAGCGCCCTAGCGACCAACTCGGCATTTGTCCGTCGTTCAAACTCGAGCCGAGGGACGAATACGCAATAATTTGTATTGCCGAGATCCTGTATAGAGGTTGGAGACCCTCATTCTCAGCATGCTGAAGACTCGGACGGGTGGGTCGAGGTGGCCGTACATGATAGACGGTCCCTCCTCCTGATTTTCTCCGTACGAATGGAATTCCTAGTTGTTCTAATCGATGAAGGTCGATTTCCTTCCATGGATTCTGAAGGCATCAATCGCGATCAGATCCCTCGACCCGGTTCGGCACGGGAAGCGAGCTAGCTTACTTGATTCCGACCGATGATGATGCTTGGCGTATTGCGATACATGTACAGGGTGATAATCGACGGATCTGTTTTACGAAATAGCCTGCGTCGCAGTCCCCAAGAGCACATCAGCGGTTCGTCCTATCCTTGAGATGGGTCCGAGACGATGCGATGTGGGGGAGGGGCAGAGGGGGGCAGCGGAGAAGGAAACCACTACGTACCAATCCTCGTAGGCCAAGTTGAAATGTGGATCATGGCTTTTGGAAACATAGATGGAAAGCTTCAGGAATTCAATCCGGGAGTTCCGGTCAGCTGCGAAGCCTCTGACATCCCCACCAGCTGCTCGCACGACTCACGGGTGCTTTGGACTCGCTTTGAAACGACGCCGTTCCGGACAAGCTCCTGGATCTGGTGACCAAGCGAGTACATGCACATGCCGGAACAGCCTTGGTCGACCGCACGAGCTGAGATAAGAGGGGCTGCATGGTCGCAACACCGAGCTTGAAAGGCTGTGACACGGCTGGGAGGCTTTGCGCTTGCTCTGCTTCGCTCTCGGTCGGCGGTCGGGTTGGGTCGGCAAAAGCGCGGCGAGAGTGCGCCGTCCAACCCGGCACTTGTAGCGCGCGGCAGTCGAGAAAAGTGTTTCTTGGATCCGCACCGCAGCAATCTGCTCGAAAGGCAGTACTACGAAGACTCGCCGCCTCGCAAGTCGAATCATATTTAACGACAAGGCGCTCCGGCTTGCGTTTCTGACATTATGGCTGGATTTGCGACACCGCTTGCGACGCTCAAGCCTTAGCAGAATGACGGAAATGGCCTGGGCCGACATGCAGCGAATCGGAGGCAAAAGTTGAAATCCCTCGGCGGTGCAACCTGGTTAGGTTGTTTTCGAACGAGGGTTAATGCTGCTGACTGCCAGCTCAGACAGTCTCTTCGGACAGACCAACTTAACGATCGTGGCTGCAGTGGGCGTTCCTCTTCGCGGTGGGCTTGATCAGCGCTGCCGGAAGTGTGTAAGACTTTGCGAAGGGCTTCAAGTTCTTAGCCGTCGATCCCGGAAACGCCGGACCTATAGCCCGGACGCGTACCTTCCGACGTGTTCGAGGGCCACTCACCGTCCCTGCCTCCGGGATCAACTGGCTAATCATTAGGATGTACGCCATTCGAATTCGCGAGCGCCGATGGCTGAAGTCGGCAAGCCCGGACTCCGAGTCGGAGGCCAACTTGTTGGCGCGGATCAGAGGCAATTACAACCTGAGTCCAGGCCAAAATCTTACTGACTGCTCTAGCTTGCTCTTCATTGCTATCTACCAGCGTTTAAGATCGAGAACGCGTCGGAGGATACGATACGATCCTCAGCGCCGCCCGCTGCGGACAAGCTTGAAAGGGGCAGAGAGAGCCCGTCCGACTCGTCTTTGCGCCGACAGACAAGCGCGATGTAAGTGTCTTGTTCCTCTCCGTTGAAGAAGGCAAATTTGCGACTGGAAGCCTGCGCCACACCGGAAGTGGTTTATTGACCGTTTTGAGTGCTCGACTGCGGAAAATATGGTGACGCGCTGGCACACCAGGCTCACTGAGAGAATGATCATGTTGCAAGTTGCTAATAGGAAATATACCGTAATATTGATCTAAATCAAACGAGCTGAACGCCTCGATGAATCAGGCTTGTCGTGCGTGGGCGGGAGGGATGAGTGGAAGTGCCATCGGCGAAGGTGGGGGTGGGGGTTTGCGCAAGTGAGGGAGGCCGCTGCATTCAGTTGGGCCGCTGCGAGTACGTATGATGCAAGCCCTTACTACTACTAGCCGAGAAAGGGGTGGGATTGCGTTGAGCTGTAGGAAATCTAGTAGGCACACTGTGAGTTAAACAAGTAGTGACTTTCTGTTTCAGCGTGGGTCGCCTAGGAATATGTTTAAGGTGTAGGCGCAAGATACTTGTCATTGCGCGACCTCAAGCTGGAACCGGCGCAGGACCACTGCCAGACCAGGCGGCCGGGGCCGGGGTATTCGGAGGTTGTAGAGCTCTCCCCGAGAAGCTGACGACCAGAGCTACAGAGGACAAGATAGATTGAGCTCTAACCGGATAGCGGGCTATGTTCATTCAGCAAGGCGGGGGCCGCGGAGCTAAGTTGAACCTCGGACCAATGCATACATCGAGTCGAGGGGGGGCACAACTACGCTGATGGCGCCGATCGCACCTCGCCCGTTCTCCTTCGCAGCCTCCAGCGTATTCCACCGTTCCACCGTTCCACCTACGGACCTCCTCTTCCTCCACGCGCGATGAGCTCAATCACCTACCCATCTAATATATCAACAGCAACATTACGCACGGATGCATCGACATCCACTCGCCCAATCGAGCCAGCACGGCCTTCGCTTCTCTCGTCCATCATGACGACCCCTTACCTGCCGTGGGCGACCAGTGCCGTACTGTGAGCACTCACAGATAGCTCAGCTCGCATGGTGGTCGTCTAGTAATCACTTATACTTGTTCCAACTGGTGCAGACTCGCCTCTGTCCCGCCTTGCGTCAAAGCTCCGCTTGGATTCCCTCACCTCGTTCAACTGCCGCTTTTTGCTCTCATCTTTGGTGGTTCAGGGTGAGCAACTGTCTCCCTTCAATTTCGTTTTTCACGCGCAACGCCATGTTGAAACCCGTCTACTCTCCTTGGTCCAGGTACATGATCCAAGCTGGAGATCCTTACAACGGAGCAGGCACCACGACAGGTAAATTTCACCACGATCGACGACCTTTATCTCCCGAGCAGCCGAGTCAACCGGGCATATAGTCCACTCTATCGACTCGAAACTAATCTTCGTTCCTGGTCTCTTCTTTCCCCGTTAGCCTGGTCTCTCACCTACCTCTTCTTCCACGGACGCAAAGCCCTCGCTTCAAGAAAACCGATCCCGATCTTGCTCGCTTCGACAATGGCCACTCAGGCACTAGTAGCGGGTGGTTCTTACTGGAGCAGTGATGAGGATGGGGATGAGGAACGAACAGGGAGTGGGAAAATTGGCGTAGTGTAATAGCGCGGACGAGGTGTAACGTAATAGGTTGGAGTTCGATCAAACGTACCAGCCGGAAATATCTGCACAGTGCAGAGGCGCAGAAGTTTCAACCTCTCACTCGTGACGATGTCGAGAGAACGAACACAGAGGGGCAAACACGAACGACGCAGTATTCACGATTACAACGGGCGTCATGTACAAACAAACAATATGCAGGCAAGATCTTGCTACTTGCGCTTCCCCTTCGAAGCATTCGGGTTTCGTCTCCCCGCACCGATGACGGGCAAACCGGACGAATCGAGTGGAACTTTTCCCCCAGCTCCATTTTTGCCGCCCCTTCGTCGTCCCTTCTCGCCTTGCAACATCGCGGGCTGCGCGAGGGAATTAATAAAGTAGAAATCAGACCCTGCCCGCTTGACGTACGACTGGCAGCGAGATAAAGCAAGTAAGACTGACCTGCCAATCCGGATCGTTGAACCCCTTCAGCCCACCCTCATTTGCGTCCCCACCCCTCCTCTTCTCGTCCATGACACTCCTCAACAAGGCCCTCGTCTCCTTATGCCTCATCACTTCGGCAGTCTTGATTCCTCTCGACCATTCCTTCTGATCTTCCCTCAGCACCGGTTCGGCATTAACGCCACCACCTGCTCGACCCATCTTGGGGTTGGGCAGCGAGTACTGCGTGCCTCGGAGGCGGTACTGGAAGTTCTTCTTGAGGTGGAGAATGTAGCCGTTCGGGTGCTCGGGGGAGGCGGGCACGTAGGTGATGGACGTGCGAATCAAGGTCGGGCCTCCGCAAGAAGGGCAGAATCGTTTCTCCGGGTTCTTGCAGAGTCTTCAGTGAGGAAAGTAGCGGGAGACAATGAGCAATCGTTCTCTTTCCTTCACTAACATCACAGATCGTAGACGACTCACTTGAAGCAAGCATGACACCTCAAGATCCAGGTCCTGACCTCCCTGACTCTCTTTCCTCCCGAACCCAAGACGTTCAAGCCCATCTGCAACCCCACGTTCTGCATCGCAAAGTCACCGGTCAAAACGGCGGCCTTCATGATCGCTTTGGGTGCTTTGGCGAGGGTGTCTTCGGGTGGTGTGAAGAGGCCGAGATCTTTCACTTTGTGCGAGGTGACATTCTCGGGTGTGATCCACGATCCACCGGACGAGTCCGATTCTTCGCCTTGAGACTCGCCATCGTCTTCGTCGTCGTCCTCATCGTCGTCATGCTCTTGGGGATCGATCTCCCCTTCTGTCTCTTGCTGTACACTGATCTCCTGTCCCGCCGGTTCGCCCTCCTCCGATGTGCCGACTGGGGTCTCCTCCTTGGCCGTAGACAGTTCCGAAGTCGAAGCCACGGGCTCCTCCATGACATCCTTTACCTCCAGCTTTTCAACACCTGCCTCAACCTCCTCCAAAGGCTTATCCTCATGCTCCTCGTTCGTCTTGGGAGGCCCGGTCAATACCTGTCCCGGATGGTCCCTTACCCTCCATCCACCATTCTCTTGCAATTCGAGCGTCAAACAGAGAGCCAAGACTCGGATATCGGCTTTGGACAGCACGGCGATATCACCCGTCTTTCTCGCAAAATCTGTGACTAAAGATTGAACGCAATTATGTCAACTCAAAGCCCGGAGGATGTATCGACTTTGTGAAACTCACTTCGCGCGACGGCCTCGAAGGAAGGTTCTTGGACCGTGAACCCAGGCTTGACGTCCTCGCCACTCCCCTCAGGGGGCAACAATTGCAACTGAGCCTCCTGGAGCACTTCACGTCCTTTTCGATCCCTCAATTCGGAGACGACATCCGGTGTGAGGAGGTAGTGGGTCGCCATACCACGGAGCGTGGACAAAGGCGAGGTGAGCAGAGGCGAGGAATCGACGATCAGGTGCTTGACCGGCGGTTGACGAGGGGAAGGAGTGGTCATCGTCGTGGATGGGTTCATGATCGGTGGTGGTGCGGAGGCCATGACGAGTGCGTCTTAAAGGGTTATGAGTGTGCGGAGGAGTAGAGTGGCGGTGAGTGCCTTGGTCAGCCCGACTCGATGCCTCTGTGCGCCTGCCAGCGCCTGCCGGGGCTGCGAAGCTCATGACTCGGGCTGCGAATTTCCATTAGCGATCGATCGGATTAGATCGAGTCGAATCGCGCGATAGTCCGGCAAGCCGCACTAATCGTCGACGCGCGCCCTTTGCTCACTTGTGTCGTAGTCATTTACCTGCTCTTGGCCCCTTTCGGTAGGCTAGGTCCAAATTCATCCACCTCGCACATACAGCATCTTCATGGAGAGGACAGCACCTATTGAGTATTGGGAAGCCTTGTGTGTGGCTAGAATTAGAAAGGTGCACTGACCTGATGCAGTGGATCGCAGTCGAGACACGCTCAAACTTGATGATTGACGCCGATCATTGCCATCATTGCAATGTGGCCACATGCCCGACGGTCCCCAACTTCAGTGTCAGCGTCTGCACATTGACCGGGTGTGACTTCCTCTGCAACTCGGGCTATACCAAGCTGGGCGGCGCCTGTTTTGCGATCCCTTGAATGATGCCAACTATACCAACCTGCGTTTGATTTGCGCCTCGTAAGTGAATGATGACTCGGCTCCTGTCGAATTGAGCATGGCAGCAGGCTGCGCTTCACCTGATCGACCTGATTTTGACGCACACCGGTAGAGCTGACTGCGTTCTGTCTCCTTATCACTCCCAAACCAACAGTTATGGCCCCTGTATTCTCCCCGACCTCTACGTCATCGCTTGCAATACGAGGTACACCAAAGACATGGACATGGACACGGTGTGAGTGCGAGCGATGTAACGCCATGTCCCGGCGCCAACCGCGCAGAAAAGGGGCCTGTACAAATAAAGGGTGTAATGGGACTTGTAATGTAACACTTTACTGCTCAACGGCTTATTTGAATGCATTTCAAGTGAGCTCGTGTTGTCGTGACTCCCAGTGCAGATGCCACTACCTTTAAAGAGGTAACCAGTACGTGGCAGTGCATTTCATGCACCCCTATCCTTCGTGAGATTATAGCGCGACAGAGGTGACGCCATTTGCGAGGACGAGCTTCCGCAAGGTACGATGGCGCAAGCACTCTCGATCCATTTTCTAGATCCTGTTATGATCTCAGGGTGTTCATCGAACAAATGAGAACGGCAACAGGACACACGTGTTCCGCGCCGTTCGTGTGGGGCCAAGTCAATCAGAGAAGAGTTGTGTAGCAAAGTATAGATATTTTGGATCCAACCCATCGACCTCCCCACACAGCAAAGAAGAAATCGCCAATCCCTGCCTACTTCTTCTGCAACAGCCCCTTGAGCACCTCGACGACCTTGTCCCCCACCTGAGGCGTCGACTTGTCCCCACCCAAATCCTTGGTCCTGTACCCGAACCCACCCTTGTCCTCATCGTCGAGCACGATCCTCACCGCCTCCTCAATCGCTTGCGCCTCCCTCTCCAAACCGAGCGAGTAACGGCACATCAGAGCGACCGACAGGATCGTACCGATCGGGTTTGCGATTTCTTGACCGGCGATATCGGGGGCGGACCCGTGGATGGGTTCGTACATACCCGGGATCTTGTTCGTGCCATCAGGGATACCACCCAGGGACGCAGAGGGGAGAAGACCGAGAGATCCGGGAATGACTGACGTCTCGTCCGAAAGAATGTCACCGAACAAGTTTTCGGCTTGGGGAACGCGATAAAATTGCAATGGTCAGCCAACCGACTCGGGGAATGATCATGCTCGCAAAGAATCGTGATTTCACTCACTCAGGACGATACCATTTAGTTTACGAGGGTTGGAACAAATGACCATCGCAGCCGAGTCGACCAATTGATGATCGACCTTGATGTCAGGGAATTCCTTCTCCATCGTCTCGGCGACGACGCGACGCCAGAGACGACTTGTCGCCAAGACGTTGGCCTTGTCGACCGAATGCACCGCCAAAGGGGGGTTGCTCAACCCAGCAAGGTAACCCGCCAAGCGTGTAATTCTGACGATTTCGGGAACGGAGTAGGAGCACTCGTCACGAGCGACAGCGTCCTCTCCCTCGGTCGCGCCGGCGACGGCTTCTTTACGATCGCCAAAGTAGATACCACCGATCAGTTCGCGCACCACGACGATCGAAGTACCTTGTGCGATGTGTTCCTTCAGGGGAGAGTACGAGACGAGCGACGCGGCGGGAAAAAGAGCCGGTCGGATGTTGGCGTAGAGGCCGAGTTCTTTTCGGAGCGCGAGAAGGCCGACTTCGGGTCGAAGGGTCGGGTGCGTGCCCCATTTGGGTCCACCGACGGCACCTATGTCAAACAGCGGAAACGAGTCAGTCTAGCGGATGTTTCCACTTTGCGCAAGAGACGCACCAAGAAGAATGGCATCCGCGTCCTTGCAGGCCTGGAGGGTCGATTCGGGTAAAGGGTTCTGGTGGTTGTCGATGGCGATGCCGCCAAAGTCGTGGGCCTTGACGGTGAACTGGTTGTCGGTGTGCGTGCTCAGCGTCTCGAGCACGCGCTCGGCCTGTGCGACGACCTCGGGACCTGTGAGAGTGGGGGTTGGAGGTTGAGTACGGGCTCATGCTTGTTTGTGCGGTGCAGCTGAAGCGAGGGAGAGAACGCCGAAAGACGCCCAAGTCGGGGTCGGGTCTCTGGACTCGCGCTGGGGCGAACCACGATGGGTAGCTGAGGAAGAGAACGTAAGAAAGCACTGACCGATCCCATCACCGGGTAAAGAAACGATGTTGTAGGAAGGCTGGACGAGAAAGGAAATGTCGAGCATTGACGAAGGCCGATTCCGACAGAGGCAAGTCGAGGCAAGAGGTGGAGCGCGCCAAAATGAATGTCGTGTCAGTTGGGGTGCAAGGGGAGGGATAGGGAGTTCAGACCACAAGAGAACTGACCATGGGTGTGGTTGAATGGAAAGGACGTGGATGGGGTCGAACGTGTGTTGGCGTCAAGGGTCCGTGGAGGGAGCAAGAAGCTGAGAGGCCAGGAGCATCAGCACTTCATCGCCGCCGACTTTACGGCGCGGTGACATCGGACGGGATCAAAAGCATTCCCGAGTTCCGATCAATGCAACGCGGCTTGCCGAATTGTTACTATTACGATTTTTCTTTTGCTCGCCACTGCACGACATAATTTAGACCCAGCACACTCTCCGTACGTAGAGATGGGCCAGGGAGTGCATGGGCTGAGTTCTTTAGATGTTATTGAGTAACAACCAATGCACATGGTTTGTGCTTTGCCCGTCGAGGCAGTCTGGCAGAGGTGCAAGCTCGGATGCTACGGTTCGGATCGGACCAAATCTGCTATCGGGGCCGGCTGAGGGAGGCCCTGCAGTGCCACCCACTCGGCTCCGAGTGATGGCCACGACTCACTGGCACATGCTCAATCAAGATGCATACGAACTGGCCATCAAGTCACAATACATGCATTCGTTCTGGACATTCTTGAAGCCGGTCTTGCACACGAAAGAGCATTGTTCCGAGAGGTACACACTGGCAGGCTACTCGCACCGTTCCGAGCGACCGCTTGCAATTGGGATCGCAGAGTCGGCTGGAAGTTCTGCGCACACGTGAGAAAACCTTGCCCCATCAGCCGAAATTCTCGACTATGGAGGAACGTTCCTACTGCCTCGATGGAAGAATGGGTCGTCCAGAGTCGTAGCCTCAGTGGAAGAGTGATCGGAGACGTACACGTGTTATGCAGGCACTGCAGGCGTCGCGACAACGGGTCTGATCAACCCCTCATGCGACCGACTCGGAGGCTACCGCCGGCCCGCGATGCTCGCCTCGAATCGGAAGATTGCAGAGGGTGGATGGATCTCGACTTGCCAGTGGATTGGATCCTTCTCACGGCTCCTTGGACATGAACTGAGTGCTCAAGTCGATGTTTTCTCCTGTGCCTGCCACAGACCGCCGCTCGGAATTTTGGCTCCAGCCGAATATATGGGAGTTGGGATGCGATCGCTGTGATGACGAGATCGATGAGAGACGGATCTCAGCATTTTGGTAAGGAGAGACACGAGAAAAGGTAACCTGTGGCATCGGCAAGGCTTGACTCGACCCCTCCGCGCGCGGCCTCGTGTTTGTTCGCCTGTGCGTGCCGTGCCGCCCCACCGCCTGATCTAGGTCCCCGCCTCTCTGGACGATCGTCACAGCAACAACTACCATCCTAACAACGATGCAGTAATGACCTTGTCATAGCCTAGCCGACGGTACTTTTTCGGGCATCCGAGAAGCGGTCAAAGTTCACGCGATCGACCTGAACGGGTTCGCGCAGTTCCCCGTGCCACCGCTGGAACTTCATTCGATGGCACGCGGGGATCTGACGCCGACGACGGACGGTATGCAATCTCGAGGGATCACTTCGGTAGCGGGGGGTATCAATCAAGTACTGGGAGAAGTACAGACACTGGAGCGCCCGTCTCAACTGGCTACCATCGACAGCGGGTCGATCGTGACCGTCGAGACCGAGACGATGACGACGATGACAACACGGACTGCAGTGATGGAGGCTACACCGCCGCCGATGATCCCGATCCCTGCTTTTCTCAGTCGATTGCAGGAGGATTATGCGCGACAGTTGCGGAGGAGGGCCTATGGCGATGAAACGATGCCGCAAGCTGTCTCGGCGGCGGTCCCCACTTTGACCGCTGCAGCCTCCAATGGTGTGGTCCCCCACTCGAACGATGGCAAAGGCAAAGGCACAAGCATGGGGACGGCCAGTACTCGATCGGGAACCGCCACCGCCACCGCCACCTCGAGTACAGGCTCGGCATCTGCGACCAGTCGAGGAGCAGTTTCGACCTCGTCCCTACCTTCACCCGCGAACGCCTTCTCGTCCTCGTACTCGTACTCTGGCTCAGGTTCGAGCGCGTCGTCGTCGAACGGCAGTTCGGCCGTCTCGGCTTCCGTGTTGGCAATGCCGCCCCCTCTACTCCCCCTGACGAGTTGCAGCTCGGCGGTCTATCATCCTCGTAGCGAACCATCTCCTCCCCCACCCCCTTCCTTGATGCCCTCCTACCACCAACCCCTCTCCACTTCGTCCTCCATCAATGACCTCCACGCTCCCTCCTCCACATCAACAACATCGACCCAACCCAAGCCGACCCCAAACGGGCTAGGCACCCAAACCCCCGCCATTTCCTCCTCCATGTCGCACTCGATCCATCTCCGTCGCTTGGAGGACGTCTATTCTCCTCCCAAAGAGATCGCCCCCGAGGAAGACCTTTTACCTCCCGAAAACTTCGCCATGGTTTCATCGTTGATATATCGGAGCTCGTTCCCCAAACGCAAGAATTTCTCGTTCTTGAGGAGCTTGAGATTGAAAAGCGTGCTGTGAGTTGGCCCGGCGGCTTTGCGGGGACGATGTATTAGAACACTGACTCGAAACTGAATCTTCCCGCTGCAGCACGTTGATATTGGAAGAGTACCCAGAGCAGAATCTGGAGTTTTTGGAGCAGGAAGGGATAAAGTGAGTACAATCATAAGCGGATGGAAATGGGTCGGCGAGCTGATCCTTCTCCATCACTTCGTGCACAGATTCTATCAGTTCGGGATCCCGGGTAACAAGGTGAGCTATTTGCGATCACGGCGTAGACAAGATACCGGGACATGAGCATTAATATGTCGCTTCGTTTCTTTCAGGAACCCTTCGTACAAAGTAATTAAACACTTCTCGCAAAATTGAAAGCCCCTTTTTCCCGAACGACACCGAGTTGATTTGTGCGACCTATCTTCCCCTCCTCAGTTCCAGACGAGAAGATTGCCGCCGCCCTCGCCGTCATCCTCGACGTGCGAAACCATCCCATGCTCATCCATTGCAACAAAGGCAAAGTAAGCCGCCACCTTCGGAGCTCCTTCCCCGCTCCTCTCCTCCCTAACCTTCTGCCCCTCGCCCCCCCCACCTACAGCACCGAACAGGTTGTCTTGTCGGGTGCCTACGCAAGGTCCAACAATGGTCCCTCACAGCGATATTCGACGAATATCGAAGGTACTCGTACCCCAAATCGAGGAGTATGGACCAGCAATTCATCGAAGGATTCGATCTGCTGCCTCAGGTTAGTTTTCCTTCAAACGTCGACAGTGGAGGCCTCAGAGAGAGGAAGACTGAGTTGACTTTCTGTTCTACAGGTGTGGGAAAGTGTGGACGCGAGGTACCTGCCCAGTTGGGCCTTACCGAGTTCCAGTGGGATGTAGAACATCAATGGTTCCCGGGTGGAGGAAGAGAGGTGCGGGAGCGTTTCGACTCAGTGTTGTTTTTGTTTGCGTATAGTGTTCTTCTGTCTGCGGCCAATGCCCATCCCATGTTGTGCCATCCGACCCGCCTAGTGGTTCCCTATCGTTGTTCCGTACGGAACTCCTCCTCTTTTCGAGATTCGTCCGCAGTCCCGTCTTGACACCATCAAACACGGCAGCACTACCCATTCCTACCCTTGCCCTCGGATCGAGAGTTTGACGACCTTCTGGCAAAACGCGTGTCTATACTGCAGAAACGATAAGGCGCCGGAGGAATACACGTAAAACAAACACCCTTGACCCCCCTTCCCCTCCTCCCAAAGTCCTCGAATCACCTCTTCAGATTAGCCCCCATGCCTCCACTCACCACCCTCCTCTTGTTAACCCCGACCGAAGTCGGACTCATAGGCCTCGTCATCATCCCCAAGCCATTGGTCAACATAGGTGGGGGTCGACTAGAACTTCGACCCATTCCGAAGCCACCTCCCCCGGCAGTAGAAGAAGTCGACGTCCCCGTTCCTTTTCGACTCGTGCTCCCTACCGTCCCATTTCTCCCGCCTTGGACACCACCACCACCACCACCACCACCACTGGCGCCTCTCATCGAACCCATCCCATTCGGACCTCCACCAACCGAATGAGGCGTCAAAGGCCGACTACCCCATCCGTTCGTCGTCGACGGGCCCATCGTCGGAAACGATGTATTGAAAGGAGGGTCGAACCCCAATTCGTGTCCTTGCATCGCCGCCATCGCTCTTCGTTTTTGTACGGCTCGGAAGTGGTACAAGAGTTCGGACCAACGGACGTCGTCTTGGCGGCGGAGACGGGAGGCGTTGATGGTGTTGGAGGAGATTGAGGTTGAGGAAGAGGTGTTGGAGGGGTTCATGCTGGGGGAAGAGCTGGAGGAGGATGAGGGGAGGGATGAGGAGGAAGAGGTAGGGAAAGTTCTGTGAGGGTGTGAGGGGCGTCAACATCAGAATGTCTTGTGCGGATGTGGACTAATCAAGAAAAAGGAAACTCACTTTGGTACAGTTTGCAAGAACCCTAATGTGCTGACTGCGCTCAACCGATTGCGCAAAGTCGCGAATGCACTCGACTGCGGCAAGAGCATCAGCAGGCCATACATGGCTTTGAGCAGATACGGGTACCGATCCGGTTCGAGCAATTGTAATCGTAACGAGGTGAAGACGGGGGATTCTAGCAGTTGTACGAGCTTATCAATTTGGATTAGCATGCTGACGGTGATTTCGAGTTCGACGCTATGGGAGATCGAATCAGGAAGTGTCAGTTGCATAGTATTGCCCAATCGTCCTATCTGTTGAACCCACAATATCTGCAGCAATGCACAGGCTTGCTCATAAGTCTGAGCGAGCAGGCACAACGAGAATGTCGCAACGGCGTTGTGCGACCATGACCGATACAACGCCACGAACAAGCTTTGACCGTCCTGCGTGGTCATGTCATGATGGGATGGGTGAGCTCAACTACGATACACGGCCGAAGGCCCCCGGTCTATGACTTACCTTGGTGTCCAAGCTCTTGAGCCTTTTGCGGAACTCGGCCAACTCGGGCGAGGTGATCATGATCAAGTTGAGGTTCTGCACCATGATGGATGCAAACTCGAGATCCTTTGAAGCAAGTGCAACCCAGCCCACGTCAGCGTCGCTTTACTCGTCATTCCATTGAATGCGGACCTGAGAGAACTCACCTCATCCTTCTCCAGAATCTCAGCGAAAGTCCTATAGATCCTCTCAGTATTCAAGCTCGCGCACAATTGACGGATGATCAAGCTCCCCCTCGTCTCCAATAGCTTGCGATCGGTCGAGAACAGCTCCAACAAGGACATCATGAACGTCGGGAAGTATTCGTCGTCGGCGCTAGCCGAGATTTGAGCGAGGAGCTGTAGATCCATCCGGAGAACCCTTTCGGACGCGTCGGAGAGCATCTTGAGGAGAAGAGCAATACTGAGGCCCGATTCGGAAGAACCAGTACTGTAGGCTGGGTGCGTACGAATGCGCGAGGGGTTGCGAGACGATTCGCCGGCGGGATCGTCGATGGCGAGGATCCTTCTCGGTGCTTTTTGGTGCAGCATGATGAGCCACTCCAATGCCGCGACCCTCGTTTCTTCGTGCTCATTCAGGAATTGCAACGTCAACGCATTGACCGTCGCACCGTAATCGAAAGGGTCCATCTCGGGAGTGGCCCCTATTGATGGGTAGTCGGACATGCTCGAACGCGATCGTTGATCATCGGGGAAGCCGGTCATGTTTGTTGGCGGAGAGGAGGTGATGTTCCGGTCTTTGTTCAAGTCGCCTGATCGAGTTGGGGCTGCGGAGGCGGAGGTTGCGAGCAGGCCCGTGTTCGTCGGCGGCTGGGGAGAGGACGGCCCTGCCACGGGAAGGGCTTGGATAACGGAGAAGAGGTTGTCGTTCGTTTCGTTGGCGGCGTTGCGGATCGTGGGGACGTGGTGGGCGAGTGAGGATAGGATAACGGGGATGAGACGAGGCGCGAACGGGACCATGACGGGCTGCACAAAAATTAGGAACTCGGCGATCCATCTCAAACAGGTGGCTTGTATCTCCTCGTCCGGGAAGGTCAAATGCTCGAGGAGGATCTCAATGATGGCGGCGTGGTCGACATGCACCCCTTGTCCGGGGATCCACTCGCCCGAGTCATCATCATCCTCGTCGTCGTAGTCCTCCTCCGATCCCTCCTCCTCGTTCGGGCCGCGTGGCTTGCCCGAGGCGGCCCCTTCGATCTGCAAGCCTTGCAACGATTCTTGCAATGTCGGTGTCGGCACCGTCGAGTCTCCCGGCCCGCCACCGACTTTCGTCATCCCACTGAGTTGGCTCGTTCTGCGGCTGTGGGTCCGACTCGAGGATTCGGCTCTCACACCGGCCGAGCTCTCGGCTTTGGGGGCGGCTCGTTCCTGCTCGAGCTTACTCTCCTCGATCTGGTGAAACTTTTTCACCTCGGCAACTTCTCGAATCTCGCGCAGGAAATCGGCGAGGACATTCTGGGTCGCGATGCGAATATCGACGGTCGGATCGCCGAGAAACTTGAGTAGTCCGTCGAGGAACTCGGGTAGGTAGGTGACGAGCTCGAGTTCGGGGACCGAGTCGAGTACGGTGAGCCACGACACGAGGTAGGTTCGGGTGAAGGGATTGATGACGTATATCCGTTCGCGCAGGAGCGGGACGAAGCGCTTGAGGGAGAAGGCGTGCTGAGGTTCGGGCTCACTCTGGTCTTTGGTATCGCGAGTGTCACCCAGAGGGGGTGACCCTGGTCGATCAGAGGTGTTAGGACGAAGAGGTTGAGAAGGCGGGATGTTGAGGGTCGACACATAGGTCGATGCCTGCTCGGTGACGACATCCTTGACGAGTCGGTCGAGCAGCTCGGCGCCGTTCTTGACACTGATTTCGGTATCGGCAGCCAGCTAAAGGAGATCAAAGCCCTTGAATGAGCTGTCAATTTCATGAACTTACGATGAGCATCGCACTGACCCTTGACATGGCGTCAAAGAGCTCATTAAAATAGATCAAGATCTCTCCCTTGGCGACTTTGGTCTGCGTGTGGGGGGGTCGGGGGTCGGGGGTTCGGTGGGGAAGAGGGGGATGCTAGATCAGCCAGCCATCTGAAAAGAACGCGAGTGTTGAATCAACACTGACAATGTTGTACATGCTCTCGCAGGCAAAATATCGGACTTTGGAGTCTTGGTCGGCAAAACACCTGAGCACGGGTGGTACGAGCGCGGCGAGATGCTCGGCTACTTTGGGGCCGAGGGCGATGCTGTTGGAGGGTTTGAGCGTCAGTGCGCCAATCACGGTACCACGTCGTCGCTGTTGAACTGACGATGTCCCGGCCAGGCCCATGATACCGCCGGACCTGGCATGCGAGTTGTGCGATTCGACGAGCGTACACAGCTGGCCGATGATGAGCTCGAGACGCTTGACGTCGTCGATGGTGACGCAGTCCTTGATGACCCGTTCCAACTCCAACGCCGTGTTTTTCCGTCGTTCATATGCCTGTCACGGTGATCCAGTGAGGGTCAGCGTCCGAGTGACGGGTGTCGGTTGCCGTCTTGGACCGCTCGAAACAGGGACGAGGGGTCCATGCGGTCATGCGGTCGAGCATCGCGTGTGGAGCCGCCCGCGTGTCGACCGGAACGGTTCAGCGGAATGCACGGCACACGCACCTTGTCAGCGAGGTTCCTCAGCATGACGGCCTCCATCTTGAGCAACACGTGTCCTCTGTCAGACGCAGGCAAGATCCGACTTGTGCCGCGGTGGGCAACTCAGGTAGTATGGGCTCAGAGGCAAGGCTCAGAGGCAAAGCTCAGAGGATCAAGCAGCTGGTTGAATGCACCCACGTCGAGTCGCAGCGTGAGCCTGAGAGCGCAAACGGGCCAAAGCTAATGTTCGCGACGATCTCTAATCGTCATTACGGCCTATTATAGCACGGGGGTGGGACGCCCCTTCGCGCGGCAGTCGCCCTTGCCTTTTTTCCCCCTCGACCTCATCCTCGCTCTGCGAACGGCACTCGTCCGTTGGCGTCCTATGGTCTCACTTCATTTCTTCCGCACATACACCTGAGCTCTTGACTGAGCTCTGGTGGCATGGCCCGACAATCCCACACACCCTAAGATCTGCCGCCTTGACCCCTAATCACGCCTGCCTTAAAAATGCTCCCAACGCTTTCCCAAGCCTGACACCCCTTCTACACCGGACATCGAAGCCATGCGGCAATGTGAGTGTCTGCTTCCTCTCGTGTCTCCCCTTAACCCATGCTGTACCTCTCCAACAACTTGGCGACACCCAAACCGTGCCGCTCGTCTCCCCGCGAAGCACCCCGACTTGCGAACGCTCGCCCCGAAAAACGAATGATTATACACAAATTCTGTTTTCTGAAACGAGAACACCCCCTTGGTCAAAGAACCTTGGGATGTGGCTTTTCGCTACTCTGTGGAACACTATATTCAACGCTTAAAATGACGTTTTTCCTTCGCTTGCTCGCCTTCTCCCTTGGTGGGAAGAGGGAGCGCGATGGCAGCCTCCGGGTTATCATCATGGCCTCTCACATGCTCACTCTTGACTCTGAACTGACAAATTGTTGATGCTGGGTCTATCAGGATGCAGCTTCAATGCGAGCCCGGAGCCGTCTCGACAAGGCTTTACGGCGGGGCAGCGCGGTCTCCCAGTCTGCTGCTGCCCCTCACCACAACACCTTGTACACAGCGAGCCCTTCTGAGGCAATACAACGACGCCCCGCCATCCTACCAGACTGCTCAACCTTGCGCCATAATCCGTGCACGTGGATGCTCGCGCTTCGCTCTCTGTCGCCGAGTTCCACCTCTCCCTCATTTCAGATCGCCCAGCTCTTTTCTTCACCTGATGAACCAAACAAAGATTCAGAACCGCTAACCTGACGCTGATTGAAGGACGGAAACGAACGGAAGAGGGGTCCCTCCGGGAACGCTTCTTCTTTGGTCTTTTCCTCCTTTTTTTGGCCATGACGCGAGATCTTATCGATTATACTTCTGATTAATCAAAAGAGCATGGTCTTCGTTGATTGAATGCAATGGCAGAACTTCTGTCACAACTGCTGCCCCGCGGGAGAAGGATTGGTTCCCTCCTTGCTGAGCTCGTGCCCGAGAGTTGGAAATAAGTGGTCTCCGAACAACATGCCGTGCGTTGCTCTCCGATGGCTTCGTAGCGTACGGTATCTAGTGGCGATTTCTGCCATGATCTCGCCGGGCGCTCCATTTGTCGAACTCGGCCGAGCGCTTCTGATCGGGCGGCATCTTCTCGTTCGCAAACGGGTGCGAACCAGCTCGGTCAGCGGCCGCCAGCTCCGCTGCTCCACTTCAGTCCTCTCCTTCCCTACACACACTCCCTAGCGCGATTCACTCGAAGAACATGCCATCCTTCTCCGATTACGCCTTGTCCAAGGTAAGGCCACCCACTCCGCTCGAGCTGCTCAAGTTGCGCTCGCTGGAGTTGCTGATGGCGCGCCTTCGCCGACGGCTTTGCTTCCCCACATCATCGTTCACCGGTCATCGTCGACCTTCGCCTACGTCACACGTCGCACGCGTCCATTTGCATCACCACGTCATAACAGGTCAAGGATCATTCCCTTCTGCAAGATCAAGCCCACATTCATGGGGAATGGGTCTTCCACCCCAGCACCTTCGAAGTCACCGGTACGTTGCACCACACCGCACCCTCCTTCGATCGGTCTATACTTGGCCTCTAATCTCTTCTTGATGTCCTACAGACCCGGCGACGGGCGACGTCTTGGGATCAGTTCCTGAGCAGGGTGTGCAAGAAACCAAGCAGGCCATCCAAGCTGCTCAAGAGGCGTTCAAGTCGTGGAAAAAGACCACCGCCAAAGTGAGCACAAGCTCAGAGCTTGCCCGAGAGGTTTTTCTCCTCTTCTCGTTCCCGAGAGCTCGAAGGGCCACGTCTGGTATTTTGTGACTCGAGTCGGCTTCTAGAACTGGATATCTGATCCCCGTACTTGCTTTGATCAGACTCGCCATGATCTGATGCTCAAGCTCTTCAAGCTTTTCAACGAGAACCTCGACGATCTCGGCGCCATCATCGCTTTGGAAAACGGCAAGGCTCTGGCTGAGGCAAAGGTAAGTGACTATTGAACATTGACCTTTGATTTATCGAGATGACAGAAGTAACTGAACGTAGCCTCGACGTGCTCCATGGCGAGGTGACATACTCGGCTTCGTTCCTCGAATGGTTCGCCGAGGAGGCGATCCGATCCGATGGAGACATCATCCCTGCCTCCACACCCGGGACTCGACAGCTCGTCTTCAAGCAGCCCGTTGGTGTGGTCGGATTGATCACACCTTGGAAGTGCGCTCAAGTCAATTCTGCCGAGCTGAACTCCCAAATCCGCCTTATCGGCTCACACCTTCGTTTGCTCCTTCACCGGCAGCTTCCCCTCGGCGATGATTACCCGTAAAGTTGCCCCTGCTCTCGCGGCGGGATGCACCGTCGTCATCAAAGCGCCTCCAGAAACACCCTTCTCGACCCTCGCTTTCGTTGAGTTGGCCAAACGAGCCGGCTTCCCCGATGGCGTCATCAACGTCGTCACGACCAAGGCCAACACCAAGGACGTTGGCTTGGAGTTGACGACCAACCCCATCGTCAAGAAGATCTCGTTCACGGGAAGCGTGAGTGCATTCACATTCTGGATGAATCAAACCCAATACTAAGTTTCCAAATTGAGTGGTCACCGCCATAGACACCCGTTGGCAAGTTGTTGATGCAACAAGCTTCATCGACGCTCAAGAAATGCTCCTTCGAACTCGGAGGTCTAGCCCCCTTTGTCGTCTTTGAAGATGCTGATATCGACAAGGCCGTCGCCGCAGCGGTGATCGCCAAATTCCGAGGATCAGGTCAAACGTGTGTGTGCACGCAATACCATCTCGTTCATTCGTCCGTCTACGATCAGTTCGCCGAAAAGCTCGCTGCCAAAGTCAAGGCTTTCAAAGTCGGCAACGCGTTCGATGAAGGTGTCACCCACGGTCCTTTGATCCACGATGCGGCCGTCGATAAAGTCGATCGACACGTACAAGATGCCGTTAAGAAAGGAGCCAAGGTTCTGGTCGGGGGTAAGAAGGCCGTTGTGAAAGGAGGTGAACGAGGATCCTTCTACGAACCGACGATCCTCGTCGACGTCCCCGCGAGCGCCTGTTTGGGAGAGGAAGAGACTTTTGGTCCGCTCGCGGCTTTGCACCGATTCGACACCGAACAAGAGGCATTGGACATGTGCAACTCGGTCGAGGTCGGCTTGGCCGGTTATTTCTTCACCGAGAACTTGTCCCGTGCTTGGAGATTCGCCGAGGCGTTGGAGGTTGGGATGGTCGGATTGAACACCGGCATCTTGTCGAGTAGTGTCGTACCGTTTGGTGGAGTGAAGCAGAGTGGGTTGGGTAGGGAGGGAAGCAAGTGAGTCCCGCGTCGTTAATTTCGAGGCTGGATGGTGACACCCATCCGGCGCGTACCTGAGCACTCATCAGATTTCCTCATTTGTACCAGGTACGGTCTCGCGGATTATCAAAACATCAAGTTGCTTGTCTTGGGCGGATTGGACGCTTAAACAAAGCTCAACATGCAATTGTGATGCTGATTCTGGGAGGAGCTACGATGTTCGCGCAAGAAAAAGTGCGATGTTTGCGAATACTTTATGGTTGGTCTCCCCAACACCTGCGGAGCAGGCGGGAGCCACATCAACCTGAGCGCAGTCCAGTCGTCACCGGGCGCTCAGCGTTTCCGAGTACCGCCGCCGTTTTCCGAGCTCCGCCGCTATCCTGCCCTCGAAATGTCGAACCTTTGAAGCGAAAAAAACAATTTTGAGCGACTGTCCAAGTCGGTCGTGGAACTTGATAAGCGTGGTCCGATGGTGGTAAACCACGAACAGAGTCGGACGTTGGTTTGCTAAACGAAAAGCAAGAATATGGTATGGCCTTCGGACGAACGGCTAGGAAAATACGCGGTCAGTCAAGTGCAGTGCTCTGTTCAACTCCACCCTTACCTTCCTGCTTGAGTCTCCGACTTCCGCCTCGGCGCTTCAGCTTCGATATCTTACCCGACTTTGACGTCTTGCTCGACTTTGCCAGCGGTTTCCGATTGATTGCAAGGAGGGCAGATGGAAAGCGCCATCTATTCGGAACTCCAGAACGATAGTTGAAGATGAGAGTATTCCGATGTATGGAAAAATGGGTTACTGTCATCTTCTTAAGCTCTGCATAGGGTAAGTGCGATGCCGAACCTTCTCGGGCGACGAACGAACGTTGCTCGGCGCACGTTGCAGCCCGCGGGCGATAACTGTGCAGCTAAGAATGTTGGACGGACAGTTCCGAGGGAGAATTCCGAATTGTTCTCACTGTGTGTTACATAAACGAATAAAAATGGGCGTACTGAGGATATACCATGCCACTCTCGAAGTTACATCCTCGGCGGGGCCATCAGCGTCTCCGGGGCGTGGACCGTTTCAAGATCCGGTGGCTGCCACTGGCCCCTCTCCATTAGCCGAACCCGCTAGTAGCCCCCTTTTGGACGCACGCTGCCGAGACATTCATAGCACAAGCCCACTGCGTGGCCTACTCCACGATGTTACCCTGCTTTACTCTCTTTCTTATAGCCAAAGACTCCGACCTGAATGTCAACAGCCCCCTATTCATACCTCAGTCCCTCACCGGACGACATAGCGCCGCAGGCCACGTCGGCGTCGGCTTCGTCCTCGCCGTGGCGATACCGGAGCATCCTCGAGCTACCACGAGTGCGCAGACCTCCTTGGCATGAGGAGATGGGGAGAAAGAGCAACTTCAGAGGATACATCAGACTGTGCCTCGTTTATGTCACGTCCACGATCATTCTGGTGCTACTAATCGTGCACTATGCTGGCCACGCTGGGTGGGCCCGACTCGGGTCCCTATCATTCTCGAAAAACATGGTTGAGGACACGAATGGCGAAATTTGGCCCTCTGAAGCTGCACGGGAGCGATTGCTGCCGCCACGGGTCGTCGTCGGCCAACCATGGAGTCGGATTGAGAAGATCGCGACGGCGGCGGGGGAGGGGGCCGGCAGTGAAAGAGACGTGATCGTGACGCGGTACCTGGGCGAGAAGGAGGATTCGCCCCTCGTCGACAGCCAGATCCACCACGGTCTCAGTATCCATGGACATCGTATGGACGCCATGTACGAGTACGAGACGAGCGACCTCGGGGTTTACCTCACCACGCTCGAGACCTTCATCCGCGACCACCTGCCGACGCGCGACTCGGACGAAGATGACCCCTCGTCGTTGATCAACGCGATGCGCGCTTACTTCCCACTCAAGGAGCAACGGAGCCAGAAGCAGCCGATCCCATTCAAGCTTTTTCGCACGGGCAAGACTTTTCAATTTTTAATGGCAGGGAAGAGACTGAAATATTTATCCTCTTTCAACCGACTGAATCCGGGTACGTAAACGGGATCATTTCCGGAGGCGATTTCAAGTGCTTGTCACTGATCGAGGCATTTCGTATCACTATTTAGGGCTCAACACGACATCGCATTGGGATGCTGCTGCCGATACTTGGGTACGGGATCGTTTTGAATTCGACAGAAACCAAAAGACACAAGGCAAGCAGGGAATCGTCGAGGCCTGGGACAGTCTCCGCCTTCAAAAACCCGTGTTGAAGGCCGACTTCTGGAGGTGCGGCAAAAACGAGCCAGATCGAGGTGGGGCAGGGTTTGGGCGGTCGGGTAACTGATCACGGACGGTTACCCAATAGGTACCTCATTGTAGCAAGTGAAGGAGGCTGGTACGCCGACGAGGATTTGGAGGCACTCCGTCCCTTCGCCGAGTGGGGACTTCCGCAAGGTGTCGACGAGCAAAAGTGAGCCGAGGCTCGCGCAGATTTTCGCCGAGCCAAGAAAGGAAAACACTGAGACAAGGTCATCATTTCAGGCCACTGGGCTTTACGGAGGCTTCATTGGTTGTCGGGATTGAAGCGGACCTTATCCACTACCCGCTCTGGGCAAAGGTTTGTCGCTTCTGTATTATATCCTTCCATCAGCTGTTCGCCTGACGCGATCCTCTTTGAACCCTCTGCACGAACAGCGCTTCGCCCAACCGATCCAGATCGTGCAATGGGGGTTCGGAGCCGCACGTGGACACCCGGTCACGATAGATGCCATGAGAAGGGTCTACAATAAGATCATGGAACTCAAGCCCGGACAGACGGTCGACATCCTCCTAACCACCGGACCGGGGCCCTGGACGAGTGCCGTCTTTGGGTGGCTGCTCGCTCGGAATGGCCGCACCTGGGTCGACTTTCACGGTGTTCCCTATTCGGGGTGGCGCCATCAAGATCTTGAAACAGGGGAGCTGGGAGATACTCGCATCATGCCCTTGACGGCGATGACGCCGGACAGATCGTGAGTGATCGACCGCCGGCAGAGCGGTGGCGGTTGGCCGGCGTGATCTCATACCGCGCCCCTACTGAGTCACAGCTCGAAGACTTTCCCCACAGTCCCGAGTTTTACCCCGGATCACGCGGACGGGATCATTACGCCGCCATGTCTGTGCACCATTTCGATGGGAGCTGGAGAGACAAACGTCCAAGCGGCAAGGCCCCAGAGAGTCAAGGCGCCAAAGGTCCAGGCCAACCCCCCTCCAAGTCCACTCGTGCATAGGCCGATTCATGGATCGGATCCACCCCGAAGTTCTGCCGAACAAACTGGGCGGGTTAGGCTAGACCTTGTCAGGGTTACATTGACATACAACACAGTCTGGTAGATAAAGCTTTGCGTTGTGGTAACAAGGATAAAAGCTCAAGCGGCCTCCCTCCCGCCTGTTCAGAATTTGAGCGATTCTTAAAACAAAGGGTGGGAAGCTGCAACACCTGGCGATGGAGACCCGACGTGAAGAAGTCACACGGTCGCATAAAAGGATAACTCAGGATTCAGCCCTCAAGTTAAGGCTTGCAGCCACGTCTTAAGCGCTTTATACGATTCGGGCCCAAGCTTTTATGGAGTTTTGCGATACAACTGCAATTTCAGAAGAAGATAAAAGAACAACTCTACAGCTTGGCTTTGATCGGCCCTTCGAGTGTGTCCCGGCGGTAAACCCCTCCGGCCCCACCTTCTCCCCCCTGAACAGGATCAGCGAGCAAGATGACTGTGACCGTGATCTTAGGACAGGGAGAAACAAAGGGCGTGAACATCAACAGCATCAGGTAAGACTGGACAAGCGCAACTCACATCGTCTCGATAACGCCGACTGAGCGGTGCGGGAATGCTAAGTAGAATCGAAACCTGTTCCTTCTTGGCACCCCCGAGCGCGTTCCTCACGAGATGCGTCGCCAAGTTGCCGTCCTCGAACGAAAACACGTCGCCTTCGCCCCGCGTCGGTTCCTGTCGAGGCGCATGCATGTGCGACAGGTCCGTGCCGATGCTCTGATCGTTAACGTGGTTCATCACGCTCGGTCGGGACTGGTTCCCCCGGACGCCGGAAAGATGGCCTCCGACGAGCGCAACGATCTCGTCGTTGTTGAGTCGATCGTAGAGACCGTCGGTGGCGAGCACGATAAAGCGCGTTGCCTGAGGTTGCGGCGGTTCGGAGGAAGAAGAGACGGGCAAGAAAGAAGCGAGCGATCGTCGCTGCGAGGGCAGACCCGCCGACAAATCGACGCTGACGACCTCCGGGACGGCGGTCACGTAAGGTGGGGTGTGGTAGTTTTTGGGACGACCGCGGACGGAGCCAGGGTGGAATGCTTGCGCGAGCCGCTCGGCCGTCCCCGGTGGCCACTTGTAGCGTGCGTCGCCAAACGCTCGAGTCGGTTCGAGCCCTCCCAGGACACGACCACGAGTGATCACCGTCTCGGCCTCTTCTGGTGGATGCTCGGATTGCATCCTGTGGGAGCAAGCGGGGTGATACTTAGTTTTGGCGAGGCTTTGGAATGCGACGTCACTCCCGGCCGACTCACCTCTTGACCTCCTTGGGGTTGCGCCCCGTCTGATCGTCACTCAGGACCTCGGCTCGCCATTTCCCGCCACCACCGCTCTGTGCCGGTTCCCACGTTCCCATTACAGCGCGCGAGTCACCGGTGCAGGCGACGTGAAGCTTGTTCCTGCCCGCATCGAGGAAGCACAGCAAGGCGCAGCTACCCGAAAGCGCGGGCAACAACGTCTGCAGCGCCTCGGACGCTTCCAGCCCCAGGATTTGTTCCGGACTTGGCTTGCTGAGTTTGTTGCCGGCCTTTTCAGCTTTTTCCAACAACCGCACGGGGGCCTGAACGATCTGATTATCCATAGCCGCAAAGGCGTTCTTGATCGCGGTTTGTAGGATCGGATCGTAGACGTCTAGGTCCAGCTTGGGCTGAGGTGGGGCGGAAGAGAATAAGGACCAAATGGAAGAACCAGAGGAGGAAGAGGAGGAGGCAGAGGCGGAAGGTGGGGTCGGAAGCGTTGTTGAAGGTAGCTTGGCCAGCTCAGCGGCGTAAGCGGGGGCGCCGCGGAAGACGAGATCGAGTTCGCGAGCGACATAGGAGACGAGGGTGGACGACAGCAGCCGGCTCGTTTGCCATCCACTGTGTCCGTCTATAACGAGGGCGTAGGGGGAGTGGACGGTCAGTACGCCGCTCACTGGTCCCTTTCGAGCAACCAGTCGAATGTGGAGGGAAGGGAGGGGACTGACCGAATACGCCCCAAAAGACGAGATCGCCCTGGATCGAGTCCTTGATGCGACAGTCTCGTTCGAGAATGACGCAGCACGAGTCATCCTCGATCGGCGAGTTGGAGGCGACCGAGGTGGTGTCGTAACGGAAGACAGGGTTCGCTCGCCTCGAGACGGCATAGGACGCCTCGTGCTCTTTGAGCCGTGCATCGGTCTCGGCCGGTGAGAGCCGGGTCAAGGTCTTTGTTCCTGGAGCGCCCGTTCTGAGGAGGAGAGGGGGGAGGGCATTGTGTCAGATTTATGATTTCGGGGTATGGCGGCAGCACTGGGCCGGAACGCTTCGCTGAAGGTGGTCGATCGACACGAAGCGGGGACGAGCCAGGGTTGACGGGAGGTGGGAGGTGGGAGGTGGGGCGGCGCGGTGACCGGACCGGCCGCTTTGGAAGCATCGAGTGTTGGGCGTACAAGGCCCTGGGTCGGCATCCTCGAGCGAGAAAACAAGGCATACGGGAACTCTTGGAATCCTCACAAGTTGGGTGACTCACTGTGATATGACGGGCACGGTGAAGCTCGATCGCATGCCCTCGCCCTGTCGGCCCATCGCTTCCTCCTTTTCCTTGCGCTGTGACGCGGACCAAATGAGCAAGCCAGAGATACCTGCACCTCCTGCAACTAAAAGCGCAATATCGTAGGTGCTACGTCGCGCCGGGGTCGGAGCTGTGGGGCCCGTACCAAGCCAGCGACGCTGAAGCTGGCGGGGTGAATGCTGCACGACGCGCACGTGAGACGATGAGAACGACGACGACGCCGACAGGGACGACAGGGACGACAATGACAACCAAGCCTGCGTCGATGGCAACAAACGAGGTGCGAGCCGTGGCTTGATCATCGACCTCGAGCTTGAATGACTCCGCAAGACTATTCTGAGCCTGCCCGTCCAATCGGTAGGGTAGAGGAAACTGGCTGAAGCCGGACCGTCACTCGTCACTGGGTAGCGCTACAGGCTGGCCGGGCATAAAAGGGCGCAACGTAGACAGCCACTGCTTTGTCTGGTCACCAAAAACGAGTTGGGTCGGTCGGGCGCAGTTGGGAAGTTGCGATTGTTCAGAAACAACACAAAAAATTAAAAAAAATGCAAATGCAAAAGAAACAGTATGCCTCCAGTGTGAATCGAACACACGACCTTCTCATGTCATAATACATCATAAGATGATGACGTACGAGTGAGACGCGCTGCCGCTACGCCATAGAGGCCGAATGCGTGGTCGGTGAACCACCAATAACAAACTCTAATTGTGAGCAAAATTCACCGGGGGGCGGCCTAAATGCGCCGTCGGGACGCGCCCTGTCTCATCCTTGCACCGTTATGCAGCAGGGAGAACGTTGAACTTAGATAGCCACCGAGACATAGATGAAACCCCACTCGGATGGTAGTCTGCACGACCTTGTACCGCCTTTGGGCCACAGGCGACGGCATGATCGCAGCGGCTCCTACTCTCCCATCATACAGAGCGATGCCCACATGTGCAAGCTAAGGTCATCCTTAGTGCCCTTCCATTCATGCAGACACATCTTCTCACCCCTTAGTAGTACTAGGTAGCCAGAGTGCCCAGTCGCGCGCCCCTTACTCCAAGTATGGCCTATGCGTGCGGGCCTTAGTATAGGCATCTGACATTGTCCTCGGCCGGATGTTGTCAGTCTTGAGCATCATCACTTTTCACACCTTTCAAGATGAATACCATCCAACATGTTCGCGGTGACTAAAGCCTCTCTGCCCCATGGCGCGCAGGATGGCGCAGCGCACGTCGCGGCCCACTCGTACCGCATGTTTCGACATGAGAAGGACGAGTGTCGGATCGGAACGCGCAACGAAGTAGAAGCCCTCTTCTTGGTTGTTGCTACCCCTATCCTGTGTGCTAACTTGCAATGCAGAAGGTCAACGCGTCTAAGTTGGGATGTTCTTTTCTTAGAACCACTTTAGGAACTCTTGAACCATGAAGTTTCCAACAACGCCCGAATTACTGATGGTGTTGGTGCTGAAAATCTTTCTCGGTTTGGGTGCTGCGCAAACCTCGCAGAGGAAGGTGTTATAACGCTCCTCCGCCAGATGCGGTGCGATATATACTAGTGTACATTTTATAACTCGTGTTATCTATTTTTGCTCCCAGCGAAAGTCTGTAGCTCCCATGTACACCCAGCGAGAGACAATGAAAAGCGAACCTCCGAGCCGTCGGACAACAAGCTGGTACCTCGTTGGGCTCATAACCTGTTGTAAAACCATCCTGGTCGCCTTAACCAGTACACCAAAAGTGAAGGCACCTTCAAGAGATGCATGCGCTGAATCCTCTTTCAACACAACAGACTAAAAGTGCAAGAAGCAACCTAAACCCGGGCGTATTTTCAAGCGAAGTATGACCAAACTAGCAGCATTCACGTGGGTTTGACTCGATGCGACGCCCTGACTCGACTGCGTCGCCGGCGATCACGTCACGCGACCTCTCCCCCGAGAAGCTGGTCCGTGCGAGCAAGCCCTGCTGTCTTAACCTTCGCAAGCGGCGGCGCGAGTCGAAACGGGCAAAGGTCGCCTCGTCCTACCCCACACCGTGGTCGTGTGTGTGCACACGAGTCGCAAACTTTGACGATTCACGACCCAGTCGTCACTTGACAATCGCCAAGTGTGATTCAAGGTGGTCTGTTCCAGATCCTTCCGCAGCGGCATCTGTCTACATCGCTCCGGTCGACCCTGGTACTCGTTCAACCCGGCCCCAGCTGTTCAGACGCTAGCTGCCCAAGTGGAGGCCATCGCCGTGACGCCATTCCAAGTCACTCGTGCCCCTCCAGCAAGCGCAGCGCGGAATCTGCAACATAGCTCCCGTGATCCAGCTGCATGGCTGCACCTTCGTATCCAGCAGCACCCCAAGGCTCGACGCGAGGACCGTCCAAGAAGGCCATCAAGAGAGCCCACGCCGCGCCGATCGCGACTATGACTGCCAAAGCCAACCAGCCGCCGCCACTCGTTCGCAGCGGCAGCAAGCGACCGCGGCCGTCCGAGTCGTCCTACAATGCGACCGACGTCGATGCGGAGCAGCAACCACCTGCAACCGCGGTGAGGAAGGTCGTCGGCATGAAGGCAGTTGCTGCAGCGGCCAAGACGAGACCGTCCTCGATCACCGGCGACGGGAGCGCTTTCAAGAGGGGCATGTATCTCACCTTCATCGATGACGCCTTCAAGCGGAGACAACAGGTACGACATACTGGCGGGCGCTGGGTTACGAGTTTTCATGTGCTGACACGTGTGATTCAAAACTTCCACAGGGGCAGAACGAGCGTTACAAGGAGCTCATCGCCCAGTTCCTCGCCATTATCCCCTCGACTTCCTCCGCGCCGCATGCGAGCTCATCCACCTCCACCTCGTCCTTTATATCGGCGGAAACACCGACAACGGCGTCGTTGCGCGTGTGGCTCGATGCGCTGACCCATATCGTCTCCAAACTCGACGCGACCCACGCCCCACTCGTCGAGACGATCCTCGCTGTACCGTGGGCGACGATGGACGACGGCTTTGTCACGGTTTACGTCAAATTCATCAGCGCGCTCGTCTCGGCACGACCCGAATGGCTGCAAGCCGTCCTGAGCCCGTGTGTACAAGGGTTCAGCTACCGTGAGTCCTGACGTCACCCCCACATGAAGCCTCTCGGACTCATCCTCTGTCTCTGGCACGCAGGCTCGAAATACACCGTCGGCTCCCCGGCGGCGATGCCATCAATCACGCGGGGAATACTATACAGCCGACTCCACGCGATGCTCACCATGCTCCTTTCCCTGGTTCCGACCCTCGCACCTTCCCTCGCACCCCTCCTGTCGATCCATTTCCCCGCCAAACGCGAGCCCAAGATTGCGCAAATTTGCTACATCGAGAACCTACTCGTATTGAGCGAGTACTGCTTGGCTCTAACGGAAGACATCATGGGTTTGATCGTGGAGAGAGCGCTCAACATCGACGTCGAGATCCAGGGGGAACCTGATGATTGGGAGGACGCCGAGGAAGAGCTGCTCGGTGTTCAGCCGCGGGAGGATGAAGCGAACGTCAAGGAGGTCGTCGGTCGACTGATTGCCGAAGATGCGGATGCCTCGAGTGACGATGAGGACGCGAATGACGACGGTGATGCTTTCAGCATGGAGGACCTCGACTCGGACGACGAACCGAACCCTATCAGCGACGACGAGGCGGCGAAAAAAGTTCGGTCAAGCGAGGGTATGTCGGTCGAGGCACTGCGCAAGATTCTCGAACGGAGGACCAAACTCGACGCGATCCTCAAAGTCGTGCTCGACCACCTCGCCAATGCCCATGCCGAGGTACCCTCCTCCCCTCGGCCCCCTCTCACGAACGGGGGCCTCGACTCGACCGAGACCACACCCACCCCTGAGACCCGACCGTCACAAGAAGTCGTGGAGCGACGACTCGCGCTTTTTCGGTCGTTGCTCGACATCTTCGATCGCACGCTCCTGCGCACGTTCAAGACGCGCAACACGCAATTCATCCTCTTTTACCTGTGCTCTCTCGACGTCGCCTCGTCGGATCAGTTCATCGGCGTGCTTCTGGGGCGAGCTTTGTTCCAGACGGATGCACCGGCGATCACTCGTGTGGCCGCCGCGGGATACGTCGCGAGCTTCATCAGTCGTGCCACGTATGTCGACGCCAGCATGACGCGCAAGGTCGTCCATCACCTGTGCCGCTACCTCGAGACCTCCATGGAAGATTTTGCCGCGGCCTCGCGTGTCTCCACTGGACCCAAAGCCTCGGCAACATCGAGCGTGGCCATCGATCTGCCCGTCTTTTACGCCGTCACTCAAGCCGTCTTTTATATCTTTTGCTTCCGCTGGAAGGACCTGATGGACGAAGGCGAGGAAGACGACCTCGTGCTCGAACCGGGCAGGAGGTGGATGTTGGGCCTCGAGACGATCAAAAAAGTCGTCGCTTCGAACTTTAATCCGCTAAAGGTGTGCGCTCAATCGATCGTGCAGCAGTTCGCCACGATCGCAAACAAGACGAACTTTCTTTACTGCTGGTCCCTCATCGACTCGAACCGTCGGTCAGGGGTACGCGACGCGAACGCACCTTCCGCTGCGACAGCGTACGCGGTCCCTCACCTGAATCGACAAGCGCCTCCACCTCCTTCCCGCTCCTCCTCCGTCGCGTCGATTCCGTCCGCCGCTCCACGGCAATTGCTCGTCGCGGAAGAAATGGATTCCTTCTTTCCCTTTGATCCTTTCAAGATGCCGCTCTCGTCCGTCTACATCGACGGCATCTACCGCGAATGGATCGATGACGACGCAAGCTCGTCTGAAGCGTCGTCCGACACTTCATCGTCCGAAGCGAGTGATTCCGAAGACTCGGCCAGCGGTTGCGATCCTGTGTCGGATACGACGAGTGGGTGGGCCGTACCGGGCTTGTTGTCGACGAGTAGTGATCCGGCTTTGGATGCCGAGGTTGCGAGGTCGTTCGAGGCGATGAGTCTCAGTCTTTCTCCGCATCACGAATCGTTTGGAGGGCGTCGCAAGAAGGAAGAGGATCGACGGCCGGCCATCTCGAGTTTGGCTTGATCGGACAGCACCCTTCCTGTCTTTACCCCCTTGTACCAGCACCGCATATTATGACCGTCTTATACGTTTGTGCTCCTTTAGTCATCAGCCACTTTTGGCTTCTCGTTTTGGCTTGTCTCTATCAATGATGTCTTGGGCCTTCTAGCAGCTTCACTCGCTTTCCTCAGTCTCCTGTGCTTCCTTCTGCAAATTCACTCGTCACAGCTTTTTGATACACAGCCATCCGTACTTCGGATTAAACTGTATTGGATTAGTTACACGTAAGTGACTAAGGGGAATGCCACGAGTGACGACGGGCGTCCGCCCGCCCTCGTTCTAACAGAAGATGGCGGAAGCACAATCCAAGTTAGATGATCCGGAGATAAGACTCGTGGCTGCTGAGGAAGCGTATGTAAAGGAGGCATGTGAAGATATACCAAGAAAGGAGATATAGACGCTCTATGGGGTCTAGGGAACAGCGCGGACTATGCGACGGCATCGGGAGCGACGGCGACGAAGCTACCACGGGAACCGTGTCGGGGGTGATGGGGTGGGTGAGCGCTGAAGATATCAAAGCGGACTGGATGAGCAGCAATTCCTTTCAAAGAGGGAGAAGATCGATTATAGCTCACTCGATGACAATCTTGATGCGGCCGTCCTTCTGAGGGAATGCGTGGACGCAGTCCAACGAGGCTGATAATGGAGATGTCTCAAGCGATGTCAACACCTCTTCAACTTCTTCTCAATGACTGAGATAGAGAACTACTTACGAACGATGTAGTGCGCTCCGCTATCCGAGATCTTCTCGACGGGGTGGGACGTGCAGATGGCGATCGTTTTTGCGCCGGAGGAGACACCCGCTTTGATGCCCGACGGCGAGTCCTCAAAGACGAGGCACGTCTCGACGGGGATGCCGAGCTCCTCGGCGGCCTAGAGTTGCGAAAGGATGGTCCGTCAGCATGCAGATGAAATGTCCAGACGGAAATCCAGTGCTCCATGACTGACCAAGATGAACGGATCGGGGTGGGGCTTGCCGCGCTTGAGCCTCGGGTCATCGGCAGTGATCGTCACGGCAGGTCGCTTGATGCCGGCGCGGGCAAGGGCTCCGTGGCAGTCTATTGCGGTCAATCGGACGTTTCAGGACGACAGATTAATCAACATCGCATGTGGATGCAACTTACAAGTCTTGGCACCTGAGGTGGCGACAGCATAACGAGCTTGGGGCAGGGAGGCGATCAGGCGGCGCACACCGGGCAGGATGCGGACAGACTTGTCTTGGCAGCTACAGTGTCGAAAGAACACAGTCAGTGATCGGGTCACATTAGGGCATGACCGTCATGTTAGAACGCACCCAATCTCCTCTTCGGTGTATTCGCTGATGTCAAAGTCGTCGTCGGACTCGTCGTCATCATCGAAGGGCGATGTTAATTCAGCGAGGCGATCTCGGCTCGGCGCATCCCCGGTCGAAAGTCTGGCGAGCTTCGCATTGACGGTGTCGAGGTTGGCACTGTCGTTGTTTGTTCCTAGGCCAGTATCCTCGGGACTTTCGGTGGCTTGAGGGGTCTGCATGATCGATGATCATCCCGTCAGATCAGTTTGAACAAACCTTCGATGAGGATGCTCGAAACAGTGACTCACAGCGATCTTGCTCATGCCGAATTGACCACCGGCGAGACCGGACAGGAGAGGGTTCGGTCCTGACGAGTGGGAAGGTCGGCGACTCCCGGCATTGGAGCCACGTCGACTGTTGGACTGCGAGTTGCGGCGACTGGACGCCTCTGAGCTCCTCCTTGAGCGCACCTTGACGGAGAACTCGTCGGCTTCCCTGAGAATGCGCTTCTCGAACTGGTGATCGCACGGGCAGGAGGGTAAACGTGTCAGTTCACAAGACCAGGTAGAAAAGCCTGGCTCGAACGCGAGATGACCCAGCAGCACTCACCTCCTCGACATGGGGTTCCATCTGCTCGTTCGTCAATCGACGGAGCTGGGGCTTGAGATCGCGCAAGTTGTCGATCGCGCGACGTCCGTGAGTCGCGGCGATGACCTCGTCGGCGGGCTTGCCCAACTCTTCTGCGACCGAGCTCCATGCTGACTCTACGGCGGCGATCGAATCGACCAATGTGCCTGTCGAGGTTCAAATTCTTGAGAGTAAGTGACATGAAAACAGAATCGATGGCCGAGGGATTGAGATTAGCGCCCGTCCGGCTCGCTGTCGCTTATCGACTTGGAGTGCCGAGTCCCACGCTCGGGCTCGGTCATCATCGTCATGCAATATCGATCCGTGCGCGCGCTCGCTCGCCCAGACGGCGAACGTTTCGACACGGAGCGCGCTGACTTTGCCGAAACGCTGGGGTGTTGTGTGACCCGGTAGAGGGGAGATCAACACGACGAGTCGTTTGGATCTAGTTCGACTCACCGTCCATGTCAAAGAGGATGCCCTCGACGTAGAATTCGGCGTGTTCGACGGGGTGTGTCGGCGAGAGCGACATCTCGAGCGCGGAAGGCTGTTTGGTGAGCTGCATGATCGTCTGTGCAGTGCAATCGCCGACAGAGACACGAGGCACAGGAATCAGGGCAAGAGTGTTCAGAATAGGTCAGCTCGAGTATCCCTGAGACCAGACTTTATGGTGGGCGGGCGAGCAAGCAACAGCGCGAGGAGACACCGTCGAGCTAATCGCAGCGACCCGACGTGCTGGGACCCCGGCGGAAGCGCCTCGAGCGCCGGCGCGTGTCCGAACGAGGGTTTGGGAAGAGAGTGCTGGCGCGACAAGGCGAAGAGGGCCCATGATACTTACAGGTCCAATCAAAGTTGTGATGGGGCGACTTGACAAAATCAGGTTGTAGTCAGAGTTATGGGGCCGGGCAAGAGAGCCGTCGAGCTGCCCGACGGTAGCGAAAGAAAATCGGCCAAACACGAGGGCACCAGAAAATGGCGGAATGACGTAACGTCCGCCGCGCCAGAACGGCTTGCGAAGCACCCCAAAGCCGACTGGATGGTCGAACCCCCCCCCCCGGGCCCACGCAGCCGCGGGAGCGGGTGTAGATTTCGACCGAGCCCTATCCTTATAGACAATACCAATATTCCTACTAATGTTCCGAAGAGTCGAATTCGGAACGGAAATGCGATATAGCTGTTGTACCCAATACCGCCCGCTGACGAGATGGAGGATACGACCAAGTAATCTGCACAGGTAAGACAGCTGCTGTATTGACCCTCTGCACCCCCCCCACCCCGCTCCTAATTTCTGCTTTTCTTCACTCACTACTCACTACCCCCCACCCCCCTTTTTTTGATAGATTTCAATAAGAATATAATTATGTTAATGCCTAAAAACCTTTGGAAAAGTCGGAGGGCATGAGTTAAGCACACTGGCTAGGCCAGCTTCGGAGCTTCGGATCTCGAGGATGGGAATTTCCTTTAGCCGAGTCATATTGGGCCCTACTGGGTCTTAAATGGTATTAATAGTTTTGGGACCAAAAAGCTTGCTGGTCACTTGCTGTTATTGAAGTCTGTTAGACAAAAAAGGAGGCTCACGGTTCCCTCCCGCACGTTGACCTTGGCCCAAGTACATCGAAGCGTCGACGCACACTGGGTGACTAAATGCTCCTCAAATTGACTCGGATCAGGTTGATGATCGGTCCCTCTTCTTGTTCTTCCCCAATGCTCGATTGGGAGCAATCATACACCCTGTCCAAACACGACCTCATCGCTGTCTCTCGAGCCTCGCATCTTAACCAATGATCATTTTGTGATTGTTCCGGGCCGCGTCTCGATCGTTGTTGACACAAAGCACACAAGGGGACCACACCGGTGACATTTCCGGTAGGACGTCTCAGAATTTGGGTGTGTAGCTCTTCATTATCTCGTCATCTGATTAGGTCCTATTCTCTGAAGTGCGGCTTGACTTCTGACAAATCGCACTTTTCACAATGCATGCATGACAGGGACTTATCGCTTGACCCTCAGCTGCGCACCCAACGCAGAATCGAACACTGCAGTAGAAGGCTGTGGGCGACTTGGTGGGAAATGCAATACAGAGGGCGACTGGTAATTCTCAGGTTCGACTTTCACAAATATGTCTGCCATTTGGAAACCCGAGTGTTCAAGACGATTTCGATCGCAATGTTGACCACCGGTGGATTCTCCCCGCGTCGGGTACTCTGACTGAAAAACCTAGTCACTTTCAGTGCCACTACAGTACGGTCTAATGAAGACCCTCGTTTTTAAAAAGAAGATTTCAAGCAAACAGAACCGAGGAGACCGATTGAGATACCACCAGAAGTGTCATCTGCAAAGGCTGCGTTGGTCGACAGTAGAAACAATCGGAGGCCAGCAATAGCTCGCAGGCCACTCGTGCACTCTGATGCGAGGAGGAATGGTAGAGTACGAAGAATAACATCGTGATTCTGACTCAAAAATGTTCGTTCAGGAGTATACACCTCACTGTTCAGTCCATAGCTAACTCTGAGCTTCTGCCTTTACGATGTTGTACTACATGTACCGGTGAGAGCACGCGACGGATCGGGTCACACGGCCGAGAGCACATGAAATGCGCAGGTGTGATTGGCATCAAAGTCGCCTGTTTCTCAGCACACGGGACAGAGATTATGGGTGTATCGTCAAACTCATTCCTCCTTATCAAACTAGAATTGGTTCGATTATACACGAACATCCGGTCAGGGGTACTGAGTGCGTCGTCATGTATCTGAAATGTCGAGAGTCCAGTGTCGACGCAAACATTTAACTGTCTTAGTGGCTGCGTGGCTTAAAACGGCCAAGACAACACCATTGAAAAGCACCGAAAAACAGATTGAGTATGGGACCAGGTTAGCTTTCGTTCGAGTACACATTAGAATTCGAGTGGGGGTTAATGGAGTCTGATAATTAGCAATGTGATCTCTGCTGAGATCTCAGGAAGTATCAGCAAAGACCTGGCACGGACTTCGGGCATCTGACTGGCCTGACTGCGCACCCTATAAACACCAAACGCAATGGCGGAAATTGGAAAGCGCACTCACTAAGCGCAGCCCAGAAGAATGCCCGCTTATCTTATCACCAGCAGCAGAGAGCTTTCCTCCTGGATTTCTAGCTGACCTGATAGACCTCCCGCTGTCAGCACTACTGCTGGGCAGTGACCTTTTCAAGCGGGCTAGAGCGCATTTAAGCGGTAGCCAACCCCTGCCAGCGTTGGTTGCCTCTCGGTCGTATGGTTGCTACTTTGCATTCTCTGCACTTCCGGGGGAAGGGCCATATTGTATGACATGAAGACACACTAGTCAATAAAAAGGCAAAAGCACGCGAGCGCTCGCATCATCTGTTTGGATTGAGGCATTTGGAACAAGAGCCTTCGATACCAGACAGCCACTGAAGATTTCACCAAGTTTCGTCATCACTGCCATCATCTTCCGCATTCAAGTCTCACTCCTCAAGCCTAAATGCACCGTTGTCTGTGGCGTCGATAGAGTGATGACTCAAATCGTCGCTCGACTGATCACTCATATCAAAGTCAACTCCTTCGTTCGTGTTGTCGTCCGTCTCATCAATCGTCTCATAGGGCTGCCGGCAAACGAAGTCAAATCCTGCAGGTCATCCGCTGTCGTTCGCTGAGAAAGTTCCGCGTCGTCGGTACACCAAAGCCGAAGCTCCACGCACCCCTCCATCTGTTGTTCGCCAGTGTCCTGGGTGCACCGCCACAAGTAATCAAGGCTCGGGATCGATGGCAATGGAGGAGGGCTCGGGTCGGCGTTTGGACGCCGCCTCGTCGGGATGCCGTGGATACTGTTGGATCCGGTCGCATCCGCCATTTCAACTTGTCAAGGCTAATAGAAGTCGTAGCGGCAGCAGGTTTTGGGCTTGGGCGCCTCGACAACGAGTCATTTCCGGCGGCCAGGAGAGGAGGGAGGCTAAAGACGGCTTGGAGATGAAGAAGAGGTGGTTTTGAACGCGCCTTCACTTTTGCGCCGCAAAGTCTCGGAAAATGACGAGCAATGGTGGGATCAGTAGGGCAGGATTTGGAAGGAGACCGGGCCCGATGTGCGGATGAAGCGGTGAAGGGGAATGAAGAGAGAGCAGCGGTTTGAACGGCCGGGACGTTTGAGGGGAGTTTGCTTCTTGTTTTCAGGTAGACTACTTCCAGGATCCAACAAAAAATATTACTCGTCTCTCGCTTTTTGCGTGTTTCAAATCTCGTTCGGCATCGTCTCCAGTCTCCGACCTCAGCGAAGTTTCGTTCTCGAACTCGGTCTCGCTTCTCGATTCTACCCCCAGTCTCTCGTGTCTCTCGCAAGTTGGGTGTCTTCAAAGCTCTTAGTCATACCTTAGCCCTGATTTTATCATACCATCTTTGATTGATAACATCTTCGATTGCTAATGCCAGCAGCGTAGCCGGAGGATTTTACAAAAGCCTCGCTCTTCGGGGACAAGACAGTTGGTGTGTTGGGAATGAGGGTTAGGAATGGCGCGTTCATTGGTAATCTGTTTAGAAGCGCTCGTCTGTTTAGTGAAGCCTGGCGATGCGCACCAACCGTTGTCTTCTCTCCACGGTTGGATTACACGCTCGTCAGGTACGCATGTTTAGCTTCACAGCCACTTTCGTTGCAATTAACCCACGGTTGGATTACACGCTCGTCAGTCTCTTATTTGGTAGCGTCTGTATTGCCGCAAGGCACAGATCCGCACGCAGAAAAGACGCAGCGCGTATCCAAGATGGCTACGACCTCGGTGGATTCCGGGTCCGCCACTCATCGCGGCCTTATGGGCGACCTGTATGGCAATGTCGACGCCACAAATTGGGGAACGGCCAAGGATCGACTCCAACGGGTGTTGGAGGGCGATGGCCGGTTCAAGCACGTCACGACCGAACTCAGCGTTGGCCCCGAGCCCGAACAGTCCGAGTTCACCCGTACGCTGGGTGGCTCCACTGTGGCCGACGTAGCCACGTTCCGTACACAACATCGGAACTACCGTCATGACGTCGACGACCTCGATCAAGCCTTGGCGCAGGCCCGCAACATCTTGTTCGTGTGCCTGGGGGAGGCCACGTTCGCGCGCATCGCAGACCAGCCAACGCACGAGCTGTGGGCGGCCCTCGATAAGGATCTCGGCGCCGCATCCCACGACTTCGCGCGGTCGGAGAAACTTGATGCTCTTTTCCAATACCAAGCCTACGTCGATGGAGACCCTCTCGACCCTTGGTTGTCGCGCTTCAACCGGCTGTTCGTCGATCTCAACGCCGCGCATGTTTCCCGCGACAAGGCCTACCAGCGCGCCAAGATCGACGGGGTCAAGTACACGCAAGCTGAGTTTGACAAGTGGGTTCCGCCGCCTGCGTTGTCGGAAGGCATCCGCATGGACCTCTTGAAGGCGAGGATGCCACGGCCTATTGTCACGGTTATCGACGCCCTCGGCCCTATCCCGTCGCTCAGTGATGTGGAGGGCGCGATTCGTCGCGCGGCGATGTCTCGCTCTTCCGGCACCGACGTCGCCGAAGCCCTCGCGGCGAAGACTCAGGGTCGTCGCAGGCGCCCCGCTCGTTCGTCAGGCAAACCGAAGTCCAGTTTTCTCTCGGCTTCGAAGGTACCGGGTCTCGTGGACAAGTGGCCGCACGGGGTTGCGCAGAACGGTCGCCTGAGGCTGGGCCCGTCGCAGTGTCGGAAATGCTACGAGCAGGGTCATCTTGGCGACGAATGTACCGTCCCCTCGACCGAACTGTGCCGTCGTCGGGTTGCCGTCTTAGCCAAGCACAACATCTCCATCGGCGCGGCCGACGCGATGGCGCTCGTGGCTGAGTACGGTCCCGACCCATCGGTTGACGACGACTCTTACGTGAACTATTTTGCCGAGGTCGCCCTTGACACCGAAGTCTCTGCGCTGTACTTGCACGACGGTCCCCGCTACCTCCTCGACTCGGGGGCGACGCGCCACATGACCACTCGTCGGGATCTCTTGGTCGACTTCCAGCCTTTCACGACGGAGCGGGTGCGCGTAGTCGGCGCATTCAAGTCCAGCGCCATGGCTGTCGGCAAGGGCACCCTTCGCTTTGACGCCAATGGCGCGCCTCTCGAGCTCCGCGACGTCCTTCTCGTCCCGGGTCTGTCCGCCGAGCTCGTCTCTCTTGCCAGTCTCATGAAGGATGGGTACCAGCTGTCTGGGATTTGCGACGCCGCGGGCGCACACTCTGGTCTCACCGTCTCGGGTCCGGCTTCGAGTCTCACCTTCGCTCTCGATCGCAACCACTACGTTCTCCAGGCGAGTCCGGCCTCACCTCCTCTGGCGGATCACCACGCGCTGACAGCCACCTCCTTGCCTACAGATGTAGTGCTTTGGCATCAGCGTTTGGGTCATCTGTCCTGGGGTCGTTTGGTAGAAGTTGCTAAGTCGGGCGACATTTCCCTCGACATCTCTGCTGTAACCCGGGATCAACTTCGTCTCCTCGATCAGTGCGATGCCTGCTGCTCCGGCAAGGCCGTGTCTGCCCCCAGTCGTGAGGCTGCCCACCACCCCGCCGACGCACCTTTCGCTCGGGTCTTCGCCGACGTGTGGGGGCCTTCCCCTGTCCCTGCTCTCTCCGGCGTCCGATATCTGTGCGGTGTCACGGATGAATACTCGCGTTTCCGCTGGGCTCGCGGCATTCGGCTCAAGAGCGAGGCTTCGTCCGTACTCAAGGGCTTCGTTGCGATGTCGAAAATCCAGTATGCTGGCCCGGGAGTGGCGACCTTGCGCACGGATAGGGGGGGTGAGTTCGTCAACAACGACCTCCGGGATTGGCTTGCTGAGCGGGGCATTTTTCACGAGCTATCCACGGCATACGAGCACGGTCAGATGGGCATACAGGAACGGAGTTGGCGTACGATTTTCAACTCTGTTCGGGCGTGGCTTCATCGTTCAGGACTGCCGTCATCGCTGTGGGAAGAGGCTGCGCAGGCGGCCATCTACGTTATCAACCTCCTCCCGTCGTCGCCTCTGCAGCAGCGCACCCCTGATGCCGTTCTTCACGCCGCTGCGAGTCCCGTTACGTCCACCCGTCGTCCCCGCATCGATCGTGTCAAAACCTGGGGCTGCGCCGCCCAGGTACCGTTCGCTCCCGAGCAACGTTCCAACAAGTTGGCTCCGCGTTCGCGCCTGTGCTACTTTGTCGGGTACTCTTTGCGCTCTAAGGCCTGGCGCTTCTACGACCCGGTTGGCAACAAGGTCTTCGAGTCGTCTCAGGCCAAGTTCTTCGAAGATCGCTTCTTCCCCGCCGCGGCAAACCCTGTACCTACTGTTGTTGCGCCCGCCGTTCTGTCCTATCCGTCCGTCCCGCGCAGAGTTCCTCCGCCCGACCTTCCCCCTGACGACGACGATACTGTCAATCCTGCGGGCGTCGCACCCGCCGTCGCGGCCGCTCCCGCTGTTGCCCCCGCCGTTGCTGTCCCGCCCGCGGCTGGTCCGGTCGACGTTGTGGCCCCACCTGTCCCGCCCTCCCTCGTGTTCTCCAATCCGGGTCCGGCGAACGCCCCTCCTGTAGGTGATCGTTCCACTCGTGCTCGTCGCCCCCCTGACTACCTGGGTTTCGCCCGCGCGGCTCACGACTTGGAGTTCGCCGCGCACGCCTCCGTCTCGATCGAGGACTTTGACGAGGACGATCCCGACGTCCAGCTGTACTCGTACGAGGAAGCGACTGCCTTTCTTGCCAAAGTCGATAAGGACGACGCCCCTACCGTTCGCGCGGCACTCGCTGGTTCGTTCCGCGACTACTGGCTGGCGGCCATGGCGACCGAGGAGGGCGCACTGGCGGCGAAGCAAACATTTTCCAAGCCGCTTCGTCCCCCTCGCGGGGCTATCATAATCGGCAGTATGTGGGTCCTCATGGTGAAGCGCGACGCCGAGGGCAAAATCGTAAAGTACAAAGCTCGCCTCGTTGCGCGTGGGGACATGCAGAGGCGTCGGGGTGAGCAAATTGACTCGTTCTCGCCTACTGGCCGCGCCGCCTCCCATCGCCTGCTGCTCGCCCTTGCCGTTGAGAACGAGTGGGAGACCCGGCAATTCGACGTCTCGTCGGCATACCTCAACGGCAATCTCGGTGGGACGGAGATCTACATGCGTCTGCCCAGTGGGCAAGTCGTGCGCCTTCAGCGCGCGCTGTACGGACTCGTCCAGGCGGGTAGGGAGTGGTACAAGGTCTTCACCGAGTGGATTTTGTCGATTGGCTTCACGCGTACCGACAGCGATCATGCCGTCTTCATTCGCAGGGAAGGGGATAAGCGCTGTTTCCTTTCCATTCATGTCGACGACGGACTGCTCACGGGTGACGGCGACCTCGACGGCGTTCTCACTCAGCTCAAGGCGCGTTTTGAGGCCCGCAGCACGGACGAGGCGTCTTTCTTCCTGGGTCAGAGTATAACCCGTGAGGGCAAAACGGGCGCGGCCATCGTTACTCAATCTCATTTTGTGGATGCGATTCTCGAGGAATACAACATGGCCAACGCCTCCCCGCGTCCCACCCCGCTTGCGGCACCGTCGACGCTGAGGAACCGTGTGAGCTCTGATTTCGACCCCGCTTCCATACCGTACCGTGCCATTGTCGGCAAACTTCTGTATCTGTCCGGCACTACTCGGCCCGACATCGCTTTCGCCGTGTCCAAGGCTGCTCGTTTCTGTAACAACTTCGAGGCGGAACATTGGGAGGCGCTCAAGCACATTCTCCGGTACCTCGTCGGCACTCGTAACTTTGGCATTCGATACCAGAAAACCCATCAGCCGATGTCGGCCATTTTGGAGGGTTTTGTCGACGCGGACCATGGTGCCGACCCTGTGACCCGCCGCAGCGTCTCGGGTTACGTCTTCACGTGCGCTGGCGGGGCAATCTCCTGGATCGCCAAACGTCAGACTCTTGTCACTCTGTCGAGCACCGAGGCCGAATATGTGGCCATGTCGTACGCCGCTCGTGAGGGGATCTGGTTGCGTCGGCTGCTGGCCGATCTTGGTTTTGAGCAGACATCGCCGACTCGTCTGAGGGGTGACAACCAATCGGCTATCACTCTGGCCAAACACCCGGCTTTCCATGCTCGCACCAAACACATCGGGATCCATTTCCACTTCATCCGAGATCACATTGCGGAGGGCACAATCGAGATGGTCTGGGTGCCCACGGGCACCATGGCTGCGGACGTCCTCACCAAAGGGCTCGGAACTCAGAAGCACTATCAGTTTGTACACGCGATGGGGCTTATCGATTCATCGCGTGAAGGGGCGAGTTGGTGTGTTGGGAATGAGGGTTAGGAATGGCGCGTTCATTGGTAATCTGTTTAGAAGCGCTCGTCTGTTTAGTGAAGCCTGGCGATGCGCACCAACCGTTGTCTTCTCTCCACGGTTGGATTACACGCTCGTCAGGTACGCATGTTTAGCTTCACAGCCACTTTCGTTGCAATTAACCCACGGTTGGATTACACGCTCGTCAGTCTCTTATTAAGACTGGCTCCTTTTCTCGTTCTCGCACGGGCCATGACCTCATCTTTTTCTTTTTCTTCTTCTTCTTCGCCCCCTCCTCTGGTCCCGTGGTCGCCCCGTTCTCGATGATCGTGTCAGCCGGCTTCTTCTTCCTCCTCCTCCTCGTGAATTTCTTACGCTTGGTCTTGGTCTCTTCTTCCTTATCTTTCCCATCTAGGGACGCTGAATTTGCTTGTGGTAGTGGCGGTGCGTGTCGCAGGGAGCCCATGCTTGAAGCGATGCCGATGGGTGCATTGCGGTGGGGGAGGCTTGAAGCTTGAAGGTGGGGGTGCCACTGGCCAGTGTGTGCTGAGGCAAAGGCCCGATTAGCGTAGGCGAGTAGCAAGTGCACTACTTAGCCGCTATTTTGCCTCCGGGCGCTGGCGGTGGGGGAGGGATGGTATACCATGCCTGTACCAACGTTTTCCTGGGTCAAATTTCAAAAATGTTCTTTTCGGCCTTTGCTGCAAGGATTTGACGCGCCGATCGAGCTCGCGCGCTCGGGCCTCCCCTCTCCTCTCTCCCCTGCTGAGCTATAGCTGTGCCTCGTACACACGCGGGCTCACAGGCGGTCACTCGCGCTGCACGTTCCCTTCAGGGCCTTCACTGCACCGTCGACGTCTCCACCAGCCTCTGCCGCTGCGTTTACCACCGTTGATACGGGTGCGTTCCTCACTCCCAAGATCACCTCACAGTTGACGAAGTCGCTGACCGAGAGTTCCATCTTGCCGGACGTTCACAGCTGCTAGCAGCTCGTTATGAAACCCTCGACGTGGCTCGCTTAGAGTAGCTCGGGGTAAGTGCTTCGATACACCCAAGCTTGTTGCACGGTGTACTTTGCACTTGGATCCCTGCAAATTCTTTGTGGGGGCATTTTGCTCCGGGCCCTTGTTGGGCAACGAGCTAAATCGCATATCTCTCAGCAGACCCTTTGCCGTCCTTTGCACCAACCGCGCCCCAACTGTATCACCAAGAAGTTCGGACTCTCTTCTGTTTAGATCAATCTCTTGCGGTTTTCCCCAGAGGGCTGGGTTTCACCGCTTGAGGTATTTGTTTAACAACTCCTCTCCTAGATTTGCACCGCTTGTGCACCCCTTGTGCTCCGCTTCTACATAGCTTTTGACACCAATGTTGTCCTTCGTCTTGCTGCAACTCGAACCACTATTCCGCTGCGACTCGCGCGAGTGGTCAGGGGAGTCGACCATGGACGGGCAACACAAGTAATGGGTCGTTCGGACTCAGAGTAGTACGAGCAGATGCGTTAAAATACGAGTGTCATGTAACAACCACCAAGAACATTGCTTTTTTCATTGTTGCTGCTACAAATCAGGTCGACTTGGTGACCTCGGGTGACTGAGAGGTCTCCTTTTAGTCGGTGAGAGATCGAAAGATGAGGGAGTGAGAGGGTAGTACCCGAGGTGCTCGTCGCGTCAGACGTGAACAGGTTGCGCGTGACGGGGACCGGCGCGCTCCTGGCTCATCAGCTCGATCTTCTGACCCCTCAAAATGACTCCGAGCCATGGACAGGCAACACAAGTAATGGGTCGTTCGTACTCAGAGTAGTACGAGCAGACGCGTTAAAATACGAGTGTCATTTTGCAACCATCAAGAACACTGCTTTGTTCATTGTTGCTGCTACAAATCAGGTCGACTTGGTGACCTCGGGTGACCGAGGGGTCTCCTTTTTCGGAAGACCGCAGGGCCGGGGCAGCTGCGATGCCGAGCGGCGGCGGCGGCGCGGGCTGGCGTCATTGGCACCGATGACGCAAGCTAGTAGAGCTTGACCTCGAGTCGCTTGATAAGCGCCAAACCTGGCCTCAGGGCGAGTATAAAAGCGCCCCCCCCTCTCACCTCTCTCTCTCTCCTTCCTTCTTCTTCGTTGATGAGTACCTCTCACACTCCTCCACCACTGGGCCGTAACCGACTAGCGCATCGACGCAGCACCGAGGCGGTAGGTGGTGGAAGTCGGCAGTAGTGTACCATCAGCCACCGTGAGTTCACCCCTCCCACTCGTTGCAAGTACCACCCTCGCTGACTTGGGCACTGCCCTCCTCTCGTCTTGACTCGGATCGTCACCAGCCTCCGATCGCACGCTCTTGATCGAAGAGGGGCCCACGGCAGTCCTGGTCGTCTTGCGAGGTAAAAAGTTTGGGAGAAGTTGTTGGTTATCATTGTATCGGGTCAGTCCCGCTTGTGGCCGCCTCCGAGCATGCACCCCCACCGCCACCGCAGCTGCCATCATCGGCCGGACACGACCTCGTACGACGGACTTGGGCTGACCTTGCTCCGACCTTCACCTTTGCATGCCCGTTCATCTTCATCTACCTTCACATCACACCATCTTCACCTCCATCACCATCTTCACCTCTACATCGATTCTCGTCTTCACCTTCACCCTTCACCCTTCCCCATCACGTTCGCTTCCACCTCGAATCACCTCCACCTCACCACCTTCATCCCTTGTCTTCACCTCTACGTCTGTTCCTCCCCATTGCACCTCCACCTTCGACGTGCCCTCATTTCATGTTGCTCTTTCTTTGACCTTGATCTTGATCGTCAACCTCCCCTTCACCGCACCGTCAACCTCTTGCTTACGTCATCCACCTCCACCTCCACCTTTGCCTCCACCTCGGGATTTGGCGTTACAGGGGGTTTCCTTGTCCGCTAATCGGCAGTGCAAGACGTCATGACCGGTATCAATGATGAATCAACAACTTTGTCCACAAAAAGTGAGTTTTATGCACACCAAGTGTGACTGCCTACTAGTAGTTCCGTCTGCTCGAACGTAAAGTTGCGAGCTGCTGCTAACGTGGTCACCCGCTGCCAACAGCTGCTTCAACTGGCAATGCGGCGGGACAGGTCAGACTCGAGGATGGGGATGATGGAGAGGAAGTGGGGATGTGTGGGAGTTCGCCGTGTCTGCTTTTTTAGTCTTTTTATCACGTGCACGTATCAGGCCGCGTTGCACAGCGACTCCGACTGGTGTCCTCTTCTTTGTTTTCTCATGGTTTGGGTAGAACAGAGTCCGAGGATTAACCGTACTGGAATGTCGAGCAGCAGGTCCTCTCCCGGCGACGTTGATAGGGCACAAAAGATACGGGTGCCGATGGGATGTCGTTCAGGGCTTCTTGAAAAAATCAAACTGTTACAGAAATGCAATACGTGACCATCTCCGCCCTAGCGACGGAAAAAAAATGAAAAATAGTTCAATACGGACCCCTATAACGTTATCGCTCTACCAGACGCTGCGCCGAGTGGTCCTCAGTCGCCTTGTCTGACGGGAGCAGAAACGACCCGAATCCCAATTTGAGAAACCTCGTGTTCCTTCCAATCCCACTTGATACTTTCCCAGGGCCAAGCCCGCTTCGACGATTGACTCCTCCACTCGTCCAGGATCGCCCGAGTCATCCTCCCCTCCCAGCTCTCGCTCGCGGTCATATCCTCAAAGATGCCGTCCTCGATCAATTCCTTTGGCGACGCGAGCAGCTCGGCGCCGTATTTTTCGTGCTCCAGAATGCGCTTGCGTTCGTCCCCTTTCAATTCTTGCTCGGTCGGCACGTAATGAGACGCGCACCCGAGGGGTCCCTCGATCGCCCGCCAATCCGTGTGCACGTCTTTGGCGACCTCGGCTTTCGCGATACAATTCGCGAGCGATCGTTGCGCGTAGTGGTTGATGCCTAATGAGTTGTCGGGAAGGACCAGGCCCTTCATCGGGTAGATGTTGTTGGGGGGCTTGAGTCGATTCCCGAGCGCGTCCATGATGATGTTGGCTTCTGGGCGGTCGCCATTCGAAGCCTGGCAGCTGTGTGCTCCCCACCACGACGCCGGGCGAGGTACATTCGGGTCCGGCCATTGAAGCAGCATCTGGAAGTACAAGGGCCAAATTTTCAAATATTTACCATTCGTCAGTCCTAGCATCTAGCAATCCGGAGCGCCGAACGACTGACCTTTCCCCAAGTTTTCCTACCGGGATCCTTCTTCTCCCGAACGACGTGTCTCTCCGTCACGTATTCCATACCGATCTCTCGTACGCCCACGTTAGTGAACGTGATCCTGGGGATCGGCACGCAAGTCGCATTTATTAGCTCGTGTGAGAGCAGGTGGTGCAGCGGGTAATCCCAGTTGTTCAGCTCGACCTGGCTCAATTTCCCAGATGTGCTTGGTCTTGGAACTTGGGCTGTGCTTGATGCCGAATCTAGCACGAGGAACTCGTCGACGTCCATGTGAGCCGCCCAGAGAGAGGTGGAAAGGACCTCACGCTCGCAGAGCCTCAGCAGGTCGTCACGATGATGAGCTCCAACAAGGACGTCGTCTGGTGAAGCAGCGTCGGGGCCCAAGAAGTGTCAGCGAGTTCCCGCGGAGCAGTACGCGAGTCGCACTCTTCAAAGTACAAAACATAACTGACCTGGATAGTTGAGCTCGTACAGGACCACGCTGCCCTCTTCGAGCCACGGTCGTAAAAGCTTGCGCATCCTGAGCGTCGGCTTGTTGTCGAATAAGTATATCCGCTCTACATCCAGATGATGTTTAGATAGGGGTGGATTCAGTATGAAAGACCCATATGCTACTTTGCACCTTGTGAGTTCAGCCACGAAGCGAGGACGAGCACTCACCAACTCCGAGCAAGCGGTGCCACGTGATCCACTCGACGAGGAACTCTTCCTCGTGCGTCGCGATGCTGCAAAGGCTGAGGTTGAACTGCGTCGGTCGGTTCTTCTGGTCCAAGAGATTGAATTCGGCGATGGCCTGCACGAGTGGCACCGCGGTCGTTTCATCCGTCGAGACCGGATCACGCTCGATGAAGGGAAATGGTCGGGTCGACTCGTCCACCGTTTCGGAGTCCGTCAATCGGTCAAACTTGGCTCTATAGACACGCGCCAACACGGAGTATGGTCAACCAACGAATGCGTCGCTCGGCGCCTCCATGCTCGTGGGTCATTCAAGCTGGACGTACCGTACACTGGCCGAAGCCAGCTTTCGCAGCGTTTGTTTGCTCGACGCGCTGAACGACACAACGAGTGCCACAACGAGCAGCACCGAGAGCACCGCGAGCCGGCGCGACGGCGTGACGACGGCCATGCTCGAGCGCGTCTGGCAAGCGGTAGCTTTAGGGTCGAGTCGAACGAAGGGATCGAGCTGATCACTGAAGCCACATCCACCGGGCCAAAGAGGTGTCCTGGGATCAGGTGACGTCGAAGAGACTGGTCTGAAAGGAGAGCTGGCCGACGTTCCGATAACCAACGCGCAAGGTACTCTCTGACTTGGGAGACACGCGCGGACGCGGGTCGGGCGCAGCGCTCCGGGAGCAATTTCTCGCGTCAGCTTCAGGTCCGGGAGCCCTGCATCGAAACATGAATCGCGAGCCCTGACAGCTCGTCGTTGCCCTCACCCTCCACCAGAGTCTGAGACACACTCACATACTGTAGCCTTCTCGTTCGTGTTATCAGGTTTGGACCCGGCGCGTTCAGCTTGAGTTTTAATATTAGTTTCGGGCCCCGGTTGGGGTTGAGTACCGAGTACCTGAATATAAAATAGGTACCTAATAGGTAGGTAATCCGCCTGCACCGGTTGCTGCTGCGGCAGGTTCCGCCCCCGCGCGACCAAGAAACATCGTAATTGAAAGGGGACGGGCGCGAGTCGCGTCGCTGTCGCTGCAGACACGTTTGGCGTACGCGAGTCCGCTCGCCTCCCGCCTTCGGCCAAGCTGAAAGAGGTCCTAATCACGTCGTACTTCCCTTATATCCTCCTTTATATCCAGCTTACTGTAAATACCTACCAACACAAGATAGGGAAACATCAGGACCTGAGGTCTGATTTCCTTGGGCTCAACTTAACGCTCAAGCTCATGACGACTCCTCATCAGCAGCTCTCGAGCCTACACGAGGGAACGCAGTCGAGTGAGTCTTCGGCGTCAAATTCGTGTCTCCGATCGCTGCGAAAACATTTGCCCTGGCACAGGGTCGGCTCGATCACAGGTTCGGGACCTTTGGCAAGGTCCGTACACACCTGCCTAGGTACTCTGAAGCTGTCAGCTGAGGATGACCTATCACACGCCGGGGAGAGGCCGATGCATATGTAATTCACTCGCCCGCCAGCGGATCGATTTAGATGACTGAAAAAAGTTTTAGATTCGCTCGAATCATTGTTGTGGTTTGGAAGTTGGCAAGATAACGCGTCGAGCCCTTTATAATCACGACTGACTCGGATCACGTTCTGAGTCGTTGTCCTCGTCGTCCTCGCCGCCCGGGTACGAATGTGACGAGGCTTTCAATCAATCCACGCGAGATATCAAAGGAGTGGTGAAAAAGGTTAATTTTTCTTCTCCGTGATTGCAACCTTCCCCAGCGAGGCGATCACCTGCAGCGTTGTAGAGGCATAGAAATGCTAAGCGCTTGCGGTCACAGTCGGAGCTGTCCATTCATCCCCGGCCACGCGCAATCATAACTTACGACGTCTTGCCTTGGAGCCTAACATCACGGTACTATCGTTAACATATATCTCATTCTGCGCGATTGAAGACAAAGGGTTGCGCGTATCCATCCCGCCTACTGCGGTGGACGCCATATCATTCGGGAAAAGAGTGCGCGCAGCGGGGGCCCCTCTCTTGCCAAGGTGCTGAATAAACCTCCAAGAAAAAAATTCACTCGTCGTGTGCAAGCCAGGGGGCATCGGACACTACCGAGGCATAGAGAAAGAACAGTCCAACTGTATGTATTGCATAACCAGCTCAGGCACCATTCTAGCCCTACAACCCGCACGGCACACTTTAGTTTCCACCGTCCTGAGATTGATCGTCGCCCCCTGCGGCGATAGCTGCCTCGTCCTCATCCTCACCCTCGAAAGCGCCTTCGGGAAGAGCGTACAATCGGATGACGGGCTGTGAGATCACGTTCGAAACACAAAAAGTCAGCTCCATGAAACCAGAATAAAAATATCGACGAACGTGATCTTTAAACGCACCTTGTTGGGATCCTTGAGCAAGATGTACTTGCCGTCGGGCTGCTTGAAGCACAGGTCGGCGATGGTGCGCACGATACCCCACCCATTCGAAAGGTTGACGTTCATCTGGGCAGCAAAGTCGCGGGGTTTGTACCATTGCGTGCCCAAGATGGTGTGACGCGATGATTCGCGCGGGTTCGCTCGCGAGACGTAACCCATCTTTATCTGCTCCGCACCGGCGAGGATGCTCGAGACGGCCCATCGGGCGAGCTTGCTCGAGTTGTTCTTCATCTCGGTCGCGACAACGGCACCTCGTTGGCTGTCGAGCTTGCTCCTCCAGTCGGGTGCCCCACCCGAGCCTTGTGCGCGCGAATCGAACTCGTTGAGCGTCTTGAACGTGATGTACGTGTTGTCCTCGTTGGCGGTCGCGCCTCGAACGAACGAGTCAACCTCGGTTCGGACCACAATCTGTACGTCCTCGTCCTCGCTCGTCGAGAGATCGAACAAGCGGTAGCGGTAGGCGCACGAGGCGAGCGGCTCGGTCTCGTCCGATGAGTAGAAAGGGTTGGGGTGCTCGAGCTCGATCCTCGCGTCCGGGTGTTCGCGCACAACTTGGAACGCAAAGTTTTGGTTGATGTAGGTCGCTTCGAGCGACAGCGACGAGGGAGAGTTGAGCGTATCTTTCTCGCCATCAAGGGGAGGATCGGCAGCGTTTTCGTTGACGGACAGGTAGTCGAAAGTCGCCCCCTCTCGCTTGTCCATGAAGAGCTTGTCGCCCTCGCGCGTGAGCACAATGTCCCACGGGTAAACTGTTCGGGTCGTGCACATGAGCATCGCCAAGATGGCGTCGGTCGCAAAGATCTGTGCCTTGCCGTGGGCGGCGAGGTCCTGGATGACGGGATCGTCGGATGTGGTCGGGTTGTAGCGGATGCGCTCGATAATCTGTAGCGGCTTCTCGTTCTTGGTCGTGACACGGTCGTAGGTCTTGTCATACTCGTACAGGAAACCATGCGATAAGATCGTTTCCGGGTCTTCGGTGTCAACGTCGAGGCGCAGCTTGCCGAGACGGGAGAACTCGATCTCCTCGAGCACCTGCCAGTCGGCGCCGATGACGACGCTCGCGTCTCGTGTTCGCTGCTCCTTATTCCAGTCTCGCCATCCGAAGCGACCACCTTGTCCTCCGCCTCGTCCACCACGTCCTCCGGCCTGGCCACCACGACCACCGCCCTGCATGGCGTTTCGTCCGCCCCGTGCACCGGCGGCTCCACCTCGGTTGCCACCTCGTCCTCCCCCGCGGTTGTTCTGGTTCGATCGTCCGAGGTTGCCGAGTCCACCACCGGTGGATCCACCCCGCTTCGACGCGGCGCTCTTGCTACCGTCGACGAGCGAAAAGCTGGCTTCGTCCTCGTCGTGGAAGTAGGCGAACGTGCCCGCACTCGAGGCGCCGAAGGCCTCCTTGGGCTCGCGACCGTACTTGCCCGCGCCGGCGGTTTGACCGGGTCGTCGTTGCCCTGCGCCGGATTGACCGCCCGAGGTCGACGCATCCATGTTCCAGTCGACGATGCGACCGAGCTTGTCGTTCTTGGAGAAGGGCGCATACGGGATACTGTGATCAAATTCGTACACGGACGAGGGTCAGTTTGTGTGATGCGAGTTGGTGGAGCCTCGAGATTCGAGGAGGAGAGAAGGGGAGGGGTGAAACGCATGAAACGCACTCTTTGTATTGAGCAGGCAAATGCTCGGCCGAGGGGCCAAAGCCGTCCTGGTTGTCGACGACCGAGGCGATGAGATCGGAAAGACTCATGTCTGGTGAAGGGGTGTCGGTAGGTGTAGGCATTAGAGGGCAGAGCAGAGGGAGCGTAAGTGTGGTTGCGAACGCGACGGCGCCAAGGGACGTGACAGAGGGCAACAGCAAGTGGAGAGCAGGAAGAGTCGTATCAGCAAGAAAGGCTCAATCTGAAGAAAGAAGCAAGTTCCCCGAGCCAACTCACTGTAGTTCTTGATGACGTTTAGGGTCGGGAAGGAAGCCAGGGGCCAGCGGCTCGCCGGGCTTGAGAAATGCAAGAAGAACAATTTGGCAGAGCGGCTCGCACGGACCGCTTCAGAATGTATTTTGGACGCCGCCGCTCGGCTAAGAGTCGGCTTTAGTCGACATGTCTGACAGTGACGCTGTGACACGCCACTTGTCGCCGCTGACTCGGCATAGGGTCAACTTTATCTGTAATCTAATTAAGTAGATGTATCTGGCTGTCCCCCGACAGCACTAGGAACTGGGCGTCGCGCCGTCGATGTCCTCAGGACCTCACTGGGTCCTGATCAGAAGTCGGCCCACACTGGCAGTCCGACTTGGCTCGTTTTAGGCAACCCAGCGCCTCATTCCGCAGCGCCATGCTGACGCAGGCTGACGAGATCCGCTCGTAAGCACGTCGTTTCTAGTTTCCACTCGGTTCCTTGACCGTCGATCACTTCGCGAGTTCGGACATAAGTGTCAATCCCACTCTGCATCTGACCGAGCTTGCCTTTCTTCCTCTTTCTGTTCACATCTCTTCACATCTTTGAAACGTTCCTCAGTCGTACCCTTCTTAACCTAAGGTGAGTATTTCTCGCTCAATCTTTCTTACGGTCCACTCGGCGTGCCCACCTCGGCTCGCGCTCGGAGACGGCAGACCCAACTCGTGGACGACCAATTTCCGCAGCTGCAGCGGCCCCCAAGCTGACCCAGTGACCCTCGATCCGCACTCTTACCATCAGCCGCCCATCCTCAAATAAGCATCATGTCTTCCAAGTTCATCTCCTCTTTGACTGCCCGTCGCACCGTCTACGCCTTGTCGGCCTCTTCTCCCGTCCCCAACTCGAAGGTCAGTCCAAGCCTCAGGGGACTTGGGTCGATCAGATTAGGAAAGCTCGTCGCTCGGAAGTGGGAGCGTCGTTCACTGATGCGAGTTCATCTCGCAACGTTTCGCAGATTGTGGAGATTGTCAATGAAATCGTCAAGCACTCGCCGACGTCGTTCAACTCGCAGTCTTCAAGGGCCGTTGTAGTCTTTGGTGAGTCTCCGCTTTCTCCGGATCCCCCTCGGAGTAGCCTTCAGGCAAGTCGATCCGGAAAGAGCATCGAGCTGATCGAGTATTGTGTGTCTTCCCTCCTCATCTCCTCTATTTCCTCCAGGCGATGAGCACAAGAAGGTAAGCACTGGCTCAAGTTCTGCAAGATACGACGACATGGCCTCGTATGCTAATGACGATCCAATTTCTTAGGTCTGGCAATTCACCAAGAAGGCGCTCAAGGCGATCGTCCCCGCCGAAGCGTGGCCCCAATCCGAGCAACGCCTCAGTGGGTTCGAGAACGCTCACGGCACGGTCCTTCTCTACGAGGACAAGAACGTCGTCAAGGGTCTGCAGGAAAAGATGCCCATGTACGCGGACAAATTCCCGCAATGGGCCGACCATGCTCATGGGTAAGCCGAAAGAAAGCCTCTCGTTGCGAGTTTTGATCTTCCGAGCTAACTCGTCCTTGATCTCTACGTTCATTCAGAATCCTCGCTTCCAACTTGTGGGTCGCGCTTGAGCTCGAAGGTCTCGGCGCCAATTTGCAGCACTACAACCCTCTTTTGGACGCCGACGTTCAAAAGGAGTTTGACATCCCCGAAGGATGGGAACTCAAGGCGCAACTCGTGTTCGGCAAAGTTGAGGCTCCTGCCGGCGAGAAGACGCTCCAACCTCTCGAGAGCCGAGTCAAGGTCTTTGGTGCCTAAACGTGGTTTGAATTTGGTAGAGCAGTCGAATCGGTAGTGCTTGGAAACTCGATCTTAGTTTTGCATGACGAGCATTACATTTGTCACACTTAGTCCCCACGGACGGTTCAATAAGCTTCCAAGGCCGAATCTCGTTCGTCCGATTCGGTCCACCGAGGTTGGGCATCTGGAAACTCGGCACCTCGTACCTTGAGATTATAAGAAGCTACAGTGTAAGGAGGAAAAGGTCAGCAATCTTGGAGCAAGCGGTCGACATGCGAAGGTGCGACCGCACCGAGTTCAATCTTGCTCAAGCTCTGATCGAGCACGACCAATTTTTTGCCCAGCCACCGTGCGTAAGGTGCAAGTGGATCCAAATCTGCGTACGCCCAGATGAAAGAGGTCAATCACTCATGCCCGAAGCTCGAGGGACAATTGCTTGCTCCGACTCACCTCCTTTGATAGCCCTCACCAACCTCCCGAGATCATCGATATCCTCCCCCTTGTCTCCACCCGCCGCGGCCGTCGCAGCCGCCAACGACTTGCCAATCGAAGCAATGGCCAAACGCATCAACTCACCCGTCAGATCCGCAATGCCCCCTAGATAATCCTCTGCTGTGACTCGAACCAAGGGGGTTCGTTCGTAGGGTTTGGTTGTGGATTCGGAGGATTCGGCGGGAAGAGGCGATAGTAGGGAAGCCTGAGCTTCGGAAAGAGTCGGAATCCTTCGGTGGAGTATGTAGTAATAAAAGGTCCATCCCTCGAGCTGTGTAGAGGGGCACTAGGTCAGCGAACCCAAAGCTCGTCCAGAAAGAGCACGACTTGGAAAGACGAACATATTCCTGTATTCCTGGTGAAATCACTTTCTCGTATCTGTGGTGAGGACAGAGAAGCAACGGTTCAGCCAAAATTACGTTTACACAAGTTCTCTTGCCTAGGACGTACCTCCAGAATTGATCGCCTTGGACCTCAACGTGCACCTTGATGAAGAGCTCTCTCAGTTGCGCGATCTTGGCCTCGGCTTCTTTGAGGACTGTAGCGCGAGGGGTGTTGGTGATTCTACAAATTATTTGGTTTTTCTGTCAGCATTTAGTGTCTGTGCCTTTCCATGATGAACCCGAGCGGCTGAGACGTACCGATGGAGGGTGAAGATGAGTTTCTTGGACAGCGCAGTGATGTCACGCGAGGTCTTGATCACTCGTTCCCTTCGGTCTTGCTACAGTTCGAACCGTGTCAAAGCGCAGACATCAGCTTACAAGCCCATCCGGCGGGATGTACAGTTCCCGTATCGCAGGAAGCGAGAGACCGACATGAGCATCCAACTCAGTTCGAAAGCCGGCAAAGTCGTCGAGCAGGGATTGACCACGCGTGCGTTTCAGGGAAGGTGTATCGAGCGTTTTAGCCGAGGTGGTCGCCACTGATTCCGAGAGAGTTGCCATTGCGGAGGAATGAAGAAGAGAAGGCCAGCTGTGTCGTGTCGGTCCGGTGCAAGCAAGTGGGGGGCGCGAAGTGCGAGGCGGGACGAGTCGTATGTAACGCTTGGACAACTTAAGTGCTCGGACCGTGCGGCAAGGCGTGCCGGCGTACTGGCGCGTGCAGCGGCTCAGTGGCTCAGGCGCTCAGGCGTAGCAGGCGGAGCAAGCGGAGCTGCAGGCAAGCAATGCCTCGACCCTCCTCGACCAGCCTCGACCCAACGGATCGATTCGCGAGGCGACTGCTCGGAAAGCGCGACGTCGTATCCCTCGGCCGGCATCGTGATCCTACTCTCTCCCGCCCACCTCCGTCCCTCCCACTCCCCCCTTCTCCGCCCAAGCATGTCTTCCCTGCGAGCCTCTCAGCAGCTGTTGCGTTCGGTCGTGCGCCCCTCGCCGTCGACATCGACCGCGCGATTCGCCGCCGCAACTCGTGGCCTCAAGACCTCGGCGCGCTCCACCGTTGCGAACCAGCTCATCAACAAGCGATTCGCCTCGAGTGACGCTTCCAACGATGGGTCCATCCAGGTCGGTTTCAGCGCTTGTTTCTTGGTTGCATTGGCACAGGGCTCCTCCAATCCGACGCGTGTCTCGGTCGGAATTGTCTCCCCCCACCCATCCGCCGTTCCTCCCCCAAGCTCCGCAACCGCCGACAGCCAACAAGCAGCGCCGCCGGCCACGGAGTGATCCGCTATGATGTCCATCAACCAGCGTCGCATCGTGAGGACTCCGACGCCGATTTCATCGCATGATATCTTTGAGATCATCGGCAATGGGACCGCAGGGCTTGGAGCGCTTGGCGACACGGATTCATGCTCTTTGGGGGTCGCGTCGGCATCGACGGGCCGTTGGCTCCACGCACTCCTCCCTGATCCCCCACCCTCGCACGCCCGAATCCAACAGCGCAACAGTAGTTCGCCCACCAACTTTGGGCGGGTCAGAAGGACTGATATGAGCTCTTCTTCCTTGCATCCTCACTCCAGATGACCGTTCGTGAGGCATTGAACTCGGCGATGGAGGAGGAGATGATCCGAGACGAGACCGTCTTCATCCTCGGTGAGGAGGTCGCTCAATACAATGGTGCCTACAAGGTCAGTCTTGATCCCTAGCACCTTTCCAACCAGAAAAGCTCACATATACTGACTCCAAAACTTTGTCACCTCAGGTCACGAAAGGTCTGCTCGACAAATTCGGCGAGAAGCGAGTTATCGATACACGTCAGTCCGTCTCCACCACGTGATCCGGTCTTGATCACCGTTGCTCATGTTTCATCTCCGCGTTTCATTCCACAGCGATTACCGAGGCTGGTTTTACGGGTTTGGCCGTCGGTGCCGCTTTCGCAGGATTGAGGCCCATCTGCGAGTTCATGACCTTCAACTTTGCCATGCAAGCCATCGACCAAATCGTCAACTCGGCAGGAAAGACCTACTACATGTCCGGAGGGTACGTACAGACGACATCGCAACTCGTTGTTTGCTCTTGGCTGATTTATGGGACTTGCTTTCTCGATTAAGTAACGTACCGTGCCCCATCGTCTTCCGAGGCGCCAACGGTGCCGCCGCTGGTGTCGGTGCTCAGCACTCGCAAGACTACGCTTGTCAGTTATTCTCTCTCTGTCAAGGCTTGTGAATGGCGTGGGTCTGATGGGCTCATCTTCACGCCACAGCTTGGTACGGTCAAATCCCCGGCCTCAAGGTCGTGTCGCCCTATAGTGCCGAGGACTGCCGTGGGCTCCTCAAGGTAGGTGCTGTATCGCCCATTTGAACATGTGAGATCTAGAAGCTTATGGTCATCTATTCTCGAATGCAATTTGCGCACCCAGGCCGCCATCCGTGACCCCAACCCGGTCGTCTTTCTCGAAAACGAGATCCTGTACGGTCAAAACTTCCCCGTCTCGAAGGAGGCGCAATCGACCGACTTCCTGCTCCCGATCGGCAAAGCCAAGATCGAACGCAAGGGAACGGACGTGACCGTCGTCGCTCACTCGCGCATGGTCGGCCTTTCGCTTGAAGCTGCGGAGATCTTGAAGAAGGAGGAGGGCATCGAGGTCGAGGTCATCAACATGAGGAGTATCAGGCCGTTGGACATTGAGACTATCATCGAGAGTGTCAAGAAGACAAACAGGTATGTTGACGAGGGTGATGGGTCGCTGCAATAACTACTTGGCTGATATGACAATCCACCACCCTTTCATGTACAGGCTTGTGACCGTTGAGGGTGGTTTCCCTGCGTTCGGCGTTGGATCCGAAATGTACGTGATCGGATGATACGATGAAAGATGTCTATCCTCGTGCTGATCCTTGGTCACTACGTACTCTCCAGCTGCGCGCAAGTTGTCGAGTCCGAGGCCTTCAGCTACCTCGACGCACCCGTCGAGCGAGTCACCGGTGCCGATCTCCCCACTCCCGTGCGTATCACAAGCATTCGCCCTATCCTTGTGACTGAGCTGAAACTCACTGTCTTGATCCAATGCTCAACTTGCAGTACGCTCAAGTGCTCGAGGACCTTGCTTTCCCTACGACCGATATCATCGTCAAGGTCATCAAGAGGTCCCTTTACAAGTCGTAAAGAAAGAAAGCCATCTACCCCCCACCCCCCCTTCCCCCCTTAACCCTCTACTTTGTCATTCTTCTTCTTTCTTTCGGAGCCCGTGGGGATCTGCTGCTGCAATATTGTTTGGACTAGAGTAAACTGAGGAACAGGCGCCTCGGCTTCTCGCTGACCTTGAGAGCTGCGAAGTACGTCCAAGATCGGCCCGTCGAGGCTGATGTACAGAACAAAGGAGGGCCGAGCGACTTCAGGCTGCGAAAGAAGGGCTCGGGTGGGTTGATAGGCAGAGGTTGGCCCCTCATTCGATCGACGGCAGCAAGCACTTGTTGGTCTCGCCTTCACGAACCACAACAGACGGCTCTCATCTGCTGCGGATCCCCCCCCCCCCCCTCACTCTTGTTCGGGCGGCTCCGAGAACCAGACGAGTCGCAGTCGGGAAGCCTACACCCTCTGTAGCCAGATAACCCCTCTGCACCCTGCTTCTGAAGCGCTACCTAGTATCAGCATGGAGGTTTGTCTCTGCACAGGCTTCGGCGAATGCAGGGCGGGGCGGCCGCGATGATGTACGCGGAAAGTGGAAATGATTCGGCCTGGTGGAGGCAACTTCACACTATTGCTGTATCTTGTCGCATACAGCTACAGGCGGTAACTCTGCAGCGCACTCTTGTTCGCACTCCAGCTGTCTAGCTAGCAGGGGACCCCTCGAGTCAGACCTGTGATTCGAGGAGCGATCGGCGCGCCCCGGCAAGCCATGTGGGAGGAATTGGAGCGCAACACCCCGCGCGGTCCTTCGGTAGAGTTCGGCTTATCTCCAAGTTCTCCGAGGAGTTCCTGCAGTGTCTAGACTTTTCGGATGGGAGGTCTCTATCTACGCTTCAAGTTGGTGTGCTCTGAAGCTCTCTGCTCTCCAAGCTCAGCGGGGGATAAGACGGTGCAAAAGTTCAACCGAGCCGAGCTCGGCCGACGTGGAGATACACGATTGCGCCATAGTAGCCCCTGAGTACGCAGACCCCCTTTACCTTCGGTCTCAAAGCTGACGTGATCACATATAGGAGCGCTGAGATTTTTAGCACGGAGGCCCCACGGGCGTGTTTTTTTAATCGTGAGCGTAGTGTGCACATCGGCTAGCCGTCGTCCCAGCGAAACTTTATTCCACGGGAGGAGCTGTTGTGTTGCCCCTTGTTCAGGTGGATATCAGTGGATTGCTGTTTGCTGCCCTCGGAGTAGTCTGAGACCGCGTGACCAAAAATAGGCATCGTAATTGTGACTCGCGTCCCTAGCGCAGCCAGTAGCGCGCGGTGCGATTTGCGACATTGCCTTGGCGTTCAATCCGCGACCAGTGGGACAGTGGGAACGGCGCCAATCCGCGCGATGACACGCGACAAAGTCGTTTTGCCGCGGGGCTCCAAGTGCGGCGGATCCACACCAGGGCAATCCCGCAGTTGCATGTGAGCTTGTAGGGAGCGACTAGTCGTAGGGAGCGATCTCAGTTGTTCCTTAATGCTAGAAGCACGCGGTTCGCCCAGGGCGCAACGCTCTCGGCTAAAAATGCTCGATGTCGCCATCACGGAGCTTGCCGAGATGAAGCCCCCGAGTTGGCCTACTCCTTTTCTCTATCTTGCGCACCCCCCACTGCTCGACAATCGACTCGTACCAGGTGGTCAACACCAGGATCAATCGATACTACAACACTGGAAGAAGGCGACAATACTACTTTCACATCGCTTCTCTCGACGAAACCATATAGTACGTCGGGACTGTTTTCCCTTCCTCGGCAACTCGACGAGCGCGCCACAACCCTCGGCAATCTGCAGTTGAAGTCGACCGGTGACGCGCTGCGCAAGCCGCTGCCAGCGTCGCCGAAACTGTTGGAACATCGCACGCCCATTCGTTGCTGACTTTTGAGCATATCCACACGCTTCTTGTTCGACCCCTCCCTTTCAGAACGATCATGGCTGGTATGCAAGGAACCGACGCCGCAGTGGCAGGACTCGCCTTCGCCACTCATGACGAAGCGCTCCAGCAGGAGCGGTTCGCCAACTCGGAAAAGGCCCCTGCGTCATATGGCAGTCCCAAGCGATCCGACTCTTTCGAGGCTTCTACCGCCGCGATCGCTTCTGACGCCCCGACGGAGGAAGACAAGGTTAATCTGCGTCGAGTCCCCGCACCCATCCCCATTGCCAGTTTCCTCGTGTGCGTTCCAATCTCCTCCTGAGTCCTTTGCTTTAACAGGTGGCGATGTTCGGAAGGCGCTTTGCCCCTTCTTCCTGCCACCTGCGACGGAGCCGCGCTTGGGTGCCGCGACATGACAAAGATGACTAATTCGTTCGCAAAACCCCGCACACTTTACATTTTGCTTCCTCATTGCAGTGGTTTCATCGAACTCGTGAGTCCGCTCTCCGCTACCTCCACTTGTGATGTCTCAGATGACGTGCTTTGTCCGGTGTGCCCCCACCTTTTTCCTGGCATCCCTGCTGACTCGCCCGCTGTTCCTCCTTTTTCCCTCTCTACTCAGGCTGAGCGATTTTCCTACTAGTACGTTCGAAGCATACCGCTGGTCGGACGCCCACTCAGTACATTACCATAGTGTCTGACCGAGTTATTTCGTCCGGCATCTTTTCTTTGCTCGCTCAACCGCACAGTGGAAGTACCGTTGTCTTCACCAAGTACGTGTGATTTTTCTTCGTCTTTTATTTTGCGACCTCCGAAACTGACGTGCCCAATTTGTGCAAACCTCTCTCAGCTTCATTCAACAAAAGCTCCCCGCTGGCTCGACCACGGGTTCGTCAACCGCGAACCAGGTCTCAGGAGCTCTCGGCAAAGGTCAACGCGCGTCGACCGGTTTGACAACCTTCAACTCCTTCTGGGTGTACGTCACGCCGCTGTTCGGTGCCTACATCGCCGATACCTACCTCGGACGTTACAAGACGATCTGCTGGGCCGTTCTTGTCGCCTTGATCGGCCACGTCATTCTCACCGTCTCAGCAATCCCTTCGGTTATTGCCAAGCCCGACACGGCGCTCGGTGAGTGCGGAAGCCCCTCGTGGGAGCGCTCAATTTTTGTGCGAGAAGGTCAATAACTGAACTCGGAAAAAATTCACAGGTATCTTTGTTGTCGCCATCATCATCATGGGTATCGGAACCGGCGCATTCAAGTCCAACATCTCGCCCCTGATTGCCGAACAGTCCGCTGTGGGATCCCTCCGAGTCGAGACGCGCAAGAACGGCGAGCGCGTTCTCGTCGACCCCATCCTGACGGCATCGCGCGTTTACATGTACTTCTACCTCTCGGTCAATGTTGGTGCTTTGGTTGGACAGATCAGCATGGTCTACGCCGAGAAACGTGTCGGTTTTTGGCTCTCGTACCTCCTGCCGACTTTGGTCTTCCTCTTCTGCCCCGTCATTTTGTGGATCGGTCGCAACCGCTACATCAAGACCCCTCCCAACGGTTCGGTTCTCTCCAAGTCGATGCGCGTCATCCGATTCGCTGGTCGAGGCAAGTGGACCCAGCCCAAGAGGCTCATGGCCAACGACTTCTGGGATGCCGCCAAGCCCTTCAACATCCCCGTCGAGCAACGACCCGGGTGGATGACCTTTGACGACGCTTATGTTGATGAGCTGAGGCGTGGATTGAAGGCGTGCAAGGTGTTCGTGTGGTACCCCATCTGGTGGCTGACGTACAACCAATGCAACAATAACCTCGTGTCACAAGCTGCTACGATGCAGACCCACGGTCTCCCCAACGATGTCTTGTCCAACTTGGACCCCTTCGCGCTCGTCATCCTCATTCCGGTCTGCGACTTGCTCGTCTACCCCGCCCTGCGCAAGTACGGTATCCGCTTCACCCCCATCAAGCGCATCACTGCCGGTTTCCTGATCGGTGCTCTGGCCATGCTTTGCGCTGCTGTAAGTTAATCAATACGGTGAACCTTTTGCGCAGCCATTTCTATGCTGACACTTCTTTCTCCACCACGGTGATCTAGATCGTCCAATGGCAAATCTACAAGCAATCCCCCTGCGGATACCAGGCCGCCACTTGCGAAGAGTTCGCTCCCATCAACGTATGGGCTCAGGTAAGCACGAGTCGGGCCTACATGATCCAGTCCTATTCCAGAGTTCTGATCCGACCTTTTTTCACCAGACTCCGTCTTACGTCTTCATCGCGCTGTCCGAGATCTTCGCCTCCATCACCGGTCTCGAAATCGCCTACACGAAAGCGCCCAAGTCGATGCGTTCGCTCGTCACCGCTGTCTTCCTCTTCACGTCGGCGATCTCTTCCGCCCTCGGCGAGGCGTTCCTCGCCTTATCGAGCGACCCCCTCCTCATCTGGAACTACGGCGTGATGGGTGTTTTGTCCTTCGTCGCCGGGATCGGATTCTTCCTCTCGTTCCGCGAATTGGATGCCGACGAAGAACGCCTCAACGATTTGCCCGAAGGTCACGTCTCGCAGAAATACACGGAAAAGGAGTTGCAGGCCGAACGATCTTGAAAAAAAAGATTCGAGTTGCTTTCTATAGATAATAAATATCGATAACCTTGACCCGAGTCTTAAAAGTTGTAAGACTTGTAATACGCTCGAATGCTACAATGTTCAAGAACTCGGGGGACTTGTCTGAGACGGGATTGTGGTTGCGCGGTGAGGGCTGTACTACATTTAAAGCTGCTAGAGGGACTTTACAACAACTGGGCTCCACCCAAGGTACCCCATGGATGGCTGGCCGCAAAGTTGGCCGCTGTCACCCTGATTCGAATGCACGTTGCTGATCAACCACGCCACACCGAACGTTTCGTTCCCCACTCATGCTTTGGCTGAACTTGCAGACCGTGGAAGTTTGTGCGTTCCAAAAAGGATGTTTGCGCCGATACTGCTCCGGTAAGGGTGCTAGAGTCTGCAAGTGTGGTCTCAGTCGACCTCCTCGGCACCGTGCTTCCCGGCCGCCGGTGCGCCGCCGCGGGCAGCCGACAACACCATCGACTTGAGAAAGTTGAAAGGCGCTGTGTCAAAGGCCCGTTCAGAACTTGGCAAGCATGTGGGTCGCAGGTTTGCTGGGTCGTCTCGATGTTTGGTGGTGTGAACTCTTGTGAACTTGCGCCGGCTGATGACGTGCCCTCCGTGGGCTGGCTCCGACCCTCTTCCTTGCACCCCTCGAATGAGCAGGCCAAGGACGCTGTTGCAACGAGCAAGCCTCCTCATGCCGCCGCCATCGAATGGTACAGAAAGTCGCAGTGTCCGGTAGGAATGGGAACCCCGACGCAAGTTTTCGTCGGCTACTTTCGTCTTTTGGTACGTCACTGGGCGGGGTACTACCGACCGCCGCCGATGGCTGTGCTCATCGATTGATCCTCGGCGGCAGGGACTGACGTAGCACCTGCTCGACTCCCGCCCCGGGGCTCCCGCTCCCACCCGCCGACTTCCTTGTGGCCGTAACAGATGACGATCGCCGTAGGAAAGGCCGAGGAACAGACCGTCTCGGATGCGTACGGCGCGTGGGTCGAGACGAAATCAGAGGCCGTCGTCGAACAATACGCCAAGATGGTAGCCGAGAGTTACGGCAGCCGCAAACCTCGCTTCGAGGAGTGAGTGTCCAGCGTCGGGTCCCATTCCCCACCCGCGGATGATGGTGCCACCTGCATCTCTCGGCTCCGCCCCGATGTTCACCCCCACTCACACGTCGTCCGTCGCCCATGACGAATTTTTCTTTTTCTTTCTTCTGCCGATAGGGTCGTCGCCGGATTGCTCCCCGGCGATCTGATTCGTCACGATGACACCGAATCGCTCGTCGCTACAGTCGGGCAGCTTGACCCTGTGGCCTGGCCTTTACAACGAGCGATCGACGATATCGCTCATTTGGACGGCGCGATTCATGTTGCTAGCATCGACAAGGTGAGTACTACTAGCCGCGAGTCTGATCTCGGGTGGCAGAGCTCGGCTCCGAAACGGTTCCACTCACAGTGGAACCAGTAGGGCTCATCTCGAGAGTGCTTGCCCGTCGCAGCCTCAAGTCCTCGTTGCGCTGATTGAGAAGCACGGCGTGGCGGAGGCGACGGCCAAGATCTGGCTCGACCTTGCCTGAGGCGGTGACCCTTCCCCCACACAAAGGTTTGTCTCTTCCTCCAGTCTCGCATCCCGCCCACGGGAGGGGGGGCGGTGATCCCTCGAAGTCCCCTCCAGGTGATCGTCTGCCATACGCCGCTGATTAGGCTCCCTTCGTCACGCAGTACAGACACTTTCGATAACAGAATGTACATCTCCCAAGGTCACGTTCACTTTTGCCTTTCTCTTCTCCACAACAACAACGCCCCTTGTACACCACTCGACGTGCTTTCGACTAGTACGGTACATGCGTCGTGTCTACAGTACCTGCATCGTGTCCACAGCTCTGCCGCCACTGATCCCGGCTGGAATCCAAGCATCATGCGCCTGCGTCTGAGCCCTCCTTGATCCGAAGCGAGCATGCGAGATTTCCTCGCTATGGTATGGAATCTAGTTCTCGTCCTCCTGTTAGGTTGGGAAGGATCACTGGGTGTATGGGACATGCTCGATTGATAGCTAGGCGAAGGTTGGTACAACAAAGCAGAACGAGAAGGAAGCGAAAAACGGCGCGATAAAAACAAAAACGAAACGACTCGATTGTCTCACACTCACACAGAGACGAGATTCAAGCAGATATATACTGAAAGCAAGCCGTGACTCTCCCCGATCCCGTCTCGCCCGTCAAAAGATCATCACGGATCTTCCCGAGACACGCACCGCTCAAGTGGCTCCAGCTGTCGGTACACGTGACTCCCACATCAGCTTTCATTGAAGGTAAAAAGACCTGAACTCATCAAGCAACTGGTGTACGCACGTGCGGGTATCAGCGTACACCATCGCGTGCGATTCGACCATTTAGACCCCGTCTTTGCAGCGCTTGCATTCGAATAGATAGTGGGTCTGATCGAACGATGGGGTTTAACGTCAGATCCTGGCACAGATCAGATCAGGTATGCCCGCGCGGAGCTCACTTCGCATTCTGACTCCTTGTACTGCAACATTTGAAGCAAATCATCGCCCGAGAAGTGAGCCAGGATCTCCTCGTTCGAATCGACGACGAAGGAGGGCAGACTTTGGCTATGCAGTTGGTGTTGGAAGACTGCGGATCGACGATGGCTGGTCAGCATTCGTGTTCCTGGAATTTCGAGGAACAGAAAGAGCAGCTCGATCACTCTTTTCCTCGACTGTTCCAGTCGCGATGAGGCGATAGATGAAACCTGGGAGCGGGGAGGCAACGGAACCGCGGTCAGCGAGATCCACCCCCTCTGGTCATCGCAAAACACGATGGCGGCCTCACAATTCTTTTTCTGTCCATCACGCCAGACCCGAGCGATGGCGTGGGCATCCGAAGCGATGTTCCAATCTACCAACCCCGCAAGACATGGACCCGTCAGCGTAAATCCTCCAACGGGGTCTCATGGCGGTGGCACACGAGACTGACCCGGATCCAAGAGGATCAATCGATTCGCGCCCACCAGGTTGACCCCACACCCACCGGTCTTAGACAACAACAAGAAGACACGTTCCTCGCCGGTCGGATCGTTGAACCGATCGACCAACTTCTGCCTCTTCTCTGTGCTCATCGAACCATCGAGCCTCAAAAAATTGTACTTTCGAGCATGACACAAGCGTCCGATGATGTCGAGCGTCGAGGTAAAATTACTGCAGACGACGATCTTGTCGGTCGTTTCGCGTCGCATCTTGTCGAGGAACCGATCGACGACGGCAAGCTTGCCCGACAATTCGGCCTGGCATGACTCGTAGCGCGAACGTTTGTCGCGTGGGTTGTAGCCGGGTGGGAAGAGGTCCTCGAGGTAGGGAACATCTCCGTCATAGTCGAGCAAGTCGGGGTGGTTGCACAACTTGCGGAGGATCGTGATCGCCTGAAAGGGTTCCGACCCCTGACCGCGCAGCAATTCCTTGGTCTCTGGCGCATGCATGACGCGTTGGTACAAGGCGAGTTGGAACGGCGACAACGTGCAAAAAACGACGTGCTCATGTTTGACGGGGAGGTACTTGGACAAGACGTCGTTCGTACGGCGGATGATGTACTTGTTGGATTTGGTGTTCAGCTCCCCGAGTTCCTCGCTGCCGGTCTCTCGTTCCTGCCCCGTCGCCTCACCATCTTGGCCGCGCAGAATCGGCACCTCGTGTCGTTTGATATGTGTCTGTGCCTGTGGTATCTGCGCGGATGCGCGTGCGTTTAGTCATTAGTCACTTTGGTATTGGAGTTTGATCTGTTTAAGTTAGGGAGCGCGCGGGGCTTTCTTCCCGCGCGGCTGTTTACTCTTGGTAGCTTTCTCATCACTCGCTCTACATTGTGGTCCTGACTTCTCGGCGTCGTGCACCCTCACCTATCGGAAGGCTTTACTTCCGCGCTCGCATCTTTTCTGCGATAGGTTGAGTCCAACGGGTAGCGTAGGAGGCCCGGGTCAGCAAAGCGATTCACATCGCACCACCAACATCGGAATGGACACCGAAACACACTCCACTGAAACGAGTGAACGTGGATTACATGTCCCAATTCTTCGGGCATCCAACTATATGGATTGGCGTCGACGTCTGATTGGTCGTCTTGGGTCCAAGGATTTGCATCTTTGCGCCTCGAGGCGGATGAGCCCGGCTGCGGAGGCGGTTCTCCAAGCCGCAATCGACGATCGATCGCGTGGCTTCCACTCGCCCCTCGAGCGGCTCGACTTCGCAGCTATGGACGCGAAGATCGCCAAGGAGCTAAAGAAGGAGGTTCGAACTCAAGCTGAAATCATTCAGTTTCTCGATGAGGCCAATCTTCGCTTGGTCAGGGGTTGTTACACGTCTTACGACATACTCGACTCGCTGAACACGTTCTACCTCGGAACGATGAGCGCTCAGATTTCCGCCTTGACGACTGAGCTCTATGCGCGCAAGTTCTCGTCTGGCGATCGTGGGCAGTTACTGCACCACTTGATCACCATTCAAGGAATTTTGCAAGATCTTGAGGCGTGTGGCTCTGGGATGCCACCAGCTCAGCAGTCGACGCTGATGCTCGATTCCGTCTTTGACTCCCAACACGACTCGTTCACAAGCTCACTGCGTCGACCTCTGGTTCTACCTTCGGAGATTGTTTCCGAGGCACGGTCTTACCAGTTCAAAGTCTCGCTGGCAAGTCGAATCAATGGACTATCTGCCACGACTTCCGGACGCGCCATTGCTCAGTCGCCTGTTCCTGCGCTCGTTGCACAAGGCGAATCGCAAAAGGGCCCGCGTCGCAAAAGAGGTCACAAGAAAGGCAATCGCGACGGTCAAGGAAATCGCCGTCCTCCCGATTCTACCTGTCATGCGTGTGGAGCGAAGGGACACTGGTCTAGCGATGCAGTGTGCCCGGAAAACCGTTCAAAGTCATCTGCAGCCCCCGCGTTGGTTGCAATGAACTCCCATTCCCTTTACCTTGCTGGTTCTTCCTCGAGAGCTCCCGATACCGACTTCGTTTGGATCGCGGATACCGGAGCTGGTCACCACTTTGTTGGCGATCGCTCGCTGCTCTCGGATTTCAAAGAATCCCCGATTCAAGTCCAGATGGCCGACAACTCGCTTGGTCAAGCCACTGGATACGGGCGAATGTCTGTTAAGACTTCGCAAGGTCACCTTCTCAAATTCAAGGAGATGTACTACCTCCCTGGATCGAAGTATGGTCTAATCTCAATGTCGTCGCTCCGCGCTGGAGGCGCGATATTGGTTTATGGCCATGGGGGAGATACTCAACAGGTTTGGCTTGACGGCTCTCTCGTCGCCGAAACTGTCAAGACGAAGGCCAAACAACCAAGTTACGTCTTCGATTTTGAGATTGTCTCTCCCCCCTCGCCTGTGCTCGTCGCAGCTACCCGTGCTTCCGTTGGAGCTTCGCTCATGGAATGGCATCGGAACTTCGGACACATGGCACCCTCTTCAATTCTTCAACTCGTCAAATCCAAGGCTATCGTTAGAATTCGTTTACTCGACAAGAAGATTGAAGACTGTGAGCCGTGCATTATCGCGAAGGCGCGCGCGGGCTCTCACAATCATGTCAGTCGAAAACCCGAACATGTTCTTCAACGGGTTTCGATCGATCTGGGATTCGTCAACGATGACGATACCAATGGGCGATCCATCTACATGGTTATCGTTGACCAACTTTCAACCTATAAGTGGGCTTTTCCACTTGGTTCGAAGTCGGCATCTGAAGTCCTCGAGGTCTGGCGCGGCTTTCAAGCGCAGGTCGAGAGGCAGTCCGGTCAGAAGATCAAGTTTGTTCGTTCTGACAATGGAGGCGAGTTCGTCAACCAACTCCTTGGCGGCGAATTCAAGGCACTTGGCATCACCCATGAACTGGCTGCACGCTACACGCCGCAGCAGAATGGTCAAGCGGAGCGCGCGAACGGCTCTCTCTTCGCGCTCGTCCGTGCCATGCTCAAGGACTCCGGACTTCCCAAGAAGTATTGGTTCTACGCATTGGAAGCGGCTGTTTTCGTTTCCAACCGCGGTCCTCACCCGCATCTCAAGGGCATGACTGCGTTCGAGGTCTTCTTCGGCAAGCAACCCGACGTTTCGCATCTTCGCGCGTTCGGATCTACTGCCTACGTTCTCGTCCCCAAGGCGATTCGTAAGAAGCTCGATGACCATACTGTCAAGGGTACTTTCCTCGGCTATTCGGGGGAGTACAACTACAAGGTTCGCGTCGAACACGGTCGGTCTTTCAAGATCGTCGTCTCTTCCGATGTCACCTTCTCCGACAAGGCTCCTTCGATCGCGGACTCGACTGTCGAGCCTCGCATCTACGAAGTTGAACCTCTACAGGAACACGAGTTAGTACACCAACTGCCGTTTCCTGGCTTGGAGCAGATTCCGGCTTTACGGCCTGCTCCCCTACCTGAGGCAGGTTTGGCTTTACGGCCTGCGCTCGTACCCGAGGCAGAAGTTCCGGCTTTACGGCCTGCGCTCGTACCCGAGCTTGGTCCGGCTTTTCGGCCAGCTCCCGCTCCTCTTCCACGTTTCCAACATATGGACGATGACGACGTTGCTCCTCCTCCTTTCCCGGCTGTCGGTCCATTGGCCGAAGACGCTGAAGTTGAAGAGGACCCGATCGATCATCGACGCGAGGAAGCTGTTGAGGCTATCGGCAGTGACGACGACGACGGCCCTGCGGAACACGATCAACCATTACCTCCTGAGGAGGGTTACGAGTATCGACCTTACCGTGTCGGCCGCAACCCTGGTGCGCTCGAGAACGTCGATGCAGGTAACATTTTACCGACTCGCCTGCGTGCTCAGCATCACACAGGCGCCCTTCGTGTCGTGTCTACTCGCTCGGTCTACCGTCGTCCACCAGAGCTCATTGCTATGGTTTCGTCTCGTCACCCCCCGCTTCCCAAGAATTTTGTGGAGGCGATGGCCTCTCCTGAGGCCAAACACTGGATGGCCGCTTCTGAAAAGGAGTTGGGCTCATTCAAATTGCACAAGGTCTTCAAGCTTACGAGGCTACCCACCGGGGCTCGCGCCCTGGGCTATCGTTGGGTGTTCACTCGCAAAGAAGACGCTGAAGGCAATATCATCAGCTACAAGGCTCGGCTCGTTATCCAAGGCTTCGCTCAACGACTTGGGATCGACTACAACGAGACGTTTGCTCCTGTCTCGTCGATCACGACGATTTTGTTTCTCATTGCCGTTTCTGCCGCTCTCGGACTCGTCCTCGAACAGTTCGACTATGATTCTGCGTTTCTCAACGGGATCATGGAGGAGGATGTCTACATGAAGATTCCTGAAGGATGGACTGGTGGCTCTCAGCCCGGTCACGCTCTCAAGCTCCTTAAATCTATGTACGGCACCAAGCAGGCTCCTCGGCAATGGAACGCGGCTCTCCACAAGCTGATGACGGATCGCGGCTATACGCGCTCCAATGTCGATGCTTGTCTGTACTTCAAGTATCATGGCAAGTCGTTCGCAATCATCACTTTGTACGTTGATGATGGGCTTGCTGCATCGAACAACCAGGCTTTTCTGGACTCGGAGATTTCGGCTTTCGATGCGGTCTACAAGCTCAAGCGACTTGGCCCGGTCAAGACGTTCCTCGGTCTCGAGTTTATTCGTACCAAGGATTTCATCTTTGTCCACCAGTCCAAATACATTCGAGGCTTACTCAAGCATTACACGTTCGAAAGCAAGTCGAAGAAACCGGTCGCGACTCCAATGGAGGATCGCGTCGTTTCGTCTTCTACTGCTTCGTTCGCCGACATCCTCGTTTACCAATCGGCTGTGGGAGCGCTTCAATATGCTGCGCAACGTGTTCGTTCCAATATCGCGACTGCTGTTCGTGCGGTGGCGAAGTGCGTGGCTGCTCCAACCGAAGGAGACTGGATCTGCGTCAAGCGAATCTTTCGCTATCTTTCTGACACCGTCGACTATGGGCTACTCTACCGCGTAAGCGGTTCTACCAAGTTCGAGGTGTACAGTGACGCGTCGTTTGGTTGCGATCACGACAACGGAAGATCTGTGGGAGCGTATGTTGTCATTATGGCTGGCGCTGCCATTTCCTGGAAGTCGAAGCAACCAACGATGGTCGCTTCTTCTACAGCAGAGTCTGAGACTCTGGCTGCTTCAACCGCAGCAAAGGAGGCTATCGGTCTTCGCAACCTGGCGTCCGAACTTCGCATCAATCAAGGTCAATCTACTGTTCTGCACGAGGACAACCAACCTTGCATCGATTTGGCGAAGAATCCCGGAGCTCGAGGTCGTACACGCCATTGGAATGTGCATCATTTCTATCTACGCGAACGAATCGAGGTTGGCGATATTGATCTCCGCTACTGTCCGACCGATCTGAACACGGCCGACATTTTCACGAAACCCCTGTCCAAACTCAAGTTCGCTACGCATCGCGAGGGACTCGGGATGGTCTCGCTGGCTACCTTGGCATGGGGGAGTGTCGTTTGATATGTGTCTGTGCCTGTGGTATCTGCGCGGATGCGCGTGCGTTTAGTCATTAGTCACTTTGGTATTGGAGTTTGATCTGTTTAAGTTAGGGAGCGCGCGGGGCTTTCTTCCCGCGCGGCTGTTTACTCTTGATAGCTTTCTCATCACTTGCTCTACATTGTGGTCCTGACTTCTCGGCGTCGTGCACCCTCACCTATCGGAAGGTTAGTTACTGGAATACTTATTATCACTTGCTCTACATTGTGGTCCTGACTTCTCGGCGTCGTGCACCCTCACCTATCGGAAGGCTTTACTTCCGCGCTCGCATCTTTTCTGCGATACCTCGTAGCACTTGTGGAAGTCCTGTTTCGTACCGAGGTAACAGGGGTTGCAGAATGAAAGCAAGCTAAAGTACTCGTCCAAATCGTTCTGTTGAGGAAGAGGAATCTCCTGGTCAACAAGGTGTCGGAACAGGCGCTGTCGTGAGCACGCCGCAACGGACCTGGATCGGGTCACCGGTAAGAACGATGCGATGCTTGCAGTTGATCGACATGAGCGCCGTATAGATTCGATTCTCTGTGGCGACCACGCAAAGAAAGATCAGAGCATGCTTACACCCACGGGTGCAATCAAAGTCACCACGTACCCGAGTTCTTGAGACGATGCCCTTCATCGGCGAGGAGCAACCCAACCTCGGTCTGCCCCAGTTCCTCCGTCAACCAGCCGATTCGTTCGTATGAGACAATGACAACCGTTCGAGGAGGATACGGTGTCAGTACATGGGCTCGCTTCTCCATCGACCGAAACGAAATACTTACCCAGCTCATTGGCCCAGTGGCGCACGAGCGATGACGGACACACGACCACGGCCTTGTCGATGGCCAGTCGATTCGCAGTCGGAGGTTGCTTGAGCAGCGTCCACATGAGCGTGATGCATTGTAGCTGCAAAGACAAGGGTGAGACTGGATCAGTGATTGCGCAAAGCCCAATTGACCCTGACCACACTACCCACCCTTTTGCCGACACCCGATGCGTCGGCCACGATACAGCTGGGTTGGACAAGAATCGCATCAGTTCCATGGGAGAATAGCCTCGTAGATCCGAACGAATGCGCACCCATAAGCGTTCTCATCCGTCATGCCCGTCACGCAGCGGTACAAAAACTTGACGCCTTCGACTTGATGCGGTCGCAGGAACTTGCCAACGCTCGAATCGATGACGAAAGAGAGATTGGACTGCTCGTTGGAGTCAACTTCCAGCTTGTCGATGTCGAGGACCACGTGCAGATTGCGAGGATCCTTGGGGCGCTCGGCTTGAGCTTCAGAGATGCACGGCCTTGAGAGCGCGAATAGGGGCCAGCAGAACTCACTGGGACGATGCCGTTCGAATGGCCGCTAGTGATAAGCAGGTGGTGCATGAGGGGAAGCAGGGCAGCCGCTGGGAACTGGATGACCGGCAATGGACAAGCGTCGAGACGAACGAGGAAGAGCTTCTTCTGGGGTCTTTCGCAGCTTGTCCCTCGAACCCTCGATAATCTCTTGGTCGAGCCTGCCAACTTGACCCTCGCTCGCCTCCAGGTTCAGTCGACCGATCGAAGCTTCGACTTGGACGCCTTGACCCCCGAGCTCCTTGCGGTTAAAGTCGGAGCGAGTAACGATTCGTGGTTTGTCCTCGGTGCACGCCACCGTCACGCGCTATTTGATCCTCACAGTCTTTGTGTAAAATTGTCCCTCACCATCCTGATCTTCGAACTTCAGGTATGCGGGTGGCAGCTCCCAGTGGATAAACACGACGCCGGCTCGGATCCACTTGTTGCTGCCCGAGTCGACGAAGAGGTAGCGGTTGCGACGGGGATCGATGTCCGGAGTCTCCGCAGGACCCGCTTCCTCACGATTGAGGTGCTTTTGAAGCTCCTCCGCCGTCATCGGCACCGCGCTCGACGCGGACAGACAAGGGAGACCGGGCAGGAGCTGAGGTGCGCAGAGGTATTCCATGCCCCACTCCGGGTCACCTTCGCCGACGAGTCGTGCCTCGTTCCAGTCAATGGAGGGGAATTTGAGTTGGAGATTCTTTTTGTGGAACGCGGAAGTGTTGAAGATCCTCTCGATTGCGGCCTCCGTCTTCAAGGGGCGAAAGTAGGGCATCCAGTCGTTGTCCCACTCGGGTTGGGACGATTTGTCATGAACGACGGATGCGGACGCCCCTGTCCTTCCCTCGCTGCGTCTATCCGACAACCAGCCCAAGGAGCCTGCTAACATTCAGCAACACGAAACCCCTTGATTCTTCTCACTTAGAACATCGTCTTTGTCATCGTCGTCATTGTCATCGTCGGCATTGTCATCGTCGTCGTCGTCGTCTGCGTCGCCGTCATCGTTGTTGGATATCAAGTCATGGGTTGGCAGGTCGCTGGGAATGGAAGGATAAGGACGGCACGACAGGTTAGAAAGCGAATGGTGGGATGCAACACTCCCACGGCTTGGGTTCTGTGACTGGTTTGAAATAGTTTTCTTTGGTCGAGGTAGGTTACATCGCGCACACACCAGTGCGGGTGGCATTCAAGAAGCTTCCCCGGGCTGCACATTCCGTGCGCCCGTCCGATGTTGCAATCTACTTTTGCGCAAGGGACCGTTTCCAAACATTCCAGCAGCCCCCCAATGGCCCGTCGACGCGCGCAATGTGAGAGTGTTCTTTGAAAATTGCGATGGTAACTGCTGCCTTTGCTACATGTCAGGATGAGAGGGAGAGAGAGAGAGAGAGAGAGAGAGAGAGAGAGAGAGAGAGAGAGAGAGAGGGAAATTGATGCACCAGTCGTGGGAAAGCGAACGAACGAAGTAAGGTCAAAAAAATAAGCGTGGGGGGAAAGAGCTTCAAAAGATGTTGGGGCGAGTGTGTAGTACCACAAAGAATCGAAAGAGACGTCGACTGAGAGGAATAGGACAAGAAGTCATGGTTGAGGGGAGAGGGGTATTCGTAAAGACACTGAAGATGCTTGCGACTCGAAGAAGGAAAGCCAGGATACGGAACGCAGATGTCGAATCGTCGATCAGTCCAGACTCATGCGATGTTCGAGCTTGTAGTTGTTCCCTGACGTCGTGATACTACTCCCGTCGATTTCACTTTCGTCGACCAATTTGACTTTGTTCCTCATTACTGCAGAGAGGCCAATTTAAATGATGAGCATCCCCACTCTCCTCTTCCTTGTCTTGCCCCAGTCGACTCCATCCGCCACAGTGACTCACGATGATACCTCAGCCCTCTCCCAAAGTTGCGATAACAGATCGTCGAAGTCGTGATGGTCCACACCAGCGCGGCGAAACACAACGCCGCGAAGAGGGTCAACGACTTGAACACGAGGACGTAGTCAGTTGATCGGAGTTGATAGATCCGCACGAGCTGTGTGGAAAAGGGAGTGTAAGGATCCGAACACCAGGAGAAACGCTCAGATTTTGAGAAAATAAAACTTTACCTTGTAAGTAAAGTAGATCAAGCCCAGCCCACAGCCGACGGTGAAGATCCAGTACAGCGATTTTTGCTCCTTCCTCACGCCCAGATACCCACAGACCAAGATCGCGGTCGTCGCTGGTAATGCAGCGACGGTCAACCACCTCTCGACATCGTTCTGCTTCAGAACGAGGAATACGAGTTGGAGCGAGAAGGCGAGGAAGAAGAAGACGTCTGTGAGAAGGGGTCAGAAGGGGATCAGTTGAGAACAAGAATCGGTCGAATCGAGCGCAAAGTCAAGAGCACCCACCAAACTTGAGAATGACGAGAAAGACCTGATACCACATGTAAGCCTTCTTGATTCCCCTATCCGCACCGATCCTTTTGAAGACCTGCCACCCGAAATCGCGGTAGATGAACCAAAAGGTCGCGAGGTAGGTGATTTGCGTGACGAGGATCATCCCTGGGATGAGCCAAACGAGGATCCGGAGGACGCCTTTGGCGATAAGGCTTTTGATTTCGAGAATTTGGACGATAGAGTAGGCGAGAAAGAGGGTGTTGAACATGATGAGAGCGACCTTTTGAAGAGAGGGTGAGAGCTAACGTTAGTCATCGGACACCCAAAAGTCACTTGCGGCGGGCAAAGGGCTGCTTACGACTTGAATCGTGTTCTTGGCGACGATCGCATCCATCGCCAATACGAGTTGGACGATATGGGCCAAGATGAATCTGTGTTGGGTGCGGTGCGCAGGGCAGGGCAGACGAGGTCAGATTTTTCTCGCGCGCGATCCGAAATCTTTGGAGTTTTTCCCTGGACTGACAATCCCATGTAGACGGGCAGAACGGAGTCCTCGTTCCTCTTGAGCACGGTCTGAAAGACATGTTCCTCGAACGAATTGAGCAAGACGGCGACGATGCAAATATCACTGTGAGGGATCGAACGACATTCCAGATCGAGGAGAATGGGTTGAGTGAAATGATTAGCGCCCCGAAAGCCATACGCGCGCGGGTTGAGAATCGAGTTGGTTCACTTGCATAATGGTTTCAAAGAGGGTGACGGAGAGGAATATCTGGGAAGAGGGGGATTGGGGAATGTAGGAGAGTAGACGTTCTTTCCATTCGCGGATCGTCATCGCTGCTGGAGGGGGTGGTGGTGGGGAAGCCCTTGTTCAGGAGAGAGCGAGAGCGCGTGCGCGCGCACACGGACGACGGGCAGTAAGACACGCGTATAGGGAACGGGAACTCTGCGGCGGACGTTGGAATGATCGAGCCGAGTTGTGTGGAGTCTACTTGGTTTAGATGGGGGGTACGACGTCTTCTGCTGACCGTTGTTGAATCTGGCGTGCAAGAAGAGGAAGCGCAACCGTATCCAGTTGGTGACGCTAGCGACAAAGGAGGAGCGCTTGGATCGGTCCGGGCCGCGGTGCTGCTGGCTATGCAGTGCGATTGCGATGCGCGGCGGGTGGTCGTCGAGTAGAGTGAAGCGAGCAAGCCACGAGACGCTGCGGATGGGAAAGACGGGGAGTGAATGAATGCGGTCGGGTTGCAAGTCGGGTACGAAGCGAGAGAGGAGAGGAATGTATCACAAGTGAGACATGCGGCAGTAGCGTGCACGGTACTCAGTCGGTACCCGTCCGCCGGCGCCGGCGCCGCTTGGCGTAGAAGACTCTCGACGCGATTATCGACGCGACGCGCGCGAAGCGTTCGATCATTGATGAGCGCCCCTCCTCGCCCCTCTTGACGCGTTGCCATCAATTTCCGGTCTCGCGCATCAGGACAACGGGTTTGCTCTGGGCTTGTCCTGCCTCCCGGATTACCATCCACGACATGGCCACACGAAGGACGATCCGTCGTATCGTCACCACCACCCCCAGCGTATCATCCTGGCTATCGCCCCCAGCGGGCCAACCCCTCCTCCCGACGCTCATCTCGATCCCACCCGTCCCAGCGCAATCCAAATGGTTCCTGCCGCACCCCCCCACGAACAAGCTTGATCGTCCACATCGTCACCTCAACCTCGACCACCTCACCGAATCGGGAACCCAAAACCCTGTCGTCAACATCGAGCATACGCGAACGGGAACCGAATCCTACTTCGAGCGCCTCGAAGTACCATGGTCCTATTACCTGCACTACCTCGATAATCCACCCTTCCCGAACACGTTCTCGAATGAGCCGCTTTCAACTTCAACACTTTACCTAGCCCAATCGCTTCCACCCTCCCACCTCCTACCCGACCTAACCCTCCCCCAAACTCAACAAAACTTGCCCCTCTCCGGTCAGACCCCTTCCTCCCTCTGGATGGGCCGAACCCCGACCACGACCCCCATGCATCAAGATCCGGACCATAACCTATTCCTCCAATTGTGCGGGGAGAAGAAGTTTAGGTTGATGGAACCCAAGGTGGGGAAGAGCGTTTTCGAAAAAGTTCAAGAGAGGGGACTCGGAAGACTGGGTAAGGCGGCGGGGTTGAGGGATCGGAGAGGTCGTTTGAGAGGGGAGGAGATGATGTTGCCCGGTCCGGAAGGGGACAGGGACGCGTTGGAACGAGCGGTGTGGGAGGATAGTTGTGATGGGCAAGTTGGATCCGAGTCGGAGCAGGCGCAGGAAGAGGTCTTCCAAGTTACGGTCCAGAGTGGTCAAGCTTTGTTGATCCCTCAGGGATGGTGGCATGCCGTGAGGTCGAGGTCGACTAGGAGGGATGGCGAAGAGGAACTATCCGTGTCGGTCAATTGGTGGTTCAGGTGAAGAATATGGGCAGGGAGAGTTCCTTTGCGAACGACGGCTTGATCGTTTTCGGATCGGAGGCTTTCGCAGCAGCGTAGGGTGCGATAATCAAGTAGGAGCAGAAGAGTATTACATGACAGAACGTAAGCGGTCGGAGCAAAATAGCAAATGAGATGAAAAAGAGGACGACTCGTTCCTCAGCGATTGTGGCAACGAGCGTCGGCAAATATAACGACGGTCGTGAAATCGTCAAGAGAGAGGGGTTGAGACGAACGCCCGACCAGTAGCACTGCTAACAACTTTTACATGACGACGCAGCACGAGTTTTGCTTTTGTGCGGTCTTGTAAAAGTTTTTAGATCTGCGAGGGAGAGGAGCGAGGCTGAGTGTGAGCTTCTCGTTCCTTGGATGGGGTGAGGTTGCAGTAAAGTGCTTGGACTGACGAAGCTGAGAGTGCGGCGGATTTGTCGACCAGACTGTCAAGTTTCTCCCCTCGTTCCAGAACGGATTCGATCGTCTTGTGCTGTAGGGTGTGGGACCGAGTCAGGTGTCAAGCTTCGTCTTTCTTTCCGAGCGACTGAACGGACCAGAATGATTTTGGTCTCGTCCAACTCTTGCTGCACCTTCATGATTGTGTCGGCCTGCTTGGGGTCCTGGTACTTGGTGCAATACTCTTGCAACTGCGGGAACTCGACGAGGTACTGCTTGCCGGCCTGCCTCGATTCTCTCGCCTTGGCCTCCCACACGTCCCTCTTGACCTGGGTGGTGAACTCGTCGAGGATCTTGTTGATCAACGAGAACGCGACGCGCACGGGGTATTCCTGATCGGTGATGATCACGCCGGCTAGGTTGTCCGAGGCGCGGGTGTAGGCGTGGGCGGTGTAGGCCGTCGAGGCGGATTCTTGTTCGACCGATTGGCGTTGACCGGGCGCGGTTCGTTCGGCGACCGTTCGAGAAAAGAAATCCATGAATTGAGAGATGCTGCAAGGATGATCGGGTTCAGCTGTCAGCAAAAGGAAAGGGATTGTGCTTTGGTGAGGACGATCTAGCTATAGGGAGCCGATTCGGTCGCGCGCCTTGGACGACGGTTTGGGCGACGTGACGCGGTGTGTCCGGGGAGCAGCGTGACACGGCGAGCTCGGTCGGGTCAACACGAGCGGGTTGCAGCCGAGTGCATCACCTTGATCGCTTCGACGACATATGCTTGGCTTCCTCTTGACTACTCAGATGATCGCTCCCACATGCACCGTATCGCTCCCACATATGCGCGGTCGCACGACATCACCACCCCCGACTCGGCTTGATCGAAGAACGACCGCCGTTCCCTATCCCCATCTCCGACTTGGATTCGTGCAAATCCAATCGCCCAACTTACACTGATCGTTGATAGAACGAGAACGAGGAAAGGTTCAATGCGGCGGCGACGGGTACGGCGGGGATCGCTGACCTCGCCGGCTCGACCGCGAGGATCTGGATCGAGATGATCTTCATACTGTGGGCAGAGACCGAGTCGCGCGTTGGTGGAATTGTTGAGGGCTACTGCTGCGTTTGTTGACAGTGTTGGGGTGTCGAGTTGCAAGGAGAGCGGGGTGAGCGCGTGTGGGTGGTGTAGGTCGAGGTCGAGGTCGAGAGGTAACGAAGGTTCAAACGTTCAAAGACAAAGTGCGCCACCGAAGCGTAACGGTCGACCGTTACTAATCCTCCGTTATAGCCTGGACGCGTCAAGGTAGTAACGCGCAATTTGGAGTCGCGCGACTCTTTGGGGCAGGTTCACCGTTGATCTCTCACTCTTGGCATCCCACATTCCTCGTTCGGACCAACATGCCCAAAGTCAAGACATCCAGAACCAAGCCACCACCAGGTCAGTACCTCACTCCTACAGGAACGACGTCGTCGCCTTCCCCAAAGGAAATCATGCGATCCGTAGAGTAGCTCGTTAACGGAGCTGACCCCGCTTCATTCATGCTCCTGCAGAGGGATTCGATGAGATTGAACAGATCTTGGAGGACTACCAGAGAAAGATGAGGGATGGTACGTTCTTGTGAATCATCGGGGGGGCCTACAAGGATGGCGAGAACCGGCGATCCGGAGACTGAACTACTGGCGTCTCTCTCACTCTGCGCACAGCCGAGGCCGAGTCGCACGAAGGGAAACGCAAGACCGAGTCGCTATGGCCCATCATGAGGATCACACATACACGGTCAAGGTGCGTACCCAACACCACCTGTCCACCTGTGCTCGTGCAGGGATGGACGTAGCCTTCGCGAGCTGATTCCGAGTCGGCGATGATTTCCCCTTGGCGCTGGAGAAACAGATACATCTATGACCTCTACCACAAACGAGAAGCCATCTCGAGAGAACTGTACGACTGGTTGCTCAAGGAGGGTTACGCAGATGCAAAGTCAGTCCTCTTGCTTTCGTTCAACCGCGAACGGAATCTGGCGCAGAGTGCCTGATCAAGTGCTTGCTCTGCGTATTCTCCAGTTTGATTGCCAAGTGGAAAAAGCAAGGTTACGAAAAGCTGTGTTGCGCGAGGTGTATTCAAGCCCGGGTACGTGGCACTCACTTTCAAGCCGACGAATTCGGACCCGCCCGACTCACGAGACCCTTCTCTGCGCATCTCAGGACATGAACTATGCCGGCTCGACGTGCATCTGCCGCGTCCCTAAAGCACAGCTCAAGGCCGGGGTCGTCGTCGAATGCACACATTGCGGTTGCCGAGGATGTGCTTCTCAGGACTAGAGGCAAAAAAATAACCCCCCGAGCGAGAGATTGACCTCTGACTCGAGTGAGTGCGTTGGGAGTTCGTATTGTAGAATTTTACAAGCTTGTATGATGAATATGATGCGCACTGTGCCTTGTAAGGGCATCGGATCTGATGGGCAAGGGCAGAGCCTCGGAGAGAATCGCGCGAGAAATGATTACTTCGGTACCTAAGTGGGTGCGCGATGCTACACCAAGTCCGGGCATCTCGAGCAGCTTGCATTTGCAGCTCAAGCCATCGGCATGCGTTGAAAGATGATGCAATTCAGTCAAGCGCTTGCACTCTTGCTTGCACTCTTCTCTACTCGCCCCTAATCAACTCCCTCAACGCCTTTTTGGTAACGACGACCTCCCCTTCGACAGCCCTCGGTTCGACTCCAATATTGAGCAAGCAGTCTTCGTACCTCCTCACGTCGGTCACTTTGAGGTACTTGAGCACCTTGGCGCGGTCTTGGATCATGGCGCGGAGCGATCTTCGGTTGTGGATATCGCGCGGTTGCGAGATGAGATGCGTCAAGAGGGAGTGGATACGGGCGGTGAGAATCGCAGCTGGGGACAGCAGTGAAAGTGAACGTGGAAAGAGTTAGTCCCCAGCTCGGAACGACCGCCAAGACGTGCAAGAGCGGTGAAACGCACCCACGACCTCTGGACTACCCGTATCGTTCTCATCCTTGCCAAACGCCTTGACGATCCTCCTCACATTCTCGACTTGGATGGCTTTACTTGCCGCATTGCCCAAATCCAAGATCCTCATCAACTTGTCCTTCTTGTCCATCTCCCTCTGCTCGGCCTTGGCCAACCGGTTCTCGTTCAATTCCTGCGACGCCAAGCGACCTGACGTAGTGACGACGTCGCGCATCATCGACACATTCGGGAGCGATTGACTGAGCACTTTTACGTCCTGTTCGTTCAGTCCAAAGTTGTAATGTCGTTCGACGGTGGCCCCCTGCAGCTTGCGCTCTTTACCCTGCTCCTGCTCCTCTTCCTCCTCCTCCTCCTCTACGACCCCCCTCTTGACCCCTTCCCACAACACCTCCCTATCCAACAAGGTCCGTTTCAACAAACAACGTTCCCAAATTTCACCACCGATCTCCTTGTTGTAACCGAGAACGGGATCGGGTTGGTTCTGGAGGTGGGATTGGACCAGGAGCGCTTTCTTCTCAATGTGCGCTTTGCGAACTAGACGGGCTTTGCGGAGTCGTTTGGATTCAGAGGCGTGGGAGGTGCTGGAGAAAGGGTGGGAGTGGGAGGTGGTGGGCAGTAGAGTGGACGTCGAGGTGGAGGTGGAGGTGGAGGTGGAGGTGGAAGTGGAGGTGGAGGCGAGGGCTGGATTGGAGGTGGGTACGAGGACTGCGAAAGGGGAGGAGGTAGATCGATTCGGTTGAGCGTTGGGTCAGACGGACTAGGTCAAGGAGGTAGAACGGTGCAGGACTCACCCCTTGGACTCCGACTGGCTATCCGAGCGAACATGCTGCGAGAGGTCTCGAGTGGTGCGACGACGACGACGATGCACGATGCACGATGCACGATGCGGGCCTCAGCAGAACGGCAAGAGTCGCACACGCCGGCCCAGCCTTACTGCGGGCCGGCGCGGGGCGTAGTAGTATATCCGATGCGAACCACTGCACGGGACATGGCACGAGTCAGTTTTCAGACGCTTTGTGATATTTTACTCGGTCAACGAAACTATAGAAAAAATATCGATGCCGAGCTTGTACTCGTTTTGGATAAAGACGGAAAAATCGAGCCCCGCCTCCCGAAGGTCAAGTCACGCGAGGTCCGCGCGCGCTGGTCGAGCTCCCGTCCCTATCTCAGTCACCTGAATCTGAGCAGCCGAGCCCACCGTAACGCAGGCACGCAGGCACGCAGGCACGCAGGCACGCAGCCTCCCACTGGCGCACCACAACCATCATGTTTCTCGTAAGTTCATTCCACAGTTGCACGCCTACCTCCGCACTGATCAGCTTCCTGTCGCGCTGCAAACAACAGGTCAACCGACGTCAGTAGTTCTCGGCTCGTCGACCCCCACCCACTCGACCGCCTCCCGTGCTGTGCCCAGCGTACCCTTCTCTTTCTGCACTATCCACGCTCATTCTCACCTCCACCACACACAGTGCTGGGAACGAACAAGCCCAAGGTCGGCGCAGAAGAGTTGACCGTGATCGACCAAGGACGGCTTTATCTCGTCCGACCCGACAGCCTCAAGGCCGGCAGGGAGTGCATGTCAGTCCGCCATCACCGCCGCCATCCTCTCCGCCACAACCCAACACATTCGTATTGTATGCCCACAGCTTCATCGACGCGTCCATCTCGATCCGAAGGACCACGTACGAACACACCTACCAACTCGTCGTCACCAGGACCTTCCAAGAAGGCGAGGAGCAATTGCTCGAAGAGGATGCAGAGAGTCAGTTCTGCAGATCCCCCCCTGTATCCATTCTCTTGTCATCTTTTGAACTCACCCCCCCCCCTTGTACCCGCCCACCCGCCCACAGACTCGGACGAACGTGCGTTCCTGATCGACGAGAATCTCTTCCTCTCCGTCGGACCGACCCTCGACCCTTCCGCCGCCACACCCCCCCCCTCCTCCATCACCTGGGCCGACCCCGAAGGCGATGGACCCGAAGACGAGTTCGAATTCGTGCTCGCTCCCGCACCCGACATCACCGCTCAGGCCCACGAGTTTGAGAGGCTCGTTTGGAGGTGTCTCTGGGAGGACAAGACGAACAGAAGTTGGCCGACGGATGCGAGGGAGGTCGCGATGATCGAGGAGAACGAGTTGCAGCAATTCATGATCGAGTACGTTTTTACGTTGATGCGACCGTGTTCTTCGGGCGAGTCGGCTGCTGTTGGCTACTCGCGCGGTGAAGCGCTATGGAGGCGCGATGCGGGGAGAGGAGGTCAATGCCGATTTCGAAGCTTAAGCGTGGGCTGACGTGTGATCCTTCCTCCTCCACTATACCGTGCACGATGCCTAGACGCACCGCACCTCAACCATTGACGGCCTCGACCAAGCAACCCTTGTTCCGAGCAGCGACCCCCGAATCCGACTCTGATGCCGAAGACTTTCGTCCTCCCCCGCCTTCGGCACGCAAGCTGACCACCGCCGACTTGGACGACTCGGACGACTCACGCCACGACGACTCGGACGACGAACGCCACCAGCTGGCTGCGACGCTGATGAAGAAGGCGACCCTCACCCCTTCCTCGACCGCCAAGGGCAAAGTCAAGGCCACGTCGGCACCCGCCTCTGCCGCCCCCACGCCTTCGAGGACAAAGTCGAAGGCGAAGGAGCCGATCGAGACCGTGACCGAACAACCGCCCAAACGATCGACCCCGGGCGGCGTCGTCAAGCAAGCCTTGGTCAGCGTCGAAGGTGATCTGTACCTCTACGATCGAGCGACGGGGATGTTCATGATGCAGGAACCTTTGGTCCAAGCGAGCATCCATCGTACGATGGAGGCGTACTGGCTCATCGTCGAGGGCAAGACGGGGCCGTGGGTCAGTCAGGGCATCGATTCCGAAACGACGTTCAGCGAGGTCAGTCCTTTCCCAAATTGGTCTAGAATCGTTTCCGCAGAAGTAAATTGGACTAACGTCGAACATGGGGAGGAACGAACCGCAGGCGGAGAAATCCATGGTCTTCAACTACCGTTCCGAACCCGAAGACGGGCTGGGCGAGTCGTCCCAAGTCTACACTTGGCTCGTGAGGTTCCCTACGAGCAAGCCGTTTGAGATCATCCAACAGGCCGTGACGACCGCGTTGTTCGAGGACAAGTTCGGTAGCGGGACGTGGCAAAAGTTGAAGGAAGATGAACAGGCTTATCAACGACGGGCTTATATTGACGATGCGGAGATGTTTGATGCGGTGGAGGAAGAGGAAGAGGGTCAGGGCCAGAGTCAGGAGGAGGTCGATGAGCTGGATGAAGAAGAGGAGGAAGGGGAAGAAGGGGAGGATGACGACGAGCGACCCAAGTTTGGAGAGGGGACGAGGACGAAGAATTCTCAGTTGGCCGTGGGTTACAAGGACTCGTTGTCGTTCGTGGTGCAGGGGGATATGATTGGCGTGTTCAAGCAACAACGCGATGGGGGCAAGAAGGTGAGCAATGCCAATTCCTGAAGTGAATCGAGGCCGTTCAGAGGTTGGAGATTTGACTCTGACGCGATCCGCGGTCGTGGGGGGAACAGCTCAAATTCGTTACGAGCATCGTCAACATCTCGACACCCGATGGCAAGAAGGCGTTCACACCGCAAAAGGTCATGCTGCACAACCAAGGTGAGTGTCCAAAGTATATAGGGTCCTGTGGACTTGAGTGAAGCTGACCATGTTGAAATACATTCCCTTTCGCCAGACACATCGATGATCTTGCAAAACCCTCTTGCGCCTGGCTCGCTCTACCGGCTAGATCTCACGACGGGCCAAGTCGTTGACGAGTACAAGGTTTCGGATGAGGTGCAGGTCAAGTCCTTCCTTCCCGACTCCAAGTTTGCCCAAACGACGCAACAACAGACCTTCATCGGTCTCTCGCACAACAGCGTCTTCCGCATCGACCCTCGTCTCTCGGGAAGCAAGCTCGTCAACGATGAATTCAAACAATACGTGACCAAGAACGATTTCTCGGTCGCCACGACGACTGAATCGGGTCGGTTGGCCGTCGCTTCCAACAAGGGTGATATCCGCTTGTTTGACAAGCTCGGCAAGAACGCCAAGACGGCTTTACCTGCGTTGGGGGACCCGATCCTCGGAATCGACGTGACCGCCAATGGGCGATGGGTCCTCGCGACATGCAGGACGTATCTCTTGTTGATCGATACGCTAATTCCCGAAGGCGCAGGGCGCTACGGTGGTTCATCGGGCTTCGATCGTTCCTTCCCTGCAGGCCAGAAACCCATGCCCAAGCGCCTGCAACTCAAACCCGAACACGTAGCGTACATGCAAGAACAATCGAGGGAAGGGGTTTCCTTTACGCCCGCGAAATTCAATGCCGGTCTAGGAGCGGATGAGAGGACGATCGTCACTTCGACGGGGCCTTACATCGTCGCCTGGAATTTCAGACAGGTCAAGCAGGGGAACGTCGCGAATTATACGTTGAGGAGGTTCTCGGATACTATTGTGGCGGATTCGTTCAAGTTCGGGGGGGATCGAGAGATTGTGAGTGGCTGATTGCCCGTTTGAGGCGCTTTCGAAATGTGGAGCTGACGGGGGTTTTGCTTGATTCAGATCGCCATGTTGCCGAACGACGTCTTTGTCGAGGACAAAAAGAAGCTCAAAGGTCAGTCCAAGAGCTTGATTTTTTTATGTGATTCATGACCACCGACGTCACTGTCCTTGCTACCCACAGCTCCCAATCGCGATTCCATCTCGAGCGTCGTCAAGAGCTACTACGCTTGAACGGTGCTTTGTCAGTGCAGGACCTTCTTCTTTCTCAGAACTTGACTAGATCTTTGTGTCTTTTCTCTTGTACCCTCCTCTTCTTTTCTCGCCTTTCCCTTTACATAATGAGCACGGGGTCTTTCAGTCGAGCTTTCCCGAACGGGCTCTGCTGTCGTTGATCCTGATGACGACTAGTGCTTCGGGGATCCTTTCTAGTCTAGTAATGCAATGAAGATATATGCTTTGTTCAAGGTCGAAAAATGTATCGCGGTCCTATTGCTCACTAGATCGTTGATGATTCGTTTTGCGCATCGACCCCGCTCGTCATTCTGAGCTCGGGGACTTGACCAGCAGTCGACGTCAGCAAGTTGGCTCGTTCCTCTCGTCATCCGTCTTTCTCCCTCTTGCGCCACCCTCACCCCCTCACCCCCTCACCCCCACACACCCTGAACCGCTCACTGAGCACTCTCATATCAAGTTCCGAACCCAAAGAAAACCAGACTCGACGCCACTCATACACGGACCCCTTGTCTGCTCCCATCATGCGCATCACCATCACCTCCGAAGCAGGCGATCACTTCATCAACCTCGACGTCGACCCCTCGATGGAGGTCGAGAATGTAAAGGCATTGTTGGAAGCCGAGGTGAGTACGCGCTCGTTTATCTGAAGATGGCAGGACCAGAAGCTGTAGACGGTGTTATTGGAGGTTGGACTCGCGCTCTCCCCCCCGCCAGTTCCCCCACATGGACGGCGCTTCGTCATCGGTCGATCCCAGACTCTGACGGAGGCGCTGACCGTCTCTCCCTACAATCATCGGGACCCAGTCCAACGTTCCCACAGCAGACCAACTTCTCTTCTTCTCCGGTCGACAACTCTTGGGGGACAAGGACTCCTTGGCGGTGAGTCGACTTCCTGATCCAACTTATGACCGCTTGCGAGAGTCGAGACTCACGGCCTTCGATTTTGAGCGGGGGCGCACAGAGCTACGACATCAAGGAGGACGATATGCTTCTCTTGAGGAGAAAGAGCAACGAACCTGCCGCGGCACCTTCGGTCGCAGGGCGTAATGTCGAGACCGATGCCGAGACGATGCGCCAGCAACTCATCGGGAACCCTCAATTGCTGTCCCAGTTGCAAAGGGTGAGCTGCTCGCGAGCTTTGCCGTCATCACCTCAAACTTGTAAAGCAAACCGTATTTCGCGTGTCGTGCATCACAGACGCAACCCGAATTCGCCGACGCAGCGCTCAACAACCCCGACCGATTCCGTGACATGCTGTCGAGATTTTCGGCGATGCAACAATCCGCGCAACTGACCCAACAGCACGAGGCCGACTTGCTCGGTAGCGACCCTTACAACGTCGAGGCGCAACGCAAGATCGAGGAGGCGATTCGGCAAGAGGCAGTGTTGGAGAATATGGAAACGGCTTGGGAGAACATGCCCGAAGCGTTGAGTCCAGAGCTGATGCGCGTGAGCTTTGATATGGGCGAAGAGCTTGCTCATCGTTTGGGTTCTCGCGACAGTTTCGGACAGGTACATATGCTTTACGTCAATGTCGAGGTCAACGGGCACTCGGTCAAGGCATTCGTCGATTCTGGAGCCCAAGCCACAATCAGTCAGTGGAGCCCTCGGTCGAAGGCTGCCACCGCAGCAGACACTGATGAATCTACCCAATTTGTTTTTGTTTTGCAGTGTCGCCTGATTGTGCCGAACGATGTGGTATCATGCGCTTGCTCGACACTCGTTTCGCTGGCATGGCTCGAGGTGTAGGAACGGCCAAGATCTTGGGACGAGTACACAGCGCTCAACTCAAGATGGGCCAAGACCTCTTCCTCCAATGCAGTTTCACAATCTTAGAGGTGCGTGTGGTGCTGAGGGGCTATCATGTCCCTTGGATGCGTTGTGGAAAAAGCGGTTGACCTTTTTATACCTTTGCTTTGGTTCGCACAGGGGAAGGACGTTGACTTGTTGTTTGGGCTGGACATGCTGAAGCGACACCAGGCGTGCATCGACTTGCAGAAGGATGCGCTCGTCATCCAAGGGAGGGAGATCAGGTTCTTGTCCGAGCACGAACTGCCGAATAGCTTCGAAAATGGGCCGATGGGGGATGAGCCAGCTGGGTGAGTGGATGTCTCCTGGTCGAGGTCTCATTAAGTTGACACAACTGCCTAACGGGAGTAACTCAGCGCCGACAGAACATCGCAATCTTTGTCCGCACCAGCAGTCGGCTCTGGCCCCGGTTCAGCATCAGCACCAACGGCGTCGACTTCCGCCTTCCCGGGATCGGGCCAAGCCTTGGGAGCGCCTCCGAACCGAGCCGCCCCGTTGGCAGGGCCGTCTTCCTCCTCCTCATTCGCCCCCTCCTCCGGCCCCACATCGACCTCGACCTCGACGACGACACCACAACCCCCTTCCAAACATTCCGAAGGCAAGGTTTCCAACCTTGTCGCTTTGGGCGTTTCGAGACCCGAGGCGATCAAATTGCTCGATTTGACCAATGGCCACGTCGAACAAGCTGCTGGGCTGCTCTTTTCGGGCGATTTCTGAGGACGGGTATGGATGCTTTCTGCGTTGCGACCAATTCTTGCAATTGTAATTAGATTCCTCCATCGATTCTGTACACAAGTCCAGTGTTGCATCACCCCTAAACTCGCTCACTGCCAGCCAGGAAGTCGATGTCGATGCCCTGATCGGCGGTCGTATACTCGGGGAAAACTCTGATAGTTTCAAAGCCACGAACACCACATGATAGACCTTTTTGTCTTTGGCTCTTTTGAAGCACAGTGGGCAAAAATAGAAGATCAAGTTTGATGAGACCAAAAGACGAACTGTTTCTTGGCTTTCTACCTTCACGTGCGTGGCGTGGTGTTTCAGAAATCCACCCTTGAACGTCTGGCCCAGATCCTTGAGTTGATCGACCTTGTCCGTGATGCGCTTGAGAAACTCGCCAAGATTGGTGTCCTCATCGTACGACGCGTTGGAGATCTCCATGAGTAGCGTACGAATCTTGAACGGATCGGCGTTCCCTTCGTGGCGTTGTTTCAACTTCTCCCAAATAGACTTGGCCGTGAGCGACTTGCTCTTGACCATCTTGAGGTTTGAATCGTCGAGGCACGACTCGGAGATGATGATCGCGCGTGCTTGACGGTCCCGCTTGTTGAGGAAGGTGGGAACGTTCTCCTCCTCAAGGCTTGTGTAGATGCCATGGAGCAATCTCCATGCTTTCGCATATACTCGTAGGACGTTCAACACCATGCTCGATAACACTGGTGTGACCACGACCTTCGAGGAACGCATCAACTCTGATCGATGAGAGCTCGTAGTTGTCTTTACCGAGCTTGACGATCTTGACTTCCCCTTCATTCGATACATTGGTAGACGATGAACTCATAACCTGTTGTAATTCTTCAAGAGATGCATGCGCTGAATCCTCTTTCAACACTTTCCAGAGTCCTCAGTTGTTGATGGTGTCCGGCATCGGTCCCAAAGACCAACTCGCTCAATTTGGGTAACTCTGACGGCAGCCTCTCAATCCTCGAACACTCGCGAATCACTCACGCCCCGTATTTGGAAATTCGCAGAATCAAGCAACTTGTCGATTTGCCTGGAGTCGGCCAAAACCTACATTCTTCTCCCCACGCTACGAGATCAACAACAACATCTACAACCTCGGTGCTCAGACCCAACCTTCCAACCTAGGACGTGCCGAAGGGCAAGTCCTCAATCACAACCTCGGTTCGCTCACCAATCCCGTCTCGGACCACATCGCCTGGGGTCGTATGAGCTCCCGCTTCTTCAAGAAACATCGGGCGGCGGCTGCAATCAACGACCCCAAGAAGCATGGAACGCTGTTTCCCCATTACGAGTTGATCTCCTCGGCGGGATTGACGGGCGATTTCAGCAACCTGAACACAATGAACTCGGTTCTCGCCGCTCAGAACCCTCCACGTCTCTTCTATGCTCTCTTGGGGGCATTGGTCGCTCCGCTTTCACGAGGTCAGTGCGGGCGGCCTTTCCCTCGGTGCCCGGACCCAAGCGGGCGGGGCATTGATCATCCTGATCTTTTGAGCAGGTACCGTCACCCTAGCTTCGGCCGATACGAAAGTCTACCCCAAGATCGATCCGAATTGGATCACCCATCCTGGGGACAAGGCCGTGGCGATCGAGATCTACAGGAAGATCCGCCGAATTTTCAATACCCGAGCTTTCAGGGCGGTCAGGGCCAATAACGAGGAGTACTACCCTGGTACATTTTCGAGCCGTCGATTCACTTCACAGAAACTGCACTGATCTTATCACCTCCACCTTAGGTCTCAACGTCACGACTGACGCTCAAATCCTTGAAACGATCCAAGCTTCGGTCCAAACGGCATGCGTCATGGTCAGTTAGAGGCCGCGCGTATTCATTAATTTTCGTAGATCTGATTCAATCGTTGTAAATTGTAGCACCTGCGCCATGGGTGCTCGTTCAAAGGGCGGGGTGCTTGACCCCTATCTCCGGGTCCACGGTGTGACCTCTCTCCATGTCGTCGACGCCTCAGCCTTCCCTATGCTCCCTCCTGGACATCCTCAATCGGTTGTGTGTAAGTGGACTGACTAACCCAACATCCACATGATACCCAGCTCTCAAGCTGACCAGGCCCACTTTCGACGATCAAACATGCTTGCCGAACGTGCAGCCGATTTCATCAAAGAGACCCGCACCGGGGTGCGCATCCCTCCTCCCCAGGTCACACTTCCCACAGGTGATCTCGGGGGTCCTTACACCGGTAACTGATTCGGAAGTACTTGTTTGATTTTGAGCCGATACACTGGATACTCTCGCGCCCTGTAAAGCTTTTTCCTGTTGCCTGCGAAAAGTTTGAGTCGTGTCCGTAAGACCGAGTCTTCGACTTCTTCGCGCTATGCCTCTTGTATACCCCCGGGTTTCGCACAAAGTATACCCCTCTTGTCTCGGGTGTAATACAATCCGTAATTTTACTACTTTTACACAACATATGTTCTATTCCATGATCAATTGACATCCGACTTTTCCAATGGTTTCCAGGTATTAATATAATTATACTGCTATTGAAATCTATCAAACAAAAAGCGATTGTCACGACACTTGCAGGGCGTGCCTGCATGACCCTTCTGAGCCGACAGGGTGAGACTCTCCTATTCAATCACCGACTTTTGTGGAAGAGTCGGTCTCGGGGAAAATCGCGTCACATTTCATAAACCTACCCTTCAAGTCCCCAGCGGGCAATACTTCAGCGAAGACATCAGTGGCAGATGCCCACGCGCTAGGACGGTCAGTGTGAAGGAATTACGTACGCAAATTCGGCGAGCAAGCTAGGGAGCGCTTGCACCCGAAACTCGTTCGGGAGAACCTTCAGTTTGAGGAAATGAAACACTCTCGGACTATCTCTGAGATGCGGGGCTCTCAATCACACTTTGGAGAGCTCGAGCCCTCGGCTTACCCGACGCCATTGCCACTACCCCATCGAGAGCGATTCCTCCCCGCCAGATGGGAAAGACGGCCTCGTGCGGGGTCGTACTGCCTAGTCCGCATTTTGGTTGGTCTGGATGAACCAACCCCGGATTTGGATCCTAGTCAGTTTCAAGAGGTTGTGCATTGGGCACCATGAGGCCTGAGCACCTGAAGGGTCGTCACTTGGGACAGTCCGGAGGGTCTTGGCCGCAGCTCCGAGGGCTTGAGCACGCCTCCCTTTCAAATGCGAATCGTCCGGAACAGCGGTCGTCCGGTGCGGACTTCCCTCAATCGTCTGTATCCTCTTGATCGTGCCTGTATAATACCTAGCTATCAATCTCTCTTTCGTTCTATACCTCCCGTCCATCATCACCTACCTTGTCCTCTTGTTTCAATCTCCTCTGCTGTCACATCATCTCTCAGCACATTACAGTCCATAATGACTGCGCGCGTGACGCATCATGCCCGTATCACCATCGCTATGACACTCCTTCTTTCCTGCTTCACTTTGGCCTCGGCCAAGATCACGCAAGAGAAGAGGGCCATTCCCTTGCCAGGCGCGACGTACGATTACGTCGTCATTGGAGCTGGTACAGCAGGCGCCACCATCGCCGCTCGACTGGCCGAGGATCCTTCCGTTACCGTCGCTGTGATCGAAGCCGGCGATGGTCTACAGAACATCAACCCACTTGCGTTCATTCCCGGAGGCGATGTGCTTGGTGTTGGAGCGGACTCGTCCGACAAGCAGATTTTGAACGACTGGGCGCCGATCACGCAACCGCAGCGGGGGGCGGGTAACCGCCAACTCCACTACGCCCGAGGCAAGGGAGTCGGCGGTTCGTCGATCAAGAACTTCATGGTCAGTGCAGCAGCAACCGGACGGGTGAAGGAGGCGATTTACTGATTTGGATAGACTGGTCAACCAGATTTATCAACGACCGGACAGGACGTCCTTCGACGCGTGGGAGCAGGCCACCGCAGGTCAAGACTCTCCCGGTTGGACTTGGGAGGACGTCTACCCGTACTTTACGTGAGCAACATATTCCATATTCTTCCTCGAGCCATACTTGGCGAACCTGCTGCTCATGCGAGGACTTGCCTATTCTTCCACCCTGAGCAGTAAGAGTGTGGTCATCACTCCGGCGAACAACGAGAAGAGAGGGGCTCAATATACCCCCCGCTACAAGTGCGTCGACTCACACTGAGGGAATCATGTATCTTACCCCGTGTGCTGATCAGGTGTGACCGCACCCGCCGATAGCCCAGCCGCGTTTCCTCAAACCGACTCCTCGCAGGCGCCGCTGACACTCGGTTATCCCAATTTTGCCTTCGAGTACGGCACGACGCTTGCCGCCGCGTACGACGAGCTCGGATACCCAGCCGCATCCGACTTTTCCTCGGGCACTCTCAACGGCTACGCCTACAACCCATCGACTATCGACGCGAGCAACGGGCACCGTGCAACCTCACAGAAATTCATCAAAAATGCCCAAAACCAGGGACTGTCAAACCTCAAGGTCATCTCGAGTGCGATGGTCAAAAAGATCAACTTTGACTCTCAAATGAATGGTGAGTGGTGTACCAAGATGTGGGTTTTTCCGCCCATTAAACCAATCTTCGACACGTGGTGGTCCGTGCGCAGCTGTCTCGTGCACCTATACGACCTTGTTTGGGGCATTCCAAACGACTGTCTCGGCACGAAGGGAGATCATCCTCTCGGCCGGGGCCTTCCAAAGCCCCCAGCTGTTGATGGTCTCTGGGATTGGACCAAAAGCCCAGTTGTCCAAGTTTGGGTGAGTCAGTTATATATCGGGTGAAGTACATCCGCCGTTCGATAGCGTCCGTGTCACTAATGCACGTTCGTCAACCTCTTCGTGCTCAGTATCAATCAGCTGGTCGACTTGCCTGGCGTCGGGCAAAATCTTCAGGATCACGTTTTCTTCTCGCCGTCGTATGAGATCAAAAACCACATCTACAATCTTGGTGGAGAAACTCGGCTCTTCAAGCTGCTGCTGGCTGGAGGTTCGGCTCTGTTCACGAATTCGGGCTCGCTGACCAACCCGGTGGCGGATCATTTGAACTGGGGAAGGTTCAACGACTCCTTCTTCGAAGCACACCCCGAGGCGGCCGCTATCAGCAACACGTCCCAATATGGCTCGCTATGGCCCCATTACGAGTTCCTCGCCGCTCCCGGCTTGACCAAGGACTTCAGCAACCTGTTTACACTGAACAGCGCTCTGGCATCGCAGAGTCCTCCGCGGTTCTTCTACTCGCTTCTCGGTGCATTGGTGGCACCACTATCACGAGGTCAGTACTATGAGACCCCATGTTCCGGCAGGTAAGACCGATTCATTGAAGTTTCGATGCAATAAACGCATAACGCAGGTACCGTTAGCCTCGCGTCAGCGGACTCTAGCGTATATCCCAAGATCGACCCCAACTGGATCACCCACCCTGGAGATCAAGCCGTCGCGATCGAAATCTTCAAAAAGATCCGCCGCATCTTCAACACGGAAGCTTTCAAGGCCGTGCGCGCCAACACCCAGGAGTACTACCCAGGTAAGAATACGGCATGCCTTGCAGTGTACGGGGCGTAGGTCAAGACGTGCTGACTGACGGGTACCCCTATATGTTTCAGGTCTCGACGTCCAAAGCGATGCGGACATTCTCAAAACCATTCAAGCTTCCGTACAGACGGTGTGGCATGCAGCTTGGTGAGCCTGGATGGACTCAAGACTATTTGGAAGTATGACATTGATCGCAAGCCATTCCTTGGCTTGCAGTACCTGCGCCATGGGGTCTCGTTCAAGCGGCGGTGTTCTCGATCCCTACCTCCGCGTGTACGGCGTGAACCGGCTCCGTGTTGTCGACGCTTCATCCTTCCCCATGTTGCCGCCGGGGCACCCCCAATCCAGTATTTGTGAGCAGTATATCTGTGCCTTGAGAGCGTAGCGTGCACCATAGCTGACTCTGAGTTCGGCTTCAGACATGCTTGCCGAGCGTGCGGCAGACTTTATTAGAGCCACCCGCACCGGCGCCATCACTCCTCCCAGCGTCACGATGCCCGAGGGCGACTCTGGTTCTCCTTTCACGGGGAACTGAGTGTCACAGTTAGTGGTTAAGAGTCTGAAGAGTTTCTATTCTGGTTTGAACTCCTGATTCTATTTCTGATATGCTAAACGGAAGATATTCTTGCTTCATAAATCTTGCCCTGGCCTTACAAGTAATTAGCTTGTTAGTATGTTTAGTGCGCCTGGGTGACACTTTACTTCTTAGTCTCTTCTCCGTTCGCTCTCGCAACGGTTCTGACTGAAGTGTCATTCAGGTGAGTTGTCATTATATCTATTGTTCGCTCTCGCAACGGTTCTGACTGAAGTGTCATTCAGTGCGAGATACATAGCGTCCCAAATCCATCATACTGAGCAAACCCTTATACCTACCATAAATACGAGTCAGTATCTCCCAATGACGCTAGCAACATTTAGTAATATGTGTCCACTAGTATGTGTCCATGAAGGGCGTAGTTCTAGACCTGGGTCCTGATAGGCTGGAGGGTACATCAGTGGGTCTGCTATTCTGGCTGAAGGGTCGGCGATTATCGTCGATCCGCGAGTGATTTCCGACAAGTCGAAACTTCACTCAGTTGGGTGGGTATCGTGTCGACAGGCGAGCCCCTGGATTCAATTGGCGTGGACAATTTTTTGAGACATGCTAAATAGGACAAGCCGAGGCGAAGAACTCTGCAGGACGGTGATCACCGCGGAATCCGGACTCATGTGACAAGCCACTTTCCTAGAAAACACCGCTTTGATCCAACAATGCTTGGAGGTAGGGCTAGCAGAAAGTTCGGCCTCAGTCTCTAGTACATCGCGTGCTCGCCGAGACCCTGAAGGGCTGTCGAGATGAAAACTCCTTGTTGTCGAAAAGTTCCAGCCCCTGACCTCGCGGATACGTCACTGCACAGCAATTAAAGCAAGGCTGGGCCAGCTTTGAGTACTCAAGTTTACACTGCTTCATCTGTACTCAAAGTTACACTGCTACTGTCGAGATGGCCGCGGACGCCAGGACCCCCCGCGGCCTTGAACCGACTCGGGTTCCGCGGCTGCGAAAAATAGGCTCACCGCATCACAGTTTTACAGTTGTTCCATGACATGCGCCAGAATCTCAAGGCAACAACCTGGAGCAATTGAGCTACATCTGCGCTCGATGCTGGGGAGCGCGTTGACCCATGCATACAAAGTGCTTGGCGGCTGGCACGGTCTCACTGAGGGTTCGAAACACCGAAAACGCCCGCGGCCCTGGCGACCTCGGCTTGGCGATGTGGGGCCTGCGATCGCCGAGCATGATGTTGCAAACCATGACCGAGTCTCGTATATTTCAAGCTAGCTCAAAGGATTCGCAATTCGTCACACATCCTGCGTTGTCAGACTGACGAGGTCCCCAACCTTGATCGAAGGCCTGACGCCCTCGGGACTTCGACTTAGATCCTTCCTCCAAATCATATGCGTGCCTAATCAAGCAACAGTTCATTAGGATCCTGATCAACCTTATGTCAAGCGTCCTGAATAGCTCACCAAATTCGATCCTTCCCTTAATCGACTTCCTCCTCCTCGCCAACGTATTGAAAGGTTCGTTCGTCTTGATCCCCGTCTCTTGATGGACGCCAATCATCAAACATCGCCTACATGCCCCTAGAGCTTGAAATAATTTGTCCCCGATACGGAGGAGGTCGATCGAGTCTTCGAAGAAAGGTGGTAGGTCGATGTCCTCGTCATCGTCATCGGCGCGGGAGGGGTCGGCGTTCGAGGTGGTGAGCTCAAAGTTGGCTCTGAAACAAGCTGATGAGATCGATGTGGGGGAGGTCGATGAGTGGCCCGATTCGTTCGAGATCCATTCGTTTACTCGTTTCGTGGAAGAGGAGCTGATGAGGAGGAAAGGCGATTCGTTGGAGAGCAGGAGGGGTCGAGGTGGTCCTTCGAAATGCGCATGTCGTGAAGACGTCGTCGAGCCTGACGGGAATCGACGTAGTTGACATTCGAGGCCGAGGAAGGTTGAGAACCATAGGTCGAGATGGGTGTCGACATGTTGTGTCGATACGAGATCACCGCACAGTTGAGCTTCTCGAGTCGAGGCATCGCAGGTCGGTTCGTCGAGAGGCAAGTCGAGAGCCAGCATGTCGGCTGCGGTGATGTGGAGTCGACGGGTGATGAGGTCAATGCGGGGTCGGATGAGGACCATACGAGGGTAACGCTTCTGCGAGAGGGCTCGACCGGTCCTTGCATCGACTAGCATCCATTCTCGGTCGTGCTCGAGCCCTGTCGTGGACAGGGGCCACGAGGATCCCTCAGGTATCTGCTGACCTCCGCAGGATTTGATTGGGTCTGTATAAACGCATCACAGATTAGGGTCAGCAAAGCCAGCCTTGCGGTATTGGAAAGAAAAAACTTGCAGACCGTCATGGTGCCCAACCTGATCTGCGGTTGACCCTCCTCGACGAGCGGCGTTCTCGCTCTAACCATCATCATCTCTTGCCAACTCTCCACAAAGAAGCGCTCAATAAACTCGACGAAAGAATCGACGTCCTCCCGACTCGAACTTGCGCCAAAGGAGATCCTAGCCACACCCAGGGGTCGACCCTCGTCATCGAATTCTTCGTCGTCCCAGCACGCTCGCCCTTTTTCATGCAAGCGCAGCAAGTCTTGGTCGGTGTATCCGAACACTCGTGTCCATACACCCGTATTACACAGCCCTCCTGTCCGGAGTTGGAAGCCATTTATGGTGGCCAGTCGATCTAAGTGCACATGACCGACAGGCGAACCCGCGGCGTCGTAGAGCGTGAAGCCGATAGTGGGGCCCGATCGTTCGTACGAATTGTTGTGGTGGATCGAAACGACTTGAGAACCATTCGCGTGCTTCAGTTGTCCAAGTCTGGACCGCGCATAGTCGGTCAAGGCCAGAGCATGCGCCGAAACACGTTGATGGGACCCATAGAGTCGGTTGTGGGTGTCCATCGAGTGCCCTAGAGCGATGATGTCGAGGAACGGTAGAGTACCAGCCTCGAGTCGTTCATGGCAGGTTGGTTTGGAGGCTCCCGAAGACCCACGGGGGTGAACCCATGCGGGGGAGGACACCGAGAGGGACGAGATGGATCCCCCTCCGAAATAGGGGTCCGATTGAAGCAAGTGAGCCGAGCTTCGCTTGACGATCAATGCTCCTAGTCCAGTCGGCCAACCCTGGACAAACATAGTCATAGATTAGACTATGGACTGAATCCTTTCCTCCGTAGGATCCCGGGAACTCACGAAGCATTTGTAGAACGAGCACGCCACAAAATCGGGCGCCTCTTCAAGGGGGATCGAGCCGAGATCAAGAACCGACGTAGAGAGATATGCGGCAGCATCCACAAGGACAGACGTCTTTGGAGAGCGCATTTTGATGCGGCGTGCCAGGTCAAGACCAATACGAGACCCCGTTGCGTTACAGTGCGCTGGGTACGCGATCAGAGCGGCGTCCGAGTTGATGAGGTCTCTGGTCGAATCGAGGCACGAGACTGAAGCCCCTTGTGAAGTCGCCACTCCGCGCATGCCGACGAGACTAGCAACAAGAGGAATGTGCTAGTGGTCAGCAATTGGTTGCGCGAGACAGGTCGACACCGCGAGGAAATACCTGGTGTGTGACCGTGTCAAATAGGCCAAGCTGGCTTGCTCGCGCTTCCAATCCCAGGCGTTCGCAACAAGCTTGATGGCAGCTGTGGTGCCACTTGTCCAGACGACATCCCAATCTTGACTCTGCTGCGCATCCTCGAGACCAAAGAGGTGGGATAGGACGCGGGTCCTCGTGCGGGCGATGTCGATGTCGGTCTGCACGGAGGCCGTCGATCGCGAGTGGGGGTTCGCATACAAGGTCTTTGAGAGGGCTGCATGGAATGCGAGTACGGATGCGGGTGCAACGGGAGGCGAGGCGGCATAGTCGAGGTAGTGCGTGCCTGTGGTTGATGTATTGGGGTGGGTGAGCACTGTGGTCTAGACTGGACTGGACGGGATGACGGTGAGGGCACGAGCTCACCTTTCAGACTGGGATACTCGTCCGCGCGTTGCTTGTCGAACGCGGTCACATCGCCGTAACCGTAGCTAGTACAGTCAAGGGTTAACTTGGATGCTGAAGCTATGGGACCAGTGTTGTAATTATCGTGGCACTCGTGGCCGCGCGAGGATGGTGCCGACGATGACGGGGAGCGGTTGTTCGACGCCGTCGGCGATAGCCCCGATCCGCTGCTCGAGGACGACTCGGACGACGACGATAGTGGCAAGGCTTCGTCTGTGGGTCGAGCTGTGGTCATGATGGGCCAAGCGCCTGGCGGTGCTGCCATGGGTAAGGAGGTAGGGAAGGTGGGTGACCATGAGCAGGTAGCATCTCCTAGGTCGTATCAGCCGAACCCGAACTCCGCCGGGGCCCGGCCGAGTCGAGCGCCCGAGCCGCCCGAGCCGCCCGAGCGAGTGAGAGGCGAGTGGGGGCGCAGGCCAAACGGGCGAGCGCTGATTCGCTCGAGCCGGTTGCCACCACCGACTGCAGTGCACTCTCTCATCGAGTGTTGCACCCCTTTACTCCTCTCGCCAACGCCCTTCTACGCTAAACTTTCTCCAATCATGCCAGACGTGTCCTTTGTCGAGCCATTCGAGACCCAAGGATGGTCGTCGCAACTCGTCTTCTACCTCAACGGCACCCGCATCGCGCTCGACGGATCCTCGATCGACCCCGACACCTCGCTGCTGTCCTTCATTCGTTCCCAACCGGGGTTGACGGGCACCAAGCTTGGATGTGGTGAAGGAGGATGTGGTGCTTGCACCGGTGAGCTGTTATTGTGGCTTTCCAAGTGCCATTCGCTGAAGTAATGGCTAATCTCCTTGGCCGTTTTGCTCTGTGGCGCGCTTATCATGATGATCAGTTGTCATCCAGTCCAAGCATCCCGTACAAGGCCACATCCAGTCAGCTTGACTATTTGAAGCCTCACATCATCATCAAGGTCAATACTGACCTGTGAATCTAAAACCCTACAGACATCTCGCCGTCAACGCATGCCTTGCACCTCTGATAAGTGGTCAGTAGCCCCCCCGGCCCCTCCCCCATCCTCCGACGCCCCCCGCCGATTGCCGAATCTCGCTCTCCGAGGACTCCGAGCTGACCCCAACTTTCCAATCTTGCGGGCGCGCTCAGTCGAGGGGAAGCATGTCATCACTGTCGAGGGTCAGTCAAAAACTTGCACTCTCATACTAATGACCAATTTTGCCAAGTAGCTGACATCACACCTTTCCTCTCAGCCCTCGGCAACTCGGAGAACCCTCACCCGCTTCAGGAGCGCATGTGGAAATTGTCCGGATCCCAGTGCGGGTTTTGCACGCCCGGCATTGTCATGTCCGTCTATGCTCTGCTCCGCGAAGCTGCGTATCGTGGTCAGTTGACCGTAGAGGACGTCGAACTTGAGGGTGTACTCGATGGCAATCTCTGTCGATGGTCAGTCCATCCCATGCTCCAATCAAAAGCCTGATGCTGACGATCGGTCATCTCGATACACTGGCAGCACTGGATACGCTCCAATTCTCGTCGCGGTCAAGTCCTTCGTCGGAGACTACCTCACCAAGGTGAACGGAAATGGCGCGGAAGCCTCCTCAGGAGCCAAGGTCGATGACTCGCTTGTCGTTCCGTTCAACTTTGACGCTTCGGGATTGGACAATGAGGATGCGACCAAGAAGGCCAAAGCCGGCGCCTGCTGCGGATCGAATGGATGCTCCAAAGAGGCCAGTACAGACGTGTCGATGCCCGTCCCTTCGGGTAAGGATACTTCCGAGCCCCCGATCGATGCGACCGCCGGTGCAATGGGCCGAACAGCGCCAACCGACTCGAGCACCGACATTAAGCCTACCAAGCCAAAAGGGTGTGGCCGAGCCGATTGCTGTCAGCTTGACGGAGGCAAAGGACCCGCTTCGACCGCGCCTACGCATTCCTTCCCTCGTTTCGAGTTCAAGCCTTATCGACCGGGCGTCGAGCTCATCTTTCCCCCGGGTCTGCAATCGCACAAGCTCGCGCCAATCAAATTCGGCTCCAAGGGCAGGATGTGGCTCCGACCGACGACGCTCGACCAGCTCCTGTCGCTCAAGGCTCAGTACCCCGACGCCAAGCTCGTTGGTGGCTCGTCCGAGATCGCGATCGAAGTCGGTATTCTCGGTCGAAAATACCCTGTCTGCCTCTTCGTTTCGGACATTCCCGAGCTGTACGCGATCGAGTTGCCGGACCTCAAATCGAACAAGCCGACGTTCACTTTTGGCGCCAACACGCCCTTGAGCGAGATCGAACAGGTCTGCAAGGACCTGACCAAAGCGTTGCCCAAGAATCAAGCCGGTCGCTTCAAGGCGATCAAGGATCAGCTACGTTACTTTGCCGGCCGACAAGTGCGCAACACGGCTTCCGTCGCGGGAAACATCGCGACCGCATCGCCCATCTCGGATTTAAACCCCGTCTGGCTCGCCACCGGGGCGACCCTGATCGCGAGGAACGAGTCGCGGGGCGAATTTGAACTTCCTCTTGCCTCCTTCTTCATCGGGTACCGCAAGACGACATTGCCCGCGGATGCGATCATTGTGAGGATCATCGTCCCCGTCAACACGTCGAGCGAGACCGAGGTCGTGCGCGCCTATAAGCAAGCCAAGCGAAGGGATGACGATATCTCGATCGTCTGCGCGTGCATGGCGATGCGAGTCGATGCAGATGGCACCATCAAGTCTGCCAAGCTTGCCTACGGCGGCATGGCTCCCTTCACGATCGCCGCCACCAAGACGCAGGAATACCTCGTCGGCAAGAGCATCACCTCGGACACACTCGAAGGTGCCCTGGATGTCCTTGCCAAGGAGTTTGATCTCGCTTTCGATGTACCCGGTGGGATGGCGGCCTACCGACGGACTTTGACGCTGTCCTTTTTCTTCAAATTCTTCGTCACGGTCTCGATCGAGTCGGGTCGACCCCTCGACGTCGCCAAAGAGCTATCGAGTACCGAGGAAGTCACCGAGTCGATTCACCGCTCCATCAGCTCTTCAACGCGTGACAACTCGGACCCCTATGCCCTTGAAGTGGTGGGCAAGCAAGAACCGCACATGTCGGGGTTGAAGCACGTGACGGGAGAAGCGATTTACTGCGACGACATCCCTTCCATCGCCAACGAGGCGTACGTCGGACTCGTCCTGTCGCAGCGCGCTCATGCCAAGCTCGTCTCGGTCGATGCGTCCGAGGCGCTCGAGCAAGACGGTGTCGTGGGCTTTGTCGACCACAACGATTTGCCGAACGAACGAGCCAACTGGTGGGGCTCGGCCGCGATCGACGAGACGTTCTTCGCTACCGACGAAGTCATCTCCCACGGTCAGATCATCGGTGCCGTCGTCGCCAAGACTAAGTTGATCGCCGCCAAGGCCGTTCGATTGGTCAAAGTAGAGTACGAGGACCTCCCCGTCATCTTGACAATCGAGGAGGCCGTCGCTGCCGGGTCGTTCCACCCTCAGTACGATCGCAGGATTTCAAGGGGTGACGAGATCTCGAAAGCTATGTCCGAGTCCGAGTGCACGCTTGAAGGAGCGACTAGGATGGGTGGGCAGGAGCACTTCTACCTCGAGACGATGGCATCGCTGGTAGTCCCGAAGGGAGAAGGTGGTGAGGTCGAGGTCTACTCGTCGACGCAGGCTCTGAACGACACCCAGCGATGGGTCGCACAGATTATGGGCGTACCTCGCAACCGCGTCGTCGCCAAGGTCAAGCGACTTGGTGGTGGTTTCGGTGGCAAAGAGACGAGGAGTGCCATGTTGACCGCGGTGTGTGCCTTGGCGGCCAAGAAGACGAAGAGACCCGTTCGAGCCATGTTGGATCGAGACGTCGATATTCGAACGACCGGTCAACGCCACCCTTGTCTCGGAGAGTGGAAGGTCGGCTTCACCAAGGAGGGCAAGTTGACCGCATTGGACGTGCAATTCTACGCCAACGCTGGCTACTCGCTCGATATCTCGGGAGGGGTGTGCGATCGAGCTTTGGCTCACCTCGAGAACTCGTACTGGATCCCTCACGTCGACGTCCGTGCTCGATGCTGCAAGACCAATACCGTGTCCAACACCGCGTACCGAGGTTTCGGCGGTCCGCAAGGCATGATCGTCGCCGAGCATTACCTCGAAGCCATTGCCGAGCACCTCAACCTCGACATCGACCACGTGCGCAAGATCAACCTATACAAGGAAGCTCAAAAGACGCCTTACCACCAAAAAGTCCTCGATTGGCATGTCCCTCGATTGTTGGAGGATTGCCGAAAAGAGAGCGATTACGATCAGAGGAAACAGGCTGTTGACAAGTTCAACAAGGAGCACAAGTATAGGAAGCGTGGGATCGCGCTTGTGCCGACCAAGTTTGGGTTGGCGTTTGGTGTCAAGGCGATGAATCAGGGAGCTGCTTTGGTCCATGTTGTGAGTTTTGCGGGTCTCCTAGCCTGAGTGAGAAGGGGAAGCAGGTGGCTGACGGAGAGGCCCGATCCTCCGCAGTACATGGACGGGTCGGTCCTAGTCGCTCACGGTGGAACAGAGAGTGAGTGGTTCTACAGCTATCCCTGACAAATGTGAAACGAGTTCTGACGCTCGTGTATGCCTCACAGTGGGTCAAGGCTTGTATACCAAGTGCTGCCAAGTCGCGGCGCAGGAGCTTCAAGTACCCCTCTCCTCAGTCTTCACGTCCGAGTCGGCGACCAACACCGTGCCCAACGCGGTTCCCACAGCTGGTGAGTTAGAAAGTCGCTGCATGCAATTGATCGATCGCGTCACTTACATTTGAGAGAGTACTCGAATTCATAGGATCGGCCGGTTCGGATCTGCAAGCTTACGCGGTGTACAATGCTTGCGCCGAGCTCAACAAGCGCCTCGAACCGTATCGGCAAAAGCTCGGACCCGACGCCTCCTTCGCGGCCTTGGCCGGTGCAGCATGGGGTGATCGCATCTCGCTCTCCGCAACGGGTCATCACGCCACGCCTGACCTAGGCTACGTCTGGAACGAGCAGAAAGAGACGGGCAACTTGTTCCACTACTTCACTCAAGGTGTTGCCGCTGCCGAAGTCGAACTCGACACTTTGACGGGCGATCACACCGTCCTGCGAGTCGATCTCAAGATGGACGTTGGCAAATCCCTGAACCCCGCCATCGATTACGGTCAAATCGAAGGCGCTTTCGTCCAAGGTCAAGGCTGGTGCACGATCGAAGAATCGCTTTGGCTCAAGAACGGCGCGATCCAAACCGTTGGTCCAGGGGCGTACAAAATTCCCGGCTTCGCCGATATCCCCCAAGTCTTCAACGTCGCTTTATTGAAAGATGCCGAATGGCCCAACTTGGGGTCCATCAAAGCTTCGAAAGGGATTGGTGAACCGCCATTCTTCCTTGGGTGTTCGGTTTTCTTGGCGCTTAGGCAAGCGGTCAAATCGGCGAGAATGGATCAGGGCATTCAGGAGAGTGCCGAGTTTAGGTTACCGTTGACGAGTGAGAGGTTGAGGTTGGCGTGTGGAGATCGGTTGGTGCAAAAGGCCAAGGTGGAGCAGAAGGAGGGGCAGAAAGGGTTCTTTGTTTATATCTAGGAGCGCGAATTTGTGTGTACATGTAGGCCTCGCTATGATTTTCGCGCTTGACCTTCTTATCTGTGCAATCGGAACGGTGTTCTTATCCGGCCCGGTTGCTGGACTCGTATGACCAGTGCTTCACGTGACTGGCAAATGAGCCGGCGGACCCCACCGGAAAATTGGCCTCTCGACGGCCGCCTGTTCACGGTGGACGCTCGTGGGGTCCTACCTTGATACTTACTATCGCGGATAAGTTTATCCTTAGATACCTTTTTGCTCCACCGCCTGTACCTTCTCCAGCTCTCGACCCATGTGTGGGGCTGAGTACCGTGCCGTCAGTCACACTCAATTGGCGTGACTGCGGTCGCCGGACACGTCGCTCTCCGGAATTCGCGAATAGGACGCCAGCAAAGAATGGGTGTGAAGCAGAATCATTATACAGTGCAATAAAATATACTCGTAAATCGAAAACGATCGACCCTGACCGTAGATTCTTCAAAAGCATGCCGCCTCCATCAAAATTTGCGGGCGATTTGGCGCCTTCCCCGCCGAGATCGCCAATAACACGGGTTGCAGGTGTCGGCAACCCCATCCTTAGACGGGTGCGGCGCATCCGAAAGAAGAAGCTGCTCCCGCCTTGATCGTCTGAGCAAGAGTCGTTCCTGTCCCCCACATGCCGAGACCCCCGGTGGCGAGAGCACCGATGAAGAAGAACACGTTGAAGATCCTGCAGCGCGTGCGGATCGAAGGCATGATGAGCTCAAGTACGAGCTTCGGTGATGAGTTCTACATGTTCGACTTACTTGTATGCGAGACGCTTGCTTCCACCGGCCGCGAAACCACGCTTCCAGCGCGACTGCGAAGCAGATGAGCTCTCAGCGAGGGGCTCACTTGAAAAGCTTGAGCACGAGAGAACCAGGCAACTTACGAAATCGCGCCACGTGTCGATACGCTTGGGGGCGACACCGGGAGTGGTAAAGGGCTCATCGGCGAGCGAGGCGTCCATACCCACGGTGAGGCCCAGCATGAAGAAAGGCGGGAACGTGTAGGAGAACTGGAAGATGGCGACGGCTCCGACGACGCCGGTAAGGGCACCCAAACCGGGGAGACCAGTTCCGATGACCCAGGCGACCACCCACCAAATGATGACCATAGGAAGCCAAATCATTTGACCCTTCCTTGACATGAGCGAAGGCCCTTTGAACACGCCCTCGACAATGTTGGTGTAGATGATCTTGAGACCGACGTTGGCATAGAGACCCGCGGCGACAGTGACCGTAACGAGCGAGATGCCGTTGCCGATGCATTGCCAAGCGTACTTGGACACACCTTGGTAGGCAAGCGGCAAGGTATATTGGCCCTGGAAGCAGTAGATGAAGGTTCCGTAGAAGAGGTAGACAGTGAAGATGAAGATTTGGGCGCACGCAATACCCTTTATAGCGTCGTAGGGTCGTCGCATCTCGGCGATAATCTCGGGGAAGATCATGCAGCCGCCGTAGGCGAAGACCATGTTGAACGCGCCGTTCACTTGATTGAACACGCTACCGCCGACGACTGCCTTGATCACAACGGGACCGGTGCCGATCGAATCGCCATACGCCGCGATCGCACCAGCGATATTGGGCGGCGAGTGGGCGACAAAGGCCATCGACAAGATCATGATCAAGATGTTCAGCCAGACCGAGAAGTTGGCGAAGACCGAAAAGGCGTGCAACTCGCGGACGAAACTAACCACCGCTCCCACCACGGCCCAAATGACGATCGAGACAGTAAAGCAAATGTTGCCCTTGACGATTTGAGTTAGAGCTTGTCCATTTCCGAGGATGACGATACCGCAGTTAAACAAGAGTTGGAGGGTGACGAGGACGTTGCACACATGACGTGCCCATGGGCCGTAAATGCGCTCGGCCAAATCGCCATAGTGTCGAACGGGGAATCGGACCGAGTCGAGTTGGCAAAACATCTTCCAGATCATGTATCCGGTGAAGCCAGCTGCTGCACCAAACAATGCATCTGCGAAGCCACCACAACCAGGACAACTTCAGCGCGCCGCTCGGAAACAACGCGCACAGTGGGGTCCGCTTCCTCTCGCTCTTCTTCGCCGTTGTCCACCATACTCACACAGACAGACACCGGGAGCCAGTCCAACTGTACTAATCGCATAAGCTGAGTTATAAGGGCCAAGGATATCGATCGTGATCAGGAAGAAAACGGTGGCCCATCCGGCTTGACGCAACATGCGACGCGCGTTCGAGAGCTCCTGAAGGCCGAACGCGCAAAAAGAATAGGGGCTCTTGTATCAGCGCGATGAGCCATTATCCAGGTGACGTGCGATGTTCATCGTACCTGATGATGGGTTGAGAAGCCTTGCATCTGCTCTAGTTCGGCCTCCATGCGCTGCTGAATCTCAGGGCTGACGGTCATTCCCTCCCCGCCGGTCTTGTCCATCTTTTGCGCAATCATCTTCCCCAAGGGACCCAGGCCGCCGGTCTTAACCTGACTATGGATGAGCGTTTCGAAAAGATGGTCAGTGTCAAGATATTTTGGCGAGCCAGATCCACCAGTCAGGGCCACGAGTGGCCTCTCGGGTTTGCCTTAGGCACAGCTGAGAGCCGTTTAAATTCAGACTGCGTCCCACTTACGTCGTGTCACGCGCCTCGATCTCTCGCTGGATCTTGGCCCAGTAGATGTACTCGACAAGTGAAACAGGTTGCGAGTCCATGGGGCCAGCAACCAATCGGTTGGAGACGTTGACGTCGTTTTTTTTGTCGCCGATAGAGTGACTCTTGTCATCGATGGTGTGCTTTCCAGCCGACATGTCGTGAACTTGAAGGCGACTTCGTGAGTTAGGGTCGAAGTACGTGGACGGTGGAGAGGTGGAGAGATATGAGAGGCACGAGGACAGGAACTTGTAGGGGAAAGTGGTTTGCTTATCCACTTCAATCAGTTCGGTCGCACGGAACGAGCTTACGGACGAGGGAAATCATTTAGCGTATACTAAATCGGGGGCGTAACCTCGAGTTCGGCGTTGGCGATTGGCGACCGCATGCACACGTGCTTACTAATTCGGGTAAGTGCTTGATTTGAACGCTCCTCTTCAGTGAGTCAGGGCCTCGTCGCGGGTAGGGGCTTGTAGGAGCAGCTCCTGACCACTATCAGCGACAATTTCCGCTACACGACAACTTCCGCTACGGTCTTCTGTTTCTGGTAACAGGGTAGAGCACTACCTCATACGTAGGCACTATGTACCACTCCTCTCTGTACCTCCTAGATGTTCGTACAGCGCCCGCCCGTACTAGTAGGACATCCGAGCCGCGTGCTCCAACATGTCAGCGCCCCGGAAGTTGAAATTGTGGCCCGCACGTGACTTTGTTGGGCACTGAGGAAGTGGCGCCCAAATTTGGATCGCAAGTCGTGTGGCGAGGTCTGTTTTTGGATCCCGGTTCCGACTCGTTTGCGTCATTCCGCCCTGCCTGCTGCACGGAGCGGGCTCGGAGCCGTTCTTCAATACGACCCCGCTGGAACAGCGAAAGCTCAATGAATCACCTTCTAGTGACCCGGGTTCCACGCGGTAAGCCGGTGACAATTTACCACTTCGCCGGCTGGCTCTTGACGTTTTTAGCCGAAACTTCGCGGGTCCCCACCCTCGATAAGGCAAACTCTACCAGGCTCTGCCAGCTAGAGACTTCAATCGGGTTCTTGATTACTTACACGTCGTTCGTTCGTTCGCTCCCATGGAGTCCTTCGTAAAACACTTCTCCTGCTCACGGTCGGCCGAAAGAAGCCGCCGGTCCACGGGTGGCTCGCTTCGGACACGAGTTCTACACTAGAGTTTCTTGGCAAGGAACTGCCTACCTAGGCAGAAAAGCTCAAGGAGATGGCAGTCAGGTACTTACCACTGCAGGCCGTCGGATGAAGCTCAGACGGTTACTCATAGCGGGGAGATTCTGGTCTCGACTGCACGAAAGTTCTCTCCCTTCCCTTGAAACAGGCGGGTCGACCTAAGAGTTCCAAAGCCACGAAAATCCATTACAACAAGTGAGGCACCAGATTATGCATAAGAAAAGAATAGAAGCTCGTAGAACAAGTGACCTTTCGACCGACCGACACCGCACGATCATCTCGGCGGCAGAGGAGGTGGTGGTCCACCTGAGCCTCCGGTGTGGGACGCGGTAGCATTAGAAGCTTGATCCAACCCGAGATCAAAGTCCAACATCTTCAGAGCGCCCAAGACGTCGTCCCCGCCCTTCCCACTCAACGAGCTGTTCGTTGCCGACCCCGCTCCAACCCATCCCATCGAATTGGGCGCCGCCAGACCGGATCCACTCGTCCCCGGGAATGATGTCGGACCACTATGCGCTTCGATCGACACAGTTCCCCCCAAAGGACCCGGTGCATTCTCGTCGACCCCAAAGATGTTGTCCCAGAACGCTTTCTTGAAGTCGCCAAAGTCGGTGCGCATCATGACGAAGGGCCGCAGGAGACGATTTTCGATGCGTGCGAGGTAGGATTCATTGAGGTACGATTTGAGGATCTCGGGTTGAACGATGAAGACGTTGCCGAGTTGACGCAGCATCTCGAAGCGGTCGTTCAGCGGTGTGAGGGAGAAACTGGCAATGGTGTCTTGGTACAGGGCCAGATCCTTGGTGAGCATCAGTCCACCGGTCGCGGAGATGGGGAACTTTTTGAGATGTTCGAGGAGTAATCTGCGTCACAACCGATAGATGCCATGTGTCAGCTACGACATGCCATCTAGACAGCATCATCAAGTGGTGCTCACGTATGGAACGTCACCCCAACCTCTGTCAAGAACACCTCGCAATTGCGCCCGCTCAGACTCGCCACAGCGGCCTCACGAACCTTGACCAAGAAATCGCACACGAGCAAGCAAGGCTCGGTGTTGATCTTGGAAAAGGCTTCGTTGTCGTTGCGAGGTTTGAAATCGAGCTTCTTTTGCTTCGATAGTAGGTGCGACAACCACGAGACGATACCTGATCGGTGATCGCAGACAGACCATCAGTTTTGTCGTCTCTGCCACACCGAGACGGAAAGTTCTTACCGTCCGTCGTGCGCTGCACGATCGTATTGATCTTTTGCTCGATCCTCACCGAGACATGATTGTTGAAGATATTCATCTCACGACGAACGGTCACACTCGCCCCCGCAAGAGGTACCAACGCCGTGGCGATGTAGCGTTGCCAAAGGTGCATGATCATGTCGGCCAAGCGACAGACGGACACGGGGCCGAGGTCCGGTTCGGTCTTGGCGTCGTAAGCGGAGAGTTGGTGCGTCGCCGTGTCGAGAGCGGTTTCGACGTAGGCTTTTCCGAACGAGTCGGCGAGGACCTTGAGCAAGGTGAAAGCGTTCTTGGATCTGTGCGCAGATCGTCAATATCGAAGCAGGTCAGCCATGATGCGTTTGCATTAATTCGAACCGGACTCTCATGGCACACTCACACGTCGCCCAGAACCGAGAGCTCAACCATCCTCCCGACCGCCTCAGCATGCCACTTGAGCATGCTCTCAGCAACCCCCAGATCCAACTCGCCATCCCCCTCCTCAAACATCTGCTCAGGGTGAATCTCCTCGCCGTCCTTCATCTTATCCTTGGCCAAGTTCGACAATCCAGAAAGCTTCATCAGTCGATCGAGTCGAGAGAGGTCCGAGTGCTCGTGCATCGATGAACGATCGGGGACGATGTTTTGCGAGGCTTGGTTCGCCGCCGCCGTCAACTGGTTGACCATACGATCAAAGATGGTGTTGCTCGGTTTGGCTTTGTTCATCGCTCGCTATTGAGCGTTCGCAAGTAGCTCATCAGTGACCTAGACTCAAAGAGGGGTTTGTTGTTTACACTCACATGCCAGTTCGTGAACCGCAGCAGTTTACCTGCATATAGCTCGGTCAAACTCTTCCCTTCCCGGTCGAGGTACCGGTTCCCCTCCATGTACGGCACGAACAGCTCTTCCATCGCCTGATCGAGCATCATCGACACGGCCGCGACCCCAACAGCTCCAGCACCGACGACGATGGACGTTCCGTTGGCGCCATGACCAGAGGTTCGATCACCAGCTTGATTACCGAACGTCGCCGAGACGGGGCCTGTGGCCGTCGCGTTCGTCGAAGCTAGCGATGAGGACGATGCGCGGAAGAACTCGTGGGCCTTGAGATCCTCGATCAATGCGTTGGTCGTCGATCGTGCAAGGTGGAGGATTCGGAGGTAGGCGAGCGACGAGGACGACGATGCCGTTTCCACGAGCGTTTCAATGTAAGCTTGAATCTGTGGGTGAGCCATCCCACTCATTCAACCTCTGTTGCGGTCAATTTGACAACACATGAAGACCACTCACGACTTGGGCAAAGACGCGCTGCAAGAATACCTGCATGACGATCGGCGGATTCGGAAACACGGCGGTGATGATTTGAGCCTCTTGCCCAACCGTCACCCGGATCTCATCATAGAGGCTGTTCAGGCCCGGCTCATTGCGTGGTGCGAGTGCGTCAGGGTCTGGCAGAAGCTCCCAACTGTATGACGGCGTAAAGAAAGTTTGGTCAGCACAGTACGAGTCGCGGATGAGGGGTCCGTTTGACTCACATTGCTCCGCCCACAAGATTCCCTGCAGACTCTTGAACCCTCTCCTTTGAGATGAAGAAGTCGTGCTGATTGACGTAGATCTGTATACAAGATTGGCCGCCGTTGAAGTCTTGCAAGGTCTTGGCGCAGTGCTGCGGGAACAGAACGAGACCACGTCAGAAAGCACTTCCCTAGAGGAAGAGACATTTTAAGGTCGGAGCACTAACAGCCATGGCCTTTGGGTCTCCTTTGCGATAGTAGCGATCAAACAACTTGAGCATGTCCTTTTCGAAGCGTTCGCAGTACTTTTCGATCGTATCTCGGGTCTGCCGGAGCCACTAGGGTTCAGTGAACGAAGACCTCGGCACCTCATCGGTGACTGCTCACCTGTTCGGCCCCGTCAACACCTTCTACCTCTCTGGCCAAACTCATCAACCGCCTCGCGGCAACGGCGACCTTGGCCCGACCTTCCCTTCCACCGTCCTTTCGCATCATCTCGAGTCTGTCGAGGAGGAAGAAAGGTTATGGCCAGATGAGGATTCAATGCTGTCGAGATGGTACGTTGGGTGCGTATATAGACGCACCGAGAGGTATCTCCCAGAGCTGTCTCGTTGTAGTAGAGAATGAGATCGTGTGCCTCAGAAGCACGTTGTCTGAGCCGGTCGATGCTCTCCAATTGTTCACCTGACGAGATGGGACGAGACGGGGACGAGTTAGGGAAGAGCCTCGGGTACTGGTAAGAGGTTGACCCGGCTTACCTATCCGAACAGCGCCTCTGCCTACATTTGTAATCTTGGAATCGAGGGCCTGGAATTGAGCGTTGACGGTCTGCTCGGAATCGCAATTTGTCTACGGGGTCAGCCCCCATCTACGCCCACGCCTACACCGAAGAAGGCTCGCTGCCCGTCGCTGGACTCGAGGACTAACTTCGAATCCAGCCTTGGCGCCTCGAACATCGTTCCTGTAAGCCCTCTCTGCGGCAGCGACGGCCTTTTCGAGTTCAGCGGTCTTGGTCGCGTTCGCCTTGCGAAGAGGGAGCAGCAACGACAGGGCTTGCTCGAGTGTCTTGATGTGGGGTTGAGGGTCGAACGCTGGCGTGCGTGGGCGTGGGGCGTGAACGATCGTCAGCACATGGTTCACTCTCGGTGCACTCGTTCTCAGTTATCGCATTATTCCAACCCGGGACTGTCCTGAAGCATGTACCCGCATCATCCTCGAGCCACCACCACCACCCGTAGCCCACAGTCGAGCTTCCACGTCGCGTGACCCACATGCGCACTCACCTCCTCCCTCAGCTTTGGCCTGCTTGACATCGTCCTCCATCAGACTCTCGACCAGTCGGGCGACGTTGAAGTTGTCCTGCTTGAACGCGTCGAGCGTACACAACGAGCGGCCATGGGCCACGCTCGTGGACGACGACGACGACGAGATGCCGCCCAGAGTCGACGCGGGGTCCTTGCCGCTCGTCGAGGGGTGGAGTGGACCATCGGAGGAGTAGGAAGGGGCCATCGTTCGATTCGTGAGGGTGGAGTGTGTTACAGCTCCTCCTCGAGAACCGAGCGTGCGGCGGGGCAATCGGTCAAGCCGGTGATCGGGACTTGCGCGCGTGGGGAGAAGCCAAAAAGCCCGAGTAGCGAATGAGAATGAGAATGAGAATGTGAATAGCAGCGAGGTATTAGCGCTATTAGCAGCGAGATGCGCAGTGGAAGCGGCTCGCAACCCAGAATCGACTTTCATTCTTGGTGCTCAGCACATCCTCACCGGTCTACGCATCAGCAACAGCTCGCACTTGGAGCAACATGGTCAGTCCATTCTTTCCTGTGCACAGCAACCCGGACGTTCCTCTTCCCTCTTCTCCGAACCCTCTTCCTCACCCTGCACGCGACGATTTCGGATGCCCTACAGAACGTCCGCCACGCGAACGTCGCCGACCTCATGGAGATGCAGAATGCGAACCTGCACAACCTTCCGGAGAACTACCAAATGAAATACTGTGAGCTCCGTCCGTAGAGCCAGATCCCTCGAATGAAGCGACGCTCAACCCTCTGCGCCCTCTTCACTCCTTATTCCCCTACGCGTAGACCTTTACCACGCCCTGACCTGGCCCCAAGTCTCGTTCGTAGCGGAGGATCACAAAGGTCGGATCGTAGGCTACATACTCGCCAAGATGTACGCACCCTGGCCCTCCTCCCACTTTCTCGCCTCTCGAGAGAAAGCCCACCAACAATCTTCGCCCGTCCCTTTTTCACTTCCTACAGGGACGAGGAAGCGACGACCGACCCTCATGGTCACGTCACATCCATTTCGGTCTTACGCAACTACCGGCGATTAGGCCTCGCGAACAAACTCATGCAATTATCCCGTGCGTCTCTCCCCAACCCCTTCAAAATCCTCATCTCCCCGGAAAACTGATTCCCAGCCTCCCCTTCCCGTCTCACCACAGAACAAGCCATGAAGTCGACCTTCAACGCGTCCTACATCTCTTTACACGTACGCAAGACAAATCGCGCCGCATTGGGTTTGTACAGGGATACGCTCGGGTTCGAGATCGTCGAGATCGAGAGCAGTTATTGTCAGTTTTTCTCTCTCTCTTCTCTTCTCTGGACCCTCGGACGCGACTTTGGGATGCTCGGCAAAAGGGAAAGGAACGTTGAGCTGATCATCTTCTCGTCGCGTTTCGCTTTCCTGTACGCCCGGTTCATCCGAATCCAGATGCCGACGGAGAAGTAAGCTCTTATTTCCAACTCCGACCAGGGCTTCCCCCACATATTTCATCACCTAATGCTGTTATTCTTCGCCTCCGTTTCGAACGAACAGGATGCCTACTCGATGCGACTCAATATTTAAAAGCTCAAAGATCATACCCTTAGAAATACATGTATCAACACTGCAATACTTTCCCACGCGTACCGTCATTCAGGCGAATACCTTGACGTGGGGCCTCTGTAACTTGATGTACCCCCGCATGTTCCCAAACGAACAACAAGAAAATTCGTCTCGAACAGCATCTTTTCTCTCTTATCGTTCAAGAGCTTGAAAGAAAACCGTTCCCGACCCTAACCATCTCCGCGAGTTCTTCGTCCCGAACAACCTGAAAGCACCCACAAGTACAATGCTCACGACGACAACACGAACAACCGCGACGACACGATATCCGAAACATGGCACAGCGTTGCAAGAGAAAAAAAACGAAGAGGAAGGTAAATATCTATGAAGCGGTGAACTGGGGATCGAAGAAATGAGAATCAGAAGAGGGAAAGAAATAGAGAACAAATCAGTTTTTGACATTTCCCTCAATAGAGACCCGGCCAAAATAACTCGGAAGCGAGACCCGTCCGGTGGCTCAGAGTAGAACGTACACGCAGGATAAAGTTGATGATGATGGCGGACAGAAGCGCGAGGCACAGGACGGTCGGCCCGAGTCGGTCATCGTAAGGGCCCGAACCACGCTTGCGGATCGCGTTCGCGCGCCAGTGATATGTGATCAGACTAGAAATTGGGATTTAGATGGATTCAGTATGTCTCGTTAGATAGATCCCATATCCGCCAGGCAAAGACTTACGCGTAAATCATGATGGACATGGCTGCTCGGGGGAGAATTCCCATCCGTGTCGGGAAAGCACGGCAGGGCATGAATTAGAGAGGCGAAAGTGATCAGTCACCACAGCTCTTTACGAAGAATGCCCACAACGGACTGACCAACGACGGTGAACATTGCCGCAGCGATCTTGCCGACGCGATCACCAAAGTTGAGCAACCCGACGGCGAGACCCCCTGCAAGCGAACCGACGGAGAAGGCAAAGATGTCCGACGACGGATGGAAACCCGCGGTGGGTGAGCACAAAACCCCTACGTAGGGAAACGCTTCTTCGATCGAACGAGGGTCACGCACCGAGAACGACGGTGAAGCTGTAGAGGTGAACACCATCGGATCAGTTTCAGTGGTCTCGCAATGACGGAGCGGCCACCGACGACGACGAGAGCTGCAACGGCGGACTCACTTGAGCCATGAGAGGAACGTTCGCTCGTTGGCGAAGAAGACCTTGGGCTCCTATTGAAGGCAAGGAGATATGGCGTTGATCAGCACCCCACATCCCACAACTGCACTGTTCATCACTCCGCAGGGCCCAGCCGGCAGCCGGGCGACGAGCGGAAATCGGGCGGCCTCCACGCTCCACGAGCTCGACGAGGACGAACAGCACGTGCGCATGCTCTCCGGCGCGCCGCGGACGGTTATGATTGGGCGTCGATTGGCGCTTCTGGAAGCCGACGGCAGCCACGGCAAGGGGCGCGACAGGAGGCGGGAAAGCAGGATAGGTGTAGAACATACCACTCGCACAGGCAGGGCGATGCGCTTGTTCGGAGCACGTTGTAATAACGGTTGCGACGACATGGCTTTCAACGACGACGGCGGAGGCGGGTGCGAATGCGGGAGAGCCAAGCGTGGAACCGCAACAGCTCGCGCAAGACATCGATCGTGCCCGGCCCCAAGCAGCCGCCTACAGCCGCGAGCCAACGCAGGCCAAAGCCTTCTCTCGGGCGACCGGTTCAAGGTAACTGCAGTATTTTGCGCCTGCTTCGGAACAGGGGTCACCCCGCCCCCCCGCCGTCGGAGAGCTTGCACACGAGAACTCGACAATCGTGGGGAAGAGGTACGACGTTCTAGGGCTACTCGAGATCTTTCACAGCGCTGGCCTCGGCTATCACCATGCTCGGGATTTTTCTTCAGGCTTCCTCCTCCTGAACTGCCGCTCGTCAAAAAACATCTGATCGTTAGTATTTCTCATGGGGGCAACTACATGAAAAGACGCGCGCAAACAGAAAATATCGTGAGTCAAGGATCCGACACCTTCTTCCGCCCTACAGCCTACAATCCAACCTCCTCCATCCCATCACTGGCTTTCGCCGAGGTGCTCTCCTCATTCCCCGCCTTTGGGTCCTCCTCCTTTGTTGATTCCTCAATAGGGCTACCCTCCTCCACAGGCTTGACGGCCCCAACAAAGGTCGCATCATCCTCATCAGGCGGGTTCTCCGGTTCCCCCAACGCTTCCTCTTCCGCCACCGTTTCCTCAATCTTGACCTTGCTCGTCTCGCGTACGAGCGCATCGACCTTGGCCGGATCGATATCTTGCGACGGTGCGATGACGTGCAGTCTTGGTGGTTTGGGGTTCGACGCCCGTCGGTTCTCCAACCCTTCGGCCGTAGGCACGATCCCGTTCAAGCCTCTCTCATCGCCGGGCGGAACCTCGGGCTCCTCTTCCGCGAGCGCACTCGCCCCCTTCGTCGAAGCGGTCGGTGCGACGGCCGGAACGGGTGCGGACGAGGACGACCCCTCTTCAGCGATGGGTGTGGTGGTTGTCGCTCGGCGTGTGCTAGGTTTGAAGGATGGGATAGCGCCTGTCGAGGTGACGAGCTGGGCCGAGGAGATGGACGCGGCGTGGTTGACGGTGCCGATGTAATAGTTGGAGATGGGCACCATCGTTTGCCCCTTTTGGCATGCGATGACCCACTCGGGGCTGACGACGGGCTGTGATGCGAGGAGGTACATAATTCAGATCAGTTTGTGTCGCTGCCACTGGAAGGCGCGTCCACCAAAGCAGTCCGTCAGGGGTGGGACCTACGATGCTCAGTTGCAGCGCCTTCTGGTACTCGACGCTCGGCCCACCTGTCGGGTTGCTCGCACTCGCCGGACTCGTCGCAACGAAATGGGTCGTATCAATCTGGATCTTGTCCGAATACTTGGCCTTCATCGCCGCAAGAGCACTCTTGGCCTCGGCCAACTTGGCTTCCGGTTCGATCAGGCCGAAACAGACCGAGATGCCCGAGGTATCGGTGATGGTGTGTGTCCGCGTCTTGACCGTCGGGGACGTATAAGTACCTGCCGATGTCTTGAGCACCAGGTGGAAGTTGTAGTCGGTGTCGAGCGCGAGACCGGACAGTTTGGTGCTCGTGTTGGATTGAGGGTTCGGAATTGTGGTCAACCGTTGCCCGTTGCGCCATACGGAAAGCTGCAGCAATTTTGCGCTAGCCAACTCGAGCTTGTCCCATTCTAATGTGACCTGTGTGATCAACAACAAAGATATGTATACACGATGAACAACCTTGAATTCCTCTTCAGAGACGCCATTCAGACTAGCGCTACGTGACGGGGAACGTACACTCGTCTGGGTGGTGTTGCGCACACGCAGCGTCGGCGCCTTGGGTTCCTTGGCCCCAAACTCTGCGTAGATGTCCCGTTGCAGACTCCAGAAGGATTCGTAGGCTTCCTTCTCCGCGGCAAAGTTCCTCGTGCACGCGATGTTGACGATCGAACCGGGCCCGACGCCAGCGGGGAGCAGCAGTGACGGGAACTCGATCAAGTGGACGGACTGCAGACGGAAGAGGTCGGCTCGATCAGTAAAGAGCCGTGTTGAAGGTATGGCAACAGTGTACTTACGTCCGATATGAGAACCGCAATACCAGCTGTCGAACGTCGAGGGCGAGCGGGCGACGAGACCGATGACGCGCTGGTCAGTTTGAGGAGACACTGCACCACACAAAACTACTACTGCACTGACCATCGATCTTGCCAATCACAAATCGCTGTGTTCCATTGCTCGAGTCCACCATCTGAGCCATCGCGCTGAGGAGGGTGTGGGTTAGCGGTTATACAAGGAGGTTGAGTCTGAGGCTGTGTGATAGTGGACAGGTTCGCACCCGGGCGCCGAGGCAAGATCTGCCGGCTGAATTTGGCAAGATGACATCCGATACCGTGGCCTGGTCCTACATTTCAGGCATACTAAGTTGGACGTCGGAACCCAGAAGTGTGCTCGGTGAAGGGTACGAAGGGGGGCGAAGAGAGCATGTATTGGTCTTTAGCTAGGTGTAAAGAGGGGTATCTAGTGACGCACCACCGAACACTATCATAGTGCAGGTACAAACGTATTCGATGCGTTCGAGCTCACAAGAAGTTTCGGCCCGGAAGAGCTCAGCGCTGAGCGCTCCATGCCAAGCGGCACACCTGCAAGGGCTACCGTAAAACGAAGCGGAACGGACCCACGCATCGTCTCTCAACTGGTTGTAATGCGCAAAAGGACAACACCGTGAGATGCGTAATCAGCGAGTCGAAGACCAAGTAGCAAGTCGAATATTATTCTCGGCCTGGATCCGGGAGGAAAGTGCGCAACGCCGACAGCGCTCGAGGACCCGAGGTGACGCTGCTGGAGTGAGCGCCGAGGCAAGGGTTCCTTTCCGAGGGGTGTCTTTGACGTAGGTAGGTACCCGGACCGAGCTACGGATCTGTCGCGCTTGACCCGATGCAAGGGGTAGAGGGCACAGAGACTGAATGGGTTCGCTTCGCTGCGCTCGATCGGCGAGCGAAGCCGGCCCGCGGATTATTTTGACAAGGTTACCTCTGAACCTGTGGGAGCCATGGCTCATCGGAGGTGGTCAAAGCGGCCTGCGATCATGTCGAACAGTATCTGCGATAGGTAGGTCTCTACCTCGGAAAGACATGAACACCCGCGAGGGCCCGGGAGCGAGGCGTAACGACCCGCGGCCCGAACAGTCGTGAGCACTTTGTAGGTCCGTGCTGTCTCCCGATTCCCGAAGCACAACCAGGCTCGGTGATCGACAGCGCGCGCGCCCATCGACAATGAATGAGACGCGTGTGAGACAAGTGCCCAGGGCGATCCTTCCTACAATGGATTGCTCGCGGCTCGCGCTATGGCTCACACCGCTCCGCTCCGCGGACGAACGTCGAGGGCGTACGAGCGTCGACCGTAGGGCACGGGGACGGCACCTCGGGGTCGACGGGGTGTCAGGGTGGTCAGGGTGGTCAGCACGTGCAGATCTGTGGCTCGTAGCTAAGTGCTGAGCCTTTTGTAGCGTTTCGAGCTGAGTCGTCGTCCTGATGATCAGGTGAAAGGCGCTGCCGACTTGATCGCCCATGACTGCATGACTGGCTAGCTCGGCAAGCCGCCTTCCATCCTCAGCACCCTGCAAGGTCATCGCCAGCTAGGAGAGGGGACAAGCGAATAGAGCGGGAGAAGCAGAGATCGATACATTCCGAGGGAATATTGACATGGTACAACAACATGACCCTAAGGTGGGTGAGAGCATGAAATGCGGGTACTACAAATTTATGCGAGGTGGAAGTTGCGAGCGGTCAAGTCTAGGTTTGACGCGACGGATTGAGTCCGGTAAAAGAGCAGTGAGACCCGGCGGCGGAGAGGGAGAAGGCGGTGTGCGACGGGCGATGTGTGCCTGCGAGGTTATCCACGCTAGCACGTGTTTCCTTGACTTGTACCCGTACAGGATGTCGAGCGAGTTGGTCAGGTTCTTGTGATAGTGGGCGGCTGCTGTGGAGGCATCGCGTGTTGCGGTGGCGCACGGTCGATCGACACAGCAGTTTGCCCTCAGCGGTCGGTGAGTGCGCTAAGGAGCGATGGCGGAGCCAGCGATGGCATGCGCTCCGACGCGCAATCATGAGATGGTGCAGCACCCGGCCTTGTTCGCATCCGCATCTTTGGTGTTCCGCGATCCATCTGTCAATCAAAGCGTTGGCGAGGATAGAAAGCAATCGGTCAGTAACTACGCCGCAGATCGCGAGAGATGGGCAGGCACGAACGAGACCCGACGACTCACGATCACGAGAGAGGGTGCGACCTTTGCCATCGAACTTGGCCGTCGAGGAGAAGGTAGAAGACGTTGACTGGCTCTGAGTGCCAGCCTCGTAGCCATCATCCCAGATGTCGTTGAGGTGGACGAAGAAGCGGCGCTGTTCGGCTGTGGATCTGGCCGCAACGTCAATGGCTTCGGGCGACGACGGCGCATCGCTCTTGGCTGGCAAGGGCGATCGCTCGATCTCTGTTGTCGTCGTCGCGACTTGCATCAAGGGTAGGTGTGAGTGCAAGCAGTTGGGCGAGTGGTTCGAGTAGGTAGGTAGGTACGTAGTCGAGAGATGACAAGAGACCTGGAGAGCAAGGGAACCTCGCGGCGCGGTGCTAGAAGATGAGGACGGACGGAGAAGGGGACGGGAAGGGAGCGGCCGTTCAGGAAGGCCAAGCACGCACGCGAGAGAGCACGCGCGGACGGAAGCGATCCTCAGGCTCAGCGCGGCAAAGCCTGGCAGGCGACGCGGCCACGACGAGATCGCCAGACAAATCGGGATTCTGATCTTCCTGCCCCCTAGTCGACATCCGGACTCTGGTCTGCTTGATGGGAATTCTTACGAGCCCCGAGCCCCTTAAGGCCCACCTCTGAATACCCATGGTGAGTATCTCATTCAGTCAGTTCAGAGATCTCCGAGTACCCCGCCGATAGCGTCGTACGCCATGTGATCACCGACCACGCCTTGCATAATTTAAGAGTCAAGAATTGAACTGTCAGCGGCGATGGCCACCTACTTATAGTAATTAGTAGTAGTCACAGAGTAATCTACGAAGCAGTCAAGTTAGGGACGGGGCGACCGGTCGAACGCCGAGCGGCCGCGGGTTCCGTCCGCCCACGTCTTGACGGAGGGTCAGCAAAGGTACGCGATCTGTCGTCATGTCACGCGCCAAGCCGACGAAGAAGCGGTCGGCAGACCTTGGACTACATGATTCGTAAAACGCACATGGCAGAATAAAGAGCACATTTCGATGGAGGTGTTCAGTAGTGGTGCAATCATTTGAGTAGCTACATAGATATGGAAATCCCCAAACTGATGATCGCCCTTGCACGAGTCGGAAGGCCCTTTGCCTCCATGAGCGCGCTCGCTTCGCCTGCGCGAGCATGAGCCCCTACATGGCAATCTTTGCCGGAGAGATTTGCTCTACTTTCTCTTTCGAGGGCCAACGATGTGTCAACTTCACCACCTAGGACCATGTAGGTGCCACTCTTACCCCTCGAAGGCCTACTGAACCATGCCATTTCTCGATCCGGCAAGTTTTCATCGGCCAGAAGCCACCGCGAAGACCCATGTCTTGCCCCTAGGATGGGCTTGCACAGCAAAACAACGTTCCGCTCCAACTCCTTTCTTTCCCATCCTTTTTCATCAGGTGGTCTGGAAAATTCAATGCATGATACTTTGACTAATCGACTGTGGGGAATTCATGCATATGACCGCAATATCGAAGCTCCCAATCTGGCCGGCCGGAAGCGGGGCAGTCAGAGGCGGTGGTAGATAATAGCTCGAGGGCCGTGCTCCAACAAATTCGGCACAGCTGGTGTTGGAATAATTGTGCATAGGCAGAGTCGGATGTAAAACGTCGGACGGGCATTGCACCGAGAAGCACTGGTATACCAGCAATTCTCGCATCTGGTCGCTTGAACTTTGCACCAGCCCATCCGAGTTGATGAATAATCGCGGTAATGCGAGCTCACGTTCCAAAACGGAAGGGATCGCCACGGAAGCTTGTTTGAGCGGCGCCGCTCCTTCAACCGCCCTTAATTCTTCGGTGCACTGGCGAGCCCCTACGCTTGTCACGTGTCTACAGTGACCTCAGGTACATTCAAAGGGGCTGATCCTAATCGCGCCGCGCAGCGGCAAAGAAAAGCCGATCGGATCGGCAGCCTCCTGGGCCGGTAGCAAGTTTGGCCCGGCAACAGCCGAAACGTCCTGTTCAAGTCCGTCACGTTTCGACTAGAACAGTTGATCCGCCGGCTGTAGAAGGCTGTATGTATTTCTGGAGGGAGGAAATGATTATATCTTGACATCAATCTTATGAGAAACGAGAAATCTGCTTTCATTGTTAACCATTTTGGGACGACGAGTCGCTGTATGAGCAAGCTTGCTCGAGCTGAGCTCAAGGAGCACGTGATCCGTCGCTGATAGCATGTCGCTTTGTCGCCGGTTCTGCAGCTCTTCGCTCCTCTGCTGCTTCTCACATTGCACTCACGCGATAACTCGTTCTGCGGGACACACACTCTACTACATCAACCAGCTTTCTTGAAATGGACTACCTCGCGTCTGCTCGAAGGCTCTGATTCCCAGAGGGGCAGCAGAGACGTCGGCAACGTGACTGAGCTGAGCGAGGCTGAGCGCGCCGCCAGCTGCCCCCAGCCTCCGCCAGCGAGGCTGCTCGCGCACCTCCTCCGCACAACCCGACTCCCGCTCTAATCGCACAGACGCCACCGCCAACAACCTCGAACAATCGCAGATCCAAAGCTCAGTGGCAATGACGCCTTCGCGAGAAGCAGCAGCGCGAAATCGATCAACACGACGTCGCGCAAACTGGATCGTCAAGTCAATCTGCACAGGCAGCAGGCAGTCTCAATGTCGCACGGCAAGTGCGACGGGCCCGCAGTCCTTCACCTCCGGGCTTGAGATTCGTTCGTCCACGCTTTGAAGCAGTTCCAGACCTCTCTCGCGTCGCCGGTTCAAGTACAGACGCAACTGCGACTTCAGCCACTACTGTCGTCGATCGACGATCCGCGGCGCAGCGTCAACAGAGAGCGATCGACAGTAGTGGCTGAAGTCGCAGTTGCGTCTGTACTTGAACCGGCGACGCGAGAGAGGTCTGGAACTGCTTCAAAGCGTGGACGAACGAATCTCAAGCCCGGAGGTGAAGGACTGCGGGCCCGTCGCACTTGCCGTGCGACATTGAGACTGCCTGCTGCCTGTGCAGATTGACTTGACGATCCAGTTTGCGCGACGTCGTGTTGATCGATTTCGCGCTGCTGCTTCTCGCGAAGGCGTCATTGCCACTGAGCTTTGGATCTGCGATTGTTCGAGGTTGTTGGCGGTGGCGTCTGTGCGATTAGAGCGGGAGTCGGGTTGTGCGGAGGAGGTGCGCACAGGTCGTCTCAGTCTGCTTCGGGAAGCAGAGTCATATGGTCTGCTTTGATTGAAAATGGAACCTCGGCGAACGTAAAGTAGGCAGTACATGCTCCTAACCGCTGGGACGCTGGAACCCCTGGCGCCATGACTGTGACAAAATGCGAGCTGAGAGACGGTGGCTGTGTCGTGTGACTGGGCGGATCCGCCGGATCATGGAACCTCGGCGAACGTAGGCGAAACGGCCTGTGGCTGACCGGTGGCACTGTGACCCATTCTGAAACAGCGCTAGCTCGCTGGGACGCGCTGGACCGAGAGCCGTTGCAGAACCGAAACTGTAATGACGTCACGCCACATGGATTGTCTCCTGTTTGTCTCCCGCTCTTTGTCTCCCGAGACCTGGCCCACGTTTTGTCCTCCGTAGCCCCCCCCCCCCCCCCCCCACATGCGCTACGCACTTCCCAAGGGAAATTGCCCCTGTCTGACTCCGAAGTCTAACACGTCATGCCAACGATTGAACGCGCCACCAGACGGAAAGCTGCCTTTACCGGAGGAGTTGTGCATCAAATGCCGAGGGAGCATATCGCACAACGTCGTTCTCTTTCGTGTCCGTGAAATGTGCGACCGGCCGGAGCCACGGAATGCCACTGTCGTCGACTAGTGAGGACGCGAACGTAGCCCGACCTGCGTGGTAGTGCGTGGTTCAAGAAAGGGCGCGTCAGGGGCTGGGCTCGTCGGGGAAGTGCGTGGAACGCTCCGCTCCACTCACGGTATGGTTTGTCGTTTCTCAACGCGTGTATCTTGGTGATGTATTGGATGTTGTTTTCGGGACCGATGATCTCGAAGTAATCCGTGTGTACGGCTTCATACTTAGACCGACGGGTACTATCCACCCCTATCATCAGCAAAATGGGCACTCGGCGCGCACCGCTTAAGGACGCTTAAGGACGCTTAACAAGACGCGGGGCTTAAGGACGTCTTGTTAAGCGTCCTTAAGCGTCCTTAAGCGGGGCTTAAGCGCCTTTAAGCGGTGCGCGCCGAGTGCCCATTTTGCTGATGATCGGATCCCCCCCAGTCAAGTAAAGCCTTACACACGGATTACTTCGAGATCATCGGTCCCGAAAACAACATCCAATACATCACCAAGATACACGCGTTGAGAAACGACAAACCATACCGTGAGTGGAGCGGAGCGTTCCACGCACTTCCCGGACGAGCCCAGCCCCTGACGCGCCCTTTCTTGAATCACGCAGGTCCGACTACGTTCGCGTCCCCACTGGTCGGCGAAAACGGCAATCCGTGGCCCCGCCTGTTCGCACGTTTCACGGACACGAAAGAGAGCGACGTCGTACGATATGTTCGCTTGGCGTTTGAGGCACAGCGACACTCGGGTAAAGACGGCTTCGACGTTGTCGAGCGAGCCCCGGAGGATGCGATTATCCAGGCCGTAAAGGCCCACCTCGACAAGCACTTCGAAGACATGATCGACGTTTCCGCCGGGTAATGCATCTCCATCATCACTGATTGTGCACACTTCATCAGCAATGTAAGGTTCTGGTAGCGAGTCAATCGGCAAGCTCCAACATGGTAGATAAGATTACGGCCAAGGATCGGTCAACGTTGAGTCAGCGCAAAGATCAACGTAACTATGCGCTCCACGTCTCGTCTAGCCCCGCGATTAAACTCGCAAACGCGTTGTTCACGGTTGTCGGCATCGTTGGAGCATTGTGGGCGAGTTGTTGTTGTAAGATGGGATTCGCGTTTTGGATCCCCAGGTTCGATTGGTGGACAGTTGGGCTAATTCAACACCTGCGCGTCCTTGGCTGCCTGTCTCGTCCCTACAAACTCCCTGCTTATGAGGTTGTGGTGTTCCGAACTGTCCGGCTTGGGGTGGGGACAAAGCGCACGTCCCGAATGCCACGACCTTAAGCAGGAGCCTGAAGGGGTGAGACAGGTAGCAAAGGACGCGCAGCTTTCGTATCAGCAAACTCTTCACCAATCGAACCTGGCCATCCAAAACGCTAATCCCGTCTTCCAACAACAACAACTCGCCTACAACGTTCCAACGACCCTGACGCTAACACCGCGAACAACTCGTTTGCGAGAGAGCGGAACGAACATGAAGGCTCGCCGAGCAAGCGTGGACGTCACGAATCCCGCGAACGCGCCGGCGATGGAGAGGAAATCCCGACACCAGGCGTACGGAACCCACGCTGGGACGAGGAGCAGAGGATGCATATTGTGAGTATTTGGCTCGAGCAAGTTCCTCGGGACGCATCTGACGGCGCATTACTACTCATTATTGCAGGATTCATAAACGAAGACTCCGAGTACCGAAGACACCGTCCTCCTCATTTTCTCAGTACACTCAGCAAATGCTTTCTTCTTGCAATGACGAGTATTGTCTGCCACATATCAGTCCCAACAAGAAGTGCCATACTGCTTGTTACCCCCGCGTTGAACACCCATCGGGTCGACGCGGCAACTCCGATCTCGGTTGCAAGCCTCAACGTGAATGGACTCGCAGACCCAGTCAAGCTCCAGCAAATTCAACAAACCTTAATAGACTTGAGTCACCACGTCATTGGTCTTACTGAGCTAACGTTTAGAGTGGATACACAGCTCCCTCTCGACGTAGCCGGATTTGAATCGCATCTCACGCACTCCGTTCGGGCCGGCTCGGCGGAGCCTCGTAGCGAGGGTATAGTCCCTGCTTCAGCTTGACACATAGCACCCTGGCCCGATTTTTCGTCCCCATTGGGCTCGCTCTTCTTGTCCATGCTCGTCGGCGAGTACTTTGCAATTCTTGGGTTGTGACATACGTTGCTCGGGTAGTTGCGACAACGGGTGTAGCGGTGAGCCGAGGTTCTAGGCCGCGACAGAGCAGGGTTCACGGGGTGGGTCGTCGTCGGTCTCCGTGCCCGATGTTGCCGAGAGCGCCATGATTCGTTCCGGGTTTTGACACAGGTCGCGAGCGTGTAATTTCAACAGGATTCCTATGGTATCCCAAAAGAAAGTCATCAGAGATGCGACTTGAATCGATGAAGGCCACGGAAGTGGACCGTGTCGTCGTGAACTGACCCATGGCGACGAGCGCCGAATCTTCGAAAGCTCGATCCGCATTCCTCCACTCCTTCTTCCATCCGACCACTTTCTGCGACGTCGACAACGGATTGGCGCGCAACGCCTTTTTGAACTTTTTCCACTGTCTTTCGCTGGCCATCTCAAAGCAGCGTTCCTCGGACGCAAACTCGTCGGCGTGGAGCTCCTCAAAGTGTTGTAGCACCGACGGAGACTGAAAGGGCTCGTCTATGGTGAGAGGCAGGACGATGTTGTACGATGCGGCAAGCCGGCGAGAGACGTGAGAATGGAGGCTCGAGAGAAGAGACTGTAGACAAAAGGAAGCGGTGACCTTGTGTCAGCGATCGCAATGTATCAGTCCAACGCCAGTGGGGCTGTTGTGGCCTACCCCTGATGGATGATCTTGAGCGGACGGGCAAGAGTTTCAATCGGTCGTCAGCTGCGGCACGTCTGCTCCGAGTATGGTGTGCCACGGCTCACCTGGCGGTACTCGGACATTCACATCGTCCACCTTGGGCACATTGGGAATTGCCAGTCTCCTTCTTTTGCTCCAGGTCCGCGACTGGGGCTTGGCTCTCTTGCGCGCCTTCTCCGGGGACCCGACGCCGCCGGACGGCGCTGCGGTATCGGATTGTTCGTCGCCCCCATCGCGCGCTTCGGTCTCGTCGTTCCTGCTCAAGCCATCCTCGTCGGTCTCGTTCTCCCTCGAGGTTCCGCTTCGCGTGCGCGCATACTTTGGGGCGCTCTTGCGCACGGCCGAGTGGATCTGGTGCAATCGCTTGGCCTCTGCCTCGAGGTGCCGCGTCAAAGCGTCCGCCGCGGGTCCGATGTCGAACACGCGGGCAAGGTGCTCGAGCTTGCGCATTTCAGTGTTGCGTTGGTGCTTGCTGGAGAGCGTCTGGGTCGCCGGTGCGAGTTGAGGCAAGGAGGGGAGAAGCTCGTAGATGGATGGGATCGGGGGTGGGGCATCGCGATTTCGCTTGCGCTCATTGGGTGGACGCCATACATCGCGAGACTGAGTTGGACTTTGGACGTGATCGTCGCCCGATGTACTAGACATTGTACATAGCTCGATGCAGGCCCACCGGGGCACGCGAGGGGATGAATAGTCGGAGCGAGCAACAGGGAGAGAGGGAGAGAGGGAGAGAGGGAGCAAGGCCGGCCGGCATCACGTGGGGGACACTCGCGGGGGCGAGTAGGCTGCGAAGAGGCGCGAGTCCGGGTCCGTGCTCGTCGCCTCCGCGCTTGCTTTCGCTCTCAGCTCATCACACCTCCGCGAACCCCTCCAGCCTGCGCTACAGCATGTCGATCGAAAACGAAGCCAGCGCCTCGGCTGGACCGTCGTCCTTGACCCCGGCACTCTTCAAGCGACTGCACCCCAAGCCGTACCTCGAGCGCTTCCTGCAGGAACGACTGCGCCCCGATGGGCGACCGCTTGATCACGAACATGCAGCCTGGAGGGATGCGAGCATCAATATCGGTAGGATGTTTTGGACATACGCTTCGTTCACTTGGTCCCGAGTCTGGCGATGTAGCGTACTAGCCCGGCTGGCTCCTCCGGGACGAGCTCAGAGGCATCCAATGGAATGGAAACCGGAGACCAATGGATCATGCGTGGGATCAAACGCTCGAATTCAGTCGCTCATCTCACTCCAACCGACCGTCCTTTGTTCTTCGCAGGCTCGATCGCAACAGCGCCTTCCTCGGCCCTGGTCCGACTCGGCAAGACGACAGTCGTGTGTGGCATCACACTCGAAATCGCACCGCCCGACATGGCCACACCAACACATGGATTCATAGGTGGGTCAAGACAAGATCGAAGGGAGTGCTCCTATTCGCTACCGTACTGAACTCACCGCTCGTACCCTTTCCTGAAAATTTCAGTGCCGAATATCGATCTGCCTCCCCTGTGTTCGTCCCTCTTCCGACCGGGACCGCCAGCCGATGAAGCTCAAGTGCTGTCTTCACGACTACGTGACACCCTTTTATCGTGAGTAGATATCCCTTTCGTTTCCTCGCTTTGTGAAGTGTAACTCACGCGCATACATTTGGCCCCCGCCCACCAGGTCAAACTATGTTTCGCTCGACTCGCTCTGCATCGAACCTTCCAAAGCCGCCTGGGTCATCTACCTCGACCTCATCTGCCTCAACTACGACGGCAGCGTACTGGATGCCAGCGTACTAGCCGCCGTAGCGGCATTACGGAATCGTACGCTCCTTCATCCGTACCGTTCTTTACCCGTGACGACGCCCATTTTTTGACATTGAGTTCGACCTTTATGCGACAGTGAAACTCCCTCAAGCTACGTGGGACGTCGATACCTTGAGCACGATATGCGAACCCATCTCGGATGAAGAGCCTGGACGTGCACTCCAGCTGGCAGAGACAGTACCCTTGACACTCTCTTTCGGTCTCTATGAAGAGTTTAGTCCCGTTTCCGGCGTCAGCGGGTGTCGGATCCTCAGAAGCTAACGGAAAAGCCCCTCCACACCGACAGTGACCTCCTTCCCGACCCTACATTATTCGAATCGCAGCTGTGCACATCCCAAATCTCCATCACCGTCGCGGCATCGTCGTCGCGGCTACTGCAAGTGCAACAAAGTGGTGCGACGGGGTCAAAGTCGTCGGTCGAGATTCTCAAAGCGTGCTTGAACCAAGCGAGGACAAGAGCGAAACAGCTGCTCGTATTACTCAATTCTTCGTAGTATCAAAATCATGTCGACGAATCGAAAGAGAGCCCTCCATGTAACTATATAAGAAGAAGACGAAAAAGGGACGGATCCTCTCTATAATGAGCGATTCGCGATGCGACGTCTGCGATCCTTGACGATCTTGGCGAGCGAGAGCTGTCCTGCCGGCGGAAGCCACGGACCAGAGCTAGATTGGATTCGAATGTCGACAAAGGTTGGTAAGCAGCTTGTTACTGGTGAGGCGGAGGAGACCCAGCACAACTCACTTGATGACCAACACCTTCATCGTAGGATGGTATTGCAGATCCGGGAGAAGCCTGCGGGAGAGAACACCATCTCTGGTCAGCTCTTCTGGGAAAGTGATCGAGCACACCGAAGCTCGGTCGAAGCAAGACTGACTTTGGTGTGAGCAAGAAGTACTGCCCGACATCCGGCTTCGACGTCGTCCTGACGAGCGCATTGTGGACGTTTCGCTCCACGCGCTGATCCATACCTTGATTGATTTCGTCGACGAGGGCGAAAGGGGCCTTGGCGAGCTCGGCAAGCGACATAAGGTACATGACCGTCGTCAAGGCGCGTTCTCCTCCCGACTGACGATGCGCCGTCAAAACCTTGAGCGGCTCATTGTCTCGGAACGAGACGAGGATCTCGATGCCCCACTTAGCGTAGTCGTCGTCGTTGGCGAGGCGAACTTCTCCCAACAAGCCGAGGTTATCGAACGCGGCGCGGAAGCCCGTGCAGATGCGTTCAACGAGCTCCTCGAGCGCCGGCAGCCACACCTCGTGGACGGCTTGGAGTCGCTCGGTCGAGGTGGCGAGGCTCGCTTGGCTGCCTTCGAGCGTCGAGCGCAGTCGCTCCACCTCGGCTTTGCCCTCCTTGTATCGCTTCACAATCTCGGGACTGATGGCGACCGTCACGTTGAGCTTGGCCTCGGCCTCGGCGTGGCGCGTCATTAGTTGCTCCGTCTCAATCTGTCCTTTTTGGCGTGCTTCATCAACCGCCAGCTTAATGTCCTCGCTGGCGGCTTCCAAGTCGCGGTCGGCAGCTGCATGCATAGCTTTGGCGGATCGGTACAGCTCCCTCACCCGGGCTTTGACTGTGTTTCGGGACGAGTGCCGGACCAATTCAGTGCTCAGTTCCGCTGTATCGGTGATCGCCTCTACGGGGCTCGTAACCATTCATCGTTCCATCGTTAGACTTACGTTCATCGACCTCCTGTCGCTTCTCTGTCAATGCGACATCCTGGGCGTTGGCCGAATCATCCATCGCCTTCAAGTCGTTGTCGACCTGCATCTGGCGGATCGCAAGGCCTGCCGCTGCGACTTGCGAGCTAACGAGCTTCGTCGTCCACATGTTGTGCTTCGACACGGCGGCAAGGTGCTTCTCAATTTGCTCCGACATTCTGCCGCGCAGCTGCGCCCGTTTCTGTTCGCTCGTCGGCTTGGCCTTTTCACGCTTGAGCTGGCTGACGAGCACCTCTGTACAAAGAAAATGCGATGCCGCGCTATAAGCAGGAGAACACTCGTATGCTCGCCGAGTCATAAGGCCGACGTACCTCGCTTTGCCACGAGCTTGGCCCGTTGCTTCTTCTTGTCCTCCATCTTGGTCTTTTGACCCTGCAATGCTTTCTGTGGACACGCAAGGAAACAAGGTCAGCCAGACCAAAAACAAATCCCTCAAGCGAAACAAGGCCGATCGCACAGTCACTAACCCTCTCTTCATCCAGAGTATGACGCTGTCGATCAAGATCAGCGAGTTTGGCGTTAATCTTGGCGAGGCTGCGAATTGCCTCATCGCGTCGGCTTGTGGCATCAGCCGTGCGGGCAGTGATTTCCTGAACACCCGACGCGTCGCCTATATTAAAATTGGGGGCACATCAACAACAACCTCTTTTCCTCGAAGCCGCAAACGGACACAGAGCTCGCTCGACTTACTTGCGCCAATCAACACCTTCGCGGTGCCGAGGCTGCGTTGTTCGATCTGCGATTCCTTGCGGCCATACCTCGAGTGCGTGATGGTGAAAGAGCCTTCTTGCGTTACCCACTTGCGACACTGGTATTTTCGGGATGCATCATGGTTGACGTCGCGCTTCGTGAGTTGAAGGGGCTGTTCGCGCCGGCATATTGAGCAGGGTCATCAGCTGGAATTGTCGACAAGGTTGCATTTTTGCAAGTGCAGTGATAACGTACGATGGAGCCGTAGCTGAGATCCTTCGAAAGCCAGGTAAGAACAGCTTCGGGTCCTTCGAGAAGATCGGTGGTGAAGGCGTCAAAGCCCATTTCGGCCAGCTGCATGGGGCAGCGGGAGATTTCAACGGATCAGAGATGCCAGATTTCGGTGTATAGAAGCATAATGCGAGGCAACGTACCTGCTCCTTATTGAACTGCGCGGGGTATCTCTCGCGAGTGTAGTCCTTGCCGATCTCCTGACCGTTCGCTTTGATTCGGGTGCCGTTCGCCTGAACCTTGTCATTGACCTCGCGCATGAAGTAGTCGTAGTCCTCTCGTTCCTCAAACAAAAAGTTCTGGGCGACCCGGTACAAGTAGCAAAGTCAGCGACTTCGTGTGGTCGAGTGAGCAACACAGGCGACATCGTCGCCGCCGATTGGGGACCGACCTTGAACACATGCAAAGCAATCGGCTCCTCGATCAAGTTGGCGTGTTGTTCATGGCCATGTTTGATGAAAAGAGTGAGGCGGGGCGGCTCGTACACTTTACCCTTGAACTTGTGTTGGGTCGCACGGAGCCATTCGACGGCCTTCCAGGTGTCGGGTTCATATTTCCTCAAAGCTTCCTCGCGTTGATTCTTGATGTTGTTCAAGTTCTTCAACCTAGAAGAGATCACGAGGTTACGGAAGGAGGAAGAGAGGAAATAAGTTGGTCGCTCAAGGACCACGCGTACTGGGCGGCAGCATTGGAACGGACTTTTTATCTTGTAGAGCGATCTCCCTATCGCATTGATGAACCTGTCGCTCGAAGTCCTCTTTGGGCGCGTCGGCCTGGGCGGCCCGGTCCTTGATCTCGTTGATCTCGTTGCGCTTTTCGATCTGGTCAAGCCGAAGCAAACGTCATCTCAGCCCGTCTGCGCAAGATCAACTCGGCCAGCCTGCCCTTCACTAGCCACTTACGAGCTTTGCATCGATCTCGGAGAAGTCGACGGTCTCCTCTGGTTTTTCGAGCTCGCGATCGATCTTGTTGATGTCCTTCTCAGTTCGGATGATGGTCGACTTGCGCGTGCGATCGTCAGCGCGCAGATTGTCGAGTTCTTCCTTCGTTTTGACGAGAGTCTTCGCCTGCACGACGCGCCAGATCGGATACTACGTCAGCGCAGCCTCAACAGTATCATGTCAAGTTCAGAGACGCACTGCTTTATCAACCAAACCCATGCTATCCTTGATTTTCTTCTCGAGCTTGCGCTTCTTCGTCTGAGCCATCTCGCCTAGCTTTCCGTACTCGGCAACCGCGCTCATCAGAGCTCTGTCGGAGAAGGCCCACGGGGGCAGCGTCAGCGCAGCGCAGCCCATTAAGATTTACACCTGATCGAACGCACTCTTGGCTGTCCTTGAAGGGGCGGTTCTGCTCGATCAGCTCCGCCAGCTCGCCTTCAGCCTGGTTGCGGTTCTCCTTGACTTGACCCCACTGCGAGTACGTGTCGTTGTAGTGGGCGTACTGAAGCAACAGCGAGATGACGGCGAGCTCCTGCTCGACTCGCTCGCGCTCCTCAAACTGTCGCACCTCCTTTTCGTTCTCGGCTTGCTTTGACTCTTTGCGCTTCAGCACTTCGCCGTGTCGGTCGACCTCCTATACAAGAAGAAAAATTCGACGGGTCACCTCGTTAGCAGAGAAACGATCGCAAAGAAAGCGGTCTGGTGAAGCCACATTGCGACGCTCAAGAACGCACGGATAGCAGCTTCTTTTGATTGGCGTACTCCTCAACCAGAAGATCGTGCCAGTCGCTCAGTTGATCATCCCCCGCTGCTTTCTCTGTCTCGCGCAGCAACTCGACGCTGGTCATCTGTGAGAAGGCGGCGACACGGTCTTGCGGCAGGAAAGTACTGCGGATGCCACGGTCGAATCAGCGGTCAGTGCTCGACTCCGAAACGCATCTATCGTCTTTGGGACTTGCCAAAGATTGCCGATCTGCACTCCGAGGTTGCTCATACGCTCATTGACCTCCTTTGCCGTCGTTTCACTCCCTGATGAGCAGGACACCACATGCGAGCGAGCAATGATCAGAAATCGGCGTACGCGAGGATAGCCATTTCTTTCATCTAGGACTCACCGTTGATCTGGAAACTTGAGCGCTCATCGGTGCGACTCAGGTATCGACGGATGACAAGGTTCCTCGAGCCCTTGGGAGCCTTAAGCTCGATTTCAATCCACGTGTCTTTGCTGGAGTCCTTCTTGCAGAACTCGGACAACTTTGACGCACGACCGAGTACCTAGAGAGACCGCGATGGAAATGTTCAGTGCCTCCGAGTCCGTCGCACAAACGTTTAGTCTCTCGTGTACGCACTTTTACCGGGAATCCAAGCCCAATGGCAATCGCACATGCGATCGTACTTTTTCCGGTTCCGTTTGGGCCTGTAGGATTTCCGCACGGTGAGAGGCAATGAGCGATATTCCTGCAGGAGCTCAATCGTGAATGCGCGCATTCGCAGCAAGGAGGGTATGGACTTGCCAAGGATCATGTTCAGGGCTGGTCCTGGACGGAATTCGACAGAGTCGTACGTGACGAAGGCCTGGCACTTGATGCGAACGATCGAGCCGACCACGTAGCTGTGAGCAGGAGGTCAGAATAGGAGGTCAGCTCGAGCAGAATATCGCCAGCAAGTACAACCCCCTACGATCGTAAGGACGCGTAGGAAGCTACGCAAAACATGAATCCGATGATGGGGATGCAGCTGATAGGTGGTCTAGCTTGCTCTCTCTTTCTGCGTTTGGTGCGACGCGTGACGGTGGAGTCTGAGTGGAGCGTGTCAAACTCACCCAGCATCATCCGTCTCCGACGTCTTCTCAGACTTGACACCGTTGCGTAGAGGCTTCTTGTCCTCCTCTTCACCACCTCGATGTTGCTCGTCCTCCTCACCAGCGTCCGTAGGTCCTACACGAGCGCGCTTCCTGGCCTTTGGACTCTCGCTCGGCGACGGTCCAGCATCGGGCGTGTCTTGCTCCTCTTCGGACTCGACGGCGCGGGCCTTGGAGGTACGGGCGCGTGCTTTGGATGAGCCCGGTTCGGATTTGATGACGGGTGCCATCGGCGTCGACTCGAATGGGAATGTCGAGGTGTGGTGTGGTCGATGTCAGAGAGCGCGCGTTCCGTCCCGCCGTAAGTCGCGTCGCAACACGCGTCGATGCGGTCAACGCGCCCGCGCCCAGATTACTGTCTCGGGCTACCCATGGGCAGCTAAGGCTCATGCCGCTGCATTGGCGGACTCGAAGAATGCGTTCGCAGCTCGTCATGCTACGGCCCCAGGCATTACAAATTATACAAAGGCAATAGCTTGGACAAAGCAATCGACTGTCGGCACAACGGGCATTCCGGCTGTAACATCATACAAGTCGAATTATTGAGTTGACTCGCAATCTCGACAACAAAAAAGGGGGGTTTCGACTCACCTTTTCCCGAGCCCAGCCCACGACACATTCCCAGCAGACTGATACAGAGACATCATGAAGACTTTATGAGCTTCACGTGTCCAAGGTCGAGCTTGCCATAGAACAAGGTTCCAAGTGCCACTCACAGACATGACCACACTCGGTCGCCGTCGGATCCCTCCTCGTTCCCAGGCAGAGCGTACACCTCCGATCCCTCGCATCCGCCCCTTCTTCATCGTCAGGATAAGGTGATGCTTGTTCCGGGTCGTCGGGATCGAACACGAGGCTCGACAAGGGTCGTCCATCGACCAAGAACCGCTTCTTTGTCGCTTCCTTTTGCTGCTTCTCTCGTTCCTCTCGCTCGGGCGACTTCTTGATCTGCATATCTTGAGCGGCTCGACGTCGTCGAATAGCGAGCAGCGTTCGTACACCCAGCTGGACGGCCATCAACACGCCGAGCACTTCGTACGAGGTCGGCACTGCGCCGCCGCTCGCACTTTGGCCTGTTGGTCGCGATTGTGTTGAAATCTGCAATCGAGAACAGGGCAGGCTCAGTAATGCATTGTATGAAGTCAGAACGATACCGAGACAACGGTACTGACGAATCGAATACCGGCGCTCCGCTTGCTCAAGTTGTAGTACCGCCCAAACAGATAAAAGACGGCAAGATGCACGCTTCGAAGGTAGTCCTCGGTCAACGTCTCGAATGACGGCATCTCGGCCGCAAGAGCCGCAATCGACTCTATCATCCGCTTGTATAGAGACTTCTTGAGTGGCGGTAGTGCCTCGCCGGACGAAAAGAGGTCATCGAGCGAATCCTCCTGCGCTCGAGCGGCGAGAATGGATTCGTGCCGAGCGATTAATCGCCGCCGAGCTGCGGCGTACAAGCGAGCGGCCACGTAAGGAAAGACGATGTGGAGCGAGATCAACAAGCCACGTTTCTGAAGTGAGGAAGAAATCACGGAGCTGTCAATTCGTTGTGACCTTCGAAGCTCGACCGATGTGCCCGACGGAACTGACTCGAGGAGAAGCCGGTTTGCGCGTTTTGACATCGTACTGCAAGATGTCGCAGTACTCTTCCCCGAGGGTTTGAGAGCCTGAACATCAATCATGACATGATCAGCATGCGTGCCTCTTCTATCGCGTAGTCCGTCCTTGACCGACCTAGTAATGTCATTAGCCCAAAGTAGGCCAATCGACTGCCATGCTGCAGCTCCTTATTCCAATTCTGCAGCCACCGTGTACCTGTGGGATTGAAATCATCAGCTGCCTGTCCTGTCAGTCATATCGGGATGCTCCAGTCCTCACCCAGCAATGATCTTGCAACATCCTCGAAGCGCTCCGTTAATTGCGAGAGATAGTACAAGTCCTTCTGATTCGCTCGCACTAAAAGAGCGGGCAAAACATCCCAAAATCAGTTATGCCATTGAATCTAGTATTCTTTCATGCCAGTCACTGACCCATCTCAGGCTGAGCAGCACTAGCAAAGAACGGGACCTTGAAAGCCGACGAGGGCCCAGCCGCTCGTCGCGCTGAAGCAGCTACCTCGGAGGGTCGAGGTTGAGGCCGAGGTGGTACAGCTGGTGCCAGGTTCGATGGGGCTGATAAAGTTGAAGTTCCCGCCACCGAATTAGCGCTTGAGTCTGTTGCAGACGGTCTCGGTTCTGCCATCGGTCGTCGGCCCTTGCTGTCTTCGCTCGGGGAGCGAGAAAGCCGGTCGCCCGCCGAAGTCCCGTGACTTGGGACTAGAGCCGGATGGAGCCCGTTTTGACCCTTTCTGAGCACAACGATTCAGGCAGCCGTCACACGTCACACCAATACTTCAGACAGCACATTCTATTCTCGCCGTATCTATATGAGGTTTGCTACAAAGTATAGGATATCAATATCTAGTCTTACCATGTCATCGTCGAGCGTACGAAGCGCCCCAGTCAGGCCAGTCGTGATCGACCGGAGATCGAGCGCCGTACGATGGGTCGACATAGCGCCTTTCGTCGCCGGCGGAACGAGCGTAACTCGAATTGGGAGCATGGCTACGAAAGGTGCACAAAGAAGCGTAGCCCACAATTAGCCAATTCGGAATGAGCCAGCTCGACATCTAGCGCTCCAAGCTGCTACTCACGGGACAGGGGTGCCAACCGCGCCAAACGGCGAGTCGCGGACCGTCGAGGTGGATGGATTCAGCGACAGATGCGAGGGAGGAGGAGGGAGGGAGCGACCATACGGCTGGTAGCGAGCAGCTTCCCGAGCATAGTCCCTCACAGGGCCGGCTCGAGCATCGTGGCGACCTTCTTCCCGATCGCGGTGAGGCAATGCCTGGGTCAGACCCGTCGGCAGGTACGCATCACTCTCATACGGGTGCGACGCAGCAGGTCGGCGGGGGTCGTAGTGATCAAAGCCATTGTAATCTCGAGGAGGGGGATATTCGGGCTCTTGGTAAGAGTATTGCCGAGACGCTGGGGGTTCCCTGGGATGATCGCGTGCCGGCGAGAGTCCCGCATAGTAAGCGGCTGACGGCGGAGGTGAACATGCTCGCAAAGGAGTCGGCAGCGGATTGGATCGCGAAGAAAATCGAAGGTTGTCTGGAATGGGAGGGTAGGGAATAGTATCGAGGGCTGGGGCTGAGAGTGCGCGATCGTAGCTGTAAATGGACTCGGGGAGAGGGTTGCGATCGTAGGAAGACGCTGGGGGCTGGGGCTGCTGCTGATACGGGTTCGCATCGAGATTCGCTCGGTAGGCGTACCCGAGTGCACGAGGGGTAGAAGCGGTTGGGGTACGAAGATCGGCGTAAGCGTCTGGTCGATGGTCGAAGCGAGGGACTGGCCCAGGATTATATGCAGGCGCAGGAGGATACGCCTCGGGATGGACGGAAGTGAAGGCAGCGCGGACTTCGTCGGCGCTGCCGACCGCTCGGGCATGGGGCACAGGAGGCGCAGCACCAGGTAGCTGAGGTACGTAACGGTCACTTCGTTCGTACACGCCCGGCGAGGTCTTGGGTGGCATCGAAACAGCCTGCGCTGGAGGCCCGACGTGGTCCATCACGAAGCGCAGAGGGGGCAAGGTTTCGATGGGCTCCAGCGTTGCTGCCGCAGTAGGCGCCGGCTTGGCTTTGGAAGTTGGTTCCGATGTATCCTTACCCCTGATAAAATAGAAAGCAGAGAGCCTTGTAAGGAAAAAACAACCTGGGCGTTGAGGTATGTGTTCACAGGCCGGATAGTACTTGCTTGGTGCGACTGCTGCGCGGCTTGTCCGACGCCGTCGGTCGGCTCACAGGGGCTGGCAGACCTTGAGATGATTTGGTCGGCTCAGGAGGTGTGCGAGTATTTTTGCTGTTGTCCGACTTTTTGCCGAGGTAGATCCTCTCGTGCGAGAGCTGCACGGTGATTTGCGACCCGAGAAAGTGACCCTGGTGGTACTTGGCGACGGCGGCCTTGGCATGCTCGGGGCTGGCGAATTCCTAGGGCGAGCAGAGAATGGCACGGTAAGCTTCAGAGACATCTGAGTTGAACAACCAGATAGAAGCCCAGCGTTGACGAGAAGGGCGTGATCGGGGCATGTACTCACGGCGAAACCAAAGCCACGTTTGATCGCGCAAGTGCAAGGGCCAAATTGGCCAAAGCAGTCCTCCAGATCGGCCAGCGTCGCCGACTGGGGTAGATTTCCTATATAGATTTTTTGCGGGTTGACGCCTCCTGTCAAGATCTGGCCTCCTGCCGCGGCGGTGCCAGGTACGACCGGTTTGTTCGTCGCTGGTGAGCCCTCTTCGGCTTGCAGAGCGGACGCGGTCGAGGTCGAGGTCGGAGCGATACCAGGTTTTGATATCGATGCCGAAATATTTTGGTCCGGAGCGCGAGCCTTGATGGCGTTTGGAGATGCAAGGCGCTGCAGCAGACTTGCTCTTTCGTCGACCGGTTCCGCCTTGACGTTCTGAGCCGCCGTGGCCGACGAGGCGACCATGGCAAGGCACCGCCCTTCTCAAGGAATGTACCGACGACAGAGCCGCTCTGGGGAGAGAAACGCTCCTTATCGGAGCAAGCAAAATCGAACGTGGATTATGAGTCGGACGTGGAAGGAAGGGAAGACGAGTGCGGAGGGCAGCGGCGCACTTAGGCGCGCAATGCGAAGGCGCGCGAAAGGTGGGGGCGCTTGCAGGCGCTTGCGATCGCCAGAGCCACAATCAGAGCGTGAGCGAGTCGTTACCCCCCAGATGTCTTACCGACTCGTCACGTTCATCCCTAATCTATATACCCACACTTTCGCAATAGCCTCGGCAAGTATGGCATCCAAAGCTATCCCTTCGCTTCGGGGTACGATTCAGCCTCTACAACGCATCGCGCAACCCATACAAACCCGATCGCTCTTCGGCTTTCCGTCCCCGTTCGTATCGTCATCGTCGTCGTCTTCAACCGGCGCAGCTTCGCTCGCAAAAGGGACTTTGACCAAGAGTGGCTCGCTTTCCATCTATGAGGAGTCTCGGGAAATGGGGTGCGTCTCACTGCTACGTGCACAAGCTTTAGCGAACCCGTCCAGACCTTGCTTCGTTCGAGGCCGATTGGCACCGTTGCCAGTCTCCTTCATCGGGCGCTGACGTCGCGGATGACCGAAACCGAACTTGCCGCTGCTATCTCGTAACTCAGGTATGATCCTCAACAGCTCTATTCGATTATCGCCGATGTCGATGCCTACAAGTCCTTTCTTCCTTTCACGACCGAGTCCCGCATCTTGTCCGCTTCAATTACCCCACCCCCGAGCTCGAATCTCGGCAAGCAGGCTCGTCCTGTCGAGATCAAGGAATGGCTTCGAGGCGGTCAGCCTGGGGAGGTGTGGGACCTTCAAGGCGAGCTACAGGTTGGCGCAATGGGGTACCAAGAGGCTTATGTTTCGCATATCAGAGCGAAGAAGTGGGATTCGGTCTCTGTACGTTCTTGGTCCTGAACATGGCGAAGAATATGTCCGATCGGACCGAGACATTTACCGCACCGAAACCCTCCGACCGACTTAATTAGGCCACCGCAAACAACTCGAACATCTTCAAGCACTTGGAAACAAAATGGTCTCTCACACCGCTACCGACTCGAAGAGATGTGCCTCGAACCAAGGTCGACCTTTACATTGCCTACTCGTTCATCTCGCCCTTCCACGCCACTGCAGTCAGCGCGCTGTGGGAGAAGGTCAGTGGTCTGATGATTGATGGGTTCGAGAAGAGGGTCAAGACCGTATACGGCCCGAGTCGACCGGCTTGAAGTCTTGGATGTATGGATGCCCTCACCACTGGTACCTCCGACAATTGTGCGCTTGCCCATAGACTGTTGTACTTGCTATACCTACCTGACCTCGACGACCTCACTCGCATGCCTAGTCCGGACAGAAGGTTACACCAAGAGTGAAGACCAGCCTCTACACCGAGACCGAACTCGCGACCGCACATCCCAGGTGCCTGTGCACTCGGGTCGAGCCAGCGAGTGCTCAGCTCAGCCTTTGACTTTCTGTCACGGGTCTCCTCTCTGTCGTTCAAGTCGCGCGCGCACATCTCTTCTATTCAGCGCCCTCCCCCCACACACACCCTTAACCTCCACCTGTCTTTCGCCAGCATCAGTTATTCAACCTCCAGCATAAGCACCGGCCGAAGGCTGTTCATCCGGGGAACGCCTGGCTCGAGATGAGGTATCGCGAGTGTTGTGGGAATTATGTAAAGGGTCAGCGGTCCAGAGGGACTTGTGGAGTTTGGGAGTCGGTGCGCGCGAGGCGCGGCACTGGATGGCGGCAGATATGCAGATGGCTGGCGCGAGGTGTGGTGTCTGGATAGGTCTGGATCCGGATTCAGACTGATAGATGGCTTGCAAGCGGATACTGTCTAAGGCTCTGGTCTCATTCTCTCTCTCCCTTCCTTAACACACACTCGATATCTATCTCGCCCATTCGCCCTGCTACAAGTTGATTGACCTTGGCGATACTCTATCTCACAATAGGTCATCTATCAACGACACGTAGCGCGTGCGAAAGCTTCATTCATTCGGTACATCAACCCCGAAATTACAACAGGTTATGAGTTCATCGTCTACCAATGTATCGAATGAAGGGGAAGTCAAGATCGTCAAGCTCGGTAAAGACAACTACGAGCTCTCATCGATCAGAGTTGATGCGTTCCTCGAAGGTCGTGGTCACACCAGTGTTATCGAGCATGGTGTTGAACGTCCTACGAGTATATGCGAAAGCATGGAGATTGCTCCATGGCATCTACACAAGCCTTGAGGAGGAGAACGTTCCCACCTTCCTCAACAAGCGGGACCGTCAAGCACGCGCGATCATCATCTCCGAGTCGTGCCTCGACGATTCAAACCTCAAGATGGTCAAGAGCAAGTCGCTCACGGCCAAGTCTATTTGGGAGAAGTTGAAACAACGCCACGAAGGGAACGCCGATCCGTTCAAGATTCGTACGCTACTCATGGAGATCTCCAACGCGTCGTACGATGAGGACACCAATCTTGGCGAGTTTCTCAAGCGCATCACGGACAAGGTCGATCAACTCAAGGATCTGGGCCAGACGTTCAAGGATGAAGCCGTCGTCGCGTATATGCTTCAAGCTCTACCTCCCTCATACGAAATGCTCAAGCAAGCGATTAAGCTCAGTGAGAAGTGTTCGGTCGACTACGCTGTCAACCGACTCACCGACGAGTACAGTGAACGCAAGATCACTGGCAAATACGACAAGTTACTCAAGAACGCGGGAGCGTTAGCGGTTCAACAAAGCACGCAAGTCAGGCGTGATCCGAACTGCATTTGTCGTGGCTGCAAGGGAACCGGTCATTACCAAATCGATCCAAGTACGATCCGAACTACAAGCGCGGTCGTAACAAGAACCACAACAAGAAGAAGAAGCAACATCAGCGCTCCAAGGGATCGACGGATTCGGAGGACTCGGCTTCTTTTGCGTTGGCGGTCAAGTCTCTCGGGGAGAGCCATTCGCTTCAAATCAATGTCGCGAATAGGGTGTCACAGAAGGACCAGAGTGAGATCTGGATACTGGACACCGGTGCAAGTCAGCACTACGTCGGCAACGCAAGTCTGCTTTCCGACCGTCAACTTCATGGAAGTCTGAACGTTCAAACTACGAGTGGTCAGGTAGTCCATTGTGACACGTATGGTACGAATCGCTTCAAGTTGAAGAGCGGGGCATCGCTCTCACTTTCGAAGGTCTACCATCTCCCGGGTGCTCCGGTGAACCTTGTCTCGACTCGTGCTCTTTTCCGATCAGGAGCAAGTTGCGGATGGGAAGATGGCAGGGATGTCATGACGATCTCCATCAACGGGCTTACCATAGCAAGAACGCTCAATGGTACCGGATATGCACTCGACTTTACGCGTATTGTCGAGGATCAAGCTCATGTCGCAACTCGTGCGACAGTGGGAGCGCCTTTGATGGAATGGCATCGTCGCTACGGGCATGTGCCCGTGAGCTCAATCAAGGAGCTCGTCAAGTCAGGCGCTGTTGATGGATTAGTTCTCACCGATGAGAAGATCCACGACTGCGAGCCCTGCATCAGTTCCAAGTCTCGCGCATCGAAGTTCTCAGAGTCGGTTACTCAAGTCACCGACGTCCTTCAACGCGTATTCATGGACATCGGATTCATCGCAGAAGATCAAGTCGATTTTCAAGGTCGTAAGGCATACCTGGCTATTGTAGACCAGTACTCGACTGCGAAGTGGACGTTTCCGTTGAAGACCAAGTCGGCCGAAGAAGTCACTCGCGTATGGATCGCATTTCGACAGGTGTCGAGAAGATGACTGGTCGCAAAATCAAGCGCGTTCGCACGGACAATGGCAACGAGTTCACCAACAAGCTCATCGGCGTTGGATTTCCAAAGTCAAGGAATCCTTCATGAGACCTCAGCACCGTACACCCCACAACAGAATGGAACGGACGATCGCCACCAAAGAGCCATTGAAGCGTTCGACCGTTCCATTCTGTTGTGGGGTGTACGGTGCCTTTGGTGGCGATCGTCCGTTCCATTCTGTTGTGGGGTGTACGGTGCTGAGGTCTCATGGAGGATTCCTTGACTTTGAAAATCCGCGCCGATGAGCAGCTGGTAGCTCGTTGGGCCCATAACCTGTTGTAAAACCGTCCTGGTCACCTTAACCAGTACACCAAAAGTGAAGGCACCTTCAAGAGATGCATGCGCTGAATCCTTTTTCAACAGCAAGCTCGAGGAGCCCTTGGGTAAGATGGCCAACTGTGTGACATCTTGGTCCTGCAAGGCCTTGGGTTTGTAGACTTTGTCAACCTCCCGGTTAGTATCCTCTCTTTCATCGTCCTGAATCCTGAGTAGCTACACGCCCAACCCTGCGGCGCGGGATTCCCAGGCGCGCCGATGAGCTGCGGCCAGATTGGCTTAATCACGAAGTTCCCAGGTGGGTTTCACCTGAGGCCCCCGCGAGAACTCGAGGGGGATCATGAGCTGCTGGGGATCAGACGCTTTGGTCTGGGTGAATGACCTGATCACGAAAACGACATCCCGGGGGGGATTGATTGGCTTTGCCCATCAAGTGGTCTGCTCCATCTGAGTGTATGACGAAAGTAAAAAAAAAACTGGAATGATTGGCTTCATGACTAGTAATCCGAGGAAAATACTGAGACGGTGCAACATTCATCGTTACACAGTCCAGCATTTAAAATGTAAACAAGTTGATCTTTGGCCAGGTACGCGACGCGTCAGCACTGCAGACGCAGGACTCGGCAGTGTGAGCGCGTGACTCCGCGTTCAGCGCTCACGCGGAGGGGCTATCTTGCAATTGCTCCGGAGAGTCACCGAGACGATTCGCCTTATTAGAAAGATTAGAAAGCCGCGCCCCGCCTTTTGGCCTTGTGTTACCCATTTCAATCGACCCTTACGGCGTACAACTTACTTACGCACTATGCCAGTATCCGAGAGGCTGGATTCGGATCAACGCTTCTTCGATGATCTTGTAGAGAAATCAGGTTGCTCATGATGCCTGTGGTCGCACGCGCCGCGCATTCTCGACGCACTGACTGTGGCTCAACCTTCGATCCTTCGCTGCCTTCTCTACCACAGAAGCAATCATCAGCATAACGAATTCTTCCAGGAGCATCGGATACCGCTGCGCAGTCTGCCCTCGACATAAGGATCGACGGCTGAGCCTTGCCCAAGCCCGGGCCCATTTCAAGACGAATGTGCACAAAGAACAAGTCCAACTGCAAGGCATCGGTGTTGGGGATCTTACCTGGGTATCATCCCCCGACAATGACGACCTTTTATTCGAAACCAACAATTCTGTCTCTTCTGTGAGCGAGCGGAGGTCTTCCAGTGTTGAGACTACGCGATCTGATGTGTCTGCATCTGCCCTAAAACCAGCTCGGCAGCGATGGGTCACCCTCGTCGGGCGGAACACCCGACTTCGACTACAGTTCGCACAACTATGCTCACAGTGGCGACGATAATGGCTTTGACAGCGATAATGGCTTCGAAGATCCATCGGCCGCGTACGAGAGTCTAGACGACTTTGAATCAGACCGTGAGGGTGATGTTATCGGGTCCGAAGACGACGACGACATCGACAGAGATTGGCGCCGACCCCGAACACTTGCGCACATGATCAAGGGTCAGTTCAGCAGTCATGGGAGGTATTATTTGCCCTATGCTACTTATACATCATGGGCACATTTTTACATTATAGTGAATGCCGAACTCTTCAAGAGCTCAAGCCACCGCGCATCATCATCGAGCGTTCCGCATCCAAGCGATGAATGGTTCCCTTTTCCGAGCGCGGCTGTGAGTGGTCGTGACCCGAGCGCCGAAGCCCTCTCAGCTTAGTAACTAATGCTGACTCTGGTCTGCGAATTCTTGGCCACAGATGTGCGTGGTCTCTCTCTTCTGGCGATCACCCCACCGTCGCATGGGCGCGCAAGAGTTCCAAGAAATACTCGAGTTTGCACAAGTCCTCGGCGTGACCAAGCTGCCTTCGATCAAAACCATCAAAACCTTCCTATGCAACCTACTCGACGAAATCCAGCTGTTCCATCCCCGGCCAGTTGTCATTCCTAACAACCGCACAATCTTCGTCATTCCTCCATCTGATTTTGTCATTGCAGTGCGTTCCCAGTGGCACTCACTCTGACTCCGCGTCCAGTGCCCCCAGCCAGTGCCCCCCGCTGACGCACGCTCTCTTATATGCCCGCAGGCGCTGGCTACCCCCACACTCGTCGAGCAATTAGAGTTCTACCCCTCCTATGACGACAAAGATTTTGTGCAATCGGCCTGTCAAACTGCGCGCTGGCGCCACACATTACCGGCACCCATTTGAACACCGATGGCTTCGCATGACGGCATCGACTATTTCGCCCAGGAAGTCGTACTTCAAAGAGGTGGAGGATACCTCTTTATCGACTCCACCCACAACCACGTACTCTGCGCACTGGCGGTTCCTGCGGTCCTCCGCGACGATGGTAGCTTCTGCGTTCAACTCCCGCCCGCGGATATGCCGGACTTATCGTCGTCGCCACTTTCAGACCGGGCGTGGTCTCTAATGCCGTTGGAGTTGCTCGGGCCTCCGATCGCAAGGGAAGTGGAGCTGGAGAGGAGGAGGATCATACGTAAGTGCATGAGACAAGTCCGAACATTTCGCCACGCCTGACACGGCCACTTTGCGCACGCAGGACTGTCTGCAGATCGAGAGGTGCTGCTACCCTGTTTGCCGGCGTCGAGTGCCTCGAGAGCCGCAGCCCGAGGCGGACGACTTCTGACTGTCCCGCTGCGGATGTTCTTGGATGATTTTGGCGGTGGGGAGTCGAAGCGTTACTACAAGATGTTCGTGGTCAGTGCAGACTCACTCCCAAACACCCATGTGGGAGATTACACTGTACTGATTCGCCCCCGGCGCATGCAACAGTGCTCGATCCAGACTCTGGGTTTGCCGGCTTCGCAGTTAAGCCGCCGATTCTCGCTTCAACACATCGCTGTGACCGCTTGGGGAGAGGCACTCGATCTAGCGGAGGCTGTGCTTACGGACATCATGTGCGTGTGATGTGACTGTGTCGAGCCAGCCGGCGAATTTTGGCTGACTCATGCAACAAACTCTAGTGCCACGCTTTCATCGCCCGTTGAGGCCATTGATGGTCGTACCGGAGCCCCTGTACAGTTTTGGACGCCACTGCTATACACGGCACACGACACACCGATGGCTGCCGAAGTCTCTGCCCGTCCAATTGGGGCCGCAGCACGCTTCCCCTGCCGCTGCTGTCGATGGGGCGGATCTCCCGCCGACCGACTGACGTTCGACACCCTAATGACTTACTTTACTGTGAGTCAAGCCTTGACCGCGTTAGCTTCGTGCGTCATGCAAATGGCTGACAACTCGGAGCTGGAATTCTGCAGTCACCCATCAAACGTAACGCGGACAGAACGATGTTGGAATCATGGGCGCAGATCGAGACGATGACTCGTGACGGCACCGCTCACGGGGTTCAGGAGTTGCAAAGGAGCACAGGCACCCGCGACAAAGTCACCGCAAAAGTCATTGAAGAAATCCGCCAAGCCTATGCAGTCGAGATGACACACAAGGTCCCTCACAGCAAAGATGGCCTGCCTCAGCCAAATGCCGGGTTGGCGAGAGCGTACAACAATGCCGGCGCCAAGGAACGAAAAAAGATTGCCACCGCCAACGGAGTTCGAGCACGGGCAGCCGCTTCGGCTCGGCTGTCCGAACTCAAAGCCTCTGGGTCCGTTCTTGGCCCATTCTTCCGCATTCCTCGTAAGTCAATGAGTTGACGGTGCTTGCACGGCTTGGAACGCATCTGACAGTTCAAGCTCGCCCCGCAGATTTCGACGTCCACCGTGACACACCTCCTGACATGCTCCACGTCCTTCTGCTAGGTCCTTTCAAATATCTTTGGGTCGACACAATAGCGGGCCTTACACCCACAGCCGTCGACTTCATGCGCGGCGCATTCCGTTCGCTTTCGACACCTGGGCTCGGTGAACGATTCAAGCCTAATTTCTACGTCGACTACAAGGGAGGCGTCGATGGTCACGATTATCGAATGATCGCGCAGATACTTCCCTTCATCGCTGAGGTCATGTTGAGCCGGTCCATGATCACTCCAGTGACTAATCGCTGCTGGAGTGCCCTTGGAAAGTTGACCCATCATATGTTCGCTTCCTCAGCAACAAGTATTGATCAGTACGCCGTGAGTTGGCATGGTATCCGTCGAATGATGAGGCCAGCTAGCTCGAGACTAAAGGAAACTTTTTCGTGCACAGGACGACTATCGCGAGCTAGCGCGAGTATTTGTCCAAGCTTCGATGACCCGCAATTTGACATTCACCTTGGCTCGCGTCAAGTACCACTACCTTCTCGAGCTTCAAGGGGCCATTCGCCGCTTCGGACCTCCTAAGCTCTTCGATTCGTCGGTGGCCGAGTCTGCAAACAAGGTCGTGCGCCAAGTCAATATGCGCACCAACCATCAAGCTCCATCGCGTGACGTGGCGCAGACTTTAGCGGAGACAGCCGCGCTCACCTTTGTCGCGGGTGGGGGGGTCTTTGGCGTCATGGTGGCCGGGCTGTCTCGCTCGGTCCTGCGGCAGCGAGTCTAATGGACAACGCGGTGATCAGGTCTTGGTTCATGGTCGATGAGGATTCCGAGACGCAGAATCGGAGTGAGTGCATATTTTTCTTGGTGCCATACGATGCTGATAGGCCACTGTTCATCGAAGCTGACTCGGGTACCGTTCTGACCGCCGTTCCCCGGCACTAGTCCGCTTTGACTATCATCGTTCTCAACAAGTGCAATCGTCGTCGGAGCTCGAACACGATCCTATCTACCGCACCTCAAGGCGAAAGGGTCGGTCTCCGCGTATGACCACTTTCGCGCGGCCAAGGCCGCCACACTTCCGAATGGTGATCGGTACCTGCTTCGACATTGGTGCTTTGTGCGCACTTCACCCAATGTGAGTCCTGCCGTACGCTCTTTGACACCATCCTTGGGGTAACTAAATGGTGCCCTATCTGTTATGCTATCAGTCAGGACTCCGTATCGGCCGAGTCGTATCCCTGCTAGTGCTGACTACCGGTCGCACGCTTCAAAGCAGCCTGATCGACGAGGGGTTCGCGCTTGAAGAATTCGCCCGCCTCGGCGAAGAACTCGGTTCGACTGGCTTCGTCCGACTGTCTCTCGAGCCTCACCCCTCTGTAGTGTCAACGAAGGTAAGTCAGCGCATAGAGGAGGCAAAGCTGTTGCACTATCAGCTCACAAAAATATTTCTGTCCCCGTCTACAGTGTTTGCTTGGAGTTGCCAGTGTACAGCATGACTGCGCATCAGCGAACTGCGCGTCTCGGCCTCAAAAAAGGCTCGCATTGAGCGCATCGACACAGGCGGACTCGAGAATGCCTTGACCCATAGGGACGACCGTAATTGGCTGCTGAGTACCATCACCCAGCGATCGCACGACTTGGTTGCCCCGCTTGCGCCCCCAATTCCAGCCGCGGAAGATTTGGACAGCTTCGTACAAAAAGTCCGGCTATCGCAACCTCCAGCTCAGACGCGCAATGCGGTGGGCCCCAACGTGGCGCGTCGTGGCCGACCCAGGGTAGGGATCGTATGCCTCTACTTGTCTGCCCAGTCAATGGGACTGCTCGCGCTAACATGTACCTCCTCAATTATCAGCTTCCAAGCGTTGCAGAAACCGACAGCGACAGCGAAGACCAAAGGAGCCAGTCCCAGTGGCAGCCCGATGAATTCGTGAGTCACTTCAAGTTGAATGGCCTCTGTCAACGTCAAGAAACGCGGCGATTTTGCGGAGAGGCTTGTCAGGCTCTAATGCTTTTACATAGGATGGAGAGTCGCAGCAGGAGGAGTCCCCGCGCGAGGAACCGCAGGGTGAGACGTTCGAACGCAAGCAATCAGCTGGGAACACCGAGTCGGAAAGTGATGCGCAAGATGTGGATTCAGAACGCGCCCACTCAACGAGTAACGCGGGTTCGGGGAGGATGAGATCGATGATGAGTGCAAATATACGTACACTCGCTTCTATCTCTTACAGCTCTACCCGCACTGGGTGGGGCAAAGCGCGAGCTCAAGCTGATTCGGACTCCTCCATCGCGGCTTGGCATTCAGTCTTCGTCGGAAGGCTATGTTTCGGATCCGGAACCTTGCGATTTGAAGGCGAAGCGAAAGCGAAGTAAGAGATGAAGATCTGAAGCGTCTGAAATTGCCATTCGCGTTGACTTTCTGCACTCCATTTGAGCGTACATGGCCGGCGTTCAGCTCGAGAATTTCAAGCTGCCCACTTTTTATGACAGCGCATTGTACAGATTAGCAAACTATCAGTCGTTGGGTAGAGCCTCTATCGTTCAGTCGCTGCGGGATCTTCAAAAGTGTCCAAAATAGTAGATTAATTCCCATTGGCCGCGCCGGTTCGAAATACCCACGTATTGCCCCACTGAAGGTGCCCATGATATGGTCGTCACGTCGGGCTTTGGCCGGCGCGAAGCCAATGCCTTCGGACCGATTGCTCAGGAATGTTGAGATGCGCGATCGGAGGTGATCGGAGTCGCGTAGTCAGACAGGATAACCCGACCTTTCACTGAGTTTTGCGTTGTTTGCCTTTGCTTTGTTTACCTTGTGCCCATTCATTGACTTCGAGTCAGCAACCTCCCCTCTCCCCTCTCTCTCTCTTCGTCACGCTGTGTTCACCTCCATGTCCGCAACTCCCATACAGCAACAGGGGGTGAGTTCCGTGAATCCGATCATAGTAGTACGGCTGGCGGAGAGCGAGCAGACCTTTACGTGCGGCCAATGACCGGATCCTTCAACTCTGCACTTCGAACCCGCAGATGACGGGGGGCGTATTGTCCAGTCCCGCAAATACTCCCTCCCCAGTGTCTCGGTGTCAAGTTCTTTCCTCAAATAGTAACACCGAGTCTACGGTTAGAGTCACCTCCGCGGATGAACCAAACCGACAGGTACGTCCTCTCTCGGCGGAACGGGGCTTTGTTTATAGGGGTCGGGGCTGTTCGTTCAACTTCAACGATTGACACAGGCTCCTTTGTACACGTGCAGTGGAGCAAAACCCCTCCCCACAACAGAAGACAGATCGGCGGAAAATCTACCACTGTACCCGCCCACTCGCCGTTGTCGAGACTTGTCAAATGCGATTGCGGGGGATGAAGATGCGCCGGAGCACGAGGAGCGCTCGTTTCTCCCGTACAGGGGCTCTTCCGTGAGCTCCGCACCCGGTCGACGTTCGGTGAGCCCAGGAGCCGGCGGAGAGAGGTCCCGTGACACAAGTATAGCACCGACTATTCTCGAAAGTGGAGATGAGGAGGACGAGGTCTCCGACGATGAGAACACCCAAGGGGGTACCTTTACTACCGCGGTCATCAAAAAAGATCTCCAGTCGCGAGGCCTCCAATGCACGGACTACATGATCGAATATGCCCGTGTGAGTACAGCACCTCTATGTTAGAGGTACAATTCAACGTCTTACATGTGCTCTGTTGACTACAGCTTGGAAGACAGGGAGGGAATCCCCTCAAGCGCCGGCTTCAGGGCGAAATGATGATGAACATGCTCATCATGGTCCATGATCAGATGCGCCGACCCGTGGCTGCCCTCACTGCCAGAGATTTCAAGGTTCGTTGTAGGGTGTAGAAAGCCGCTACTCCTGTGTTTGGCGCCAATCCTCATGCGTCGAAGTTTTCTAACTGGAAATGAAGTTCCTCCTTATCACAGTCAAAGTTCAGATCACATGCGAAGACCATGCTGAGTACGCCTCGCCTCACCAACTTCTATAACGGGGCAACGGAGGTTCTCAAAGTGAGTCAGCTTCACAACCATGCTCGGCTTCACAGCCATGAGGTTCGTGTTTCCTTGGTTCTCGGGTCTGAATGTTTGACAAGCAATACCCACAGAAGTACCTGCTTGCAAATCAAATTATCGACAGCGGCAGAGATGAACACGACGATGGGTATCGTAAAGTGGTCGCTGCGGCGATCGTAGAGGTTGTGGCTGACGCGCGAAGGGAATTTGCCGGGCGTGTACGTGAGACTCCCTGCTCGGCCACCTTCGAGTGCATCTGTGCCGAACTCGCCATTGCATGCTTTGCATCTCGCTTACAATCATCTTCTGTCCACCCCAGATTCAAGATATCATATCCCTCAGTAAGGATCCTCTGCTTGTTATGAAGGAGTGGCCGTCAACCGAAGCATATTTGACGGGCGATCATGTCATCCATTGGTGCCTGGCCGTGAGTTTTAGAGTTTCGGGGATCATGTCGACGAGCGCAGGGACGTGGGGAAGTTCGCTAACACAAGTATACACGCCACAGATACAATTTGCTCTTGACTGGGAAAAGGAAGACAAGGGAACCCGCTCTAAATTCTTCATTGGTCTGCAAAACTACCTCGTTAAAGTCGGGAAGAGGCTTGGAGCCAAGCTGGACAAAGAGCCAAATTTCAGCATTCGGACGTACGTAGCCTATTTTCGTTGACTACCTGTCTCGGACTCCTCTCCATTCCGCCTTCAACCTCCTGAGTGCGACAGAATATCCAATTATGACGCGCACTGACGTACTGACATCTATCCAACGTGCTGCCCTCCTTCAGTTACCTTTGGACCAAGTACGTCGAGCCGACTCGCCGCTCGGCCGCTGCCTCGAAGTTCGGCACCGCCAAAGACTCCAAGGACTGGAAGCAGCCTCTCGCGCGATTGCAGACTACGAAGGACGATGCCCAGTCGCAAATGTTCCTACTTGTTGCTAAGACCACTCTCGACATTTATCAAGCTGCAAAGGTCAGTCAAGGCTGGCACTGGCACTGCATTTGGTCCTCAGCCTGTGCTCACCTATTCTCAGTTTCGTCACGCTGATCGGACCTTCGCGCGCTTGCCGTGTTCGATGACTTGATTGTTCAGACTAATCAGAAGTCGCAATCGACAGCATCCAGAGCGGATTAGCGCGGGAGTGCGCATGATTTGAGATTGTGGACCTGAGGTGAGCCCGAGATAGTTTCGAATTGGTAACACGGGAGGCAGCTGGCCTGACCTCACCTAAATGGCACCCTTCCAATCTGATCCCCTAGGTACTTGCTCAGGTAATTGAGTTAGGTACCAGAAGGCCTACAGGACTGCTTCATTGGGTCCAAAGTTTCAGCCTTTTCGGTTTTCATTTGTTCATTCCTGATTCTAATGTGGATAAGGGGCTTTTTATAGTGATTTTAGTAGGGGGTGCTCCCTGCCGAGATAGATCCTGTAAGGCTTTCTAATGCTTTCACTGTACGCTCTCAAAGGGATAAAGTGGTGCTATAAATGTAGTATATGATAACGCGAGAATGGAACCGCAAGCAAAGCCTGGTACCTGCACTCCTAAAGGTCTCCACGGGATTCCCAGGTCGTCACCCGGCTGGTATACAGACGGGGGAGTCTCCCGCCTGAGACACCACTCTGTCAAGGTCCTGAATATCCCGCGATCCGCCTGCGCTCAAGCAATCTCGCGGGAAAATCCCGCGGAAAGGGCTTGGGCGTGTAGGGTGCGGTCGACGGTTCAGCTTCGTGTCGTCGCTCAAGCCCCCTGCAATGGTCGCTGGACGACAGCGCTCGTTGACACTCGTGCATGCAGTCCATGTAGCAGATGCTGATTCAGTCTTCTTGTTGCTATTTATAGGAGCAAGCTGTTGGCGAGCTAAACACTGTTCCGGCATGTGGTAGCCGATAAGCTGGGCCCCCTCCCCTGCCTCGATCGCATCTCATGTTCGACAGCTGGCGTGACCGGAGGTTCATCGATCGATCACAGCGCCTATTACGCGCGTCGCACGAACACTCGCGCCGACTCACTTGACGCGTTTCAAGAGCCGACCCGTTTGCCGAAACTTTATATCTGTAGTATGTTCGTCCACCTCGTCCGAAGGACCCTAGTCGCTTTGCTCCTTCTTACGCGAGAATTTTAGCCTTTCTTTCTCGCGGGTGGAGATAGGGGGGCGTTCCGTTTGAGCTAGCTGTCGGTCGCGCCTTCGCAAGGCCTGAATCGCCGGTCGCGCGGGTTCGAACAGCCGCGAATAACGCTTGTCAAGATACCGCCTTTGTGCCTGTGATACTGCTTGTTCGTGTAATCAAAACGTTACTCAGTCACGCATAACGAGTAGGTTCGGTCTGAAAACAGAGACACTCGCAGGCGATGAGGATGTGCTTCGGCACGGAGTGCTTGCGCTCCCCGAGTCAAAAGTGAGCGCCGATTTGACATAGGACAGCGTCGAGTCGTGGATCAATCTGGGTAGAAACATGCAGCTGCAATATAATATTTTATCCGAATCTGGTCATAAGGGAGAGCAAGAATACATAGGTGACAACGATGATATCGTCAACAGAATTCCGAGGTCGTCAAGACGGGAGTCAAGTGGCACTGCTGTCCACGGTCATAACCTCGATCCCGCCGGCTATGAGATCTACCGGACTGGAATGACGCGGCTCGTCGAAAATATGGCGTTTTGAAAAACTGTGGTGCATGGTAGGGATCCGGTCAGCATACCTTCCGTCCGCCCGTTCTCGGAGGACCGCCGAGCCGAACCAAAGATCGCTGCTACTTACGTCCATTCTCTGCTGGACCGTTTGTCTATTGGTTGATCCCAACTCTCGGGGACTTCGATCCCAGGCAGGTACATCCGACAACTCTCACTGTACTTTTTGAATGCCTGCAAGTCCTCCGCTGCCTGGCGGACCTCCTCCGGCGTGCAGAGCGAGAAGTCGGTCTGCTCGTTGCCGCTCCGGGCAAGAATCGATGCTGAAAGTTCGTCGCTCGCATTCCGGGCCAGTTTGGCTACGACACTGAGTGCGTAAGGTCGATCGAGAGGCACTGGCTCGGAAGAAAATTTGGGGTGTCGTTCCAGGAACGGCATCCATTCTTCTTTGATCTGCGGCCAGTGCGTGAGCAGCATCGAATGGGGCGCGCCTCGGATTAACCGCCAGGTGATCTCGTGGGCGCCGACGAGATTGTCGACGATGTCGCGTTGAATCACTGCTGGGGGAAAGCAGAGATCGGAGGTGCCATGGAGCAGCAGAAGTGGATGCCGGAAGTCGGCGAGGTCGGCGGGCGAGATACGACACGGCCTCAGATTGACCCGAGCCACCTGGGGGCGAAAGGAAAGAGAATCCTGTTCAGTCAAACGGGGCGTGGCGAAGGGCGCACTCTCACGGGGCATCTCACCTCATGTGCCTTCAAGAGCATATACGGATTATACCGTCGTATCATTGTCCCGATCATGCGATCCTTGAGCGCGACCAATTCGGGAGTTTCGTCCCACTCGTCGCTACTCAGCAGCATCTGGGACATCGCATCCATCGCTTCGAAGAAATCGCTCGGATCTTGCGGCTGAAACCAACAAGTAAGGCTAAATTCAGTGGTTCGGACCTACAGTATGCGCGTCGCTCAGGCGACTCACGAAGAACCAAAAATCTATGACCTCTTTGAAAATTTTGACGTCTTCCCGCGGTGAGAAAAGCGGACCGACGCCAGCCTGAGTGTACGAGAGTACTTGGTTCGGGAACATCTTGCACAACTTGAGTGCAACTGAAGCAGAAGCCATTGAAGAACCAAAGCGTCATCAGCACGCTGACAACGAAGGTTGTCGTCGTTCGTGACGCAGGGGCCGCCGCCTCCACCAAGGAATAGGGGTTACTGACTTCGAAACCCCGCAAAGCCGTTGGCAAAGACATGACTCGGCGGTACGCGAAGAATCTCCTATTGGGGTATACGGCCCGGTTCCTTGCTGTTAGCGCGCCGGTCCAGCTTGTAGCTCATCTGCGGCCTGAGCGCGTGCTAAAACTCACCATAGCGAAGGCTGACGAGCGGTCACGTACAGATGGGCAGCGTGAAAGGAATCAGCATAATGCAGCAGGAAAAACAAAGGGAAGCAGTTCGAGCGGTTCAGCATATGGTGACGCATGTCCGAGACGCCGAATCTTCCGAGAGACGCCACCGAGTGACCGAGCAAACGCGAGCCTCACCAATATCCGCCGCGGCGGTAGCGCAATCATAGCGGGGGCTCTTTTGTGCCTGAAATGTTCTCCCATGCGACCGAAGTTCGAACGCGACAATGTTGTACATCGGCGACATATCCTCGATCATGTTGGAGAGGTAGGTGCAGTCGAGCCAGATGGGCGTGAGAACGACGATCGTGGCAGCGGTGGGGTTCAGCCCGAGTTCATTCAGCGGTTGATCCGAGCTTGCGCGAGTGCCACGCGCCGCCGTGTGAACCTCGTAGTACATCTCCACTCCCCCGGGAAGCTCGACTATCGCCATCTTGATGGAACCCCGGTTTAGCGAGGCTGGAAAGGTGACAAAGCAGAGAAAGCACCGTGAGAGAGGAGAATCGACGAGTGGCTCGACAAGTAGTAGTGTCGCCGGTGGGCCAGACGCACAGAAGCTCTCGCAATCTCCGCGATTCGACTCCCAAGTCGGCTCCGCTGTGGGCAATCGCGTGTTCCAATTACGAGCCCTAATACTTTCAATCATAACCGCGGAAGCTGTCAAAGGCTGCGTAGTTTAATTAGCCTGCCCGCCGCATGGTCCAAAACCCCCGCACGATCGGCCTCGCCACATTGCCCATTTATTAGGCCAGGCGCGCCGGTCACGCGATCCCCCACAATGCGTAGAAAGGGTCCCAGCTCATACCAGACGATGCCAGATTTGTCTGCCATCGGGTAGGGGAGTATCCGCGGTGAGGTGGGTGGGCGTATAGGTGGATATGCATTTAGGAGACAAGACTCACCGGAGTGATAAGCACCTAGGTCTATTATGTTTAATCGGCAATCTTCTTCACATGCTCTAACAAGTCTTTGTCGTAAGCAGTCATCCGACCAGCCCTCGCCAGCGTTATATACGAACCAACAAACGAATGTCACCGTTATCCTACAGCGTTCAGCCACAATCAAGGTATTTGTGTCGAAGATCTCCCAGACAAATTCTTCCCTGGCAGCGGCGAAGAAAGACGCTCTCTTATTCTGGATGGGAGCAACGGTGATGCTGGCCTCTCGAAACGGTCGGCGAGCACCGACACGGAGATTCCCTGAGGGTTCATCGGTTTTCGAGGGGCTTGAATTCGGTCGTCGAGGACGTGACGACGAGATATACTGAATGGATTGAGCAAAGCAACACGTGTCAGTATCTGTGAATTTCGGTCGATCGCAGTGGAGCCGAGAATCCGACTCACGTCCACTCTTCCTGACTGAAGCTTCTGCCCTTCTTGGTTCGCACCGACATCCCAAGGATCGGCCGTGTAACGACCAGGGAACTGTAGTCGGCACACCTCGGCGCCATATTGACTAAATTTGACGATCTGAGCGCGCGTCAAGTCCACCTCCAAGGGCGTCACGAGCGAAAAATCGTGTGGGTCGTCGCCTGAGCGTTGCAGGATGTCCTCCGGTGCGATCTCGCCGTTGGTATGCCGTGCCAAGCCTGCAAGCACGTGAAGGGCATAGTCACGATCGAATGGTATCCGAGTCGAGTTAAGAACGGAATGGCGAGCCAGAAACTTGGCCCAATAGTCATTGACGAGTTCGGGGTGCGTGAGCGCCAAAAGGTGGGGGGCGCCCTCGATGACGTGCCAATCAACCTCTTTCGAACTTTGTAGCCAAGCTGGGACCTCGCCCCTCACCGTATCGGGAGGATAGCACTTGTCCAACCCTCCGTGTAAGAGCATAACCGGCTGCTTGACACCCGACAAGTCCTCGGTCCCTAGACAGGGATGCCGATGATTCGGCCGGGTCACCTCGAGCGCGGAAGGCAGTCGATAGGGGTTGTATCTCCTGATGAAGGTGTTGACGATCCGGTCCTTGAGCTCGATCGACGCGCTATCTTCCCGATGGTTGTAATTGCTGAGGAAGATCTCGGAGATGACCTCCAGGGTCTCGTAGTAGTCCCCTTCATCGACGGGGAAGAACCAACACTGGTCGAGTTCTTCGAATCTGTAGGTGGGCGATGACCGGAGAGCTGATCAGCAAGCCATGTCGGCTCCTTCCTTCCCCAAAGAAATATAGACGTAGACTTCAACATGATCTGGCGGAGCAAAGAGCTGTCCTGCTCCGACGAGTGCAAGTGACAGGACTTGATTCGGGAACAGCAGGCACAGTTTGAGACCGACTGAGAAGAAGAAAAGCTCAAGTCAGCACGTCGACCCACGTGGAGAGCTCAATGGGTCCCGAAATTCCTACCTTGAAAAGCCAAAGCTCCTGAGCAGAACACGTGACTCAGTGGTATAGACAAGGCTTCCTGTAGTACCAAAAGTAGGGAGGATCAGTCCATTCCGTTCAGATCTCGATCGAGAGCCGATTGAGATCGCACGTCCGCTCACCATGGCGAAAGCTGCCACCCACAGCCGATGGAAGTGCCTCGTCAGCTCTAACTCTCTACATCCCAATCAAAGAGATCGTCTCAACGCACCAATGTCGGCAGCCGACACGAAGAAGTCGAACGAGGGCATGACGGGGCTCCTTGTTGATCGGCCATGGGACCGATTCTCCAGGGCGACGATCTGGTATTGCGGCGCGAAGCGATCGAACAGGGACTGGCAATAGCTCAAGTCAAGCCAGATCGGCGCCAAGACGATCAAGGTCGGGACGTCCGTACGGAGGTCCCGCGAACCATCCGGGTTGAGTTCGATGGATCGGTAGGAGGTCGAGGTCGAAGTGGATGGGCTTTCGGGTTCGGCCCATGTGGTGCCTGGCCCAGACGGATCTTGTTCGTCTCGGCGCGGCCCGTAGGCTTCCCAATACAACTCGATCGAGCCGGGCAATGTCACGTAAGGCATAGCGTGTCGAACCAACTTATGGTCCTCTCAATGGTGGTGGAAGGACAGAAGCAAAGCGATGGCAGTGAGTAGTTCAAAGGACAGTGGCCACGGCGGATTAATGAGCGAAGTGCTTCACTTATTTAATTAAACGCGATCGGTCAGCTGAGAGTGCGATCCGGAGATCGAGCGGCCGCCGCGGCCCAGTTTCGTGTATGAGGAGTCACCACTCACCACTACGACGAATCGTTTAGAAACTGATGTTAAAGCTGTTAAGCGGAAGCCGGTGGGAGCCAAGCATCCTTCAAACCTGATGCTTGCAATCAAGCTCGACGAATTCTTTGTCCGTCCTGGCAGGAACAGCGCAGCCGGACGTCCGTCCGCCGATCCGAGTCGAGACTCGGATCAATGAACCACTGGTTCATTAATTCACGCGTGCTTTCCCATCGGCTACCAAGTCAAAACGAGGGGCATTTGCAGATCATGGCTTTAAGAATCGCCACTCAATCATGACTCGCTTGATGTTGGCTGTTGCAGTGTTTGCCAAAAAGCGCCGACTTGAGATACCGAGCCAACGAGCATAATGCAATGGGATGTCGTACAGAACAATTCTAAAAGTAGCTTCAGAACTATCGAGTTTTATTTACGATTTGCTTTTAGTCTAGCGGGCGAGAACGACAGCTTGTAATTACAGTGCATAGCAGAGCTCGTTATGCATACTAATCAGAGGCGCCTTCATCGAAGCATTGCCAACTATAAACACAGGTAATTAACTTGCAAAGTAAATCGTGCCCGCAAAGGGTATTTTCAGTCTTGTAGGCACCTAGAACAGGCTGCAGAGGCCAGAGTTTTCCCGTTTCGAATGGGAGGGTTATAGAGTCGCTGACGATGAAGCCGTCGTCGCGTATATGCTTCAAGCTCTACCTCCCTCATACGAAATGCTCAAGCAAGCGATTAAGCTCAGTGAGAAGTGTTCGGTCGACTACGCTGTCAACCGACTCACCGACGAGTACAGTGAACGCAAGATCACTGGCAAATACGACAAGTTACTCAAGAACGCGGGAGCGTTAGCGGTTCAACAAAGCACGCAAGTCAGGCGTGATCCGAACTGCATTTGTCGTGGCTGCAAGGGAACCGGTCATTACCAAATCGATCCAAGTACGATCCGAACTACAAGCGCGGTCGTAACAAGAACCACAACAAGAAGAAGAAGCAACATCAGCGCTCCAAGGGATCGACGGATTCGGAGGACTCGGCTTCTTTTGCGTTGGCGGTCAAGTCTCTCGGGGAGAGCCATTCGCTTCAAATCAATGTCGCGAATAGGGTGTCACAGAAGGACCAGAGTGAGATCTGGATACTGGACACCGGTGCAAGTCAGCACTACGTCGGCAACGCAAGTCTGCTTTCCGACCGTCAACTTCATGGAAGTCTGAACGTTCAAACTACGAGTGGTCAGGTAGTCCATTGTGACACGTATGGTACGAATCGCTTCAAGTTGAAGAGCGGGGCATCGCTCTCACTTTCGAAGGTCTACCATCTCCCGGGTGCTCCGGTGAACCTTGTCTCGACTCGTGCTCTTTTCCGATCAGGAGCAAGTTGCGGATGGGAAGATGGCAGGGATGTCATGACGATCTCCATCAACGGGCTTACCATAGCAAGAACGCTCAATGGTACCGGATATGCACTCGACTTTACGCGTATTGTCGAGGATCAAGCTCATGTCGCAACTCGTGCGACAGTGGGAGCGCCTTTGATGGAATGGCATCGTCGCTACGGGCATGTGCCCGTGAGCTCAATCAAGGAGCTCGTCAAGTCAGGCGCTGTTGATGGATTAGTTCTCACCGATGAGAAGATCCACGACTGCGAGCCCTGCATCAGTTCCAAGTCTCGCGCATCGAAGTTCTCAGAGTCGGTTACTCAAGTCACCGACGTCCTTCAACGCGTATTCATGGACATCGGATTCATCGCAGAAGATCAAGTCGATTTTCAAGGTCGTAAGGCATACCTGGCTATTGTAGACCAGTACTCGACTGCGAAGTGGACGTTTCCGTTGAAGACCAAGTCGGCCGAAGAAGTCACTCGCGTATGGATCGCATTTCGACAGGTGTCGAGAAGATGACTGGTCGCAAAATCAAGCGCGTTCGCACGGACAATGGCAACGAGTTCACCAACAAGCTCATCGGCGCGGATTTCCAAAGTCAAGGAATCCTTCATGAGACCTCAGCACCATACACCCCACAACAGAATGGAACGGTCGAACGCTTCAATGGCTCGTTGATGGCGATCGTCCGTGTGGTCCTTGCAGCCTCAAAACTGTCTTGGAAGTACTGGTCTTATGCGATGGAGTACGGCACGTTCGTCGCGAATCGGGTCCTACACTCCAAGTTGGATGGCATGACGGCTTACGAAGTATTCTACGGAAAGAAGCCCAAGGTCTCGCACTTTCGTCCATTTGGATCGACCGTCTTCGCGCAAGTCCCCAAGTCGAAACGCTCTAAGCTCGAGCCGACTTCAGTCAGGGGAACGTTCATCGGGTATGACAGTGAGTACAACTATCGCGTGCCCGTCGACTCCGATTCGGAACACAAGGTGGTCATCACGCGCGACATCGCGGTCATGAACCAACAATCAGAGGAAGTCAGTGTACCGGAGGTCACGACTTTGCTCGAGGGGTCGGATGAAGATGATGGTCCTGTCGCAGACGGCAAGGAAGCCGGAGACGAACTTCAGAAGAGGATGACGCAGTTCAGCTTGCCCCTGCTCGTCAGAATCGTCCTCGTTGGGAGTACGGAGATCCCGCGGTTAGGGGTCGAAACCCAGGCAGGTTCGAGGAGATCGACGCAGGCAACGAGATTCAACAGCGTACTCGTGGCCAAAGGCGCATCGCGGAACAACAAGGTCTCTTCGTCACAGAGATACCCGAGCTCGATCCGGAACCACCCATCATGTCTGGCTATGCGATGATCAGCACGGATCGTCCAGCCGTACCCAGCAGCTACGAAGAAGCGATGAACAGCCCCGAAACGGACAAGTGGAAGGAAGCTATCCAAGGATCGTCATCAAGTCCTTGCAGACTCGGATCTTCCACAAGGTGCTCGCGCTCTCGGATCGAAGTGGGTTTTCGCGCGTAAGGAGAACGCTCAAGGAGAAGTCATTCGTTATAAGGCTCGATTGGTCGCGCAAGGGTTTGCACAGCGATCTGGCATCGACTACAACGAGACTTTCGCTCCTGTTGCTCGCTCTACGACGATTCTCTTTCTCATCGCCATCGCTGCCTCCCAAGGACTTTGCCTCGAACAATTCGATTACGACTCAGCGTTTCTGAACGGAACGATGATGGAAAAGGTCTATATGAAGTACCCGAAAGGTTGGGATCGTCCTCAGCTCGGCCAAGTTCTTCGTCTTGTCAAGTCGATGTACGGCACAAAGCAAGCACCTCGAGAATGGAACTCGGCAGTCAACAACCTGATGGTCTCGTGCGGTTATGCGCGATCGGACGCCGATTCATGTCTCTACGTTAAGCGTGTCGACAAGATGTTTGTATACATTACCCTCTACGTCGATGATGGACTCGCTGCTTCGAACAATCAAGCGTTTCTGGATTCGGAGATCCAAGCTTTCGACAAGGTGTACCAACTCAAGCGACTTGGTCCTGTGAAGGTGTTTCTAGGTCTCGAATTCCTGCGTACGTCCAAGTTCATCTTCGTTCATCAGTCCAAGTACATCGGGAGCCTCGTCGCCACGTATGGTGGAGATCACGGATCGAAGCACCCGGCGAAGGTCCCGATGGAGTCCAGGTCGAATATGGAACACTCAATGGAACCGTTCGACGACATCGCACTTTACCAGTCAGCAGTGGGAGCGTTGCAGTACGCTGCGCATCGAGCTCGTCCCGACATTGTCACTTCGGTTCGCGCGGCAGCTTCCGAAGTTTCGGCTCCTACCCAGGCCGACTGGATCGCGGTGAAAAGGATCATCCGCTACTTGCAAGGTACCATCGACTGGGGACTCAAGTACAACTTCGAGGGTTCGACAGTGTTCGAACTTTACTCAGATGCCTCGTGGGGAGACGACATGTCGACTGGGAAGTCGATTGGAGCGTTCGTCTCGGTCATGGCAGGCGCAGCAATTTCTTGGCAGAGTAAGCAGCAATCGATGGTTGCGAGTTCGACTACGGAGGCCGAGATCTTGGCTGCTTCCGCGGCAGCAAAGGAGGCCATGTGGCTTCGACGCTTGGGTGCGGATCTCAGGATTCAACAACCTGGATCGACACTCATCTGGGAGGACAATCAGGCGGTGATCGCGATCGCACAGAACCCGGCTCACCATGGTAGGACGAAGCACTACAGTGTGCATCACTTTTACATTCGCGAGCGAGTTACGATTGGCGACATTCGAATCAAGTATTGCAAGACAGGAGCTATGACTTGTGATTCATGCTAGAATCAGTGGGAGTGTTGAAAGAGGATTCAGCGCATGCATCTCTTGAAGGTGCCTTCACTTTTGGTGTACTGGTTAAGGCGACCAGGATGGTTTTACAATAGAAAGCCTCTGCAGCGATGATGATTTCCCTGTTCGCAAAAATGGTCTGCTCGAAGGTACCGTAAAAGTTGGTGAAAGTGACCGAAACCGCTGATTAGGTGGGATATGAAAGGGTTGACAGATCAGCAATCAATTCCCATGAAGTCTACTGTTTGTTTGAGGAGCTTACCATTCATGTTGGCGTCAAAGTTGATCCTCTTGGCGAGTATCTGCGTCGCGACCATGAGGTTCCTCCCGGCCGAGCCGAGTTGGGCATTCTTGATAAACATCTGTGACGTCGCACGATGACCATTGGCTGGGTTGATTGTGGACGGGTTGTAGGCATACCCGTTGAGCGTACCGGACGAGAAGTCGGACGCGGGGGAGTAGCCCAATTCGTTGTAGGCATCGGTGAGGGTCGCGCTGTAGTTGAAGGCAAAGTTGGCCCAGGTGAGAGGGAGTGGAGCCCTCGAGGTGTTGGACTCGGGGAAAGCTTGGAGACTGAAAGAAAGTGTTTGAGATTGATCAGGACAATCTCACTTGCGATGGAAAGTCGACGCTGGACATAGCTTACTTGTAGCGGGGCTTGAACTGGGCACCTCGGATCGCATCATTGGCTGGGGTGATCGTGACACTCTTCCTGGAGAAGAACGGTCAATGATTAATAAAACACAAGTGAAGCTGCATATTAGGAGATACTTACGTAAAATAAGGGTACACGTCGGTCCAACCCCAACCCGGTGAAGCTTGGTCGGCCGTGGCGCGTTGCCACGATTCGAAAGCGGTGCGGTCCGGGCGTTGATAGATCTGTTATCAAAACGAGCGAATCTGTGGTCAGTTGACCAAAAGTTGAAAATACGTTCTCACAACTCTCACGGTCCTCACCATGAAGTTCTTGATCGACGACCCGCCGACTCCCTTCCCTCGGGCATAATGCAAGCTCCTATTCGCCGCTCCCAATTGAGGCTGCGTAATCGGACCCCAATCATTCACAGGGCTCGGTCCATCCTGACCTAAACAATGCGAGAACCGTGCCGTTCGTCCTCTCCTTTGAGGCCCTTCCGGCGCAGCATCCGACGACTTGCATAGAAGATATAATTGATGCACGTTCACCATTATTTCTAATGGACAATCTCTTCTCCGATGAATGTTTGACAAGAGCACCCAAAACTATGCGCGTGCAACACGAGCAGCACGGGGTGCGGAAAACATGCAGAGCGGGAGCTGTAGGGGCGAGCCCCTGAATTCCGGATCCTGGCATCTGCAATACATCATTGTACTTCATCATCAATCTTTTATACGTCGCCACAGCTCTCTCCCATCTCGGAGAAGCGACCGCCGTGCGTCCAATCCACAGAGCACAGTTTTGATACGGTCACACCCCCTCCTCACGGCCCGTCAGAGCCGGACCTATACGCGTGCGAGCTCATCCAAGTATCAAGTCAATTGTTTACGCAAGATTAGCCGACGTGCCCTTTGAGGGGCATGAAAGAGGCTTGGGCGCACGGCCTGTGTTGGCGGGGCTGAGGGGGTCGAGGGGGTGAGGGCGGGGCGGGAAGAGTCCCGAGCGTTGTCGCAGTGGGCGAACATTCTGACTGCCCATGCTTTAGCCAGTGCAGGATCGACCCGGTTAATAAAGTGATACAGTACGTCGTAGGCAAAAACTCTCAAGTATATGGGTCCAATCTCTTCTTTGTTCACAAGGGGTCGGGGTCATGTCACATAAACGGTTTTACACCCTTTTTTGTTATACTAAGCTATTGTGATCAACTTCCATACCCTCCTTTTCCTTCCCATTGACCTCCTCCACCTCCTCCCTGCCCGCATACCCCTTCAGCACTTCCCCTATCTGCTCTTGCAAGAATCCCGTTAACTGTCCCACCGACCCAACCACGACTGGAGCACTCCTCGGCGCCTGCAATACCAAACCCTGATGCGAAGCCAAAGCGAACGCCGACACGCCCATCGATAAACTAGGATTGGTACTTGGGTTAGTTGTTGAAGTTGAGGAAGGTTGAGGGAGTAAAGTCGAGTGAGAGATGTGGAATAGGGAGGTAGGTGAAGATCCGATGCGAAGGACTATCCGACCGCCTAGTTCTTTGAGTTCGTTTGAGGTTGTAGGAGGGGAAAGAATTTTGCGGACCGCTGAAAGAGGTGCTGATGCCAATGAAGGGTGATAAGTCGTTGACGTAGGGATCGAAGGGTCGATGGTCGATGTGAGGGTCGTCAAGACTCCGTAGAGGGAGTTGAGCCGATAGAGGTGGGACAGGAAGGCGGACACGGCCGGAAGGATTGGAATCGAAGTCGAGAACGAGGTGGGAGATCTCCGTCTGATATATTCTTGTATGAGTAAGAGTCGCAGAAGGGGCACCAAAAGCGGCGCGATCGCATTTGGTCCTGGTGTAGGTGCCTCGAGTTTGGGGTTCGGAACGGCAACCTGTATGTGTTTGGTCGCTCGCATCAGCAACATGAACACGGGCTTCGTGTTGTGCAACATGTGACACTAACCATTGTGATTTTGAGCTTCCAACCATGTCCCTCTGTGATGACCGAGTCGCCCTGGGATCGCTTGCCCAATTCAAGTCGCGACTTGACGCTCGCATCCGACCTAGCCTCGTTCGATAGCTGTCAGAGACGAAACTGGAATCAGCTTTCCCAGTCTCCGAATCCAAAATATACCGCGAAGCCAAGCATAGTACGTACGACAGCAAACAACTCCTCCGCGAATACGTTCCGCCCTCGTTGTTTCAGCACGTCCTCGACGCCCTGCTCCTTCCCCTCCTTCTCCGCAGCTCCAGAAGTCCATACGCACCAATCTCTACCCCTCCCCTCCATCTCCACTTCAACAATCAACTTTCTCCCCTTCTTCCTCCCCACCCCTTTCCCCGTCCCTCCCTTCCCTTCCTCAACCTCTTGCAAAACCTGCTCAACCTGAGCGACCGCAGCCCTCCTAAACGACGGAGCCGCCTCGGCACATCCATAGAACACTCCAACTTGTTTGGCCAGATGGGTTTCGCCTTGACCCGAGAAGGAGGCATTGGATCGGGCCCCCAAGGGAATGAGAGGGAAGGGTGTGGAGGTGTGGAGGTGTAAAAAAAGGGTTGACCGTTGTTTCGAGGTGTGGTTGCGCGATGGGGAGGTCGAAGTGGACGTAGTGGAGGTGGAGGTGGAGGTGGAAGCGAGGACTTGGCTCGAAGCGGAGAAGAACGAGTTGGCTGATTCTCGTAATGATGCCAAAGAAGTTGCCAAAGGAAGGAGGGACGTTGAAGCACCAAGATGCTCGTTCGTCGAATCGTCGTTCTCGGAGGAGGGTAAAGGAATGGGCGGCGCGGAAGGAACGATGGTGAGCGTTTGTTGAGGTAGGGGTAGAGCTTCGGCATCAACGGTCGTGGCTACGGTAGGTGCAGCGATGATGGACAATAAGTCCAAAGCTGTAGTCAGTTCACCCCGAGCGAGACTGTGAGAGAACGGGGGTCCATCAGTGGACTGGCCCTGCAAAGACTCAGCGATAGCGGGCAATGACTTACTCCAACTGCTGCATCATGGTCATCCGTAGTTCGCTCATCTGTTCCGGTGTGATGCCCAACTCGTGCACGTCGTCCTTGTCCTCGTCTTGCTCTCCACTGTGTTCATCTGTCGACGTCTTGGTGAGATCCTTGTTCTGCTCGTCGCTAATCCTCCGACTCGTCAACTGTGAAAAGTCCCCTCTTTCCTGCCATATCCGCAACAACCGTTCCGTTGGGAGCTTATTCGAATCCTCTCTATCGAATGCCCCAACACACAACCCTGATCAGCACAATGCGCGGTCCTGATCAAGCTCAATACCCCACTTGCCTCGTCAAGACCTGTTGCCCGTCATGCGTTACCTCGTACAACCTGGCGGCTGGGACGAAGAGATCGTCGTCCAAGCCATCTTGAGCTGTGATTGCCGGTGGTTCCAAGGAGATGTGCGTCGTCGACATGGTCTACCCGCCTGTTGTGGTCCGTTCCAGCGCCGGAGTGGGATTGATGACGTGTAGGCGTGAGTTCAAAGAATGCCAGGGCAGCGAGGCACGCACAACTCATCTTCTCGACATTAACGGGTATAGCTGGTCTTTTAGCTTTTTATATCATTCAGAATCTAGGTTCAAAAAAAGATCGCCAACATCGTCCCTACAAAAAATAGAGAAACGCCAATCTTCTTTCCTCCCAAGCTTGCTCCCCTCCGACACAGACCCGCCTCGGAACCTCCACAAAAGTCAAGAAAAAACGAATCGGCCGAAGTACCCCCTGCTCCCAAGCGCGAACTAGCAACTTAATGCCTCGTGTTGGTACCCAGCGTGCGAATGATGGTCTGTTGTGTAAGGGGTCACGACTTGAATTGTTCCTCGGTCTTGTCGAGTCCTGCGGTTGATGTGTGTTGAAAAAGAAAAGCCATCGAACGGGAGAAGAAGAATTTGACGAGCGACGTCAAGTGGATCTCAAGAGAACGGTCGATTTAGAAGATGCGGTGGGGCTTGCCCATGGACGACTTGAGCGTCAACGACTTGACGTTCTGCCAGTTCTTCTTCAAGAGCGAGATGAGGAAGTTGACGGCCAACATGGTGTTGGCGACGAGCTGGTCGTCCGACATCTCGACGTGGCCGACGGCGACACCGAGGCACAAGACCTTCTTGAGCTGGAAGCGGATCGTCGAGCGCACGTCCGAGACCTTGTTGCCAAGGTCCTCGGCGTGCGAGATGGGGGTCGGGAACTTGCCGGCCTTGGACAGACCGGGGCCGAGCAGACGAGGGATCTGCTTGATCAAGGCCTCGGAGGCGAGGAAGGCGTCGTACTTCTTCGCGAGCTTCTTGACGAGCTTCTTGTTCTTATTGAGCTTCTTCAAGTCGTCCACGGACATGTACTCGAGCTCGATCAGCTTGGCGCGATCGATGTCGGCCGCATCGGCGAGAATGCAGATCGACATGCGAGGGCGGGGCAGATGGGGGAGCCTGAGAGGAGTGGGAGAGGAGTACGGGTGAGCATTTACATTCACAAAATGAGGTGGGTGTGTTGAGCCTGAACGAGGGCGTGGGCGGAGGGTGTCGAGCAGCTGGTTCGGCCGAGAAGAGGAGCCCCCCCCCAGCGCTACGCCGAGCCGCGTGAGCGCCACCCGCACGCGCGCGCGCCCGGTCGCAGTGCCCGTGGAAAAAAACCAGCCCAAGAACGACGACGGGCGGCCGGGCCCAGACCGTACAGACCGTATAGACTCGACGCTTATGCGACCACTCACTTGATGGTTCCCGAGAAACGCTTGTCTCGTTGAGGATCGTAGTTCTTCAAGCCGATTTGCAACTCGACCTGTTATGGGATACCAGAAGGGCTTGTATCAGCGAATGCGAATCATGCTTGGAAGACTGCGCCACGGTGCGCGAGTGCGTGCTCTAAAGCCCGGTGAACGGTGGCCATTCAGTCTGCGGAGCGCTCCCAACGACCTCCCAACTTACGGTCTCAACAAAGTTGCGCTTCTTCTCGCCGGTCGACTCTTCGAGAAGGGTCTTGATCGAACCTCGCACGCTGGAAACGCTGATCTTGGACGACATGGTGGGGGAGAGGGGGGAAGGGGGAGAGAATCGGTCGGATGAGCAGGCGGGAAGGAGAACCGAGCGAGCCTGCGCGAAGGCAGCCCTTGCGAATTGAATTACGATCGCACACTGGGCAGCACGGGGCTAAGCAACAATTGGGCATCGGTAATAAACCCCCAAGTCCCGCTAAGCGACGCGCGCCTGATCACTCTCACTCGGCACCTCCACTCAGCCACCGACGACCTACACCACCTCTTTGCGTCTAAGCTTGGGAGCCTCCACGTGATCTCGCTCTTGCCTGTTCTTTCTCTCCCTCCCAGCGTGCGAGCTAGACAGACCCCTTCTCGACGTTGTAGAGCCCAGCAGGCCCGTGTGTGTCACCCGCCAGTGACTAGTGACTAGTGACTAGTGACTAGTGACCCGCCGCCGACGTGTTCGACCCGCGTCTCGAGAGAGCTTTATAACCCGACCCGACTGAACGCCTTCACCGTGCCCCACGATGCTGCTCGAGATCAACCGTTAGTCCACGATTCTGTTCAGAGGTGCTCGAAGCCTCCACTGACCGACAAGAACGCTGGCGCACCATAGGCAAACTGCTGGCGAGGTCCGACAGGGTAAAGTCCCTCGACATCCATCCGACAGAACCATGTCAGTACTGCCACACGCTGTCCCCTTTGACGTATGCCACCATCCACTGACACGATACCCTTCACTTGCACCTACAGGGCTCATGTAAGACGCGCCGGATGGGCTACCGTTCGCTCCAACAGCTCCGCCAACAACTGACCACGCGCCTTCTTGGCTCGTTCCTCCTCGCAGTGCTGGTCTCTACACCGGAAACGTCATCATCTACCACATTGACACAGGCGTACGTCAATCACCACCAGCAGTCTGTATGGTAACGCAGCTGACCCGCTCCCTCCTGCCCTAATCTCCCTCGTACGAACCCACGCCGCCACGTCTCCCCGTTCCTCGCTCCAGGTCGTGATCAAGACGTTCGAAGTGACCGAGGTCCCCGTACGATGCGTGCGCTTCATCGCCCGACGCAACTGGTTCATCTGCGGATCCGACGACTTCCACCTGCGCGTCTTCAACTACAACACGGGCGAAAAGGTCACCGCGCTCGAGGCCCACCCGGACTACATCCGCTGCTTGGCCGTGCATCCGACCCAGAGCCTGGTCCTCACCGGATCCGATGACATGACCATCAAGTTGTGGGACTGGGAAAAGGGATGGAAGTGCATCCAAGTCAGTCCTCGGGTCCACACAGACCGTTCCACCACTTTCGGCGTGACTGACGCGAATCTCTCGCCCCTCGCCCCAGGTCTTTGAGGGACACACCCACTACATCATGAACCTCTCCTTTAACCCAAAAGACGCCAACACGTTCGCCTCGGCGTGCTTGGATCGCACCGTCAAGGTCTGGTCCCTCGGATCGGCCACGGCCAACTTCACCCTCGACGCGCACGAGAAGGGTGTCAACTACGTCGAGTACTACCACGGCGGCGACAAGCCGTACCTTGTCACGACCGGTGACGACCGCCAGATCAAAATTTGGGACTACCTCTCCAAATCATGCATCCAGACCCTCGAGGGCCACTCGTCCAACGTCTCGTTCGCCATCTTCCACCCCTCCCTACCGATCCTCATCTCTGGATCCGAGGACGGCACCGTCAAGATCTGGCACTCGTCGACGTACCGGTTGGAAAACACGCTCGACTATGGACTCGAGCGAGCATGGTGCATTGCCTACTCCAAAAAGGGCAACGACGTTGCGTTCGGTTTCGATGAAGGCGCCGTTGTCGTCAAGCTTGGTCGTGAGGAACCGTCCATCTCGATGGACGGCGCCGGTAAAGTCGTCTTCACGCGCAATGCCGAGGTTCTGACCGCGACGATGCAATCGGCCGTCGATGACAACGTCCCCGACGGACAACAGCTTGCTGTTGCCCCACGCGAGTTGGGCAATACCGAGGTCTACGCGCAGTCGTTGCAGCACTCGCCAAACGGTCGATTCGTCACCGTGTGCGGTGATGGCGAGTACATCATTTACACCGCGCTCGCATGGCGCAACAAGTCGTTCGGCCCGGGTATCGGCTTTGCTTGGGCCTTAGACTCGAACACGTACGCCGTGCGCGAGGCGAACAGTAAGATCAAGGTCTTCCGCAATTTCAAGGAACGCCCGAACCTCGTCAACGTCGGTTACACGACCGATGGGATCTACGGTGGAACGCTTTTGGGTGTCAAAGGGATGGGCTTTGTCGTCTTTTACGACTGGGACTCGGGAGCGATCGTGCGTCGCATCGAAGTCGATGTGAGGAATGTCTACTGGTCCGGCACGGGCAACTTTGTCGCCATCGCCGGGGCCGACTCGTTCTACGTACTCAAGTACGACCGAGACGCTTACCTCAACTACGTCGAGAGTGGCAACGAGTTGGACGACGAGGGGGTCGAAGAGGCGTTTGAGGTCGAGGCTGATATTGCCGATGTCGTGCGAACGGGTAAATGGATCGGCGACTGCTTCGTGTACACGACCGATGCGAACCGGTTGAACTATGCCGTCGGTGGTCAAACCCATACCATCACTCACTTTGACAGGTGAGGTCGAATCGCTGCCCCAGGCGCTTGCTTTGCGTAGAAACTAATGAGCGGTGCTCTGGATGACTGAACCCACAGCCAAATGTACTTGCTCGGATACTTGCCATCGCATAGCCGCATTTACCTGTGCGATAAGGGCGTCAACTTTTACGCTTTCTCTCTCTCCCTTTCGGTGATCGAATACCAAACCGCGATCCTGCGTGGCGATCTCGAAGCCGCGAGCGAGGTCTTGCCTAAGGTCGCGCCCGAACAACGAAATCGTCTCGCTCGTTTCTTGGAGACACAAGACCTCAAGGAACTTGCGTTGCAAGTCTCTACGGATCCGGACCACAAGTTCGACCTCGCGATCCAACTCGACGACCTCGACACCGCCTTGGCGCTCGCGCGTACGAGTCCCCATTTGGGTTCGCAATCCAAATGGCGAACGGTCGGTGATCGAGCTTTGGCGAGTTGGAAGATCCAACTCGCCGAAGAATGCTTCAAGATGGCCAACGACCTCTCGGCCTTGTTGTTGATTTACACCTCCACGGGCGATCGACAAGGTTTGAGCGAGTTGAAGGAATTGGCGAGTACGTCCGGGTTGAACAATATCGCTTTCGCTTGCGCTTTACAACTTTCCGAACCGTCGGCTTGCGTCGACGTTCTACTCGCCGCCGATCGAGCACCCGAAGCGGCGTTGTTCTCAAGGACTTATGCGCCTTCACAAACCTCCAAAGCGGTCGCTCAATGGCGCAAGACGTTGGAACAAGCCAAGAAGCCTAAACAAGCTTCGGCAATCGCGGACCCCGTCGAACATGTTGATGAATTTGGTGGAGCTGAGGTTTGGGAGATGGCTTTGGAGAGGGAGAAGGAGGACGCGTCCATCTTGGAACAGGAGATTCAGATGGTTGAACAAGAAGCTCAGGGGTTATTGGTCGATGTTGGAGAGGAGGGAGGGCAGTTGGAGGATGAAGAAGCTTTGATGGGTCATGAGGAGGTGGGACAGCACAGGGGCTATGCGCATCATGCTGACGAGGAGGGGATGAATGGGGATGGGTATGCTCATCATCAGGCAGAGGAGGATGAGGAAGCCGGTGGGATTGGTCAATGGTCGTCGTCGAACCACTCGGCGGCGGCGGCGGCGAAACCGATGGACAACTGGTCCGAAGTGCGCGAGAGTCTCGAGGAGTAGGACCGCCACCCTTTCTCTTCCCTGTCTTCCTTTCTTCCTTTATGTGGCTCATGTCTCCTCTTTGCAGGATCTCTCTCATTGGCTTCCGATTTTTTTTCTGTGTAACGAAGCTGGGTTCAGGATATTCCACGAACACCTGTGTCGGATAGGTTCATGTGATGGGGGATTCTGGTGATTACACATCAAAAAGTTATTTGTCCAAGGCCGTCACTGTTGAACGAATCCATACATGATGCGACAAATTGGGTACACACACAGACAATGCCTCATTCAACCCTTATTTTCCCGCCTGCGCTTGCGGCGCCTGTTGTCCCGGCGGTGGCGCGATTCCCATAAACGTCAACAAGCTCCCCTTCATCTCCTTCAACTGCCGTTCCTTGTCCTCCTCGATCTGCTTCTTGATCAACGCCTCGTTTTCTTTCCAATACTTTTGTTCCTCCTCGTACAATTTTTGCGAAATGCGGCGTTGTTTCTCAATGTCCAATTCGGGGGGTTGGTCCGAGGGTTTCTGTAGGTCGCGGGGTTAAGGATCAGTTGCGAATCATCACACCAAGCACGGTATGTTTTGCGATATGACAAACCTTTGCGATTCCCGCAAACGCCTCCCTCACCCACCTCCCCCACCCCTGACCCATTGCCTCCCTCTCCCTCTCCCACTTGTCCACGAGCTCCTTCTTCATTTTCGCCTCGACCTCGGCATACGCCGTCGGGATATGTTTCCCCTCGTAGTGTTGAATGACCGGTCGAACGTCCTGCACTCTCCTCACCGCCAAAGCTTCGAGGAACGGGATCAGAGCGACGAGCTCTTTCGAGGTGGGGTCCCCGCGCGTCCCTTTCCACGGTGTGAGATGGATCGCGTTCGTCGGTTGGAGTTGGGTGTAAGTGGGGTCGGTGTCGAGGATGATGGTACGTTCGAGCGGTCGGTCGAGGTAAGAGAGATCCTGTTTATAAGATGATGGGCGTGTTAGCAAGTTGCTGGAGAGGATGATCGCATCAAGAACGCACCTTGATGTAGGTGCCATTCTTGAACCTCAGCGACTCTTTGAAGAGCTTCCAAGGGATGTAAGCACCATAAGGGTCGAGCTGTTCAATGATGGGCGCCGCAGTCTACATCACCGAGACAAAGAGTCAACTCGTGATCGGGTTTGACCGTATGCCGGCGCGTACGTACATAGGAAGGCTGAGAGGTGAAGAGCACGATCTCGTAAAACTGGGAGAGGTAAGCGAGAAAGTAGTCGACGCCGGGACGTTTGGCCGTCCTCCAACCATGTGTGGTCTAGAGAAAGGAAAAAGACAGGGAAATCAGTTGGCATGTTGTGAGTTTTTTTGCTTCTCGAGGGGTTGACTGACATCCCATATCGGGTGAATGAGCATGTCGTCGAGGTCGATGACGAGCGTGTAGGGTCGGTAATGGGGTTCGGGCAGGGGCGCTGGCAAGAGAGGGTCCCAAGCCGGTTTGTTGTAGTACTGTATGTGGGAGGACGAACAGAAAGTAAGCTTCTGCTCGAGGAGGTGGTGGCGAGCGGTCGAGATCGGCACTCACATCGAGGATGTCGAACCCCCTCAACTTGGTCCTCGCGACCCAACCCTGGAAGCCACCCAACTGTGCGTCCTTGATCGCATCCTGGTCCTCGCTCCTACCACACAACTTTAGCCTCTCTCCTTCGTTTTCCCACGGTTTGCCCAAGGACCAAGCGCCGTAGCCCAGGGAAAGGAGGCCGGCTCCGATGAAGAATCTGGTGAGATTCGCTCGTTTCTGTTCGATCGAGGATTTGGTGCCCGGTCCTTTGGCTTTGGCTCTGGTGGTCTCGCCGGGGAAGGTCGAGCCTCGGGTTTGGGAAGGGTTCGCGACGACTTCGGTGTAGTCGAGGTAGGACTCGGCGAGGGAACTCGAGCGGGAGAGGGCGGATTCGGAAGAGGAGGAGGGGGAGGGGGAGGGGGTAGGGAGGGGTGCCTCGGCGGGTGGGGTAGGGGAGGTGGTAGGGTCCAATGCGGAGGGTGTTGTGCCAGAAGGTGCGGGGGTTGCATCGCTAGGAGTGGCAGTGGAGGTGGGTGCTGCCGAGCCGCCTGGCTGCGAAGGCGCCTCCGTCGCTGTGGCAGGCGTGGTATCCGCACTGGGCGCATTTTCCTCGGCTGTCACTTGATTCCCACTCTGCTGGGTCGCATAAGCTCGGTGACGTGCAGCGAAGGTCGAGGTGGAGAGTAGGCCGGCAGCGTTGCGGCCAGTGCGCGTCATCGAGGGTCCGACTGCGGCGGTGGTGGTGGAAGCAGCATTTGACGCATACAGCGCTGTCCTCCTCGACAGAAGTTGGAGCGACAGCGAGGCCGCCGAGCTCAACATGAGGGCCGATTGGGTGTGTAGGGTGTGGTGGGAGAGGAAAGCGCGTCAGCGCGGAGAGGTGAAGCGCCGCGAATCGAACCGGACCTTCTGAATTAGAATCCTATCGAATTTGAGCGTGCAGGCGTGCAGGCGGCTGCGAGGCAGTGCGAGGCGCTCCTGAAAGCCTGAGATCCTGACAAGCTCGCCGCAGATCGCGGCTCTGACGTGGACCACATACACGCCCCAAACTCGTACACGATGCTTTCCGAGGATACCAAGGTCCGTCGCATCGTCCTCAAAGACTCCTCCTACTCTGACTGCTGACATACTGTCCGACCTGGTCTCGCTCCTCCGCTCCTCCGCTCCTCCTGCTGCTGCTCGGTCGCGCGCCACACCCACCATCTGGCCACACTACCCAGGACATCATCATCCGAACGGTCGAATACGCCAAGGTAAACGACCCCCTCCTTCTCCTTACCTCACCTACCCAAACCACCACAACTGACCCTCTCCACACCTACCATCTCTCCCCCCCCCCCCCCCCCCCCAGACGGTCGCTCACTATGGTTGGATTCCGTTGATCCTTTGGGTCGGCTACACCAACTCGACCCCGAGACCGAACCTTATCAAGTAAGCCAACGTACCGGCTCGGTCTTTGCATGAGCCTTTTGGTTTCTTTTGAAATCTCGCTGACCGTCGCGTACGAACCCGACCCAGGTTGATCTCGCCTCTGGCATAAATCCTTGGCTCAACTGAAACTGATGACCACCCTTCGAGTCTTTGACATGTACGACCACCTATGAACTTTTTTTTTTGATTCATGAACCAATTCCAATCAACCCTCCTCATCTCATCTCGCCGTTTTTGGACAGGACTAGCCTTCTGGCAGAGGAGAACTCGGGCTTCAAGAAGATCTTTGGCCGGTGTTGGCGCGTTCAGGGCCCCTTTGACCGCCAAAGTAGAGAGAGAGAGAGAGAGCGCGCTAAAGTATTACAAGAAAACACATATGCACCCTCAGCCACCTCACATACTCGTCGCCGCAGCCGGTCTAAGCGCCCTCAACCTCGCCGCCAACGCATCCTCCTGTTGTTCGGTCGCGACCGGCGTCGTCAACTCGGGCACCTTGTTCCCCAACTCGCTCTGCCCCAACTCATGCTGCACCTCCAACCCTGCTTCGTCCGCGACTTGGGCCATCAGTAAGTCGACTTGGTCCGTCGGGGCCGAGATTGCCGTATCGGAGGACAAGGTGCCTTCGAGATATCCGGTTTGGACGTCGAGGTCTTCGAATTGCGATTCAAACTTGTCCATCACCATCGAGATCTATTCAGGTTAGAGTTAGCCGAGAGAAGTGGGGATTGGGTTGGTGTGCTGCTGAAAGAGCGACCGGGGTCGAAACGGAAACGTACCCTCTCGAGGTTCATGTCCTGCATCGCGCGATCCATGTTCTTCACCACAGCCGTCATGGAACCCGTAACCTGAAAACCCAATCGATCAGTTCTTCGACTCCCACATTCCAATCGATCGCCCTCGCCCTCGCCCCGTACTGACCTGACGCATCGTCACGGCGGTCTCGACCCTCGAACTAACGGCATCGATCCTCGAGCTCAACCTCAACAGGTTCAACGCCTCGTTCTTCTTACGGATCGCGTTCGAGGCATAGATCCGAGCTCCTTCCGTGTTGCCTTGTTGGAGGGCCTGATGCGTGAAGCGGAAGCGGGCATGGGTTGTTAGCGTGGATGATTAGATCGGGGATTTGAATCATTCATCATTCGGAGCGACGTACCTTTTTCAGTTTGGCCTTCTCCGCGGTCTCATCCTTGGCTGCTTTACGCGATTGTTTTTGAAGTTGTTTGGTTGTAAACTGTGCAGGTGATTGAGAGCTCAAGTCAATGTTGAGCCGGGAGGGTGGATCGGCCATACGATTGTCGTGGAGTGGGGTGCACCGGCCCAGGAGCCTGACCTTGAGTTGGAACAAGGATTCTGTGCAGTCGATAAGCAAGGTCAGTCAACAGACACCACCTCGAAAGCGTTGAAAGGCGTACTGACTCTCTAATCCGCTCGACATGTTGATTGCTTCGAGCTTGGCGTCGCACGGATGTGGTCGACTTATGCCGGGCCTTTTGGGTGGTGGGGGGTCAAGAGTCCGCTGGTATCGGGCGTCTCTCTCTCGTGTTGTAGCGCGATCATTCTCTTTCTCTATTTCGCGTTTGGCGCCCTGTCCTTTTTCCAAAAGCACATCAAAGGTATTTCTTCAGACTTTACTCGAGCTCTCTGCTCTGCCTCCCATCAACGAGCATGACGATCCAAAGTTTCACCCCGGCTAATAATGCGCATGCATCCGAATTGGAAATCAGTAATTCGATGGGTGGTCCTCCCCGCGCACGCGCCTCGGCTTCTCTGACGTCTTTCCCGGCGATGCGGGCGGGCGGGCAGGCATTCCTCTTCCTTTCGCCCCTCTCTCCCCTCCGCCACCTCTTTTTTTTCCCCCTTTCATCTCACCCCTTCCGACCCCTTCTTTTGCTCCCCTTTCCACGCTTCAAAGGGTTGAAGGAAGAGTAGCAGGGCGACTAGAGAGAAGAACAGAAGCAGAAGATAGAATCAGTAGCAGCAGACGACGAGCTCGATCTCGCCTCCTCGCGCATCGAAGATCTCGTCTTCGCGCTCAACCGACCACCCCCGCATCTTACACCACAACCGGACCGTAAGCACCCGCGCTGGGTCAACATGTGAGCCGATCATTCTCCTCGGTGAACTTATTTTGAGGTTCGATCGTCTCGCGCTGCCTTGGATTCGTGCTTCGGCGATGATCCACCTCGGGCAACCTCCTCGGCTCGTCCCACCTCGGCCTTGACGAGCGACGACCTCTCACCACCAGACCACACTCGACCACACTCGAACTGGAACGAGCCCAGCTTCACAGCGACATCACTTTATTTTTTTGGTCTCCTCTTAAGATCCCCGCAACTGACACCCCTCCCCCTCGCCTCGCCTCCCACCCCAGGTCGATCCCTCTCTCTCGCAAAGGCTGCTTCAAGTGTGGTTCCTTGTCCCGTAAGGCTCCGTAATCACCCACATTCATCAGCGAAATGGGCAAACACTTATCTATGTATCGACTTTCCACAGACATCGCCGAGAACTGCAGTAGCCCCACTCGCTTGTGGTAAGTGTTCATGCCTCTCTCTCACTTTCGCCAAAGTCCGAGTTGTCGCGGCCGGCAGCAAGAACTGGTCCTGGAGTCCATGTCCCATTTCAACTTGCCATCAGATCAAGCTAACCTCATTTTTATTCGCCTCCCAGCTACAACTGCAAGAGCCCCGACCACGAGTCCAACGCCTGCCCCGAGCCCCGTTCCAACGACAGCAAGCAGTGCTATGGATGCAGGTGTGTGTGTTCGGCTGGAGGGTTCTCAATCGAGTGACCAAGCCTGATCGACACTTTTTGTCGCCGCACAGTGGAATCGGTCACTTGGCTTCAGAGTGTCCCACCTTGCGCCAAAAGTCAGTCTCGGCGTCCCCCCACCTCCCACCTCGGTGCGCACGATCTCCCCATCGCTTACCCTCTTCTCCTCCCTTCGCGCAGCGCCTCGATCGGTAGTCAAAAGTGCTACTCGTGCGGTCAATTTGGCCACATCGCCCGATCGTGCCCCAACGCCGAAGGCGGTGCCGTCCCTTCGCACCCCAATGGACCCCCCCACACCGTCCAACGTAACGGATTCGTACCGCGCGGTGGATTCCGAGGTGGATTCCGAGGCGGTTTCCGAGGTGGATTCCAACCTTTCGGTGGTGGTCGAGGAGGATTGAATAACCACCTCGGTTTCGTCGGTCGTCCCGGATCGATTTGTTACAATTGCGGTCAACCGAACCATCTAGCCAAATTCTGTACCGCACCTCCTCAACAGAATGGAGCGATCGGTGGAGGTGTCAAGGGGGTTGGAGTAGTGGGGATGGGTGCGCCTCGTCCACCCAAGACGTGTTATGCTTGTGGTGTGGAGGGACATATCGCGAGGGAATGCCCAACGGTCGTCGCGACGACTTTGGTCGGCGCTCCGGCGGTGACGACGACGACGACGATTGCCGATCCTACTGCGAAGACGACGACGACGAATGCACCGGACGAGAAGCCGAATGTCAACGTTTGATCCCAACTCGGGAAAGAAGAAGAATCTGCGGTGGTGGTGGTGAAGAGGCAAAGGGTTGGCAGATAGGAGTGCTGAGAAAAAGAGAACTCGGGATAAAAAAACCCCTTTCCTCCTCTCGCAAAGACCCAATCCGTGATTAATTTTGACATGATACTGATACTGAAACTGAAACTGAATCCCAAATTGGCCAGTTGCCGAGTAAAAACGGCCAAGTGTTTCCCACTGCTGTGGCAATTCGGCCCTTCCCCGGACAGTGTTGATCATGCTTTTTTCGTCAAGGTGGACGAATTGAGTTTTCGAAGGGCCTTGCACTACCATTCGAGTTCACGGTTGATTTCGCTCTCGACGGTTAACTGAAGTTCATGTTCTCGTCTCCCCGGGTCAAAGATCGCGAAACGCCAAATTGAAACTTGGGTAGCTTTCAAGTTGCTGGGTGCAAGATCTTTGAGAACACGAATTCGTCAATGCTAGCCAAAAGCACTGGCCAACGCTATCATCCAGCAAGGGTCAGAATCGCTGCCAGAAAACCCTTTGCAGTTCTCGCTCGGAAATCAAACTGGCCAGCGTAGGCGCCTGCGAATCATGCGTCTTGCGTTGATCGACTTTGACTTGGGCAGTGTCGGGTTTTTCTCCTACCCCCGCCGAAGGAACGAAGCTTGAGCGGCGGTTGCGGCGGGCGTTCCTTCAACCTCGTCTTCGAAGGATCGATCCTTTGCGTGACTTGAAGCATAGTGCCGGAAGTCCCGAAAAATCAACAGGATCAGCTTTCGTTTTATTTCCGAAACGAACGCACAGAGAAGCGAGAGAGCCAAGTCCGTCTTCGGAGTAATTCAGTTCTGGCCTTTTTTTTTGTTGTTGAAAAAGTCGACATGAACCGACACCCTCACAGGACCCGATGTTCATGAATCTCAAAAACGAATCGACTCGCACCCACGGAGAAACCCAGAAGCGCTTGAACCGAAATTTGAAGAGAAGCGGAGGTCGTCGTAAGAAAAGAAACGCACGGTACTCTTCCAAACGAAAGAGCATCGGGTTACTCTCCCTCCGAAGATCCTGCTCTTTTCTAGTGATTGCGTTCGAGGTCGACTGGATCGGTCCGTCTGGGGGTAGAGGAAGTCGAGGGATCGTTTCGAGATAGACGAGGATAAGGCTGGAGGGGTATGGTGTTTCGGAACTTTTGTTTGACCTCCCAAAGAGGGGGGGTCTACCTTTTGCTGAATTGGAGATCATCATGATTGTTTTGGTGGTCGGTGGGGAGGGAGGGCGGTGGGAACGAAGCAAGGTATGATAGAGCAGACTCACTTTTGTATGGTTTCAAGAGCTCCCCCCTGGGCTTCTTACACCCCAAGAGAATACCTCAGTCATCGGCTCGTGCCGAGGATTGATCGAGTCCGATCCGTTCGCGTGGGGGCTCATTTGATTGCCCTCCTCCCTTTATGAGCGACCAAGCCCATCCCAAGTGAAACAAGGATGAAGCCAAGGAATTTGTAAAAAGCGGCTTGGGAGTATTGTCGTTCTTCGTGCGCGGTTCGGAAGGAGGCGAACTGAGAATTTGAGGCAGGGGATTGGATGAGTTGGGTGAGGGAAGGGGTCATTTCGTCAAACTGTGTGATGCTCACTATGTTGCGTAGGTTGGGGAGAGCCATCTCTCGAGAGGGGATGGAGGTGTAGAGAGCTGCGGAGTGGGGCTGATGGGACGGGGCGGCGAATGAGCTGGCAAGAAGCAAGCGCCGGTGAACGAGCAGCGGAGAAGAGCGGAGACTTGGGTGCGAGCAAGCGACTTCCCGACGACTTCCCGACGCCTCTCATTCCCTGGTCCACATCTCGCACCTACAGCTCAATCGCAACTCGACCCACTATCTACGGCCATGGTTAGTGACCGATCGCTTGGACTGTCCCAGCTGCAACTGAGCTAACACTCTCCCGCTCGTCATGGCCGACCGCATCGCAGCCTGTCCCCTTCGAAGCCTTGATCCCCTTTGGTCCGTCTGTTCATGCCAGGCAGCCATTCTAGCACGATGCACGATCTATGGGCTCATCGTTTTCATCCACCTTGATTTCCCACAGGCCTGTTGACGGTCATGTTCGCCGCGACGGGCACGCTCTTCTCCGCCGCTCGTCGAATGACCAACGATGGCAAGGTACGACCGATCAACTTCACACGGTGCATTACATAACGCTCTATACTGATTACCGTAATTCTCTCGCACATAGCCCGCTCGGCACACCTTGGATACGTGGGAGGTCAACATGATGGAGCGCGATCGACGATTGACCGGCAGTCTGCGAGGACAGTCTGTACGTTCAATTACACGCATACCACTCATTCAGAAATGCTAACACGGACTAACGAAATACCTTCTCTCACCTGCTCGGTCCGCCCATTCCCTCCCGGCGAAAATCCACCACCACTCGACCACTTGGAATCACCTCCTATCCATATCCCGACGCGCACACACAGACCGAACCCAAAGCCCCGAAAGCGTTCGCCACAAACTCCATCTGGGAGACGGAGAAAATCAACAGCCCTTTCTTTTAGATCGAACGTCGTCGTGATGGGTAGGAGACGAGCAGGATTTAGACGCAGTAGGGTCGAGCATGGCCGGAAGCCTGGCAATGAGGGTTGGATTTTCTTTTTTGTAATGTCGAAGCATGAGTTCTAGTTTTTTTCTTCTTGGCTGGTTGGTGAGGTAGAGATGTTCTAGAGAAGGTCGCTCGCTGGTGTGCATTAGAGACCGCCGACAAGTCGACGCTCTTCGGCGCGAAGTGACGCGGCTGCTCCCATGGCATAGGAAGGAGCGCGACTAGATATACATGACATGCATGGACGAAGAGAAAAATGGAAGAGAAAAAAAATAGACTACAAATCCATGATAAAACCCCTTATCCTCACAACTCTTCCTCGTCATCCTCCTCAGTCTGAAGAATCTCGCCATCCTTCTTCCCAAAGAACTCTTCAAACGAATACGCCTCCCCAACCACGCCCCCAGCCACAACTCTACTCTTCTTCGGCTTATTCCCAACCATATCCGCCTCTTCGCCAAACTGACTCTCAAACTCGCTCGCCTCCTTGTTGACCTTGTTAAGCTTCTTCTTGTCCTTCTTGGCCTTCTTTGCATTGGCCTTGTTCAACCCGATCCCTTGCGTCTCCTCAACGATCGATTTGGTGTTGACCGTGTTGGCCGAAGGTTGGAACGTGACCGATTTATTCTTCTGCTTGTTCGATGCCGCAGGAGCGACGGAGACGATCGTCGGCATCGAACGTGCCTGCTTCTTGTTCGTAGGCTTGGTCGGCTCAACGTCCATCGAGACATCCCCTTCCTCATCAACTTGCTCCACCTCATCATCCACCTCATCATCCAACAAATCATCCACATCGATCCCACCCTCATCCTCATCCTCACTCATCTCCCCCATCACCCACCCAACATTCGAGTCCTCCGTCTCCACCTCCATACCCTCCATCTTCACCGCCTTCCCAACAACCGCCGATCCAGCAGCGCCTTGTTCACCAAAAGCGACGGCATCCGCTTCACCGAACAACGCGGCCAGATCGAACGCGGGCGCGAACTCAGTCAATAGAGTCGATTGGTTCACATCCGTGTCCGTCACCGTTCCCATCGACTCCGTTGCAGCCGCAACGGGGGTGACGCCGACCGTCGTCGATGAAGTCGGCACGCTAGGAGGGGAGGTGTAGTAAGGAATCCGCCCTGCGACCCAATCACGAAGGATCGATCGTGCGGTCCCTTCGATATCAGGTACACCGCCTTTGCGCAGTCGCCCTTTGGCGCGAGCGACTTCGAGTAAGAAGCCGTTGGTGCCGATGAAGGCGGGGATGTTGTAGAGCATTTGGAGGTGTTCCTTCTTGCAGCGCTGTAAGATCAATTCGACTGGGGAAAGAGAAAGTCCGAGGGTCAGAACCCAGATGCTACAGAAGCGGAGCGTTTGAACAAGGTATGAACTCACTGGGTGCTTTGGGATCTCGCACATCCTCCGCCTTGACCATACCCCTCAACGAACCCTCGACCTCACCCCTCGCCTCCACAACCACACCAGGGCAATCCAGCACTCTGATCCCCTTCTCCAAAACAACCTCCTGCACCTCCTTGGTCCACCCAGGCGTAGGCGCGACGGAACACGCCTTACTCCTCTTGAGCGTATTGATCAAACTACTCTTGCCGACGTTCGGATGGCCAATCAATCCGATCGTCAATGAATGCTTCACTTTCTGTTCGGTCGAAGTGGAAGGTGTAGGATTGATGCGGAATCCTTTGATCAATTCCATCAAGGGTTTGGTCGAGGATCCCGAGGCGTTCGTGGGTGTGTGGGCGGAGGATGCGGAGAGGTGTTGGCGTTGTTGCTGCGTAGAGGATTTGAAGGGAATTGTGGGAGCTTGGGTGCGCAGGTACGCGAGCCAGGCTTGCACGACGGGAGGGGGAACAAGATCTGGGTGTGACATCTCCGGAATCAGTGGTCATGCCGTAGATCAGGACCTGGACGACAGCCACTCACCAATCTTGTTAAGCACCAACACAAGCTTCTTCCTCCCCCCATCCAAACCCTTCAACTCCCTCTCCACAGCCCTACACCTCGTCCCGACCGGATCCCTCGCATCCAGAACCTCAATCAACACATCACTCGCCTCCAACACCTTCCTCAAACTCTTGGCGTGCAACTTGAGACTCGCGTCGTTGACTTGAGCTTCGCCCTTCTCTTCATCGGAGAAGGCGGATTCGTCTTCGAGTCGTTGGGAGTCGGCGGCGAGGGCCGCGGCGAGAGCGGCTGTTGAGGCTAAGGTGGCGGATGTACCGTTTCGAGAGGCTTCTCGTCGCGCTTGTTTCTCGGCTTCGGCCTGACAGGTGGGAAGAGGGAGGGTAGAGCAGGACAGGGGGTCGAGGGAGGAGTGGAACGAGGATTCGCCGTGCGAGAGAGGAGGGAATAGGTCAGTCTTCTTCCTCTTTCAAAACAAAAAGATAGGCAAGTATGCATACCTGGGCTTTCTCTGCAGCTGCTTCGGCGAGTAACTGGTCCTTGTAAGGAAACGAATTGGGAATACCGAGTTCCTTGGGTTTGTCTGAGGTGGGGCGAGAGATGTAAGTGAGTCAGTGTGCGTGGTCTCGATATGCCGAACGTGAGTGTTTCAATGTCGATAAATCTATCCCGAAGTATCCTGCAGTGGCTCATCACACTTCCGACCCCATCTGGCTCCATGATTGCGAAGTCGGGCCGTTCGGGATCGGCTTGATCCCCAAGTCGTAGTCTTCACAAACAGCTATGACCCGTCCCAACTTACTCGATTTCCACGTGACGTCCTTCTTGGCCGTCTTCTTGGCTTTGCGGTGCGACTCGGACACCTTCTTGGCCACCTTGGACCTCATGTGGGTCGTCGTTCGCTTGCTCGACTCTGTTGCGAAGGGGCGACGATCGGGGTCAGTGAGTGAGAGTTCATACAACCGGGGAAGGGGGAGAGGATCATGAGGTGTCTAAGTATTTTGAGTCGCTTACTCTTTCTGATTTTGACCATACTTGAAACTGGGGGTTGAAGATCGAGGGTTGTGGGTGTGGGAGAGGGAAGCTCACTCGAGACAGCGCCTGCGGGGGTCGGCTGCGAAGGTCACTTGAAACAGCTTGAGACCGGTGTGCCGCTCGGACCTCGTCGATTGGTTTGACCGTCAGCTCAATTCCGAGCGATGGGCTGTTCATCGGCCCTGGATGGTTGAGGCGATGTCGATAACAATCATCTGCGCAATAGGCCCTGCTGAACTTCAAAAGGTGTCGTTGTCTCCTTCGTTTCTGCTATAGGTTGGGGCAAGCCCACTTCGAATCCGATTCGGGAATACATTTGGCGAAAATCCGGCGTCGGGTACTAGTTCCGGTACACGGCGGGAAGCACGGAATAAATTTGGCACTTCTCATCTAGAACCCAGTAGACTACCGAAGCGAGACATCGTGGCAGATCTCGCTCGTGCTTTCGATCGTCACCCAGAAGCCCCTGAAGCGAACCGCGTAGTACCGGGTCCGATCGATCTTTCGCTTGCGGGCAGCTTGGTTCGGACAGAAGTGATGCGTCTCTCACTGCAGCTAGAGCTCTGAATCATAGCTGAGAGAACCTCGATGTGACCTCTGCCTTCACCTCGACGTTCGACTCCTCGTTCCGCGGATATCTTCGCCGGAGTGATCGGTCGTCGACTCGGCGAAATCGAAGATTTGCTCAAACTTGAGCGCTCAATTCTACCAGTTTCGAAAAACGCTTAGCTATGATGACAGCAGCTCGCTTCGAGTCGGAAAATCGCTGTTTCGCTTCAGGAGTGCAAGCACGGTGCGAGCGTGCCACTTACGGACTGGCTCCTCAAGCGACGTGGGCGCAGCGACGATCCGAGTACGATCGGAGCGAAGCGCGAGCTTGAGCAAACACCACACTGCTGCTCCGCTCGCTTTCGCCGCCCTGGCTGTCCTTCTGAGCACTCTGGACCACACCTTTACATTCCAAGCAAGTCTTCTCTACTTCGACCCCTGCTCGTCTCGACTTGTAGGTCCTAGGCAGTACATCGGTCGTTCCCCGGAGCTCAAGGTCGGCTTTCGCACGTTCGCATCCGTCGGCCGGTTGAAGCGCTCATCCACACCCGACCCCCCCCGAGTCCGCGGCTCTGAGCTGGTCCGCCCACGATGGAAGTCGCGCTCAAGACCAACAACAATGCCGTCAAGGTGCGATTTCTGTTCTTGCTCGGATAGACTGCTTGTACTGATGACACAGGCCTTGCTTGCTCCAGGGAGTTAACAAGACGACGGCGAAGAGCGTACCGGCTTTCCTGAACAAGCTCTTTGCGCAAGTCGTGCCTGGATATGTCCACACTCCACTCGGCCGAAGCCCTTGGCTGAACCTCCGACCACTCTCTACTTTACAGTATGGTCAATGACCCCGATACGGATGACTACATTTCTTGGTCCAAAGATGGCGACTCGTTCCTCAGTGCGTATCTCGAGCCGGCCGTCGTGACGACCGATATGCTGACCTCCGGTCTCTCGCAGTCCCTTCCGCGGATCGGTTTGCCAAAGAGGTGCTGCCCCGCTTCTTTAAGCATTCAAACTTTGGTTCCTTCGTTCGTCAATGCAACATGTACGGGTTCCATAAGGCAAGTCTATCATCGTCTCTGGTGTTCACTCGTAGCAGTTCGAGCTCGATTCCGCCGGGAAGAGGAGTCGGGGGCAATGTCCCCTGACGGCGAAACGAGCAGTCACTAACCGCTTGGGGTGTACACGTAGGTTCCAAGTCTGCAACAAGGTGCATTGAAAGGCGATGACGAAGGACAAGAACTCCGTGAGTCGCGGTAGGACACACCGATGAGATTCATCAACGCTGACCCCCTCCATTTCTCGTCAGTCGAATTCTCCAACCCCAACTTTCTTCAAGCCCAACCGGACCTACTGTGCTTCATCCGACGACAAAAATCCCGCAATGAAACCGGTGCCGAAGCCGGGGCTCTTGACCTACCGACCCTTTTGACCGACCTGGCCTCGATCCGGAAACACCAAACCGCCATTTCGGCCGACCTGAAGGATCTGCAGCAATCTAACCACGCGCTCTGGCAAGAGGCGATTCAATCACGAGAACGGCATGCGCGACAGCAAGAAACACTGAACAAGATTCTGCGTTTCTTGGCCACCGTTTTCGGCGGGCAAGTCGCCGGAGCGGAACAGGAGGAATCACCGCCGGGCGGCTCGGGCGTCGTGCTGGAGGAGGAAACGGGTCAGGAGGGCGAGGGGAGTACGAACGGTGCGTCGGGGGGCAAAGGCAAAGGCAAAGGACCGGCTAAGGCTCGTGCGGTCGTCCCCAAGATGAGGAGTCAGCTGCTGCTGGAGGACGTCGTGGGGCGGCAAGACGATCGAGCGAAACGTTTGCGAACGCTCAGTGCAAGAATACGTGACGAGGCCGATGATGAAGATGACTATGGTGAGGACGCAGAGATTGAAGAAATTCCATCGTCGAGGGCGAGTGATGAACTCCCGACGATCTCGAGTGGTGAGTCGAAATGGGTGGGCGATGAATCCGAGTGTGTGCGGCCATTGACCTGATATCGTTCCCTGCCATCTCAGCACCTCGCATGCCACCAACCGCATCGACATCACGTGCGCCTACATCGAGTCAGGCGCTCGTTTATCCTGGTAACTCACCGGATGCGTACCGCTTCACGACCATCCCCACACCCGACTCGAACGGTCTAAACGTGACCTCTGCAACAGGCGACTCCCCTGCTCCCGACTACCACCTGTCGCAGGACGCAATCGACAACATGTTTGGGGGTGGTGGATCGACCTCTTCGGCGAACCAAGACGCCCTCGTTTCCTTTCTACAATCGCGATCGCAGTCGTCGGCGACTCCCACGAGCGGTACAGGGACGCCCAACACGCTTTTTCCCGGTGCGATCGACATGCCGAGCTTCCCTCGCACACCAGGAGGCAACAACATCGACTTTAGTCGCGCGCTCATGCCTTCTTCGCCAGCGGTCACAGCACCCACCTCGAACCCTCTAGACGCCTTGACCTCCGAAACAGGCGCCCTATTCTCCCACAGCGACTTTTCCCCCGATTACCGCTCCGCAATACGCGATTCAACCCAGGCGATCCAAGACGTGACGAACGAGAAGGCCGATATCGACGCGAGAACCTCGGCGCTCGAAGCTGCGATCGCTCGATTGATGCAGAACTTGCCGGAGGAGACAAGGGATCAACTTAGTCAGCAGACGGGACAGGGCTTGGACGAGTTGAGCACGAGTGGACCTGGGGCATGGTCGAGTGGAGCGAATGGGGATTTGGACCTGGACAAGTTCTTGGCCCAGTATGGTGAGTTCGGGGAGGTATTACTTGAGTATTGGGGTTACGATTGAGCTGGCGATCGTATTTTTCGGCACAATGTGTAGATACGAACCCGACGAGTGGTCAGACGCCGATCGACTACTCGATGTACTTTGACCCCGAGGGTTCGGCCGGCTCGCCCGGCTTGGGCGGACTTGGCAACTTGCGGTCGAGCGGGCCCCAGTTTCAGACCGTTTTGCCTTCGTACGACGACGAAGATGATGATGAGGAGGATGAGGACGAGGAAGAAGAGGAGGAGATCAAGGACAACGCCGCGAACGCCGCTAGTGCGAGCAACGGGATCGTGGAGGTGAACGCCGATGACAAACCTGGGACCCGTGAGACGACGCCAAAACCACGAGCGGAATCCAAAGCTCCTTCCACGCCCAAAGCTGTATCCCCAAAAAAGGCTACAATTACCGCCAAGGCGATGAAGACTACCGGCGCCAATGCAGCGATCAAGAAGCGCAAGAGCGAGGTGGTGGATGAAGTCGAGGTCGCGACCCCGGGTGGTTCGCGCAAGTCGGCGAGGTCGCGTCGTTGATTGAAGGGACAGGACGCCGATCAGAGACAGACACTTTATATATGCTGTGTTTGCCTGGTCGGCCTGGTTTCGAGGTGAGGGCGATCGGCTGTCAGCTATGAGCAGTAGTGTGGTGGTGGTGGTACCCTAGTTTTTCGGGGCGCAGGTTCGCATGTGTTCCCGGTTGTAGTAATTCGTCTTTCTTTTTCTAGTCTTTTTTGAGCTCCTTAACAAGAGCTCGTTTGATTTCACAAGCTAAGAGCTTCACGCGCTGCACCTTATTTGTCAAGTTCGGGAGATGTCCGAGGGATCGTCCCCGACGGGCTGGTCCGAGAGGGGCTCGCGCCTTACCGACCCGACGTTGGCTGTGCACTATTTCGGTCGTTCGGTCCAGTCATGGTCGTCGTGACTGCCATCGCGACGTCCACGGCCTTTGCGACGACGAGCCACCGAATGAATTCGATAGTGACTCCATTGCCACTGCGTGATGTTGCCCATGTGAGTGATCAATGTGATGAATGCGTTGACCTGTTAGACGTCGACGAGCGGAGGCGCGGCCGTCCGTCGCCGTCAACTCGGGGGAGGACCCCCGAAAGCCCAGCCTGAGGCGCGTAGGTAAACTCCGCCAAAATCCCGGATTTTGGACCGCATTTGTCCACCAATTTTTGGATTTTTCGGCCAAAAAAGTCCCCAAAATGTCCAGTCCATCTACGCGCGTCCAAAGATAGCTCTAGAATTGCTTCAGATGCTCTAGAACATCTTCAAAAATCGCGAAAACGCCGTCCGGACGTTTTTCGCCCGGACCGAATCGCCGGAGCCCGCGCGCGCGTCAGCCGTTTCGGTTCTGCTTCGCCGAGGGCTCCTCACCTGCACTTACTGCCTGCCTCTTTGACTATGATTTAACGTGGCCATGGTATACATGTAACGTACCACGAGAGGTAAGATCGATTGCAGTCACTCTGCGAAGCAGTAAGCTAGCTACAGTGAGATCTACGAACCCCCAGGTTCATTGAGGGGGTAATTGCTCCTCAACGAGCAGTGACGGCATCACCTCCAGAGCTCTAACGATGGGACGTTGATCTTCGATGTCGACACGCAGATAACTTCACCAACTCTTGGCTACTGATAACAACCGAACGCATGCGCTCAGCGTGATCTATATGCCGCCAGATTCGACATCAAAAGGCAGCCGATAGTGATAGACTGGTGGCCTTGCCTACGTGCCGCAAGGATTGCTCCACGATCTTCAACTTGTCCCTCAAAGCATCGAGCGGCCTAGCAAGGGATTCAAACTCGAGAGGCTCGTCTGTCGACCATGAAAGCTGTATCCGGGTGTCTGGTTTGTCAAAGCTGGAGGCGAAAAGCTCAGACACCCTCACGTCCAAGAGGGGTGCCATTCGCTCAAAATCATCGTCAAAGACATCGATATCCGGACCTCTACGTTTCGTCGAAGCAAGCCGTGCCGAGAATGTAGGATATTGGCGATGATGGCACAGACGACGTCGACGCGACGCGGCGGGGAAGGCAAGAGACGCGCGCACTCAAACGCTTCGTTCAACCAGCCAAGAGGTCATAAGTGCAAAATATCCCTCAATTAGAGCCGTTGTTGTGAATTCGGTACAGCCCAGAATGTTTCGCGCGCGTTCCCGCGGCTCTTGAGGGTCGGCAAACTTTGGCTTTCCAAGCCGAATGTGGCCGAAATGGGTCCCGATTTGTCCACTGAAACCTACGGGCCTAGGACCCCACCCACACCGGCGCACCATGATTTGTCCACCCCCGACTACGCGCCTTGGCGATTTTGGCCCATCTGAGGCCACAAATTTGTCCAGTCGGGCGCTACGCGCCTCAGGCCGGGCTTTCGGGGGTCCTCTCGGGGGCAGCCTCAGTCTGGGCGTTTTCGTGAAGTCAAAACGGACAAACATCTCGAGTGTTGACCCTCCCTTCTCCCTCGCCGCCGTTCGTTCCTCCTCCCCTTCGACAGTCTTTCGAGTGAATGGATCGAGTAAGTTGCATGCGAGGGATGGGCTGAATCCTGTCCACTTTGTGCTGCATCTGGTGGCACACGTCGTCGGCGTTGTCGGCGGCGGCGGCGGCGGGCTGGCCTCGTTCTGGTGGGCGACCCGACCGCCCGACTGACCGACCACCGCCTTTCCCGCCCGTTCATTGACCGAACTCGTGCTTGCTCTGCAGATCTCTTTAGCCGAGACTGAGGCCCCCGTACCCGAATCACCTCGACCGAACCCCAATGTCGTGGACCAGGCCGAGCTGGATGCCCTCAAAGTCAAAGTACGTATCCTCCTCCTCCCCTACCCGTCTGGGAGGCTCTCATTGCTCTGTCCCCCTGGCCCGGGTTTCGCACCGCCCGCGCGCGCCGGCCTTGTTGTCTTGACCCGACTAAAACAGCGCACTGATCTCGGGCTTGCGAACGCTCTCCTCGCCCAACTTGCCCTACTCCACTCTCTGGTCTTGTTGCAGTTGTCCGACGCCTCGTTTGTTATCGAAAAGCTCAAGCAATCGCATCGACTCGACCTCGATCGCGCCCAGGTCGAGAAGGAGCTCATGCAACGACAAGCCGAAGAGCTCGCGAATCAATTGTCCCAAGCTCGGGCCTTCTCCGATGTCCACGACCCGACACGACGCAGGAGGGCACCGAGCCTCCCCAACGCCCTCGACTGGTCCGTCGATCATGATGCCTTCCGACGCGACGATTTCGTCATCAGCTCGTTCAGGACTCGCGCCGAGGAAGCCGAGTCGAGAGAGAGGGAGCTGCGCGAGGATGTCAAATATCTCCAGCGAAGGGTACGTTTTCCTCTCTCTGACCAGGAGTGATAGCGCAGTAGCGATGGATCCAACAATTGGCCCACGATGCGGTGATACTGACCCGTTTCCATGTCTCCGGTGCGCACACTCAGCTCAACGTTGCGACAGCCCAACTCGAGCGATACGAGACCGAAATGCGCAAGTCACGTGCCTCGTTCCTCACCACAGCGCCCATCATCGAGCAGCGCGCCGAAATTGTGTTGCCCTCGACCGGCCGGCTACTTACACCCCCGGATGAATCTACACGACGGCACAGCGCCAAGGTGAATCGACCAGCGACGTTGGGCGATGCCGAAGCGGAACATTTGTTGCTGGCCGCCAAGACGCTGCGAGCGGGGAGCACGATTCGTCGAATACAGAAAGTACCATTAGACAAGGCGATCCGGAGACGGGCCAAGCAAATTCTGCAGATTCCGAGTCAAGGGATCGAAGAAGACTTGACGGCTGCAACCCAGGCATGTCCTCCTCGGCCGAGGGCGCACGAGCATGAACAAGGCGGTGGTGATGAGCCGGGGCCCTCGGCTCGTCACTCCAAACGGCGCCGAACGTCCGATGTGTCGGCATTCGATGCCGAAGAGGAAGGGCCACTGCAGGACTATGACGAGAGTGACCTCGAAGCGACCGATATCGAAGACTATGAACCCCTATTCCCCGTCGTCGATCCACCTAAACGCGTGCCTTCCGCGCTCGACGTCCTCGCAGAAGCCTCGTCGGCGGCGAGTCAAAGTCAAGGCAGCTCGGAGAATCTTCTTCCTTCCCAGTTCAACGGTATCTCCTCGTCGGCAGTGGCTCCAACAGAGGTTCTGTCTGCTTTCGCGCCTCCCCCGCCGCCAGGAGGCTACCCCGGCCATCGACGCTTCCCTTCTGGCGCCCCAATTCTCGAACCCCCGTCCTCGCCCTCGCAGGCGCCTGCAGCGGTGGTGTTGCCCAAGTTCGAGGTCAGTGCTCAAGAACGACCTCGACAACGTCAGCGCTCGTCGAGTTCTATCGGATCAAAGTCGACCTCTGTCGCCGCTGTACCCGTCCTGTACCCTCCCCCAGCCCCGTCCTCGCCCCGGCCGATCAAAGCCCCTGCATGGGTCAATGGCAAACCGCGCAAACCTCGGGTCTCGATCTCAGGGGTCAAAAAGGAACGTGCCGCATACGTCAAATGGAACGACCACGAGGACGAATTGTTGATCCGTGCTGTACTCAAGAACGGTCTTCGATGGGAGAACGTCGCTGCGGATGTACCTCAACGATCGTATCATCAGGTTCGACAGAGATTCTTGAGGGGGTTGAAGAGTGGGTGGACTTTACCACCTGCCTTAGAACATTACGCGGGACAGGTCAAGAAGGTCGTGGAGGAGAATGAGAAGAAGAAACCCAGGGTCAAGGGAGGGTCCAGAGCTAGGTCGAGGGGTACGAGACTTCATGGTGATGAGGATGAGGACGACTATTCGGACCTCTCGGATGCGATGAGTGCCTGACCTGCATCACATATGGGGTCTTGTTCCTGAACAACTCCGCTGTTCCCTCTCAACGTTCTCAAAGAGACACTCAAGAACACAACATTCGTATCTCGACATCCTTCGCTACACCCTGCTGCTGTCCCTCCTGTTTCTGCGGAGGGTAGAAAGGGGCCGTCGTTCGTGCATAAGTAATTCAGTGCCCAAAACTAGTAATTTAGTGCCCAAAACTCGTAATTAAGTGCCCAAACCCCTTTCTATAATATCGTGCTCTTGTTCCTGCTAAGCAAGAGGCATGATCGGTAGACGCATGCAGCGGCGACGTCAGGACTATAGTGCAGCAACGTGGCAGCTCCTCTGGCTTGCCCCGTTGAACTACACTTCACTACGCATTTCTCCGGCCGGAGACTCCGGACTCGACCCAAAGATCTGGTCTCTACATCAACATCTACATCACTCTCTACTATCTACTAACTTCTAATCTACTAATGTCTAAGAAGAGGGACCGCGTCGCGGGACTCGGATGAGCCCGCGCCGAGTGACCCACATACGTCATCGTGTTGTCCTAGGTTGTCTTCACACGCCTCCGGGAGTTCCTGACCTTGATTCACCATCGGGGTCAGACTGCAAACCCGTACGAATCACCGAACTCGATAGATCACGATGAGCACGGTCTACAACACCAACACCAAGTTCCTCGAGCACTGGGCCGACTCACCAATGATTACCATCTTTGCAGATGTCGTTGATAAATCCCAGCCGATGGTCATTGCTACCGTCCCGATCAAGTGGTATGCTCAGTCGAAGCCGACGTTCGAGTGGAGCCATGTACATCGAATCGCACAGATGGCGGTGGTCGAGTCAGGCCACTTGCAAGCTCGAGCGAGTCGTCATGACCACGGCACCAGCAGCGGGCCATTAGACCTTTGTGCTCGACAATCGAGATCTCGTCCAGGGTTAGTCATGCCGAATGTTCGCCTCGCCTTGGTGGTCCCACTTGCTGCTCCGTACTGATTGCGTGCTGTACCCACGCCGCTCGATGAAGATATGTCTCGCTTCAATCTCGTCGTTGGACCGATCGGCAAGAGCAAGTACCGCCTGCCGAGGTGCCTCCTCTACCGATTGTCAGTCACAGCACGATGAGCAACTCGGAGCGCTCCTCGGAGAGCGGCCAAGTGAGTCGAATGTTCGCTATGTCCACCCTTTAGTCCTTTTTGTGTCGCTTGAATAACGCAATCCAACTCTTCGTGCTCTCTTCCTAGTCTTCATACCGCAGGGCGATCTTGAAGCGTGACCAAAATTGCCTAGTCACTGGCCTACCTCACCAATACAGTGTCGCCTATCACATCGTCCCCATGAGCCGCGAAGATGCTAGTACTGCTCGCTACTCCTCTCGTGAATCCTCGCTGCTTACCTTTGTCACTGGTCCCAACTACTGCAGGTCTGGGAGGAGTTGGGCGTGGGGGAGCGCTACGAAGCGTCATGCGGTTTGCTGCTCGACTGCACCTTGCATGTCATGTTCGACTACTATGCCTGGGCACTCTACCCCTCGGATTCAGTACCGTGGGGCTTACTTTTCTTGTCTTTGGCGTGCTTGGTCATATTGATGCCACCGGCATTTCACGTCTACCGCAGGGCGGAGAATACGTGGTTCATGTCTTCCACCCCACCATTGAATCATTCTACGGTGCCCGCCAGGGCCAAGTGATTTCGCGTTCCAGATTCAATGCCGAGGATGATTCTGCTCTTCCCAACGATGAGCTGCTTCTTTGGCAGTATCGCCAATGCGTGCTGCTGAATCTGCGTGGTGTCGCTGTCCCTGAGTGAGCCCAAGTTTTCGATACCTGTGCGACCCAAACGTTTGTTTCGCCAATTCATCCATGGTACCGTACCCGCAGGACTACGTCTAGTGAATGACGAATATGGTTGGGTGATCGAGCATTTTGTGACTAACTGTGTATTCGCCATGTATGATTGTGCTTTTCGCAAAGACACTGAATGCCTCTGGTCAGCTGCTCACGGTGGGTGGTCGGCGGATCTGTGAAACAAATATTGTTCCCCCTTCAAAGCTCTCTTGGCGCCTGTGAGACGAGAGCTGCAACAGTCACAAAGTTAAAACTGGCCGTAGTGTATGCTGAGCGCTGGCCAGACGTACCGCTGGCTCCAGACTGTCAAGTAGGCATGAATGAGAATGAGGATTGTACTACTGCAAGTTCTGCGAGCTGCCCGAGGGGGCGCATGGTGATTACGGTTACGGTATCTCATCGACTCATCTGACGTTTTGCCAAGGCCCCGTCTGCACCCGCTAATGCGTCCCAACTCACATCACCCATACAATCGACTTTCACCGCTTGGGGAAGATGGAACTAGTCTTCGACACCAACAACAAATTCCTCGAGTACTGGGCCACTCGCCAATGATCACCGTCACTGCAGATGTCATTGATATTTCCCAGCCGATGGTCATTGCTACTGTTCCGATGAAGTGGCATGCTCGGTCGAAGCCGACGTTCAAATGGGACCATGTCCATCGAGTCGCACAGATGACGGTAGTTGAGTCAGGCCACGTGCTCAATGACAAGCTCGAGCAAGTCGACATGACCACGGCACCGGCAGCGGGCAAGTATCGCTTCGTTACGGATGAGGATTGTGAGCCGAATTAGCACAGGTCACAACACCTCCTAATCCCTAGCGTTGGTCGTACGGTGCTTGGCTCTCTCTTTTCTGAACAGGCGCATCGCACTTCATGCTTGTCGCCGGACCCATTAGCAAACGCCCCTACCGTCTCCCGGCGTGCATCGCTGGATGCGGCGACAGCAGCACCGTAAGCAACTCCGAGAGGTCTTCAGAGACTGGCCAGGTAAGTACCACCACTACTGTGTCCGACCGATGTATGATCTCCAAAACTTCCCTTCGCAACGCATCAATTTCTTCCACAGTCCCCATTTCACAAGGCGCTCCTCGCCCGTGACCAAAAATGTCTGGTCACGGGGCTCCCACTCGAATGCACCCTCGCATGCCACATCATCCCAATGAATCGCCAAGACGTGGGTCCCAGTTTTATCTGATCGACATTTATTTCACGTGATTGTCACCGCTGAATCGACGAACGCGCCGGCAGATCTGGGATCAATATACTGTCACGGACCCATATCACATGTCCTGCGGCCTCTCCTTATCCCCAACGATGCATAAGATGTTCGACCACTATGTCTGGTCGCTTTATCCATTGGAAGTGAGTTTCGTTTGGCTCAATTGCTCCGTCGTCATGCAAGCGTCAAGGGCTCACTCAATCAACGACAATTTCATTACCGAAAAGGGCGGCAACTACGTCGTTCATTGCTTTGAGCCGTCAGCCGAACATTTCAACCGTCTCCATGGCCAAAGCATCGGGCGGGAAGCATTCCATACCAGCGAGGATCAGAATTTGCCTGGGGCCGCGTACCTGCTTTGGCACTACCAGCAGTGTGTTCTGATGCACATCCGAGGAATTGCTGTCCGCGAGTGAGCATCGTTCAACGCCTAAACGTGTGATTTTATCCGTGCTGACCTCAGTCACCATACGATCTGGTGTACCAACACTGTCGGACATCTTTTATTCGCAGACCTCTGCCATTTTGATCCTACTCAGCACCGTCGAACACCTCCCTGGCCGGTCCCATCGGACCATCCTGAACCTCTGCCCACCCCACCCCACCATGAAGTTGCATCACCGTCGGCCCCGCTGATGCCCCCGCGCACTACCTCTTTACATTTGGCAGGCGTTCCCTAATTCATCACTCGGCGCGACCATTCAACGCCCACCTAGGCTCTATGATAAGCCAGACTTCTATTTCACTTATTTGATCAAGTCTGAGGCCCCAGCCACATAGGCCACCGAAAGGGAACAGTAATCGAGTTGTAACTTGATTATTTGAACAAATTGTGCCCATTGGCCCCTGACTATGACACAGTCACGCCCTAGTGCGTATTGAAGACCACATCTTCAAAAAGCCTGAATTCTCTTGAGGGCTCGTAGGTGACCCCGAGCTCGAATCCTTCCCGTCCGCGTATCTGACTGGGCGTTCGTATTCCAACTCCCCTGAGATCCCTCGCATCACAGAAGAAAATACCAGATCCGCGACACTCGTGTGTGGGCTGAATTACAACTCGACATCCATCGCTACAGACTGCTGCCCCTGTTGTTTCTGCATCGTCTTCCAGTACAAGTAATCGAGCGAATGCGTAGGCTTGAGATCTTTCGTCATGTCGTTCGGGGAAGGCTTGTCGGGGAGACCAGGTGTGGTGAACCAGAGTACGTCGCCGAACTCGTCGGTGCGGAGTTTGGATTCTGTTTTCGAGGAGATACGGAAGAATAAATCAGTATCAGTATTCAAATGAAAGGGAGAAAGTGGGCAACGACTTACGAATCTGAGGGGGCAAAGCCGTGAAGCGCTGTTCCTTCTGCGCCGTCATCTCAACAGGAGTGAACATGCCCGCGGAATGCAAGAACGGCATAGGGGGCGGAGGCGGAGGAGCATTCACCACACTCTGACCACTATAACCCTGCACATACGTCGTCGGTCTTCCGAGCGAATCCGGTGGTAAAGGATGCACTTCTTCAGGCTGTACGGAAGAATGATGAGCTGCTCCACTCGGCGGTGGTCGAGGTAGATCGAATTCGCTCATTGGCGTGGAGGTCTTGACGGGTTGAGGATTGACGTTGGGGTTCAAAGGCGCCGAGGAACGGTATCGACCTGCTGTAGCATTCGTATTGGACGACGACGTCTCCTTCTCGTTCGATTTACCCGCATTCCCTCCAGCCCCACCTGAAGGTGCTTCATCCAACGCCTCCCCAAACCGACCCGGGCCTTCGATCCCTCTGAAGAAAGGACTCGGGTACCTCGGCAACGTCACTGGATCCCCACCCGGGAACGTCACTAGCGCATATTCTTGTTTCCTAATCTCCTCCGGCACGCACGAATTCCAATTCTTGATCTTCTTGAAGCTATGGATCTCATCCTTGTACCGATGTTCGACGACGTACAAAGGCAGCGATTCGTCCCATACAGGAGCCTTGGGTCGACCTCGGATGTAACGCGTGAAGAACATGACGAAGCAACGATCGATGAAATCCTCGATCGCGTGATCGACGAATTGACCCGACTTGAAGACCTCGCCTTCGTAGAACGTGCGCGACTTGGGGTGGACCGTCTCCTCGGGTCGATAGTACCAACACACGGACAAGCATCGTTGAGGCGAGTCCATCCGTTTGTAAACTTTGAAGATCTGCGCGATGATGGGTTTCGCGGGGTTTTCCGGGTTGAGCAAATGGCACCAATCGCCGACGCGCAGGACTTGGCCTTTGAAGTTGATGTGGTCAAGGAAGATCTTGTCCTTCATCGATATACGCGTTTGCGCCGTCTTGGGTTCACCATCGACCGGGTCCTTGCCTTCGCAATTCCCCGGGCCCAATTTGACCGACGATAAAGCGGGCACGGTCAAGTTCTGCGGTCGAGGCGTGAGCGAGGACACCCGTTTGGTCAACTCTTGATACACGCGCTGCAGGACGACCAAATCGGCGTATTCCGAATTCGATTCTCCAGGTTGAGTGAACAACTTGGCGTTCTCGAACAGGCGAAAGAGATCGCGATCAAACATCTCGGGTGACTCGTATGCTCGCGCATGGACGCGAGCTTCAATCGTATCGAGCGCCACCGGGTCGTCGACCTGGTCGTAATACTCGGGCCGCTCGGAGAGCGTCATGTACGGTGCAGCGAGTCGTCGTCCTTCGGAATCGGTGTAGTCGCGCAAGGTGTAGAGCACCTCGAGATACAAGGACGTGGGGTCGCCTTCGATCTCGCCGCCCATCCAGCCCGATTCGACATCGGTCAAGGTACCATTCGGCAATTCACGAGCGACTGGTTGAGGGGCGGGCTCTGACACGTGGGCTACGGGGGTCGGAGCTGGACTGGGTCGATGCTGTTGAGGTGGGGCGGGTCCTGGGACGGGGGCTTGGGCGGGCGGTGGGGGTGCGGCAGCCGAGGCCGAGTCATGCGTCCCTGTCGCGGGGCTGGGGGTTGCGTCACGCGACGTGGCCATCGTTTGCGGAATCGCAGCCGAAGTTGGTACCGGTGAGGGTGCCGCAGACGGAGTATGCGCAGGTTGAGGGGACGGTGCCGAAGATGACGGATGCGGCGCGCCAAGTGTTGAAGGGGCAAGGGCGGGTGTGATGACCGGTGAGGAAGCTGCCGAGGAGGACGCGGACGCGCCGGGTGGTTTGATGGCCAGCTTGAGGGTCAAAGGTGCTGAACCCGGTGTTTGAGAATGCGGTAGCGGAGGCAGTGACTGCAAGGGTTGCGGATGGCTGGAAGGGAACGAGGTCGAAGCGACGTTGAGTCGGATCTTGGGCATGGACGAGAACTCTGACGAGGTCGGGGAGGGAGCGCCCGAAGAACCGGAGTGAGGTGCGAGGGCCGCGGACATGATCTTGATGCGCTTGTGGCCCCCATCGCCGACGGGGACGGGTGCGGCGGTCGTGTTGGAGCCCGAAGCGTACTCGCCGACTGCAGAGTTGGGGGTGGTAAAGGAACCTGCTGCCTGGGCTGGGTTCAGCATCCCCGGTCGCGGCAACTGCTCGAGCGGAGGCAAGGGCGGGACCATGTCTTTCCACATGCGCTCCATGTGTCTCTGTGTGGGGTGAGAAAGAGGTGAGCTTGGGTCACACGCAGAATGGAAAGCCGTGAAGTGTTGTGTGTACGAACCTGGAGTTTATCGGCGTCGTTGTAGACCTGGGACCCGACCTCGTTGTACTCCCTGGCGTTGGACCAGACGAGGAAGAGATCGTAGGCTACGGCATGGGGGGACGAGTATCTCGAGTTGTGCAGACTTTGCTGTAGAGGTGCACAGCAACCGGGAGGGGTGTGGTCAGTTCGGCTCGGCTCGACTTGGGCGGTGGTGGGCGCGTCGTGCGAAACACGCCGTCGTGCTACGAGATCAACGCACCATGATGGGGTTCAAAGCCCTGGGTTCCTTGATAAAGACGTAATAGTCGGAATAGATGGTCGGGTCGGGCAGGTCGCGGAAGATGGTCGAGTAGTACCGCCTCGGGGTCGAGTGGGTCGACAGCTGCATCAACGCCTTGATCAGCGTCACCAGTCTGTGGGAAATTTCCGGTGAGAGGGGCATGGTGGGAGGATCGCTTCAGGATGAGGTGGTGACCATTCGGTGGTGTGGCGCCTTGGAGTGGTGGGCGTGGTACGACGTGACGCGTCGGCGCACGAATCGGCTTTCTGTGTTTGGGCCAGAGTCGCAGAAGGCTGAGCGCGGTGAGCAGCGCCAGTCGATCGCCTGCCTGGCAGTTGCCTGGCTTGACGAGCTCGACACTACTTGGCGTTTGGACTACATTTGGCCCTTGATTTGGCTTCACTCTGCTTCACGGGGCACCGGCAGCGAATAGAGCATCCACACCACCACCTCTCCCGCATACGACACCCCAGTATCTCACACACCACCACCTCTTCGTGGAAGGGGGTCCATCGCCACAACGTCCTGCAGCGCTTCAACACGGATGCAGGACTTGCCATACGACGAATCGAGCCACAGTCAGTGTGCCCTCTGCATCATAGAGCATTCTATCATAGTCTGACACGGCTCGGTCCTCTACAGTGGACCGTCTTACACAAGCAGCCAACTCAGTCGATGATGTAAGACCCCCGCAGACGTGCTCTGTCTTTTCCCCCACACGAGCGTCGAATCTGACCTTCATCCCCGACCCCTCGCCTTCTCTCTCCACAACAACAGCTCATCAAGATCATGTACTCGACCTTATCCTACCTCACCCGCAAGGCCAACTTCAAGCCCCTCGACCCCAAGTTCCCCGTCACCCAGACCGTACCGGACTTGGACCCACCTCACGTGTTTCAAGGTCAGCCTTGACCTGCTTTCATCTGCGCACATATCATCATTCCTGACACTACGATGATTCCTGTCGGTCAGAAAACACCAACGAACTTGTTGCCGATTTCATACGCAAAGCCAAGCAACTCGAATACCTCATCGCCGTACTCCCCTCCACCACTACTTTATCGGACCTCTCCGATCCATCGGGCACGAATGCCCAATTCGATCCGGAATTCGAGCAACTGGAGAAGGAAATTCAACAGAGCAACAAGGAGTACCTAGAGGCGTTGCAGTTGGCAGGTAAGACGCCCGGCAAAACCGAGCCAGGTGAAGAACCTGTTCCCGAGTCGAGCACTGACGGCGTGGCTATCCTTGACCTGTTACAGAGACGCTCCACGCCCAGATCCAAGCCTCACTCAAAGCAGCTCTCGAAACGAGGGCAATCCCAGCTCCTCCAGAGTCCGTAGTCAGCTGAGGTCCTCGGCTTGTTTCGAAAAAGTGCCTCATTCGTCCGCGGTCGAACAGCAACTCACTCTGCAAACCCATCTCGCAAGCATTTCCGCACATATACAATGTTGTAATGAGTATTTCCTATCTCAGATCTGCTCAGGAACGGATAATATGCCGTTTTGGATCGACTCGCCGAGGTGTCGTTCAGCTGCGAACCGGTGCTTTGATGAGTTTTCCACTCACCGAACGCCCCAAAAATTGTGGAAAACTCAGGTTTTACAGTAGGAGGTCTTTCGAACTGAAACGGGAATGGGACTTAGGCCACAGTGCAGCGACGACTGTCAGCTCCGCTCCACCGCTCCTCTGCCGCTCGCTCCACCCCCCACCACTCCGAATCCCGAGGCCAACGATGAGCCCATCGCAAGGCCTGTTCTACTACCCAGGTCGACTCCGCATCCCAGAAGCATCCATCATTACCGAACTCGTCACCTTGTACCCGCATGAGCTGGTCCTGCTTTCCCTCTCGGACCCTGGCATCCATCCGACGTTGCAAGGTCAAGTCGTGCGACGGCGAGCTATTCAAGAGCAAGAGCATGCCATCCAGGCGGCATCGCTCGTGATCAACATCTTGAGCGATGTTCAGGCTAGTGTAGTGGATCAAGTCAAGAGCTCGTTGTATTCTGGGTGAGTGAGTGGGACGTAGCTCTCCCAAAATGGGTCGTTGCGTACAGAACATCTCCCCACATCGCCCCTCTTCCGACCGCTGGGTGTATGCACTCCCTGGCTGACCCATCTCCTGGGCCAACGATTATCAGAGCAGTCATCTCCTTCTACGACGCCCTCGACGCGTTCCCCTACACAACCCAAAGCAAAGGATACCTACCCCTCTCCAAACCACCTCCATCCCCAACCTCCTCATCATCCTCAACGAAAACCCAAAGCTCCACCAGCCTCGAAGCGCCGATCGAAATCGCCGAACTTCACCTCTTACCCGGGGTCTTGCCGCCTGATCAGAGTGAGAATGCGGGAGTGGACTTGTACAAGGAGAAAGATCCGAATGTGATGCGTTTCAGGGAGATGATTGAACGTAGGGTCGAGAGATTGAGGGATGGCTAGACCGCAGAAAGAGGGGTCTCGGCGAGCCGAGAAAAAATGAAGAATTCGCTCGCTCATGTGGTGCGGGTACCATATGCATATCGCCTCCCACGATGTTGTTTTTGGTCTGAATTGTAGCAGGTGTGAACTTGACACCATCTCGACCTGCTTAGTCCCTACGTAGTCTCCTGGCGGATCAAAATTTCGTAGTATTTGGTCGGCATGAATTTTCCGTGTTCTACAGCTTTAGGCGCTCTTCCCAAGCGGCCCGCTTGCCGCCGCCGAGCTTTTCCTCTTTCTTGCCACGTTTCAACCAAGATCGCAAGCCAAGATGTCGAAGCACTCAACCCGACACACGTTCACGTACAAGACTGAACCAGTCAATATTCTTTGCGATGTCTATCTACCCGAGTGTGTCCAATACCTCCCAAACGGCTAGCAGGAGAAGCTGCGAACTCGCTCGAAGGGGTGACGATCTTTTCAGCTGGTCACCAAGACCTAGATGCCATGCCCAGATGCCGAGGCTCATTCCTTCAGAGCTAGAACAGCATTAATATCAACTCCCTCCGGTTCAATGCGTTGACTATTGACATTCACCCCGTCCTTCCCTGCTTCCCCTCGTTCAAACTCCTCCGCAACTGGCGCCCCACTTCCCTGCCTTGAACCCGCAGCGAAACCAAATTCGGCGTCGTCGCTGCATTGACGCGTCAAATCTTGGCTTCGGCAGGTGGCAAGCACTCGGTTGTAGATGATCACAAGCTGCCCGTGTTGATCTACTGGCATGGTGGTGGACTCACGGCGGGCAATCGACGGGAGTGGACCCCTCACTGGTTGTTCAGTACGCCTGACGAATAGATTCAAAGGCCGTGCAAGAAAGTCTGACGTGAATTAATCCTTTCCAACAGATGATGCGCTCGATGCTGGCTTTATCATTGTAGGTCTTAACCCGTCTCGCAGGCTTCGCTGAGCTCCACTGATCGTGGTATCTGCGCGAAACAGGTATCCGCCGACTATCGGCTCCTCACACCCTCGTCGGCACACATCGTCATCGAAGACGCAAAGGATCTCATCGAATGGGTGCACACCCAACTCAACGTGCACCTCTCCAACATCTCGTCGCAACTCGCGGACGTCGACCGCGTCGCCGTTTCGGGTTCTTCGGCCGGCGGTTACGTCGCTTACCAAGCCTGTGTCCACGCCCAACCCACCCCAAAAGCACTTTGTTCGATCTACGGCGCGGGAGGAGATTTCCTACTCGATCATTGTTGCACACCCAAGACCGAACCTTGGTACAAGAATCGACCCCTTCTCGCCCTGGACGATCCGCGCTTCCAGGCCATTCATGAAACTTCGAAAACGAAAGCTGCGACAACAGGGACGGAGAAGACGGACCCTCGCAACGAGTACGCTTTTTTGTTGATGCAAAAAGGTCATTACCTCGATATGGTCTCGGGGGAGAAAGGGCTCGGAGAACGATTGCGTGGGTTGAAGTATGCCGAGAGGGCAAAAGCCGTTCCCGAACAGGCGAGGATTACGTTCCCTCAGTTCGGGATCGAACAAGCCGAGACGTTCCCTCCGACGATTTTCGTACATGGAACTACGGATGATGCTGTCTTGATTGAAGAATCGAGGAATCTGGCCGAGACGTTGAGGAAGAAAGGGACAGTCGAGGTTGAGCTGTTGGAGTTTGAAACGAAAAACCATATGTTCGATGTCGAGGACGAGTATGTCGACTTGAAGAAGGTGGTGCCGTTCTTGGTTAAGCATATTAATCAGAAGTGAGGAGGTGCAATGATGCAGGAAGTACTTCATGGGCGACAAGACGGTATACCTCGGGATCGGGAACTCTCACTCCGAGACTCCGAGACTTGCCGGGAAGGATCGGGTACAGTCCCGGATCACGTGACGCTATCCCTTCCATGCGTCCGAACAAATCCGACGGTTCGACTCAGTTGCCTCTCTGCTCTTCTTCTCCTCTTTCCCCCAATCTAGTCTCTCCTCACTTCGGCGAAACGACGATGTTTGGACGTCGCCAAATAGCCCATTTCGCCAGGACATCCACCTCCAAAGCCACAACCGTTAGTTCCCTTCATCGTGCCTTCCTCTCCCGAGCCTCCTCAACGTCATCGTCGTCGTCATCCATCAGCCCCTCTCCACTCTCCTCCGAGGTCAACTCATTCAATCCCAAACAAGAAGGTGGTTCAGTCTCGAGGATAGCAAGGCTACTCGAATGGAGTGATCACCTCGCTCGTACCAACAAAAGTCAAGGCAACGCCTCGGTTCCCCATCGCTTGAGAGGGGCTTCATCAAGTCGGAATCGTGGACCGGATGACAAGGTGGGTCGATGTCCTCGTGCCTGAGTAGCTCCCTTCGTGCGGCTGACCTTATATAAGTACCCTGCAATGCTGCAGCTAAAACGCATCCCACCCGACCAGCTCAAGCCTCTTCCCACAACTCGACGAGTCCAAGACTCCTACGTCCAGCTCGACCTCAAATTCAGCGAGGACCCCGTCCTTCGCGAATCCTACCTCGGTGGTCTATCGAAACAACCCCGTATGGGTCGCTTGATGGAAGATTTCGACTCCGTCGCCGGTGCAGCGGCGTATCGTTTCGTCCTTCCTGATGGAGTCACCGTTTCGGAAGCCGAGTCGTACGGTCTTTATCTCGTCACCGCCGCCGTCGATCGAATGGACGTCTTGAAACCACTGACGCAGCTCCACGATGGGAGTGTACCTGACCTTCGTCTGTCCGGTCACGTTTCGTACGCTTCCGAGTCGTCGATCGAAGTCTTCGTTCGGCTCTCGACGATCCCCCAAACGCCTGAAGAAGAATCAGCAACTATCCTAATCGGCCGTTTCGCAATGGCATGTCGCAAATACAGTGGAGGAAAACAACCGATCGCGCAACTCGTCGTCGTTGGAGAGCAGGAGGAAGAACTGGTCAAGATGGGAAAGGACATGAGGGAGAACAAGAAGAGGAGGAAGGCGATGAGCTTGGAGACGACACCGCCAAGTGCGGCCGAGGCCAAGATGTTGCATGACTTGTTTGTGGGCAAACAAGAGATCTTTGGTGAGATAATTCACAGTTGACGATGGTTTGTATGCAGTTCTGACCGTTTGCTGTTGCCTGACGGGTTCACGTGTAGCTCGAAACGCTTCTTGCCCAGACGATGTCGTGTTCATGGCCGACACGGCACTCAAGTCGGCCACACTCAATCATCCTACCGAAGCGAATGTTCACAACAAGATCTTTGGTGGATACCTGATGCGACTGGTCAGTTCTGTGCCGGGCTCTCTTCGCGCACCTTTCGGGATGACGAGCCCCTGATATAGTTCGCTCTTACAGGCATACGAGACTGCATTCGCGACGGCGTGCTTGTTCTCCCGTTCGACGGTGCACTTTATTGCTCTCGAGTTAGTCTCTATATGTGCTCTTTCTTTCACTCTTTCCAGCACCGAAGAACTGAATGATCTCCCGCTGCGTCCCCTGGCAGTGAAATCCGCTTCGCGCTCCCGGTCGAAATCGGTTCCCTCCTCCTCCTCGACTCCAAAGTCACCTACTCCCCCATTCGAGGCACCCACAAATCTTTCCACGTATCCGTCGAAGCCGCGACGACCGATCTCTTCACAGGTGAACGACGCGTGACAAACACGTTCCATTTCACGTTCGCGAGCGATCGCCCATTGGCGCGTCACGTGTTGCCCAAGACGTATTTGGACGCGATTTCTTGGTTGGATGCGCAGAGGAGGAGGGAGGAGGGGATCGCGGTGAGGAAGGCTTATGCTTCGGAAGAGGTGTAGGGGACAGTACGCCCGGAGTAGGAGGTTGCGAGACGCTGCGGGACTGAAGTTGTAATAATAGTATGGAAGGCGCGCGTGCCCTTAAATGACAGGGGAGCTGAGGCGCCTTGATTAGAGTGTTGGTATAATGCGAAAGCTAGCCCAAGTCGTCCCACATCGTCGGACATCGTCGGAATCTAGTTTAATCGCCCCATGCTCCTCGCGGCTCCCTCGACGCGTCGCGTCCTCCGCCGCCAGGAGCTCGGAACATAATTCCAGACTTGCTATTACCCACTTTTGTATTTACACGATGTTTACTTACCGAAAAGAACATATCAGGCAGTTGTCCGCGATCAGGCCGTCGGGGGTCATGAGCGTGCTTCCCCGGGGTGACCAGGAAGACGAAATGCGCCGCCGAAACAGGAGGTGCAAGTGAGGCGTCCTGCGAACGAGCATTTGTCATTGCACCACGGTTTGATCTTCATCAAGACCACAATACGGTTAGACCACCTCGATCCTCAGGCTCGAAAAGCTTCAGAAGCCACCATAAAATTTGGCTCCTTCCGTGATATTGTCTTGTCGGGTGTTGATCAGACAACATTTTCACTTTGAGCCCACGGCTCTCAGCGCCCATTGCTGCACCGCGACCCTCGTCTTTCGAAAACTCACTTGTACGGCAACCGCTGTCACAACGCCTCGAATTCCGGCAGAGCCGTCTGTACCCTGAAACTGAAACAGGGTCGTTGGCGTCGCGCTTTACCATCCTTAGATGAGCGTGAAAAGTGCACGGGCACAGGCGCACGCACCGCCTTTGGCCCGACCCGCCGCAGGGAATGTGGGGTAAAAGCGACCTCATCGCCCTGGCGCCGGCGGAGACCGTGATCAGTTCTTGGGACCATTTGGCAACCCCCTTTTGTCGTGTTTCGGGGATCGGTGAGAGGACCGGTGAGCTTTCTGTTGTTTGGTGTGGCAAGAAGCTCAACCGAATGAAAGGTTTTAGCATCGGCATGAAGACTGCCATTCCCCCGACCGTCCGGAGCACATCAGAAGCTCATCTCGAGAGTTCGGACGGATGCGCGCGCCTTGGATAAGATCGATCAGAGCTCGAGCTCAATCTTGGCTCCAGGAACACCGATAACAACGGTTGAAAAGCTAATAGCCAGGTCAAAGGTTCCACAACGGTGTAGACACTCATACTCAGAGCCTAAAGGAGATGTTCAGTCCAACCCGCTTGAACCAACAAACAATCGTCTACCATCGCCCAAAGTGCAGCCAAATGATGTGTTTTCCGAAATTGCGATCTGAGTCGTCGGCAATCGGAGGTCTGCAGTGATCGGGGGGCAGCCGCGCATAAAATACACATGTAATCACCGTACACACCTGTAAAATTGGGTCTAGAAAATAAAACCCGATTGAGCCTCACCAGTCGAGCACTCATGAAGCTCAAAGAGAAGCTTCGAGAGCAAAATAGGTAGGCTAGGCTCGTCCGAAGCACCAAATCGGAGCGCGCTTTTGTGCAGGAGCCGCCAGACCAGGAGCAGGCCAGACCCATCGCGCTGGGGCCGGGGTCCCCCAACTCGCTCGAGTTGTTCCACCAAACTCGCCGACGCCTTATTTGGAGAGGTTTTGCGCTCAGCGCATCTCGCTGCGACTAGGTTCACGAAGTAGTGTCGACCTTGACTGTCGAGGTCGACCATCGTCCTGACCCTGCGACAGCGATGATCCCTGCGACCATGCCACGGCCGGCGCCACCTGCGAAACGCAACTCGTCGTCGCGTACAATCACGAGCAAGTCGTCGGCCACGCTGTCGTCGTCGGTCGCACCACCGAAGGTCGTAGGCTTAGACATGCCCCCACTTTCGACCCACGTACCATTGAATCAGTCATTATCCTCTTGGCTTGATCACCACTCGTCTACACCCCCCGAGTCGCTGTCATCGTCGATGAGCAACGCCGCTCCGAACCACGAGCACCACCACATCTCGCGCATGTCCGTCGGCGGCTCCTCTGTGGGGGCGCCCGCGCCGAGCAACAGCGAAGGCGGTCAAGCGAGCAAGCCGTCGGTCGATGCCATGAAGGAGCAAGCTAGACTCGAGAAGTGTAAACGCACACCACCTTCAGCTCGTCGAGCCAGAGGTAATGGACTCGTGCACCAGCACGACCAGCAACCACCCCGATCACCCACACCCGGCGCGCCGGGTTGCAGCAGCTTGCAGGCCTCGTGGACGGCCTTGGATTCACGTGCGATCGGTCGCTCGGCGCCGGGAGCCGTGGCCCCAGAAGACGGCCTGCAACCCTGGTCCTCGACCTCGGCACTCTCGTCCCTCGCCGCAGGTCATCCATCGCCAATGACCTCGTTCCCTTTCGCGGATTCAACATCCAAGACACTGAACGACCCCGATGCCATCACCTCAAATCTACGCAGAGGCGCTTCGGTCAGCAACCTCGGAACGAGGACTCGAGCCGAGCTGGAGATGATGCTGCAGGGGGCAGATCAGCTCATTCGAGCCAAAGAACAAGGTGAGTAAAATATGAATCCGGAGCTATGCGCGAGACTGGATATGCTACTGTTGTACTTCGTATTGAGAGCTAACGCATGCGCTGGCTATATTTGCCTCGACGCCCCTGTTTCAAGAGCTGACGGTGTTCCACGCCGCGGGCGAAGGCTTACTGCAAGAGTACCAGTCCCTGCGATCACGACACGATGCACTCATCTCGGGATCGTCGGCGGCCTCGGGATCAGAGTCGGCTTCGCCTGCGAAGGCGTCGACATCACGACCTACGGCCTCTCGCACTAACTCCGGCACGTCCTCCGGCACACCGTTCGGATGGAGTCCGCGTCAACTCGCGCTAGGCTTCGGGGTCCCACCGTCGTCTGCGGTTCGTCCGTCATTCGAGACCTCAGAGAGACCACACCACTACCCTCTATCGCCTCCACCGCCATGGTCGGCCGTCGAACCCGACATCGACCCCAGCCGACCAAAACGTGCCGAGTCCGACTCGTCCTCGCTCTGTTCGCCGCCGAGAAGCTCCTACCGCGGAACGAATCGGTCAAACTTGACGTCCCCGATGCATGCACGGGACGTGGAGGCCTTGAGTCAAAGGAACGAAGCGCTCACGCTGCAGTTGAACGAGCTCGAGGTCGACTCGGAAAAGGCCGATCGGGAAGGGCGTAAGCGGCTGCGCAAACTCGAAAAGGAGCTGAGCGAATTGCGCCAGGAGCTCGATCGCGTCGAATCCGTTAACGAATCGCTCAAAGCGCAAGCCGACATCGAAGCAGCGGGTGCTCATGCTCTGAAACAAAGTGTGCGAGAACACAAGGAACACGACGACGCTCGAAGAGCTGACCTAGGCCACGAACGAAGGCAATCCGCGGCCAGGCGCCGGAACTCCTCGGCAAGTGATGACGAACAAAACAAGCCCCGCGACTTGAAATCGACCTCACTGCTTCTATGTAGCAGCAATAATCAGACAAGTAGACGAGCACTGCACCCCTCGTCTTCGTCCCCCGAGCAAGATGCATCATTCAGGCTCAGCCCCGCTGAGCGTGAATCGCTTGCAAGAGCTCAAGCTCAGGCCCAAGAGGCGGAAGAGGCGCAGAAGGCACAGGACTTTGTCGTGCAAAAGTTGATGGACAAGATTGGGGAGCTACAAGAGACGAACGACATCATTACGAACGAGCGAGTCGAGATGGAGCAGCGTCTACGCGAGGCCACCGTCGAGGTCGACGAGTTCAAGCGCCGATGCGAGGAACTGGAGGAGATGGCCCTGATGGAAGGGATCGATTGGAGTGAGTCCAAATTGACATCATCCGATGCTACTATAAAAGATACTGACCGCACGCACTGTTTGACTGCATCAGAAGAGCGTCGAGGCATCGGCTGGCACGAGAACCCTTTGGAGCTGGGCAATGTACCATCCGGGCGACTAAAGGGCAACCGTCGCATGATCGAGAAGCAGCGTCGACGCGAGGCTGGGCAGTGGCGCGCGATGAGCGGCATGAGTCAGTCCGCGTCGAGTCGTTCCGTTTCTTCGTCCATCAGCTTTAGTCAATCACCGACTGCGAGCAAGAGCAAAGGCAAATATACGCCCGTGCATCGCACACTCGGCAGCGAACTCGGCACCGATCTCGACGATCTTCCGACCTTCGACGTCGAGCCGACCAGTGAGGTCCATTCGTCGAACCTCTTTGGCGATATTGATGCGGGAGCTGTGCCATTCGAACGGCATCTCACCTACGACTCAAACAATAGTGACGACGACGTTGGGGACGATGCCGCGGAGGAACTCACGAATGGCTCGTCTCACGAAACCTCGAGACCTACTCCGCAGCGTCATCTTCAGCATTCCTCGAATCGAACGATTGAGCAATTCGGCGATCCGTATTATTCTCCTCCCGAGGATACATCCCGCCCGCTCATGCCTCGAGGTTCGCTCCGCTACTCGGGTCCTCCCGAAAACGCGGAGTATGACAACCTCGACCGTGCCGCGTCGGAGCTTCCACCCGCGTGGGAGGACGAAGGGTATGGTCGCGATCCACCGGCACCCCACGGTCTCGGACGAGTAGGAGGGCGACTGCTGGAGTGGGTTGAAGGTGGCAACGACGAATTTGCGCACGAGGAGAAGCTTTGGTCGCGCTACCCTGAAGAAGAAGAAGACATCGATCCGCAGATGGCCAGGCTCGAAAGTCGTGAAGATGTTGAAGCAAAGAGCTTGCACTCGCTGTCCTCTTCTTTACTGCAGCGTCGTCATCGTCGCTCGGCTAGGCACCGCACCCGAGCCGGTTCGCTCAAACGCTCCCGTGGGGTCACCTCTCGGTTCCGTGACGTCTTTGACCAGGAGGAACAGACCGACGAAGAGGAACGTTTGACCCGACGCCAGCTCGCTCTGCGGCGAATGGGGCTGGAAGAGGATCTCAAGTACAGTGATGAAGGGAGTCAGTGTGATGACTACGACTCGGGCGACGACGAAAGCATCATGACCGACTATGAGGTTCTGGACCGTCGAGCTCGACAAGGGGATTATTACCCGGTCTCGCTACGGGCTCGCTACGCGCCAAAGGTCTGTCCATCGGGATGGTCTCATTTGCTATATCACATGTGACTCAAAAGCTAATGCACATATTTTCATCGTCTGCTACAGATGGTCATCGCGCGCATCACCAACAAAGCGATGCAGCACCTCGTCGAACTGGTTACCTACCTCCGCTTCTTTGCCCTCCTGGCCATGGCCGTCACCTTTGCTCTGTGGCAGTGAGTTATGTTATCGACCATAGTCGATGTTCGATCACTACGATGCTTAGCCGTCTTGCTTGCTTGCCTTCCGCTCACAGGGGCCCGAAGCGAGCGCTCGGTCCACAACCGAGACGTCGTCGTCGCATTCAGTAGGCTTGAGTGTTATGAGATCCAGCATTACGTTCACACCTAGTCCTTTCCAGTAGATCTAGACGCAGCAGTTTTAATCTTTTGAGCATTACTTTCATTTTATGACGATCATCTACGAAATTCTCAACTGCTCCCTTTGTAATGAACGCAGCCATGACAGTCAGAGGATACTGTAAGGAGGCGGCTGCATGTATGCACACCTCGCCTCCACTCTTGGCGGCGGATGGCAAAGCTGATCCCTTGAGGCTCAAGTTGCCGTTTCCCTTCCGATAAAGGAAGAAAGGCGGCTTGAACAAAGTAATCTCGGTGGTACGATTTTCTGTGAAGGCAGCTACCGCCGGCGTGATGTAGTCTTCAACGAAGTCGATATCGCGAACTGGACCGAACTCTCCGATTGGAGCGTGACTTGTAGTCGAACGAATTATTTAAACTTCCTGGACGTGATATGATCGACGTTGTCATTGAAATCCCCAGTCTTGATGCCGGCTCGGAAGCCGGCAATCGCATGCCAAAATGAGGCTACTGTCGTATATCGCGGCAATCAAGGGCTGCGGAGGGAGGAGGAGTTCGGTCCTCGGGTTTTGCACGCTTGAACGCGTCAAGCTCGCCGTGAGTCGACGCTTTGACGTAAGGTGCAAACGGCATGCTGGATCTGAAAGGTTGGCGCGCGCTGGGAGCGGTCGCTTCGGGCCCCTGTGAGCGACAGGCAAGCAAGCAAAACGGCTAAGCAGCGTCGTGATCGAACGTCGAGTATGGTCAAGGTAGCCCAACTCAATGCCACAGAGCAAACGTGATGGCCATGGACAGGAGGGCAAAGAAACGGAGGTAGGTGACCAATTCGACGTCAATGGCTGCGCGCCTGCATTACCTGAAAGGCTCGCATCAAATCATTCCGACGTGCGCTCTGGTAAGCAAAAACAACATGATCAAATCGTATATCAATATTCTCGGATCCCGACCACTCTCTACAAACCCAAGGCGCTATAGTCTACGTCATCCTCCTCGTCCAATAACTTATCATACTCGTCCCCTTCCTCCGCCGCCCCCGGTGTGACATCCGGCTTCACCTCCTCCTCAGGCTCCATCGCATCATCCAAATTCGACGTCGTTCCATCCGCAGCTTCGAATTTGATTTGCCTCAGCAACACATCCTCGACTTTCGGCGTCAGGGAGTCGACTGCGCGTCCCTGCTCCACCACTTCGGATCGCAGATCGAGTAGAGTCGTACAGAACAATTCGGCCCTTTCACCCCATTCCTTCACCTCGGGCCGAAACTCGATGTAGAGACCATATCCCTATGTGAGATGAACTCGAACGTCCTGATCAGTGGCGTTGATGCCGGCGGAGGGGGCGCTTCTGCCTTCTTACCTTGTTGTTCAGCTCGATGGGGTCGTAGGATCGGGCCAAGAGTCGCATGGCGCCTGTACGCGAAGAAGTCAGCGAATTTAGAATGTGGCTCTCCTTGAAACTTTATATCTCCCCAAAGTGGACGTACCAACGATCGCTCCCATCTGCTGCCGAAATGCGCGCTGGACGTATGCATAAGCTTTCTGAGGATCGGCCACGACACCTTTAGTGATGGCTCTCCATTCGCCTGTTGCCGTCGATAACACGGGGACCTGTTGAGAGTGGGGCGCGCACATTCAGGCAAGTTGTCTGCGTCAGTGCGGAAGATTGAGATTGACATAATCTGAAGGCGCGAGACTCACCTTTCGACCCATAATGTCGACAAAAGGTTGGGATGACCCGATGTGCAAATCGAGTGCTGAATCTTTCATGATGCCCAGTGATACACCTTTCGAGGTCGCGTTCATGTCTGTATAGACTTGAGCTGAGCGATGAAGGAGGTGGGAAAGCAAAATATTCAGCGAATCGATTATGACCGAGTCCCGAGAGAAGCGCCTGGGGCTGACGACTCACCTATAGACAAAGCTTCCTGGCGTCTGAATCCCAGCCTTTCGGCTACCACGGTGGCCCAGGCGGTCATTACGGGTGCTCGGTTGGTGATACACGATTTCTTGAGCAGCGCCTGTCGGCGGCTCGTTGTTCCACGAAGATGTGTGAGCTGGGAACTTCAAGCCATCGTCCACACCAACTCCACCAGTCACCCACCTCCTCGTATAGTATCTCTCCAAAGTCGAGATCGGTATCGACCACATCACTGGGCACGTCCTTGGTCGGTAAAGGTCGATCGAGGTCGCTGCCTCTCTTTCTCCGAATCGGCTTGGACCGCTTCTTCTTGCCCACATGGGTCAACTCGCTCAGTTTCTTCCTCAGATCTTCATCCTCGATCCCTAAGCGTTCCATCTCGGTTCTTGTAAGAGTCAGCAGGCGGGATGGGGAGTTGAGTTTGGCAGGGACGAGTATCTTGGCGACCGAGATGGCTTCGGACATGGTCAGAGGGTTGCGAGGGGACGAGCAGAGCAGCTTGAGGAAATGAGGGAGGGACAGAGCATCGCTGGCGTTCGTTCGGGAGGGGGAGGCGATGGGGATGTTGGACTTTTGGAGGGAGGAGGGGCTTGAGGTCGAGGTGGAGCCGGAGGTGGAGGTAGAGGCGATCGGGGATGACGGGTGTGGGTGTGGGGGTTTGGTTTTGGCTTGAACCTTGGCGGGGGATCGTTTGGGGGCCATCGTGGTTGCGTGCCAAGCTCACAAGTCTACTCTCCGTTGTGGGTGGTGGTGTTGGTCTCCAATCGCGCGATGTTTGACCGCGAGTTGATCCCGAGTGATGGGGCCAAGGTCAAAAGGTAAAGGCGTGGATTTTGACCTCGCGTCATCGCCACGAGTTTGGCGCGGCCACTCGCAACCAGTCCGATCGAGATGGCTGGCCTGTCTCCTGACTCGCATTTGACATTTGGAGGCCGATCGACTGCACAGCCCAGCCAACACGCATGCCTCGCCTTCGACCACCCTTCCCCCTTTCTCAACTCCGGACCCAGCTCGAACCGCTCCTCCGTCATCGTTGTGTCGCTTCCACCTCGACCGCAACGTCCTCTCCGACCGGGTCTGGCCCAACGATCTTTGCCCCCGCTACAGCACGAGGCAAAGCCGCGATATCGATCCTCCGCATATCAGGTCCCGAAGCGCTTACCGTCTGGCACCAATGCACCGAAGCTCTTCACCTCAAGCCACCTGGCAAACGTTCTTCAAGCCATAATCCACCTGAACGAAAGGCGATCCTCAGAAAGATCCTCCACCCTCAGTCACGCGAGGTTCTTGATCATGGCATTGTCATTTACTTTCCAGGTCGGTCGTCGGACCTCGCTTAGACGTAGTACTTCGCTGTCACGCGCAAGCTGATAGTGTACGCTCGATCCGCGGCTTGACAGCCCATTCGGCGTTGACTTCGCAACCGACGCTCGAGCTGCATACCCATGGCTCACCCGCACTGTTACAGCTCTTGATCGACGTGCTACCAACACTTTCCAAATCGTTCCGAATAGCCGAGCCAGGTGCGTTCAATCGCTCTAGGTAGTTGACTGGCCTAAATTAAACCAGGAAAGCTGAAATCACGTGACCTATCCCTCAGGCGAATTCACCCGACTGGCGTTCGAATCGGGCAAGATGGACTTGACCGAGGTCGAAGGCATACGAGACCTCGTCGATGCTCACACAGAGAGTCAAAGGACACTCGCCGCTCGGCAGGCTAATGCGAGTGATGTCGAGATCACCGTTTGCTCTCGTGGCAGGCTAGAAACACCGAAGCTGACACCAAGCTCTGTTCGCGCACATGATCTCAGGGTCAAACGAGGAAAGTGTACGAGGGTATGAGAGTTCAGATTATCGAAGCTACGGCACTTGTTGAAGCCTTGATTGACTTTGGCGAGGACGAAGGTATCTCCGAGGACATTTTCGAGCAAGGTGAGAAACTTTTTCAGACCCTTTTCACACTTCGGCTTCGTGACGCTGACTGTGCCTGGGAGCATCGATCTCAAACAGCAAGAGACAAGGTAAAGCAACTACGTGATCGGATAGCACAAACTTTAGCCGACGGTCGAAGAGGCGAGATCATTCGATCCGGGATCCAACTCGCCATCATCGGCGCACCCAACGCGGGCAAGAGTAGCCTGTTGAATTGGTTAGGTGGGAACCTTTTTCGTTCGGTATCGCAGAGAGGGCTCTTGAAATTGATGCGAGTGCTGGAAAGTGGTTTCACAGCTCAACGGGAAGCGGCGATCGTGGCTTCGACACCGGGAACAACACGTGACATTGTCGAACTTTCTTTGGACTATCACGGCTTCCCCATCACCATCGCTGACACTGCGGGACTGCGTAAGACACATGACGAGGTCGAAGGCATAGGGATCGCACGAGCCCTGCAAAAGTGAGTCGCCATATCGTGATGACGATGCGTTTGCCCGCTTAAAGAACCGCTGGGTCTCGTGACTTGCAGAGCCCACGCAGCCGATGTCAAACTCTGCGTTCTATCCCTCCCAGCCATCTTGGAATCGGGAGACAAGGCCATCATTGACCCCCTCACACTCACTCTGATCGATGCTTCCACCATCGTGGCTTTGAATAAGGCCGACGCTTTGAAACCTACCGAAACTCAACTTGCATACGTTCGTTCGGCACTTGCATCAACTTCGTGGGGATCGGGTAGCACGAAGACACTTTGGCAGGTCAGTTTGAAGACTAGAGATGGGTTGAGAGAGTTGGGGGATGGATTGAGGGAGGTATTGAAAGACAGGTAAGACGCTTCGACCGCTCGGACCGTCAGATCAGAGCCTCATGGCTAAGCCTGTATCGTCCGTCTCAGATTCGACCTCCCGGAAGATGCCGATGACATTCCCTTGGTGACGCACGCTCGTCATCGCCACCACCTCCAAGTAAGCCGTGCATCAGACTTCACATTTCGAAGTTAAAAGGTCGTACGCTAACCAACCCGGTCTGACTACAGGAATGTCACACCTCACTCGAGACGTTCCTCTCTCTCGAAGCGGGGGACATCGTTTCCGCAGCAGAGGAGTTGCGGTACGCCGTTTTCGCTTTGAGCAAGATCAGTGGTGCGGTCGACACCGAAGAAATTCTCGGCCAGATCTTTAGTGGATTTTGTATTGGGAAGTAGAGAGCAGTACCATCTCCATCAGATGCCGTATGTCATTATCAGCAGGTGCAAGTCTAGTCCACGTGTCGTAATAATCATATCGTTTACGAGCATGGACGTGGACGCGTAAAAGGTCTTGAGAGGGTATGAACAGAGTACCAGAAAGAGGAAAAGTACAACAGAGTCCAAATCCAATTGAAAAGCTTCTTCATGGGTATAAGAAATTTAATCACAGCGCGACCCCCCATGCCACAATCTCATTCGTCCCAAGCTCCTCTTCGCAGTTCGTCCTCTGCGACGCCGTCATAAAGGGCTCGACGACCCTCGTCTCTCCCCAGTCGTACGCCTCGACGCGTCGTCGCTCGACTTCCTTCTTCCCAAAAGCTTCCGCCAACCGGAGCGTCCGATCCTCCGACTCAAGAATGTCCTCCTCATCGTCGTGGTGGATGACATGCATCGCCTCCGGAATGGTGACTCTCGTCTCGTCCGTTCGGGTACTATCGTTCCCCGGCATCCCAACGCCTTTCATTTCCTGCTCGATCCATCGCTTGCCCCTCCCGAACGAATTCCCCATCGATTGCTCATCAACACTTGACCCTTCCACCATCAAATTGGAATTTCCATCCGCTTCAGTCGAAGCAATGGACCAATTTGGATCAAAGGAGGATTCACCTCCCCCTCGTCGACTACTACATCTCGGTGGTGGGTCAAGATAATCTTCATCTTCGACGGACGAAGCGCGCGTTTCGAACGAGGTGTTGCTCTCACTTCCGCTCCACAGATTGGGCGAGAAGGTGGAGATGGCGGTCAATGTCGAACTGGTTGCTTGTTCGGAATCACTTCGTTCGCCAAAGGTAGGGCTCGAGGCGGATGATCGCGGTAGGGTCGGTGGCTGGAATGGCTGGAGGAAAGCGTTCTTCGAGACGGGGAGATGGCGCGCAAGCACGTCGGACACGCTGAAGGTCGATCGTTCTTGTTCATAGCTCGCTGCCTCGTCTACATCGCTTTGATCCGTATAGGGCGCATGCGAGATGGCCAAGCCTGCCATTTGAGACGAAGAACGGGAGGACCCGGTCGAAGCGCTGAGGTCGAATGCGAACGTAGCACCGCAAGGGGGTGTGACCGGAGAGAAGTAGGACATCGTAGGCCCGCCTACCGGAAACCCGTCACCACCGAACTCACACCCGTCGTCAGAAGCCGAATCGATGGCCAAAGCGACAAGCGATTGAGGGATGATCAAGGCAGGAATCGCCTGCTTGCGACCCCGTCGCTCGGCAAGGGAACTCGTGCTCTGCAATGTCGGGGCGTGCTCGAATACCGCATCAGAAGCGGGTGGTGGCGAAGGGAAGGCAGAGAGGGAGACGAAGGAGATCTCTGAATTGTCACTCGAGAGGTTGTGCGAGGTCATCCCATGGGTCGACACGTCGTGCTTGTTGTGCTCCCTGTGGAAATCGTGAGTCGCCAGGGCCGAAGTCGGTGTCGTAGGGAAGACGTTCGTGGATCGAGTGGGAATAAGGTACGAAAGTGAGATCTCGCCTTCCGTCACTAGGTCGTCCCAGATCTCGCCGAGGTCGACGGGGTCGTGCGAGTACACTGAAGAAAGGGAATCGATCCGGTCACGTGAAGGCGCGTCAAGGTCCGAGACCCTATTCGGTGCGGGCCAGACGTTGCCAGAGCCACCATCCCAATTCCATGACGCTGGGCGACCTCTCTCGCTCGATTGACACGTAGGGAAACCACCAGAAGTGGCGGACGAAGGTGCGATCGTGGTGCGCTTGTTCGCCGCCGCGGCCGCGGCCGGCAGCGTGTGGTGAGGGGCCGCATTGAGCGGCGATCGGAGAGCGACGAAGTCTGAACATTGTATGAATCGGATGTATCAGTTAAGATACTTCCAGCGGATCGAGAAATTATTGGCACGATGACCGACCTTGATCGGGGGTAAGCGTGGGCGGTAAAGGTCGACGAGGTGGGACGTCAGAAGCCGGGCTCGGTGTCGGGACGAGTGCGACAGGAGCCACCGCCTGCTCCGATTGACTTCCTCGACGGGTTTTTCTTCTGAAACCAAGCACTGAGAGTGTTTTACTCGCTCTACCGCCGCCTTCGGACTTGGTTCGGGTGATGGAAGAGCGGGGTCCGAGTGAGGGCGGCAGCGGAACATTCTCATCCGCGGCTTGAATAGCGGAAGGGGTCGCCCCGCCGGACTTGAGCCAATCGGCGAGCCACGAGCGAGACCTTTGGTGCTGTTGCTGGTTCACGGGTCGACTTGGTGTCCCTTGATCATTTTTGACAACGTTTTCCATTGACCTGGCCCCATCTGCTGACGTTCCGGCGGAAGCGTCGGCGATTAGAGTCGTAGGCGAGGAGGACGCGTCGCCAAGGCGATGGCGTTCTTGCGAAGGCCACTTTGGCGCTGCATCTGTTGCATCGAGTTGCACGGTCGGTACTGGCTTTCGGCTGGACGAAAGCGCCATAAGTGGACCAAAGTAGTTGTTGTCCAGTCAGACCGACGTGTTGGTAGTCGTGGTGAAGGGCTTGGTGCAAGAATGCAAGAAGCCTAGAGGGTCAGCAAGGCGTCTTGTTGATTGACTCGGATTCGAGGAGCTCGGTCGCGAGAGTTCTCGCCTTCGCCCATTGTCGCGTCCCGGAACACCCGACGTCCGGGCTCCGGCGCGGCGTCGGCGCCAAGTTTCATCGGAATTCGGACCTGGAATACTCCGTGAGTCAGCGTGTATGCAGGTCGCTTATAAGGTACCTATCTTAGGCACGAGGTTTGTTTACCCTTCTTCGATGCCCTTTAAACATTCACTAAACCACTCACCAGAGCACCGAAGTCGTTTGGCAGTGGCAGGTCCGCGTCGCGTCCACCATTACCGTCACATGATCTTTCGGTCAGGCTGAAGGAGGCACCTGTTGCCTATTGCAGCTTGCAGCTCACAACAGGAATTGACTTCGCAGCCCAGGTCTCCTCCATCAAAGCGACGGGACTAGAGATTTCTTCGTCTCTCCCTACTGAAAGACGGGAAGGTCACTATACACGGCAGTGAGTTGTCGCCAGCAGCCAGCGCTGCCCCAGCGCACGACCTCACCCCCTATTCGAGCGCATCGGTATGCGACAGAGGTTCCATGCCACTATCGTGTGCGTTCATGCCACTTTCGTGTGCGTTCGGGAGTAGCATCAAATCAGGAATAAGACCACGCGGTAACCCCAAGTAATGCTAGGACCGAAAGTTGTGACCAGGGAACGATGGCAGTAGGAGCTGCCCGAGGCCCGTGCGCGTCGGCGGCTGCAGATCACGTGATCTGCGCGCCACGGCCAAGCCTCACAGAGTAGTGACTCTTGGCAACACGTTCCACCACTAGACCACTAGTAGTATCACCTCAAGATGAAAATCAAGGTTGTCGACGTAACTCCAAGAAGCATCTACCTCATCTACTGCGTTGTGAAAGCCATTATGCCTATTCGTGCCCGGACGTGGCTTGATCTCACCCAGAGGGGCTGGCATTTCTCTCGAACCGGCAGGCCTTTTCCGCGCCGCGCGAGCGCCTGAAACCTCGGACGACCCTTCGCGTCGGCCATAGGTAATTAGGATCTTCTCTACCGCATTATTTGTAGTCTAAAACTATGGGTAAGGCTGCTCATGAATCTTGCGTCCTTTACGGCCAGACGCCATCATTCTCCGTTCGGCCTGGTACCAAAACCGGCAGCGATCTCAGTTTCGCTCTGCCTGGGCAGCCCGCGCGCCGGTCTCCGATGCTCGGTGATCAGAAGAAACTTTCTTCCGGCGACCGATGGGGTAGCACCACTCTACTAGATCATGACGATGAGCTTGCCCAACCCAAGCCGTCCCACTGAATGCCGCTTCCCCCCCTCTCTTCTTCTCCCCATTCGCTGTGCGACTCTCCCCTCCCTTTCGTCTCTTTTCTTGCTCGACGCTCTGGTAGCATCATGGTTTCGTCATCGAGCATTTCGGCGCTGGTCGCCTTCGTCTTCGCCGCAGCTGAGCTGTCGAGTGCTTTCCCCATCGCTTACCCGCTGGCGGACACAGTAGGTACGTCGAAGGTCAAGAACTCGATATTTGTTCAGTTTCAAACCCAGTCGGACCCGTTGAATTTTCCGTGTAGCGCCACACTGACCCATTATTCGGCCCGTTCCTCCGGCGCTTTCCTCCCCAACAGGAGCCGAGTCACGTCTGTTTGCTCGCGGGACGAGCTGCAACAAGAAGGCGGACTGCAACAACGTCTCTCGGCCACGGAATTCGTTCAGCCAATGCAAGAGCGGTGTCTGCACCTTTCGATGCTCAACAGGATACTTCTGGAACGCCAATACCTCTCTGTGTCAGATGAAGTCCGGCGTAATCGCTAGCAGTGCCGCTGCCGCTGCCGCTGCCGCCACAACTACAAGAGGGCCGATCCCCAATCCTAAGGCTTGGAGTGCCACACCTACTACCACCGCTCCCCCTGCTGCTTCGACGACTCTAGCAGGTCCCGACGGGAGCTACATGGTCGATGCCAAGATCTCGTTGACAGGGATCACGGGCTTCAACGCCAAGTCGCTCGGGTGGAATACGAACGCGATCATGTCGTGGTTCCGAACTGATTCGACGCAGGATTCGACCAACGGACACAGTTGGTGCTACAACGTCTAGTGAGCTCGAGAGTCTTTCAATTCGATCGGGTTCTGGGACATGAATCTAATGCTTTCCATTTCATTTGATCGCGCAGCGACAACTCGCAGCCCGGATTCGCGCCGGACGTTTCAGTGATGCTCGCCAACTTCCAGTGGTCGAACACCCTCGCTGGAGCAGCTTGTAAGCAAGAGCCCGACCTTCGTCCGTTCTCGTCGTTCGAAAACTGACCATCACGCTCCCTTCCAGACTGTGGCCTCGAAGCCGAATTCGTTCTCCCTAACGGGAAGACGACCAAGTTGATCCTGATGGACGGCTTTGACACCAAATGGGTCAAGACCCCCTCGAGCATCGACGTCATCTACGACACCTTCATGGACCTCTGGGGATCGACGATGAACGACAAGAACAGCGTCTTCCAAGGTGTCAAGTGGAGGTTCACGGGCCGACGGGATTCGAGGTACCTGTTCAACACTCTCAACTAGATTATTGTTTGTGTCAATGCAGTTCTAGAGTGTCGTATAGCGACCCGCCAATCTCCAATCGCTAAGCCACTTCATGACCGGGACAATGAATTCCAAATCTCGTTCAGCCTTCTCAGCCTCGCCGGTACGAGTTGCAGCATTTCGATTGAAACATTCGCAATAGCTGCGAGATAGACCACATCGTGAACAGGGGCCCACGAATCTGCTCGTTGACGATGATCGGTGACTCACAGAAGCGGATGTAGCGATCGTCATCGACGTTGTCGAATTCGGGGCCGAAGAATGTGCCGGGGACTACGACTATGCCCACTTGGGAGCCCAATCTTGAAGCGACAAGTTCCGAGCTCGACCTCTTGAAGGGATGTTTGACCTATAGAAGAGCGCAGAAGTCAGCGAGGTTCGGTCCAGTGCCCTGTTCCGAGGCTGGGGCTGTCGAACCTACGTAGGCAAAATAGCCACCGCCGACACAAACTTCCCACCCTTCAACATCTGCCAAAAGGTCCTTGAAAATCTCTTGCCGTCTCATAATCTCATCCCGTGTCTCCTCTCGCCATGAGCGCATCGCCCCCATAGCCCAAGCGACGACTTCTTGCGCTGGTCGAGCCGGACAGATCTGTAGACAGTCAAGCGTCTGTAGAGGCGGATCGCTTCATGCAATCAGTTCCAGTATATTGCTCGGCTTCTCGGCTTGTGCTACCCCGGAACCTCGACGATGGACCGCCCCCTACCTTGTGCATCTGCGTAAGAAAGTCTTCGGAAGCGATCACAGCGCCTAATCGGTGGCCTGGAATGGCGTAGGATCTGGTGGTGCACCCGAAAACCTGATCAACAATGACACATATATCGGGGGGGGGGGGGGGGGGTGAATTATAGACTCACTTGGAGAAAGAGAATATATGAACGAGGTATGCGCGCCAATCTTGGTCTTGAAAGAGGGTATGTGGGGGTGCACCGGGTGCGAGGAATTCCCGATAGGTCTCGTCTGCGTGAAGGTTGTCTCGAATCAGCGACCATACCGAGAGAGAAGATATCTCTGGTGAAGCACCGATGACTAGAGCTATCCGATGTCGTCTGGCCAATGCTGCGAATCGGTGTAGCAGCTCGTCGGAGTAAATGGCTCCGGTGGGGTTGTTGGGCGTGACGAGCACGATGGCACGAGTTTTCGAAGTGATGAGACTCTCAGCTCTTTGGGCCGAAGGTTGGAATGACGGGGCATCGCATAAGAGAGGAACGATGGTGATCCCGAGTTGGTCGAGACTCATGGACTGGTTGAAGTACTGCCGAGGGCCCAAGAGGATCGAATCAGCTCGTGTGGGGACCGAGTGGATTCAGCGGCGCAGAGGAGCGAAGACGTACCCAGGGAGCAGGGAGAATCACTTCGTCGCCCGTTTGTGCCAGAGAGACCATTATCGAGTAGAAGCCCTGGAACGATGCACGAGACCCCTACTTTGAATTATTAAGTGAACCACAATATGCGCATTCATTAGAGTGAACACTTGAGAGTCCTGTACAATTCCATCTTTTTGAGGACAATAACTCTTTTTATAGCACCGCGCCTCTCGAAACCCAGAAGCACGAGCTGACCCGCACATGAGCTCACCAAGTTGGCGCCAGCGGTGACCACGATCTCCCCAGCCGCAACTCCTACCTCCTTGACGCCATATGCCCGATTAACATCGTGTGACAAAGCTTCCCTCAGGTGGTGGTCCCCACGAAGATCGCCGTACTGTGTTGTTTCGGGTTTGGCCGCTGCCTGCCCAAGTCGTCGTTGGAATTCGGCAGGAGGTGGGGCGCCAGGTACGCCTTGGGCGAGGTTGATCAAGGGACCTAGGGACGAGGAGGAAGATGCATCGTATTCTTTGGCCCAGGCTGATGCACGTGGTATCCTGTGGGAACATATAGTGGACTGAGAGTTGGCGCAGGGTTCCAGCTGAATCGAAAGTGGGGCAGGGTGGGGGCTTACGGGGGTGCCGAGGTCCTGAGGAGCCATGGGTTGACTTGAAACTGCATCAAACGGGCTTATCGCACGAGTGGGTGAGTGGAAATGTGGGGTGGAGAAGCAAAGCGGCGCCACGACGGGTCGATGCGGATCGCAGCGCATCTCGCACTCTCTCGCACTCTCTCGCACTCCGCGCCAGTCTACACCGTCCCGCCCTCCGTCTCTCGGAATTGGGGAATGGGGCTATCGCGAGACCTCTGCGACGGGTCTAACGGTCGGACACGGTGATCAGTCTCGGAGCGCGTACCGAACTTTGCCGAAGGGGACCTCGGAGACCGTCGAGCACGATTGGCTCGATGGGCAAAGGGAGGACGTTGGTGCGCAAGGCGGCATAGCTCAACTGTCAATCCTACTCAGGCTATTCTTGGCCCGATAAGGGATGCGTTCATTGAGCGCAGATTTTCTCGCAGTGATCCGAGGCAGTTCTGCGCAGAGATGTACAAGCATCTGTCGAAGAACCCAAATTTTCGAACCTGTTTCGGTAACTCGACGTCATTCAAGCGTTCGTCTTCAGCTACCCAAGGCGAGCTTCAACTCAAGACGAGAAATCTTTCTCGATTCCGGTCTCCAAACTCATCATCTGCGCCGGTCCAGGGTCCTCGATCCTCTGCTCGACACTCCAACTTCCTAAACTCCACCTCATTAACCTCCCCGGCCACTCCCTCTTGATCTGACCCAGTCCCGGCTCCCCCATCTCAGCCGAAGCCGTTTTCGCAGGCATCAATGGAGCAAAAGTGGGTATCCAAGCCGCCACTTCCGGATTGGCTCGCGATTTGACGCCCGAAGAGGCGGCTCAGGGGTTCACGAAAGCGCCCGAGTTGTTCACGAGGACATGTGGGGACATTTACATAGCGGGCGAAAACTTGATGCCTTCGACTGTCGCCGAACAACTGGGGATCAAGCCTTCTGCTCAGGATGGTCCGAACAAGTTACCGGCGAACGTCGATGACGTCGAAAAGCTCAGGGATGACAAACTCATCGTGAGGCTGAAAATAGGAGCTGCTTTGGCATCAGCGAGGTTGGACGAGGCAAAGGGAGCGATAATCGAGAGAGAACAGGTGAGGGCCTCGAATCAAACTGCCCAGAAATTTTATATGTTAGGGACTTGGTCTGATTAAAAGCCACGCCTCACAGTTCTGCTATCGACCTGTTTCATCCGAGCAGATCGGGGCTTTGACTGACGATGTCTTTGTCGCCACCGGCCACGGCCCGTGGGTGAGTGGTCCAAGAGTCAATTGAGCGTCCGCGCTCCCGTATAGCAGCTAATCACCATTTTCCCGTCTACCAGGGCATCACACTCGCCCCTGGAACAGGTCTCGTGATGGCCGAGCTCGTTTTGGGCTCAAAGAAGCTGAGCGCAGACATCTCCCAGCTCTCGACTCATCGCTTTGACTAGATTTGGGAAGTAATTGCAATTATTCATATTACCGCTGCACATCCTTGGCTACTACACCTGTCCTAGCCGAAAGTTCTGTCAGGGGGTACAAAGCGGCTCCTACCCGACGACCTTCTTCCGAAAGGAGATTGTAGGTCGCGCAGGCGTTTCGCTGTAGAATATGCCCGCCCGTCAGTTCGTGTCTAGCGGAGAGTACTTTGAGAGCGAAGAAGGAAGCACCTACCGAATCGAGTACATCCACCTGGATGCCCAGACCATTGAGGTACTTCTTGAATGCAGGTGGTGGTAAGAGACCGGTTTTGCCCGTGCCCACGAGTAGGATCTCTGTTGTCGTCGGTCCAACGAGTCAGCTCCCGTAAATCACATGGTCTCAGACTTGCAGATGACCCCCGGAACCGACCTGGTCTAGGCGTCACCATCTCAAAAGCCCTCAACTTGTCCAGATTCCAACCCTCCCAGCTCATCGTTTGAGGATTCGGAGGTCCGACGTCCCAAAGGAAGACGACGCCGTCGAGGATGAGCATAGGGGAAGGGACGACGAGTCCATCGGTTAAAGTGAAGCCTGCTGAGGGGGTGAGGGATTTGATGGATGCGAGGGCTCGGGCCGCATCGGCTTGAATGATGTTGACGAATCTGATGGGAGGAAGGTGGGTCGGGAGATCAGCTACTGGGGAACACGTCGAGGATCGAGTGCCGCGCAAGGCGCATTCAGGAGTCGCGGACTAAGTAAGGAACGTACTGATCAGCAGTAGCAGTGGATTGCTTCTTCGAACTTGTAGATGTGAACGAGCGTGCGGGGGTGTAGCCCGCTGTCGATGTCGAGGGCGAGTAATACGAGCAACGAGCGATCGTCGACGGCGCTGCGATGACGTTACGAGTCGAGGCCCAGGAGGAAGCGATAGACCCACGTACGATCTTGGACGCGAGGCGGTTCATGATGGATGTGGGTGCGGTGATAGGGTGTAAAGTATGGGCTGGCGGCTGGCGGACTTGTCGACGTGTCAGGTGGGTCACGATCGAGGTGGCCAAGAGGGGTGAGCTGGAAGTCTGTGGCCGGTTCAGCCAATCATCGCAGGCCAATAATGTCAAAACGAGTGCGCATTCTCGCGAGCAAAACTAAGGCAACCTTTCGAACCTGGGGCATTCTTGTCTTTGGAACCCTCAAATCTTCTATTTGACGCTTGCGCTACGCCTCGCAAAGCGATCCTTCGTCCTTTGAACCTTCTCCACGCGAGTCTCCGCCTTGCCATCAATGTCTTTACCTCCGCATAACAAGGACGACCCGATCACGGGCACCCTCAGGCGCACGGTCGATGCGGTCAAACACATCCGTGACACATTCCAGGATGGTGTTCTCACGGCATCGACCGTGCGCCTGTGATCGGGTCGTCCTTGTTATGCGGAGGTAAAGACATTGATGGCAAGGCGGAGACTCGCGTGGAGAAGGTTCAAAGGACGAAGGATCGCTTTGCGAGGCGTAGCGCAAGCGTCAAATAGAAGATTTGAGGGTTCCAAAGACAAGAATGCCCCCCAATATTCCAAGAGTCCTGTGTGCAGCCGCCCCTCGTCGCTGTGATTCGAAAAGGCCCACCCTATGGCGTGTGCACGGACCGCCTCCAGCGGCCTGGCGTAAATCGCGCGCTCACTCGGATCGACCTGGCTCGCGAGCACTCTGGCGCGTCGGGCTTCATTCCCAGGGTATCTGCTGCAAGAATATCCTGTCTAAAGCGTGGAACCCATGGAATTCATCAACTGCTTAGGCGTAGGGCTCCTCATTCTGCTTCGGAAGATGTTATCAAAGTCACAGAGAGCGGATGGCGAAAATCGCGCATCTCATTCGTCATGTCTTTGTCCGCCGAAACGGTCGGAATCCACCCAAGCTGGCGTGACTTGTTCAGGGGCTTGCCCCGATTGCTCCCTCGACCCCCTCAAAGCGCTCCGGCCTCGTAGATCGCCACGCATTAGTTGCTACATCCTAAGATACATGCCAGCTCGAGCTCGGGCCGATGTCCCACGTTCCGACTCTTTCCGATTTGGGGCATGAGCCAAGCCGTCTTGACCCTTGCGACCGCTGGGAGCCCACCGCCGCAAAACCCCTCGCGGCTCTCCCTCCTTCCCACACCTCTGACGCTGTTGTACCAAGTCCCCCACCCGCCAAATCGAACCCTTCACGAAGTATTTGCTGAATGTGGGTGATACCTGGAATACTGAACGGGGCTCCTATTGTGACTTTGGGGACTGACACTTCACGACGCGGCGGCTCGTGCGATTTCCCAAACGGGTAGTCAAAGCAGTGCTCGGGACGCAAATCACACGTCCGCCTCACTTCGACGCACCATCAGCTTCACTCCGAACTCAAGCAACCTGAATTAAGCCATCATGGACATGTCACATGGATCTAGTGATGGGTCTACCACCGCTGCATCGTGCCAGGTGAGTTACTCTTGGCACTTGGTCTTGGAGTGCCACCACCGACGACTTTTTCTCACCGCGCCTCTTTGGATGCGTCTTCGATCACCGGCGTTCCGCTGACTGTTTCGAGTCTGAATTGGCCTCGTCAGATTAGCATGCTCTGGAACTGGTACACCATCGATTTCTGCTTCCTCTCTGAACAAGCGCACATTCGTTCGGTCGGAGCTTTCGTCGGGGCCATCGTCGGCGTCGTCGTCATCGTCATTGCCCTCGAGGCCTTACGTCGTCTAAGCCGCGATTATGATCGTCAAATCAAGCGTTCGTTCCACGCGAGTTTGGCGCAGATCCAGTCGGATTCGAGTATCAAGGATGAGCTTCCTGCGGTGCCTTTGTTCCGGTCAGTTTTTTTCCCGAGTAAAACTTGAGCGGTTCGCGCGCGAAACTAATCCGGGAAGTGGTTTCGCGAACAGACCTACTTTCTCACAACACTTGGTTCGATCGATCTTCTACACGATTCAATTTGGCACCGCTTGTAGGTGCTGGCGTCGGTTGGACGCCCGTCCTGGCAATTGTGAACTAACCACTCGTCTCGACATCTTCTCTCCGGCTGTCCGACCGATCAGACATTCTCAGTGAGTCTTAGCTACCCCACTCACTGGAGACAATAGGATTGACACTATGAATGTTTTTTTATTTCCTAGTGCTCTTGGGAATGACCTACAACGGCTACATCCTCTTCGCCATCTTCTTCGGAGGTTTCATCGGTTACTTGCTCTGCGCCGTGAGTCGGCAACGTCGATCTTCCTTTCTAAATTGCTGGTACTGATATTCGTGATTTGATCGCTCATCAAATAGCGTGACACCGCGACCGACCATGGTGACGATTCCCCCGCCGGTCGTGGTGAATGCTGTGCCTGAGCTCTAGGTTTTCCCAGACTTTTGCCACGGGGCGGCGTACATTTAATCTTGATTCTTCGTGAGCCGGGGCCGTTGTAGATGCTACCCGGTTCTATAGTCCTTCTGCATCAGTCGAGTTTTTCGTTGCTAGTACCTCTCCGTTGTTCCCCTTTTGCAATATATGATGAGTCTCAATATATCTTTGTCGAGCTCGTTTCATTCGATGCCAAAGTGAGGCGCGCTCGCTCCCCTTTCTTTCGCTCCTCTACGTCACCTTGGACCCTACAGTCGAAACCACCTCGCAGCGACTTTGGACACTCGCTTTGATAGCCTATACGACTCTCGACATGTCGGCCCAAGATGAGAAGCGCAAGCTGGGTTCGTCGTTCTCCGTTTGGTGTGAACCCCCCCCACTTCGGACACCCAAACCCAAAACTGACCTTCCCTACAAGATTCACCGCATGACCTTACACTCAACATCACCACGAATAAACCATCTGGACGTGATCAGCCATTCTGGAGAAGAAAAGGAAAGATATGATGGTGCGTCTATTCACTTCGATCCGAGGTCGAGCGAGTTGCACCTAGGCGCTCGAGCGATCGTACTCGTGTTTGATCTTGGTATCTTCTGGGCGTACAGGACCAATTCGCAGCGCAAAAGAACGAGCTCGTCAACGAGACCAACAAGAACAGAACAGGTACGTTCGAGCTCAACCGCGCCTGGCTCGGACGACTCGATCGCCTCGTTCGATCTGGGATCCTCGGACTGATGATCGATTGGTGGTCGATTATAATACGCAGGCTCGGATCGATTTGCCAGTGCAAGTGATGGTGTGGATGAACAACTCAAAAAGTCGACGTACGGCTTGGTGCAGCTGAGTGACTTCAAGGTCGGTCCTCTCCCCCGTCTCTCGCCTCGTGCCACAGATGGCGCCAGTGGGTGCTCGTGCTGAACCTGGCTGCTCTTTGCTGGTCTTTCACTCGCGTTTTAGGAAACGCGTGAGAAGTTGGAAGAAGCTGCACGTCGGGAAGCGGCGGGGACAAGCGAGCTGAGGTGAGTCCCCTTCTGGGAATGCTGGCTTTGAGCACGAGGCTCATAGATAAGCTGACCCTCAAGAAGTCTTATTCGTTGGATGGGAGCAGGGAGGAGGAAAAGAAGAAGAGAAAGAAGAAGAAGGAAGGCAAAGTCAAGCTTTCATTCGCATTCGATGATGGGGAGGAGGACGAATCGACATCCAGAAAGGGAAAGAAGGCTGGTGGTGATGACGACGAGGAGGGCACAGGAGACGAAGGTGGGTTCGGACGATCTTACTGTCGCAGTCGTTGCGGAAAAGCCTCAAACTCATCTTAGCAGAGCCTCCTACGCGCTCAGATCGACCCTCGAAGAAGGCCAAGCTGGGCAAGAACCCTTCGATCGACACCTCGTTCCTACCCGATCGCGAGCGCGAAGAAGCCGAACGTAAAGTGCGCGACGAACTGCGACGCGAATGGTTGACCAAGCAAGAGACGATGAAGGCCGAGGACATCGAGATCACTTACTCGTACTGGGATGGGTCGGGGCATCGTAAAGTTGTGACGTGCAAGAAGGGAGACACGATCGCACAGTTTCTGGACAAATGCCGGTTGCAGTTCCCCGAGTTGAGGGCCGTCAGCGTCGATAATCTGATGTATATCAAGGAAGATCTTATCATCCCTCACGTGAGTTGAGACAGTGGAGTGGTTTTCCACGAGATTGCTTGTGGAGCTCACCTCATGAGTTCAAATTTTCTTTCAGCACTACACATTCTGTGAGTAGCGTTCTGGACCGTCGATCAACAGCTGCGAGGTGCTGAACTTGCCTCCTCTGTTGCTTCTCTCAGACGACTTTATCGTAAATCGGTACCGTGGAAAATCAGGCCCCATGTTCAACTTTGACGTACACGAAGACGTGCGGTTGATTTCTGACGCCTCGGTCGAAAAGGATGAGGTGCGACACATCGGAATAGGGTCCCCGTCGCATAGATTCGAGTACTGATCCAGGTCGCTGACGTTGCAGTCCCACGCGGGTAAAGTCGTCGAAAGAAGTTGGTACAATAGATCCAAGCGTAAGTTTTGGATGCCACATCGTGGGGGTGGCTGGTCTCTATGCTAATGCTTTCGACTTGATGAGCAGACATTTTCCCTGCTTCTCGATGGGAGGTGTTCAACCCCGAAGTTAAGCGCGATCGATACACCATCCATGGCGAATAAAATAATGTGATTGCTGCAATGTCAAAGTACCTAACGGATGTTTGGGAGCAGCCTGAGGCCGGTCGATAAGCGGAGGTAGATCTTTGTGTCGACTGCGGGCTCGGGCTTATCCCACTGCAGATCTTTCTCATGGGCTGGGGTGAGGCGCAGTGCTTGATGCAACCTCGAGCCACGCGAGACGCGAGGGAGACCGTGAACGACGGCGATGATGCCTACTTGGGCGAGTTTCATTTCGGATTTCCTCCTTTTGCGTGTGTTATTACTGTGCACTCCCTGTGGTAGTGATCACCCAAACGTCAGGCAACTTTAATCTCCAGGCTGGTCACGTGCGTGCGGCGGTCCTCGGAACTCGCTGCAGCTTCCCCTTCCGTCCTCTCTCGTCCCCCCACACTCCCTCGCGAAAGGCCGGAAACAAGAATGGGCGAATCAAAGTCGGATCCCGTGTTGCTGTCTCTGTTCGCAAACAGGTTCATTTCGATAGCCGAAGCCATGTACGTCCTTGTGTTGTATAGTGTTGCAGCACATGCTGGCTGCCATCATGACCGTGCTGATTGTTCTTGACCGGAATCGACGACGACGACGACGACGACGACGACGACGACGACGGCTGGTGGTACGACCTCACCGCACTTGCAGGGGAAGGGCCTTGCAGCAGACGTCAATCAGTACCAATATCAAAGCGCGTGTAGCTGGGTGACTCGGTCAGGTACACGTAGTAGACTAATATGCTCGGCACGTTGCACAGGAACGTGAGCTTGCTATCAGTATCATCGCCGGAGACGATTGTCATTCCCCTGGCCAGGTGTGCTGACGACCTCGGCATCTCTCACAACTGTGCTACAGGCCTCGAGTAAGTGCAGAGTCCGTCAAGTCCAGTGTCAATGTGCCACATCGTTCATCTCCGAGCTCACCTCGCGCTCGACTTGGCACACCCTCCTGCCCACTCTAGCTTCTCTTGCGCCATCTTTGCTCCGAATGGAGATCTCATCGCCAATGTGAGTGTCTCAAGATGGAAATATATTCATCCTTTCAGACCTGCGAGCTCCTCCCTCGGCCAAGGCACCTGACGCCTCTTCCCCACCACTCTCTCACTACCACAGGCGCCCCACTTGCCTGTGCACCTCGGCTCCATGTCCTTCGCTGTGCGCTACCAGATCGAGACCCTCGGACAGGGTGGCCTCCATAAAGGCGGTCAGTCCTATCACTCGACCATACGCACTCCGACAAGATCATCGCCTGACTGAGATGTTGGTGTGTGACAGATGTTCTCCTCTCGAACCACCCCGTCGCGGGGGGTTCTCATCTACCGGATATCACGTGTGAGTTTCCATCCTCAAGCTCGGACGAGCAGCCAAGTACTCTTTACTGAGAACATCATTTGTCCGATCTCAAGGTATCACACCCGTGTTTGGGCAAGACGGCAAGATCATCTTCTTCACCGCTTCGCGAGGGCATCATGCGGGTCAGTCAGAACTTTCATTCTCTTGACCGCGAAATTTCAGTCATTGACCCCAGTCCATTTCCTTTCCAGACATTGGAGGAATCCTTCCAGGTATGTCAATGGTGCTACATAGTATCCGTACGGAATTATGTGTCTGACCTTGTTTCCCGAACGTGAACAGGTTCCATGCCACCCACGTCAAAGACGATCTTTGAGGAAGGCGCGCAGATCAAGAGCTTCAAGGTCGTATCGAGGGGTGCATACCAGCGCGACGAGCTGGTCAGATTGCTCGTCGACGAACCTGCGCAGTATGAGGGTTGTAGCGGAACTCGTGAGTCGACGCTTAAGAATTGAGTAACGATAGTGCACTGACAATGTACTTCACAGGCTGCCTGAGCGACGTCGAATCGGACCTCCAGGCGCAAATCGCAGCCAACAACAAGGGCGCGAACCTGATCAAACTCCTTATCGAGGAATACACTCTCTCCGTCGTGCTCGAGTACATGCATCACATTCGGGACAATGCCGAACTCGCCGTGCGCAACCTGTTGAGACGGGTCGCCAAGAGGATGGGCAAGACCGAGTTGAACGCGATCGATTACCTTGATGATGGGACGCCGATACAATTGAAGGTACAGATTGATGAGGACGAAGGCTCGGCTGTATTTGACTTCGCTGGGACGGGCCCCGAGATTTTTGGTAAGTGGTTGACGGTGAGGGCACTTGAATTTGGGAAGCCAACTTACTGTTGTCGGATTGGATGACAGGTAACCTCAACGCACCAGTCTCGGTAACTTACTCGGCCATCATCTACTGCTTGCGAGCGATGGTTGATCAGGATGTGAGTCACTTCCAAATCGGAGTCGCTTGGTGTGGCCATGGCCTGACCGTGCCCGTGTGTTCCTTTGAATAGATCCCACTCAATCAGGGTTGCCTCACACCTGTTGAGATCAAACTACCCCCAGGGTGCTGCCTCAACCCTTCGGATACCGCAGCAGTCGTAGGAGGGTGAGTACTCCCCATAGCACCACAAACACAGGTTGCGCACTGACCCGAATATCTTGACATTTCGAAGAAACGTCTGCACCTCGCAACGCGTCACCGATGTCGTCCTACGAGCTTTTGAAGCTGCCGCTGCATCACAAGGGGATTGCAACAACTTGACGTTCGGGAACGGGGGACGCAATGAAGCGGGTGAAGCGGTCGAAGGGTTCGGTTACTACGAGACTATCGCCGGTGGATCGGGTGCCGGTCCGACTTGGGATGGGACGAGCGGCGTTCATACCCACATGACAAACACGAGGTACGTCACTGATCCTTCGCGGATAACAGATCGCTTCGCCTCTATACTGACACCTGTTATCTGGTGATCTATGCACGTACAGGATCACGGACCCGGAGATCCTGGAACGACGGTATCCGACCATCTTGCATCGGTTCGAGATTCGGAAGGGCTCGGGTGGGGAAGGGGCTTATACGGGTGGATGTGGTGTCATTAGGGTATGTTCTTGGCTTTCCCCGCTGGTTGTCTTTGGGTTGTTTGGGTTGTGGTGAGCTCATTTCTTTTCTGCTTTCCTCTCCTCATTCGGACAGGAGATTGAATTCCTCGAGTGGGCACAAGATCCACTTTTCTAACCCCCACCAACATTCACTAGCTGACCGCCCTTATCCTCCCCCACAGACCCATCCAATGCTCCATCCTTTCCGAGCGCCGCGTGTACGCGCCTTACGGACTCGCCGGCGGTGCCTCCGGATCACGCGGTCGAAATCTCTGGATAAAGCAAGCCCGACCTGAACAGGATGGGGATTCGGGCCTCAAGCCGAGGACGATTAATCTGGGTGGTAAAGCGACGGTCAAGATGGGGAGAGGGGATCGGATCATTGTTGAGACGCCTGGAGGTGGAGGTTGGGGTAAGGTTGGGGAGGGGAGGAAGGTGGAGGATGGGAAGAAGAAGGCGGCATTCGGGAGGGGGGATGCGAGGGGTAGTGAGGCGGAGAGGAGGGGGGCGCAGGAGGGGGTCTGATTGAGAGCATGTTCGACGTGTAGCATGTGCGAATGGAAATCTGTTTGGGCTTGCATGGTGGAACGATCGCTTCGACAAAGAGTGAGAACACCGCCTATGCGGAGTTCGTTCTCGATGAACAAGCTCCTGGCGGTGTCGATCTCGACGGCATACCTTTTTGTGAGTAGTTTATCTTACCGTAATAGCTTCCTTGCGTCGGGGGTCGCGCGAACTGCCTCTTCAAAGATCACCGCTTTTAGCGCTGAGCTGAGTGCTCGATCGCAACTCGTCTTGGGGCGCCGCACCATCCCATAAAACAACTTCCCGGTGGCGAAAGAGACAGTAGCCGGTCAGCTCGTTTCAACATAGACTATCATTTACAACATCAAAGACTATGCAGTCACAGGATACGCTAGATGAGATATGAATGTGGCACAGTCGACCTAGCTCAACTTTCTTGAAGGTCTGGTCGGCGAAGGCGCGCGAGGTCCACGCTGGCTTCTCCCCAGTCCACAAGGAAGATCTGGCCGTCGCCACGGCGAACAACGTTCGGCCTCCGCTCGTCGGCATGAACAAGACCCTCGTCCGCAACCAGTTGGAAAGCGGCCCTGGGCAGACACGAGGAGAAGCGCTGCTTTGGTCAGCGTTTCGCGGATCCATGGATCATGACTCATCCACGGACACGCGAGCTTACATCGTCTCGCTTTCAAGTTCTTCATCAGCGTCCCACTCCGCCTCCGGGATGACCTCTCCCGCATGGTCGAAGACCAGGATGTAAGCGGAACCGTCCGATCCACTGCGGTAGAGGCCATGAAACTTGGGAATAAAGGCGCGCGCAGCAGGAGAGAGCAATGGGACGATTCGAGTGTGGACAAAGTACTCGCGAGCGACCGAGGAGGCGTACTCTCCCGATACAATCTTGGCGACGAGGAAGCTGTCTGCTTCATCATCAGAGGACGTCGAAGTGGGTAAATCCGAAGCAGCATCGTCTTCGACTCGGCTCCAGCGAGCAGACCAGACCATGGAAGTGCGCCCGCCGCCGAGCTCAGTGACGAGCTCGAAGCGATCGAGGCTGCCGGCGGTCACGATCGACTCGACCCGCAGCACAGATTCGGAAGCTTCTTCTTGTCGTAGGGCATCAGGAAAGACCTGCGGGAAGCAGGATCGAGCTCAAGTCTACAATCTCCACCCTCGAACAAGGAACACTGCAGACACGCGTGTTCAGTAGTAGACTTGCCTCGCTACAGTGAAGTTCGACGGCGATCGCGAGTAGGTCCGAAGCTGGGTCCCCGTCTACGCCACAGATGATCTGGGACGGGCATCCCGAAAGCAGCGTTTCAGTCATCAGAAGGGTGAGCCTGTCAGTTTTTGAGCAGGGCTGACCTTTTGATCGGGACGGTGCTGCATCGACACCGCCGTTTTGCCAACTTGGACAAAGGGGATCGAGGCAGTTTCGTCGGGCTCGCCGATCTGGCTCGATGACAGTTCTGAAAACTCTTCCCGTTCGAGTATCTCCGTAGCGGTGCGCAAGGAGTGTAGCGTGTCCCACGAGGGGCCTAACGACTCCTTGTATAGCCCAACTGAAGAGCAAGGTGAGGCCGGAGCGAGGGCGATATCAGCTGAAATGCTCGAGAAGATGCAACCGCAGCGAGTGATCTGGATGAGGGAGAGTATCACAACTTGCGTTCACTATCATATACGCGTCGCCTTCCAATCTTTCCTTCAAACGCCCGTCGCGCATGAGGATGCGGATGTCGATAGGCTCATGGGACGCAAAGTCGAGCCAAAATTTTGGAGGCGTGATCTTCCTATCCGCAGAGCTGTTGGTCTCTACAGCAAGCATGTTCACTACGTCGTATCGACCTCCGTTTTGGACCGTTTCCGTGCGGGGCTCCACCGCGAGCTGGACATCTCCCGGTTGGCCGAGATGTCCGTGCATCTGGGCGTTGTGAGGCCTGATCAACATCTCCGTGCCGACCAACGCCGAGACCGAAGGCACCACAGCTTCTTCTAACAGCTCCATCAGGTGATATAAGCTGTCGCTGTCTCCGCTGACCTTGAAGCGGACTCTTCCGAGGTTAAATCTCTTCAAACACGTTGGCGGCAGACGCTGGTCAAGGCCCGAACCCGATCGCAACGACCCATTCTTGAACCCCTGAACAACTCGATCAAGAAGGGACGGATCGCAGATGGCCAACGTAAGGGGAAACTGTGGGAGGGACTCGCCAGGGAAGCGCCTAAGTTTAGGACATAGGAGACCGGAAGGCCCAACTTGCTTGTCGGGTTGAGTAGTTGTAGTCGCACGAGCAAGTTGCGGTGAAGATCTGCCAAGCGGCGGCGGCGACGGGACAACAGGACTGCGCCGCGGGTAGTAGATACTGGACGGGAACTTGAACGAGAGCAAGTCCTTGAGGACTGTCGGATGGACGGTACCCAATCGCATCGTGGGCGACGGGGCTCCGGCAGGGACGGCGGGAAGCTGTCATGAGGCCAGACGAAGACGAGTCGATAGCCGGAGGGGCCAAGCACTCCAGCAATTAGCGATCATTCGTATCTTGCATTGCCGCACACTCGGCCGATATTGATACATGCCACCGTCCTATGCACTTGTACTCACGGGCGGGCTGCGGGCCTGAGTCGCCACGTGGACTCGAAGTTGAATCCTGTTGGCTTGGCAGTGCTAGTGATGGCGTTGCGAATGCGAGCACAGAGCGAAGGTGTAGAACTTGTCGAGACTGACAATTTTCAGCTCTAAACCAGGCGTTGTGTGTCTGCTAGAACGCCGATGAGAGCAGGTGAGAGAAGGAAGAACGAGAGGGAGCACGTGACCACGTGAGCGCGTAGGCCAACTGCAGGCACTCTGGGCCACCGCAGGTCCGCAGAATGAGAATGAGAATTTGACTTTCAGCTACTCAACCAAAAAGAGATTCACGGGACCGACCCTTATCGGTCGCTGGAACACATTATGCGAGCAATCGCCTCTGACCTGACTAAGACGTCCACCTGGTTCCCCTTACCCCAGTCACAATCCCTTCCTTTCTTTTTTCTCCCTCTTTCTCCATCTTTCCTGCAACCCACACTCTTCCCTTAAATAGATGCATTCTATCCCTCCCTTCCCCGTTAACTCTAGCTGTCTCCTCCTCGGGCCAGGCGTCCGCCAGTCGAGAGAGAGAGGTTTTCTGAGCTCGTACGCAAAGTCCCGTCAAGTGTTTTCGGACGCTCACTGTCTGGCTGTCGTCGAAGTCGGAAACTGGGACGCGAGCGAAGGGGTGGGATCCGATGCTTGAGCCGGGGGTCAGCCCGCAAGGTACCGCTTATCGCGAAAGTGACTGCGAGGATGGATGATCCGAACCGACGATGTAGACCCGAGTCACAACGTCCGCCGCGCACCTGAAGAACGCCAACTAGACCTGTCGAGAGTCATTGTGTCCCCGACGGACCCGTCCAATGCTCCGAGCATTCTTTCCGAGCGGAGCGTCTGAAGCCCCTGGCGGACTCGCGGGCGGTGCTTCCGGATCACGCGGTCGAAATTTCTGGATAAAGCAAGCCCGACCTGAACAGGATGGGGATTCGGGCCTCAAGCCGAGGACGATTAATCTGGGTGGTAAAGCGACGGTCAAGATGGGGAGAGGGGATCGGATCATTGTTGAGACGCCTGGAGGTGGAGGTTGGGGTAAGGTTGGGGAGGGGAGGAAGGTGGAGGATGGGAAGAAGAAGGCGAGATTCGGGAGGGGGGATGCGGCAGAGAGGAGGGGGGGGGGCGCAGGAAGGGGTTTGGTTGGTGACTTTTTCGGATGCGATGTGTGTTTGGCAATTGCAAGTGGATTTTGTGGAGGTTACAACAATTTAAGATGCTGCGTGACTTGGTTCACGAGCTGAACCGGGGCGGGACCGATGCCGAGTACGGTCGTGCTGCCCGAAGCGACTTGTGTGCGACCTCTGTTGAGGCCAGGAGATAAGCGTCAGGAGTGTATTCTACCCATCAGAAGATGGAGCGGTGCAAACGTCACTAACGCATCCTGAATCGAGCGTGCACAAATGCCGAGTGATTTGGCAGTGGCTTGGAGGATGAGCAGTTCTTCCTCCGAGTCGCACTTGACGGCAATTTTGGCTTGTCTGTGGATCAAGGCGATGCAAGGTGTGAGCTTGATTTGACCGACGCTCCGCACCAGGCGTTGAAGAGGTCGCCCACCCTGTCCTTTCCCAATGCCGTACGAGCTGTGGGGAAGATGTCGACGTACTACGACTCGTGAGTGAATGATCGAGTAAGAATCATGTCTACATGGACCCACATCTGGATTCCCCTTGATGACGGATTTGTAGCATGCTAATGTGGCGTGACTAACGAGAGGGATTTAATGGGTGAGTAAGAGATTTTTCTTGCCGAGCTCGGCCCTTGCTCCTGCAAAGTAACCTTACCCGCATTGAGCAGCGATCTTGCCTTTGGTCATTTGCAGATCCGTTCGTACGACGAGGACCTGCAACGCTGAAGTAGGGTAAGTGGTAGTTCCCCCAAGGTCCGAAGCTGATGCCGGCAGAGTGCACGGACCAGTTTGCAAGGTTCGTCCCCCTTCGCCTTGACGGTGGCCAAATCAGTGAGGTTGACTTCATCCCCTGAGTCATCATCTTCTTCGTCTTCTGTTTCCTCGTCTTTTGCTGTAGGGTAGGACGGTTTACCCCCTCTCTGTGAAGAGAGACGACATCAGGGTAAGTGGGGTTGACTGCGAAAGCCCGGCCGTCGAGCTCGGAGTGAAGGGACGACGTACGGAGAGCGGCAGTGAAGCGCCCAAGCCGATGACCTGATGAATACGACGGCATGATCAAACAATGAGCTGGTGCTCCGACCGATCTCTGTGAATCGGACTTGCATAACCGATCGCACCACTCGCGAGCGCGACGGCGGCGCAGGTCGACCAGAGAGAGGTTGATGATGAGCCGAGGGGACTTGAGGACATGACTGGGAGCAGAGGGGGGTGAGAGGATTCGAGTTGAAAGACTGGTTCGGGTGTGTCGAGCCGAGAGCTGAATGGGGTCTAGACGCTCACGGCACTCTCACGGCTGAGCTGAGGCAGAGCCGAGCCCGAGCTGAGACAAAAAAATGCTCTCCACTGCTCTCCACTTGCTCTGTCAAGACTCAGCGGCTGAGCTTGGGCTGAGGGCCTCGGAGGGCGCGTATACTCAGTCTGAGTCAGTCTGCAGGCTGGGCGCGTCTACCACGTCACTGGTTCGACACAGTCAGGACCCCCGAAAGCCCAGCCGGAGGCGCATGTGGGAAAACGCCCTTTTTTGGCCTTTTTGTCAAAGTTTTTTTACCCTATTTTGGCCCCAAAATGTCAAAATTTCACATGCGCCTCAGAAATATTATCATAATGTGTTCTTCATGCTCCAAAAATCGCTCAAAAGTCCTCGCAAACGCGTTCCGAGCGTTTGCGGGCGCGCGGCGGCCGATCGAAAGTGGCTTGCGGCGCGCGTCGCTTCGGCTGGTGTCGCGCGTGGCTCCAGGCTTCAAACAAGCCTTCCTTGCTTTGCTGGCTGGCTCGCTGCTTCGTTGTCAGACTTCCTTTTTGCTGAAGTTGAGCTCCTTGTTTCCGCGGTGGCATTTGTGCGGCTTGTAGAGGTTCTGCCGGCGGCATCTCGCAGGCCGGGCACGCTCCGAAGGGCGGCAAACCTTTGCTCGGCATGTGCGCTCGTGCTGATTAGGCGCTCGTCCGGGTAACATGAGGTGAGGTCCGTGGTTGAACAATATGTAGTCGTTGGCGGGCCTAATGACTCGATGACCTGTCGACCATCAATCATGCGGAACGGCATAGTGCCATCAATGAGGTGAGTGGAATAGCATGTTTTCTTGATGAGGCGAAGCTCCTGTACGACGACATTTGAGAGTAGAACCAAAGAGGCGAGCGTACCTTGGTTGCAGTGGTTTGTTGTCACTTTGCTGTAGATGTATCGCACTGTAGCAGACAAGACTTGTGTCAAACGAGAACTTCACAGCTCAACTGCCACTCAAAACAACGTACCAATTCCGATAGACAGCGCTTCTTCTCCATAAGCAGTTTGATCGCAGCTGAGTGAATGCATGCCACGCTTGAGGTTAAAGCAGATCAGAGATCCAATCTCCAATGGTGTGGCAGCGGTTACAGCTCCGTCAAGCGATCCAAAATGATGATAGCGTTGTGCTAGCGCTCCATACTGCTTGTCTCTCTCAGGGAGCTTTTCCTAAAAGTATAGGACCAACAAAACATTAGATCCAGTTGCCTTCGTTCCTAAATTCAGCAACAACTCACTTGAATGCGGCCATCCTCAATATAGGCGTTCTTCTGAATCTCGTTTGTTGTGAGCGCTCGGGCCACCTGGCCACCTCCAGTCCAGCGAAAGCTCCTTGCGGTGCCCGCCATGTCTTCGAAGTGAGATGGTCCCATGGACTGCACCAACCCTTTCAAGACGCGTGAATGTACTGCACTGCGTCCTTGCTCTGTATTGCTAATCTCTAAGCCTGCCTCTCCGCGACTTGTGTCGCTCGATTCCATTGGCCTCCCTTTGAGTAGAACAGCTCTGAGGTGGCTACACTCATGAGCAGCTCGATGGGCAATCAAGCTGGCCCAGTTCAGCGAGAAACTGGTATCGCGAGCATCGACAAGAGGCGGAAGTTTCAAGTGTGTAGGCTGTATAGTACCGAAGATGCATGAGCTCAGATCGAAATTACGATAGTTGAGCTTGGTAGACGCACGATTGGACGTAATGAGCTGTTTGCCTTCTCAATGGTCTCGAGTACGTAGCGTTCCTCAGCTTGTCTATCAGCTTCGTCGTAAGCGATTTGCACGTCGAGTCTGGCCAATGAGAAAGGAGAACAATATGAGGTCCGGATTAAAAGGTAGAAGAACGCTTCAGCGCACGTGGCACAGAGAAGTGTTCACTCACAAGGCTGCCTCAACGTCAAAGTCCAGAGCTGCAAGCGATCGAATTGCACGGTCGACAGCTTCCCGCTCGTTTGGGTCCAGTTTCACAACACCTTGGCACGTGCTACGCCGCATGCCGTCAAGAGCAGAATCCAGCAATTCGGTGCGGAGCAGACCTTGATCTTCCTTGGTAGGATGATGGTCTTCAAGATCTACTTCAAGTGGGCATGGTATCCCGTGTCAGATACGCATCACTTGTAGACCAAGTCGTTCGCAACTCCATACCTTGAATTGTTGTGCCACGGGCGAGTACGTCCTCGACGAGTATGTCAGGTTGCGGACCTTGGTTGCGTCTGTTGGACGCGATGCGTTGCACAGGCTCCCACATGCGTAAACCTGAGAGCAGTTCACGCGCAGTATTTACCGCTGCAAAACTGGTGAGAGAGATGTCGCCATCACTGGGATACGTTCGCATCGCAACAAGGTCAAGATCGTCGAGGTCGTTGTAGGTATGATGGTAGCCTTGACGTGATCCCGCCGCCTCGGTCTTAAACTTCCTCATGAGCCCCAAGAGTGCAGTGACTTTGCCAGTTGCCTGTCGGATTCATAGCCGGGTTAACTACTGTATAGATTAGATTGATTCATGAAGAACGCACCTGCAAGAACTCTAGAGCATCGAATTCCTTCACAATCTGGCGTATACCCCCGAAGAAGTGCTCCACCATTTCTGTGCCATGCCGCCAGGGAATGAACGATTCCTTCGGCCAAAAATCTCGGTAGTTGCGGACGAGAGCAATCGTTGAGTCAACCATCTTCCTGACCCCATCAAGCGTTTCTTTGGCGAGGAACGAGTGAGAGCTAGATCCGGGGCGACTTCGGACAAAGTCATACCACGCCTCGAACGTATACCTGACAACGAGCAACATCCTGATACGTTCAAGGGGCTGAAGCGACCGGTTCTGGATGGCATCGTGTAACTCGCCACATAGGAAGAGATATACGACGGCATCGGGGTCGAGTTTTTTGTCTTCAGCGAGTTCGGTTACGAGTTCGAGCGTCGCCTTGGAGAATGCCCGATGTGTTGCATTGTCGTTTTGACGATCACGCCCGACCACATCACGACGAGACAGAGTACGACGCGACTCCACTCCGCCCAGGATGGTAAGCATATCCTGGTAGGCAATGCATCCGAGACCGCCGAACAGCAATCTTGCTCCAGAGTCGATAGCGTTCCTCAGACATTTGGCGAGGTGTTTTTCGTCCCGACAGAAGACTATCGGCGTTCCCGCGACGTTGACGGTCGATATAGTGATCTCAGGAAACACTCCGTCCGGATCTGGGGAGGGGAGGGTGTATGATGACGCGTTCCTTGATCCGGTTTGAGCAACAGCGCCACCCTGATCGCGCAGAAGGACGGCAACATTACGTTGCAGCACACCCTCGCTTGCCGCACCATCTGCGGAGATGGATACCAGAAGGTGTGCGACGCGACGTTTTATTAATTCTTGTATCACTGAATGTAACTGTTCGGTCGCGTCCCCCGCGTTCGTACTTTCGCCGATCACAAAAGCGGCAAACACCTGTGCTGGGGAGCCAACATCGTTCGGTGCTATCATGTAAGCTCGGATCTGAATGAAGAGGCAACACATGATAAAGCCTCGTGGAAATAAAGTACAAACATAAAAGAATCATTGTCACTCACTTTGGTTCCAGCAACCGGGGGGTCAGGTCCGCTGAACATATCAGGGAGTTCACCCGGAGTTTCGTAGATGCGTGGCGGACCAATTGATCCGATCAGCTCGTGGCGGAATATGCCCTTCATACGTAGTTCGCGCTCTAAACTGAGGTTTTCTGAGTAGTATGGAGTGGTTCGCATCCTGGATCGACACTTCGTGTCGTCTACGTGTAAATTGAACGTTAGGCCGTCTGCTTCGAGTTTCGCGCAGACACGATCCATGTTGGACTTGTCGAGGCCGAGGCGCATCCTGCCTGATGTCGCTCGGTCCATTCTGCAAGCACCTCGATCATTCAGTATGAGGTTGAATTGGAAGAACGAAAGAATGGCGGTACTCACTGCAGTTTTCGGCTTGTGGATGCGCCGATTGTAGCCTGCAGCACTCTCAGAGCCATCGGAGACGCCAGCGTCATGGCTTGCTCGAAGTCACGCAGCGCTTCGGACCGCACAAAGCCTCGCATTGATTTGCCCTGGACCATCCGATCGTGCTTGACCGTAGCCGCTTTTACCAATCCCTCCAAGATGTTCGCTCCGTCAAATTCTCCTAAGGCCACACCTTGCGCGAATCGTAGATACACGGTCCCTTGACCGTTGTCATCCAGGATCTCTTCTAGTCCATGATGTCGCCGGTAGATGGCCGAGAGAAGTGTATCGCCCGCGACATATTTCTTGTTGGTGTATTTGCGAGTTGCGCCAGTAGCATATTGACGTCGAAGAGCTTCTCGACAGGATGGATTCTTAGGGAGCTTTGCGCATTCTTCACACGGTAAGCTTGGTCCGTCCTTGTTGATCGAATCTCGAGCGCTATACTTGCGACAATTCACACTGATGATGCGCGGTGCTCGATGATCGTTGCGCCATTTCCATTCATTCGCTTCCAATTTGTCCACCTCCTTCCTCTCGAGCTCCGTCATTGGTCGTTTACCAATTTTGGGATAGAGGCGCAAACAAAGCGTCCGTCGAGGAGGGGCCCCGCCACCCTGCGCCGCAGTTGATGAAAGATAATGTATCGCCGTTTCAGACGTAAGGCCGGGGCACGGTCCTAGCGAGGGGCTGGGAGCAGTTGAGCCAGAGGCGATAGGTCTGAAGAAATTGCTGATGGGTTGGAGGTTGACACACTTCTTATTGCCGAGATGTAATTCGAATCGTGCCTTGCACAGCAAGGCCGCCATTGGAACCAAGACATAACAACGTCCACACCGCACGTATTTTGGATTGTTGACGTCGACATTCGATCCCGGGCAAAGTTCTTCGACTTTTTTAGCAAACCTCCTGAAAAGAGGCGCATGGTCGCGAGCCCACGTCGTATGCTCCTCGGGGGTGAGCTCTCGAGCTTTCGTCGGCTTCGATGCCTTGGTGAAGGTCGTTTGGAGTCGAGAAGTTGGCGGGTTCTTTGAGGATGATGCGACTCGTTGATTTGTTGGCTTGATTGTCGCTGCCTTGCCGGACTCTGCCGACGTGCTCTTGCTGCTCAGTGTTCCGGCAGCGGATACCCTGCCAGACTTTGCCTTTGATTTCGCGCCCGTGGCAATGATGGATTCGATCTCTTTCGGATCCTCGACAGCACCGACCAGAGAGGATAAACGACAGAATTGACGGAGCCGTGACATGTGAGCGCGCGCTGCGTTGAACGACCCAATCCCGAGCACCTCCGTCTCCACTGCATTGATCGTAGCCGGCCCGCACGAGTAGCTGTCTTCCTGTTGTTCCGCCTTAGGAGTATGAGGGAATTCGTTCTTGATGTCCAGCTTCAGAAATTTGAATAGCGTAAGGACGGCCGTCCGAGTAGCCGCGGTGATCGGAGTGGCGGAGAGTGAGTTGATCACAGACCACGTCCGCTTGTGCATGTTGATGCGGGCCAAGACCCAATGGCTGTCGGAGCAGAGGGGTAGAAACCAGATTTACTTTGAGGTCGGCGTGTTGCGCATGCAATCGCCTAGCTCGATGAGACTCCGATACTGGTTTGGCGGGCCGAAAAAGCAGGTTTTGAAGATCGAATGAGGATCCGAGTCGGGAGGGCGAGCCATTACCAAGGAGATGACGGTGGAGGGTATAAGTCCATACGATGTTTCGAAATCGGGATTCTGCACTCGTCCAGCTCGAAGGACGCTTTCAATTGACAAGTTCACCGCGGCTTCACCGAGCCAATCATGACCAGGGTAGAGACGCGAATAAGCAAGTTGCCTCAGATACGAGATGAATACGAGTGGCCAGCTGAAGGACTGGTGTACTGATTTAAGAATCTCAGGAGATAAACCAAACTCGTTCCACTTGCAAGAAGAGGCAATGGTAGAAGCCCGTCTTGCTCTTGCCATTGCAGTCCGTTCAGTATGCGACGTGCGACAGCGATACGGTTGCGGTCAATTTCGTTGATAACGATAATTTTGTCCATCCATCGTTGAGCTCGCAGCGCCCAGCTTTGAACATCTTTTGCTCGGTCGTACTCTGACCATAGCCGATCGGCGCCGAGCGGCAAACACGTCGACCCGACGGCCAAAGATCGATATCCTTTCTTGCGTGCATTGATCAGAGCATCGATAGCGAGAAACGCGTCTCTGGTCTGAAGAGTCGGGTAGGGTAAGGTCGAATACTGGGTGGGCTCGTCTTTGGACAACTCGATGTGAAGAGACGCGTCGGGAGCGACATCGAAGGCGAGGAGCTCGGCAACCGTCATGTTGGTGAGCGGCGATAATCGATCGAAGTCATCGTCGTTCAAATAGTAGTCCTGATCTTCGTCGAGAAACAAGCATGGAATCATTTTGTCGTGCTATGCTCCAGTGTCAGAACGAAGTGAAGCGGAACGGAACCTCAGGGGCCCCGTCAATATCAGCAGTGGGAAGGTATTTTTATTTTTATTTTACTTGATAGGGGTACCTAATCCCTAATATTCCCTAACAGCCACTGAACTAAAGTGATTACCGAAAATGCCTAGTGACTTGTTCAAGCGCGAGCATCGCGAAGCGCGTTTCGAAGCGAAGGCAAACGGGTCCAAAGCCATGCCGTAGGCTGCTCAGGGTAGACCAAATTTGGGTCGACCACGGGAAAAATGTCAAAATCTGCAAAGGCGTCTCGGGGGCGAAACGTGTGTTTCGTCCCAAAATGTCAATTTTTTGCAATGCGCCTCGACGATTTTCAGGATTTTGGGTCCTCAAAATGTATTGAAAAAAAATGCGCCTCCGGCTGGGCTTTCGGGGGTCCTACACAGTCGCGCGTTGGCGACCGGCGCACAACACACCACGACACCGGGGACACTTGCTCTGACCACCCCGGCCTAGGCGTGCATCTTCATCTTGACTACGCCTGGTCCCACTTTCCGATTCCTCAATCGCCGCGGTTTGTTGGGCAAATTCGGGCTGCATCGCTCAGCCCGCCCCCCGCGCCGCGACGTGGGTCGACGTGCATTAGGCCCACTTCATCCGCGATGAACGACCTGCTCGACCTCGACCTGTCGGCACCTCCGACCCAGCCGTCCTCATCCTCCACCAGCTCCAAGCTGAACCCCCAAGCCGCCTATGGCACGCGCAAGACCGCGTTCGACTACCTCTCCCAAGCCGGCCGCCCCTTGTCCAACGATGCCAGCTCGGGTTCAGTCAAGAGCGCGTCGCCCTCACCTTCACCCCTCTACAGCTCCCGATCACCATCCCCTTTGGCAGCCGTCCCGTCGTCCATCTCGAGGTCCAATTCGCCTGCTCTCGCTCCGTCACCTCAGAGTGCGAACAGACCCACCACTTCCGCCGACGATGCCTTTTCGTCCCTCTTCGGTGGCTCGGCTTCGGGTTTAGGATCCTCCGCGAGGGGTGCTGGTGCATCTACGACCAACATGTCACTGGCAGAGAAACTTGCTACGAGTAATGCAGCTCGCTTTGGATCCGGCGGTGGAACGAGCCCCTTGAATGGGTCTTCGGCCAAAGCAGCGTCAGTCATATCGCATAGTTCTACGACGCTCGAGTCAAAGACTGAAACCAGAGGCCTTCAATCCACAGCTCATCCGATCCATGGGACTTTGATCTACTCGCAAAGGCCACTCCGGCCCCCGTTTCGAGCAAACCGTCCTCGTCTGTAGCACCCCCACTTGACCCTTTCGATCTTGGGTTCGAGACGACCGCCGCGCTTCTTCCTTCGACTCGATCACCGGCACCTCGGAATACAGGCAAGACCTTCGACAATGATGACGATGACGACCCCTTTGGTACGGGGATATCTCTTTCGGCTCAGACTGGCAGCACCACCACATCCACGGCTCCCACCACATCCGAATCCGATGACTTTGATCTTCTAGGCGCATTCTCGCAACCGGCTGCCGTGTCGAAACCTACCCCAGCAGCAAGCCAACAAGCGCCGACACCACCATCGTCCTCCGCTTCACGAGGCCCGCTTCGACGGAGTGCTTCACCTCCACCTCACATCCTGGGACAGATCGTACAGATGGGTTTTTCGGTCCCGCAAGCCCAAGCCGCTCTCGGTGCGACCGTAGGGCCGAAGGGGGAATGGCGCGTCGAAGAGGCCTTGGAGGTCTTGATCGAGCAGACTTCGGGCGGAGGTGCTGGTCGTGCTCAGAACGAAGGCTCTGTCCGTGAGAACGGATCCGCGCCGCGTCGTCGACTCGTAGCTTTAGACGACGAGGAAAGGGCGATTCGAGAAGCGCCGGTCGTCGGGGATAGCGGTTGGGGCTCGGACGATGAAGAAGATGCTCGACGAAGGGAAAGGAGACGCAGGGAAGCCGAAATGGACGATGATGCTCCTCCACCACGGCTAACAGCTTTACCGACGGGACGAAGAGCAAGGGAAGCTGCGGCTCGTCAACGGGATCAGCAGCAGGCCGCTGACGATTCGGCGAATGATGCGGTGGCTGCTGCGCAACGACAGGCGAACGAGTTGTTGTCTCAGGCGTCCAAGATTGGCTTCAGCATGTTCAAATCGGCGAACGCGTACATCTCTGCTGGAAAGGCGCAGTTGCAAAAGGCTTTGGATGAACAACGAGCCGGTGGAGAAGATGGACCTGGAGAAGGTGGTGCTTCGGGGGGTGCGGGGAGGAGATCGAGACAGGCCGCTTCGACCGCCCCGCCGGGGAGACCGAAATGGTGGACCGAGGAGATGGAGAAGGAGCTTGCGGAAGAGGAGGGACCGCCTTCAGCTGGGACGACGACCAAACCTTCGAGATCGACCGAGGCGCCACCACCGACACTATTCCATGATAGTGAGGATGACGAGGTCTTGCCGCAAAGACCTCAACCCCCGGCGGCGGTGAGTCGAGCACCCGTCGCGCGCGCTCAAGCAACCTCGCCAGCACCGAGTTCGGCGGCTCCCCCAGTGGCTCCGGCCATGGCGGCTGCAGCGGCCTATGTCTCACCTTGGCGACGAGCGAAACAACAAGGTCCTCTAGCCGTCGATGTAGCGGCCATGCCCCAAGTACCTTCACCACGCGCGCGCACCCCGACTCCCCAGCCTGCCGCAGTCCCTGCTCGTCTTTCTTACCCACCTCGGACTCACGTCCCCGTCTCCCCGGATGATTTGGCCACTTCGACCTCGTACAAGATCAAAGGCAATGCCTTCTTCAAACTCGGACGCTTCGGCGACGCCTCGGCCGAATACACGCAGGCCATTGACGCGTTGCCCTCGGGGACGTTACACCTCGTGCCTTTGCTCAACAATCGAGCGACGGCTCGACTCAAGTTCGGAGAAGAACGACTTGCCTCTGAGGACTGCACGCTCGCTATCCATATCCTTTTGGCGCCTTATGGTGGGTTGCCTAAGCAGGCCGGGGAGAGGGTCGCTTGGGCTGCGCTCGAAGCGGAGACGTTGCCGAGCGATGTCAGCCAGTTGAAGTTGGTCGACCAGCTGGGAAAAGCGTTGGGCAAACGGGCCAAAGCGAACGAGGCGAACGAGAAGTGGTCTGCGGCGGCCGAGGATTGGTCTTTGGCTTTGGCTGCTGGTGGGGATGTCGTCAAAGCTGCGGGGGGTTTCAAAATCGTTTCGGATGGTGTCGCGAGGTGTCGAAAGATGGTGGCTGGACCTACAAGCGCAGCGGCTTTGACATCTTCGACCGGACCTTCAAATACTCGTTCTGCTCCTCCGCCGTCGAGTAGAGCTTCGAATGGGCCCCCTGCCCGGCCGTTCAAGCCCGTCGTTCAAGGTTCCGGCGAAGCCGTCAAAGCTCTCAAAGCAGCGAACCAAGCCTCTGAAGCCGAAGACGATCTCCGTCTGCAACTCAAGGACGGTGTCGATGCCAAGATCCTCGCTTGGAAGGGAGGCAAGGAACAGAACTTGAGGGCCTTGATCGCGAGTTTGGATTCGGTGCTTTGGCCTGATTTGGGGTGGAAGAAGGTTGGCATGCATGAGCTGATTAGTGAGGCGCAACTCAAGGTTAGATATGTTAGGGCTATTGCCAAGCTGCATCCTGATAAGGTAAGTGCTGGTTGTCAGATGTGTTGACGGGGAAATTGGCCAAGCTGACGCGTGTGCGCCTGCCCCTGCCTCCCCATAGCTCAACGTGCAAAACACCACCGTCGAGCAGAGGATGATTGCTGGATTGGTCTTTGCTGCACTTAATGATGCTTGGAACGCTCAGAAGTCCTAGATTGTGGACATGCATAACTTCTGCAATTAGACTTTTCCTCTTGCCATTACTCAATACCCTCGTCTCGGAAGCTCGGCCGGCTGGAAACTCCCCCTGTTTCATCGTTGAGCTCGAGCACCCTGCACGGGCTTCATCTCTGTCATGTGCTACTCGCGCGTGTCCAGCCATGCTTCATGAGCTCATCCATCACTTCCCCATCACTTCCCCATCACTTTCGCCCTCCGCCCCCGCTGTTGTTCCCATCACTGCATTTCATTCCTCGACTTAGCAGGCCTTCTTCTCTTCTCTTCCTCTTGGCCTCCTTCACATCTCCACCCCTCAACCTCAATACTCGTTTCACCTCTCGGCAAGTCGAGTGAGCCATGTCGCCCATCTTTGCTCGACGCCTCAGCAAGGCCCCACCCTCCCTCGACCGCTTCGCCTCCTTTCGACGTCTGCTCGCCACTTCAATTTGCACCCCTTCCACCACGCAGCAGATCGAATCCACCGCGACCCACCACATGGCCCACTCAATCCGTGCCCAACACCTCCGTTCCCTTTCCCCTCCTAAAGCCCTATCTTTGACTCGTCAAGTAGGCCTACATTTAGATGTGATCGTGCACATCCGTCGTAACGTCCTTGCTTCCAAGGATGGGAGCCGGTGGGATCCCGTCAAGGCCGGGTTCCACTCGGGTGTTTCGGTTGTCAGAGATTTGGAACAAGTTGGATCCTCGATCGTCGGGTTGGAGGCTCGACGTTCGGGGGCGGTCGTTTCTACACTCGAGGGTCTTCAACCACTTTTACCGACTGAAGCACGTCATTTCGGATCAAACATCGGGTCTGGTCCCATCCTAGGCCTAGGCACCTCGTCATCCCGAGCCAAGCGCGCCTTGACTCCTTTCGCCTCGGCGCGCGCGCCATCGGGTTCCCTCCACTCCCGCCTCTACTCGACCAAAGCGCTCTACGTCGCCAAAACCGTCGACTTCGTCACCAACCTCAGTCAAACCTACGGCCTCGATCGTCCCGTCCCCTTGCAAGAGATCATGTCCCAAATGCGCGACATCCAACTCTTGCAATCCTACCAAGAGACCAAAGCCATCAGTGCGAGGGGGTTCAAGGATGCTGTTAGGACGCTTTATCCCCTTTGGCATCGCGTTGATCAATCCGGAGGTAAGGAGGTGGTGAGGATGAAGGATTTGGTCAAGGTCCTTTCACCGTGTTTTACGGTGCCCTGGGCGGAGATTTCGCACATTTTGGGCAAAGGCAAGGCGTCCAAGTTGTCGTGTATGAACAAGGAGCAGAAGACCTGTGTGCTTTTCATGAGGGTCTACAAGTGAGTGATATGTTCTGAACATCGATTGTTTCAGCTTCCGACAGTTGATAGGCTCACAACACCGTTTTGCATCCTGTTTTCAACAGCATTGGACGTGCTCGAGCAAAGCAGTTCTACGCCGCCGGCGCGCGCACGCTCGAGGACTTGCTCAAGTTTAACGAGTTAGGGACCATCAAGTTGCAAGAATCGCAGATCATCGGCATCAAGCTTCTTGATGTGAGTGAGGAATAATAGGTTCCGCTTTGAGATGAGGCGAGAAACTGAAGAGCTCTTTGTCGTCTTTCCTTCGTACAGGACTTTGAGCGTCTCATTTTCCGCTCGGAGATGGACGAACTCAAGGCCGAAATCGAAGTTTGTCTCAAGTCAATCGTTACGGGCGACGAAAAGCTCTTCGAGGCGGAGCTTCTCGGCTCCTACCGTCGTGGTCTAGACTTTGCCTCCGACTTGGATCTTGCAGTTCGCCACCCCTCTTTCACGGACAGCGAGGACAAAGAAAAGGCGAGAAGATTGCTCGATAAGATTGTGGAAGCACTGGAAGCGAGCGGGTTGTTGGCGAATCAATACAGGCTCGCTCATGGCGATAAGAAGTATATGGTGCGTCAACTTTCCCGAGATAAAGTCGGGCAAACCGGTAGATTTCGGTGATCGGTGCGCTAATCCCTTATCAGCCTCTGTTTTTGGTCACTCCAGGGTCTGATCAAGCTGAAAGATGGGCAGCACTACCGACGCATCGACATCCGACTTGGTCCATACGACTCGTACCCTTACATGCTCCTCGGTGGATCAGGTGACGCCTTGTTGATAAAACTGATGCGACACCGCGCCAAAGCTCGCGGGATGTGCTTGAACGAGTACGGGATGGGGGATAAGGTGAGCTCGGGTACTAGACCTGTCAGTTACTCCTCTCCGGACGGGAGGAAGAGACGCTGACGTGGAGTCATTTCTCCTTCACTCATAGTTTGAGAAAGAAGATCAGGTAGGTCCAGGAAATATTTTCCTCGCTGTTCTGCTGCGTCTACTGATTCGAAGCCCGCTCGCAGAACCCGAACGGCTTCCGGCCTGGCACCATGCGCATCGTGACGAACGAGCGAGAGATCTTTGACTTGCTGGGCGTACCTTACGTAAGCCCTCATCATGTGCTCCAATCTTAGTCAAGATTCACATTTAATCATGACTCGCTCCCATCTCCAGCTTGAGCCTCACGAGCGAGAGTACTCGCACTGGCGTCAAAAGTACATCGACGCCGGGATTGACTTGGCAGCCATCAACTGACAGGGGTCTACTCTAGTCTATACCGATTTGAGCGTCTTTTGTTTCTCCGCGTGTTCTACCACTTTGCGTTCGACGGCCATACCCTGTAGAATCGTCCGAACAGGCCTCTCCTTGTCAGTTCAGTTCTGCAATCAACATCCACACCCTCCCTTCGAAACCTAGAAACGTACCTTACGCCTCCTCACTGCATCCATATATCTCCTTGCAATGTTTTCCCGATCAGCTTTCTCCCCCAAGTCCTCCAGCTCCTCTTCCGTCGTCGGAACCCAGAACGGATCTTGATCCAAGATCTCGAACCCATGGAAGACCAATTGCGGACTCGCAGCGCCAGAAGTCCGCGTTCGAATCTCATCCGCGAACCCGAACGACTCCACCACGGGTAATAAAGCTCGAATAGTGAAGAACGCAGTGCCTTCCTTCATCTCTTCCGAGACGATCCGGCCCTTCCGTTTCGATACGACGCCGTAGACTTTGCCTAGCACTTCGCCAGTGGCTTGGATATCGCAAGAGTACATGGCAAGTTGGAGACGGGGGGACCAGTCGAGGAGACCGGCGTGGAAGGCTTCTCGACCTGTTGAGATGATCTGGCCTCGCGCGAGCGACCACTTGGACCGGACTATGGAGGATCAAAAGCGTCAGTGTATTTTTCACGAGTGATATTAACGTCAATGACGGGCTTGACCTACTTTGGGAAGCCGTGAGCTCGGCTCCGTTGAGCTCGATTGCTTCGAGGAAGAATGCCATCCCAATGACAGGTTCACCGCACATCGGACCTCGGTTCGTCGCAAGTTGGAAAGCACTGTCAAAATTCTCGTCCAACTCTCGCACATCTGGCAGGGAGATGGGTTGATCGTCAGCGATGGTGGTGTCCTCGAGTTGAGCGGCCAGTTCGTCGGTGTCGAGGCTGGCTTCGCCGGCTGAGGGTTTCAGAGAGGGTGAACCGGGTGCGGGCGTAGCAAGAGCTGTCCCATTCGCGGAAATGAGTGAACCTTGTCGCTCAAGTCGTTTCCGAAGCCTGGCAATACCTCAGATTTGCACAGACAGTCAGTATCGCCTGGACGATCAGCCCAGAGACCGATATGGTCACTTACGACCGCGAATGTCCCGACGTCCGATCGACCAAGATGTTCGGTCCGACTCGCTTGGGCCCAAAGGCCCAAACCTGATCGGCCAGTCCGACCCAATCCCTGCCAGCCTTCTTGAATAAAGCCTCCAAATCGGTCCAGAAATCCTCCGGCTTAACGGGCTCGACCCCCTCGAAGGTCTCGCCTCTTGATTCGACGACGGCATCCTCCTCTACCGATTTGCCGGCTCGCCGATCACGCTGAAGCCGTTTCAGAGTCGACATATTGGCGATGAGGAACGCCGTGATCGCTTCCGGTAATGGCACGGCTCGAACTGCGAAGGTGACAAAATTGGATTGATTGGAGCCGAGGAACGTGCCGCGCGGCCGATCTGCGACTTTGGGTGGCGCCATTTCTGCGCGACGAGCCATGATGTTAGAACGGAGGTGGGGAACATAAGAGCCAGACATGATACTGACCTGGGACAGAGATCGATGTCTCTCGGAAAGGGACGATGGGAGGCGAGACGGTAATCTCGATCCTTGCGAAACGATCTCGCAGATCTTTCAAGCAGCGCTGGTTGAGAGAAATCCGATCTTGATCAGTTCGCGAGTCGTCGTACCGCAGAAAGGCCTCCTCACTGACCTCGAGGTGCAGTTCACCAGCCGTCAGAATGACGTGCTCTCCCGTCTCTTGGACCAAAGTCTCGACGCAGGGGTCGGCTTGATTAAGCAACCTGAGCCCCTCGACGAGCTTGTCCATTTGCGACGGTTCCTTGGGCTCCAGCGCGACTCGAACGATGGGTGCCGACTGCAGGTCGTGCAACGTGACGTAAGCTCCATTGTCATAGCGGATACAAACCGATCCAACTCACGGTCAATGTCAATCCTGCAAGGTTGACGAGGCATTCCTTCTCCTCTTCTCGGTCGGCACCTTGCTTGACCTCACCGTCTCCTGGCATCGCGCACAGCGTCGCATTCCGACCGACGACGCCCTCCAAGCCTCCGACGGCGAACAGGTTCCCCGCAGTAACTTGCTCGACAGCAACCATTTCCCTGCCCATCATCATGTACAGCTGTTCGATCTTGACGGCTTGCAAATGCTTCGCATTCGAAGCATAATTCGGTCCGAGCGCGGCATTGTATTTAGGCAAGACGGCGTACATCCCCTGACCGACCTTGATCGTGCCAGAATACAACCTCGCGAACCCAATCAACTCCTCCCGATCCTTATCCAACGTCGCCTCCTCCTCCTCTTCCCCATTGTTCTCCTCCGCTTCCCCGACCTCGACCCCTTCCTCCAAAGCCTTCTTCCTACGATCCCTCGCTTCCTTCGCGGCTTTCCCACGGGCCCTCATCTCATCAGCTGTCAATTGCTTCCTCTGGTTCTGCGGCAAGTCCTCGCTCTTGATCGCGAACATCTTGCTCACGTAAGCGGCCTTGATCTTATCCACACCTTCCTCGCCCGAATATAGATGCTCCTCAAGTCGATTCGTCGGTGCGACTTCATGGATTGATCGCCCCAAGTCGGGGTGCAACATCTTGGGCATACGCGTGGACTGCGCAATGGGTGGGGAAGGTACCTTGTCGATCACGGCTCGGAAGGTCGAAGGCGCCAAGGGAAGAAATTGGGAAAATATGGAAAGGAGGAGGTTGCGCGTATCTTTGGCTCGAAGGTCCTGCGGTCGGACTTTGATGTTGAGCGAGGAGATGATCTTGTCGATCTTGGGCGGGTTGCTGAAGGGGAGAGGTGGAATGGGGTCAGCCGTGCACATCAATCACGCAGACGTTTCATTGACTGACTTGTTCAACACGACCGAGTCGTACACATTCCAAATGGCCTCGAGGACAAATTGCACGAACAATGGCTTGAGCTTCCTGCCACTCGCCTCCATCTTCTTGCGATTGATCACTCGCTTCGTCTTGGGATCGAGGTACCAATCGCCCCATAGGCATCGATTGAGATTGGCTTCACTCATGCCCAACTTGACAGCGTACAGTTGAGCAAACCGGGAGATCCTGAACGCCCATCCGTCCATGGCAGAGGAGAAGAGCACGGTCCCGTTCGAAGGATCGAAATAGAGGTTCGAATCGTCCCTCTCTTCGTACTCCTCATCAACGACGTCCCCACTCGAGTCCGCTCCAGACCGGGCAGCAGCAGCGGCTTCGCGCCGTTCCCTCCATCTCCAATCGTCCTCCATCCTTTCGCCGGCGTAGAAGGAACCCACGATGGCGTTGACGTCTTCGATGATGCGCGAGAGGTGGTGGTACGCGTCCGACGGGGAGAGCTTGAGCTCGGTCACGAGTCGGTCGATCTTGTTGATGACCAACAAGGGTCGGAGATAGGATAGATGGGTTTGACGAAGGACGGTGATAGTCTAGAGAAGGAAGGAACGTAAATGAATCCATTGCCTGGTGCCCGACGTGTTCGGGGTGAACGCTCACCTGAGTGCATACACCCTCGACGGCATCGACGAGTACGAGAGCCCCGTCGCACAACCTCGAAGCGGTCGAGACCTCACTCGAAAAGTCAACATGGCCAGGTGTATCGATCAAGTTGATCCTGTACTCTTCCAACACGGGCGCAGAACCTAGTCGATCCGTCGTAGGGAGCATTCCCCCACACACCATCAGCGATTCGTCCGATCCGGAAGAGCGAAAGAGAGTCATCTGCTCACCGTCCGTAGGTTGACTCGGTATCCTCCACCCTAATGACACGGCCGATGATTCCATAGTGATGCCTCGTTCTTGTTCATCCTCCCTCGAATCGAGGTAACGTATTGTCCCGGCCAGACGAGACGAGATGATCCCGTTCGAGGCGAGCAGCGAATCCGCGAATGATGACTGTGTAACAGTAACCACGAAGCTGAATTAGCATGTGAAGCACAAGTGGAGCTTATATCTGGCCTTGACTCGCCTTTCCATGACTACAATTGAGCAGGGGAAGTCGATCGGCCAAGAAGAGTGCGATGAGGTCAGCATCCGACTCGGCCATTTCGCAGCTTGACTCTGGCTACATGAGCTGCACGATCGTGTAGGACCTTGGACGACTCACTCTACATGAGCCACAATGCATAGATTTCTTGTGTGACTAGCTGGAACGCTGGTCAGTCCGGTTGCCATTGCTACTGGCGCTGAACTCGGAGTCGGAATGTGGGATTGCGGAGGCCAACCTCGCTGTCACTTTCCCCTCGATCGACGTCAGCATCGCTCCGGCTTGGATCAAGAAGTTGGATCGAGTCACGACCCCGAAAAATTGGGCCCGACTCACGAACAGTTCCCACCCGCACAAAAGTTCCTGACTCGTGTCTAATTACAACAAACCGCAATTATCTATCCAGACCCTCTCCGTCGTCCCACCTTTACCGTCCCCTAACGCATCCAATGCCTCAAGACAAGCTCGGGATTCCTTCGCGCTCGGACCTTCCCCTTCGACGAGCACTCGTCCGAAAGCGACGTATTTACCTGTCAGTTTCTTGAGTCGCGCCGGTTCGGAAGTCAAAGTTAGAAAGAACTGTGGATTGAAAGGCGTGCAACCGGATCCCAACGTGTCAGTACAAGAGTCCGAGGACACCGCGTAGGTAGTCAATTTTTGCGCGCCACTCTAAGACTGACTTGGGACGAGTTGGCTGCAATCGAATCGATACGGTCAGCGAGCTGAACCGAAAAGAGCTCTATTCCAGCTCTTCTCGGATGCTTGAGACGCACAATTCCTTCCCGAGTTGGCCATGGCAATCGTGCCGTACTGAAACCCCGTTTTGAGCCCTTCCTTGTCGTCGTTGAAGGTCCCAGCGTCTACAGACCCAGATGAATGATCTAGCCATAATACTCCGGAATATGTAGGGAACAAAGACTTGGCCCCACTCACATATTGACTCGCCACCGCTTCCGTCCCCTCTCGTCAAGTCCCCACCTTGAGCAGTGAACCCCTGTTCGATCCGATGCACGACCGAGCCTTGATACTTCAACGGTCTGCCAGGCGCTTTCTTGCTAATAAAACCCTTTTCGTTCGTCAAAAGGGTGAGAAAGTTGTCGGACGTTTTCTTGAGGGCCGAGGTGGTATTGATACTGAGGTGAAGGCGAGGGAGTAGAAGCGAGGGTGGTGGGGTGAAAGATCTCGGGTCGCTGAGGGTGATCTGGGTTGAAAGGAATCGATAAGGGTGTTGCACATTCAGTATTTAAACTCCTTTCAACTTTTAATTTCACCATGGCTATGATTCAGGACATACCTGGGTCGCCCCCTCGTAAATGGAAGCCAAACTCTGTCGGCCCACATCGTCCAATCGCTCCAGCTCAGGCTCGAGACCATAGTTGGAGCCGTTCTTGACGAGCCAATCTACAAGATCGTCGTACTGCTTCTTTTTCTGTTGTAGAGGGAGACGTTACCGGCGGCAAACTCGATGTAGCATAGCTGTTCAGAGGCAGAGGAGGCCATCCCCGAGACCGAGCGTGAGCCTGTTGAGGACAGGGGGGGGGGTAAGATGAGGAGCTCAAGGGGTTCGCGGCCAGGAGTGGGGGTGTTCGACGGTGAAGATCCAAGACCGATTATATGTGGTGTACGGATTGAGTTGGTGAGGTGTAGAGATTCAAGTCACTCTCCGGGCTGCTCCGCTCAGCCTCGCTCAGCCTCGCTCAGCGCAACTCGTCTCCGCTCTGGCCGTTTCGGGACTTCGCAACGAACGTCGGCCTGTCGCGCTCGAGTTCGCAGCTCGCGCTCTCCGCATTCATTCACGCCGAGTGATCGGCCATGACTTCCGATCAGGTCAGCATTCACCCGAGTTATGGTTTGGAATATGTCCGCTAAGTATTAGCTCTACCCAGCAGGCGATCAGGCTAATGAACCAAAAACTGTCGGGCATGTATCGCCGGACGAACACCTTGTCGCTCAACTCGCCTTCGCCGGCCCCGTCCTCGCCCCTGGCCAGTAGCACGAGCACTTCGGGTAACGACGATGTTTCCACCTCTGGAACCACGGGTGTCGCTTCGACCTCGGCCCTTTCGGCTGTAGAAACTTCGGAAGCTCCCGTAGCGTCCACTTCAGCCTCTCCGTCTACCTTGGCCCCTGCATCCTCCTCGGGCCCAGCCACTCCTACCTCCTCCTCATCCACGACCAAACGCAAGCTCAGATTAGCCCGAGCCTCGAACGATCCAACCTCGACCCCGAAGCGACTTAAACCGTCCGCCTCAGCCGGGATCGCTCAAGCCCATCTCCCTCCGACGACCCGACTGAGCGACCTCGGCGGCGTCGACAAGTGCATCGAATCCATGTTGGAACTCGTCGCTTTGCCTCTGTGTCATCCCGAGGTGTATTTGCATACGGGCGTTAGACCACCGAGGGGTGTGCTGTTGGTTGGTCCTCCAGGGTGCGGAAAGACCATGTTAGCCGGTGCGATTGCCGGAGTGAGTGGTGGCAAGACTCGACCTTTCTCTGCTCTGGAGTTTGAACTGATTTTAGAGCTGGCCCCCATTTTCAGGAATTGGCCGTCCCCTTCATTTCCATCTCGGCACCTTCGATCGTCTCGGGCATGTCGGGAGAATCCGAAAAAACATTACGGGAAACGTTCGAGGAAGCGGCAGTGAGTCTCCGGAATTCAGGCTCAACGCGTGCTAATTGCGTGCAAGGCTGACTTGGATTTGGCGACTACAGAAACTCGCACCGTGTATTCTGTTCATCGACGAGATTGATGCCATCACGCCCAAGCGAGAGACGGCGCAGCGAGAAATGGAGAGGAGGATCGTTGCTCAGCTTTTGACCTGCATGGATGGTGAGTCTGCATCCATCCATCGTTCACAAATATCGCCAATCCCAAGCTCATATCACGAGAATCTACCTATCAGACCTCGCATGGGACAAGACCGATAACAAACCCGTCATGATCCTCGGAGCAACCAATCGACCCGACTCCCTCGACCCAGCTTTACGACGAGCCGGTCGTTTCGATGCCGAAATCACCATGGGCGTTCCCGACGAAGCAGGACGTGAACGTATCCTAAGGGTACTCATGGCCAAACTCCGACTCTCGGGGGACTTTGATTATGCATTTTTGGCCAAGTCGACTCCGGGTTACGTCGGCGCGGATTTGAGTGCTTTGACGGGTGCGGCGGGGGTGATTGCGGTCAAGAGGATCTTTGAACGATTCGGACAGGATGCACCGAGGATCCTGGGGACGGTTTCAATTGCAGAGGGTGAAGGGCAGGGTGAAATGATGGAGTCGATGGGGGAGGAAATGATGATCGACAGCGAAGCTCCAATTTCGGAACCACCGTCAGGAACGACAACACCGAACCCACAGGCTGCGGTCGAAGGCAGTGGTAAAGACACCTCCTTGACGATCCCGCCTTTCTCATCCTTACCACCGTCACTCGCCGCGCTGCCCATCGCCTCGTTCCTCCAAGCCCACCCCTCCGCTTTAACCGATGACGAACTGTCGTCGCTCTGCCTCACGAACGAAGACTTCACCGCCGCTCTGTCGATCGTACAACCTTCATCTCAACGCGAGGGTTTCACAACCGTACCCAACGTCACCTGGGCCGACCTCGGTGCCCTCCAACAAATCAGGGAAGAGATGCGTATGGCGATCGTTCGGCCCATCCGTCGACCCGAAGTCTTCGCCTTATTAGGCATCCAAGCCCCCTGCGGTGTCCTCCTCTGGGGTCCCCCAGGTTGCGGGAAAACCCTCCTCGCCAAAGCGGTGGCGAACGAATCCCGCGCCAACTTTATCAGCATCAAAGGGCCCGAATTGCTCAACAAGTACGTCGGTGAATCCGAACGAGCCGTTCGACAAGTCTTTGCCCGTGCCCGAGCTTCCTCCCCTTGCATCATCTTTTTCGACGAATTGGACGCGCTCGTCCCTCGTCGTGATGATTCTTTATCCGAGTCCTCGGCACGGGTCGTGAATACGTTGTTGACCGAATTGGACGGGTTGGAACCTCGGAAACAAGTTTTCGTTATCGGAGCCACGAACCGACCGGACATCTTGGATCCCGCGATGGTTCGACCCGGTCGCCTCGATAAATTGCTCTACGTCGATTTACCGACCAAAGAAGAGCGCATCGACATCCTGCGCGCACAAACGAACAACACACCTTTGGGTCCGGACGTCGATTTGGCGTCGATCGCTTTGGATTCGCGATGCGATGGATTCTCCGGAGCCGATCTCAGTGCTTTGGTCAGGGAAGCGGCGGTAATGGCCTTAAGGGACGTCTTTGATCGCGTCGATTTTCAAGACGAAAATCCTTCCAACTTGGCCTCGGACGTACCTCTGTTCTCGAAAGGTACGCCACAAATCACAGTGGAGATGAGGCATTTCCTCGTCGCTTTGGGGAGGACGAACCCTAGTGTTAGTGTGGCGCAGAGGAAGAGGTTCAAGGCTTTGCGAGCCAAGTTCGCGGGACAACCTGTCGGGCATGGCAAGGAGACGGCGGAGGAGTTGGGTGGTGAGCAGGCTGGTTCAGAAGGAGCTGCTACTGCTATTGGAGCTGGGGAGCCCGTTGCAGCTTGAAGGAGATATCCTTGCGTAGAGGAGATCTCTCGGGACTGTATTTTGCATTCCCAAACTGATTTCCATCTCACCAGGGGGAGGGGGGAGGGGTATACTATATTGCAAGAGAAAACAAGAAACGCTTGTCTAAGACGCTGCAACTTTTGGGAGACGCCTACTAGCCTTCCTTTTTCGATCTAAGATCATACCCATTCCTCCCACCGAGGCTCACAATTTTTTTTTTGCCCTTCTTCTCCCTCATCGCCACCAAAGCTTCCATCGCTACAGCGCCAAAGACCATCATCACACCGAGCCATTGACCCCTCGTCAACTGATGATTGAAGACAAAGACGCTCAAGAGCATGGTTGCCATCTTGCGCGTGACGGTGATGGTTACCAACGTCAAGGAACCGTACAGGGACAAGGTCGCAAAGATAAACAATTGTCCGATCGCGCCCGTCAGACCAAAGAGGAAGATGTCGAATTTGGCTTTGGGGTGGGTCGAGATGAAGTTCAAGGCCGAAGAAAGGGCGTTGAAAGGTACGCTTGGAGCGAGGTCGTCGACGGGTAAGATGTGGAATTCGTGGCGAGCGACACTCGGCGCGAGGAACGAAGGCGTGAGCGAGGTCGGGAATAGCAAAGCGACGATCGTGAGCGCGGTCGAAAACAGGTTCATGAAGAACATCATCTGCGGTCCATCCAAGGGACGATAAGTGGCGAAGACGTGGTCCTGCGTCGCGTTGACGACGCCATCGAGGACGAGGTTGATGCCGAGCAAGACCATGCCGAGCAAGGACGACGTCGCCGGTCCTTTGGCGGGTTTGCTCTGAGGTTTGAACGCCATGAAGGCCCAGATCCCGGCCGTGACCAGACCGACGAGCGCGTACTTGTGCAAAGGGAACTTGCGTCGGTAGAGTATTATGTTCATGAGCATCACCGGGACCAGCTTGCACGACTTGCCCAAGAGCAGGGTCGGGAATGAGATGTGCGAGAGAGACAAGAATCCGAACGGCGAGGCGAGCGACGACACAAGCGAAATGAAGGCGTAGGTCTTGAGTAGCGACGAGGCAGGGGGTGATGACGTCGGAATCGGAGCTCCACGCGTATCAATCGATGTCCGTCGTTGGGGTAACCTCGCAGTGGTGGTCTTAGGCCGCGGGGGTGGAAGCCCGACGAGCGAGCGGAATGACTGTCCCGCCTTGTACTTTGTCAGGTAGAGGAATACGAGCGCCGAGATGGTCGAAAAGACGGATTGAACAGTGTTGAGGAAGACAACAGCTCGGAATTTGTCGGATCGACCAGGTATTGACCGGTACTCGTAAGGTGTGGTCGACACTGCGATTCGTTGGCGAAGGGAAAGCGCAATAGGGGTCAGCACCCCGTCAGCGCTGCGAGAGCAGAGCTCGAGACTGAGCGGGAGGTTTGTCACTCACGCCGTTCTTGGCACTGAAGGAAAGAAAGTACACGAGATCCGTCAGATAACAGCTCTCAGCTCAAGACCGAGGTAGCATTGCTCACTAATGCCCAGACCATGAAGCTGACGTAGATGCCCCCGGCGCAGACGAGCAGTTGCACGACCGGCGGGAACTTGGGCAAAGGTGCCATTGGCGAAATAAATCGGAGGTTTTCACTCTCTAGTGGTATAGGGCGTCGTCGGAGGTCTGGGAGTCGAGTAGGAAGCAAAGCACGGCTCAGTAAGAACTCGGGTCGGCTGCCACGTAGCCTTCGCGCGATGGCACGCTGGACGTCTCACGCAGTGGTGCCTAAAATCCTTGGAGTGGTTTCGAGCCTACCGGATTCGGCGATGGATCCGGATGAAAGAGCTCAGGTAGCGTTGACGTACGCAGATGTTGTAGCAACGATGGACGCGGCTCGATGTGGGCGCCGACTTCTGGTCGCCGGCGGCTAAACGACACGCTCGGACCTCGTGTTCCCTTCATCGCCAAATCGAACAATTTGTCCGTCTGAAGTCAAAGCGCGTCCCTTTGGCAAAAACTGTCGAGAGTGACTCGAGACTACGCGGTGTCAACGCGGAGAATTTGCCTGATTGTCTATGATTGGACCGTACATAGGTAGGCAGGTAGCAGTAGTCAGGATGTACTAGCTACCTACCTACCCAATAGCCACGGTGAATTTTTGGATCCGGATATCCGGATCCGCACTGGCGAGGTTTCAACTTTCGATCGCAGAGCGAGGGCTCAGATGGACTCGGAAGCAAACTTGGCTGCATCAAATACTACAGGTAAGAGCTCGAGCTTCGTATAGGACGAACTTTGAAGCTACATACTCATCGGATTGCAGTCATGGGATTAATACATGAGGTATCGCAGCCAGAAACTCCCATTAGCATAATATGAGCCCAAAGTGCCCTCCGGCTTGGGCCCGTCCACGAATGGGAGACCAAAGTCGCCTCTGATGTGGCCCCGAACGTGAGCTCAAAGTCCCCTCAGATGTGGGACCAAAAGCCAGCTGACGAGGCCAAAATTCCGTGCGATGCGCGGGATTAACCTAATTCCGCTCTGAGAATGTCTCGCCGACTCTCGCACTCGCTTCCGCGCGCGTGGCCGTTGGCCGTTGTCAGCCCATGCCGCCACGATGCACGGCGGCACCTGCCCGACTCGGCCCAAATAGCCCCAGGAATTTCGCCCGCGAGTCTATGCGCTCGCTCATAGTCGCTCATCGCCTCTCGGTAGAAGGTAGCGCTCGGTGCACCTTGGACGCTGCTATCTAGTTCTCACCTCACATCTATTCCCCCTCTCCTTCTTGCAGTGGTCGCTCTCAGCGTCGTGATTGTCGCCTTTCCGGCTTTCTGCGTCAGCTATGCCGACGGCTCTGCACCTCTTGTCCTACGTTGCAGGCTCGGGCGCCTTCGTAGTCGTGCTGCTGTCGTTCGGTGAGTTTGACCTTGTCTCGATCACGCACGCGCGCTAGCGGCGCCGGGTAGCTAGCTCACAGTTCTCACAGTTCAGAATTGAGTTGTGCTGATCATGATCTCCAATTGATGGTGTCTCACAGCGAGTGGTCTGCTCTATCTCGCCGAAGTGATTGAAGAACATGCAGCTCAAGCCAAGGTCATGGGCCAACGTATCGTCTGGGTGAGTGCCGGCCTCCACCGCAGTGTTTGCTATCGTGGTGGTCGACTGCAGTGGTGCGATCGCGCTCGCCTTGCGTGCTCCGCACGAATCGTCGTCGACTCGGCGCTCGTCAATGCACCAATGCGCAAAAGCGCTGTCGGCCGAGCTACTGAGGGCGGCTAGGGGGGGCTAGGCGCGTCAGGCACGACGCGCGTGTTCTCAGGGGGATAGGCACGGATCGGCGCCCGCCCTGGCCATCACGCCGTCGTCCGGGGTCCCTGACCGCCCGATCGACCCCAGTTGAGCTGGCTGGGCAAACTTGCCCGGCACCACTGCAGGTGACCAGACCTCCAAACCCAGAGTACACAGGCCTACATTCATCGTTTCTCCATTCGTTTCACTACTGTACTTGCATCCTCTTCGATGCGGCCTGCCCGGTGACGGCATCGCACGTGGGCCCTTGCGGCCCCTCAACCGCCGCTCGGCGGCGGCCGCAGTCTTCTCGAAGATGTGGACCGCGCTCAAAAGCCGGAATAGGCCTCAGGAGACGCGTCTGCGGCAGCCCCGTTTCCACAAGTGCTACAGGCTTTGCATTATCCTGAGTCTAAACCATGACTTACTTGAGTGCTGACAATTCTGGTCTTCTTCCACGTACCGCGAGAAGCTGGTTATCGCCTTGCTAGCAACAATGCACTTGGTTGACGCTTTGCCACTGTGAGCTGGCTCTCTTCTTGGACTCTTGGATTCCACCGAGCGTTGTCCAAATGGAATCACCATGCGACGCTAACTTTGGCGACTACCACTAATGCGTTTCCAGATACATTGCTGCTCTGGGTATATTCTGCCACCTCGTCTAGTGAGTTGATTTGATTTTTTGGTACCCTCTGGGTTGTCGGAGGGTGGAGCTGACGAGGGCCTTAAAACCACATCTCGGCAGTCTACAAAACTTCTCGCGATCATGGCCGAGGATCTCGCTCATGTCGCCGGCATTTATTTTGTCCTGTGTGCTCGTCATCGCGAACCACTTCATCTCGCTCAACTACTTCTCGGAACGGGCGCGATCAACTGGATACCAGCCTTACCGCCACGGAGGATGGGGCGCCAACACGGGCAGCCGATGGAGCTCGGCACACCTGTCGCATGCCAGGAATCACGAAGAGACGTTCCTCGATGTGGCGACCTATTTTGGCGTCTGCGTCTGGCTTTGCCCATGTAAGTCATTCCAGCACTATTCGTCATCACGCTCGAAGAGCTGACCAGGCTTGTTCTCGTTCGCTCCCCATCACCGCGGAATCAGTCTTCCTCTTCTTGTCACTTTCTGCGAACGATAACGTTCTACCTTCGAAAGGCGATGCATCGAGCCCAGCCTCGCCCGTTCAATCTCGACCCCCGTCACCTGTGTTATCGGAGCAGAACGGCGGTACAACGTTCCTCAAGACGCTCATCTCGTGCTTGCTCGGGTTCGTACCACAAAGGGATCGTCGATCAAAAAACGCCCATGCCGTGAAAATCGGCCGCAAATCGACCCTCGGTGAAGTTGCGCACGATACAAAGCCGCTGTCTCACGCTCGGTCGACCCCTAAGCTTGAATCCGCGAGCCCGGTCATGGGGTCACTCGGCACGGGATGGATTCAGCCACCGGGCGCAAGTTCGCAAGGACAACGCAGTGTCAGCGGACCCGCGGCCATGGTGGGCAATCGTGAACGGAATCTGCACTCTCGCTCGGCCCCAGGCTCGCCGCAAAACTCGCCCCTCGCGTCACCGTTGCTCGGGCCGAATCTCAACGTCAACCCCTTCACCACGGCGTCCGCTCCACGATCGCCACCAAAACTTTCACGCAACGCGGGACCACCCAGCAGCAACGCGACGTTTGCATCCGGCCCTGGACGGCTAGGACCTCGCCGACACACGACAGATGAAGGGTTCGGTTTCAGTATGGCTGCCGTAGGATCGACAGGGGTGGCGCCGATAACACAATCTACCGGCATGGGTCACTCCAGTCCAACCCCGCGGCGGCCGACTCTGCCGACTTCCGGACTCACCAAAAGCAGCGAATTGAGCGTCGACACATCGCCGCGAAGAAGCTCGATGCCGGGAAACATTCCAGGCTTCATGGCGCCACATAACCCAAACCGAGGCCCGCCACCACCTGCGGCTTCGTCCGGCATGGCGTTCAAGATCACACCTGTGCCAGTGCCCAACCCGACCCTACCGACGATGGGGCAGGGTACTCCACCACGCCCGGGTCACCAACGCACCAACAGTCTTGTCACTCTCACGCCGACCCGACCAACGCATGTCCGGAGACAGTCGGTCGGTGCTGGATCGCTCGACACGCTCACATTGGATTTCCTCCCCTCGACGCCGTCGCCGGTTCGACCGCAACACTCCGTTACCAGCAATGCGCACGGCGTTCCCTCAGTCTCGATTGGGCTCGGGCGGCCCAGCACCTTCGTCTCCTTCACCTCATAGAAGCTGTTCTGAAGAAGGGCGTTTGATGACATAGACGTCAATCACCACGGACGCCCTCCTGCCTCTGCCGGTCTTGACTCTGTTTCCGACGTGCTGGCTTTTCCGGGAGACAGGACTTTCATGCCCCCCCATCTTGTTCCACTACATGCGCCATACACGCGCCTTGCCCGACTTACCGTCCATGTCTTTCCTATTGCATCCTTGTGTTTTCCTAAATTGGTCGCAGTGACGCGTCGCTCTTGTTTTACTTCCCTCTGCCACGGCAAGCTTGATCACCGCATCATTGACACTGTATTCCTCTTCGTTTAGAATAACGAGCAAAGAAGAACATGACACACTTTTCCTCGTCTCGCGTATAACAGGACCTCGTTTGGGTACTCTTGGTATTTAAGCCTTTCCTTACCAACAGGGCACTGACAGCCGTGGGCGCCCAGCGCGCCGTACGGGAAGTTCGCGCGACCGCAGCGACGATGGCACCGAAGTCGACCGCGGTCAGGCGGGTTGGCGCCCGCGGTCGCTCGAGGTCGCCGCCACTGCGGTTGCAACTGCACAAGGTCGCCAACTAGGGAATGCTCCATTACGCCCTGCAATTCTCAGTTGGCTCGAAGACTAAGCGAGGACAGCATGGCTTTGGGACCTTACTAAGACCTTACCTAGTGCAGCAAACAACTCGTGCTTTAGTCTCGAGTGGTGCTCTAGTTACATACATTCCTAACGATGTGCAACATCTCCAGATTCAAAGATGTGGTGGTCTTGGGAGTTTGACAAGGGTTCTAAAGGATTGAAGCTAATGAGCAATTGGAAAAACAGCGCCCCTGTATCTCCCGGGACGACCGAACGGAGGGCTCATTGCACTGCCTCGTGTCAGTGCCAGGCATCGACTCGGCGCAGAGGGGTCACTGAATGTGGAAACACAGATATCGCATATGTGTCGGGGTGCGAGGCTCATCAACATCGAATCTCTCGTACAACCCCCGGATGTCCATGGCAACTGGGAGACATCGACCACCGCAAGCAATCGCTTCTCCTTCAGCGTCGATACACCTAGCTCGACACAAGACACAACTTCGCCATCGCGCTGTGAATTGTCGGCCTCCATCGACATCTGTGGATTCCAGAATCGCTGTCAAGAATCTCTCCGCTGACATCAGATGTGATGTGTTGAATTGGTGGTACTCACACGCACAAATCTAGCCGTCTTGCAGTTGACAGTGCCTTGCGTGTTGCGCATCTCGTTACCGAATCCGAGCAAACGTGACTGCCGATGCACCTGCACCCTCGAGGCGCCGCCATCCTCCGTCGTGCGAGCAGCCAAAGGCTTGAAGGACAACTTCGCTGCGAGTCATTCATAACCCTGGCCGCCTCAGCCCTCAGGCAACGAAGCCAACCCCGAAGGTGGAGGCATCGCGGCGTTCCTCGTCGTGACTACTCTAGAATCTCGGCGTCTAACCTAATGTTCTCTGAATTAAGCATTAATGCTGACAATTTATCTTCTGATTCGAGGTGGTTCAATACGTCAGAACGCTCGGTTAACTATTGCAATGATACCATGGGTACTACTGACCTGATTCGAGGTGGTTCAATACGTTAGAACGCTCGAATCAGAAGGAAGCTAAGAGAAAGCCCGCGCGCGCTCGCGCTCATGTAGTCTGCAGAGTGTACTCCTCAAGTGTCAACTCAACAACTACTACCGTCGCCGAAGTCGCAACCTCTAGCATCTTCGAGGCCGGCGTTGCGTTGGGCTCACACTGCAGCACAACGTTAGGGTCCAGCTCAATTCGCTGTCGATGTCATCGAATTGAGTACCCCGCTCTGCAGATGTGGCCTGCTACTTCGCTCGTCGTCAAGCAACTTCTCGCCACCAAGATTGCGAATGTGGCCAAAAGTTCCTCCACCGCCACTAAACGTTGCAAAGGCTTGAAGCACAACGTCGCTGCGAGTCATTTATGCGAGTCTTGGTGCCATCAACTACGACCTTGGTGCTCGCAGAATGACTCGCAGCGACGTTGTCCTTCAAGCCTTTGCGACGTTTAGTGGCGGTGGAAGAACTTTTGGCCACATTCGCAATCTTGGTGGCGAGAAGTTGCTTGACGACGAGCGAAGTAGCAGGCCACATCTGCAGAGCGGGGTACTCAATTCGATGACATCGACAGCGAATTGAGCTGGACCCTAACGTTGTGCTGCAGTGTGAGCCCAACGCAACGCCGGCCTCGAAGATGCTAGAGGTTGCGACTTCGGCGACGCTAGTAGTCACGGTGGGCCATGCGAGCTTTGACCGCTCCGTTGCTGCGCTGCTGAATCTTGGCGATGGCCACGTAAGCCGCCTCGATCTTGACCTCACGCACGCAGCGCCGTCGTCTTGATGTTGACCTCGGGATCGTCCATGCCGTCGTCCAGCTTCATCAAGTGCAGGTGCCCCTCAATTGCTTCCTGTCGTCCATAACCTTGCAGCTCGTTTTGGAGCTTGAGGTAGGTGGGGGAGGTGGTGAGGTGCTCGGCTCGATTGACGTTGTTTGAAGGCTGCGTCGTGTTGAGCACACGCTTGCGACGACTAGCCTCCGACATCGATGACTTGATATCTGCAGTTTAAATGGTCATTTTGACGAGGTTCAAAAAACGAGTGTTCCAAGGGGATTTGCGAGGGGTTTGCGAGGTTAGACTCCATCGTAGCACAGGCCTCGCAGCGGAAGGTCTAAAGCGGTCCGTGCTAGCTCCGGCCGACACAGGATCAACCTTGGGGACGAGCTGGTACTAATTGCCATCTTCTACCTTGACGCCATCGCGGTCTTCGAGATCCTCAATCCTTCCTCTCATGTCCTCGTTTGCGATCTCGAGCGCAGCAACTCGTGCTTGAAGAGCATCACGCTGCGCGCAGGCAAGATCGCGCTCGGCCTCGAGTTGTTGTAGTTCCAAGGCTCCCTCGGTTTGCTCAGCACAACCACGCCAGTCCATGGTCTCGGAGTTGCGGGACGACATTGATGGAAGTGATTTGAGAATGCTGTTCACCTGACGCAGGGGTGCGAACGAGGCGGCGTGGCGAGTTGCGTGAGGGAGCGAGAGGAGAGGGGCGAAGAAGCGAATGCTCCTAGTTGGCGTGACGGAAATGGCCGGTTGCCAAAGGCGACCAACGGGCGCCCCGAGCGAGTCGAAAGGCGAGTGCGGTGTGAATCACTCCCTCTTGCTAGAAGTAATTATTTTCGCTCGCAACATCGGCTGTTGCTCGCTCGAAACTTCAGAATTTTTTGCTTTCCCGCCCGCCTCACGGTTTGCCTCCCCTCGCTGCCCCGCCGGTTTCTTCGCGGGGCCGTATCGACTTGGGGGAATTCGTCCCCAAGCCCAAACCAAAGTCATTTGTTATATCACTGATCAAATTCGTCGATGAAGCTCGGCACAAACGTCGTTCAGTCGGAGACTGCTCGTCGTATAACTTGGCCGACACGAGACGCTCGACGAGCGACAATAGGCTATAGCGCCTGGGGGACCGTGGGGGTCGGCGAGTTTGTCAGCGGTGTCGCGGCTCGACAGGGCCCAGCTCAGCGCCTGACCGATGAAACTGCCTCGATCGAGTTTCGGTCACCGATCAAATGCTGAAGGAGATTTTGAATTGCGAGGAAAACGACATTTGATACACAAAGCTATAAAAGCCAATCCAAGTGGAAGAACGAAAAAAACGAACCAAACGAAAGAGATTACGATGCGAGGCAAACATGCGGTGACATTCGACGTTCTGAGGGGCGGCGGGTTCATCTGATCGGATTTGCAGGGGGAGGAGGGATGTTCAGGATGTGACCGCATCGGAACAGCTGTACTGGACACACATTTTCACCTTCGCAATAACCATGTCCAGAAGAAGATGGTACCGATCAACAAGAGGAACATCATCCCTGTGGCGAAAACGAAAAAGTCAGTGACGGATTGAAACCACCGAGGGATTGAAGTCGTTTCATCATCACGCACAGAGACACCATTGACCGCCCTGTCGTTTTGCCATCCTGCCCATTTTGCTCATGGTTCCACTCAGGAAACCACCTGTTTCTGCGTATTGATCGTTCTGGGGTGGTGAGGAGTGGGGTGTTAGCACGTCAGCGCGGTGAGAACTTTGGCCTAGCCAGGGGGGGAAACATTGCCTCGACTTACCATGTTGGAAAGTAATTTTGTCGAGTCCCTCACTTCGTTTCCAATGTTGATCGTGATCTGCGGTCGGAAGGGTCGCGTGAGGGTGAGCCAGGGTGCTACAGGCAACCCCATGAGGATTCGGGTGTGGAGAGGGGGAACGTACGTCCTTGAGCAATTTGACCTTTGCGCTCAATCCCTGAAGGTTGTCCTCGTTCTGCGACTCGAGGTCATCGGCCGTGCGACTGGCATTCGCGTATGGCCCTTGGAGATGCTTGGGGTAGTGTGTCGGCAATGGCGAGTGCGACCGCGAGGACGGGTTCGACGACGCGAGCAACGCGGCTCGGTTCTCTCGGTGCGAGAGACCTTGTCTGTCGGATGACGTGGTGAGATGGTCGGCGGTCAGCTTGCAGTACGCGGCATGTGAGCCGAGACCTCTGACTTCCGAGCACACTCACCTTTCCGCTCCGTACATTCTGCTCGACACGACGAGATCTGGCGATGGAACGAGAGCCGAACCGAGGCGCGTCGCGTTATTCAAGCGTGGCCTAACATGGCGCTTATTGGCCGTATTGGCCGGTGGTCACCGCCGGTCACGGCCTCGGAAGCCGCACACGCCGAAGGTTACTAATGCCCATTTGCGCGTCAGGCGACTTCAGGCTACTTCAGGCGAGGGCTGGTGACGTGGTTTCCCAATGCGGAGGCGTTTTGTCTCATGCTCGGCTCCAGTCCCTCTGTCGCGATCGACCATACCGCGCTCTACTCTGTTCTCTTTTCGTCAAGGGATCTGCTGCCAACACAAAGTTCAGCTTTCCGGACCATGTCGGCAAATTCCGAAGCTACGGCCCAAGGCGACGACGCGACTCGTCGATCAACGTTGAACGAAACCAGCCCGAAGATTCAACAGGATGCCTCGACCTTGAGTGACAAGATGTCCGATTTATCGATCCAACAACATGCTTCATCTAAAACCACTGTCGAGGAGGTAAGCCCATCGCACACTGTCCCCACCAGCTAAGCGAGCCCTGCTGGCCGATGTGGCCGTCGCCCTGACGTTCCACTGTTATCATACTGTCCTACTGCAGACTGCTCAAAAGCCAAGTCAATCCTTGAAACCTTCTGAGGCTACCGTTCGACCTCTTCCTCCTTTGCCGGCCTCGGTCGATCCGCCCGCGACACCACTTAAGAATGAACCAGGACTTAACTCGCCGTTCCCTCCGCCGGCAAGCCCTTCGTCCACAATAGCATTGACGTCGACAGATTCGACAGAAGCACGCTCGCTCTCGGTCGACCGAGATGCAAGTGCACCCAAACAGATCTCACCGCCGCCACCTCCGATGATGGCGGCGGCGAGGAAGCCAATCGCGAAACTGCCTCCACCTCCACCGATGTCGGCTGCAAAATTATCCTCGGTGCCACCGCCTCCCCCAGCTTCGTCGAACCCGGCCCTTCTGCGCTCACCTGCACCCGGATTGGGAGCTGGAGCACCACCACCGCTACGAGCAGCATCTTCGGCAATAGCATCCTCACCCCTGGCACCGCCGCCACCCGGAGGAGCGAGGTCGTACGCCGTCATCGGGCCAGACCAAGGATGGAACGACGCCCCCGAACTGGATGGAGTGGCGCCTCGGACCGCAGCTGCAGCTCGCAATACGGCTTCGAGGATGCGTGCGAGTCGGCGGGTATACCCTGGCAGTGGAGCATCGATTTCACTGCCCCCTGCGGCAGTGTCACCAGCGATACCGAGTCCTGCTGTCTTTGGCGCCGTCGGAGGCGCTGCACCGAGCGCTTATGAAACGCCGGCACCTGCCCCTACATCTTTGTTGGATTACGACATCGCAACGGCATCAGTCACAACGTCATCCGCCGCGCTACCCCAGCTCTCACCTCCGCTGCCCGCAAGTGGGCCGGCGCTCGAACAGCAGCAGCAGCAGTCGAGCGAACAAGCCTTGTTCAGCGGTCGGTCATAAGCCCCCTTATGCATTGCTCCGACATTGTGCCTTCACGAGCTGAGTCGTATGTCTTCATACTTTTCAATGGACACGCACTCGATCGTTCCGGCTGTGTTGGGCGTTCGCTGGTGCTTCAGTCAAGGCTTTGTACGAGTATTCGAGCGGGGTGGTGGGGGATCTGAGCTTTGGGGCGGGGGATGTGCTGCAGGTGACGGCCGTGGAGGTAAATGGTTCTCTAGCTCGACTTCTCTTAAGGCGGTGTGCTAATATCTGGTCGCTCTGGTCGTGCTTGTTCATGTAGGAGAGCGGGTGGTGGAAAGGCCGATCCGGTTCGTCACAGATTTTTAACGACGTAGTTTCGACGACACGAGCTCATCGGACTGACACCCACAGGAGCCGTCGGACCAAGTCTCTCCATTCCTTCAAAGTAAGCGGAACGGAGCCTATCCTCGGCTGCGAAGACTATATGTGTTGACACATCCTTTGCACGACCACCACCAGCTACGTCCAAGTCGTGCTGCCAGAACTCGAACCCAGTCTCTCTCTCAGCGATACATCCACCCCCTTCACCTTGTCGCCCTTCTCCGACCCTTCACCATCCACAACATCCACTACGCTTTCATCCCATTCCCCCGACCTTTCACCCCCAGCATTACCCATCTTGTCCTCCTTTACCGAAACGCAACTCTTAGAAGAGCTCGTCAAACGCCAAGCCGTGTCTTCCTTTCAATCATCATCTGCAAGCACTACAACATCCAGCATAGGTCCTGTACGACCCGCCGCAACAACGACGACAACAACAACCTCCACCGCAGCGAATCCTTATGCTCGCCCCTCAACGACGTCCAGCTCGACCGATCGACCAACATGCGAGGACATCATCCGCTTCATCCCCGACCCTTCGACGACATCGACCCCTATCCCGAAGAAGGGCAAATGGGTCTGCCGTCAATGCGAAGGCAAGGAGCTGGCCCCTGGGAAGACGAGAAGGATGGGCGAATGGGCGGGGTCGAAGGCTTCACCGAGTGGGATCTTGACCAAGGCTTGGGAACATTGGGACAAGTATCATGCTTTGACTAATTGAGCGCTAGTCCTTTGGGGTTTTTTTTTTTTTTTTTTTTTTTTTTTTTTTTTTGCTTGCTGTATTGTGTTTGTGAATGTGGTTTTTGGTTTATTTTATCTTTGCTTTCGTGTTGTTCGTGACTTGTGTGGGGCGTGGAGAAGGGGCGGGGCCTTCTCGTACGTTCCATTCACCCAGATGGATCGAGAAGAAAGAGTGTTCTTGACCGTCAAAGAAGGACAGAAGGTGGGATTGAAACTCCGGATAAGCGAGCCAGCTCGGCTCGGCATCGACAAGTGCCCGGAACAGAGTGATTCGTAGGTTCCGTCCAAGAGGAGCGATTGCTTGTTAGGAGACCGGCAATAGGCAGACCTTGACCCAACTTCGCACTCTCAAACGGGAAGCAATGGCAGAATCGAAGGAGTACAATGTAGAATTACAAGAAGTAAGCAGATTTAGGGAGAGAGATAAAACAAAAGTAGCGCACAAACAATGATATTAGGGTCCGGCCCGTGCCGGCGACAGCCTCTAGCCTGACAAAGAGGCAAAAAAGAACAAGCAGTGCGCGAGCGGTCGATAGGTATGTACAGGGGCGAGCACAACCTGGGGGTAGATACTTCTACTTTGGACTCGATCCACCACTCGTGACGCCCAAGGATTCCAACACCTTGGTCGTAAGGGCGATCGGCGCCGGGACCGAACCTTGATCCGACGTATGCCTCGTCTCGCTGGCTCCACGCGACTTGGTCGGCGTCGACCCAAGTTCGCTCATCTCGTCGTCGTCCCATCGATCACCACGACCGCTGGCGGAACCCGATCCTCCACCCGAAACGACATCCCAGCTGGCTTCATCGCTCGAGGAAGGGTTGATCGGCGACGACTTGGCCGTCTGGTCGGCCTTTCTCGCTATGACATCTTGGTGACCCGCCGAGTCGGTCGACTTGCGCTTCGACACGTGGGGAGGAGGTGGGATCAGAGATTTGGCGTACTCGAGATCGCGATAGATGCACTCAATGGCGGTTCCGACACCGTCCTCCTTGCGGATCTGCTGGCCCGCCAACTTGGCCCGGTCGATCTGCTTTTCGTCGGTGACGGCCTTGTGAATCGCACTGGCGAGGGTTTCGACCGTGAGGTGTCGGACCGCCGTTCCCACGCCCAAGGTCTGAACACGATCGGCGTAAAAGTGTTGGTCTCCGAACCAGGGCTTGATGATGGTGGGCAACCCAGCGCGGAGGGACGCTCCTGTCGTGCCCGCACCACCGTGGTGCACGGCCACGTGGATCTTGGGGAACAGCCAGTCGTGCGGAATCGACTTGATGTTGTAGATGAAAGGCTTCTTAAGGACCTCGGCCTGCTTCTTCTCCTGCTCCTTGAGCCGCTGCTTCTCCTCCTCGCTATCGTGTTTGCTCGCCGCACGCTCGGACCATCCTTTGGCGACGATCGCGTACACCCCAGCCTTCTCGACCGCGGCTGTGATCGTGCGTGTCATCCCTTCCGGATCGGGGATGATGATCGAACCGAAGCCGATGAAAACAATCTTCTTGTTCTTTTCCTTGGCCTCATTCATAAAGTCCAGCAGGTCTTGGGGCGGTTCCCAGCGCGAGGAGCTCGAATCGTCAGGATTGTCGAGGATCCAATAGCCTGTCACGTGAATGTTCTCACGCCAATCGAGGGGAGGCGGCATAATGACGGGACTGTTGTTATACAAAAAGGGGATCTTGTGTTGTTGCATCGCTTCGAGGCTGGTCGGACCGAGCTTGAGCGTCTTCCGTCGCCAGCGGTTAATCTGCGACGCCGTGGCTCGCCAGAAAATTTGGTCAAACATTGTGTAGGTCTGAAATGTGTATGCAAGGTATGCAGATGCAACCAATGTCAGTCTGAAGCCAGTTAGAAGAAACCAACAAGATAAACCGCTTACCATGTAGTTGTAACTGCCACCCATCTTGTGGTCGGGCACCGCAAAGGCGTGAGGATAGGCTCGTGTCCTTGACCACGGCATCGTGAATGCTCTGCACGCCGAAGGGGCCCGAAAGGTCAGTCACTCGGATGCATCAACACGAATCAAGCATATTCGAAGACGCACCGATAGTAAGGAATGCGCAGAGCCTCTGCTACATGATAACCCGCGAAAGTGCTCGGCGACTCGATCAGGACATCGGCTCCTTGGCACGCTTTCCAAGCCGTCTCGAGCAGGTCGTCGAGCCAACCTCGGAATTTTCCGACCGCTTCCTTCATGAAAGCGATTGTGAAAAAATCGTGCGCAATCATGAGCTGCATCAACTCGGCGGGATCACCACCAATCTCCTCGTGCTCGATGCCGTGCCCTTCGACCCATTTTTTGAACTCGCCATGGGTCGCAATCTTGACCTTATGGCCTTCGGCCTTGAGACCTTTGCACAAAGCGATGTAAGGCTGAACGTCGCCTCGACTCCCGATCGTCATGCAGGTGAACTTAAGTGACTTCTCCGGTTTGAACGTGACAAAGTCGGACGTGGTCGAGTTGAACATGACGGGAGGTTGTCCTTCCTTGGACTCGGATTGGGGCCGAGGTTCACTCGAGTCGGACGCTTTCGAGGCCGCCAGGTCCATCAGTGTCCGGTGCTCCTGGTACGCGAGCGTATCGCCGGGTGTCTTGCCCTCCGAGAGCTCCTTGTGAATGAACTCCACTTGGTGTTCGATCGCTTGCATGCACGTGTCTCGGCGCTTCGAGGTGTGCAGCTCAAAGAAGAGCTCTTCGTGGCCCTTGATGGTGACGACCATACCAGAATAGCCGATGCGGTACGACCGATGGTGCGAGACCCCGATGACCTCGGCCAGCGGCAAGCACATATTCGCATGGGCCAGCAAGCTAATCGACCGGAAGCACAAGAACGAGGTTGTGATATACATCTTGCCGTAGATCGGGACTCCTCGGTAGAGGAACCCGGAGAAGTGAGCCAATGTGTGTTCCTTCTCGGAGAGTCCAAAGGCCTTGCGCACCCTCTCGTCGCGTTTTTCGTCCTCGTCGTCCTCGTCGGCATTCGATGCATCCTCCGTCTCTTGGTGCTCCAGCCCCAGACTATAATCGGTCTCGGGCCCGAGCGAGCTGGCTGACTTGGGTCCACGCGAGATCGTCTCGACAATCTTGCGACACGGGTTCTTGTTGTTGCTCGCATTGCGCAAGGAGGGTGAGGTGGCCGCCTGGAGCAGAAGCCGAGGCGGCGCCTTGACCCATGACGACACGGACGAGAGCGAAGGCAACGACCAATTGTGCGGCGACTTGGCAGACTCGACCGAAGGGTTGGGCGACGAATAGGGAGGGTATCTGTGGTCGCTATCGCTGCTCTCGGAGCTCAGCCATCGGGTGGGCGACATAGTTGTCTGCGCCGAGGTCTGACTGCCTCTGCTGTCGGCGGGCGACAATGGTGAAGGAGAGGGTCGATCCGAATGGTTCGACGAGGGGAACAATCGTAAACGAGAGCTCCGCATCGTCGACCAGCTGCCTTGCCTGTGTTGCGACAAAATGCGGCTCAAACCGCTGGCGTTCGTCGTCTGCTCCTCCGGCTTGTCTCCAGTAGCCGCAGCGGCGGCTTCGACGGTGGTATCGGCAATCGACTGGGGTTCACCGTGTAGCAATCGTTCGGGGTGTGCCTTGCGAAACGTTTCCAAAACCTCCTTCATCTTGTCGAGCGCGAGGTGGATGTCGGAAAAGTACGCCAGCCAATAGTCGTCGAGCGCATAGCCCTCGTTCGAGTCGTACACTCGGACCCGGATCGTTTCGGCGAACTCGAGGTTGTTTGAAAATTCGATGTCGACGATCGTCTCCAAAGGAATACAGATCTTGACGCTCTCGCCTTCGTTCTGGCAGCGGAACACGGCCTTCTTGAGCGTCTTGACCCACTCGTCACGCGAGGCCTCGCTATCGGCGCTAAAATGCCACCTCTTCTCGGCCGTAGCGACCTTGAAGTGCTCGGCGTGCTTTGACGACTCGACGGAGGTGCAATAGTGCAGGTCGATATGTCCATCAGGGAAGAACGGGTCGGTAGAGCTTGGGTACCAACTCAGGACCGAATCCTTGAGGATGAACCAATGTTTGTAATATCTGCGCGTGCGAGCGGTGCGGACCGACAAGCCTCCGGAACGAACGACGGCACCCTCTTTAGCCTGGAGGTACGCATAGAAGCAGATATGGCCCGAAGTAAGGTAGAGGAAGCCTTGCAATAGAACCGAACGGAACAGCCAGCAAGGGTACTCTGTAGTTTTGGAGAAGAGAAGCGGCGTCAGCGAGGCGCATAGGCGGTTGCAGACTGATGAGAAAACGCTTGCACTCACCGGCAATGACCTCCTCAGAGTCGAGCAGCCCAAAGATATCGGTCAGCTTATCGGCAAGTTGCTTCTTACGGGCGACGCTCCTGCCGCTAACGACCGTGCTGCTGCGGCTGCTCCTCGTCTTGATGAGGGCACCCCCTTGGTCCAAGTTCGACGGATGCTCGTCGTGTTCTTCGTCGGAATGATCTTCTGGAATGGGTTCCGACTCCTCGCCCTGTTGAGCGTACAGGCCATCTTTGATAGCCTCGCCGGCTTCGCCATTGAAGGTGCGTCGCCGAGCAGCGATGGGTCGGTGGATGGCGTAGATCGAGGATGTCATGTTCTCGTCCGCGCCGCGTGTGATAGTCGGCCTCCTCTCCCGGGCGTTCGCGACGGACAAGAATGACGAGGTAGGGTCCTCATCTGACGGATCGTGTTCGGGCGAAGCAGACGTGTCCGCAACTTTGCTGGCGGTGGCCGTCCTTCTCGAAGCATCGCTGGCTCGTCGATCGTTGGAAAGTTGAGGGTCCGCCTCGCCTTCGGGATGGTCTTTATCGTCTTCGGAGGCGCTTTCTTCCGAGGTCGATTCTTCGATCGAATGTTGGTCGATCAAGCCGGGGTGTTGCAAGGACGATCCTCCATCGGATGTAGCCTCGTCGGAGGACATATCCTGCTCGTCGGCTGCCAAGGCGTTGATCATCCTGTAGTGACAGTGGGCGGTCCAAGGCCGCATGTCAGTCGCTGCGCTGCGCTCTCTCGATCCGGCTCATCGGATGGACGTACTGGACCAGAGTGGCGTTCGGATCGCCTCGGATGGTGTGACTACGGCTCCTGCTCTCAAAAACACTCTGACTCCCGGCGCGGTTGGAAGCGAACGCGGGGGAGGTCTCTTCATCGTCGTCTGAACGGAAGCCCATCTGGGCCATACCACCAAAACGACCGGGGCCCCTATCTCTTCCGGAGAGACTGGGTGAGGACGCGGCCAGTCTGTCGTCGGACGGGGCGGCTGAGTCGGATCGTTTGCTGCCGGTCTCGGTCTTGGTCGAGCCTTGTGGGGTCGGCGCGTCGGAGGCCGAGGTGGTATTGTCGCCCAAGTCCGAGGCGGGGGTGGGCGATGCGACCGATAAGGAAGCGAACGCCTTGGAGAAGGGGGAGTCGTCGGCGGACATGCTCGGACCCAGGTCTTGAGATGACTGGTGCGCGACGATGCACGACCACGTGCGAGTGGAAGGTCGCGGTGGTGGTGGGGAGCGCGAGGTCGGTCTTGTCTGCGAGGGAGGCGTGTCGCATAGAATATGTAGCACGTGGCCAAGTCAGCCCAGAACTCTCTAGGAATGGGAAGAAGCTTCATCTGGGATGCACGGAGAGTGGCACGGGCTTCGTTTCGGTTTCTAACCGGGCCAGATTAACGGACCGGCCGTCGCGAGGCCGAGCTTGTGCGAAGGGCGATATCAAAGGCTTGCGACGCATGTCATGTTCATCACACCAGCGCAAGTGCATCAATAGAGGATAGTTGTACAACACTCACCTTTTCCTGGTGGGAGACTGGGAGACTGGGAGACTGAGCACGCAAGGCTGAGTCAGGCTGTCGCAAGTCGCGGCCTTGAGGGACGCTTCGAACTCGGACGGGAGTGGTTCTCCTGCTGCGGGCGTGACACGAGATAGTTGGGAGGGGAGAGTGGAGGCTGATACCGTCTGACGGCTCAGTAGTCGGTGGGGTCTAGGGCCAAGTCAACGTGCGCAGAATCAAACACAGACGAGGCCGAGAGGCACTCGGAAGCAGACTAGCGGCGACGATCTGGGAATTACTCATTACGTGACGACAGCTGTCGCGCCCGTACAACCGCGCTCCCCGAGTCCGCTGCCTCTTTAGTCTCCCCGTCCCCGAGCGCACGGAACTTGGTCCGGTGAAAATCCCCCATATAGACCATCGGCTTCAGGTGCACAAACTAGAGAGAATGTCAAAAATTCTGCCTTGGATGGGTTCGGACCTCGGCGAGGAAGCAACTTACTATAAGCTACGCTCTGCTAAGGACCCACTGCACTGCACTCTACTACCGAGAAGTTTTCATCGGCTGACGGCTCCCAACGGACGCAATCAAACCTCGACCACATACCTTCGACACCAAGATTTGATTCACAATCCTTTGACTCTCACACCACTACCGTTCCTCGACTAATGCGTCCCGGATTAAAGGCACTACAGTGCGCCGCATGGTTGCAGTCGCACTGAGGGTCGGTTAATTCCGGTAATACACTTTTTGAAGGGTATTACCCAGGTCTCACCTGGGTATTGTCCTGAGCGCGCCTGGGTAATACCCAGGCGCGCGGTAATACCCAGCCGGGTATTACTCATCTCCCTGGGTAATAATACCCAGCTTGCGGGTAATACCCAGTTGAGGGGTAATACCCAGCTGGGGGTTAATACCCAGCTGAAGGGGTAATAACCAGGCGCGCGGTAATATCTGCTTGGATGGTTATTCCCCCGGCCTCCGGGTTTCCGTACGTGCAGCGTAGTTATTACCGGGTTTGGGGGTTATTACCACCGCAATACCACCCCTCGGATGTCTAGAACTTCTCTGTAACATTCTTGCCTCTGGCAGTGGATGAAACAGACGAGTGAAGGAAGCCAGTGTATTATTCCAGGTTCAAAAAATTGGGCCGAGCTTCGTCGTCCATCCGGTCAAAGATGTACTCCCGAGACTCCTCTCGACCAACTTCCCTCCGATGTATGCGACCAGCTGAGCCCAGGATGCACCGCAGATCCACGATCTCGACCGCTCCTGAAGCATGTTGACCTTAAGTGAAGAACAAGTTCTGATGCTTCTGCACTCCTACAGCAGACACAGCCTTCCGTGCCGCTTTGGCGTCGGCTTGGCAAGCGGGGCCTGTTCGATCGCGTCGTAGACGGGTTGCAAGTGGCTCAAACCAAGCGACCGTACCTTCCCAAGCAGGAAGTTCTGTGAAGCGATAGGAACATGTCAGGGTCGTAGGTCCACCTGGCACAATCAGGTGCGCATGCGCGCACCTGCTCCCATAAATCGCCAAAGTTGACCAAAACGTTCGACACGATCGGCTCCTTCGCGTTCACGAGGGAACGCCTGGGAGTTGTCTTGTGCATGTGCTCGAGCTCCATCTGCTTGCACTAGGGATACTTCCTCAGTGCCGGTACACTGATGAGATAAGAGAAGCGAGGAAACCGCGAACAAGCCATCTGCAAGGCAGCATCCGCACACTCAGGTCCATCAGCTCACAGAGAAGAGGTCAGATAATTTACATCGCAAGCAGGTTGTGCTCCTTAAGCAGAACATGACTGACAATGATTCACTGCGTCCTGTGGTAACTGCCGAGCCTTGCTTGCGACACGCTTGACCGTTAACGGTTGAGCCGCTCCATGGCAACTTAGCGATCAAGATCCATGCTATTCGATGAAATCGGCTATGTGTAAGGTGTAAGACCGCATGTATTTAATATGCGAATTACTACTTGAGACGCTGCCAGAGGCTTGTGTGTCGTTTGACAGCGCCGTGTCGTCGATCTGAGCGCCGATCACGTTTGAGAGTCCGGGAGAAGACTAAGCGAAAATCGTGGAGCAATGGGCGCAGTCGCGGACATTGTCTCAGTAGTCGTGCACATTATATGCTGGGATATACTTTACTTTTTTTAGATTTTTCTCTTTTTTCTGATTCCCTAGGTTTTGAACTACTTTTTTGTCCAAACATACCTTCTTTTTTCATCTTTGATGAAAACAATCTGTAAGGCCAGTTTCACAATTTAATCTATTTCCAGATTATGAGCAGTAACTCAAAATCTAATCAAGCTATGTGAGCCTGCGCAAAGCGCGCGCGCGCGTCTCCGTTTCTCCCTTTGCCTCTTTCCGTTCACGTGTTCAGTCCTTCTCCCACCCACCTTTCTGTCCCCTGCCACACGGGAGCTCAGCAATGGGAGGATCTGCATCCGGGAAGGACGAGGAGATTCAAAGTCTGAATGGGAAGGGCACTGGTGAGCTCAGCTTGGAGTAATTGTTCTGACTCAAGGGTGTGCTTCGCCACGTTCGGGCTCAGGTTCGGGCTGATTCGGGCTGACTCACGTTCGGGCTAAGTCGGCCAACTTTTCGCTGACGTGTCGCCTCGGTCCACTCCCTGCAGCCAGAAAGTACCTCGATGCGGATGGCATGTACGTACGAGACGACAAAGGCGATATGAGCTTGTGTGAGTATACTTGCAAGCACGAGCAAACTGACAACGTCCCTTACAATCGGCTTCGCGTAGGCGCCGGCTACTTCAACGAGCAGAACCCGACCACCGACTAGCTCTGACTTCCCTGCACCACTCGTAACATTCCTCGACCCAGTAGGTGATGCAGTAGTGGCAGAGATTAGAACGCCTGTTCCGGTCCAGGTGTATGGGCCGCTTGCGGAGATCGGCCTGGAATGGTCTCACAGCTAGCAACTGCCCGAAGAACATCATCCCAAGGACGCGTGCAGACTCGTCTGTGCCAGAACAAGCACCTACACTATTGTGGAGGAACATGCCCTTTCGAAGCAAGAGGAGAACGTCAAGTATGTAAGTAACACGCGCCGGTCCTTACCTAACTGTGCGCTCGCTTGCGCGCTGACCAATCACTTCTCCCTCGGCCCTTGCAGAATGGACATGTTTCCTTGCGGTCACATCGGATGACCGGCTCTAGAGGCCCGGGCCCGTCAAGAAGCAAGAAGACCGATCAAAACCCTAACAGAAGCCAACAGATCATCTACAAGAGGAACCTTGGCAACCGTCGAAACGAAGAGGAACAAGACGAGGATCAGGGACAGGACGAAGAAGACGTCAAGGAGTTGGAACGCTCTCCAAGGACTTGAGGAAGCGGAGCACGCGCGGCAGCTGCGGATGATTTGGACGCCAACGATCCAAACCATCCGGCTACGGGTCAGAGATGGTAACGGAGGTAGACACTTGCTAGATAATGCACTAATACATACCACAATATATACTACAACATCTCTCATGCAATATAAAATGGCTGCATAAACATTAGTAATATGAACGCGAGCATTAGTAATTTATGATACAAACCCTAATGAGTAAGCCAATATCAATTGAGCTCGCACTAGCAATTAATGATACAGAACCTAATGAGCAAGCTAATGTGAATTAAGCTCGATCACGCTCCCGAAAAGAGCCCCTATTGAGACTTTTTGGATGGTATTACCCATTAAAATGGGAAATACCCGAACCGAAGGGAATACCGTCTGCTTGGGTAATACCATCGTTACGTGGGTAATACCCAACCAGCGGGTATTACCCACCAAAAATGTCGCTCAGTGTCGAAACTCCGAAATGCGCTGATTCAACAGGGGTCATCATCTGAGCTGCCACCTATGTCATGCTCAGAAACTAGGGAGCTGAAGTTCACATCCATTCTATCAAAAATGGGACCCCCCTGGTCCGTGCTGGTCCGTGTCCGAGGGTGCCATTTCCTGATTCAATGCGGCACGTCCGTCCGGCCTCGGCCAGCCTCGTCCAGCCAACCCCTGCCTTGCCTCAGTGTCTGCGCCGGGCTCGCTCGAGTCGACGCTACACAAGCATACTCGCTTTGTAGCACTGCCGCCGATCATATCGTCCTCGTCAGTATCAAGTCTGACGGCCTTCGTCCCCCCCGCGTTGCCGTCCATTCCGCAGCCCCTCCTGCTTGCTGCCTCCCTCACTCGCGGACATACGTCCGTCTTGAAGCTTGAAGCTTGAAGGACCGGATCATTAAGGCTGCCTCTACGTAGCGTCCCGCGTCATCAGCCTGCCGAGTCGCGTGGGGCGCACGTCTCACGTCTCACCTTCCACTCTCCCGCTGACTCCGTCTTGCCCAGGACGAGTGAACGGTACCTTCGGGAATAACAGTTCGGTCTGAAGCCAGGACTTGGCCGTCATGTAAGCATGACTACCCTCGAGACAATGGCTAGTCTTGCGGTCGCAGCCCCCCACGCTGGCTCGGAGGCTGATCCCACGATGATCCCGCCCCTGACTCGCACCGCCAATGACTTCGTCTCTCTATTACAGGGGCCGTCCAATACCTATTGATGGTGAGCTTCACTCTCGAGAAGAAAAATCTCGCCTGCGCCTCGGTGGATGCTAACCATCCCTGGCCTCTCCAGTGGCAGCCGTCGATCTCCGACAGCCGCCGTCAGCCAACTCCGAAGCGAGCCTGCTGCAGCCGGAGCCACAACTGCGATCTCCGGCCTCGCCGAGGCCCGCACCTCGTTCTCGACCAGCCATGCCCACCGTATCTGCATTTGCATCCGCACTGTTCGACGAGAATCGAAACGCCAACCTCGCCGAGAGTGTCAGTTTACCCCGTCTGCCCGAGACGAGCTCCACGAGTCCAACCACCGGGGCCGTTTCACGCATCTCCGAGTCGTCCCATGCGTTCGCTCTCGAACCCATCTATACACCGGGCACGGAGCCGTCTTCATCTCGGTGGTCAGGCCCTCGTATGAGAACGCTCGAGACCCCTTCGCTACGGCCCCTTCACCTCGGTGCTCGACCTTTGCGTTCCCTGTCTTCGCAAATTGCGAGTTCAACGGACGCTGTTGGAACCATCGACCCCCGAGTTGCTCGGTCCTCCTCTATGCACCCAAGCAGCCGATCTTCCGACGGTCCCGCGATCTATCCGAGTATATCTGGAAATAATGTGTTCACCAATGAGGAGCCCAATGCAATTCCGTCCTCCGTCACCCTGCTCCGACGAGCGCCTACGCCGGCATTACCGATGGCTACCACTTCGACGGGAGACGAGCTGCTCTTCAACCTCGGCAATACGGCCGCAACGTCGTCAACGCATTACGACTCGTCAGAGCTCTTGATGTCCACGGTCACGCCCTGGCGAGAATTCTCGGCGTTTCGTTCGTCCGTTCAGAGCGCGAGGGAGGCGGTCGAGCCTCTGACCACGATCGGTCGGCCTGCCAATACTTCCGACCCATTCAGTGCGAGGCTCGCAGGCCACAACGAAACGGGGACGTCGACAATGGATACCTCTCGCCTCAGTGACACGCAGAGGGTCCTCAGAGGTGCACAGCAAGCACTCAGAACAGCGGTAGCTTTTGCAGAGCGGTAGGTCTCCGAAACTCAAGGTGTTTGCGCACGGGCATCGCTGACTATCTCGAGCTATTGTTGCACACGAACTAGACTCGAGCAAGTGACTCAAAGCATCTCGTCCGCCGATCAGCATGGGTATATCGGTGGACCCGAGTTACCGACAACACGGACCGACCGATGGACACCAGCACGACTTTCGGATGGTGCCCCGACCACGACCACCAGCCTGCGTTCTAGTAGCATCATGGCGCGACCGGCAATGTTGTCATTGCAAAGGTCCATCGTCCAGCTTCGAGCTGCATCGCTGCGGATCGACATTCTTTTGCAGGAATTCCCTGATTTCGTTCGTGCTGCTGCTCACGACGAAGCGTCGCCTTCACCATCAGACGCATTCAACGTCGGTGCCGAAGTCTCGCCGGAGGAGCATCGAGCTCGCTTCTACCACCATTACAATACGACTCCTTCTACCTCCTCGACTTCCGTATCCAGTCTTGCGCCCACCGGTGATACGAGGACATTGGCGAGCTCAAGTTCCGATAATATCGATAGCCGGTTAGAGCTCGCTCGCTCGAGGCTTCGACACGCGCAAATGACGCTCGATTCCATGTCTCGCATCCGAGATCAACAAGATCGATACGTGCAACAGCAAATGCAGCCTGGATCATCGAGCGGAGATGTTCCGACTTTGATGCCCGCTTCAGCTTCTCAGGAATTCCCTTCGTGGGAAGAAGCGCGAAGGGCACGACCCGAATGGCAGTTCGTTCCCACAACGTCGACGCTCGCACAAGAGCAGAACCCACCCCAAACAGCCACGGAGATCGCGGCTATAACGCCTGGACCCACACCCGCACCGATGAACCCTTCCTTGCTCGCGAGGTGGAGAATGTCCTCGCAACGCTCACCCCTGACGAGAGGTACACAGGCGAGCAATACAGGAAGGGCAACGAGAAGAGCTTTCCCGATCAAGTTGGATCGGAATGGAGTGGAGATTCAAGATGAAAGTGGTGACGAACAATCCGATCAAGAGGATGACGTGGGACCGAGGCAGTTCATTGGGGGTTTGTTCGGGGGGAGGGAGGAGAGGCGGCCTCCTTTGAGGAGGAAGTGGAGTAGGGAGTTGTGTGGGAGGTGAAAAGGGCGGGGGAGTGGAAGTTGAGATGGCGTCCGTTCCCCTTTGCATACTCTCGTTTTGTGTCCACTTGTTGCATTTGTTATATCATCGTCTCTCGTTTTGCAAGCACGGTTTTGGCGCGAGGATTTCACGCGTCCTGAGTGGCGAACTATGCGACGACCACTAGCAGGGCCCCTGCATGGTTGGCATGGGATGATTTGTTTAATACTTCATTTTAATACCACGACAACAACACCACTTTTGCAAAATGCGATGGGGTTGATACAGGGAACGAGACGATGAGGAGCGCCACACGCGTTCTTCAAAAGTCGGTCGCACGGCCTCCATACGACCAATCGCCTGAGGTACGAAGAGAGGTGAACGTATTAATGGTGGAATGTAGGCACACTCGGGCACATTGCATCTACTGACTATGCACCAAAGGCTCTCGCTTAGGCCCCCCAACCTCGCCCGTCTCGGGGTTGGTATCGCCTTGGAACGTCGGTTCCGGTGTCTTCCGATAATCAGGATGCATCGTCAAGTCCTCCTCTGTGCCCGTGACCGTTTGCGCGAGTTCAGCTTGAGCTTCGAGGTCCTGTTGGGCTTGTTGAGATGCGGGAGCGTTGACTCGACGTTGTAGGTCCTCAAATTCCTTTTGGTCCGCTCTTGGAAGAAGGGGTGGGGACGGCCTTGAGAAGGAGTTGGGTGGGGTGTGAGATGTGCTGAAGTGGCGTGGCTCGAAGGTGACACTCTGTATCGAGGTCCATCGAAATGGGAGCGAGGACGATGACAATGAGGACGAAGCTAAGCCTCGGGCGAGAGAGAAGGCTGAGGATCGCAATGTCATGGTCATGTCGAAGTCGGGATGGAGGCCTCGGAAGGTCAGACGAGGGTGGTGCAAGTGAGTTGTGGAGCGCGAAAAGTCGGGTTTACCGAGTCTTACCGAGCCGAGGAAGATTTGACACTGCTCGCCGAGTCTCTAATCTCTAGTGCAGATGACGAAGTGTCGATGGAAGATCCGTCGATGGTCGCACGCTCGCTACGGCGAGCCGCGCCAAACTCGCTCTAACAGGCTCTAACTAGCTCTAATTCGCTTTCAGGATTTAAGTCATAAATTCCAGCTAGTCTTATTCAAAGACAATGAGTAATGTCCCCTTTGGGCAAGTCTCCTAATCATAGTAGTAAGTCTCCTCAACATCGCCTGAGTGGTCGCTGAGCATGGCGAGTGATATTCGAGTCATCGACTCAAAGGACCATCGATCAAAGCGATCACCGAGCTCGACAACTACCCCATTACATCTCCGATCTTCTGAACCCATTTGATGGGGTACACGCCCTCTCCTTGCTTCAAGTAAGCACCGGCGTACTGACACGCCGACCCTAATTCACTCGGCCCCACCCCCACTCGGTCTACTGGCGCGCCTGTTTCTCTGTTTCTTTTGTCCATGGTTCTCTATTTGTCGTATAATTTATGAAGCTGTTTGGGAGCTTTCCCCGTACGGGTTGTAAGATTTAGTACCTTGCCCTGTGCGCGCTGAGCGCTGAGTACAAAGTCACGCCTAGGCATCGATCGAGCGACGGGGAAGCCGGCGGGAAGTGGCCAAGGTAAAAGTCCGTCGATCTCCGAGTCCGGCCGTTCTGCATCTTCAAGTCGACATCTGCCCCCCTCAGCATACACTCTACGACAGGTGTTGTTGCATAGACTTACGGCACCTATTGAGAAACACAGACTTTCTAAGATTCTTGATTATCCTATCCAGGCTTTCCCGAAAAGCAAAGGCAGCCGCCGAGGGGATCACAGGCCAAATTGGACAATCCGTGAAGCTACGGGTAATTCGCTCCAGCGGCGCTCTGATCTCGAAGGGACACGCGTGGTGCTTGATTCCGAGTCATCGAGAGGCATCGACCGGGCTGGAGCACGGGGATCGGGTCTTTATAGTTGTTTGCCAACGTCCGTACTACTCCGTGTATATTCGGAAACTTGGGCGAGCCACGCGACCTTTATCCCTCAATGCCTGTCGGTGGCGCGCGATTCCCTACGGGAAATCCGCGCAACCGCAGTTAACCGGCGTCGACTTGGGCGCGACAATTGAGCAACCGCGGGCACGCAGGTCCGACTTTGGCTTGATCGTCAAGCCAAAGTTGACCGCGGTGTAACTGCGGTTGCGCGGATTTCCCGTAGGGCGCGCGATTAGCTGAGCCTGCGCTCGACCCATCTAGTACCACCTCAAAATGTGCACTACGACGGGTATCTTGGGGCTGAGTAAAGGTAACAATACAAATTATTTTACTCAAAATATCCGAAGCTCTCTGGAGCTGAAGGTTTCCTGTCGAAAATTGGGGAGGTCCCAACCCTAAAATCCATCAGTTCGTAGGGCCTAGATCGACTGGGAGCGAGATCGTTGGAAGCCTCGTCCTGACATCGACCCGAGGCCATTGCGAGCGGAACGGGGACCGCTAGCCTCCCACTACTGGGGCAGTCACTTCGTCGTCCTTCACGGGGCGATACATTGCACATACTCTGGACCAGGTTTGCGTGCATCGACTCGGTGGAGGGCCCGCAATGAGTGAGACGAACGGTGGCGGCCGAGTCGTCGTCGGGGGTGGCCAAGCGCTCAACGGTGGAGGCAAGCAACAAGCCGTAGACGTCTACGATGACTCCGCTATACCATTAGATGTGAGTTCAGCAAGAAGATGAATCAGGGCGTGTGCATTCCATGTAGCCGATGCTGACGGGCGGTCTGTCCACCGCATTCTCACTCGCCTCCGTCGTCCACCTGTGCCAGCAGACGAGCCCGGGATCGCCGGCCTCAGCATCTTCGGCCTCTCGCGAATCGCTGGTATCCATCACGAAATCACACCTCCTACGTGTAGGCGCGCTTGGGATTCCTCTTTCGGATGACGAGGACTTTGCCGATGATGATGCCGAGCTCCACTCACGCCCCTCAACTCGTTCCGACCTCGGGTCCGTACTCGTCAATCCGGCCTCGCCTGGGCCGCCACCTCGAGTGACTCCCGATCATGGCCACGACGGTACTATGAGACTTCAAGAAGTAAACCATTTGGCGTCCGGCTCGGCGTATAGCGGCAAGGAAGCCATGAGCGCGATAGGAAAGGAGCAGGAACGATTATCCCATGCCGGAGCCAATTCGGCACTGTCCGAAGAAAGCTTCCGGGGCATTGTACGTGTACGGACTACTGATAGTGTCGACCAGTGTCCGAGCTCCACCGCTCACACTATCCTCCTTCGTGTACAGGTCGATGACTTGACCATCGAGAGTGCGTCCGAGTGAAAATTTGGGAGTTGACCTCCATTGCGACTGACTTCAATTGCGGTCTGGCTGCACAGATCGGAAACTGAAGGGTCGATTGCGACGATTCGAGGCATCGAGCGTACCTGCAAGTATGGAACAGGACCGCTTATTCGAAGTTCGGTTCTTTGACGGTTTTCCTGCGTAAGTAGTGTCACGCAGACTGCTTTCACAACGAGGAATCCGAAAAACGTGGCTGACAGGACCTCTAATCCATTCTATCGTCTACAAAGTTCGAGACGGCAAGAAATCGAGTCATTCCTCACACACTATGTGCAGCAAATTCAATCCGAAGATGGCGAAGGGTTCCAGGGCCCACCGCCAATGACGAGCGGCGCGAAACCTTCTCGCGCTCCTCGAGCCGATCAAGAATCCGCAACATTGGGAACCGACACGACTTCTTCGATCGGTGTGACGCTTCGGTCCCTGCGTTCGTCCGAAAAAGAAGAGCTGAGCAAGCGATTGAACGCGGGCGGGCCCGAGGAGGGCAGTGGTAGCGGGAGTGCCAGCGGGAGCGCTGACCGTCTTTCCAAGGAGAGCGGTCCACCGCCCTTGTCGACTGAGAACGTCGAACGCGTCAAGTCGGAATCTGTCATCGCTGGTCCTCCGTCCCTCCCCGCTAAGGTCCGCGAAGGCTCGCACGAACGCGCCATGGTCGAACCGCCGCAAGGGGAACCATCCGCCGAAGCTCAGGACGTCGTCCACCCGTACGACGGCGAGCAGAGTTGGCTCGCAGCGCCTTCGTTCTCTGGTATCGAGCCTCAATCTGCGAGCGGAACCGGAACGGGGATGCGTATTTCGAACCCCCAGCGACGCGAAGCACGCAACAGACCAGTCGCGAAAATCGCTTTCCCGTCCATCTCACGGCGACAGTCGCATTCGGCGATCGCTGCCGCCAACGCTGCAGAGGAAGTCAAGGGCGAGAGCTCGGCGGAAGAGTCGGAGGAATCTCCGCCACCGCACAACGTCGGTGCTGCAGGCTCAGATGATTCCGGCTCGGACGAGATGACGACATCACTCACGACTGCCGAGCCTTTGGCCAAGATTGTGGTCGAACTCGTAGAGCGGCTGTTTGCTGGCGCTTGGTTGAGCTCGCCGGTGGATGACCCGTTGCTCAACCCGCTCCTATCCGAGCCGTCGCCGCTTCCGCCGACTTCGTCGAGCAACACACGGTATCTTCGAACGATGCTCGACTCGGACGAGACCAAGCGAGGTGGCGGTTGGGTCTATCTGAACCTGATCCTCACCATGGCGGGAGTCCACCGACTCAACCTGAGTATCGATTTCCTTCGCTGGTCGCTCAAGCGCCGCAGTCACCGCATTGAGGTGAGCAAGGATGGGAGCAAGGTGCGGTGGCGCGGAGAGGCACGCAAGCGCAACGAGGTCGAATCGGCCATTGCCAGGGCGGAGGGCGTTGACGCCAACGATGCGACGATGGACGATGGCGCAGTCGAAGCCGTCGAGCAACGCCGCCAGACCAACAACCTCGCCGTGTCGACAAGCCTGCGCGCCCCGGCACCCGACTCTAATATCTACCTGCCGCGGGAAGCCGACACTGCCTCGTCCGACAGTCGCCTGCGGCGCGTTGCTGCCACCGAGGACGACATGCAGAGCGGCTCGGTGCCCACTACCCTGTCCTCGATCAAAAATTCGAATACCAACTCGAAGAACTCAAACTCGACCGGTGCAACCTCAATTCCAACCGGTGGTTCGGGCTCGGGCCGGTCCAAGAACGACAGTAACAGTTTGCGCGACGAGTCGGGTCGATCGACGCGGTCGGGTGTCAGCCGGGCGAGCATCAGCGGCACGGCGACGAACAGTCTTACCAACAGCCAGCCCTCGGATGCGCTGCGTAAAGCCTTGCAAAAGGAGCTGTTGGATGCGAGGGGCGTGCCGGACTATACGCTGCACGACGGAACCCTCTTTGTGGCCCCTTTGGGTGGCGACGACGACTCCACGGGCACGGATACAGAGGACATTACGCGTCGCAACCCATCTGTGGCACCTTATAGGCCGATGTTTGCCAAACGTCAGTTCGAGGATGATGAAAGCGATTACTTTGCCCCATCCGTTGACGAGCCGTCGAGCGGCCACGGCGAAGATTCGATGCTGCACTCGACAGAGGGCGGCGCACATTCCACGGAGGCAAGAGGCAGAGCACCTGCTCGCAAGCGCAGAAGGCGGCATGGTGCACCCGACGGTGGCCTCGTCTTTTTCCGGTCCGACGTCTTCTGTTCGGACTTTGCAGGCAACGCCCATGTCCGGGATCGGCTCGAGAGATCCCCTTCTGCCGACTCGGACGCTGTCGACCGCGCGCGCATCTCTCGTAGCGATGGCGAAGACGACGGTGGCGTCAACTCTCCGAACGCATCTATCTTCGTTTCCACGCCATCCTCACCTACGCACGAGTCCGAAGCTTCGGGGCAAGTCGTCGAATTGAGCGACACGACGTCGAAAGCGTTGGTGTGGCCGTCTTGGGAAACTGAAACGTTCTCGCAGATGGACGTGGAGAGCGAGACGTCGGGACTGCCCTCTCTATCGCTATCGGGAATGACCAACGTCGTGCCTATGGACCACTTTACTATCCGCATCAAGTCGGAGTTGGTCTGCGATCCATTGGTCACTCCTCGGCCGCAACTGCGTCACGCACGCGCGGTCATCACTTCCCTTGCCTCGTTCTTGCCGTCGAGGCCAACAAGTAGTGCTCCACCGAAACCTTTGCATTCGACTAGGGTATTGGAGGAACGCATTGTGACGCACTTGCCGTCGTCACAGGTGCGGTTCCCGCGGTTAAGGATGCGTCGCCAAGGTAGTGACTCGGACGACGACTCGTCGGACGAAGAGGTGTCAATCTGATTATTATTATTTCATAAATGGATACAAGCGCTCAGAAAATCTGAGCGACTAAATAAGGATGATACTGATTGACCTGCTCGGGCTGCTCCAATTTATCTTGGCCCTTCTGGCGCCGAGCTTTGGTCGAACCGCCTGCGGATTATCTGCTGTCGCTTGGGATCCCGTTCCACGGATGGGCACCCGAAACACGTCGTGATGGCGGTAGTGAGGCCGTGGCTTCCCGCTTTGATCCGGACAACGAACCGATCTCACTCGATTGATGTCTCGTATGATTGTGCCACGCGTTTGTAACCCCGTGTATCCGGTTTTCCTTCCCTCTTTCATATCTGTGCCGGTATCTACGTATATGCTATCAGTTGGGGGTCCTTCGAGATGTGTTTTTGTCCGTATTTGAGATGTGTTTCGCATTCTTTTCGCTCGCGCATGTACATACATTTTCTCCGGCTGACTTGGTCGGCGAAGTTTCCTTCGGATTAGTACTTGAACAAAAGTCTTTTGAATTACCTGGTTGTGTACTTGTTTGCCTGTTTTGCAAGCGAACTGAGTGAGCGGATGTTCCCAGGCAGAGAAGCTGTCTTGCGTAAAGTCAAGCGACCCGCTCGTGCTGGGCTGGCGGCTGCTGGCGCAGGCTGACGCGCTGACGGTCGGGACGTCTCTGTCGCGCCGAGTGAACGGTGCTGCCCTCGTCATCCTCCCGCTCTCAACAGTTTCATCCCATCGCCAACACGTAGCCGACTACCCGCTCGCACCAGGTGAGCCAGACCCTGTGATCTCTACTTCAACCATGCGGATCGACCCGATGGCTCGTACGAGCGTCTGGCGCTGCATGGCTCACCGGACACTGACTTGGCGAGACAAAGGATCAGCGGCAGCGGCGTCACCTGCTGTACAGGACTCTGAGCGCTGATCACCTGCGTTGGACCTTTACAGCTCCAAGGCCGGAACAAGCACCCTCTCCGTAGTCTCCGTGAAGATCTCAATCCATTGGAAATACACGTAGGTCCTTTTACGTAGCTCTGGCGTTCAGAGCATGCGTTGCAGTTGCTGCAAGTGAGGCTGACGTTGGGCGCCATCACCCCTCCCCCCCCCGCACTGCCTCCCCACCGCCTCTATCGGAATTCGGCCTCGCTCTACTCACCATCCCAAACACGACAACCGTGGGCGACGACCCGTACGATTTGTAGTCATAGACCCTCCGCATCGCACCGCCTAAGGAAGCTTAGCACATCATGTCGTGGGCAGGATTGAAGAAGGCCACCGCTCGGGCCACGACCTCGGTCATGATGAAGACCGGCCAGGTCGAGAAGACGAACGACGCCGAGTTCCAGAGGGAGGATCAGATGTATCGCACGTGAGTCATCATCTTTGGTTGTGGAAGTACGCGGTCTGGGCTCATCGTTTTTGGAGAATGAGCGTCGGCATCCCGTGGGGGGCATTGCTGCGCCTGGCTGCAAGGCCGGCATACTAATCAGGCCCGCTGCATGCCACCCACAGACTGGAAAAGAACTCGAACGCCTTGCAAAAGGAAGCCAAGGCCTACCTCGACAGCGTACGACAGGTCTCAGCCTCGTCGACCCGAATCGCCGGCACGCTCGACCTCTTCTTCGGCTCGGATGCGGGAGAATCCGCCATGTCCGCCAACGCGTACAAGAGGGCCACGGAAGAAATGGAGGGAGCCGTCGCGAGGGAGATTGATGCACCGTACCGCGCGACCGTGATGGACCCGATAGGCAAACTGTGCTCCCATTGGCCCGAGGTGAACAAGACGATCGAGAAGCGGAACAAGAAGGTCAGGCTCGAGTCTCGAGTCGAGGATGGTCCCCATTACCAGTGGAGTGTAGCACTGACAGTGTTTGTTCGGCTCAATCGACTCGTCACAGTTGATTGACTATGACGCTGCGAGGTCGAAAGCCAAGAAACTCTCCGACAAGCCATCGGATGATCCGACAAAGTTGCGAATCGTACGTTCGGGCGAGCCTAGGCATGCGCTCTGTACGCGTCGAGTGCACAGCCACTGACTCCTTGCTTTTCTCCACTCTCCGCAGGCCGAGCAGGAAGCCGAGACAGCAAAAGAGATTTTCGAGGTGCTTGACCAACAGGTCCGAAACGATCTGCCCCAGCTTCTTGACCTGCGTGTGCCTTATCTCGATCCGTCTTTCGAATGCATGGTGGGTTGAGCTGAGATGTAGCATGTTCATACGTCTTCGATTGCGCTAATGTATTCGATCTCGACGACACAGGTTCGAGTGCAAGCTCACTTTGCATCGGACGGTTATGAGAAGCTCGGGGGCGTGCAGCGATATTTTGCCGACACCGTGCGAGACGACTATGCCTCTGGTCAATTGGACGCACAGGTCAGCATTTCGCATATAATCTTACTCCTCAGACCCGCCGGAATGTGTGTGTGTGTGTTGACCCCGCTCTCGCGTCCATTTCAATCCAACAGGTCGAAGGGTGTTTGCAGGAAATGCGAGAGCTTTCGATCTGCGGTCTCAACGCCTAGCTTTTCTAGTTTTGATTGTCATGCCATTGTGTATGGAATATTGTACAACCTTAGACCCTTGCTATATGATTCTCCAGAAGTTTCCGCCTCTTAGCCCGCATACACGCAGCCGCGCAAGCTAAAAGCTTTCGGATGTCCATGCCTTGCTCGCTCTTGGGTGGATCTTGACCGGCTCCTCCTGAGCTTCCTCGGCATCGTTTCTTTCGTCGGCTCGGGCATCTCTCCCTTCTCCTCCGACGAGCCACCCCTGCCGGAAGTGATTGCCGCGATGTCTCCAGCCGAACTGCCGAGGAGGAACCTCATTCGAGGGATCAGCTCAAAGTCACTTGCTTGCCATGCAACCCCAAAACCCGAGGGAAGTCCGAATCTCGCATTTGCTTTCCAACTTACCTTAAAAACGGCCGTTCCGAGTCCCATCGCGGCAGCTATTGAACGACGAATGCAATACCCTATCAGCGGGCCTCGTCCCCTCTCACTCACGTCGAAGAAGTCGATCTCCCCCTCAGCTCAGACTGACCGACAGGGATGCTCGGTACAAGCAGAGCACCAGCGACGGGAACCATGGACCCGATCGCTGTTCCGGCCAATGCTGCTGTTCCCGCAGCTATCAGAGTGTACTTGACTGTGTGGTTGGGTGAGTCATTTCACGGTCAGCTGAGTCGTGGGGTGAAACGACGTCATCGGCCTCCGTCACGATCGAAACGACAAGAAGGTATCGCCCGGCCCGACGGTGTATCTTCTCAAGTGGGGACCCTTAGCTCACAGTATCTTAAAAGTCTCCAGAAAACGAACTTGAGGACATATCGAGTAGATCGAAGCGCCGTTCGCAGCGTCAAACTCGCCGGACGAGCTCCACCCGCTTGCGGACCTCGAACGAGGTAAGACAGGTTCGTCTTGGCTGTCTGCAGCGACGTCTTGGAACTCGGGGAAGGGATGGGGTGCGATGAGGTGGCTGATGGTGGAACTGTTGTAGATGCCATTTCTTCTGCTTTTTGTGCGTCAATCCACGGATGCAGTCTTGCGAAGCCTAGTCGTAGAAGTGACCTGAGGCTTGCGCGGCGATCAGACTGGCTCGATCGACATCGAGCCAGTCTGATCGCTCGGCGATTAGCGAGAAACTCTAGCAGAAGAACAGAAGCGGTGTTCATGACAAGCATAACCCAAATGCGTGAGAAATTCGAGAGGAGAAAACCTATGAGATGACCTAAATTTTGACCTAAATGTTGACAACAGATCGCGCAGTGAGACCAAAGCGTCGGCAGGTGATCGACAAACTACACGGGAGCAGCACATCCGAACGAGGAAGCTGCACCGGCCTTGATCGTTTGAGCAAGAGCCGTTCCCGTACCCCACATGCCGAGACCTCCGGTACCGAGGGCGCCAATGAAGAAGACGATGTTGAAAAGTCTGTTTGGCGCGATGCGGCGTCGATCAGTCTCTAAGCCTGGGGTCGAAGCAAAAGGTGTCACTGATTGTGAGACTCACTTGAAGATGAGACGCTTGTTGCCACCGGCGAGCAAACCACGCTTCCAGCGAGACTGTAGAGAGAGAGATGCCAAGCAATGTCGGCCCAGCACTCTTCATAAATGAGCAAAGCTTTGCTTGCGACGGTTTGGACAACTCACAAAGTTGCTCCAGCTGTCGATGCGCTTGGGGGCGACGCCAGGAGTCGTGAAAGGCTCATCGGCCAGAGAGGCGTCGATACTCATCGTGAGACCGAGGATTAGGAACGGAGGGAACGTGTACGTAAATTGGAAGATCGCGACGGCACCGACGAGACCAGTCAGGGCACCGAGACCCGGCAATCCCGTTCCGATTACCCAAGCCAGGGTCCACCAAACGATGAGCATGGGGATCCAAATCATTTGGCCCTTCCTCGTCATGAGCGAAGGACCCTTGAAGAGACCCTCGACGATGTTGGAATAGACGACCTTGAGACCGACATTTGCGTAAAGTCCAGCGGCAACGGTTACGGTGGCGAGAGCGATTCCATTGCCGATGCATTGCCAAGCGTACTTGGAAACACCTTGGTAGGCAAGCGGCAAGGTATATTGGCCCTGGAAGCAGTAGATGAAGAGTCCGTAGAAGAGGTAGACGGTGAAGATGAAGATTTGGGCGCACGCAATACCTTTGATGGCGTCGTAGGGTCGTCGCATCTCGGCGATGATCTCGGGAAAAATCATGCTACCTCCATAGGCGAAGACCATGTTGAACGCGCCGTTGATCTGGTTGAAGAGGGAGCCACCTACGATGGCCTTGATAGCGACGGGTCCGGTGCCGATCGAATCGCCGTACGCCGCGATCGCACCAGCGATGTTGGGAGGCGAGTGGGCGACAAAAGCCATCGACAAGATCATGATCAAGACGTTGAGCCACACGGAAAAGTTTGCAAACACCGAGAACATGTGCAGTTCTCGGACCATGCTGATGGCAGCACCGACGACAGCCCAGATCAAAATTGTGATCGTGAAGCAGAGCTTTCCTTGAACGATTTGGGACAGTCCGCCTCCGTTACCGAGAATGACGATGGCGCAGTTGAAAAGAAGCTGGACGGTAACAAGCACGTTACAGACATGGCGAGCCCAGGGACCGTACTGAGTGAAGGTGAAGAATCCTCAGGAGTTTGTTACAGACGGGTGAGACCGCGGCAACGGAAAGACTCACGATGCGCTCAGCAAGATCGCCATAGTGCTTCACCGGGAATCGCACAGAATCGAGCTGGCAGAACGTCTTCCAGATCATGAACCCAGTAAAGCCAGCTGCAAGACCGAACAGTGTATCTGCGAGGTCCCCAGCCCACTCAGAATCAGCAACGCCGCCGGTGGAACACAATTGCGCAGTTGAACCTCTCCTCGTTCTCGACCTCTTTCCCTTGTTACTCACAGAGACAGATTCCGGGAGCCAAACCAATTGTACTAATCGCAAAAGGTGAATTGAAGGGTCCAAGTATATCCGCTGTAATGAGAAAGAAAACGGTGGCCCATCCTGCTTGTCGAAGCAAACGACGTGCGTTTGAGAGCTCCTATTTTGATCGCACGCGCGATGGGGATCCGAGAGTCGCTAGCGTTAGCAATCTAGTCTAATGGCGCCAGTGGAAACGCCGGGATCAAATGCATAGTAGACAGTGTATCTGACTCACGGTTTGATGTTCAGAGAGGCCTTGCATTTGTTCCCATTCGGCTTCCATTCGGCGATGCGCCTCGTCATCGATTCCTGGTGCGTCACCCTTCTTTTCCATTTGCTTGGCGATGACTTTTCCTAGAGGTCCGAGACCACCAGTCTTGACCGGGCTAAATGAATTCGAGGGTGTAGTCGAGTAGATCATGGCCCGGTCAGCGAAGCGGCATTTGTAAACCTAACGAATCCCGAGCCGAGTCGCGCTCGCGATATCCCCGACATGCATGCGACTACGGCACAGCGCGCCGTTTGCCGCGCGAGTCGCAAGCCCGGGCTGCCCTGACTCTGCAAACGAGTCGCGATAACACGCCGGTTGCCTGCAGTAGGCATGACGGGTTTGGTACGCCTACCAGCCCGGTGAAAGAAGAGTTTCAAGATATAGAAGGATACTCACGTCGTATCCCGAGCTTCGATCTCGCGTTGGATCTTGGCCCAGTGGAGGTATTCAACGAGTGAGACAGGGTGCGCGTCGGCGGGGGCGGCGATGTAGGCATTCACCGTGACATCTTTTTCGCCCATTGAACCGTTGTCGGATTTCTCGTGCATGGTGTGAGGTGCTCCTTGAGTGGAAATCGAATAACGAGGAAGAAGAGCAGGTGAGAGGTGATGATGACTCGAGCAAAGCAAGCCTAAAGTCTGATGGTGAAGGGAAAGGGGCGACCGAGAAGGAGGAGAGTATCGGAGGTGGGCTTTGGGACTAGAAGACAACAGATAAGTGGGTTTCACGTGGGTACGCGCCTATAGATAGCTATAGATCGGTCACTAGAAATCCGTCTTATCCAATCATGTACCGAGTCACCTTGAAGAAAAGTGTGGAGAGAACGCTATGATCGTCGGAGATTGCCAGCCAGAGAAGTCGATCGCGCACGACGTGAGCGCGCCGGCCCGTTTCTTTTGCCCATTTCCGCTCGCGATAAGAAGTGCCCCTGCAAGCGCCCGGCCAAACACCGTACGCCGTAACAATTATCTTTCGATCCATTCCAGTGTACCCACCGACGCAAGACGGGACATTGTTTTGAATAACTACAAGTAGACTAGGGATTGGCCAGAACTTGGCCGCACCCTCACTAGTAACATGTAACATGTAATGATCAGTGTAGTCGCCAAGTGGTGATGCTCGGACTCCCGTCCAACGCGACCCGCATGAGCTTCATGATGGACACTTACGAGCTCACTTTGGCGATCGGAACTGGCCCGACGCGAGCTCAGATAGTCCAGAACGTTGTCCGAAAAACATCTCGCAAATGTCAAAAGGCGATCTGAACACACACAAAAATATAAAGAGAAACATCCATTCTTCATCTCTTCTACAGCTCCGAATTCTCGACCTAATAGCCGGCAGCACCAGGAGCGTTCTCTCCCTCCCTCTTGAGCGAAAGGAGCACCTCCTTGAACCGGGTCAGGTCGTTCTTGCTCTTGGTCGAAGTCTTTGATCGCGAGTCGTTGAGGTCTACGAGCGCGCAAACGCGTTCCCATGTCGTACCCTTGGCCAAAGCGTCCGTTTGAGCGGCGTTGAAAGCGGCTTCTTCCTCCCTGTTTTCGAAACATGAGGGGGGTCAAATTGCGGGATCTATCGCACAAAGGCCAACGCTCTCCCAACGCACTTGTTGGCGGCAATGTTCTTCTCCTTCTTCTGGTTGTACTCTTTGTAAAAGTTATCGATCGCGTGCTGGGCCTTGACGATGGTCTCCTCGCGCTTGGCTTTGGACGCCTCTTCCCTTCGCGCGATCTCCTCCTTTTGTTTCACGCGCCAGGATCTGTGGACGCATACGTGTCGGCTACGGTTAGGAAGGGGGTTATTTCGTATCATGCGTTTTGAAGCGCGTGGAGCTGCTGACTGTATGAATTCAGAGTCCTGCTCTGATGCTGGTGCGGCGGTGCCGGGTTGGAAGGCGGGTGTGGAAGGGGGTTGGGACGAATGGAAGAGGTTGTTGTTGTTTGAAGAAGAGTTGAAGCCGTTCAACTGTGAGCGGTCGGTGAGTTGTCGAGTTGGGATGAGATGGGTGGGGTTGGGTTGGGTTGGTTGTAGGGTGACACGCATGCCCGCATGCCCGCATGCACACACGCGCGCGAGCACGGAGACGGAAGCGATAAGAGAGAGGAGAGAGCCGGCGTCAGTGATCTACGATACAGCGATACAACGATCCAACTTGGAGCTTGGACTAACCTGCTGAGAAGGGAGCTCGATCTCGGGGTAATCCTGCTCGAACGCGGCCAACTCGGTATGGTTCGTCACGCTGACCGCACTCGTCCCATTCGATGTCGGTGCCCCAACCGGTGCCGATGATGCACCTCCCAAGAAATCCAAATCATCGTCATCGTCATCCTCATCGTGCTGAGCACCAGGGGCATCCAAATCGGGGAAAGCGGAGGCGGATCGTTCATAGTCCTTGCCAGAGCTCGAGGCAGCAGCACCGGTCGTCGTCGCGTCACCAAAGCTTTCGCCCAACGCGGCCCTTTCACGAGCGAGGAAATCGGCGGTAGGGTCCGACGAACTCGATTCGGTAGGCGGGTTGAAAAAGTCGTCCATGTTGGCCGGGTTGAAGTGTGGGATTGTGGGATGGGTGCGGGTTGAGGTCAAAGTGTAATCGTGGGGTGAGGCGGTGGCAGCGCGCGTGTCCGGCCCGTGAGCCAGCCTGAGCCAGCCTGAGCCAGCCTCAGTGTGGGCAGGTGCGGGCCCGCCCAGCCAGTCCAAGCCGAAAGCTGCCACAAGATGAGCGCGTGCACACGAGGCGGGGTGGCAGGTGGCGATCGTTCCTTCTGCTTCCCGGCCTCACCTGCTTCCCGGCCTCACCTCCTTTGACTCTGTGGCTCGCCCAGGTGGTCAACTTCGTCATGGGTCAGTACATCTTGCGTTCATAGCCCCTTCGCACCCTCCGTAAAACCGCGACTACCCGCTTTGTCCCCTTCCGCGGCACGCCCATCCGCTGTTCCAACACCCCCTGTATGCGCGTCAACCGAGTGCATGTACTGACCCCTACGGGCTCTCCCTTCTTTTCCCTCCCTACAGGCATCTGGTCCCCAGCCGCCTACGATGCACTCCTGCTCGAAAAGATAAAAATGATGCTGTAAGAAGACACTGACCGCATTCACTGCACTGCACAATCACTCGCACAAGTCCCCGCGTGCCGTCCCACCTGATACTGACGTCTCGCCTCCAAATGACGAACAGCTCGTCGCATCTCAACTCACCCAAACACGCTACTATTCGTACCACCTACGAACAGTTCGTCCTCGACCTCGACGTCCAGGACGAAGGCAGCAAGAATGCCGTAAAGTCACTCATCCGCGTAAGCCACGTCCCTCGCCAAATCCTCCACCTCTTCCCGCCCACCTCTGACCTGATCCAATCACCCCATCACAGGAAACCGTCGTGAGGAGAAGGTTATTACCCCATAGTCAACCGAGCCATCCGACCGTCGCCGAACCAGCCCTGACATCCGATCCTCGATCCGGCTTACTCTTTGGCTCGAGCGCTCGGACCTCTGCTGCTGCATCAACTTCGAATGAACCGGCTCTTCAGTTGGAGGCTGCTTCTAGAGCAGCTTCGAACGCGTGGACTACCACCTCCGCTAGTAGTGGTCGAGAAACGAGGATTCATGCCCCCTCTGGTCCTATCATCAGCATTGCACCTCGTCGATCGACGACGGGTGCAGAGGCAGCGACGTTGTCGACGACTCGCCTACCTCGTCCTGCCCGAGTGAACGACGCCACCGATTCGCGAACTACTTTGAACGACGATCCACGCTTGTCCTGGCAACAGTTCTTGTCCGAGAGTACGGGCGGCGACCAATCGACGTTCGAAACCACCTTGGGCTCGTCCTCTTTCATCCCCATTCAAGTGCCGACCCCATCAACGAGGGAGAATGTCGATTTACCTAGACCAGGTGGTCACAACTACAACGGTTCCGCCAGTCCACCTTCCACAACATCGACCCTTCGAACGATCGTCTCACTCCGACCTCGACCTCCCCCACCGCCTCGTGTAGCGACCCTTCGACCACCCCCAACGGCCGAACAAATTTGGTCCACGCTCTTCGATGACGTTCCCTTCCCCCTCGACGACCTCGTACACATCCCCTTTGAAGTCTTTCTCCTCTCCTTGAACGAAGTGATGAACCCTCCGATCGCGCACGCGACGACCTTCTCGAATTTATGCGATGAATTACAATGTCGTGATCCGGGCTTCAATACGCGCTTGAGGAGGATCCAAAGAGGGGAAAGTGCTTCGAGGTTGTTGTATCAATTGAGGAATGTGGCGAATTTGGAGGGAGGGGGAATGGGTGAGCGTATTTCGGTTGAGGAAGCGACGAGAGAAGATAGGGAACGGGAGAGGGAGAGGGGGAGGGGTGTTGCGGAGGAGGCTGAAGCGGACGCGAGGGCTGATGATGCGAGGGAGAATGTGAGGAGGTTCATGAGGGAGACGGCAGGGAATGACGATGAGGACGAAGAGGACGAGGAAGAGGAAGATAATACACTGAGGACTGGCCCGTTCTTGGATCCGGACTTCAACTACGATCAAGACATGTCCGATCCACTAGACGCCGAAGAGGAAGAGCAAGTGGCGAATGCGGAAGAGAACTTCAGGGAATATTCGAGTCGGTTGAGGAGCTTGTGGAGGAGTGGGGCGTACGAGTGGGTTCAAGAGGTATTGAGGGTCGAGGAGGTGGGGACTTCGAATACGGGTACGGAAGATTCGACACCTGTTTTGGAAGCGACGACGACGGCGGCAACGTCGACGAACGTTTCGCCGCCACCGATGGTAGCGACGACGAGGGAGTCGGAGTGCCCGACTGAAGGATCGAGTCCCAGAAGATCGACCTTGTCGACGCCGAGGAGCTCAGCAGAGATTGCAGAAGCCGCACAAAGAGCAAACCGGAGGATACGGCCCATCCCCTCACGAGCTCAAGCTATCCCAACTTTATCCTCCTATTTGGACACGACGACAACGAGGAGGCCTATAGCACCTGCGACGGATGCGAATACCAGTGGTCCTGCGACGATGGGTGCGTTGAGGAGACGTTTGAGGCTGGACGGAGGGCCCGAGTTGGAAGGGGATGGTATGGGGGGCACGAGGTGGACTTGGAGTGATCGGGGTCGTAGGGAGGAAGGGGGTGAGGAGGGAGCCGATGTGTATCCCCGTTTTCGTACGAGGATGGTGACGATGACGGAGTCGGGGACGGGGAATGGGAGGGATGATGATGACGCGGGGGAGGATGTATATGAAGGCTCGAGGGTGTTCCATTTGTGAAGAGTGGGGACCGGACGGAGATCCGTTCGTGTGACTTATGTTGTGTTCTTCGTTCGTTTCATTTGATGTTAGAATGTGGTAATAGAGTGTTTAGAACAGTCTTTACCAATTACGATTTGCTTTATGTTTATCTTATGTGTGTTTGTCATACAACATTTTACTTCAATTTTGCAGTTCGTACTCGAATAGGTTCGTACTACAGGCTGATATCTAGTGAGTTCATCAGATGGCCTAACGCTGGCGGTCGCATCGATTTCCTTCACTGCGAATCAGCGGCCTCTTCTTCCTCCGGTACCTCTATCGAATCAATCAAAATCCGATAGGCCGTCTCATTCGTTTTGGACTGGTGCATTGAATGGTCAAAGAAGCGCAGGTGTGAGCCTCGGAGACGAGAATCCGCAAACTCTTATCCCTTGTCTTCGCTTTGAGTTTGCCACTCACCTTGACCTGTAAGAACCCTTGCCTGATTTCGTTGACCATGGTTGAAAGAGGTTGTTTGTATACTTCCAATGTTAGGTTGACGATGTAGGTGTACCCTGCTTGAGCCATACTTAGTAATCTAATCCAGGCGTTGGAACTCTTCCCGGACTGGTCCCACCGCAAACTAACCAGGAATCAACCACCTCCTAGGCCCTTTAACACCCCCTTCATCAACCTCTACGACTTGCCCCTCCCCCCCTTTCCCGCCTTGAGCTTCCCTCGTCACGACCAACCTAACAGCCTCTTTGAACCTTCTCCGACATCGATTCCTCACCACCGCCGAATTGTGCACCCCTTTCTTGGACGCCATGATCGTTAACTGGAGTTCGTACGGATCTAAGCGGTTTTTGCGGGGTACGACGAGGTGGTGGTAGAGAGGATGGTCTTTGGGGAGTTGGGAGGAGAGGGAAGGAAGTAGATGAAGAAGGGGCGGGGAGAGATGCGTGGCTTTGCCTTTAGGTTTGGGTGGGGAGGACTCGTCATTTGATCGGGGTGAAGAGGTGGGAGAATGTCGTGCCATCAGACGTGGTTGGGCGGGAAAGCAGCGGAGAGACCAGGCGCGGGAGGGTGGGGTGTAGACTTGTCTGGGCGCGCGGTTTGGGGGAAAGAGAAGGTTTGGTGGGGAGGAATAGGATAGGGAGGCGAACTGCGCGCATGTGAAGGGGAGGGAGGACGGTTAGGGACTGGGTAGGGGTGAGGCTGAGGGGCGCGGGTTGTGGGTGCTTACCGTGAGGGACGTTTGGGACGGTGGGAGGGTAGATAGTTGGGTGTGGCGCGGTCGGGGGGGAGGGGGCAGGGTTGGTTCGGAGGTGCCCAGGGAAGTGCCCGGAGAGGGGGACGAGGAGGTGGACGAGGAGGTGGACGAGTTGGACGAGTTGGTCGGGGTGGGAGAGGCCTTGGAACGCTCAGAGTAGTATCGTGGATGGGGGTGGGGGATCGTAGTTCGCAAGAGGGAACAACATGTCCATGGTGATCGGACTCGCATGCGCGTCGGTTGGGGTAGAAGGTGTGGAGGAGAAAGCAAGAAGCAGCTCGCGAATCTGCGGAGCCTGAGTGGTTTGAATCACGTGACAAGCGTTGATCATGATCGACAATCGAGCAACCTTTTTAACGGTGTGAGATGATGCATTGCACTTGTACTGCGGATTTGCCCCAGCAGAAACTAAAGATAGCTTTTCTGACGCGACCGACAAAAACAGAGAAACGAAACCCTGGAACATAACGGTGTAACGGTGTCCCCACGTCTCCGAGTCCGCCTCTCTCCTTTCCATCGGATTCCATCCGGCCATTGTTGCAAACGAGAACCCCTTCACGAAATTGGTTGGGGTTCTGGCCGGCAAGCCACATCATGGACTACATCACGGATTAGTACCAGGGTCGAGATAATAACCTAACATCGCACGCGCGGTCCGAGTCAGCGCTGGCAGCCTGCCGATGATGTAACGCGTCGCGCACTGGGTGGATCAGACTAATAAAGAGTAGGGTGGGAGTGGACTTACTCAGCCTCACTGCTGGCTTGGGACTTTTACACAAGTATTCGAAGAGCTTGACCCCTTTCAAGAAGCGCCGGAGTCTTCGAAGGGGTTTGGTGAGCAAAGACTCAGGGACGGAATGAGAGGTCGGCGCCCACTCCCGGCAGAATAGTCTTCGGCCCCTCCGGTGTCATCGCGGAGATCTCACTCCCCTTCAGTCGAGCCTCTAGATCGCTGTTCCCATCTCGAAAAAAGCGACACTAAGCTCGCGAGGTGCATCACCCGCCACACCAACTTATGGGAGCGCCATCAGTGAGTCGAATTGCTCCCCTCGGGACCCACTCCGAGCGTGGATCGGAGATGCCATTCTCCCAGGCCGAGTTCCCAAGCATGGCAAACGGATATCACACCAAGCACGGATGATACGTATTACCTTCGGTTAAATTCTTCTCTCTGTGCCCAGGGCAGCTGATGCCCCTCATGTTCTAGGCTATACTGTAGTTCGTGAATCGGCTCAGCTCGGATTCTGCCGGTTCGGCCATGAGATGTCGGCACAACCTGTCGGCACAACCTGTCGGGAGAATTTGATACATTTCGCATCGATTCGATCATTTCAAGGTGGTGTTCATCGAGTTTATCAACCACGCTTCTCGGCATCCCGTTCCGTCTCGTCCGAATGACTCGTCAGCCTCAGCGTGGTCAAGCGAAGGCTGAACGAAGAATGACTCCTCTCCTTCTCGGCGACGGGCCAATTGGGTCCGACGCGCTCACACTTGGATCCGGGAGGAAAAAAGTACTCCTATGGGCTTGTCAAACCGTGCAATGTCTTCTCTGGTAGAATTGGACGGTTTATCTGTACACATGATATCGTTGCACGTCGATACAACGCCGCGCACGGGCAGTTGACGGTGTCGCCTGCTCCGAGGTGTGTGGGTCAAACCACGGGGTGGCACGCTCGGCAGCATCCGACATCACACTCGTTCTTGGGCATTTGGCGAGGCGCTTTCGTGGGCCTTTAACAATGCTACTCCCTCTCTGATGGTCACCAACCTGCCGAAACTCCAGAAATTGATCCTCGTCGCGATCGCCATCTCTCCGTTGGCTCAGAGGGCAACAAGAACATCTGGTCCGGGATCAAGTACGTTAAGGAATTATGACCGACCTATCTTGAGCTCAAGAATCGGGATGGTCGGGACTTTGCCCTCCCGGTGCGCTTGCACTCGCGCGACGGTTTCGCCGTGCCAGGAGACCACCGTCCGACCGCGCGCCGGCCGGTGGCCACCTAAGATGGCTCGCACTGCATCTGCACATGATATTACAGCCCCTATTACTCTATGAAGCTTTGGTCGTCACCAAGGTCTTGTTGTTGCTGCTGCTGCTGTTGCTGTTGCTGTTGCTGTTGCTGTTGCTGTTGTCGTACGCCACCATGTCTCGGGGACCCTTTTCGCCAATGCCGTCCCGAACCAGAATCGTTTGTCCCCGAATCCGAACCATTGCCATCTCCCAAAGACTGAAGGGGAGCGGTTCAAACACGCTCGTCAGCTTCAGTGATCGACAAGAGTAAGGTCAAGATCGTTTTTGCTAAACTCAACTCCAATAAGCACATTTTCTGCCCGCCCATTTGGCAGCAAAAGGCAGCGCGACGACGTTCCAGATCAATTGCAACTGTCGCATCGATGCTTGCCACTGTTGTTCGTCTTCGTACGCGATGCGCGAGGAAGTCCACGAGGATTCGGAGGAGAGGTCGGAGAGATCGTCTTCGTCTTCTGAGGAGGAGGGGGAGGCGAGACTTGAGCTGAATGAGGAAGAGGAGGTGAGGAACAGGTGGGGTGTTGGTGTGGGATGGGATGTCGAGGCATAGGGTATGGGGTTGTAGGGCCATGCTGTTGCGACGGTGGAATTTGTAGGCTCTATGCGGGGATTGGTGGAGGTGGAGGTGGAGGCATTCGATGAAACGGTAGAGGCGGACGAGGTGGGGGTGTCAATTGCTGAGGGATCAGCGTCCAGTCTGAGGTACCCTGTTGTAGGGGAAGTGGGGTGGGCCATCCTCGTGCCGTATGTGAAAGGTATGTATACGAGGCTCGACGGTGGTTTACAAAAGAGTAGAACGCAGAGATGTGGTGAATTATGGCGTCGTAATTTGGCCGGTATGATGTGGGTCCTCGCCGGCCGGCCGCCGCGCTCTGCCGCGCTTCAATCAGCAGCACCTCAGGCAGAATCTGGCAGAATGGGCCGTCGGTCTGAGCGCTCGGGCGCGTCGCGTCGCCGGGGTTGGTTTTCATCCCACCCACACTCGCACTCGAACTCGCGGCAACAAGGGGAACGAGACGCGATGGACACCCCGCCCACGGCCTCATCGTCCCATGGTCGTGCGATAGACGGTGACCATGAGTCTCCTCAACCCTCTACATCCACCACAACCCCCACGGGCTCCACGTTGGACCTAGCTCCTCTCCGACTGTACCTCAACCAACTCGTACCCCTCATTCTGGGCGCACGGCCCTCGGAACTTGAACCCATGTACAAGGACCCTTCGTTCGAAGCGATCGTCACCAAGTGGGCGAATGAACCGAGTCAGGGGAGTGTGTACGTCGTCAAGTCGAGGATCGAACCTGACGACGATGAGGATCAGCTCGAGCAGTCACCAGGTACGCGCCGGAGTCAGCCTGAACCACACCATTGTGTGCACGCTTCAACACGTAGAAAGGAACAAACATCTCTTCCACAAGTACTGAATTGAGGTTCCACTCCCCAGCAGACGCCTCGGATGCACCGACCTATTCGTTCCTGCTCGCTCCCGTGCTCTCCTATTCTAGCACCCAAGCTGCGACCTTGGCCCTGATCAAGCACTCATCGACGCTCGACCCGAGTCTCCCCCTCTCGACCCAACTCCATTGCCTCAACCTTTTCGGTCCCGCAGCTTCGACCTCCTCCTCATCCAGTACCTCGGCTCTGAACCCATCCTCAGAATCTTCAGCGACCAACGTCGGATCAACCGTCTACGAGGGTTTGCATCGCCTTGTCCACTACGGTGTCGCACCAGCTTTCGAGGCGTTCGTCGAGAGTAAAGCGATCAAGGAGAAGCAGTTGGAGTTGGCGAGTGGTAGGAGTCGAAGGCGGCAGGACGACAACAAGGAGAACGACTCCAAGTTGGGCATCCCCATGACCAAGAAGAAGTTTGCCGAACTCGAATTGAGCTTGTTGCACCGTACGTCATCCGAGTTCGTCATAAAGGTTACGGGGGAGCAAGCAAAACTGAGCTCTCCATTGGAACACAAACAGTGCAACAAAATGTCGAGATACCCGACATCGTCTTGTCGATTCACCCGACCATCTCCGCCGCCATTGCTTCGGCGCAGGCAGCCGGGGTCCGACCCTCGGTCGACCTGATCGACGCCTCGATCCTCGAAGACTCGACTTTCCTCAACAAACTACAGTCCGAAGTCAACTCGTGGATCAAGGAGATTCAAAACGTTACCAAACTCTCACGCGACGTCGCTTCGGGTACGGCTTCGCAAGAGATTAATTTCTGGCTGGCGATGGAGAAGGCGTTGGAGAGCATCGAGGAACAACTCAGAAGCGACCCGATCGTGTTGACGTTGGATATCCTCAAGACTGCAAAGAGGTTCCATGCGACCGTTTCTTTCATGTCTGATACGGGGTTGAGGGGCGCGACAGAGATTGGTGGGTTTGCTCGGAAAGCTGGCTCACCCTACGGGAAGCTGATTCAACGCAGAGGAGTGCTCCCACAGTCACCAAGTACAACCAGTTGATGAAGGATTTTCCGTTGAACGAGTTGCTTGCTGCAACGGACCTCGCCAAGGTCCAGGACTCGTTACATCTGATTTTTGGTCATGTCAACAAGAAACTCAAGCTTTCGTGAGTGCCCGAGTGGTGACCCACTTAGACAGCGTTTCCTGACTGAGCCGATTTTGTCGTCCCCCGTCGCAGACCTTACCCGATTCGACGCGCCTTACCTCTCGTCGAAGCCATCTCCCAGGACCTTAATGACCAACTACTCAAAGTCCTCGGCTCGCAACGTCTGGCCTACCTCGACTACGCCGCTTTTGAACGTTCCATGTCGGCATGTTCGGCCGTCTTCCACGCGTGGGACGAAGGGCTTAAAGAGTTCACGACCGTTGCGCGTGACGTGACGAGGAAGAGGAACGAGAAATTCATTCCTATCAAGATCAATGCTCGACATGCGGCTTTGCAGGAGAGGGTTGGATATTTCAGACAGTTCAGGAAGCAGCATCATCAGTTGCAGGTCATGGTTGGACCGCTTGGGACTGAGGTCGGTGATGCCAAGAGGATGACGACCGGTGCGACGGCTGAGGGAGGTCAGGAAAGATACGCGAGCGTCTTGAACGATGTCGATATGGATGCCGAGGTCAAGCTTGCGTACGAGAACGTCAAGAACGTCGATGTGTTGGATGTCTCTTCTGGTGAGGTGCTACTGCGCGACCGTGGCTACAGCCGCTTTGTAGGCTGACGATTTGATTTTTCTAACAGAGGGAACCGAAATCTGGGTCACGGCCGAAACGAGCTACAACGAACGCGTTGCGCGAGTCGAGAACCAAATCATCGCTCGACTGAGGGACCGTTTGGCGAGTGCGAGAAACGCGAACGAGATGTTCCGCGTGTTCAGCAAGTTCAACGCCCTCTTCGTACGACCCAAGATTCGAGGTGCGATCGCCGAGTACCAGTCCGAGTTGATCGATTCGGTCAAGGAGGATATTCGCGCCTTGCACGACAAGTTCAAGCGCTCGTACGCGCAGTCCGAGGCTTACCATATGTCGCAACTTCGTGACCACCCACCTGTGTCGGGCGCGATTGTTTGGGCCAAGCAGATCGAACGTCAGTTGTTGGCGTACATGAAGCGCGTCGAGGACGTATTGGGTAAAGGGTGGGAGTTGTATGCCGAAGGGACCAAGTTGCAAGCCGAGTCGCAGAGTTTCCGTCGCAAGCTCGACACTCGACCCATTTACGATGCTTGGTTGCACGACATTCAACGCCGCAACTTGCAAATCACGGGAAGGTTGTTCGACATCACCAAGAGTCGAGCGCAGGGTGGGCAATTGCAACTCGTCGTCAATTTCGATGCGCAGATCATCACACTCTTCAAGGAGGTTCGCAATCTCGTTTGGTTGGGCTTTTCGGTCCCTCATACAATCTCCAATATCGCCAAAGATGCTAAACGCGTATACCCGCACGCCGTGTCGTTGATGGAAACCGTCCGAACCTATTCGCAAACAATCGCCAAGCTCCAAGCCAATCCTGGCATCGCTGCGCTCGTCGCCGAGTTTCGAACGAACGCTCAGCAGCAGATCACCAAGGGAATGAATGTGCGATGGGAACACGTCGTCAACTCGTTCGATTCGAGACATGCTCTATCGACGTACCTCCCTGGCTCGAGCTCGACGACGGGGACTTCGAACGACGTTGCGATCGGGGGCGGAAAACATGGCGTCTACGTGCGTGAATTCGCCAGTGTCGTCTCCGCGTTCCAAGACCGCACGGACGCGCTCATCGACATGTACGCCGAGTTGACGCGCACGATCGACAACCTCGCGACGTGCGCTTATGACCCGACTGCGTTTGCGGCTTTGCTCGAATCGGTGCAAAAGACGATTGATCAGCTCAATCTGGAAGGGTACGCCAATTTGGACGCTTGGGTCGCCGAGTTGGATACCAAGATTGAGGCGATCTTGTTGACGCGTTTGAGGGCGGTCATCGATCGATGGTGCGTCGAGTTCCGACGAGACGCCGAGCAGGGACAGAGTGGTGGAGGGGAGGGGTCCGCCCCGAGGAAACGTGTCGCGACGAATGCGGGAGGCGTGGTCAAGGATGGTGTTGCCACCGCGACGACGGCTGGAGCGCCTGCTGTTGAAGGAGATGGTCTGCAGCTCGAATCCGTTGTCCATGAGATCCGCATCCAGAATCAAGTCATCTACCTCGACCCTCCGATCGAACGAGCTCGCCAGAGCTGGTACTCGCAACTTCATCGATGGCTCGGCGTCGTATGCGGTCTCAGGCGCATCCAATCTTCGCGGTACGAGATCGGTCTCAAGTTGCGCTCCTCGGCCGCTCAACAACCCGCCAATTACATGGGCTTGTTGAGTCAATTAACGGATGGTACGCTCGAGAAACCCTTTGCGCTCGTCGAGGAGAAGTTGCGCGAGATCTTACAGTACGTCAACAAGTGGCTGCAGTTCCAATCGCTCTGGGACCTCGAGTCGGACTTTGTCTCTGCACGCCTGGGCGACTCGCTTGCTTCGTGGCAACAGTTGTTGCTTGAGATTCGCAAGACGCGTGGGACGTTTGACAATTCGGAGACACAGCGCTCGTTTGGTGTTGCCGTCATTGACTACGAACAGGTTCAGAGCAAGGTCAACGCCAAGTACGATACGTGGCAGCGCGACATTCTTGGTCGTTTCGGATCCAAGTTGGGTTCCACGATCAAGGAGACCCATGCGGCGATCCAGAAAGCTCGACATGACTTGGAGCACCATTCGATCGAGGGGTCTTCAACGGCTGCGACGGTGTCGTTCATCACGTACGTTCAGGACGTCAAGCGCAAGGTCAAGCAATGGGCGCCCATGGTCGAAATCTTCACGCAGGGGCAAAAGACGCTTGAACGCCAGCGCTACCAGTTCCCCAACGATTGGCTTCACGTCGATCAGATCGAAGGGGAATGGTCTTCGTTCAATGACATTTTGGCGCGCAAGAACGCGTCCATCCAGGACCAGTTGGCGGGTTTGCAGCTCAAGATCGTTGCGCAAGATCAGATCTTGCACAACCGCGTCAACGAGGTTGTCGTCGATTGGGAAGCAAACAAGCCGATCCAAGGGTCGCTCAAGGCTGATGCGGCGATGACGGCGATCAACATTTTTGAACAACGCGTCGAACGCCTCAAGGATGAATTGGACGAAGTTGCACGCGCTAAGGAGGCGTTGGATCTTGATCTCGTAAAGGACGATCGACTCGAACCGGTTCGGGAAGAGATTCGAGACCTCAAGGCCGTATGGACGGCGTTGTCGGGCGTATGGGCCCAAATCGCCGAAGTGAGGGAGACATTATGGACCTCTGTGCAAGCTCGCAAATTAAGGCAGTTGCTTGATGGTCTCCTTGCGACGACGAGGGACATGCCCTCCCGCATGCGCCAATACGCCGCTTTCGAATACGTGCAAGAGGCATTAAGGGCGTTGCTCAAGTCGAATGCTCTGATCGGGGACCTCAAGTCCGAGGCGCTGAGGGAGAGGCATTGGAGGCAGTTGTTCAAGTCCTTGAGGGTCGGGGCGACGTATTCCCCTAGTTCGATGACGTTGGGTACGGTGTGGGATTTGGATCTGAAGAGGAACGAAAGCATCATCAAGGAGGTGATCGTGCAAGCCCAGGGGGAGATGGCCTTGGAGGAGTTCTTGAAACAGGTCAGTTGGCGATCGATCATCCAAGGATTTGAGCTCGAGGACCTGAACTCATCCAAGGGGTTTCCCTCTCTTTTGATAGGTCAAGGAGACGTGGACCAACTACACGCTCGACCTCGTCAACTACCAGAACAAGACGCGCCTCATCCGCGGCTGGGATGACCTCTTCTCCAAGTGCGGCGAGAATCTCAACTCGCTCACGGCGATGAAACTCTCGCCTTACTACAAGGTCTTCGAAGAAGACGCGTCGTCGTGGGAGGATCGCTTGAACCGCATCCACGTGCTCTTCGACGTCTGGATCGACGTGCAACGCCAATGGGTCTATCTTGAGGGCATCTTTTCCGGTAGTGCCGACATCAAGCACCTGCTGCCGATCGAGTCGCAGCGCTTCAACAACATCAACGCCGAGTTCCTGACCGTGATGAAGAAGGTGTTCAAGTCGCCGTTCGTGCTAGACGTGCTCAATATCCAAGGCGTGCAGAAATCGCTCGAACGCTTGGCCGACCTCTTGTCCAAGATCCAAAAGGCGCTCGGTGAATACCTCGAACGCGAGCGTTCGTCCTTCCCCCGCTTTTACTTTGTCGGTGACGAGGATTTGCTGGAGATCATCGGCAACAGCAAGGAGATTGTGCGCATCGGCAAATTTCTCAAAAAGATGTTTGCGGGGCTTTCGTCGATCAAGCTCGACGACGATATCACACGCATCGAAGGGATGGCCTCGAGGGAGGGTGAAGAGGTCATGTTCTCGACCCCGATCATCTTTGCCGAACACCCCAAGATCAACGACTGGCTCACGCGCCTCGAGTCCGAGATGAAGGTCTCGCTCGCCAAGCTTCTCGCGCGCGCTTATGCCGACCTCGAGGCGTTCTACGTCGCCGATTCGGGACTCGATACGGCCAAGTTCCTCGCTTGGATCAATGAGTACCCTGCTCAGCTCGTTGTTGTTGCGGTACAAATTGCTTGGACGCGCCTCGTCGAGTCTGCGATCGAAGGCCGCAAGTCGCTTACGGATGGCCCCCTCGCCACCACCTTGCGCGGTCTCGACGTCCTCGCCGACACGGTCTTGACCGAGCTGGCACCCATCCAACGACGCAAGTGCGAGCACCTCATCACCGAGCTCGTGCACGAACGTGACGTGCTTCGTCTGCTCGCGGCCAAGGGCGTTTCCTCGACCAAGGACTTCGAGTGGCTCTACCACATGCGCTTCTACCTCGACGTCTCGCGCGAGAACCCGCTCGAGCAGTTGAGCGTCCACATGGCCTCGGCGACGTTCACTTACGGGTTCGAATACCTCGGCGTCCCCGATCGATTGGTCCAAACGCCGCTCACCGATCGTTGCTACCTGACCTTGACGCAAGCGCTCGACTCTCGACTTGGTGGATCGCCGTTCGGTCCTGCCGGTACGGGTAAGACCGAAAGTGTCAAAGCTCTTGGTGTCGCGCTCGGTCGATTCGTGCTCGTTTTCTGCTGTGACGAGACATTCGACTTCCAGGCCATGGGTCGCATCTTTGTCGGCCTGTGTCAGGTTGGAGCGTGGGGCTGCTTCGACGAGTTCAATCGACTGGAAGAACGCATCCTTTCTGCTGTGTCGCAGCAGATTCAGAGCATTCAACTCGGTCTCAGTGCGGGTTTGACCGACCCCAATGCCGAAGTCGAGCTCGTGGGCCGACACGTCAAACTCAGTCAGGACACGGGTATCTTCATTACAAGTAAGTGAAGCGACGCACTTCAAAGCTTTGCATCTCAAACGAAAACTCATGATTTTGTCGGCCGTCTTGACAGTGAATCCTGGCTACGCTGGTCGATCGAATCTCCCGGACAACTTGAAGAAGTTGTTCCGCAGCATTGCCATGACCCGACCCGACCGCGAGCTCATCGCGCAGGTCATGCTTTTCTCGCAAGGTTTCCGCACTGCTGAGACGCTCGCTTCCAAAGTCGTTCCCTTCTTCAATCTGTGCGCGGAACAGTTGTCGTCGCAACCGCATTACGACTTCGGTCTCCGGGCGCTCAAGGCCGTCCTCGTCAGCGCTGGTCACCTCAAGCGCGAACGATTGCAAGCCGCTGCAGCCGCCGCTGCAGGTGACGAGGACACGACAACCACGATCTCGAGCGTCGACATCCAGGAACAAGAAATCTTGATCCAGAGTGTGACCGAGACGATCGTACCCAAGCTTATCGCGGACGACGTTCCACTCTTGACGAGTTTGCTCGCCGACGTCTTCCCTGGCATCGATTACGTGCCCGTCAATCTCGACAAGCTCAAGGAACACGTCCTCGCGGTCAGCGCCGAGCGTCATCTTGTCGCCGACGAAGCATGGCTCCAGAAAGTCATTCAGCTCTACCAGATCCAAAACATCCAGCATGGTCTGATGATGGTCGGTCCTTCGGCGACGGGAAAAACCTCGGCTTGGCGCGTGTTGCAAGCTGCGCTCGAGCGCTTGACCGGCGTCGAGGGTGTTTCATATGTTATTGACCCCAAGGCGATCTCCAAGGAAGCGCTGTACGGAACGCTCGACTCGACGACCCGCGAATGGAACGACGGTCTGTTCACGCACATCTTGCGCAAGATTGTCGATGATGTTCGAGCCGAGAGCACCAAGCGCCATTGGATCGTGTTTGATGGTGATGTCGATCCCGAATGGGTCGAGAATCTGAACAGGTGAGCGCATGGATGTGCGCTGGAATTGCGAGTTTTGCTTTGCTGCCTCTTCTGATCTCTCGGCATCCTCAGTGTTCTCGACGACAACAAGTTATTGACGTTGCCAAATGGAGAGCGCCTCAATCTGCCCCCGAACGTTCGCATCATGTTTGAGGTCGAGTCCCTCAAGTACGCCACTTTGGCGACCGTGTCACGTTGCGGTATGGTCTGGTTCAGCGAGGATGCGGTGACCCCTTCGATGCTCTACCGCAACTACCTAAACTCGATTCGCGCCGTTGCGATCGACTCGGTCGAGGACGATGCCGCTATGTCTCGCCCCTCTGCGCGCGGCATCGGAGAAGATTCGTCAGAAGTCTCGTCCAACCTCGCGACCCAATGCCTCGTCGCCGATAAGCTTGAACCGCTGTTCCTCGATGCCGACGGTCTGGTACCGAAGGCGCTCGCCTTCGCCTCGCGCATGGACCACATCATGGACTTCACAAGTATCCGTGCCATCACGACGCTCTTCTCGCTGCTCAATAAGACGATTCGCAATGTCGTCGAATACAATGCGCAGCACTCAGACTTCCCGCTTAGCCCTGAGCAGGTCGAGTTGTACGTCATGAAGCGATTCCTGCTCGCGATCGTATGGTCGTTCACCGGTGACTCGAAGCTCGACACGCGGGCGAGCCTCGGCGATTTTCTGCGAGAGAACTCGAGTCTTGACTTCCCTCCGCTCGGACCGGGGTCGTCGCTCATCGACTTCGACGTCCACGTTGGGTCCGGCGATTGGACGTCTTGGCAGAGCGCCGTGCCGACGATCGAGATCGAAACGCATGCTGTCTTGTCGGCCGATGTCGTCATTCCTACGATCGATACGGCTCGTCACGAGGAGGTCCTATACTCATGGCTATCGGAGCACCGCCCCTTGATGCTCTGCGGTCCGCCCGGTTCGGGTAAGACGATGACGCTGTTCTCGGCGCTGCGCAAGCTTCCCGACCTCGAGGTCATCGGACTCAACTTCTCGAGCGCGACGACTCCCGATCTCATTCTCAAGACGTTCGAGCAACGCTGCGAGTATCGCAAAACGCCGAACGGGAACATCCTCGCCCCGGCCCAGATCGGTCGGTGGATCGTCTTGTTCTGCGACGAGATCAATTTGCCGACGACGGACAAGTACGGCACACAAAAGGTCATCTCTTTTATGCGTCAACTCGTCGAGCAAGGTGGCTACTACCGCACCTCGGACAAGGCCTGGGTCAAGCTCGAGCGTATCCAGTTCGTTGGTGCCTGCAACCCTCCCACCGATCCCGGTCGAGTGCCGCTCAGTCATCGATTCTTGCGACACGCGCCTTTGGTCATGGTCGACTACCCGGGCGAAGCGTCGCTCAAGCAGATCTACGGCACGTTCGCGCGCGCCTTGCTCAAGGTTGTGCCGACGTTGCGAGCCTATGCCGAGCCCTTGACGGCCGCCATGGTCGACTTCTACCTCGCCTCCCAGCGTCGCTTCACCTCGGACACTCAAGCGCACTATGTCTACTCCCCTCGTGAATTGACGCGCTGGACCCGCGGTATCTACGAGGCACTTCGCCCTCTCGACAGCCTGGCCGTCGAAGGTCTAGTGCGCGTCTGGGCTCACGAAGCTCTGCGCCTCTTCCAAGATCGTCTCGTCACGGAGGAGGAGCGTCGATGGACCGACGAAACGATCGATGCCCTGGCGCTCAAGCACTTCCCGACCATCAATCGCGAGGAAGCGCTCGCTCGCCCCATCTTGTACTCCAACTGGCTGTCGAAGCACTACGTCCCCGTTGACCGCGAGCAGTTGCGGGAATACACCAAGGCTCGACTGCGGGTTTTCTACGAAGAAGAGCTTGATGTGCCGCTCGTCCTCTTCAATGACGTGCTCGATCATGTCCTTCGCATCGATCGAGTCTTCCGTCAGGTCCAAGGGCATTTGCTCTTGATCGGGGTCAGCGGTAGTGGAAAGGTAAATTGCGACTGTCCAGGTCAACGCGCTTTGCGAGCTCAGAACTGACACTCAGTACGTACTTCTCAGACGACCTTGTCGCGCTTCGTGGCCTGGATGAACGGGCTGAGCGTGTTCCAGATCAAGGTGCACAACAAGTACTCCGCCGAAGACTTCGACGATGATCTCCGAAGCGTCCTGCGCCGCTCCGGTTGCAAGGGCGAGAAGATCGCCTTCATCATGGACGAATCGAATGTGCTCGACTCGGGCTTCCTCGAACGCATGAACACGCTGCTCGCCAACGCCGAGGTCCCTGGTCTGTTCGAAGGGGACGAGCACGCCGCGTTGATGACGGCGTGCAAGGAAGGCGCGCAACGTGATGGTCTCATGCTTGACTCGCCCGAAGAGCTGTACCGCTGGTTCACGACCCAAGTCGCCCGCAATTTGCACGTCGTCTTCACGATGAACCCTCCCGCTGACGGGCTCGCGTCTCGTGCGGCGACCTCGCCCGCGTTGTTCAACCGATGTGTGCTCGACTGGTTCGGAGACTGGAGCGACCAAGCCTTCTTCCAGGTTGGCATGGAGTTCACTAACACGCTCGACCTCGACACGCCATCGTACGCGCCGCCCGCAGCTTTCCCCGTCGCGTATCGCCAGCTTTCCCTCCCGCCCGTGCACCGCTCGGCGATTATCAATGCGCTCGTCTACGTTCACGCGTCGATGTACGAGACGAACAGGCGACTGTCACGCCGCCAAGGCCGGACGAACCACGTCACGCCGCGCCACTACCTCGACTTCATCAACCAGTACGTGCGCATCTTCAACGAGAAGCGCGACGAGCTCGAGGAGCAACAACGCCATCTCAACGTTGGACTCGACAAGCTGCACACGACGGTCGTGCAAGTCGAGGAGTTGCGCAAGAGCCTGGCGATCAAGCGAGGCCAACTCGAGGCCAAGAACGCTGAAGCCAACGACAAGCTCAAGCGCATGGTTGCCGATCAGCAGGACGCCGAGCAAAAGAAGGTTGCTTCGATCGAGATGCAGGCCGCGCTCGAGACGCAGAAGAAGGAGATTGCCGAGCGCAAATCGCTCGTCATGGGCGAACTTTCCGATGCCGAACCGGCCGTCGAGGAGGCGCAGTCCGCTGTCAGCAACATCAAGAAGCAACAGCTAACCGAGGTGCGATCGATGGCAAATCCTCCCGAGGCAGTCAAGCTCGCGATGGAGTCGGTCTGCACGATCCTCGGGTTCCAGATCGACAGTTGGAAGACGGTGCAGAGCATCATCCGTCGTGACGACTTCATTGCGAGCATCGTCAACTTTGACACGGCCAGCTCGATGACCCGTCAGCTGCGCGAGAAGATGCGCCGCGAGTACCTCAGCCGCCCGAACTTCAACTTCGAAACGGTAAATCGCGCTTCCAAAGCCTGCGGTCCGTTGTGCAAATGGGTCATCGCGCAAGTCAACTACTCGGACATTCTCGACAAGGTCGGACCCCTCCGTGAAGAGGTCATGGCGCTTGAGAACCGCGCCGAGACGACGAAGCACCAGGCATCTGCCATCATCACCATGATCGCCGAGCTGGAGGCTCGTATCGCATCGTACAAGGACGAGTACGCCCTTCTGATCAGCGAAACCCAAATGATCAAGACCGAGATGGAGCGCGTGCAGCAACGTGTCGATCGGTCCATCACGCTGCTCGACAGTCTTGGTTCGGAAAAGACCCGATGGGAGGCTGGAAGCAAGACCTTCGAGGTACAGATGAGCACCGTCGCTGGTGATGTGCTCCTGTCGGCCGCTTTCTTGGCGTACGCCGGTTACTTCGATCAGCACTACCGCGAGTCGATGTGGTCTGGATGGACGGCCCATCTTGCCGAGGCCGGGATCAAGTTCAAGCCCGAGCTGTCGCTCTCCGAATACCTGTCGACAGCTGACGATCGCCTGTCCTGGCGTGCCAAGTCGCTGCCCGATGACGACCTCTGTACCGAGAACGCAATCATGCTCAAGCGCTTCGATCGATACCCGCTCATTATCGATCCCTCGGGCCAGGCCACGACCTTCTTGCTCAGCGAGTACAAGGACCGCAAGATCTCGGTCACGTCCTTCCTCGACGAAGCTTTCCTCAAGAACCTCGAGTCCGCGCTACGATTCGGAACACCCCTACTGATTCAGGACGTCGAGCACCTCGACCCGATCCTCAATGCGGTGCTCAACAAGGAGCTACGTCGTGCCGGTGGCCGTGTGCTCATTCGGCTCGGGAACCAAGACATTGATTTCTCGCCTGCCTTCACGTGAGTGACAATCCGCATGAGCGTCTGCTTCCTTGTTCATCTGACCAAACTGCGGTTCCTTGAATGCAGACTCTTCTTGTCGACGCGCGACCCTTCGACCGAGTTCCCCGCCGATCTTAACTCCCGAGTGACGATGGTCAATTTCTCCGTAAGTGATCGTAGACAGGACGAAAGATTGCAGACTTCGATGACTAATATACCTCGCCCACCTGTCTCGCCAGATCACTCGTGCGAGTCTTCAAGCCCAGTCGCTTAACCAGGTGCTGCGGGTTGAGCGGCCCGAGACGGATCGCAAGCGCTCCGACTTGCTGCGCCTGCAGGGCGAGTTCCGCGCCAGGCTGCACCACCTCGAAAAATCGCTCTTGTCCGCTCTCAACGAATCGCAAGGCAACATCCTCGATGACGACAAGTAAGTCATCTCATTACCGGATACACTTGAGCAAAGGAAGCCCGCTGACTCTAGGAATGATCATACAGGGTCATCGAGACACTCGAAACACTCAAGCGCGAGGCGGCCGATGTCACGCGCAAGGTCGAAGAGACGGATGCGATCATGGCCGAGGTCGAGCAAGTCACGAGCGAGTACCTGCCCTTGGCGCAAGCGAGCAGCTCGATCTTCTTCATTCTCGATGAGCTCTACCTGCTCCACCACTTCTACCAATTCTCTCTGCGCTTCTACCTCGACATCTTCGACTATGTGCTCTTGCGCAATCCGTCGCTCAAGGGCGTGACCGATCCTCAGCAGCGACTCTCGATTCTCATCGGAGACTTGTTCCTGCACGTCTTCAAACGCACTTCGCGTGCTCTGCTTCACTCCGATCACGTCGCCCTCGCCGTCCTGCTCGCGCAAGTCAAGCTGCGCAACTCGAACATCGCTTTTGACGAATACGAGTTCAGTTTCCTCCTCGAAGGTGGCGATGGCGCGCCGCCCGAGTCGGCACCGGAGGCGCGTTCGTCGCTCCTCGACTCGACTCAACAGCGTCGACTCCGATCGTTCGCCCGTCTGGCCTCTTTCAAGGACCTGCGCGAGCATATCGAAGCCAACGAGGATGAATGGAAAGCCTTCTTTGTTTCAAGTACTCCGGAAATCGTTGTGCCGGAGATCTGGTCGGATGTGTCTCGTGAGTCCCGACAGGACATTAATGGTGCAAATGGGAGTGGCTTAGCTGACTCCCCATATCCCCCTCGATCAGCACTGGTTCTTGCCTTACGCCGAATTCTTATCGTCAAGTGCCTGCGGCCCGAACGGCTGCTGCCTGCGTTCGGGGCCTTCGTCAACCTCGTTTTCGAGCGCGACATGTTCGTCGAAGCGACTTACTCCCTCGAGAGCATGGTCTCGAACGAGGTCGATGCGGCGTCGCCCGTGTGCTTGTGCTCCGTTCCGGGCTACGATGCCAGTTACCGCGTCGACAACCTCGTCGCTACGACCAAAGTCAAGTGCGTTTCAGTTGCCATGGGATCGCAAGAAGGTTTCGCACTGGCCGACCAAGCCATCGCCGCCGCGGCTCGCACGGGCCACTGGGTCCTGCTCAAGAACGTGCATCTCGCCCCTTCGTGGCTCAGTCAACTCGAGAAGCGACTCCAGAGCTTGAATCCGAACAAGGCCTTCCGACTCTTCCTCACCATGGAGACGAATCCGGCGATCCCGGTCAACATCCTGCGACAAGGACGAGTTCTGATGAACGAGCCCCCGCCCGGTATTCGAGCCAACATTCTCGAGTCGCTCAAGAGCATCTCGCCGGCCCGCCTATCGACTGGCCCTGCTGAGAAGACACGTCTGTACTTCTTGCTCGCTTGGTTCCACGCCGTCGTTCAAGAGCGTCTGCGCTATGCCCCGCTGGGTTGGAGTAAGGTCTACGAGTTCAACGACTCCGATCAAGAGGCGGCACTGGGAATGATCGACTCATGGCTTTCGGCCACCGCCAAGGGTCGCGCCAACGTTGACCCCGCTCTCATCCCGTGGGACGCAATCCGCAGCCTAATGCGCGAGTCCGTCTACGGTGGTAAGATCGACACCGAGTTCGACCAGATCCTGCTTGACAGCTTCGTTTCGTTCCTCTTCTCGCCGAGGGCTTACGACGTCAACTTCGAACTCGTGCCGAGCGGGCCTGGCGAAGCCGGCCTCGTCATGCCTGATGCGACTCGATTGGAGCAGTTTGTATCGTGGGCGAGCAGCTTGCCCGAGCAGGAGCCCCCCTCGTACCTCTCGCTGCCGCCTTCGGCCGAAAAGGTCATCGCGGTCGCTCAAGGGAAAGCCCTTCTTGCTCGACTGCTAAAGATGCGTTCGCTCGACGACGACGACGAAACGGTCGCTGTAGACGTCAAGAAAACCGCCGGCTCCGTGTCGCAGCCGGCATGGATGCGAGCCCTTCGAGACTCGTGCGCCGAATGGCTCGAGCTTTTGCCTAAGGTGAGCTATCTCGTCGCATTCAACTACTTCATTCGCTCTTACTGACATTTGAAGCGTTTACAGACTTCGGTGGCCCTCGCAGACCGCAATGTCGACTCGGTTCACGATCCATTGGCTCGCTTCTTCGACCGCGAATGCGCCTTGGGCAAGAGTCTGCTCGCGAAGATCCGCCAAGACTTGACCATGATCATCCGCGTGTGCGATGGCGAGCAGAAGCAAACGAACGACATCCGATCGTTGCTGCAAGACTTGACGAAGGGAAGCGTGCCATCGCCCTGGCGCCGATACCGCTGTCGCGATCTGGCTGCCGGAGCTTGGATCGCAGACTTCGTTCAACGCCTCGCTCAACTCGCACGGATCGTGGAATCCGGCGGTAAACTCGGCTCGGCTCCGACTTCCCTTGGATTGTTGTTCCATCCGCATGGCTTCGTTACGGCCTCTCGCCAAGCAATCGCGCATGCAACGCACACCTCACTCGAGCAATTGAGTCTCCAACTCGACCTCGAGGAGACCGGCGCGCCCAGAGCGTACACCGTCGAAGGTGAGTCGATGGTGCTTGTGGGACTCGGAAGTGTTTCAAATCGCCTTGACTGATTTCTATCCTCCCCATTTTCAGGCCTCGCGCTCATTGGTGCCGAGTGGACGTCCTCACGCCTCGTGCTCAACGATGGATCGACGACACGCCTTGCGCCATCACAAATTCGGTGGACGAAGGCCGAGGATGCCTCTGCTGTCTCGAAGAAGGGCTCGAATGTCGTGGGTATTCCCTGCTGGCTCGATGGCTCTCGCTCCGACGCGCTCTTCACCGTTCAACTTGACGCCGGTTCGACCGATCCTAGCGCCCTCAGTCAACGCGGAGTTTGCATCGTTGCGGCTCTGTACTAGAGTTACGCTAGTCTTTCTTATGTTTATTCCATTATTTCAGTAATTTTGAGTCTCTCCCTTTTTCTCAGTTAGTTTTTTCACCCAGCACATGCAATTTCGATCTTTCGGTCCGGTCACTCTAACGTAACGGCTACGAATATGGCAATCATTTCTTGCTGTCCGAGATGGTCTTGGCCTGTGCATGCAGTGACTTTCAAAGCATTAGCACATGTGTGTACTTGGATAGGAGTAGTAATAGCTCACATTCATTGTGGGAAGTCCCGGGACAGACTTGGGAAGTCCAGGGACATGCTTAGGGAGTCCAGGGACGGTACCGGTCTTCGTCGGAGAGACTTCGACTTTCTTAACTTTTGCTTGACCATTGGTGCCTTGAATCAGCGACGAGCTCGAGCGACGAACTTGTTCCAGACCTGTATCCGTCGAATGAACCTTCAGCTTCGTTGAACAAACCTTAAGATGTTGAAAGCTTACCATACTCGATATCCTGCACACACATCAAGCGGGCCAAACCTCGTAAGCTGGTGGCCCCTGTCGCTCGGTGCCGTGACTGACAGCGACCTCACCTCCATGTAGTCTTTCTTGGCCCATTTGGGAGCCTCGCTGGAGAAACCCTCGTCTATGATCGGGTTTTATTGCATACTTTGGTTGAACAGGGTAGGGCTTCGCCTCAGCAAGCTGGGCCTAAGGCGCGACTCACCCTCCATTTCATCGCCGACAGCGTAGGCTGTTTTCTGCGTGCGGCCCCTGTGATGTGATGAACGAGGACGTTAGCAAGCAAGTCATTCGCCTGAGAGGAAAACAGTTGAGTTTCCCCACATCTCAGCTGGATGACTTGAATACCAATAAATCGACGACTAGAACGACAGAGAGCGCACAGAAAGCGGCTACAAGAAAGAGGGCCCTGTGCGGCAGCTGATCGTTGTCATGAGGGCTCCACGGTGCAACGGGCAAATACAATAGCCAAAAGTAGCGCAAAGAGCCCATTCCAGCCTACTGCTCTCGGTCTGCGTTCCGGCTAACGAGGGACCGGGCGTGGGGGCTAAGCAGGTGACCCCTATCTCTCGACACTCTTTCAAAGCGAAAGGGGTGTCGAAGTAAGAAATGTAGGGGTATGATGAATATAAACATGCCCACACACCAGAAAATGCGGGAATACTACTCCAAAAATGCAAAATGTAAGCCATCCTTCAAAGCATCATGCCAATTCATCTTCATCTTCCTCCTCGTCTTTCTCGGACTCAGACTCAGATTCGGTGTCATCGTCACTCGAATCGACGAAGGCTTGACTCAGAGGTTGTTTCTTAGAAGGGGTCCGCCTAGGCTTTTTGGTGTTCGCCTTGATCCTTGACTTTGCGGCGATCCCTTCCTTCGTCTTGAGCCATTCTCTGTGGCGGAGGTGGACTCCTGGCTCGGGGTAGCGGTTGAGCAACCACTTGAGCTTGTCTGCACGGTGAGGAGGAAAGTTCAGGGGGGATGAGTCACAAGTGACTGTAAAGATACGAACTAGAGTATCGACTAACCCGCATACGAGTAATCCTTTCTATCATCCTCCTTTTTCAGTGCCTTCAATGCCCGCTTGAGCAATCGGGTCCATCTATCATGCAACGTCTTTGCACTGTGATGCTTGAGCGTCGGGTCGTCAAAATCCCACGACTGGATCTCACTCTCGTCCTTGACTTTGAGATCTTTGAGGCTGTTCGTAAAAATCTCAATCATTGGCACCTTTGTGGGTTCACAGTGTTAATGGATGCGGTTGGACTTACGCGTGGACGAGGTTGGATCGATGTTCAGGGAGGGTGAGGCGCCTTTCCAGCTTGGGAGAGGCATTGAGCAGAGCAACGGCGTCATGCCTAGTCAGATGTACAAGCGAGATATTAGCATGGCTGTAAAAATCTCGCCAGATATTCCGGTGAACTGACCACTTGTTCCTGCACTGCGCCGGCGTGCGTTGCCCGACGATCTTGGCCACCACGGACCAATTGTTCGAGCCATGCTTTGCAACGGCTTGTCGTAGACGGTCAGTCTCGTTGTCCGTCCAAGCTCCCGTCTTACGTTCGCTCTTCATCAAAAGTTGCTTCTGGTACCGATCTTGACAGTCGAAAGCCGCACGTCCGACCTCATCGCCAACCTGTTGCCAATTCGAACCATGTTCCTGATACGCGCGCCGCAGCGCCGCGTCTTGTTCCTCCGTCCAAGGACCCGCTCGCGCAAGAGGGTTGTACTTCCTCTTGACGTAGTTATAGATCGAAAGAAGGGAACGTCGATCGACCGATGCGGCGATCTCGGGCCAGAATTCTTCGTGGCCTTCGAGGAGTTCCCTGATGTTGACGTCGGTTTGTTTCTTGTTCCTAGGGGTGGTGATGATGATGATCATCTCGGCCTCGGTCAAGCCATGCGCAGACCGGTACTTTTCAACGGCTTGACGAATCTGCTCTTCCTCGGTACGGGTGAAACGACCCGAGTTGTACCAGAACCCTGTAGCATGTCAAGGCGCATGAGCGAAACCCCACCAGTAATGCCGAACATGCGTTCAACTCGCCAGGATTCGCCTTCTTGACAAGCTCAAGCTGCGGGGCCGTCAACCATTTCGATCGAAGCAGCTCCATGGGCTCCATGCCCTCAAAAGCAGCAATACTAGCCTCCTTGTCATCGCCATCGCGTCCTGGTGAGGACCTTGGGACGGCCTTCTGCTTGCCCTTGTCTTTCTGCACCTTGCGTCCCTCCTCACCGCCGGTCGGAGTCGATTTCGGTGCCTTGTCGGATGTTGCGGCCTTGGCTTTGGAGTTGGACTTGGGACGCGCGACCATGAGGCTTTGGATGAGGGTTTCGACGTCAATATCGGCATCGCTATCTGAGCCGTCAACGTCGACCTCATGTGCCTTGCGTGCTTTGGCGGGAGCTGCAGCTTGTTTCGATGTTGTAGCTTCCTGACTCGTCCCCTTTTTCTTGGAGCGAGAAGAATTCGGTCGAGTCTCGGACGCTGTGGTGACCGATGCTCTCGACCTGCCTGCGGTTTCGCTCGGGTTCTCTTCGACGGCTTTGGCGATCCCCTTGCCCTTCTTCTTCGTCTGCTCGCCGTCCTTCTTGCTTTGCTTATCGACGGAAGATTCCTCTTCAATGGCATCTTCCTCTAGTTGTTGTTGCTGATCCGCCTCTTGCAAAGCTTGACGAGTCTGCGGCTCAGCCGCCGCGACGCGCTTTCGTTCCTTCTCGGCCTTTTTCAACGCCTTCTTCCTCGCTTTGGGATCGTCATCGTCTTCTTCAGCTGGTGCGTCTTCAATGGCCTCCGAAAAAGTACTTTCGGCAGTTTTGCCACTCTTCTTGTCCTTCTTGCGACGCTTGGACTCGCTCTCCTCCGTTTGATGCTCCTCATTGACATCACGGTCGAGGTCCATCCCGTTCGACTCCGCGTTCGCACTAGTCGTCGGCTGGTTAGCCAAGGAACTGATTGAGTCAATCATCTGCATACTTTTTGGAATGAAGAGCTGCCGGTCGGACTCACGTCTGGTGCAGCAGCATGAGGCTCCTCCCGAACTTTGTCCTTGTGAGCTCGGTTGACGTCGTTGCTCGTACGACCGACGGGTTCTTGTTCGTCCTCTGGTTGATCGATACCCTCCTACGATGAGTATGAGGATCATTAGTCATAGCACTCGCATCATCCACACCACCAACGCCCATTTCGAGCCCCGAACTGACCTCCCCCCTCTTCCTCTTCTTGCCCTTGTCCTCCTTCATCTTGTTCCCCTCCTTCCCGACCTCAACATCCATAATCCCCTGCCCATCCTTCATCGTATCCTCCCTTATCATCGACCCCGATTCCGACGCGCCAGCAACATCGTCAACCTGCCCGTCCTCCGGGTCTCGTCGTTGAAGCTTCTTCAACCGCTTCATCTCCTTCTTCGATGCCTTGCTCGACATCTCCGGACTCGAGTCCGTCGGAAGGGAGTGTTTGGCCTTACCTTTGGCCATGATGGAGCAGGGAGGGGTGAAGCTCTTGGGCTTGGGTGGAAGGGCGAGGTTGAAAGTGAAAGAGAGGAGGGACGGGACAAGCGCGTTGGTTGATCGCTTTGATTGGGCGATTGGGCAATTTCGCGACGCGCCTCATCACGTGATCGTCGGTTCGAGTGTAGAGCCGGCAGTGACTTGACTCTCCCAGGCCACAAAAAGAGTACACCACTTTGATGGATAACAAAAAGAAAAAGAACGACCCTATATTGCGATGAACTTTTTTCCGAAGAACAATCTCGTCCAACACCTGCTGCCCAGCGTTCTTCATGCCGTCTCTTCTCTCTCCCAATCTTCGTTTTGCGTCTAAGCCAACCCAGCCTTGACCATAGCCTATTTCGCACCCAACATACCCCCCCTCAAAAAAAAGCGTCAGTACCAATCCAAATTCTGCCCACCACCAACCGAGCTCCCGATTCAGTCGTAACTTACCTCCTTGAGCAAAGCGCCCAACTTGGCCGGCGAATCGGTGACGATCACGCCGGCCTGTTCCAGCGCCTTGACCTTGTCTTCGGCACCACCTTTGCCACCGGAGATGATCGCGCCGGCGTGGCCCTGAAGCAGTAACGTTTGGAGAGGAGGTCAGTTCGGTGGCCTGGTGGGGTTAGAGGCTATTCGCGACCGAGGCACTTGCCATACGACGACCCGGGGGAGCGGTTCGGCCACTGTAGAGAGTCGAATACAAAACAACGCGTCAGCATCCTATATTCCATACTGTGTGGGTGAACAAAGGGGAGGACGTACGCGATGAATCCAACGACGGGCTTCTTCTCGACGTTGTACTTTTGCAGGTACTCGGCCGCCTCCTCCTCCATCGTGCCACCGATCTCACCGATCAAGACAATACCTGAAAGTCACCCCCGATCAGCAGTCAGCTACATGCACCCTCACCGCCATCTTCGCTCTCCTCCTCCAAGGACCGAACCCCAACGCACCTTTTGTCGCCTTATCCTCCATAAACACCTTGAGCACATCGATATGCTGCGAGCCTGGGAAAGGATCACCTCCAATACCGACGCAGAGGGATTGGCCCAAACCGACTTTGGTCGTTTGGTCGACGGCTTCATAGGTGAGCGTTCCCGAACGCGAGACGACACCTGGGAGATGGACGCGGGAGTAGGCGGCAAGCTTTTGTCAGCGAACTTGATCCGGAACCAGGATCGCGGCTTATTTTCCCCCTGACTCACCGACTGATCCAGCCTTGAAGATGTTTCCTGATGATGAGAAACCACAAGATGCACAAACGAACGATCAACACCTCCGAGCTGCGTCCCTCTCACCGAAAAGCCAGCCAACCCACCAGGCATGATTCCAATCTTGCAACCGCCATTCACACCAGGTGCAATGATACCCGGGCAATTAGGTCCCACCAAACGGGACTTGGTCTGACGACGCAACACCTGGGCCACGCGAACCTCATCGGATTGCGGGATCCCTTCGGTGATGCAGACGATGAGAGGGATTTCGGCTTCGATCGCTTCGATGATGGCGTCCGCGGCGAAGGGGGGAGGGACGTAGATCACCGTCGCGTGAGGTTTGGTTTGGTCGTTGGCCTGCGACGAGGGTGGGATCAAGTTACTGGATCAGCGTTCGGGGATCACCTCAGCCGGGGTTTGATCCCTCAACGGACCTCTCGAACGGAACCAAAGACGGGCAAGCCGAGGTGTTCTGTTCCAGCCTTCTTGGGGCTGACACCGCCGACGATTTTTGTACCAAACTGCAGCGCTTCACGGCAATGGAACGTGGCCTGATTCGGAGATGTGTACGGGAGTGGCAGAGTGGCGGAGGATGTAGGGATGGGGGACGGCACGTTTCAGGTTAGCTTTCCTTCTTGAGTTGCGGGGGTCTTCGAGAATAGGTCGTAGAACGTACCGTCTTGCCGCTGTACGATAACGGGAAAGATCACAATCCTCAGCTTTCTGGACTGCCTCCTCACAGAAGAAGCACCACGCGGCGGAGAGGGAGAGAGAGACACGAGGACCACGGAATGGACCACCCTCACGTAGTGTCTCACCGCTCTCCCCGCGGACAACACGCCGCAGAGTGACTCACGTGAATCCCTGGCAAATGACCTTGGAATCCTCGGTGATGCGCAAGTGGGGGATGGTCTGGTTGTACAGCTCGAGCGACGACGCGACCGCGCGCGAGGTGCTGAACGCTCGGCGAGACGCTGCAGGAGAACCGGTAGGACGTGGTCAGTGGTCTGTAGGGTGAATGAGCTCTTCGAGTCCTTTCGTTGAAACGCACCTTGACGCAAAGGAGCAGCAGCGACGGAGAACATGGTGGTGGTGCTTGGCGGGAAGAGCGAAGGACCGTGGGGGGAAACGGAGCGCGCCGTGAGGCCGTGAGCAGCCGTGCGGCGCAAGTCGGAAAGTCCCGCACCGCGCCAGAGCTCGACCCCCTTTTCTTGGCCGGGAAGTATTACGCGCCGTGCACCTCGGTCCGGTCGAGGCCAGGAAGACACGTGTCGAAGTGGACGAATTTCAGTCATCTATCCCAGAGACCATCTCGAGTGGAGGCAAACATGTCGACTTGGTGTTAACGCAAAAGATTTACAACAAACCAACTCCAAACGCCGAACAAAAGCCACAAGCCCCCCCTCACAGATCCATCGCGTCCGCGTCCCTCCCCTCCGCGCCCTCGCCTTGCTCCCTCAGCAAATCATGAAACGACCACTTGGGATAATCCACGTTCCGCTCATTCAACAAGGTCTCCCCCCAGACCAACATCTTCATCAACCCCGGCAGTTTAGGATCCTTACTATGAGATTGACTGGTTAGGATCGCTGCGTTAAGTTCGCTGGCTGTTTCGAGGCGTCGGGATTGGTCCAGCAGGGACGAGATACTGGAGGGCATGGCGATGGAGGTATCTTCGGTCGTGAGGCCTGATCCTTCCCCTCCTGCACCACTCTTGTGACTCTTCTTTCCAGCACCGCCGCTCGAAGCGCGAGGAGCGGATGCAGCCGGAGCCGAATTCGTGGAAGGCTCCGTCGCAGCGAGCAGGGAAGGCATCTCGAAGGCCAGCAACGCCATGGTCCGTTCGAGCTCTTTGAGGAACTGCGGTGATTCCTCACCTCGAGGTGCGAGTTCGGATTGGGCAAAGGTGAGCGCCTCCTCGATCTCGCCTTGTCGGATCAACTCGATCAGCTGCAGTTGCAGTAGGTGGAAGTGCAGCGCAGGGTTCGTGTCGAGGAGCTGAGAAGAACCCGTACGGTACGAGTAGGGACAATCCCAAGTCAGCACTCGTGTTCTCAAGCAAGCAGAGCGATCCGTTGTGGTGCCGGTGGGGTGAACAGCAATCGAGTGAGCTCATTGTTGACGTTTTGGTTTGGTTGTCCTATTATCATCCTCGAGCGTGATCCGAGGGTCATTACAACCTGCGGACCTACTCTGAGAGTGGTGCATAGTACAGTATAATCTTTGCTCGACGACGAATCTGGTGGTGGGCCCCGCCCTCCGCGACGGAACGGGAACAGGAAAAAGGGGAATCGGAGCTCACCTCTGGATCCAAGTTGTTGACCAACTCGGTCGCTTCTCTCACATCGCCCCTCTGCACGGCACGACGTATCTCCATGCGCGATTCGATACTGTCGAGGTCGATCGGAGGGGAGATGTTGGCCTCGCGAGAAAAGTGCGCGGCCGCATCGAGGTACCCTTCGGTGAAGAGGTAGTCGGAAATGATCGAGTTGAGATCACTGAGAAACGGTTCGTGAAGCGGTACATGAGGCAAAAGGGGATGCTACAGGGTCAGTGCGTGAACGCTGAGGTCAAGACCACCGGCGGGGCCAGTCCAGGTTGCGAAGGAGGCAGCCGTGCGGCGCGAGGGTCGAGTCGGTGATCAGAGGTGTGTTATGTATAGTTTCCTCGTGGACGTGTAATTAGCACGCTAGGAGAGATTCCCACAGAAGTTCTCATCATGCCAAAGACAAGCGTCGGTAGTCGGGGCCATGGAGCGAGTCGAGGAGGGGTGTGGGAGGAAGTTCTTTTCGTTTGCGAGAGGAAAGGAAGGAACTCACTCTTTGGAAACGTCGAAGGCGGCGAGACGGTTGTTCCATTCTTCAAGAGTGGTGGCGGGCCTTTTCGAGCTCGAGGAAGAAGCCTGTCGAGGGGTCACAGAGTGGATGCGTTGGATGCGCCGTCATGGACGAGGTATGGACGGGGTGCCCGGAGCGAGTACTGACCATGGCCGGAGACCAAGGGCGCGGGCAGCGGGCGCGCGCCAGGCAACTCGATGGCGCTCAGCACGGGCGGGCGAACGACCGGCGAGCACGGACCTGGTGGAGGGAGTGTCGACCTTGCACCTACCACGACAAAGTACGCGACTTTGAGAATCGGATATGCACGACTTGAACGTGCAAAGTAACGCTCTGTAGATACGGTCCAATGAGCTCGATGAACCGGTCGATGACGAGTGCTAGTGCGTGTGCGTGTGGAACGGATGATGCGCCGTTGCGTAGGTGGTGCAATCCCAATTCGGAGACAAGAGGAATCGAGCCGGACGATCAGAAGCGATTCAGCTAAGAGGTGGTGTCTCGAGAGCGGAGGTTGGTGCAATGGAAAGAGTCGGCCAATGCGAGGTGGTGGTCGAAGCGAGTGGGGCGGCACGCCTGCCAGCGCCTGCACGCGTTGCACCGACCGATGGACGGACGGCGGCCAATCTCACGCCTCACTGCTCGAAATGCACTACGTCAACGTGTCCCTTTTACTTTTCATTCACTTTCAGCCACTTTCTGTAGTCTGTGAGCTAACCAGAAATCATAACGGTGCTTCAACTTGTTCTGCATTTGATCGGAAAACTGATCCTTGGTCTAAGTCGAAGACCCGACTCGATGGGGTAATAGCCTGCCGCGCCTTCTGCCCGCCGACACTACTGCAACTTCCTGGCATGTGTTTCTTGCCTAGCGAAGCTGTATCTGGAAGGTTTTGTTCATACTGATCTGATCAACATGGGGCGTCTGCGCGCCGATGATCTGCCCAAGTGTGATTTGTCCCGGCATTACTCAAGCGCAGACTCTTTCCAAATTGTGCTAGTCTGTGCTAGTTGTTCAGGAGGCCTCAGCGCGGGAGCACGGCCCCTCTTTCTCGGGATCACCGCGCGCTTAGTTCGAGGATCGTCGCTTTTCTCTTGGGGAGCAGCACTATCATCAGCACCGTCACTGATTATTGGATGATATGACCAGTCTGAGCTACCATACCCATGGTCTCAGTAGTGGTGGATCAGGTCCAGGCTCGTCAATGAGCGGCAGTGGTGGCTCCCCTTCCAACAGCGGCTCCTCCCCCGCGAGACCGACCTCTCCTTCGCTCGGCTCATCCAGCGCTTCAACCGCTACCGCTACCGCTACCGCTACCGCTACCGTCACCCACCCCGCACCACCCGACACCGTCCTCACCGCCCTGAACTTCACGCCCTTCAAGACCAAAAATACCCGACGTGATCTGACAACCTCGTACCGCGCCTTTAAGCAAGCCTGGTCCGCGATCGAACGAACGACGGTCCTCCAACACTCTGCTCGAAGGTTAGGCGAACGAGCGGCCAATGTGCTGTTGGTGACGACCGACAAGTTGCAGGCTTATGAACCCAAGGATGAGAAGGACAAGATCTTGGGCAAAGTGCCCACTTATGAGTTCCAGGCCGAGGCGAACCCGCAAGAGACCATGTTCAAGCTGCAGTCGTGAGTTCGCAGGTGGGATGCGGCGTGGCCTCGTTCACCTCCTTTCCTGCGAGTCGCGCGGGTGGGAACGGGTCGAGGCGGAGGCAGCATATCTCGCGCGGGATGTCCCTCACTCGCTCAGGTACTGACAGCGCTGTCTTATCTCCCTCTATCAGCATCATGATCGACCTCCAAACAGCCATGACCCTCCTCGCCTCCCCTCGTCAAGACCAACAGGTGCTTCTCGTGCGCGACCTCTCCTCGACCGTCCGTTCGCTCGAAAAACTCAACACCCAACTCACCAGCGCTGTCGAGATGTACGAGCTCTTCATCTCGACCGAACCGTGGGCCCTCGAGAACGAACATGATCTGGCCGCCGACTATGCGACCTTGCCTCGTCTTTTTCAACTCGCTTTTGCATTGAGGGGTCCTCTTTATACTGGTTTCCTCAAAGATCATCCCGCACCACCTGGGGAGATCGCTTCCATCTCCAAACGAAGGGACAATTATCTCGCTTGGTGTCTCGAGACGAATCCGCTGCTGAGACAAGATCCCTCGACACCCACGTCGGCGAGGAAGAGATGGGTACCGGTCACTCCTAGCCCCGAAGCGTCACCCGTGTCGCCGCTTTTCCCCAAGGGGGTTGCGGGAACAGTACCCGTTCTAGCACGATCACGAGTACCATCGTCGCCAACTGCAGCTGCTCCCGCCGGTGGCTCGAGACGATTGAGAAGCTCAACCATGGTCAACGAAGTCAGCGGCTCGCCGCCCTCGATCAAAGCCGGAACCGTAGTAGAGACCAAAGATATCCCATCGAGTCCCACCACCAGTCCAGAAACGTCTCCAACAATCCCAGGCACTTCCCCCTGGACGGCTTCTCTCCTAAACTCTCCCAAAGAACTCAGCGCCGATACCCCGGACTCGACCCCTCCCACGACACCCCAAATTGTGACCTCGATCTACCCCAACACAGTCGCCGATCGTGCCTCTCGCCTTTCCACCGACCCCGACGAACACTCTTTCCTCTCCATCGGAGACCATCCCAGCGTAAGCTCTGACTCCTCGGGTGCATCGGACGATGAACCCGATTCACCGACGTCGGGTACCCCTCGTCAACTTCCTCGTCTGCTCGAGAACGGGTCAGCCAAAACAAGTCCGGCTTCCGAAGTACCCCCTGCCAAAGGTCTCGGGATCCTCGATTCGCTCAATGCAGCGGTCCCTATCGAACCCGATGCGACTCCAAATTCCCCCGTGGAGGAGAAGAAATCGAACTTGCTTAGCTCACCCAGATCACCCCGACGCGTCCCTTCGATCCCTACCCTTCCCGCGATCCCAGAGGACGAACTCTACCGACCCGAACCGCCGACCCCGATCCCCTCTTTCATCGTTCGACCGGCGACACCTCAGCGCGAATCCCTCCAAGCGGGGGAAATGGGATCAACACCTCAAACCACAAGTTTGCGTATCCTCTCACTCGACGGAGGAGGAATCCGTGGCTTGACGCTCCTATACACCCTGCGCTCCAAACTCCCTAAAGACTCTCCACCACCATATCAAGTTTTTGATCTCATCACGGGATGTGGAACCGGAGGATTGGTCGCGATCTTGTTGGGTCGATTGAGGATGACGCTTGATGAGGCGATCAACACCTATTTGTCGATCGCGAGGCAGGCATTCATCTCCAAGGAGCTCGTGCGCAAGAAAGGTCGCTGGAGTCGACTGTTCGGAGGTCCAGGTTCAACAGCTGACCGAACCGAAGTCGGCAAACTCCTTCCCGGAACCCGCGACCACGGGCTCGAAGAAGCCCTTCTCGAACACCTCGACGACGTCCCCATGCTCGAAGAATCCTCTGCTCTCGAAGCGAAGCGATGCAAAGTCGCCATCCTGGCGTACGAACAAAGTTCCTACGGAGGCGACGGTGCCCCCGTCTGGTTCCGTTCTTACCTCGACGATAATGACGAGAACCTCGATTCACCTTGCATCCGAACCGTCGTTCGAGCGACCATGGCTTCGAGCGCTTTCTTCAGACCTTTCAAAATCACCGAAGAGCGAGCATCTTTCATCGTCGCTCCTGAATCACTCAATCCCGCCGACCTAACGCTAGACGAAGCGCACCGCATCTCCGAGACCCTCGGACCGGAAGCAACCGAACTTCCCAAACTAGAGATCATCCACTTCCTCTCCCTCGGCGTAGGTCAAATCCCTTCCGGCATCCGTCTTTCCTCCAAAACCAAGATGCGCTCTCTCAAACTCGTTACTCGGATAGTAGAAGAGAACCAAAGTGCTTATGAACGGGTTTTGAGAAGGGCGAGGAGGGAGGGGTGGTCGGAAAGGATCGAGAGGATTGATGTGGATTTGGTGGGGAGGGATGATAAAGGGATTGATGAGTGGTTTTATCATATTCTTTTGAGGGACGCTATTGAACGGTTCGTGAATGGTGGGGACCTGAGTACCACTACTTCGGGGGCTGCGGATAGAGTGGGGAGTGGGGATTTCGAATTTCCTTCGCCGACCCGGACGGAAACGGTAAAGTCGACAAATCCAAGACGTGAGTATCCCGGTCTCTCTCTCTCCGGTCCTCCAAATCACTCACCTTCTTCTCCAATCCCAGCCACTTCAATGCTAAGCACCTTCACGTTCCGCCGCTCCTCAATCCAGCGCTTATCCCTCCGGCCCGAAAGCTCCTCAAGCTCCTCAGCAACCTCCCCCCTGCGTCGATCAGTTTCGCTGACGAACCTCCGTACAAGTCTTAATCCCATGTATCTACAGCGTGACACGTCAACGGCTTCCCTCGACGCGGATGTCGCGAGGGATTCTCTCACGAGTTCAGGGACGAATACTGGTTTGTGAGAAGGGGGTGTCCGGCAAGGGATATTTATTCGGTCGGATTTCCGAGAGGGGTTGCTAGCCTGAAGTTTGTGGGGTAGCTTTCGGCTTATGCGAGGAAAATGTACAAGCAGTTTTTTCCTGAAAAACTGCGGCCTCTGTTCTATATCAAGAAGAGCAGTGAGAAAAAAGTATACACATCACCCAACTTCCACCTTTCTAGCCCTCCCCCCTTCAATATGCCGAATCATAAGCCGTCGAATCCCCCCCATTCGCACACTCCGCCGTCACCCAACTCATAATCTGATCAAACGCCTGGCCATGCCCGACCATACTTTCCCCATGTTTCATCGCATGATGAACCTTGAGTCCTCCCCTAGTCGGCCCTACATTCTCCCCCCGTTTCACTTCCTTGATTCCTGAACGTTTCAGATAAGTCCGTACCCTTTCGGCGTTGAGGATCGCATCCCTTCCCGCAAGATAGAAAGCCGCGTGATAAGGCGATGTGACACGCGGGATTTGACTCGGGAACAACAAGTTGGACGACCAATCGAACGTCCGTTGAAGCATGAACGCGACCCCTAATTCCCTCGAAACGAAGTACCTCATGAGGTATTCCAACGGTTCACGTGGTTTCGAATAGAGGAAATTGTAGCAGACCCAGGGTTCCCAAAGGGAGAAACAAACGGGGTCGACGAAGCAGGAACGCACGACGAGGTCGGGAAGTTCTTTGAGTATCCAGCCATGGACAATCGAGCCGTTCGAATGGGAGAGGATCGTCAGACCCGTGAGATCGAACTTCCATTTTTGAGCGATCGCGACGATCCCGAGCCCGATGGATTTTTGCGTAGGTGGGGAGAGGTAGTCTCGTGAGAAGAAGGCCATCGAGATGTGAGGTTGGATCAAAACGATGATGGGTCGATCGGCGAGGAGTTTGTTCGTCGCGAAATAGGACAACATCGCACCGTACTGTGGTAGTCCGCAGCCTAAGCCGTGCAGGACCAAGAGGGGACGACTCGCTTCCGTGCAGTTTGCCGTGGGTTTCCACCCGGCGGGCATCCGAACGAGGTACCGTAGTCCACCATCTTCACACGTGACGAAGCCGCGAGCCCGGAGCTTGAACCCGACGTATTGTTGCAAACACCCGACGATAGCTGTACGCGATACAACCATCGCTCGATGCGCTGAGTTCGGTGCACATTCGGCATGAAACGAGCCACAAACACGTACAGTACAAGAGGATGGGTCTCTGCGTAACTCTGACGGGGTCCAAGGTCAACCGAATAACTTTGCACCGAGGATTCCTCCCTTCCCTAAGCGACCCGCCAGCTCGGAACTCGACCAAATCCAAGCAGTGTTCCAAGAGGCCCAACTTATCCTGTTCCAATTCCAGGCCGCCTTGATCGACGTCTAATTCGCCATCGAGATGTAGCGGCGGTTTTCCTGCCGCGACCCAGGCTTGCCGTTCCTCTTCGAGTTCTTCGAGGGTCGACGAGTAGAGGCACCATGCGAGCCAGTCCGCCATATTGAGCCGATATATCTCCTTGTAGTCTGGGCGTCCATGGCTCGAGGTGTTTGTCAGTACTTCTTTAGGGGTGTAGACCTTCAAGGGAAGACGCCTGCTCACCACATCCATTGAACCACAACCGAATAAAATCGCGAAAATCCTCAGCTCGTGGATCCTCCGCGTCTAGCTTGTCCATGAACGAGGGCGTGTAACTCGAGCTCCTCGGTCGAACGCTGTGTTGCCCACCTCCGCTCCTTATACTCGGTCCGTACCCTTCGTCGTCCTCGACTTCATCATCCTCATTGTCATCATCCGTATTTCTCGGTGGCGCAGGTGGAGAATCCTCGACCTTGGGGCCATTCTTGTCGAGCTGTGGCAGATCCGCGACGCTCCCATTCGGTACGGGCGTCATCTCAAACTCGATCGAAGGCCTCTCCATCTCCGGTGTCCTCGCCCCATCTCCCAACCGAACCTGATTCAAACTCCGACTCCTCAACACCCCCTCCACACTCGCCAAACCAGGGATAGCTCCCCTCAATCCTCCGGACATAGGATTGGCCCTCCTCGATCTGCTTCGTTCGAGCTCAGCACCCCCACTAACGATCTGTTCGCCGTCCTCGTCGTTCTGCAACCCATTCTCCAAAGCCCTCTTGATGATATTTCTCAAGAACCTCCTCGAAGCTTGAGGCGCTTTCTTTCGCTTGTTGGCTCGAATGGCGAGGTAGCGGTAGTAGAGGGAGAAGGGGATCTCGACGGCGCAGTAGGACAACGTCATATAGTGAAACACCGTGAGGACGATGTGCGAAGGTGCTGGTCGTCCGGCGTGTAATGATGGGATCAGAGTCAGGAGGGTCCAGAGGACGTAGAGCCATGATAGAGGCGTTATGATCCAGACCAAACCGATGGCTAGCCCTGTTGGATGATCATCAACGCGGGCACGGCTTCATCAGCCAGAGGATTCAGGCGCTCAGCCCCACGTCGCCAAAGTGACGGGCACGAGGTCCAAGCGCGTCCAGGTCCCCACCGCACCGTAACGGCGAGCACTCACAAACCGCAGCGAGGGTGAGGTGAAACATGACTCGAAAGCCATTGTACTGTTTCCGTGGTCTCCCCGACGTAGGTGAGGTAGGGGATGTCGCATCGTTGGACCGAGAACGCCTGAGACCGGCGCCATTTGTGCTCGAGGTTGACGTCGTTGCCTTGCCGTGCGCCGTGGGGCGCGCCGGAGGGGTCGTACGAGGGAGGGACATGATGCGTCGGAGTCTACGTCGTCCTACCAAGAAACCAGTACGAATAAGAACCCGAGACTGGACCTAAAGTATGACTGCCGGTCACTAGTGAAGGGTAGGACGTCAACCCAGCCCACGGAGCGAAGCACAGGAGATTGCCGACCGCTGTCATCGAGTGGCGACCGAGTGGCGCGTGCAATCTGCCCAGCCAGGGCCAGCCCATCTGCTCCAAGACACCACGCTGCAAGCTCCAAGCGCTCCACGCACAAGTGATCGGCGGCCCGTTGGACGTTCCTGGCGCCTTCAAGTGAAAAATCAGCGCTTGGCAAGGCTCGGTTCGATTAAGCTGGTACGGAAGCGAATCTCGTCACAGTAAACAAGTCATTTCGTTCCACCATCACACTCACACAAGACTACCGTTATCAGCAGGCGAGTCGAATATTCGGGGTTACGTCGCACCAATCGAGCTCGCAGGACTCTCATTCCCCTTTCCATTCCAGCGGACCGTCCATCGAATGCTTCACCCTCCAAAGGAACTCTTATTACACATCTTTCTTGAAACCAAGCCTTTCTAATCCGTCTCATCTCCCTCTCCAGGGTCGCAATCCTCCCGCACACCAGCTTGTGATCAGGTTTCGTCGTTCGTCCTCGCTTCTTGAGCTATTCCTCCAGCCCACCAACCCACTCCCACTTGTTCCCTCCAGGAAAATTCTACTTTTGGATCGGTCCATAGATCGGCCATGTCTTGTCGTGGATCTGCGGCTTGTCCTCGGGCGATCCGGGGATGTTCTTGGCCAATTTCTGTCTCGGCGGTAGATCGCAGGGTGGGAGGGAAGTGGGGGTAGAGGGGCATATCACGGCGTGGAGTCGCATCGGTGTATTCAATTGTTGGCATGGACGAGTCGGAGAGCGAATGAAGTTGAATCCAAGTCAAGGAGAGACGAACCCTCAGTAAGCGCCCAAAGCAACCTGGACCAATGCCCAAAATGTCCACGCACCAGTTTCTCGAATACGCAAGAGTTGAACACTCGTTCCGGTTTGCGACACAGGTAGAATTCCTGTACAAAAACCCCATCTCTGAGATCAATCTCGGCCCTTGCTCTCGACGGGGGGGAGGGCAACCCGATCTTACTGACCTGGTTGTTCCGCTCCAAGCACTCCCAATGGGCGTTGAATTCTGCCAGACACGTCGATCGCACCTTGGTGATCCTGTGCACAGCATGCAAAGCATGTTAGAGGTGTCGTCTGAGTCGCAGTCGACGATGAGGATGGGAGCGCTCACAAGTCCTGAGCACATCTCGTGACCTTGCGGCCTTCCTTCAAGCAATGTTCCGGGTTCCTGTCCTCGGCTTTGCACAGCATGAAATCCTCTGTGGTAAGAAGGGAGAGTCGGAGGTCAGTCGTGAAGTTCTACGATCGTCCAAGTGGTGAGCCCGTCGTGAGGTGCGGAGTCGCCCTCGCCTCGCCTCGCCTCGCCTTGAACCCCTCCCGATATCCATCTCCACCTAGCCAGTTCCCAAACTGACCGTTGTACTTTTGGCAGTGTTCGCCGATGAAGAAGGACGCGGATTTGAGGGGAGCCGAAGTGACGCCGAGTTCGTCGACGTGTGGGATCGACGACGGCATCGGAGTTGGCCTGTTGAAGGTCATGCACGAGATCAGCTGGTGATTCTAGTGGAGGCGAGTGGTTGAGACTGGTTGACTTACTCGACATAGTCCTTGTCGGGGAATCTGAAGAGGGGGGAAGCAGTGCAGTGTCAGTCAATGCGGGATGAGCGGAGCGGGAGGGCGACGAGGGGGAGGAGGAGGACCGACTTGGCTTCACGATGCGTCGACTGTGCGTAGAACAAGCATGCTGTCAGCTCGGATGAATGATAAGGGTACTGCGGCGTGTACTGACCATGCTGGATGAGGTGTGCCAAACGGGTGTGCGGGCCTAAGAGAGGCTCGCTTGTCGATCAGCCCGGCATCAAGCTCTGAGCGAAGCGCGCTGACGCTCGGACCGCTTTCGATGGATGGAGGCCACTCTGGCCCGGTCGCAGCTTGCGCTCGTCCTCATCTCTCCGACACGCACTTCCATCCTTCGTCTACGTCATGGTCAGTTTGAACACATCAACTATACCCGTATTCACCTGCATCATCCACCTAACGCGTTCAGTGATGTTGCCCGTGATCCACAGCCGCCTCGAAAGCACCCTCTGACAGTGTTTCGACTCAAGCTCAACAAGAGTGCGTTCGATCTATACACTCCTCTATGCGCACTTGGCTGACAATATGTACTTCACACCACAGCCACCGTATTCCTCCCCGTATCCTCCTCCACGACGCTCTCCTCCTTACGTACGGACCTGATCCAAGCCCTCAAGCACGGACGTGACACCGAGGTCGATCCTTTACCCGCTTCACCCAACGAAATCGCTCTGTGGAGATCGTCTGGGGCGGAAGGGGAAGAAACATGGATCCGATTGACAGATGAGAAGAGTACGGCTGACAAGTGGGGACTGTGAGTTGCAAGTCTCGCTTCAGAGTGAACGAAAGTTCGGATCATTCCTCAATTGTGGCACTCGGCTGATGGTTGACGTCCGACCTGAGAGAGCGCCCTGGATCGTTTTCATCATCCTTGTATGAAGTATTCGAAGTCCCTTTGAGCATGTCCTGACTGACCCAACCGCCCTTTTGGTACAATCCAGTCAAGAAGCCGCCGAGATTGGAGTGTCGGTCAAATCCTCTGATGGTCAGTCTTACGATCGTTTTCTTCGAAAGCGGGTCTGGTAAAGTTCAAGCTCTAAATCAAAACGATGCTTCTCAGCAGGAACATTCCCCGAACCGGCAGTGGAGCGACCGGTCGATTCTGACGATGAGGAGTAGTCCCCTTTGAACGAGCTCAGTCCACAAAAGGTCCGAGCGCTTCAGCGTTTCACGCCGACAAATCCAATATGATGCTCTGGACCACGAATGCACGGACTGACCGAAATCACGCTGCAGTTTCTACATACCTGTACCATGTTGTCATACACTCCACTCTTTGCGGTCCCGCGGCCGCCGGCTCTGCGGAGCGCTGCGGAGACTCGCAGTATGCCGTCGTCGACCCAAGTCACGACGAAATCCGCTCCAGACCGCTGCGAGTCATTTACGTCTTAAGGCCCAGTACAGGCTGTCCTCCTAGTCATAGGAAGAGACGAGCGTTTTTATCTGGCCATCTGAACCAAACCTACCATGACTTGAGGTGATGAGAGAGCAGTAGCAATCGCGGGGCCTCGTTTCGGGCAAGTCGAGTCACTTTGGGCGCGAACGCCCAACTCCGAGTTGCTGGAGCGCGCTGCGCAAGTGACTCCGGTGCTGCGGATCCGGGTGACTCGAAATGATCCGTGTTCGCTCAAAAAGACGAGGCTTTCTTCGTTCCCTCTCTCCATCCTGATCCTCACATCTCTTCATCCATGCTCAACAACATGTCCTCCTCATCCTCCTCCAAGAACCCTTCCAAAGTCGAACTCAAGCTCACGCTACCTTCGGTCGGCCCTGCGCACCACACCACCACCCGTTTCCTCTCGGTGCCGGCGACCCCTTGCCCGACTTGGGACGAGTTCCTTGTTCTCTTGCGCGAGCGCTTCCAACTCGACGCTTCAACCCCCATCGTCGGTGTCACCTACCGTGATACCGAAGGTGACGAGATCCTTCTCTCTTCGGATGCCGAACTCCAAGATTGGTGGTCGACCTTGACCGCCGGATCGACTTCGACCGACTCCTCCACCATCACCGCCACCGTCACCACGGCTCGGATCCTCATCGATGAACAAGCCCAATCCGCCGCGCTGGATGAGGAACAAATTCAACTGCTCGGCGAAGTCAAGTCGATGATTCAAAAAGACCATTCGTTCGCTCATCGTGTCGGCAAGACCATCGGCGAAGCATTGCACCCCCCCCACCACCCCTTTGGCGGTCGCCGAGGAGGACCGGGAGGTCCCCCACCCCCCCCTTACGGCGCTGGCGCTGGCGGTCGCCACAGCCACAGCCACAGCCACAGCCATGGCCCTCCTCCTCCTCCTTTGGGCGGTCCTGATCGTCACGCTCGTCACGCTCACGGCGCCCGTCATGGTGGTCGCGGCGGTCTCTTCAGCCATGGTCCTCGTTCTTCCGGTATTTTCGGACCCTCCGGTCTCTTCGGACACTCCGGCTTGTTCGGGCCTCCGGGCCCTCCCTCTTCGTCCTCGTCCTCCAGCTCGTCCGACTCTGAAACCGACGTTGAAGATGGTCGAAAGGAGAAGCACGGCAAGAAGAAGAAGTACCATTCCGGTGGTCGAAAGCACGGACACGGTGACCACGGCAAGCACCCTCGTCATCGTAAGTCTCCCCTATTGGAGGCTTTATTGGGTTCCCATGACTCACTTTCCCCCGCTTTATTCGCTCGTCGATTGGCTCGTTCGAATGTAGCCCATGATCATCATCCTCGAGGACCTCCTTCCCTTCCTCATGCTCCTCCTCACGCACCTCATGGACCCCATGGTCCTCACGCACCTCATGCTCCTCAACCTCCTTTCCCCTTCATGAATCACGGCGATCATCCTCGTTACGGTCACGGATACGGGCATGGACATGGACACGGCCACGGACACGGCCACCACGCAGGCTCTTCTTCGCCCCTTCCTTTAGCCGGACACGACCACAGTCAACCAATGGGCGAGTTGGTCGATCTGGAATTCGAGATGCTCGATTTGGACGAACAAGAACGAGGACCACACGGCCGAGCTCGTCCTCATCATGGTCATGGACCTCATCGCCATCGTGGAGGTCGTCATGGACTGGGTGGTCCTCATTAGCTAAATTGCCGGGCGATTGCCGGTTCTCAATTTGTTTCGGATTTGTAAAACTTTATTATCTGTGAAAAAAAGGGGGGGCTTGTGTGTGTGATCCAATCTGTTTTGTGTACCACTCCAAGAGCCCTGATGGGGTGAGAGGGAGAGAGAGAAGAGAGAGAATAAATCGACCGAACAAGTGAGGCTTCGCACTCAAGCTACTCAAGTCTGAACTTGCACAGGTGGCGAGCGCCGGACGCCGTTAGTCAAACATCATGATCTCACCTTCTGAATTCTGTCTGTACTGAACGGATAGGGTGCATTCTTTCCAGCCGGGCGAAAAGAGCGCTGACAGTGAACATCATCCGAACAAGTTTGGGTAACTTCATAACCAGGACCATGACCTTTCGTGAGAGCGAGACTGACATTGCAAAAGACGGGTTATAAATGACTCCGGCGGAGTCGGCTGTAACGTGACACCGCAAGACCTTCACTGAGGGCTCTCACCGCAGCGCCTTTTCCGTCTCGAAACAGGATCGCGCAAGTATCGCGGATCAAAGTCAAGTTGGGCGTGGTTCCAATCAATAATACAAACCGAGCCATCGCCCCGTAGCAAGATGTTTTGATACTCTGCGTCACCGTGTTGGATCCCTTGTTCGTAAAAGACCCGGAAGGCCGCCCTGCGCCAATCGGGTGAGGGGTTGCCGAAAACCCAATAGGGAAGAGTTGCGTCTCAGGTCTTCGTTAGTGGTGGATTGGCGGTCGGAGGAAGATGACAACACCATCTATGATGGGCCAACACTCACGCCTTTTTTTCTTCGAGTTCGGCGGTCTGGTCTTCGGGCCGGACAAGACGACCGCCGTATCCCAAGACCAACATCATCGCCTTCCCGTCCGTCGAACGGAACGTGCCATAATAACGAGGGAGAAGTGCTTGAGCTTCGGGAGACAAAAGCGGGAAAACGTGTTCGTAGAAGAGCGATTCGGCAATGATAGAGTCCCAATCGTTCATGCGGAAGGCTTTGATGACGACGGGATGATCCCAGGGCATTCGGCTCTTCGTCGTCTGTAGTCGCATCGTCACGCTTGGTGTTTGCCCGTCTTCGACCTTGACGTTGACTTGTTGGCCCACCAACTCCTTCTTGTCCGGAGTCGGAGAGGCGTCCAATCTGTGGGCGGATTGCGATCGAGCTCGCGACAGTTTGCCGCCATACACCCACCCCGTCCCGCCAAGAGCAACCAATTTCAGAAAGTCGAGCACGGGCGCGTTACTCGCATTCTCCACACCGAGAGGCGATAAGCGAGCTAGATGTTTGATCTGTTCACGGCGTTGAGCACCGCCACGTTCCAGATAGGCCACCAAAGACGGAGGAAGGACGCTCAGGCGACGACTCGGTCGGTGCGTACGCCTCGGCTCTTCAGTGGATGATTTCTCATACACCTTGAACTTGATTGCTTCCATCACGCTTGACTCCTCACCAAGGAATGGCTCCAAACGACCTCGGGTCCTGCAAACGAACCGTTGCTGGTAATCAGGTGCACGGGACGCGTGCCAGTCAGTGGGGGAAGCGAGCCGGAACTGGAGCCAAGGCCGACTCGGAGCGAGCAGGTCGACGCTCACAGGTTGCTTGTTGCGGTCGAGCTGTCCCCGCACAGTGAAATACCGGCCATTCCACAGTTCAACCGACGGAGGGGGTGGCGCCCAACCCGATCCGTCTCGATAGGCCCGTTTCCGATCCTGCTTCGAAACGCTCCTCGGTTGTTGAATGTCGATTCTTGGAGTACCGAACAGCCGCGCGATTGTTTCGGGTGATGGCACTGGTGTATGGCCGAGATAGTCGACCAATGCCGCGAGAACGAGATGCGTGGGGGATCGAGTTTTGAAGGTGAAAGGCATAGGAAGATCTCGTTGTTTTTGGGCTACGTTGTCCCGCGGATCGAGAAGGATCGAAGAAAACACATATCCGACTTCCTGAGCGTTTTGCGGGTTCTCGACTTCGGGGGAGCAAGCGTATGGAGGCGAGGTTCAGGATCCTCTTAGAACATATAGCTTGACAGTGAGGAATGATGCGTGATGTAGTGCTAGAGCTCACCCATTTCTGCTAGGATGCTCATACGCGTTGACGGTAGGAGAGGCGGGTCAGATAGATCGAGTCGAGAGGTCTGAAGAGAAGACTTCATGATTGAAGCGTTATGAAAGCTCCCGTTCGCCGCTCAGTGGACGAGGATTTGAGAGCGAGTTGATCGATTTCAGAGCAAGGATCTGGAATCGCCAACTTATCACCAGCTGGTAGATCGCCGCAGATGGCGCGCTGGTGGCCAGGGTGGCCGGGCAACTGCACGACAGATTATTGCAAAGTCCCAAGATCAAGCAAGCAGGTGCACTCCAGTGGATACGGCCATGACCGAAGAGCAGAACACTTGTCACTCGGCGCTACCTCCACTTTTCACTTTTAACTCGGGATCTGCGCTTACAGCTCCCTACGGGAAATCCGCGCAACCGCAGTTAACCGGGGTCGACTTGGGCGCGACAATTGAGCAACCGCGGGCACGCAGGTCCGACTTTGGCTTGATCGTCAAGCCAAATTTGACCGCGGTGTAACTGCGGTTGCGCGGATTTCCCGTAGGGTACAGCTGCTTACAATGCTTAATCCGCCTATGGCAGCCCGTTGGGCATCGGGTTCGCGCTCGCTGGAGGTGCGCGATCGCTGTCGATCACTGGGCTCCACATTAGCTCCACATCTTGGACGACTCGAAGCGACTCTCGGTCGGCCTTCCATTCCCACTCTCTTTCTTGTTCCTCCATCACACTCTCACTCCACACCCTCAAACCTCCTACCACCTACCTCTGCTACCATGCCCTCCCTGTCTCAACGTCGCAAGATCGCTGATGTGCTTGTCGGTCCTTTGGGATACGGTCAGTCCCCTCGTACTGATCCGTCCCCTCACGTCATGTTTCCGAGCTCCGTCATCGTCAGCTATCTTCACTCAACTCAGGTGCAGCGAAACTGACCTCGTTCTTTCTCTCGCTCTATTCATATTACACAACCCACTCCATCATCCTCTCCTCGTCACTCGATGATCCTCTCCAACCTCTCCGCAGGCGCGATGAACATGACGTGGAAACCCGAGGCTCAACACACCCCGGACGAGCAAGCGTTCGAGACGTTGAAGACCGCGATCGATGCCGTTCCCAAAGAGGCCAAGGCATTCATCAACTGTGAGCATTTCTGTTTTCAGATTGCACATCGAGCAGCAACGCTTACCTCTGTGCTGATTTTTTTTTTCCGCAGCCGGAGAATTTTACGGACAACCGAAGAGGGAGTTGAACCTCGAACTGCTGGCAAGTCGGTACCTCCTTTTATGAGGGGCTGCAAGAAATACAAAGTCTTACCCTCTCTCGTTATAACCAGGCCCGCTTCTTCAAGAAATTTCCCGATTACTCGGACCGAGTCTTTCTCTCGGTCAAGGCCGGTATGACGCTCGAGATGAAACCCGATTCGAGCCTCGAGGCGCTTCGTGAAAAGTGAGCTCTTCTTTGAGTCATTCCTCAGCTCACCTGATTCTGCGGACTTGAGGGGACTAAACTATCCCGAATTTTGGGTACAATTAGCTGTGAGAACATCAACAAGCATCTCGGTGGTCGCAAGATGGACTTGTTCGAGCCGGCTCGTGTGGACACCACCCGACCGATCGAGGAGGTCAGTGTTTGTCGAGGATCAAGTTTTCAAAGAAAGCCTTGATATGGTTCCCTAAGCTGATGTAACCCACACCACACCACAGACGATGGAAAACCTCAAAACTCTTCAAAAAGAAGGCCATTTTGCTTACATCGGTCTTTCCGAGACCGCTCCGGCGACCCTCCGTCGCGCCACCAAAGTCGGTCCTGTCGCAGCCGTCGAAGTCGAATACTCCCCCTGGTCAACCCAAGACATCGAAGGTCCCGACGGCATCATCGAAAGCTGTCGCGAACTAGGCATCACCATGATCGCTTATTCACCCCTTGGTCGAGGCTTCATCACGGGAACGATCAAGAGTCGTGCGGATCTCCCCGAAGGGGATTCGAGATTACATTTGGATCGTTTCTCGGAGGAAAACTTTGAAGGGAATTTGAAGTTGGTGGAAAAGTTGGAGAAGATCGCGCAGGAGAAGGGGTGTACGGTCACGCAGTTGGCGTTGGCGTGGAACTTGAGTCAGGCCAACTTTATTGTGCCTATTCCGGGATCGGTGAGTTGGAGGCGTGCTTCAGGATGGAAAGAGTTGACAGGGGCCACTAGGAAACTCAAGCTCGTGATTCGTCATCATCACACAGACCCGACCCGAAGGCGTCAAAGAAGGTCTCGGAGCCCTCCAAGTCGACCTGAACTCACAAGACCTCGATGCGATTCGTGAAGTCGTCGATAGCGTCACCATCGTTGGAGGTCGCTACAACAAGCACATTGATGCTCATTCAATGAAGTAGAGAGGTTGGGTAGTTGAGGTTGTGGCGTTGTGATTATATAAAAGCTGAAAATACTGTAACTCGACCTTTTCCTTGTGAACGAAATGACAAGAATCGTGGGGTCACGTATTCGTTCGGGCCTCACTCTCACGTCTCTTATGAATGATGCCCTTCACGCAAATAGATCTCACGGCTAATGCGTCTTGCAGAAGGGACCCACCCCACACGGGACTACTTCTTAACCACAACCAACTCTCTTACACATTGAACTTAAGCAGCGGCCTTGACGGCGGCGGTGGCGGCCTCGTCCAGTCCGTCAAACGCAAAGATCTTCATCCCACTCTCCTTGATCAACCTGAAAAAAGCACGACCAAAAAAACAAAAAAAAGAGCCCGAGGATCAGTCCAAGAACCTCACGACAATCCTGCTCAGATGAACTCACTTCTTCGCCTCGACCTCCTTGGTGCCTTGCAACCTCACGATCAAAGGGATCGTCAACTCGAGCTCTTTCGCAGCCATGATGATCCCCTCCGCAATCACATCACACCTCATGATACCGCCAAAGATGTTGACGAAAATCGACTTGACTCCTTTATCCGACAGGATCAACTCGAAAGCGTTCTTGACCGCTTCGGCCGTAGCACCTCCTCCTACGTCGAGGAAATTGGCGGGTTTCCCACCGTTGAGGTTCAAGACGTCCATGGTGGCCATCGCGAGACCGGCACCGTTGACGAGGCAGCCGATCGATCCGTCGAGTTTGATAAAGTTGAGGCCGTACTTGGCCGCTTCGACTTCGGCGGGATCCTCTTGGGTCAAATCGCGTAGCTTGAACACGTCCTGTGCGAAATGGATGCAAGAGGACATTGGATTTAGCACATACCCCTTATCCTTCTTGACAGCGACGCTGGGTTCTCCTTACCTTTTGTCGGAACTCGGCGTTCTCATCGAAGCCCAACTTGGCGTCCATGCACAGCACATCGCCACCCTCGACCTCAGCCAAAGGGTTGATCTCGATTTGCGTCGCGTCCTTCTCTTTGAAGAGTTTGAACAATTTGACAAAGACGTCGGCGGCCTTGTCTTGGTTCGCGGATTCGAAACCGAGCTTCTGGGCGGTTTCTAATGCGGCCGAGTGGGAGAGACCTTGCTCAAAGTCGATGGGGACGGTCAGGATCGCCGAGGGGTCGTCACGCGCGACGTCTTCGATGCTGCGAGGGGAAAAAGAGGGTTCGCGGTTGAGTATTCGGTAGGGACGAGGATGGTGCGAACGAGGATGGTGCGAACGAGGGACTGACTTCATTCCACCCTGCCTGGAAGCAACCAATGCGGGTCCGCCGAGTCCTCGGTCGTTGAGGATCGCGACGTAGTACTCGTGCGTGGGCTGTCTTCGCTCGGCCAACATGATCTGTGGGGTAGGGATCGAACGTGAGCAAGTTGGGCCAGAGACACGGGGTACCAGACCGAGAGCTCACGGCATTGCACGCTCGTCCTGCGGCTCCGGTCTGCTTGGTGATGAGCTTGTGGCCGATCATCTGCGCGGCGAACTTTTGTGCTTGTTCGGGGCTATTGGGTAGGTCGAGATGGAAGATTAGAGTCCAATGATGAGAACGGGAAGGGTGTGCGGGGCGAGAGGCAACGCACGAATCGACCATCTGGACACCGCCCTTGAGTCCATCCTTTCCGTCAAAGTGACCCTTGCCTCGACCACCGGCCAGAACCTGAGCCTTGATCACCAGCTTGTCAGCACCTGGGGAGTGTGGTGTATGGTGTGAGTGAGTTGGGTGAAAGGCCAGTTAGGAGTGTGCCAACTCGGGGAACGAGGCGAGCAGAGAGTGGGGTTGTGGCCACTCTGCCCTCGCCGCCAAGCCGTCTCCCAAGAAGATGAACTGACCAAAGTTCTTGGCGACCTGGAACGCCTCATCGGCCGAAAAGGCGGGTTTGGATTTCGGTGTCGGGACGCCGTACTGCAGGTGAGGCACCCATAGTCGGGGGGGTCAGTTCTCTCGTGTGCGCCGAATGCCGAATGCCGACGACGAGAAGATGGGTTGTGGGATGCGGGAGACTGACTTGGTTGAGCAGGTTCATGGAAAGGTATTCATGGATCGAGAGGTGACGGCGTTGTTGGGACAACGTCAAAGGCTGGAGTTTGATCGCGGGAAGGGCGTGCGGCGACGATCGGGTGGGATGATGATGATGTGGTGGGTGGAGGAAGAGCAAGGGTCAGTGAGGGATGCATTCAATTTGGTGGGAGTGTGGATGAACTGACCTTGGGAAGCTTGGCTCGGGTCGATCGAAGTGCTGCCAGCATGGTGGGAGTGGTGGTCGGTGGTGAGTGGTGGGTCGAGAGAGGGACCAACGTGCACAGAAAGCGTTGTCGGGAGCGGCCGCGAGTCGGAGCCGCGGGGAAACACCGACAACGATTACACCGCGGTCTAATGGGGTATTTACCCTCGGGGCGGGACACGGCACCAGCCTCAGCAGCACGATGCCCCTTTTCCTCCTCTTGCCAAAAAAATAACGACGGCGGACCGTGAGACTGACCTTTTGATCGGTTCGGCTCTTTGCACGTTTCGAGAGGTATCCCCGTCGAGGGGTGCGGGTTAGGATGAAGCGCCTTGCAGGGATCATTCGTTGCACACACCCCTCTACGACGACCAGTCCGCCAGATCGGGTGTCGATGATGACACGGACCTCTATTGAGTTTGCGCTGGACGATCTCTCTTTGTTGATGACTATGCGTCCACGACCAGTGCATAATTTTTGAGCGTCTACATTCCTCTTCGTTCTGTGGTGTAGCTGCTGCCGTGAAAGGGGTTAATTACGCCTGTGCGAATGCCATACTCATACTCGAGCTGCGAAGGGGAGTGAACAGGTCGTGATCGGATCTTGTGGCCAGTCAGGTGTTGAGCACCAATAAGAATCTCGCAATTCAAACTAGTCTACAAAGACGACCCTTGTACGGACATGCGCTCAAGCCAACCTTCCTCGCTTGTGTGAGCTGGGTCGCGCTGACCGGCGCTAACGAGAGCTAACGAGCTCACACTCGGCCCTATTTACTCCGCCAGACTCCGCCTCGGCCCTCCTCGGCCTGCTCACCCCACCTTGGCCCGTGGCGCCTCAGTTGCGCAGCTCATTCGGCCGCGAGATTCGAACTTCTTTGTCAAAAGTGCCTCCTCTCACCCTCGACCACGACCACCACCACGCACCAGCCAGCATGGTCTCGCACCACCAGTTCAAAGATCGGTCACTGATCGCTACCATTGGCGATGAGGTCAGTCACCCGACGCAGGTCCGGCGCTACTGCCCAGTAGTCGAGGCAGACAACTGACACCCATCCTAACTCTCCTCACTCTCCTCAGGACACCATCACCGGTCTTCTCCTCGCTGGCACGGGGCACGTCGATGCGAGGGGGAAGAAGAACTTTATGGTCGTCACTTCCAGTGCGTTCGTACCTCTCGCCGTGCTCACTTTTCGCTGTCATTCGTCCGAGACGTCCTCCTGGCTCGCTCTGCTGCTTCGTCGCATTCTCGGCTCTCGACTCGACAGGATTTTCATCGCATACCGCCATCGGAAATCAAACTCAGTTGCTGATCTCAGAACACCTGTCCTCCCTGCAGAAACACCGGTCGCGACGATCGAATCCGCATTCGCAGAATACACGGACCGCAGCGACATCGCGATCGTTCTGATCAACCAGCATGTTCGTACCAGCTCAACCCGCATCCACGAACGGGACACGCCTGATATCCTCCTTGTGCACCTCGACAGATCGCGGACCAGATCCGTCCGTTGGTCGAAAAGTACGAGCGAGCGTTCCCGGCCCTGTTGGAGATCCCCTCCAAGGATCATCCGTATGGTACGTTCAATCGAGCCGCATCCGATCCATCGTGCCAATCTCAGACTGATCAAGCTCGCTGCGAGGCGCGTACAGACCCTTCCAAGGACTCGGTCTTGAAACGGGTCAAGAAGCTGTTTGGAGAATAGACGAGCGAGGCGGTAGTAGGCGGAGGTGTTCTGCATTCACGCGTTTCTTTTTGTGTTCAACCTTTTTTTTGTTTGCAATTGTGTGTCAACTTGTATTTCGGGAGAACATGTGGCGTAAATCAAGTCATTTTTTTGCACGAAAGTCGACGTGTTCGATTCGGATCCTCGTTCTCTCTGTCTTCCCGTTCAACTCGAAACTCGACGCGACACACACGCTCCCGCTCAGAACACAACTTTCCCGTGCTGTCACCAACATGGTCTCGGCCAGCACCCTGGACGACACCATCATCTCGGGAGGTGTGACAACCTCCATCACGGCCTTGCAAGCTCTCCTCGCCCCACCTTCCACCGCCTCTTCCCAACTCGCCGCTTCCAAATTCCTCTCCACCGCACTGTCCCCGCCTTCCACCTCCACCTCCACCTCTTCAACACCTCTCACCCCCTCCCACCTCGCTGCGACCCTCCCCCTCCTCCTAAAGCAGCAACAGCACCAAGCGCAAACGCTCGAACGTCAATTCGAGCTCAGCACCTCCCGCACCTCCCAACTCGTCCTCCAGGCTAAAGACACTCTAGCACGCTTGGCTCAACGTACAAAAGAATCCAAAACTAATCACGAGGCTCTGCACGACGCGTTGATAGATCATAGGGAGGCGTTGGTCTCGAGTGTCGCCGCCTCGACGACGGGCACCCATCGGGACCAGGGTGACCAAGCGGGTACCTTGAGGGAGAGGTTGATGGCCTATAGTAAGAGGAGGGAACAGTTGAAATGCGTTTTGCAGTACTTTACCGTGTTGGCCAAGGCCGAGGAATTGGGGTGAGCTTCCCAACTCTGGCTCGGGCGAAAACCTTGCCCACTCCCGACTGCCACTGACACCCACCTACACCCCTAGACTCGTCTCGTTACGAGCCCTCCAGGACGAATCCTTACCCGGCGCATTGTCGGGATACGTCCAGTTGGTCGAATACATCAGGGACATCCACGACAACGCACCGGCCTTGAATTTGACGACCCATTTGGTCGGCATGGCTTCGAGCGTCTGGTCCCAATTGCTCAAGGCTTTGTCCGCGTGAGTAGAAAGGTGTCGTGGCGTATTGAGGACCCGGTGCTAACTCTTCCTCTGACTACCTTTTGTAGCCGTCTACTTCAACGCCTTGGGGCTCTCGGATGGCCCCAACCCATCAAGGAACCGCTTGACGACTATGATCAAGCCACCGCCGACTTTAGAGCCAGTTTCACCGACTTGCTCATATTAGAAAACATGTTCGTCCATTCGAGCTCTGAAACAACGCTCTGCTACCCCTTACTAATGACTCGCATCCTGCTCCAGTCAAACCAAGCATCCTCTACCCTCATCTTTGATGTCAGTCACCACTCAGCCAGCTCGACCTTTACTCGCGTTGGCACCACTCGTGCATCCTCTGCTCTTGAGGTTCCGATGGCATTTCGATGGCGACAGGAATACGAATCGTATTGACAAGGTAGATGACTCCTCATGTTCGAGCACAAGGACTTCATACTGATTGATCGGAGTCATTTGGCCTACAGCCGGAATACCCGCTCTCGCATATGCTCAACTTGCTTTCGGCGCATGACGAGTTTCTCTCGACCGAGGTGCAGACTTTGCTTGATGAGAATGGGTTCGAGCACGTCGATGCCATCGTAAGCTCTTGGATACTCTACATCTTCATCTCAATCAGATGCTGACCTAGCCCTGTCTCCTCCCTCAGATCGATTTCACGACCCTCCTCCTCCCCCCCTTGGCCGCGCGAATCAACCACCACATGCCCCAACTCCTCGACATGCCCCCGATCCTAGCGCACACCATCTTTCAAATCCTCAAATTCGACGCCGTGCTCCGATCCCGCAACTACCTCCCGCGAGGTCAAACTTCCGAAGATTGGAAAGGATTGAGCGAATTGATCCTCGGTCGTAAAGAATGGTTCGACCATTGGCTTTCGTCCGAGAAGACCTTCTTCGACGAACGCTATTACCTCGCTATCAGTTCCTCCGACGCCTGGCAAGTCGTCCCTCAAGACGAATACGATCCCGAGTCGGCCGACGCGCAATCCGAAACGAGGCCGACGGTCTCGGCGTTAAAAGTTGCCGATCTGGCTCACGCGATTACGGACCGGTACCGCCCTCTACCGATTCAACATGGTCTATCGTTCTTATTCAAAGTTCACCTCCCTCTGATCGCAACTTATGCCGAACGCATCACCTCCTCCTTTGACGCGTTCGAGTCACTTTCGTTCGGTTTGTTACCCGGTGCCTTAGGCACCACCACAGCCGCTACAGCAGGTGTAGGAGGTTTATCTCGCATCGTACGAAGTGGTATCTCCGCGCGATGGATGGGGGAAAAGTGCCTCGAATGGGGTGAGGACGCCTTCTTCCTCGAACTGTACGAAAACGTCAAAACCCAAGGCGTGCCGTATGCGTTGGAACTGGTCGCCAAGGACGTGTTGGAACGGTCCGAAGGCACCTTGTTTGATCGGGAGCGGAGGACGTTCGAAACTTTGGCCGACCGGGCCGAGGAGTTGATCGTGAAACATGTGGCGAGGGAGGTGTTGGGGGAACTCAAAGCTTACCTAGCCAAAAGATGGGATTACGAACGACCGTCTTCCTCGTCGTCGATGTCGACGACGATCACGGAAGAACACGATCCCGACCTTTCGCTTTCACAAGAATTGATCGCCCCCCTTTCGCTCTTCACGACCATGCTCAAGCAACTTGTGTCGGCGTACCCTCCCTCCACGACGACCACTCTATACCGACGCATCTCCGTATCCCTCTCCACATCGTTGTACGATCGTCTTCTCGTCAATCGAGCCTGGTCCGAAGCCGGCGCTCTCCAACTCGTTCATGATGTTCACAATGGTTTCTTACAGGCCGGTCGAGAAGCAGCGATCCAAAGGGGCGTAGGCAAGGGGTGGGAATTGTTACAAGGGGGGGCGAGGATCATGGCTTTACCGGCGGCGACTTCCACCGTCGGGACGACCACGCCGGAGTACACTTTCTCCAAAGTGATGCAAATCGCGTTTGATGATTCGGAACCGGAGGGCGAAGGCACCAAGTTTGGGATCATGATGGATCAACTTGGGGTAGGGGAGGTGTTGGGCAAGCCGGAGGTGAGGCAGGTGATGAGGAGACGGCCCGAGTGTTGGAAATAGGTCTTGCTTGTCTGTAATGCTCGAGTCTCTCTCCACCAGATGGCCCGATTCAGTTTCCTGCGATGTCGATTGTTCGAGAATGCCACAGAACGGAGCAAGCCACGAGCGAGACGAGCGAGGAGAGAGAAAGGGAGATCAGAGTCGTAAACATTGGTCGTCTGAGTCAGAAGTCAAAGCATTCTAAAACACAAACGCTTCGTAAGGTGGAGTAAAAGAGTCAAACATAAAAGGGAGAAGGAGAAGGGAGAAAAGGAAGAAAAAGTGTAACATCCTGTTAGGGAAGAGACGAAGATTGTCTATGGAAGCGCAACCTGTCAAAAGTACAGAAAGGCAAGATTGCGAGAACGAAATTCAAACAATGGCGTTGCATGCGCAGAAACATGAGGTGAGAGGGTTCCAAAAGCTCGCTCCTCTGTTGCGGAGGTTATCACACTGCAAAATAGGAATAGGCATTGATCAGCACTCATTCTTCGGTGAGGAACAAAACTAGAAACGCGGGACTTACGATCATCACAGACGGCGCAGTTCTTCAAATTGATCTTGTTCTTGAAGATAATCTGCGAGATTGCGCGAAGGCCCATGTCAGCCAGCATGTTCAACGCCATGACAATGGACCGCCAAGCAAGACTCACGGGCAAGACGATCAGGCAAGTGAAGAACGCAAAGACAAGACCGAACAAGACGCTGTACTTGGCGACGATGGTCTTGCGTAGTGCGCGTTGCTTGAAACTGAAGATGGGACTGCGGATCTGCTTCGACGGTCGCAGCCAGACTGTATAAAGTGAAAGCATGTGGCCGGATCAGTCAGTGGTCCAAGCAAGTCTCACTCGTCCATTCAGGGCTTACAGAGTGCAGTTGAATGAAGCGTGTCCATGCCCGGGATCAAGCACGGAAGGACGAGCAAGAACAAGAGCAAGTGCTGCGGGGCAAGAGAAGGGCGAGTCACACGTCAGCCCATTGCAGGCGGTCATACTGCCGCGGCCTGACCGTTACTTACTCCGGACAAGAAGTCGGCAGCAAAGAGCGACAGCTCGATGATCTTGACCATGTATTCTCGGAACGGTTGCGACCAAGCCGAGGACCCGAGACCGCGGCCGAACCATCGCCCGGTCCAGAACGCGCGGTTCGTCTCGTCGTGCTTGAACTCGCGGGAAATGCAGACCGAGATGAGGATCTTGAACAGACACCTCTGGATAGCAACGGTCGCGATGATGCCCAAGACGGCGTGGGACACATCCCATCGCTCGAGCAACCACAGGAACTCGAAGAAGGCCACGTAGCCGACGACACTGCCGATGTGGGCGATGCCGGCTATAACGGATCCAAAGTTGCCGCAGCAGCTGCCGAGAACAGGACCAGCTAGCAGCGCCGATAAGAAGAGGACGAGAAGCAGGACGGCATTCCATGCGACGGGACCGATGGCGATGACGGCGACTCGAAGCAACGCATTGATGGGTGGGTCAGAGAACGACTGGAGAAGAAGAGACAAGGTCGCGTCAGGAAAAAGTCACAATATTTACGAAACTCTGTCGCCGACTAGGCCAGCTCTACTCACCTTTACGAAGAGGTAAGCGATGGTCAAGATGACGGCCAAGGCCAAGGGCGCAAACACTTCGTTGACGAGGATGACCTTCCAGCTGACGCGGGGGACATCGGCCGTGAGCTTCTCGGAGGGGTGACCCAAGCGCTTCTTCTTGAAACCGGTGATCTTGGTGCGAGACAAACGGCAGTACCCGATCCACGAGTTGGCGTGGGCTCGCGAGTTGCCTCGCGACATCCAGCGCAGGTATTCGCGGTAATCGATGATGAAGTCGCCAAAGGAGAATTGATGAGGGTTGAAGAGGAAGGGGGCAATGCAAAGGGCTAAAATGGAGATCCAGAAGTAGAGCACTGCAGCGGAGTGAAGCAAGGATCACACTGTCAGCGTCAATCAAGTGGAATGACCGGAGCGAGCGACGTACAGTGCCACAGCCAAACAGTCAACGTAATATAGAGGAGCATCATGAGCGTGCGCAATCCAAGGTAGACACTAGGTCCTGCAAAACGCGAGTAAAGAATGGCAAAAGACACGCGTGTTGTCGCAAAGCCGCGACCCGTGGCAATGTAGCGAGCACCACCGTACGTCAAATTGCTGAGGATCGAATGCGACGAAATCTGCGTGCCGAACACCTCGAAAACGGGTGACAGTGAGATGAACTGCTTGCCGAGACGAGTGATAGCCGCAAGGACACCGTGACCGGTTAATTCTTGGAGGAACAGGGGCAGGAAAGCTAGGGACAGAGCAGGATAAAAGGTATCAGCGGGTGGTCAAGAGAGTTCCAAAAGCCGGGGAATCGGGCTCACCGATGAAGAACACAATGAAGATGGAGATGACGCAGCGCTTGATCCAGTCGAACGTGGGCACGATGTTGTAGCAACCCGCAGCGGAGATGAATTGACCGGCGGCGTTGTACTGACAGACCGTGAGCTGCTTGTTCATGGTGCCCAGGAATACGAGCGCGAACATGAAGAGCTGGACCGAAAGGATAACGAGGATATTGTTGATGTGGAAACCTGGTGGGAGCAGCATACAATTCGGCTCGTTGAACACGCACCTCCAACAGCCAGAGGAATCAGAAGACACGTACCAGGATGACCGTAGTAGAACGTCAAGAAGCGATCCATGGGCAATTGCGTGCCGAGGTAGTAGTACTCGCGCGAAAGCATCTGCTCGCCCATACCACTCCCAATCTTGGTCTGGAAATTGAGAATTGTTCCAAACCCGAGATCTCGACCTTTACCGCATTGGTAGTACTCAGTGTGCTTGATGCGACCACCTCGACCAAACGCGGTCATACCGGCGTAAATATCCTCGTTCAGGTGCAGACCTTTCTGCGCCTTCGAGACACCACCTCGCGTGGTCATGAAGATGGCGTTGAGGAAATCGGGATGCCCGTAGTGGAGCTTTCCGCCGATGTAGGCCATTGACCGTGCCGCGAGCGTACCGAACGTCTGTTCCTTACCGGCCGCGACGTCACCGAGGATACCGATGTTCTCGGAGAAGATGTATTCGCGAGCTCCAATGATCGCGACCGGGTCGTCCGCGAAGTCTTCGGCCCCCTCGGCGGTGTACGGGTTGCGCGACGAGATGTGGTAGTCCTCGAACTCGCCGAGGATGTTGCGCACCTTCAGGCATTCTTCGAGGTAGTTGTCCTGATTCGCATCGATAAGTTGCAGGTACTCGCCGCGGTAGAAGACGATGGCGTGATTTTGATTATCTGATTTGCCGTCACCAAGTATAGGATTTCCTGGTAGCTCGATGCGGAACTTGGGTCGACGCTTGCCATCGGGGAGGATTTCAGAGTGGCCATCGATGAGCGAAGAGAAGATGCGGGGCTCGCCACCTTCCTTGCGCGGGCGTTCTTCGTCGAGGTAGGCAATCTGCAGGTCGGGATACGCACGCAGCAAGAACTCGGTGTTCTCAAGCTCCTCCTTGGAGAACTTGGAGTAGCGCTGCATCGAGACGACGAAGCGGAACTTGCGTCTAGCCATGCGCTCGAGTTCGCGCTCGAGTCGCTCGGTGTTGCCGCCGAGGACCTGGACGACGTCGGGGTTCTCGACACGGTAAAGGAGCTTGATGGCCTTGTTGTAATTCATGAAGCCCGAAACGGTGCGGTAGAGCGTCTGCGCTCGCAGCGACGCCCAGATCCGGGTGCGGAGCGTGTATTCCGGTGCTGCACTCTTGAAGCCAATGGTGTAGAATGGGATGTCGTCGGTCTTTTTGTTCGACTTCTCGTCCGCGAGGTCCATGTCGGCAGATTCCTCGGCTAAGATCTTGGTGTCGCGTACAAAGTTGTCCCACTCGATCGGGTGCAGTTGCTTGAGGTATTCGAGCAATGTGACGCGCGTATTTTGGTCCTCCTCACGAATGATCTCTCGCAGCGACAGCAAAATCTTTTCCGAGTAGTGGGGTGTCAGTACGGTGAAGGTTGGCATGGTATCCACCCCGAGAGGCTCGGGTATCGCGGTCGACAAGGACTGTGCGAAGAACGAGATTCGACGCGCGGCTTCAGAGCCAGCGGGGAAGAACTCGGACTTGACGCCAGAGCCATCTTGCGAGATAAAGAAGAGAGGCGCGCGCAAAACACGCTTGCCGTCGACCTCAGAGGGCACCTGGTGGTAGAGCAATCGCTGAACGTGGTCGATCGACAAAAGATGTTCACGGTACATCGAGATGACGATGGCGTTCCAGATTTGCGAGACGAGCACCTTGGGTTTGTACTTGACTTCCATCTCGGACGTTGCGAGCACTTTCGAGTAGATACGCTTGGGCAAGCGCTCGAAGATCTCCTTCCACGGGGTCCAGATCGAGAGGCCGAGATGGAAAGAGCGAGCAACCGAGAATACTGAGTTGAGGCATCATCAACACATCAGCGTCAATTCGTAATAATGGGACAACGGAGGAAGACGCGACTCACCAGTGTTCCAGATGACATACCACAGGAATGTGTCGAGGAAGAAGAGACAAAGATCCATGCAGAACATGATTGCTAAAGCAAAGGCAGGCTGGTTGCGGCACAGCGCACTGCCAAAGAGTTTGTCCGAGCACAGTTGCACCTTCATCCCGACGAGTACGCGAACCGGATTCTCGAACGAGAGCGTTAAGAAGAAGTAGGATTCGGTGAGCTTGCAGCCAAAGACGAGGACCCAAAGGGCGATACTGGTCAATCGAGCCTGTCGCGACAGTTTGGGGTACGAGGCGGTGAAGGTTTGATTGGCGAGGTACTTGCGGTTCTTGCCGGCTACGCGATCACCGAACAGGCGACCCGAAGGCACGATGGCAAAGACGATGACGCAGATCAGCGAGAGCGCGAATTGGACCATACCGATAATCTTGGACGTTTGCGACGTCTGATCAAAGAAGGCGATATAGATGGTCGGGCCGGACGTGATACCGAGGCACACGCAGAGGAAGAGGAAGCGGGTGACGAGGTGCGACGTATTGTTCCAGGTGGTAGGGACGTAGCTCAATTCAGCCAGGGTAGCGGCCATCATGATCAACGACGCGACACCACCGCCGAGCGCGGTGACACTCCAGCGCATCGCCGGATAAGCGTCATTCGCCCCCGCAGGGGCGTAGATCTTAGTGGCTGTTGAGGCCGTGTAGAACCAAAAGACCGAGATGTGAAGAACCCAGATGCGGTTGAAGTTGACAAGCAGATGCAGGAACGATCGTCGCTCGTAGTAGGTCTTAATGAACGCGCGGCCCCAGTCGATCTTGTCAAACTTCATGAATCGTTGCGAGGCCGGCACGTCGACGAGGCACGTGCGGTCGTTGAGGACGATGCGAGCGATACCTTCGGGATACCAGAAGAGCTGATTGACGTCGTCGTATCCGATGATGTCCTCGTGGTCCTTTTCTCTTCGCAAGAACGCGCCGTTGATGACCTCGTAGCCCTGGTCTCGGATAAAACGGTACAAGGGACGGACGACCGCGCGGAGGTACAGACCTTCCGGTACCGGCTCGGAGCGGTTCTGGCACTCTGGTGATCGATAGTAGTCGTCCGCGCACTTAAAGATGAAGCACAGACATTCGGGTACGAAGCGCACCTGCGCGGCTTCACCCCAGCAGAGGAGGTAGAGCGCGAGCTGGCGCACACGATCATAACTCGACATTTGCGCCATCGCGGTGCGCCATCGTGTCTGTGCCGAGTCGAGCGTCTGGACCGACGGTGGTGTTGCGGGTCCTTTGCTCACCCCAGCCTTGCGGCTCGCTCGTCGTGCCAAACGACCAACGGGTCCGTGAGCGTTCGCTTGACCGATCGCGTCATCGAGGTCGAGCTGCGCTGCAAAGTACCACTTGCGGTAGTTGGCGTGCTCGCCTCCGATGTAGTCAGCGTGCAGCGTCAGCAGCGCTTGGTTCGGCGACATACGCGACGCTCGCGAATCGAGCTGGATCATGAGGTGGTCGTACATGTTGCGCATCGAGTCGCGCTGGAAGCCAAACTTGTTGGTGAGGTCGATGAAGATGTCTTCAATCTCCTCCTTGGACAGCGGGATCTTTTGCTCGTTCGACCACGCTGGGTAAGGCTCGCGGTGACGAGACCAGGGACCATGGTGGGCCGACGACGAGTCGTAGTCGGTAAAACTGGCGGGTGAGTCAGCGCCGGATCGGTCGTACGGACCCTGGAAGGGGCCTTGCGGATGCGACTGCGGCCCCCCTCTTCCTCCATCGTCAGTCATCGGAGTGTGTGCGAATGGTATCTTGTCGTTGTAGTACTCTGCCGATCCTGTTAGGGAGTAGCGAAAGCGAGGAGACAAAGACAGAAGGCGGCGTCATGGTCGTGGAAAGGAGGTGAAACGATAAGGCCGAGCCAAGGAGCGTGCGCGTTAACAGGGGGCAAAGTGTCAGTCAGTACGGGTGCGCTCTGTTCGATGCGCCGTGAATACGCATCGAGCCCATGTTTGAGACGCTTTTGTTCATCCTCAAACACAAAAACTCGACATGTCTCTTCGGAATTTGCCTTCAATGCAGCCCAACATGCGCTGTGCCCTCGGCTGCCAGCGCGGGTCTTGGCAGTTGGGTCAGGGCTGGCCCCCATCAAAATTGAGGTGCACCGCACCGGTAGGGTTGGCTGAGCCGAGCCGCGCCGCCGCGCCAAACATTCGCGCGCGAGCAAGTCAGAGAGCTCGGCCCCGGGGCTCGTCACGATCATCATCAAGAGACGATGAGCCAGCGCGTGAGCATACCCTGGCGTCCATCGATCGGCAGGTGCCATCGAGCGAGACACCGAGTGCGAAAAGGAGGCAAGATTAAAACAAAGAAAGGCGAAGACGTGTACTGACCTGCACGATGCTCGTCCTCTGCCGAGCCTGCCCCGTATGGGTCTCCGGCGCGTCGATGGTACTCCTCGCTGCCGCTGCTGGCGTCGCCGCCCATCTCGTATGGGTCGCGGTCACCCGGCGCTGCATAGCGTGGCCCCGTCGCACCACCTCCACCACCTCCGGCGTGACCGGTCGAGGCGAACGGGTTGGGTGCACCAGCGAGATGGTGCGGTGTTTGGTTGTACGACATCGCGTGTTACTCGTGATTTGAAAAGTTGAGAAAACGAGTAGGACGTGCGACGACGACGGGCGGAATCCGACTTCCCAAGCGTCGTTGCTCGGTTCGACGTTCGACGTTCGCCGTTCGTAGACTTTGAAGCCGGCCACAGTCCAATCAGGCGTCGACACAGCAGCAGTCGATCGTCAGGGCGGTCGGTCGCACGACGCGTTGATCGGGGAACAGAAGCTTGCTGCTTGGCACCGACTCTATGTGACAGGTATCGAGTCCAAGTCCGAGGCGAGATCAGAGGTGTGAGGGGAGTTAGGCACATCAGTCTCGGCTCACCAGTCGCGGCTCGCGACTGCGCGCGGGCGACTCGCGGCTGTGCGCCTGCGGGGTCCATGCGCCACTGACGTTTACAATCTCCTCAGGTCCATCGTTAGACGAACAGCCAGCCAGGGGAGCTCGCAGCGAATCTCCGCGGACGGCGGCGGCGGATGAGTATCACTCGTCTTGCACGTGGTCATCAGCGAAAACGAGATAACTCAAATTCCCTTTCAAATCATGTTGGCCATCTTGTCGGGCGATCGGGTGAAAATGCTGGTTGTGATGACCAGATGCCTGGTCAAAAATAGATTGATAAAAAGTCGTGAGCGCCAAGACCAGAGCGTCCAGACTGCAGCGACAAATGCTTCAATTGACTAACTTGCAATGATACCTGATTACAATACAGTGCTCTGCTAACTTTGTGGTACATACGAAATGAGGGCCCGTGCTCGCAGGCGCAGGGTGTGGTGCCCCTCTCCTGGTCATAATTCTGGCGCCTCGCAGCTCCGAGTAGAATTATTCGTGTAGACTGGAGTGTTCGAACGCAAGGCTACCTCGCGTGGCTATACGAGCTTGTATAAACACGCTGGATCAGATCAGTTCAGATCATTCTGTAGAAAAAAGGATAGTTTCCGGCACTGCAGATTGGCTCGCAGCTCGTGCTTGGTTGTGAGCGGGCAGAAAGGGACAGAGCGCAATTACCGATCGATCCGATAAGCCGGACCGTTCGCCTCGCTCCTTTTACCACCCTCTGCATTCGAATCGAGCGCCATGGCCTCTGAGTATTCACAAGACAAAAGAACAGCAACATCGAACACCGGATCCACTATGTCAGGCTACCCGCATGACACGCCTTCGACGTCGATGCTCGCGGCAGACGACGACGACGTGCACGTGAGCCCGAACTCGAGCCCGCCCGGGGGGGCAGCTCGGATAAGTGGTTGCTGCTACCACAAACGCCACCCATCACGCTCGACCACATCGGAAACAGTCCAGTACACGTACTTTCATCATCCACCCCGTTCGAATCTCTCTCTTCCTTGCGTCGACGAGCTTCCATGGCGATGTCCAGCCTGCCGCAAACTCGCCGCGCCGATGGGGACGATCAGATCTCGGTGGCAGCCTGTGAGACCGATCTCCAGCAAGACGTCCGATCGGAATGCATGGGGCCGTCTGGTCGCCCACACTGTATTCTGTGGCAATCGTATACGCTGTCTTCGTCCGTTTTGGACAAAGGCAAGGGTGTTGCTGTCGTCGAAGAGGAGCGATCCCCGGACTGTGCCGTCACGGAGGCTCGTGCTCCCGGCACCGACGCCGAGCAAGTGGGGCAACGGCGCGAGCACTGGACGGCGACCTCCACCGGTGATACCGCATCACAGTATCTTGCAGGTCCATTAGTATCCGGACTCTCCCGGGGCCTAGCATTCTCGTCCGAACGAACCATGTTTGCACAAGATGATGTATACTTGGCGGCATCGTCGACGGCGCCATGGCCCGCACCGGCTGAGATCCTGCGACTCGATCCCACCCCCACATCACTCGCGGCGGCCATCGGCACGAGCATCGATGACGATGAGGGGTCGGCAGCGTCCAACACCGGCTGGGCCACCCCATGTGCCTCGACATCTGAGGTAATGCACACTTCCTTAACCGAACTTTCGATCCAATTGGCGTACGTGGAACAAATGCAGAACGACCTTCCCTCGCCCAGGGCACAATTTTCCAGTCACCGAGCTGAGCCGCCGCGTCGCTTCTCCAAATCCTTTACCACCGCCTTGTCGCGAGCCTCGCCCTCGAGCAGAACTAGACCGCCCACACCATTCAGGCTGGATTTAACCTATTCCCTGGCAGGCGTGACCACCTCGGCCGGTGCATCGCCACTGACTCCGTCGCCCTCCCCAGCTCGCAACGCTGGAGGGAGTGGTGCGCGCCACCGCGAAGAGCTCCTAGAGCTTTCAACTTCCGAAGTATCTTCCGCTTCGACACCCTTCGTGGACAAGTCACCCTCGTCCATTTTTAGGGTACGAGCACGATCACGCTCGCTCCCCGTCATGCTGCAGAAACCCTTGCGCGTCACTCCTGTGGTTCAAGTCGATTCCCGGCGGGCCAAGGAGCTCAACAGATTGCTGGAATCGGGTTTCGTTACGGTCTTGTCGAGCCCGACCCTTGAATCGTCCCCAGTCGTCGATTCGAATTCAAATCCGCAGTCCAAGCCCAGGGACATATTTGGGGCGCTTCCTTACGAGGTGCAGGCTCGGATCTTATGCTCCCTCGTCCACATCCATATCGACGAGCACGAACGCCTGGTCGCGGATGGCAAGTGGCGTGGTCCAATCGTACTGCGATCTAGATGGCGCGGTGAAGCCTCTGGAAGGCGAGAGCTGGTCAAATGTGCTCGTGTAAGCTGATCGAGGCTCCTGTCTTTGAGCTCAGTGTACTCGCCTGACTGGAGAGTAACCGGCCCGTCTTTCCGCAGGTGTCTCGGCTTTGGAAAACTCTCGCCTTTGACGGGCAGACTTGGCCCATACTCGACGCAGCATCCATCGGTCCCGACGTGTTCTCCTCTCCTGCATTGTTGCGACTCGCCGAAGGCGCCGGCACCTTTGTTCGAAAGGTGGATCTGTCCAACATGGCGCAGACGACGGGCTATACGATCGTCGAAATGACCCGACTCGTGGGTAGCGAAAGGGGGCAGACGAACTTGACCTCAATTAACTTGCAAGGTGAGGACAACCAACGCTTCCATTCCTTTGGGTCAACATAAATTTGACCGTCTATCCACACCCAGGCTGCTCTTCGATCAGCAATAGCTCACTCGCGTTCCTCCTCGCGCGCTCGCCAAACCTCCGAAAACTCAACTTTCTTGCGCTCGCGGCGGTAGACGACGAAACACTCCGGATTCTGGGCGAGTCTGCTCAAAATCTCGAAGACCTCAACGTCAGTCGTTGCAGCGTCCTCCACGCCACGGATTTATATTTCATCACGAGCCCACTCAAGCGACTCGGTGCAAGTCGAATGCATGGTGCAAGTGACCGCGTTATCGGGGAAGTGTTGAGACGACAAACCGCGCTTGAAAGCCTAGACTTGTCCTCGAGCCATCGCCTCACTGATCAAGTTTTCCAGTCGAATACTTCCCTATCGAGTCTGGATGCCTTGCGCCACCTCAACCTCAGCTCGTGCCCACTGCTCACGGACGAGACGCTCGCGTGTCTGGTCAATCACGTACCACATCTTGAAACTTTCGAACTCGCACACAATCGTCAAATTGGAGCCAACAATGCTTTAAAACGGCTTTTGCACTCGACTGCGCTGTTGAAGCGGCTCGATCTCGAAGGCAGCATCGTGCTCGAAGATGCCGCGCTTTCGGGAGTGGCGAATGACTCTGACCTTCCCGAGCTTGAATGGCTCGTCCTCTCGGGGTGTACAACCTTGACTCAACAATGCCTGGCGAGTATCGCTCGATCACAAGGTCTACCGAAGTTGAAGATACTCGAACTGGACGGGACCCACATCGATGAAGTATCCATCGCCTCCTTCGTCATCCGGCAGCACCAAAAACATCTCCAGCCGTTCTCGCCACAATTGCCCTCGCCGGACGGCTCCTTACCCTGCTCAGCGCAAGGACTTCCGTCCAAAATTTCGATCTTGGACGCGCACTTTCATACGCGCCGACTCCAACGTCAATTGAGTCGTCACATCCGAACGCGCGACGGTCGACGAGGCTACGAGTTCCGTCACTTCGCCTACGCAGATTTCGACACCGTAGTATCTCAAGAGTCGACCTGGTCCATCAATCCGGCCATGCAAGAGCTTGAAGGTTCGACAAGAGTCGTATTGAGGTCGTTCGAAGGGAACGCAGATGTCGATGGGCTACATTCGAGGGCTGGGCCGAGTCGTGCCAGGACTTGGAGCGGATCGGGTAGGACGGGTTGTATTGTTTCATAGTCAGGGACCTCCAGATGATGCAGCGCGTTCAATATGGGAAATGTCAGCATCTGCTGTTGATTCTTTTCGGTCCCCTGGATGTTGGGCTGCATGCATAGTGGTAAGAATTCAGTGTAACAGCAGATCTTTTCTGTGACTTATCGCGGCTCTCCTTGCGAGCCCAAACTGGACACAAGATGAACGAGACCCATTTTTTCTATATCAAACACACAAAGAAAGACACATTCCCAACATTCGCAAGCAACGGAGGTCGCCCAATCGAATCTATACATGCAAATCTACTCATCGTACTCTTCATCCGACTCGTCATAAATCCTCTTCTTCTTGGAGCTGGTCCCAGCTTGCTTGCCCGTCGAGCGACGACCCCGCTTCTTGGTTTTCCCAAACTCGTCGTCGTCGTCGTCTTCCTCGTAAGGCTCTTCGTCCGAGTCATCGTCGTCACCGTCCTGTGCCCCGGGGACCGAGAAGTCACTTCCGTCGTCACCCTCGGTCGGGTCCATGGCATCGGTGATGGACTGGCGAGCCCGAGTTGATCGCTTTCCTCCCACGCCGGCCGCCGGGCCTGGTGTACTGCTCCCGACAGATGGTCCGCGTTCCTTGCGTGGCGACGAGCGCGACGGCCGGCCCGAAAGCGTCGTCTCCGCAGCAGCGTTCGTCTCCTTCTTGAATCGAGGCTTAAATAGATCATACAGTTCTTGCGCCTTGGTCGTTGACCCTTCCGGAGCTGCGGGCTTGGTTTCGACTACTGGAGTGGGCTCTTGCGGTGAAACAACAGTGGAGTCATCGACCTGCATTGGCTCGGGCGGGTCATCTTCCTTAACGCCACCGACCGAGGGAGCGGAAGCCGTTGGTTTGGCAATCTCCGTCGCCTCTTCGACTTCGGGCTTGGCATCCGCCCCGTCCTCCTGCACCGACATGCCTTCGGCGGGCGGCACGTACTCATCGTGCAACTTCAAGAGTCGGCGAGTCGCCTCCTCCATGAGCTGCGTCTGTTCGATGCGATCGTGGGCGGCGGCGGCTTTGGTGAGCAAGTCGTTCAGCTCTTCGTCGCCAAAGCCAGCGGCGGCTTGCGCGAGAGTCAAAATGATCTGACTTCGGCGGTGCTTGCGTTCGACATCGGCGACGTGCTTCGAAGCGGGCGACATCTCGCGACGACGACGACCGAGCTTCATTCCGAAGCCCACACCGACCGGCCGATCGGAGCGGGCATCCTGGCGAGCCGAATCGCGAACAGCGCGATCGACAGCACGGTCGGCAGGGTTGACGGGGCGGAAGTCGTCGCCACTGTCACCATCAGAGCGCACTTCTTCATCGACGAAGTCGTCCGACTCGGTATCGTCGTCGAATTCGTGGTCGCCCTTCCGTCGCTTGTTGCCCTTGGACTGCCCGTCCGGTTGGTAATGAACCTAAGATAATCAACAAGCGACATATGAGTTCGTGCTCTATACTAGAATTAATCAAGCAGACTAATGAGCTTACCGTAGAACGGCGCTTGCCACGCCCACTCTGAGCACTGGCCAGCAGCCGCCTCTGGCGCTCCGCCTCTTCCTGCTCTTGCAAGATCGTGGACCAGAAGCCATGCATGTTCTCGCTCTCTTGCTCACCATCGACATTGACGGTGTCCAGTTCCCCGCGTTCCCAAATCTTGGCTTGGGCGAACGTTCCAGCGGCCGACTGCGCCTCGGCCTTCAGCGGCTCGGCACTCCGGACCAACAGCTCGTCGATGTCGGCGTCGCTGTAGCGAATGGCCGTCGCCTCGGCCTCCTTGTCGTCAAAGACGGCCTTGGCACCGAACTGGAGGATCGTCTCGACGTCCTCCGTCTCGTCCTTGGCATCGATTCGTTGAATGATCAAATGATCAAGACCGAGCTTGCGCGTACCAGCCGTGAAGATCTTCTCCTCGCAAGATTGCTTGACGAGGAGCTTGAACACACGAACGGGCTTCTTTTGTCCGATACGGTGAGCACGTGATATGGCCTGGATGTCCTGATGGGGGTTGAAGTCTGGAACGATGGAAACAGATTAGTCGTCTGCTCGCTCACTAGAGGATGGCGGATCGACCGACTCACCTTGATCGAACATGACGACCGTGTCAGCGGTGGTCAAGTTGATACCAACACCACCGGCACGGGTCGACAAGAGGTAACAGAAGTAGTCCGAGTCGGGCGCGTTGAACTCGTCGATGCCTCGTTGACGGTCAAGTTGCTTAGTGTCACCATCCAATCGCAGGTACTTGAGCTTAAGCCCTTGAAGGAGAGGCTCGATGATGTTCAAGACGATCTTGAATTGCGAAAACTATGGAGGCCAGCGACAGAGATGAGTAATCGTCAGCTGAGAAGGACATTAGAGAGCATGGGGCGAATTGTCCAAGGAACTCACGATAAGAACACGATGCCCCGCAGCCTTGAGCTTGGGAAGAAGCTTCGACAGCAAGACAAATTTGGACGACGCCTCGATGAGATTCGTCAACTCTTGTTGCGGTCCGACTCCACGGGGTTCAATCTCGGGCGCGGTGATGTAAGGATGGCAAAGGACTTTGCGCAGCTCCATCAAGACGTTGTTGAAACTCGTCTTGCGCTTCTTCGTCACCGCCGTCTTTTGGAAAATGCTCTCGATCGCCGCCGCGTTGTGCTCGAGCACGCTGCGATAGATCTGACGTTGGAGCACCGACATGGAAACGGGAACGACGATCTCGGTCAAGGGAGGCAAGTTGAGCACGAGATCTTTGGTACGACGTAGGAAGTAAGGCTTGAGGATCTCGCGCACTTCTTCGACCTTCTCGGGCGTGAGTTCGGCGTAGCGCTCTGTGATGACGTCCATATCGGTCCACTTCTGGGGATCGATGAAGTGGAGCAAATTAAACAGCTCCTCGAGGTTGTTGTTGAGCGGCGTTCCCGACAACAAGACACGATGGGTGATGCGCAGACTTTGCAACGCGACGAAGAGCAGACCATTCTTGCCGCTCTTGAGACGTTGGCCTTCGTCGACGACGAGGCATTCCCAGCGTTGCACGCGTTGGAAAACGGCGACGTTCTTCTCAAGGGCTTCGTACGTCGCGAGGACGACGTGCGTCTTGAGCTGACCCTTGGGGTCGTACAGCTCGAACTCCTCGATGATCTGACGGGACTCGACGTCACCACTGAAGGGGACGACGCGCATAGACGGGGCCCAGCGCTCGAACTCGCGTACCCAGTTGCCGATCGTCGAGTTGGGGACCGTCACGAGGAAAGGCCGAGCGGCGTGCTCGTGGTGCAAGACCGACAGGAAGGTGATGATCTGCACCGTCTTGCCGAGACCCATCTCGTCGGCAAGAATGCAGCCCTTTCGTTGCCACCACTGGAAGTACATAAAGCTGACACCGGCGAGCTGGAACGGCATGAGGTTGCCTCCGACGATGTAAGACGGCTGCTCCGAAACCGGCTTGAAGGTGTCCCTATTGCCCCGAGGTTTGTCGAGGTCGTCCATCTGCTTGGGTGTGAGCGTTGGCACTCGCATGGCTGGCTGGTTTGCGATAAGGAAGCGCTTGTAGGCTTGAACGTATTCGATATATCCAGGGTCGGTAGGCTCGGGCGGCTCCTCGCGCGTAGCCGATCCGTAAGGGAGGTCGCACCACTTGAAGAAACCCTTGGCAACGAGCTTGACGCTTTCATCGGGGTCTTCGGGACCGCCTCGCCAGTTGCGCCAGTTGACGGGCTCGCGACCCTCCGTTTTCGCGTGATAGAAGATGTCGAGAACGCGGTCGACGGTCTTCCAGCTCTTGGGAATGCGATCCTCGGCATCCGGGTCGGGCAAAGGGGCCATGATCGGGAGCTCACGCGGTTTGCTCGGGTCCTCGTCATCCTCGGGATCATCCTGGGTCGGCAGATCAAAGTTGACAGTCGACCCACGCGAGAGGAAGTTGTTGAGCTTGGCCGGGTATGCCGCAACGAGGAAAGCGTGGGGGACCCAGTCCAACGTTCGGTAGGATGAGCCTTGCCACTTGACGAGGTAGCTTGCACGGGCAGAAGGATCTTTCGACGAAGGAATCTGGTAGACCTGGCCGGTCTTGGCATCCCTCTTCTCCACCATCGCGGGCTGATCGACAATGTCGCCTTCCTCGACCGCCTCGGGTTCGGCTCCTTCGCCGGGCTTGTCTTCTCGCCACGCGAGGATGACATCGAGAGGGACATTCCACTGGTAGCAGTCGTGGCAGTGGCCGTCGAGGTAGTAGGACTCGGCCGACTCTTCGATCGAAGTTCCGAAATAGTCGAGGCACTCATAGTGAGAAGCGCGTCGACATTTGCTGCAACGGAACATGAGGCCGCCTTCGGGCTCGTCGGCGGAACCGTCGCCTCCTTCGCTGTTCACGAGTGATTGTGCTTTTGAGGGAGGGGCCGACTCCTCCACGAGCAGTGTAGGTGGCTGAGCGGCAATCGCCTTCACGGCCGGGTTTGTGGCGGCCTTACCATCCGCAGCGGCAGCGTCATCGCCCGCGGCATTCATAGGAGCTGTGAGAAGATGCATCCGGACAGTGAGCACAGGTTGCGCGGGTCCAGATATGCTATCGAGATCTTCCATGCTGACGGCAAACGTACGAGGGAGATACTTGCGACCACTGACACCGCAGGAGAGGCATCGACGGCCACCGCGCTTTTTGCAGGTCCAGCACTTGCGCAGTTCAAAGATTCGGCGTGCATCCTCTTCGATCTTGACACGCGTGGGCAACGGTTGCGATGGCACGGGCGGGCCGGGGGGAGGAGGCACCATGCGACCCGTGACGGGATCAGGGATATATGTGGAAGGGTCCGGGTCTGATACAGGCAAAGGCGGGTACTTGGCGAGGTGGTCTTGAAGATGCTCGTCCTTGAGGTCATCAACGAACTCCTTGCGCAAAGCGCCCGGAAGACACTGGTAGTGGTACACATCGATGCAGACCCCGCACTTGAACCACGCGCCGAGCTTGCTGACACGGTCCTCTTCTTGATCAGAGTCCTCCTCGAGATCGCTGTCGCGCTTACGCGAGTGTCGACGCTTTTTGTTGCCATTCTTCTTCTTCTTGGCTTTGAGGGCGCGCATAAGGACGGGTACGGGTTCCCGGCCGCATCGGCCGCAAAAGGTTCGGTGACGGAACTGGGGCAGTTGCGAGTACTCGTACTCCTCGACCACGTTGCGGTCGGAATCCGAGGTCGAGGCACCACCGCGTTCGGCCTTTTGGGGCGCGGCGGGTGAAGTGTCGGAATCTTCGCCTTCATCGCCAATTCGAGAGATAACGCGATCGCGCGCACCGCGACGAGCGCCTCGACCTTCGGCGACGGCCGAAGCGGTCTCGGACATGGAAACGTCGTCACCGTCGCCGAGAGGAGTACCCTCGGCGGAGAACCCAGGCACCCGCAGTGAGCGAGACGAGGTAATCTTGACCTTCTTGGCCGGCTTCTTCTTCTTCTTGCTGTTGCCCTTGCGCCCTTTGCGCTTTCTGGTGACGACGGCGTTCTCGTCATCCACGAAGTCGGATTCGTTCGAGTCATCGTCGACATCCTCAGATTCAGACGTTTCCTCACCCTGGAAGCTGTCGGCGTCGGCAACCGGGCGACTGCGCTCGAGCTCCTCCTCCTCCTCATCATCAGGACCTTCGGCATAGTGCTTCGCCCCAAGCGAGTTCTTGGCAGCGCGAGAGCGCGACTTGACGTCAATGCCGGTGAACTGTTCGATAGGAGGCGCCGGAACTGGTGCCGGTGCCGATTTCGGTTTGAAGATCGCTTTTTCGGCGTCAGCCGCGTCTGGAGCCAGTTCCTGCATGGCAGCATCCAAAGCTGGATCGATAGCAGCAGTCGAATCACCGTTGATCACCGATGAAGAGCTTTCAGTGCCATTCTTGAGAAGAGAAGGAAGAGGGCCCGGGGCGTTGAAGGCAGCCACGAGCGCCGGTGCTTGAGCAGCCATTTCCTCCTTCGAGCGCTGTGGATAGAACACAGAAGGCAAGGGACAGGAGAAGGTCAGTATTCAAGACACGATGATATGATCGTGCAATTTGAGTGAGCAATGTGGCAAGAAGAGGCCGCAAAGTTATGCGCTGTCGCGGAGGCTGCGAGCATTCTAGAAGTCCCGTGACGGGACAGCGGAGCGCCGAACGCGTCGATTGACGCGCCCAAACAGGCCAGCGAGCAATGCGCGCCGCGACACGACGAGCAGCCAATAGAGCCATTGCAGCCCTCCAAAAACCCTGGCGAGCTGGGGCAACCCGGAAATGGCGATACACGTCGATGTCACAGATAAGACACTCGGTGCACTTAATCAAGTGACCCCTCGGATCCAGATCTGAAATTCGCAGAGACCCAGCGAGAGCAGCACGCGAGGCGAAACGCCAAAGTCGGGCCGGCCCGCCAGGCGTGGAGGACATGATAGCCACAGGACGCACGCACACGCATCGCATCGGGATAGCATGGCGAACTTTCGGTGACGGAACACTGTCGCGCATCATCACCACTACATTGACGCCATTCCATCCCAGCAGCCAGCGCACTTCGGTGGGCAAATCGTCTCGGTCAATCCGGCTCGCTTCGGCGGATTCGTCGCAGTTCGACCGTGCTTGGGTCCCCGGGTGCTGGGGCTGCTGCAGCAGCAGACGAAGGCCGGCGCCGCGCACGATTTACCAAGAGCACACACAAAGGCTCACACCACACTCCCCACACAGGCTCGACAGCGCAAGCTGCAACTCACCTCGATTGTACCGTTCTCGCCTTGTTCGCGAACGACAAGACCTTCGCCGTTGGCTTTCTCGGCGACAATCGTCGTCACCGTCGGGTTCGAGGGCAGCGACGAGGTCGAGGACGACGCGTTGGCGGGCTCAGCAGCGCTCGAGGCCTGGTCGGGACCCGGGGCCGAGGACGTCGACAACGCGGGGTCAACAGCATCCTGGGCAACAGCGGAGGACGGATCGGTCGACGACATGGCGCAGGACAAGTGCGCGTCGTCACAACCGTCTTTTGTGGATCCCGCACAGCAGCGAACAGGTGGGATTGGGTGGGTGTGCAGGATGGGGAACGCAGACGTCTGCGCGTCTGCGCGCGCCGGCATCCAGTCCAATATTTGATAGACCAATATTGGCCTGCAGTGGCCTGTGGACAAAACATATCGCCAATCTTCGTACATTGACCGAGGTCACTCTCGGGCACAGTTCTCCTGCAAGCTTCCTCGTCCTTGACGCGTCCAAGACGTCGAGTCTAGCCAGATCTGACTGTCCTTCGCAAAGTCGATCAGGAATCGACAAAGTAAGAAGAAGTAACTCAGGGCGCGCGAGGCTGCGGGCAGGTACGTGGTGTGTGTGTTCAGGAGGTGGCAACAACGTAGGGCTGTGATAGACACTAGGTCATCCCAGTTACATAGTACTCCAAAACCTTACTGGAACAAAGCGGCGTCGGCTTGGAGAGGAGTCCACCCGAGCTATCGGTCGACTGAACCCGAGGTCGTCCCAAGGTGGAGCAACAAGAGGTGTACAACGTTGAATTTGGTGTCGGTAAAGGTCTTGATGTCTATGTTACGGTGTTCGGTCACGACCTAATTAATCACACGTGTTGTGGAGAGACCAGGAAGGCGTATTTTCGCTTGCGAATGTTCGGAATGCCGATCTCATTGTTTCGGCCGAGCAGATCTGCCTTTGCCCGTCCTAAAGCGAGCAAGGTGGGAAGGGGATGGAGAGAGGGGTCAATTAGGGGTCCGTGCGCGGACACTGCCCTTGAGCACTCACCTTCGGTACGCCCTGGTACATGCAGGCTGGCGCGTAGGGTTCTCGGGATTTGATTTCACCACTCCCCAGATATCTTAAACTTTGACACAGGTATGTGGCGACCTTTGGTATCGAGGTCGAGCTGAGCCAGCTCCGAGCCGAGTTCAATCTCGACGAGAGGATACCCACTCGCATTCCCGTTACGCGGAACGCCGTCTTCAGATTGACCATCTCCAGCTTGAAGGATGCTTGTGCGTCTATTTGTGGTTAAATGTACACTTGTACCATCCGATTCGTCCCGTATTGAGCCTTCCGAATCGCCCAGCCGCGGCTCGGCATCACCCTTCGCGAGCACACTGGCGATTCCGGCATCGACGTCCCCATCCTCCTCTTCCTCCTCCACATTCCCCCGATCCGGATGAATCTCATTCCACACTCTCATCTCTTCCTTCTAAAGCGTCTTGACACAAGGCTTGCACGAACTACCGCAGCAGTCCCATGGGTCCGGTTCGCGAGGCGGTTTCGCACCCTTTGCGGCTTGCAGCAACTGTTGCAACCGGATTGGCGCGAGACGACCCCTCTTCAGCTTGACGAGAAAAGGAGACCGCTCATATAGCTCCGAGTCGTCCAGTTTGGAAGCGAGGGACCGGTATGACGCCGGGGCGGCGAGGTGCACGAGCTAGTCGCGAGCTCGGGGAGCGGCGAGAGGAGGAGGGCCGGCAGCGCCGTCTCCCCTTCGATTCTGACCGTCACCTATGCCATTGCAGGCCATTGCAGGCCCCCACTTACCGCTCTCGAGGCCCGCCTTGGATCGCAGTGAGCGCATGAGCTCGTTGCAGGGCTGGTTCGAGACCGATGACCGCGACACCAGGCTAGGCCTGCAAGTGCTCAACAGTTACGGCATCACACGAGGTCGGTCTGCTCCCTGGTCAACGGGTCACGTGGTCATAGCGCGCGGGCCCGACGTCCAGATGTTGACATCCCCTGAGGCCCCTGCCTAGATGTCGAACTCGCCTTCGTAAATATCACCCACCTCGCACCTCATCCCGACCTGACACCTCGGATCTTGCAACAACTGCATCAGCGTGCGATATCGCGGCTCGCAGCCGAACCGATCGCTGGCTTGAGTCTGGTCGAGCAATTCCTAGATGACGCCCCGGAACATGCAGAGTTGCCCGGACCATCGTCAAGAATAATCAGCTCGACCATTCCAGACCTTGATGAGCTGTTGCAAGGAGGTTGGAAGCGAAGCGAGCTGATCGAGATCGCCGGCCCTCGAGCTTCTGGCCGTCACTTGCTCCTCTTGCACGCGATGCTGCACGATCTGGCCGTGAACCCTACCCATCGAGCCCTCTACGTTCATTCGGGAACCCTCGACGTCCAACGCTGCCTCCGAGTGCTTATGTCCATCATCGAAGGGCTTCGATCTCGTGGCGCCTCGTTCACTCGAGAAGAAGACGGCGCCCAAGTCGACACCCAAGAATTCGCAGTGGATATTCTTAGGCGCTTGTCCGTGGCTCAACCGACCCTGTCACCCCAGCAGGCACTTGAGCATGTGGAGGCTGAACTAGGTCGAACAGATATTGATGAGTCGCTTGCTCTATCATGCATAGTCATCGATCCGATCGATGCCCTGCTGGGAGGAAAGATTCTCTCCGATAAGTCTGCAAAGGGTAAGTCGGGGCGTGACAATACGGATCATGGTAGCTCTCGTGATGCCCCTTTCTGTGCCTTACTTGCATTGCTTTATCCCCAACTTTGTCACCAGGGTACGCCATGATGGTGACTTTCATGGGCAGATTGAAAGAGATCGCTTCTTCGGCAAAAGATCGGCCCGTCGTCTTTGTACGTCCGAGAAGACAAAATAACTCATTCCTCAAGCGTTCCCCTGCTAATTAACCAATAACCCACCTCTCAGCTTATCAACTCGGGCAGTGCACCTTCATCATTCACCAACAGCGCCAGCGGAGTATCCCGTGTTTCCATCTTCCCCACCATCCCTCCTCACCCATCAGCGCCACCTCCATCAGCCCTCCGACCCTCTTTAGGCACGACCTTCACCTACCTCACGGACATGACGCTCTGGTTAACCCGTGCGGATCATATCTGGACTTCGATAGGATCATCTACTACGCCAATCAAAACAAGATTCGTGATTGAGCTGGTTAGGAGTAGAAGAGGCGAATCGGGGGGATGGACGATGTTTCAATCGGTGAGTGTAATCCGTAGAGCCCTTATATGTCATGAGAAGTGGGCTGAGTTACATTCGATGTCATCATTCACACAGCTGGATGGGATTTCTCTCCTCCCCGAAGAATGAATGGGAGTACACGTGATAATGCTTCGGCATGGATCCTCTCAAGGGCCATCCGTAAAACACTGTTGTAATAGAATCGACTAATGCAAGGAAATGACATAAATGTAAAGCATGCGTCAACCAATCTCAAGTTGCTGCATTGACTTGTCCAACGCCGCCGCCGCGTTCTCTTTCTCCTCCTTCCACATCTCAGCGACCCTTTTGAACACTTCATCCTGCTTAATTCCCGGACTCTCTTGGCGGACTCGAGGGCTCATAATCTGTGGCCAGCGGATAATCTTTCAGTTCATGCGACTGCGAACTGAAATGGGGGCTCGTTAACTCACCGCAAGGTAATTCTGCCATGCCGTCTTCTTCGCGGGTGTTCTCCTCATGCCGCCTAGAGCACCTTTCTCGTGCCCGTCGGCGTCAATCTCCACCAGTCGACTTCCACATGGACACCCATGGGTCATCGTGTCAATTGACCTAGAGTGGCGTTGGAAGCTAAGCTCTCCTCCGTACGTGGAGTCGTCAGTGATCATTCAGCAAGGTCTTCAGTGTCGGAGCTTGCAGCAGAGGGACCTACATCTTCTGACAATCCAGCGATAGGCATCTCCAACGGTACTTGTACGTGATCTGGTACGAATGCGTCGTGGTGACTTCGATATCGGGCCTGGCTGCCATCACTCGGGCGGCCCACAACTTGAAGGCTCTGCAATGCCGAGAAGTATTGTCAGACGATTACACCTGGCACTGAAGACGGCGTGAATCCCACTCACTTTCCATGTGGTGGACTAAGCTCATTACTAATCACCCAAGCCGCAAGATGACACAACTCATGCGCCAGCGTATTGTTGAGCTTCATGACCGAATCAACAACCTTGACGCTCAACTCGATCGAGCTGATCTGCTCAACGGGTTGAGACGCCCGATCAGCTCGATCGCCATCCTTCGTCGTCGACGTCTTCGTTCGTTTCCAAGAGGCTCTTCCGGCAGTCTTGAGTAGTTTCTTATTCCAGATGATGTCAACGTCCGCTGGGAGACCCCGGCTCGAGGTCGAGGACGATAATGCAGACTCGCCGGAACTCGGTCGGATCGAGGTAGCACTTGAGTAGTAGCGGGAAAAGACCGATTGGTTCAACTCGGCGATCAACTCGAAAGGCAATCGGTCGCGCTGCTCGGCCGTCAGCAGATTCGTGGCAGCTCTGCGCGGGGTCGATTTGGCCGTCTTGTCTGCTGACTTTAACGATCGTGGTGTCGATGGCGTCAGGTATTGACTGAGCGGCGTCTTGTTCCGGAAACGAGTCGGTAGATCTTCGTCTCCGTCCCCTTCCTCATCACTAGAGCACATTGTAGTGGTCAGGTCCACCTCGGCCTGTCGAATGCTTTTTTGGCCTTTCGCATTCGACTTTGGCGCGGGAGTGGAGATCAGGGTCGTCGATAGCTTTTTGGGGCGCGAAGGCGTTCGTGTTGGGATGCTGCAAGGGCAAGATGGGTGAAATGATATGGATAACGGGTACGTCAACTAGAGTAGACCTGAGCCTCTCAAGGGCGACGCGACCACTTACAAGCTGATCACCCCGGCATCGGGATCGAACTCCGATTCCGGCTCTTCCACTTCGAGACCGAGCTCGACAGACCGCTCGGCTTCCTCTAACGTAGAGTTAGCACTATCTGAATCGGAGAGGACAAGGACCTCGATCCCGGGCTTCTTGCTCTCGGCGAGCAGTCTTCCGTGGCGGGGCAAAGAGACAATCGAACGTTGGACATCGACCGGACTGGTGCTCGCGCCTTGGCGTCGAACCAATCTTACTTCTCGAGTAGAAGGAGTCTGAGAGAGAGGTAGTCTCGGCACCTTTTTCGGTGTCTCTCTGCGAGAAGCGAGCAAAAAGTACATCAGTACTCGCGCCTGTGTGTAGAGTCTTCTGCGCTACCTCTTACCTGATGGTCAGTCGACCTAGGCCCTGAGTAATCGACGGTGCATGGTCGTCTTTTGTCTGATCTTCTTCATCGGACGAATCGTCGAGCGTGTAGATGGTGAAAGGCTCGTTCTTGCTCACAGTCTCGACCCGCGACTTTTCGCCGATCGGACTCGAGCATCTCCGAGACGTTGGTGCAGAGGGTGCTTTGTTGCTTGAAACCTTTATGTTGGACGAGTCACCATTTGCTGGATAACTAGTTCCCTCCTTCGAAAAGAGCTCTGCCAGACCATTCTCGCCCTTGTTGTCGATCCCCTGCGCATTCGGAGGCGAAGGAGGGAACAAAAGGTCTGCGAGCGAAGGCGCGCTGCCATTGCCATGAGTCACCGAGTTCGGCACAGCCTCTTGGGAATCTGAAATCGAAGTCGGACTTGATGATGCTTCTGTGCCCGAGAGTGCTCTCAGACGAGGGGATCGACGAACGGCTGTAGGGCTTTGATCCCGGCGATGAAATTGTGTTGAGCCCGCTGGCGCTGGCGCGGGCGTCGGCGTTGAATGGCCTGATCCAACTCCGACGTCGAGCGAGCCCGAGCGAGAGCTTGAGCTGCTCCCACAGTCGGTGGAACAGGTAAATTGATCCAGCAACTTTCCCGAAGAATAGGAAATGGCCTTGCTTGTAATGGACGTTCGTACAGCCGTATCCGAGTTCGTGCGGTTCATTATCTGAAGAGGCTCCGATTTGGGGGCGGTGATCGCTGGGAGCTCCTGACGAGGAAGTTCAGCTAGCCACGGTGTGGGCAGTTCGCCATCCGAGTCAGCATCCGAGTCAGATATCCGAATCATCGATGTGGTCTAAAAGGGTTGACCTGATAGTCAGCATCGGGGTGGATGTCAAGAGTGAGACCACCGCAGGCGATCAAGTCACGTCGAGGCGCGCCGGCCCAAGTACGGCCCAAGTAAGGCCCAAGCTGGCCCAAGTAAGGCCCAAGCTGGCCCAAGAGTGCCCAAGTAGCACAAGCAGGCACACAAGCAGGCACACAAGCAGGCACACAAGCAGGCACACAAGGCACAAGATCCGCACGCGTGACACGCAGTGACATCTTGCGTCGACTCAGTCAATAGCAAGCGAATTATGTTGCAAATTATTGCAGTTTTTGTAAGTCACTCCTCCGAGAATGAGACAAGGGTAGGAAGAAAGGGGGAGAGGACCACAACTCAAGACGATCTGAATACAGAAGGAAATAAGCCTACGACTCGCCGACAGTTGGCCGCCCCACGCCCAGGTTCTTCTGTTGTACTTAATGCTCCGTCAAAAGCAAATTACCGGAGACGAGCTTGTTCTCCAAGATGGTCCCGTCGGGCAAGTGAATCTTTTGACCTTCGTTGGCGACGATGATAACCGTTCCTCGGAGCTGCGTGTTGCGACCAAAGACAACATCTCCGGCGACAGTCAAGTGGTCCAATTCGAGGATGTTGGGGATCTGCGGGAAGCGCTTCAGGAACGCATCGACCTTCTTGAAGTGATCGCCCAGCTTGACCACGGGTGTCGTGGAGAACATGCGCAACGGCGAAAGCGTCAACGTGCCGTGCTCGAGGTCGTACAGATCCGACTTGATGAGCAACAAGTCCGAGCACGACTTGACGGGCAAGAAGCGAGCACGCGGGACGTTGATGCCGATCGCTCGGTCAAAGTGCTTGACAGCGGCACCGACGGCCGTCTCGAGCTGGATCACGGCCTCTCCGTTGGCCGCGACCTTGTTGTTGACAATAATCTCGAGATCCATTCCCTCGCCGTCCATGACGCGCTTGATCGCCTTCAGGTTGACCCACAAGTTGTTCGTGTTGAAGATCTTGAACTTGCGCACCGACTTGAAGTCCTCGACGTGGTCGGACGGGACCTGCGCGATTTCGAGCAGTCGCACGTTGCCCTCGTAGTTGATGAGCGTTCCGCCTTTGACATCAGCCTTTGTCTTGTCTGTGACTTCCATGATGAACTGTGGATGAACGAAGTTGGGCTTCAGAGTCAGCTTCTAGCTCCACCGTAGGATTATTCGGCATCTGCGTTGGACGACTGACCTCGTTCTGGTTCGCGTGCATGTGCTCAAGAATTTTCATGTCAACGACGGCACCCAAATTGTCGACGTTGGAGACAAAGAGGTACTCCTTGCCGCTCGCGAGCAGCTTGTCGACCAGACCCGAATTTGTGATGGCGTCGAACAAGTCACCGTGGCCTGGGGGGTACCATGAGCCCTTGTCCTCGAGCGCGGAGCGGGGCGTTGGGAGCAGCGACTCCTTGTTGACGCGGGGGTATCGCGACTGGTTGAAGGTCATGAGCTCGATGTTGTGGTTGGCGTACTTTTGAATGATGCGCGCCGTGTCCTCGTCGGTGTTAAACGAATTCATGAGGATGAATGGGACATTGACCTTGTGTAACGAGTTGAGGTGCTGTGAAGTGTGTGGGCGTCCTCATTTAGCATGGATCACACAAGAATGGGATCCATGGGGCCACAATCGTGGCGAATTTACGCACCTCGATCTGCCTGACGGAAAGATCCAAGAAGGTCATGCCTTCTCGGACTTCGATGACGGATTTGGGCCCGACGCAACCCATGGTCGTACCAAGACCACCGTTGAGCTTGAGCACGGCGAGCTTGTCCAAGAGCATGGGGCTCGACGACTCCTTAAGGTCGGCGTAGGGAACGACCTGCTCGGGCGAAGGGGGCTGGATCTTGTCCCAGTCGCTGATGAACAAAAGCGGAGTCAAAACGTGTCCCAAAATCCTCTGGGTCGAGTGGACTCTGGGGTCACGATTGAGACTGACATCTTTTGGCCCTTGGCGCGCTCGGCCAAGTAGCGGTTGAAGAGGATGAAGAAGCTTTGCATCTCGGCTTCGAAAGCCTACCGGCGAGATAAGATATCCAACACAGGTTCAACAATGAGTACCACACCAAATCAAATTAGCCCTGTCTGATGTCGTACCTTCTTGTACTCGGGATCGTCAATCTTTTGGATCATCGAGTTGAGCTCGTTGCGCATGGCCTTGGCCGAGACACCCGTCGCGGCGGATTTAAAGTCCTATTTCAGGGCAGGGGAGAGAGTATGGTCAATTGGGAATATCCAAATCCGTTGCATGGAGATGCGGATGGCGATAGCCGATGGGTGAATCAGGGGCTTCGACGAAATACCGACCGGACGAAGGTGAGTCGGAGGGGCCGGCACCAGCCGAAGAGCTAGAGCGAGCTCAGCCAACACGCTCTGCATGATCGGGACAATTCCATGCATCCCGTGAAAGCGAACCGCAACTCATAGCAGACTAGCGGGGCTCTGCCTAGGACGGGAACGTGGCACTCTCATCCCTTTCGGATCTGAAGACTGGGTAGGCTGCATGCCCATCAAGACGATCGGCATACATCCAACTCGGCTTAAATGCTAGAATGACTAGTTCCATTTGATGGGCTGCACTCGACGCGGGGATGCCCGCTGCGAAGAGGATTGCACCGAAATGTGATCGCACCCCAGCACCCAAGTGGGACCCGAGGCGGAGTTGAGTTGGGCCTTTCGAAGGTCTCGGTCGAGATCTCGGCATCCGTGGAATACCACAGCAAGCCTTGGCATACCGTGACACACTCTAGCACCCGGTAAGAGAGCACAGAGTCCTTCATCGAGCACAATCGACTGGCCGCCGACTCCGCTCCGTCCACGCCCACACCGATGACGGGGGCAACGACAGCCAGAATCACCACGCCGAGAGGGCTGAATAACTGACCATGGCCGAATGTCCACGGGCACGCTTGGGGGCGGCGGCTGCGGCTGTTTCAAGAGACGACATGTTGGTGGTCGTTCGGGGTGGAGTGAGGAGGGAGTGAAGGGGCGCTCAACAAGAAAGCGGAACGTGGAGTGGCAGGTGGCAAAGCGCCCGCTCAGCGGCGGCCCGCGTGTGGGCTCGTGTGGGGTGGGCTACTCACGGCCTGGATTTTGGCCGGCTGAGGGCGGCGCTTGCTTTGGCACAGGCGGCACGAGGGCCCGCGTCATTTGGAATCGATCAGCGCTGTCAACCGCACCCCGCCGCACCCGGCATGAAACACTCTGCTCCCGAGTCTTCTTCGCTTATAATAATCGCTTCGCAGGTCAGAGCGCATACATTCAGCTTGTCCCCAACAAGCCACTGCTGTGATCCACCCGGCTTGCATCTTGAAGGTTCACTATGCCTTGCAGAGGTTTACTTGCCCAGCTTGACAGGTATATCAGGATTCAGCCCGGACGTGCCCCCTCGGCCCTCTGTGGCCTCTGCAACACCCTGGGCTTCACGGCGTCAACGCAGGGGCACAGTTTGCTGTACAAACAATGGACACTGTCGATCAGCATCACAGCATACCTACATCTGAAATCTTTTCACGAGAGTATGGGGTTAATTCTCCATATCCCAGGAATCTGCTTCATCGATCGGAGTGCGCTCAGGGGAATCGTCACAATGAAATCTGAGCACCTGGTGGTCCAGCGGATCTAGTGTTTGTTAAATTCTGTATTTGAACAAGACTAGCTGGAATTTATGACTTAAAACTTATAACTATCACCCTACGGACAGCTACGGACCGCCCTTCCCCGCCCTTCCCGTGCACCCGACTCTTGACTTTTTGCTCCGCTCTACATGTATCACTAGATGTACCTTCCTGCGGCTCATAACTCAAGCTCTTCCAGCCCCTTCTTGATTCATCTACCCGGCCTCATCTCGTCGGAACTGTTTCACGACCACATCACCACGCATCAGAGGCGCGACCAGCACGAGGTTCTTGGCGATACCCACTGCAGCCGACGCCCCGACTTGGTGACTGGCCTCTTGAAAGCGTGAGACACTCGCAACTGGAAGACGACGACAGTTTCAATCCGCAATGACCAGCATCCTCTCGACTCCGCCCTCGACGTGCAGCGACTCGCAATCGATCGCCATCTTCGGCTACGGGTCCCTCCTCTTCAAACCACCACCATACGAACTCGAATCGGAAGCAGGGTATATCAAAGGCTTCAAGCGGAGGTTCGCGCAGGATTCACACGATCATCGCGGGACACCGGAGAACCCGGGTCGAGGTTCGTCGCCGAGTCGCGGAGACGGCTTTTGCTTCGTCCAGAGCTAGCTGCTCAAGTCTTTCTGCACTTTTTGGACCCCAGTGGTCACTTTGGTCACGGAACAGGACTGGGAACTGCATCGAAGGGTGAGACAGCTCGGGTGCTGTGAGCACTCCAAGATCGGGCCCAGTGCCAACAGTTTGTATCGGTCACGTGAAGGAAGCTATTGCTGACGATGCGCTTTTAACACATCGGTTGTCACACCAAAGGACGAGCCCGCAGAATCAGGTCATGTGTGGGGTCAGTGACATCAGACCTTTGATCCTATGCCCGAAACCTTGTCGCTAAATACCCGCTCTCCTCCTCGGAACAGGTCGAGTCTACCGGATACCACCGTCCCAAGCGACCGAGATTTGGGCCTGTTTGGATCATCGTGAGAAGGATGGATACACACAACGCCAAGTCGATGTATACGGGCTCGACGCTCAAGGACAGGAAATCGTTATCGAGCACAGTGTGAGTCGGCTCCGAGGCATCGATCAAATTTCAGTGATCGGTTCCCCCGCTGATGATCAGGTTCTTTGGTGTGGAGACAGTGTCGAGTCTACGTCGGAGAACTCGACAATCCCTCCTTTGCAGGAGAGACACCGATGCGAGAATTGGCCCGGAAGATAGCTACTGCGCACGGGCCAAGTGGGCCGAATAAAGTACGTCGAGCGAGTCCGATCCTTTCCTCGCTTCCTCCGGGCGACTAAGACTGATCACTCTCGTCCAAACTCGACTTCTCTGTAGGAATACCTCTACCTGATGACGCGAGCCGTCCGGGAACTTGGTCCCGACGCAAACGACGAGTATTCAGAACAACTTGAGGGGCTGGTTCACGAGATCGATCCGGACTGGAAGATCGGCGAAGCTTAGGTCTGGCGTGGGAACACGATCTCGGGTATTACCGTCGTCTGGATATAACATTCAAATTGCAAAGATGCCCTCGGCGTCATCTGATACCCGCATACCCGTGACGTCTTTCTGGGAAGCGCACACTCACGCCACCCCCCTATTTCCGAAAACATCGCGCCCCTCGCAATGTTGTTATTGCAAGACCCAAGAGCAAGCTAGTGCACAAGATAGCTAAGAAGGGAGATAAAAGACAACGAGCGAAAGGTGGATATGATTAGCGCCGTTTGTGCCGCAAGAGTGAGAAGGGGATGTGGGTGTACGAGGGAAACTGTCCGTCGGCAATGTGAAAGAGGAAAGAGGTAGGGTGAAATTCCGGGTCCAGGGAAAAGCCTCCATCCAAGATCGAGGCCTTCTCGATCTCAATTTTTACAAGAGGTACATCCCACCCGCGACGCCGAGAAGGAGACTCCCGGACAAGAGGAGTGATCCGCCGAAAGGGGTCTTGATCGACGAAGTCACCCCGACAACCTGGGAACAAGGCGAAATTTTGAGCCATCAGTCCGGAAAATTGAATATCCCGGGTCCAAAAGTTGCAATTTTCTACCTGAAGGTGGGTCGGGTCAGGTTGGAGGTTGCCGGCGGTCCCGATGGCCGGGCTATTGACAGTCCCGGTGGGAGATACAGTTGCGACGGGGACCGTATATACAAAGCTGTCCGTGAGGTTCCCAGCACCGCCCGAATTGATGATGGTCGTAACACTGTGAACAGGAGGATAATGGTCAGGGTCCTGAATGCGGGTCGGCGTCCGAAATCGTCGACGCGCATCGCCGAAAGGGGCATGCCGTCGGTGCGCCTGTGAGCCTGACGGCTGAGCGCCACAGCACGTGACGCATGCCCTATCGGATTACTCGCTCGCTTCCCTCAGGTTGCCCGACACTCGTCTTCACCGTCGTTGACGGTCCTGCCGGTGCTTGGAGACTTCTACTCACGCTCCGGGAATCGGCGCTTGTCCTGTCGGCAGGGCTGAGCCTACTGTAGGCGCGGAGAAGAAGGGGATGGGCGAAGAAGATGTGCTGGAGGTGGAGGCCGCGACGGCTGAAGTAGCAGCTGCTACAGAAGTTGTTGTTTGAGCATGCTGGAACGGGGAGTCAGGTATGATCAGCAACGCTGTTGGCTTCCCGTCCTCGGATCTGAAGAGCGACTCGGCCGCTCAGACGACACCGATGTCCCCGGGGCCCGGTGTTTCGTCGGCGACTGAGGGCGCGGCGTCATTCGCCCGCGACCAAGCTACGAAAAACCGGCATTGCGTGAACACGTACAGAGACAGAGACGGTTGCAAAGGCCACAAACAGGGCGACAAGTGGAGAGCGCATCGTATTTTGTGTAAGGTCTCGGTGCGAGCGTGGCGTCGGTGTACAAGTGCGGGAAGTGAGTGTATGGAGAGATGGCCGCCGTCGCATCGGCTTGTCGCGCCCCGCGACTGCCCCGCGGTAGTCCCGCGGTCGTGCCCGTGCTCGGTCGCCGGCGCAGGGGCAGCTATGGAGCTCTGCAGCTGGAGCGCGCCGGCTGGGACGCTGGGGCCCCAAGGTTTGCCATTTGAATAAGTTGATGCGTCTACGCCGGTGTTCTACCCCAGTGTCGGTTAGAAAAGGTACAAGATTTCACTGCTGCACAAGCTCGTATCTTTGGTGTAGTGACTGTTTCGAGGCGGGACTGGCACAGGTGAAAGCTCTCGCGATGCTTTCTCCGAATCCGAAGTGATACTGACCACGAAATACATCAGATGTTAGAAAGCTTGGAAGATGAAATTGTTCGCGGCTTTGACGGGCTTATGAAGCGCATAATTCGCTACCTCGAGACCTCTCTTCGTCAGATCGAGTTTTAGATGCTCAAAAATGCATAAATGCATTAGCAAGAGAGTCTACAGCTTGCTAAAAACGTAGATGGAACGCGTTTCGGGCCGAGCCTGCCCAGCCTGGCAGGGGACGGCCACGAAGAAGCGCTCGCTCGGTGCCTGGGCCGAGTGCCGCGCAGCGGTCATGCTTCGGGCGTCACACCACCCCAGTCCCAGGAAGCCTTGATGGGATACATGCAGTCACGCTTCCAGATTACACATAAAAAGCAACTGGTGCGTCACGTCACCGAGATGAATAGAATGGGTGAACAGACAATCAGACTCAGTGTACGGTCGCGGATGGCCCGAGCCTTATGTTCAAGCTACGAAAAAATGGGATTTGAATAGTCCGGGCGCAATCGTGTGAGACGGTCGGACTGATTTGGAGCACAGAAAGTCGAGACTGCACGCTATCAGACGGTATCCGCAGACACGGCGAAGCTCGCAAGTGCCGGTCATCAAGCACTGGAGTCCATCACAGCCGTGGAGGAAGAGAAAAGAATGGTGCATGGTGCCAGTGTGGTTGGCGTTTGGGATGTCAATCAGTCGGACAATAGGGAGAAGCTCACTGGTCGACCGTGGTGCCTCGGAGGTGAAGCATCACGCACTGGGCGTAATGCCAACGGAAATATTCGTCGAAGGGGATCTCGTAGTCATTGACGGTGTGGAACGCTTCGCGAGAGATCTCCTTCCCATGGAAGCGGTGGTACATGTCGCACTGCGGTTCGAAAAAATGCAGAGTATATCGGCCGTCCTGTGGGCAGGCGGCCGGAATCGGGATCGTCAGGGGGAGTTGCATGAGCATACAGTAGGAGAGCGAGAGAGCCCGAAGACACTTACTCCGTTGGGGTAGAAGGAAAAGGCGTAGCGCTGGTACATCGCATGCAAATCGGGACTCAAGGTGATACCACAAGAAGCTCCGTAGGGTTGCTCGACGCCGAAGTGAGCCCAGACCTGTGGCGGTGCGATAAGATGATCGTTCATGCGGCCATAATGGGCGGTTTACGCATCATGGGCGTACTGACCTCTGGGCGCGTGAAAGGGATGATGGGGCATGCGACGCAGACGTGGGACTTTGCGCCGGTGACTAGGCATTGCCCGTCACGAGCAAAAACGGTGGCACAGAATGAAGACTGAAAACCGCGGCAAACATGGTTGGCAGAGGCGAACGGGCAGATCCCTGCTCGTGGCTGGCAGCTTGTATCTCGACTCACATAATCACTTCCAGAGGAATGCGATGACGTACTCATCGAGCTATCGCTGTCGTCGTCATCAGACCAGGGGAATGCGGGAAGGTCGTCTTCGAGGTTCGCGAGAGGCCCAACAGCGAGCGAGAGTGGGCGCGATGTGTCTGAGTCGCACAGAAGTTGAAGTCGCTCTCGGTCAGTGTTGATACGGGGAATACGCAAAGGCGTGCAGGAGCTACTGCTCACCATCGTCATGGGTGACGAACGTGTACGCGCCAGCGCGAGGCGTCGTGGCCATGTCGACCGGTTTATGGCGATCGTCGCACAAGTACCCTGGTTGATCAACGCACATAGTAGCGGCATCGAGAATAAAATCCCATTTGCGAGACGACTTGAGAGTTTGAAGCCAGATCATTGGAGTTGTCACGAGGTCGGGCGTTCGTGGTGACGGCCGAGACGGTCAGGGTCACGTGGTCTGGCCACGCCTTGAGGAACGCAGTGTTGGTGCCGCTCATCGGGAAAGAGAGTGGCAGGTTTTGCCAAACGTCGAGTGCTGTTGAAGGCGGGCAGAGGATGTAGTCTGCAGTGGGGCAAGAAAGGACAGGAAGAGCAGTGAAGGGGTAAGACACCCGGTGGAAAGGGCAGGATGAGGAAAGGCAGGCAGAGGGAGGCAGAGGGCGGGAGCCGGCAGGAGCAGCAGCCTGCAGCAGCCAGAGCACTGCTAGAGCAAGCCTAGAGCAATGCCGTCAGAGTGCCGTCAGCGGGCTGTCAGCAGCCTGCCAGTGCAGAGCAGCCGTCAGCAGCTATTGTCAGTTTCAGCCTCCAGCTTCTTCCATCTCGCGTCGTGTCTCGCCGTGTCTCGCCTAATTCAGCGTCCCACACCACCAGCCACCGTTCATAAATAGAAATGGCGCGTACTGGTGTCGAAAAGGTCGGGCAGCAACTGCCTCGTGCACCGGTTGCGAAGCCTCTGACGTCGCGCATCCCCTGGACGGTCTGGATCTTGCTCGCGCTCGGTGTCTACGCGTTTTGGAGCTATCTGACACAACGCAGCAAGCGATCCAAACAACCGTAAGTTTCTTCCCATTCAAGCCTGCCCTCACATCCATGACTCGACCTCGTGTCGTCGGACGGCCAAATTAAGCTGGTCGCGACGAGCCGTCCGTCCGTGTTCCCACCTCGCTCCAAATTTATCCAATTACACGCATGCTTTGGGGGTCACTATCGACCGTGACTCTATGACACTAGCTTTAACCTTTCGTCCGTCACATCCGGTCCACTATTACGGCTTGATCTGCCTTCTCTGCCCCCAAGTCATCACAGCCTTTCGACGCGCCTCTTTCTTTCCAGAATACCCGTCCGGGGCACGGTCGGGACTAGGTGGCTGACCACTACTAACTTTCATGAAAACTCTCAGGAGACGGCGGATCGCTACCAAAGCGGAACCTCGTCGACCGACGGCTCTTGACTCGCCTCGACGACTGGGCTCGGCCCCCAAGCTCTCGCGAAGGAGCTCATTCGCACGCGGCGTTCGAGGACCGACGAGCGAGTCCCATGGCGGATCCCAGACGACGAGTCGAGCAGGAACGCCCTTTCGGCCAAGCTTTTCGTCGAGTCGTCTCGCTCATCTCGCTCAAAATGCAGCCGGAACACCCGCCTCCTCCACCGGAGGCCCAAGTCGCCATGCCAACTCCTTTGGCCCCGACATGTCTGAAGTCTCGTTCCAAGGCTCTTCCTATCTGCCGCACTCACCTTCAACCCTCGGTCAACGGTACAACCTCGCCAATCGATCGAATGGGTTGTTGAGATCCGCGAGCTCGTACTCGATCGACTCTCGAGGTCGACGGGAGGCCTCACCGGGGCCTCGACGCTCGGGCTTCAGCGACGTCTACCCACCCAACGTTCTCGACTCTGCCTCTCGCAAACGCCGTGATTTCGATACCGAAAGTCTCGGTACTATTAGCCAACGCAGCGAGAAAAGGTTCAGAATGACGGACAACGAGCAAGGCGCTTTCGATGAGGATGACCAGGATAGCGACGACGCGGCGATGGAGCTAGATGAGATGGTCGAAGTTGCGGCGGCCGAGCAGAAAAGAGGGACCAAACGTGGACCGAAATCTCAATGCGGTCCTGTGAAACGCACTCGTCAGGGCGAGACTGGTGACGATGCCCCGAGGCACGAGAACGATGAGATGGATACGAAGCCAGATTTGGAGTTCTTGAGCAAGAAGCGCACGCGCCCTTCGCGCGACGTCAACGAATCGTTTGTCGAAGAGTCCGCCGTGGACAAGCGCCCGAGAAATGGCATTCAAGGCAAGGGCGGATCCAAACGACGTCTCGACTTGGTCGATACCCCAACTGAAGAGGACGAGTTTGACTTTGAGGATGAGGATTCCGACGATGATGGATCGCCCAGGAACGCAGATTCCGAGGTGGATGAGGAGGAGGAGCTTGAGCAGGATGACAAGAATCGGGAACAAAGACGCAACCACAAATCTAAGCGCGCTCGCTCAATGGAAGAACGCACAGAGTCGGGGGAGGACTCGCTGATGGGTGACGATGACTATGAGGCCGAAGCAGCAGCCGATGCACCCCTTGCTTCGTCCGACGTCGCATCAGGTTCGTCCCGGAAACGTGACGATCCTACCAAGGTATTGGCAACCTCTTCCATCTCGACCGAAGCCGGCGTGAACAAACCCGTTCGCCGCCCTGGAGATACTTGGGTCAATTTGGAGGGTGATCGCTGCAGGATGGATACCGATGGCAAACAAAGAAAGCTTTGCGAAGTGAGAGAGATGAGGAGGAAATACAAAGTAGGTCCTCGTATGTCCGGCCTTCATACCGTGGTCTCAATGACTGATTGCCCTCATCGATGTGAGCACTTAAGATGCCCAAGGACTCGATCCACCCCGATGCCAAGATCATGCATGTAGTCGTGACCGAAAAGTGGCTGACGCAAGACGAATACACGCAACTTCTAGCCCAAGGGAAACTGGCTTGGCAAGCTGTCGAGGATAAGGCGGGAGTTCAATCGGCTTCGGATAGCTCCACGGCGTCCCAGAACAAGGCTGCTCAGACAAAGCCCAAAGGGATCTACTTTGCGACCGGAACGCGGACGCCCCTTCGGACCCACTCGGTGCTGTCATCGCGTCCTTCCTCGGGCAGCGCCTCGCCGGTTTCGACACCTCAGTCACCGGCATACGCGACCCTGCTCAATGGTCGGATGCGTCTTCCAAGTGGTGCTCATGCGAGTCCCGCGCGATCGTGGTCGACGAGCAAGTCGACGCGGCTCATCGAGGACGAGCAAAAGGCGAAAGCCGAGAGGGAGCGAAGGAGGAGGGCGAGCATCATGCTCGGTGGGGAGGATGAAGAGAAGGAGGTTGCTCAAACGGCACCCGCACCCCCTGCCCCCGCTTCTCTTGCTGCTCCACCATCGACCATGTCTGCCCCATCAACCCAACCCGCTGTCGAACCAGCCAACGACAAGAAAGACGAGCAGCCGAAGCCTTCGTACAGTTTTGGCCAACCACCTGCGACAACGTCTGCACCTCCGTCATCCTCTGCAACCCCACCGTCTTTTTTCAGCAAACCTGCGGTAGCCGCGGGCCCCGAGGCTGCCCAAACCGAGGGGCCACCCAAATCTGCCGCTCCGCCGAGTTTCTTCGCCGATGTTACCAGGCCGCAATCGAACGCCACATTGTCGTCTGCTGAACCCGCCAAAGCGGCACCCTTCTCGTTCGGGGCCCCGTCATCGACCTCGACATCTCCATCCCAATCCGCGCCCTCTGCTGCTGCGGTCAAAGCGCCCTTTTCCTTCGGAGCTCCGCCACCTTTATCGGCAGCACCGTCGGCGAATGTGTCGGCACCCTCCGCTGCTACGTCAGCCCCGTTTAGCTTCGGAGCTGCTACACGCTCCAGTTCATCGACCCTGCCGCCATTGTCGAGCCGGGCACCAAATACCGCTTCACCTGCAGCCTTCAGCTTTGGCGCAGCCTCGACCGCTTCTGCAGCAGCTCCTGCATCGGGGTCTGCTCCCGCTCCGTCATTCGGTTTCGGCGCTGCTCCCAATCAACTCGCGGCACCTACAGCTGCGCCGGCGCCGTCATTCAGCTTCGGTTCCACTAGCGCAGGACCCCCTCCGCCTGCGAGTACCAGCTCAACTGGAGGTTTTGCATTCGGTGCACCCAGCACACCTTTTGGTGGCAACACATCTGCGGCGCCTGCGCCCGCAACTGCTGCCCCAGCACCATCGTTCTCTTTCGGAGCTTCAACGACCCCCGCCCCAGCGGCTCAATCTTCCGCTCCGTCGTTTTCGTTTGGAAACGCTGCCTCAGGTTCTGCTCCGGCACTCTTTAATTTTGGATCCTCTTCCGCGAACGCTTCAGGGCCTGCCTCACCCGCAGGGACACCCGGCGCGGGTCAACCGTTCATGTTCGGCCAATCGACGAACTCGTTCGGATTGGTTACGGGAGCATCGATACCTGCTCAAAGCCCTGGCGCTGCCCCAGCTGTGTTCAGTGAGTGACTTCCTTACCTTGTACGATAGACCGTCTAGACTGACCCTGCTCTGAATGCTTTGCCGATACACAGATTTTGGATCGGGAGGAGATGAATCCACTGGCTCTGCACCGAGGCGAAGGATTGCCGGGAGGAGGCCCGCGGGTGGAAGATGAGAATAAGAAATAAACAAGTTCGCGTGGATGGACGTTTGTAAGCCCCAAGCAAATGAGGTTGTGATTATTTCTAGCAAGTTCCCACCGCCGTCGAAGCATTCATTGCTTTTCGACAACGGGCGTTGCTCCTGTCCATTGCCTGAAAGCCGCTTGCGACACTGTGATGGAACAGAGCTGTTGCATTAACAATGATCGATTTTGAACTACCTACCTGCATGGGACATTCACGAGGCTTGTGACTTTCAAATCTGGCCACAGATCTTTCTCGCGATCGATTGGAGCGCAGCAGCGATGACGTCGACGTTGATGAAGAGCCAGAGGCAGAAAATCAGAAGATTCATGGACAGTGGAGGTGAAGAGTCAGAGTCCCGCCTGATTACATGAAAGCCAAAATTTTTATCCAGTTAGTTCTGTTTTTTCTGTATTATGAAATGTCGTGTGCGCTCGTACAGCATTTTCAGGCGGATGCAAAGTTGAGCAATGTGATCGCCCCGCATTTTAAAACTCCGGTGCCTCGGCGTGAGCCGACGCCGCCGTGTCAGCGTTGCCCCGATCGGACCATCCCCACCTTCGTCTTCCTGTCACTCCCGCCACTTTGCTTACTCAAGTAAAAAAATTACATCGTTGTGTAGGTCTCTTCAGAGGCAACAAATCCACTCGGTATCATGTAATGGATGGGACTGACCTGCTCATCTTTGGACTGCCCTTCCCGAAAGTGGCCCACTGCACATCCCTTACCCCTCCCTCAGCATGCCCATCAATGCCAGTTGCTATTGCGAAGCGGTGCAGTTCGAGCTTGACGAGGATGTTTCGGCGTTGAGCGGTATTTTCTGTCACTGCCGGTGAGCTTTGAACGCATAGCATTTCTATCGCTCGATTTGAGCAGGCCATTCACACTCATTGCCTGTCCCACAGCACGTGCCAGAAGTTAGCCAACGACCGCAGCTACAACATCGCTTCGAGTGAGGACAAGCTCAAAGTGACGAAGGGTACGCCCAAGGTCTTTGACGATCAGAAAACCGATTCGGGCAAGCCGATCAAGCGTTCGTTCTGCGGCGACTGTGGCTCGGCCCTTTTCTCCAAGCCCTCGAGTCGACCTGGCGCCGTCTTCGTCAAAGTCGGTGTTCTTGACGAGGCAGCCAAGGTCAAGCCCGGTGCTGAGATCTACGTCGACAGTCAATTGCCTTTGATCGATGCCCAATCGGATTTCAACATCAAGATCAAGCGATTCGAAGGCATGATGGCGAAGGAGGTCTGAGGGTTCAACTGTCGCCGTCACGGTCATCAGCTATCAAGTGCTACAGGTGCGATACGAGGTATGTGCGAGCAATCGATGATGTTGTAGGGTACAAACATTCGTGCGAGAAATAGCAAGGAATTTAGTAGATGCTTATGATACGTGACCCCCACTATATGGCCTAATAAAGCCTACTTTGGGGCACGAGTCGCGTTTCAGAAAAAGAGAGCAACCCTCGTCATTGTCTGGAAACATGGAGAGCTTATCTGCGCAGAGCCGGAGTCCGGGCGCCCGCCATTTGGCGCATCCAAATGTGCCCATGATCAGGTACCACCGGGTACGTACGCCTGGATCCTACCTAGCGTAATCAAGGAGTTCGGAGTATCTAGCTAGGTATCTAGGTAGATAGGATCACCTGGTACGCCTCAGAAATCGATGTGAGGATTTCGCTCAGAAATATGATCGCGGTCATCGCCCACCTTCACTTCAAGTCGCCGTCCCGCAGGTCGGTGCACCGAATCCGATCCCGTTGAAAAAACGGCTCCTCGCCGTGCCGCCACTCGTACTAGTCGCGAGATCTGCCGAGAGTAGTGCCGACTCAGCAACACGTGGAGCCGCGAAAAATGCGCAATTCGGCCCGCTTCGCAATGCTGCGCACAGCGCAACCGAGATCTCTGGTAATCTGATTAGCGGTCGCTGTTTGGATCTCGGCAACCCCGGGATCGGTGTTCTGGAAGCACGAGGTTTCGCGGGAGCAGTCGGCTCCAGGCTGACTCGGTGGGAAAGTCAGGTACACCACGGCAATAGAATCCGGAGCTGCGAAAACAGATGTGCTCAAGCTGGAGGCATGCAGTGACTTGAGGCTGTTGACGATATCGTTGATGGGCTATGGGCGGTTAAAACCCTACACGGGAAAATCTTGCGTCGCCTCCGACTCGAGCCCCCGAAGCAGTAAGACAATGTCTGTCTTTGGACTGCTGTGACGAATAAAGCGCAGATCGCCACTCCGCACCGCCCGAAATGGGGCCACCGTGGATCTCGGGCTTGGCGCGCGGTTTTGGCGAACGTCGCGGCAAGCGACTGCAATCAGGTAAAAATCGCTCATGCGAGTGGCCCAATGCTTGTTCCAGGGACTCAGTTCCGAGTCTTTTATCTTCTTTCTTTACCCTAATCATCTCGTGTGCCCTCTCGACTACCAGTACTTCGTCGACAAGATGGCTACTCGCACTTCATCGTTGGACAAAACTTCACAAGCCGAAGCGCACGGTCCCTCTGGCGGCGACTCGCTCCACTCGGACTTGCATCTAGTCGATGAGTCGGCCGGTGTTCAGAAGATCACAGCGATGTCGAACGAGATCGATCTTCCTCTCCGTATCTTTCTGTTCGTTGGTAAGTTACATTATTGTATGATCCTGTTCAAATACCATCAGGAGCTAGCCCCCTGTGATCCCTCACCCGCCGCGTCAGCTAATCTTTCGCCACTGTGAAATCCCGACAGGCGTCTTCGTCATCTCCTATGCCTATGGCCTCGACGGCACCATCCGATACACATACCAGCCGATCGCAACCGCTTCGTATTCGCAGCACTCTCTTCTTGCCACCATCAACGTTTTGCGTTCGATCGTGGCGGCCGCCGTCCAGCCGCCGTACGCCAAAATTGCTGACGTCTTTGGACGCTTCGAGCTCATCCTCCTATCAATCGTCTTCTACATCGTCGGAACGATCGTCGAGGCGACCGCAACAGGTGTGAAAGGATTTTGCGCCGGTGCGGTCTTGTACCAGTTCGCGTACTCTGCCATTATTCTGCTCGTGGAAATCACGATTGGCGACGTCACCTCGCTTCGCTCTCGTCTCTTCTTCTCCTACATCCCGGCCGTGCCGTTTGTGATCAACACCTGGGTCTCGGGAGATGTCACGCAAGCGGTTCTCGCCAAGACGACGTGGCGGTGAGTTTTTGCCAAAGAGCACGTAGAGGTCTACGCTTGAAAACCGACACTTGGCTTTGCTTTGCGCAGATGGGGCATCGGGATGTGGGGCATCATTTACCCTGTCTGTTGCCTCCCTCTCCTTGCTGCGTTGTTCATCGCCAATCGACGAGCCAAGAGAAATGGTAGCAAAGCCGGTGTACAGACTTTGTACCAACGCCTCGGCTTCAGGAAGCTCGTTGTCCACCTGTTCTGGGAACTTGATGTGAGTCACCTCGGCGTTTTTAGGACACCGGCTTGGGTCTGGTGCTCATCACGTTGGCATTTCCTGGATGCAGATCTTCGGCCTTATTTTGCTCATTGCCGCTTTTTCGCTCTTCCTGCTGCCTTTCACTCTCGCGGGAGGGGAGACGAGAACTTGGGGGCGTCCCCACATCATCATCATGCTCGTAGTCGGCATCCTCTGCATCCCTGCCTTCGTTCTGTGGGAGCTTCGCTTCGCGCCCGTCCCCGCGATCCCTTTCAAGCTCCTCAACAACCACACCGTCCTCGGCTGCCTCGGCATCGCTTCCTTACTCAACTGCTCATGGTACCTCCAGGGCGACTATCTCTACACCGTCCTTGTGGTCGCGTTCGACGAATCGATCAAGTCGGCGACTCGTATCACATCTCTCTACTCTTTCACCTCGGTGCTCGTCGGTGTGGCTTTGGGCATCGTCGTTCGCTTCGTGCAGCGCATCAAGCCTTTCATGATCGCTGGTATTGCCTTATACGCCGTCGCTTTTGGTCTCCTCATTCGTTTCCGAGGTGGAACGGAGTCGCACGCTGGGATCATCGCCGGTCAAGTCATGCTCGGCTGCGCCGGTGGAATGTTCCCCTACCCCGCGCAAGCCCTCATTCAATCGACGACACAACACCAACACCTCGCCATTATTACTGCGATGTACCTTTCCTTCTACAACGTCGGCAGCGCGCTCGGTAACACCATCTCGGGCGCGATCTGGACTCAGGTTCTCCCGGGCAAGCTCGCGCGCGAGCTGGCCCCTTTCAACAACTCGACGATGGGAGTCGATGTATACGGCAGCCCCTTCGAGTGGATCGCGGCCTACCCTGTATCGACTCTGGAACGCCAAGCGGTGATTCGAGCCTATCAAGGAACCCAAAAGATATTGTGCACCGTCGGTATTTGCCTCGTCGTCCCTTTGATGTGTTGTGCCTTGCTCACGAGGAACACCAAGTTGAGTGCTGCGCAATCGCTTGAGAAGCCGGCGGAGGGCGACAGGACGATCGAGCGCGCCGTCCTCGAGAAAGATGGTCATGCATTGGCATGAACCTTTGGGCGCGGCATTATATTTACTGGACTTGCATATTCATAGCGGGTAATGGGCTTCTATGTTGGGAATAGCACGATTCACGGGTATATTAATACGACTATGTTTACAAGATGCCCTGGCCACCCTTCAGCATTGGATATGATTCTACTCCGCTTTGTGCTGGACAGAGCGTGCCGAGCTCTAGTCAATGAGGCGGAGAAGCTGACCGACTGTAACTGAGGCCGAGGCCAGAGCACTGCCAGAGCCTGCTAGAGCCTGCCAGAGCCTGCCAGAGCCGTGCTAGAGCAGGCCAGGCAGGACGAAGGGAACCCAAGCCAAGAGGTCAAAGCGGCTCACGTTCACGCCCCCACCTTCAGCACGCTCATCGCCCCGACACTTTCCAGTACATCACCGCGGCGCCGTCATGCCTGTAAGGACTAGCTTCGCCGCTTGGTGAATCCATTTCCTCACCTCGATCATGCCCCCCTGTGCAGGCCTACCACTCCTCTTACAATGACGAAGACGAGCATCGCGTGGTCGGCAACATGGCCCTTCTACCGTTCAACAGCCGCATCAGGGGCCCTGCACCACCGCCAGGTATGTTCCTTTGGATAGACACTCTGAGCACCCCTTCGCCCCGCGCTAGTGCTGACACTCGCCGTGGACACAACCGGTAGCGGACCCGTCCCGTGACGACATCATCGCCGAGGCGTTGGACCTGTTCCGTGCCAACTCGCTCTTCCGCAACTTTGAGATCAAAGGACCGGCTGATCGTCTGTTGATCTACCTGATCCTCTTTATCGGCGACTGCTTGACCAGGATCACGCAGTGTAGGTCCTTGTGTGCGCGAGGCCGGGTGGAGCGAGGAGGCGGTGACGTCGCGTTCGTCGTCGGATAGCACTGGCTGCTCCCAAAGTGCACTCTGCCGGTCCACCACCGTAGAGCAGTACTCTTTCCACTCTGAGCTGACTCCTTCGTTGCTTTGTTCTCCCAATCCGCTCTGTCTCTGTCCTGTTCGCCCGCTTCGCCGGTGCCGCCCCACTCGTCACACTGTCCATCCACGCCCACGTGACACGCTGCTTCCCGAACACAAAGCCAAACCCGCTTGGGGTCAAAACGAAGCTCTCAAGCACCTCTCAAACCACTCGATCGAAACCTTCACCATCCCCGGCGAGCCCGGCTTCCCCCTCAACTCGCTCTACGCCGCGCCATCGAACCGCCTCGACGCCGATGCGCTCAGGGCTTACTTGACTCAGGCGAGGCAAGAAACCACGGTGAGGCTCGTGGAACGTGTTTACTCGGATGGTACGGGACGACCAAGTAAATGGTGGCTGGCTTTCGCCAAGAGGCACTTTTTGGGCAAGAGTTTAGAGACGAGGGCCTGAGCATCGGGTCGAGGACTGGACGGAGATGTGTAATTGCAGGAGATTAAACGACGATACACTCTACGAGAAGGAGAGCTGTGTTAAGGCAATAGCAGATGGAAAGCAGGTATCAGCGTCCACTGCCCTCAGGCTAGGCTTAGACACCCGGCAACCCCTGTTTGGCCGAGCCGATCTATTCACTGTTCCGGTCCACTGAACGAATTCGTATACATCTGAACCGTTTCGGACTGCGGCAAAGGGGCCTCAGCAGGTCAGATGCTTTATTGACATGCCATATGTCCGTCGCATGTTCTGGTGGCCGTTGCTCGAGCTCGATTCATTTTCGTGAGTTGAGGTTCTCGAATAGGAAAATAGCCGGTGGGCTTAGTTCATATTATTGTCATCATCTTGAAACCATTTCATGTCTGTTGTAGGGTATTAAACTCAGCGAAATGAGTATGGCTTCTTGATAGCTTTTGGCCCCATTTTGGCCTATTTCGGCCCTGGACAGTTCGCCAGACAACGCGCTCGCTGTCGCACCTCTCTCTTCGCCTCCCACCTTCAACTCACTCGACGTCGCATGCGATCGCAGCAACACACCATGGACTCGCCTGCCCTCTCTCCCGGGAGGGACAGTACGGTCATTTAACTTCGGTGATCAGCTGTCGGACCAGGCCACGCTTGCACTGTTGTGCACTGGTATGCGACGCGGAGATGGGCTGCGAACAAGGGCCGTTTTTTCTCCCCCTGCGCGCCCATCGCACCGGCCACCTCGCACACTGCGCACTCGGTCGAGCTGGGTCTACTCCCCTCATGCCTCACGATGGCTCCACGCACTTTGTCCAGTGGAGTTGGGACTCGATGGCAAAGGATCTTCTTGGGACCTCTTGCTGGGGCTGCACTTGACTCGACGGCGTCGGTACATCCATTGCGTCGTCTCCTTCGGTCTGTCTGCTCCCATCGTCGTCGAGCGGGCAGGATGCTCGAGGGTACGGCTCGTCTTTGGCACATGAAAGCGAAGTCACTTCACCTCTTGCGTCCCACCATCATCCATACCTCGCTCGACGTCGCGCAAGTTCGGACTCGCCGAAGCCATGTCCAGACACCCCCAAAAGGATTATGGTTCTTCATCATGATGAAAAACCTTTACAACAACTTTAAATGAATTTCTTCATCTTATCGTCTTCTTGACGACGTGAAGACTATTTTTTAACACTGAATGAAAACCGAATCATTTTGGGGATTTTCTTGGTCATTAGTTCGGACGTCGTCGTTCTACCCTTTGGCCTCTATCCTCAGTTCTGCGTGCAATCTCACATGGCATACCAAACAATCTGATCGGACCATAAGAAAAAGCTGAAGCACTACCTCACTCGTAGACTCAGCTTCGAGCTTCTAGGAATCCCTCACGGCGCTCTCGGCAGGCATCCCAGCGCGGACGGCGACTAGTCAACACCGGTAGTCAACACCAAGAGTAGCCACACCAAGTCCTTCTCGTCTCGGGGATGCATCATGCGGGGGGCATAAGGCCTTCCGGCGTACGACTCTGACGATGACGCAAAGCATGGTTGCAAAAAAAAATCCCGTCTACCTAAGCATTTTCGGGGCTAGTCCCATCTGTCTTTCTATGATGCTGGCTTTTGTACAGTGACACTATACTAATAATACTAAGTCAATTGAGACTTCATAAGCGATCAATCCACTTCTTGACCGTCCCCAGCAACGCCGAGTCATTGTTTTTGAGCGCCTCATCATGACCCCCGGTGATGGTCTCGTAATCGACCTCTAGTTGCTTGCCCTGTTCGATCCCCAACTTTTCCAACGCTTGGACGAACAATCGAGGCTGAACCAAGCTCAACAACTCGTCCTGCGCCGAATGAAGGACCAACAATTTGGCCTTGAGCGCTCCCAGTTGTTCACTCGGGATTTCCCACTTCGCCGGCGATTCCTTGGCCCAGACTTGAGGATCTTTTCCGAACGCCATTTCGACGAAGCCGACATAGTCGGGGTATTCTCGGATCAAATTTGGAATGTCGTAGATACCATCTAAGAAGATGGCGCCCTTGATTGCCCTTCGAAGACTCGGATCGACGACGAATGAGGACGAGTCGGGCGGCATCGACGACGGTGGGGAGAGCAGCACTTCGGCGATCATGAACGCGCCTGCCGAGTGTCCGAGGAGGATCAAGTGTTGTCGATCCCAAAGGAGGTGCTCCGAGGTCTCGATCCCGGGGAGAGGGGTTGTCGAGGTCAAGCGGGTGAGACCGGATATGACGTCGAGTATTTGGGCCGGGTGGGGGTCATTAGGGGCCAGGCGGTAGTCGAGGCATGCGGCGGGGATACCGAGGCTTCGTACGATGTGAGGCATCAAAGATTCGGCCCACTGCTCTTTGGATTCTGGTGAAGGTTGAGTCGGACATGAGCGCTTGATCGATTTCGGCAAGTCTACTAAGACAGGAGCACGATGGTTGAATTCGTTCTCGTTCGCACCAAGTTTAACGTACCCGTTCGCCATGCACCACCTGTGGGCAAGATCAGTGTCCAGACTGAGTGGCTGGAAGCTCGCGTGAACTTGGAATGGAAGGTGACTGACCATGGATAAAGACACAAAGCGGCGGGGGCGAGCCGGAGGACGAGGACGGCTTCGTCGTTGAAGAGGAGGGGAGGTACAGGTCGAACGCCTGCCTCTTGCAGCTGGTGGAGGTGTAGGGTAGGTCCTTGTATGTGGTGTAGCCGACCATCATATCTATGCTGTCCTACACCTTGAGCGTTGCAATTGAGTGCGAGTTACACGAATGGGGACGCAAGAGGAACCTCAAGGAAGATAGCCAGATGATGTGCACCCTCGATCGCCGACGAGTCGTCTCGGCGAGTCGTCTCGGCGAGATGTCCATCTGGACCTGTCCGTACGGTTGAGGCGGTGCTGCAGGATGATCACCTCCCTCGATCAGAGTATTCACTCCAACGTAAGAGTTACAACGCCGCGTCATACTCGTCCATTCGTAGAATGCATAGCACCCTACGCGAGTGACCCCCTCCGAGTCCGAGTCGGCGCCTATTAGGCCTCCCCGAAAAGTGGTCCGTGCACAGGCGGATGGGAGCGGACGCCCTGACAGGTCACGCGGTCACGACTGAAATTGGCCATTACTCATTACGCTCGCGCCGGCTCTCCCTCCCTCTCCCGCTCGCTCGTGCGCATACATCGAGCTCAGCTGCATCATCATCAGTGCACGCTCGAGTGCCGCTGCTGGGGCTGAGCGAAGGCTACTACTGCGACCCCAAGAGGACGACCGACCATGACGGGCCTCACCACGGACGAGTCGGCGCACCATTTGCTGCAGAGGGAGGTCGAGACCCATCTGAGCTTTTTCAAACGAAGGTCGGTCTTCTCTGGGAATGGTTCTGCACGGCGTGGTTATGTCGGCAAGGCAGGACAGGCTGGGCAGCAACCCCGTGCCGCCTCCAATTGTGCGACCGAGCCCGGTGACGGCAACTGATCGTGGTCCGCGTACTCCCTTCACCAGACAAGAGATCGAGGCCAGATATGTTCATGATCTACGAGAGGTGCGTAGGCTCAGCTTGGAATGGCCGATAGCCCGCTCCGGGACTCGTGGTACCTCGAGTCGGAGCTGGGAGCTGGCATTGGGTAATGAGAACTGACCGCCCACAAGTGATCGTCGACCACATCCGCTTCGCGCACCGTCTCGGACACAAGCAGCTCGCGCTCAAGGAGGTCCATACCGATGACAAGTCAGTATATTCGGTCAATGTCAAGGTGACCGCAGTGCTCACTTCGGTGTGGGTGCGCCTCCCTCCCTGCCTCTCTCCTCTCTCTCGCCAGGGACCGACTCGCTGCACTCGTGCCCGAGGCCTGGCGCAGGGCCGCCCAGCTGATACGAGACAATACGCTGCTCGAGTCACAAACCCACGCAGCGAGCGCCGAGGGCCTGTCCAAGATGGTCAAGAACCTCTCTGATTTTAGGGACAACAAGGTACGTCGTTGTCGCACCTGATTCCTCGTGTTGCTCCGTCCCCCCGAGCCCATGCGCCGGCGTAATCAAGGCGACACGTTCGTCTTCTGCCGCCGGCGCCAAGCTCGAATGGGGCACCGCCCCCACCTCCTCTCCCACCTCGGTCTGCGCCTCTGCCCGGCTTCGTCCCGGCGACTTCTTGACTCACATAATCCTCGTTCTGATGGTCATCCACAGGAGAGATCTCGGCGGAGGATCCGCGATGAACTCAAGGACAATGCACATGCCGATTACAAGGTCACGGTCGCTCGCCTGCGCAAAACGTACGAGCGCAAAGTCGAGGAAGTGCAAGCCCAAGAATCGGAGGAGCGCGAACGGGAGCGACACGAGCAACACCAGTTATCCCTGACCCACAGTCCTTCTTATGATCATGTTCCGGCTCAGTCAGAGCACTGGGCGGCGGGGGCGGAGCCGTCGGGCTCTTCGTCGAATGTTCATGCGCACGGCGGACCGAAGACGAGGGAACGCGCCGACTCTTCGACCTCGAATCGAGCATCGTACGAGAACGTACTCGGCGATCCTTCATCTACATCGCACATGGTTGTCGGTTCGCCACCAGGCCCTGGCGCTTCTCCTATTTTCGTCTCGGGCGCAGGATCAAGTCATGCCCCTTCAGCCTACCGAGATCCACCGAGCTCGAGCAAAGGCGGCAACGTGTTTGAACAAATCGCGAAACGGGACTGGAGTGGCGAGAAACATCGTATCAACTCGCTAGCACGTGCAGTTGGTAACTTGGCCAAGGGCAACGATGCCGGTGGAGGCAACAATGGTGGATTGCCGTCCAAGAGTGGCAGCGTCAGGGGTCAGAAGGCGAGGCAGATCTCGACCAAGTTGAAGCGGGAAGCCGAGCAAGCAGGTTAGTTCGAGCAATGAAGTGTAACTGAGCTTGAGGTGATTAAAGCTTATCCTCAATCATTGTGCCTTACTCGTAGATCGTGACTATCGAGACGGCGTCTTCCGATTGGAAACGCTGCGGCTGCATCGCATGCGTCTCCAGATGTCGGCGCAGCAGTTCCTCAAGGAATACGCCATCGAATACTCGGCCACACTGAAGGACATCTGTACAAGTGTGCCGGCTATTGCGAGGTTGCTGAGATCGGGCCGAGACGGGGCCGACACTCCACCGCTTGGAGCCCTCGTCATCGAGCCCGTCGCGGATGGCGAGAAGTTCGCAATGATGCTTAGAGCTCCTGTGCCTGATCCTCCCGTCTACTGTGAGTTGGGATACTTGGAATCTCTTTCAGTCACGCAGGAGGGACTGATGTGTAAGCCCACGTGTAGACGTCAATTACTTCGTCGGCGAATGCCGCAGTCTGCTGTTTGGCGTATCCCTGACGGATTACCATTCCACAAATCCGACTCGGCTCGTGCCACTCATCGTGCAGAAATGGTCCGTCACCTCCTCACATTGTGTCCATTCGATCTCTTGCTGAATTTCTCCATTCGACTCGCAGTATCGAAGCGGTCGATCATTCGGGCTTGCAGATCGAGGGCATCTACCGCATCTCGGGGAAGGTCGCAACCGTGCAGCAAATCATCCACGAGATAGAGCGCGACGAGGAGTCGTTCGCGTTCCGGCCAAGCGATGATCCTGCGATGGTCGGCGGTGTATTGAAGCTGTACTTGCGCCAGTTGCCTTTCCCGCTCTTCCCCGTCACTGCGGCCGAGTGAGTCGTCCGGATTATAAAGCGCTTGTTGCTGGCTGCTGATGGACATCTCCTTAAACAGTCGATCAACTTACTCGGCTGATTTTATCAAGGATCCCGACGCTTGCATTCTTGCCCTCGCGCGACGGATTCGTCGTCTCGGTCTCCCCAATCAGGCCACGCTCAAGGCACTGTGCGAGCATCTCGCTCGAGTGGTCAGCTTTGAGTCGGTCAATAAAATGACGGCATCGAATCTAGGCACCATATTCGCGTACGTCACATGCCCCTTTCAGTCCAACAGCCTTCAAAGCTGATCGTAATCGCGCCTCAATACAGACCTGTGGTTTTCGGAGAAGAGGAGGCGGCCACACTCGAGGCGGCCAAACGGAACGACCACATGATGGATATCCTCATCCTCAACCACGTACGAATATTCGATGGCCTGCCGGCTGAATCGGGAAAGCCAAGATCACGTGGTGCGAGTCTTTCTTCGGGCTCTGCGCCCCCGCCACCACCTTCGATGCATGCGGCGAGCGAGCAGCTTGCGCATCTGTCTGTGAACGAGCGTCACGAAGATGAGCACTTGATAAAGAGGGTGATACCGACGAGTGCATCACAAGGTAAGTTCGGCACACTGGGGATCGTGCGCCTTTTCGCCTTCTCCTGCCGACATAGAGCAATTCTCCCACAGCCATGGAGAACGGCGGGTCCTACGATTCTGTGCTCCGATTATACCAAGATACCACTACCTCTTTGCTACCTCACGAACGACCGCGTAGTTCACAAGCGACTTCGTCCCCTCTAGCGCGCCATCACTTTGAAACGGTGCATCCCCCGATCCTCCTTCCCACCTCGCCGACACTGAACATCACGGCTCCTTCACCCTCGATGGACAGTGTGGACCAGGTTGCACTCAGCTCGAGTTCGGTCAATGACTTGTCGGCACCGAGTCCGCCTTTATCGGCTGCGCTGGGTCGACACGTTCCTGTACCTGACGAGGACCCGCAGAGACTCTGATCTGGCAAAGGCATCAATTCGTTCACCATCGAGGGGTCGTGAATAAGCTTACCCCCGCTTATGCAGCAGTTCCGTTATCTTCCTCTTTTCATTTCATATCCTGACCTATTCAATCAGCGACTCCATCTTCCTCCCTCTCTTTCTACATGGCCACGTGCTGCATATTGTTTCTAGGGCCCATCCCTTGGCGCCGCGTTCTCTCCCGTCGTTTCGTGCATCCCACCCGTATGCTGTGAAATCCTAGGCTGCTTTTACGTTCACCATCTCCAAGGGTTTTCACGAACAGAGGGTATGGTATGTTCACAAGGCAATTTAAACAAACTTTGAATTGCAGTACACGAAGCACGAGGCGGAGGACCACACAACAGATTCATGATCAGGAATTAAAACATTTTTTTTGAAAAAGTCTTCACGTCGCCTGTGGCAATAAGTTGAAGAAATTCTGTCAATAGTTTTCATCATTTCTGAATCCGTTGGTCCTCCCCAAATATTCTTCATTCTTGTCCTCTTCCGATTTCGGAGAAAATCGAGGCAGATCCGACCAGTCGGGACGATGAGAAGTGGCTCCTTCGCTTTCATGTACCAAAGACGAGTTGCCACATCCTCGTATCGTACAAGCCGGGATCTCAATCTTCCGCGGAGAAGACGAGAAGTGGAAGGGAAAAAGAGAAAGGGGGAGGGATCGACGCCACCGACGAGAGTAAGCCCCATTCTGATACCTGGCAACCACACCTTCGAGAAAGGGAGTTTTCCGGGCGGTCGCATAACTTTCAAGAATGACGAACGGTGTGGTCGGCGAGCTCGAAAGAAAGGTGATCCCCTTGACGAACTCCGATACGAAAGCTAAGACCTCGAAAGACCCACGAGCTAAAAAGCCATCTCGTCCAATGAAGCTCTAACTCTCGGACTCGACTCCTCGGATGTAACGATGCCTAGAACCCCGTCCCATCTCTTGCCTTCGAGTAAAACGCCCGGGCAAGAGATGATACGCAGGCGAGAAACGAAATGCCGCCAAGCTTCCCCCCTGACGATCCTCAAACTCGACACGAATCAAACGCCCCCGGACCCCGGAAGCGCCACGTGTTGCTGGACCAACAGCTTCACGATGCAACGGGAAAAAAGGAGAAAGGGATGCAGCAAAGACCACAGGTCAAGGGACAAGGAAAAGAGAAGACGATATGCGACTGGAGCGAAACCGGGCCAGAGCTCGTATCTTCGCTCCAACCCGGTGGTCCTTGTCATCGCCCTCCCCACTTTCCGGGCCCCTCAACCTGAGTCACCACAATCCATTCCCCTAATCTCACCCCGCCATGGAACATCGACAGACCGCATCTCGCGCACCATAGGACACCACAGAGCCGTAACAGGAGCGCAAGATTGCATCGAGCCGTATGAGGACGTCAAAGAGAAGGACCCTCGTCAACCCTCATGATAAGCCTCCTGTTCCCAACCGCCTCCTTCGTCTTGACAGACCAAGCGTATTCTCTCCTGCTCCACCTGCCACTCCTCCGCCCTAGTCCCAGAGAGTTTCGTGACGGAAGAGCAGCAAAGGAGTCGGAAGCGAAGCGGCACCTGACCCAACGGCCGGCAGAAAGAAGAGCAGGATAGCCAGAGGACGACGAAACGCGATCACAGATCGCCCCTTTGACGTCTGCGCAGACAGAGAAACACCGAAAGGGAGAAGAGGAAGAGAGAGAGAGAGAGAGCAGAGGAGTCGTCGATGGCAAGTGATAGCCGCAGGTCCGTAGGAAGAAGCAGCTCGGTGTTGAAGCAAGATCAAGGGTGTTTCTGAGCACACAGTTCCGACCAAAGCTGCGATCGCGAGCCAATTTGAAGGGTGAACCGCGCGCACAACCAACTACCCAAAAGCCAGACTTTCAGGGCTTCAAGCGGTTGAAATAAAGCCCCGAACAGCAGGACCAAAGACGGAACAAGCCAAGTCGCTATCGCACCGCCGAGGAAGCAACGAAGGAAAGCGCAGCACATCTTTTGACCCGCGTCACGTGGGTCCTTCAAACCGTAGAAGGAATCCCGAGTAGCCCTCCTGCCATCGTCGACCAAAGGCTTCGAACTTGCCTATCAAGCTCGACCCAACAAGTCGATGCACCCCCAAAAGAAGTCCGACCCCTTCGGGTCGCCCGGCCCGACAAGCCTCGCACAGCTTGCTCCCCGTCCCGTCACGTCGGATCAAGGACGGCCGTTTCCGAAAGGACGGGGAAGGCAGGCAGAACAAGCACACACCCAAGAACCGTTGGATAGCGATCGAAGGAAGCCGGACGATAAGAGGACACTCGACCCGAGTGGGACATGTGAGCATGGTAGAGAGCTTGAAGCAGCTTTGACCGACTCGAGCGGCAGATGGCAGTCGAGGGTGGACGTGGTTGCAGACACCCCAACAGTCGACTCGACGGAACGCATGAGGGGCGTCCGGGGACTGTAATCAGCGCAGAGACGTGGGTCAGCTCAACTGAGTGCGCGGTGCCACGTGGTGTGGTGGTACGACGTAGGCGGTGTGCGCGCGGCTGCGAGAAAAAACGCGGTGCGCGCTGGACTGGCGCCCTTCACCGGGTCACAGCACCTGAGGGGGGCGAAGACTGACCTTTTCCCACAGCTGAGTCAACGTGGTTGAATGACTGCACTTATCTCTAATGAAAGAGGTTCAGGCGGGTCCATGGTGTGGTGCTGCGATCACTAGCGACCCTTCGTGGCGACGTCGGATGGGGAACGAGTCAGAGCCGAGTCGTGCGACGGCACCGGTACTAGCGGCGACTCGCGCGCTCGCTCTCGCACGCTCTCGAAGGCTCTCGAAGGCCACTGGCAGCAGCAGACTGAGACCCACACAAGCCTACTATGGGTTAATGCCGCGAGCAAATGGTGCAATTACCAATTACGCGGGCGCGTTTACCCCCGTTGAAGCTTGACGCATCTACCCCGGTAGAAAGGTGCAAAGTTCATTTACAAATGGTGCATTCTTCGCGCAAGTTTGGTGCGTTTGCTCCGGAAGAAAGGTGCGTTTACCAATTAAGGATGGTGCATCTACCACCGTGTAGCTGGGCAATCCGCTGTATCTCGTGTAGTATGCCATGTATCACACTGAAACTTGACGAACCCTCCTACATGATCACCAAGTACGTCCACCTTCAGTAAGAAGCACTCTCACCAGGACCTCATGTAGTTGGAAATCGTGCCTGCACCCCCGGCTCTCGTCCCAGCCGCGGCCATCGTCCGGACCCTGGACCGAGTAATCACCCCCCCACACCCTAGGCTGCAATACAATGACTAAGACGATCAATCATCTCGGAGCTGCTGGATGTGTCCCTATGGGGTGGGACACCTTGTATAGCATTCCTCGCCGTATTTCCTGCCTCAGCAACTCGGACAAGGAAGTGAAAGGCACGAGATCGCTCTCGAGCCTCACTGGTTCCGAGTTCAAACTGAAAGGATCAAACGGTGTAATTCGCAGGTGAAGAAAGACTACTAAAAGGACTAAGGTCAAGAGACGCTGCGGCGCCGCGCGCGAGGGCAAGCGTGAGGCCGCTGAGGTTGGCTTGAGGTCGTCGTGAGGCGTAGGCGGAGCGACGCCTTACAGGAAGATCATTGACTGCCTTTCCAAACCATCCGTGAACCTGTCCAAACAAAGCTAGTAGCACATCACCAAGTGTTCTCGCATAGTAGAATGACTGACCGGGAAGCGGCGGAGGAGCTCCAGTCCCCTCTCGCAAATCGAGGGGAGGGGGGTCAGAATTTGCTTCCAACTCCGTGTCACACCGCAAGCGAGCATGAATAACAACGTCTGACATGTATGCGCGTTGGTCAGCATACAAGTTGTCCTGTAGTGGCTTGAGTGGGCTCCAGCTCCAGTCTAATTCAGACTGAAACGCAACCGCCGCGACCAACGTTTCCATCGTTCGACAAACAAAGACGCCGCAAGCGTTGCCATCGGGCTGTCGCGTAAACTCTGTCCTAGGCATCAAGTCTCCCTTCTTCGGTACTCGCGGTTTCACGATCACTCGCTCCCACTCTGCGTACGGGATTGTGGGACGGTCACTGCCTCCGGTGACGCGAGGGATGGGTCCTTCTGCCCGAGCCGTGAGGAAAGGAACGATGTTCTGCGATCATCAGCTCGGCGGATTATAGTCAGCCTATCAGGTAAGCGGGATCCACACAAGTCGCTTCTCCCTCTCACCTTCAAACAATTGGAATTTTTTTGTTCCGGCGATGGAATGTTCGGGTCGTCTACGCTTTCTTTAGATCGCCGCAGCGAGTCATAGAAGCGGAAGGTGTGGTCGGACAGACGGGCCTCAACAAGCACCCAATGACCGGGCACAATGTCAGGTGATCCGCCGGATGCTGATGGAAAGAGATCGATGGAGCACCGTGAGATGTTTTTACTACGGCGAGACAACGTTCCTATTTGCAGGCTGTCCATTCGTGCTCCTGTTCCGGTTGGTTTCGCCAATGAAGGATAGGAGGAGGATCGGTGAGGAAGGATTTTGTCAGTTTTGCTTTCTAATCAGCAACTTCAACTAGCCATCAATGACTGCTTATGCTTGGAACCAGTATCGACATACTTCGGTGGCCATGTACAGAGGAAGCTTGAGAATTGGTATGGTGTCCTTGAGCGTCCATTCATCTGCTTTCCTTCGGTCGCCAAGAATCAGCGGCCATTGCCCGTAGTCGGCTTTCTCTTCCGCCGACCAGAGGCGGTTCGACGACATGATCGCTTGACGTTTGGCTTGCATTGTGTCATACTCCAGCTGTAGATGGTTGGGTGCACAATTTTCGAGGAGGTTGACGACTTGGCGCAGTCGATCCATGGCTTCTTCGCCGCCATCGGAGGAGCTGGCTTCGGAGTCGTCGACGGCGGGGTCTGAGTCGGCGTTCGAGTCGACATCGTCGGAGCAGCCCTCAGGAGTCATTGATATTTGATTGGAGTGCGTCACTGAGGGAGATTGGTCAATGATATCGGGTTCTCGCTGGCCCAAGTCTTTCTTCTGGGTAGACGTAGTCGAGGACATCTGGGAGGTGCCACGTGGAGGTGGGCTGGTCATGTCGATTGGTCGGGTCCCAATGCGGGGTCGGCCACCCTTGTTCTGGAGCGTTGCATTCATCTGCTGACTGGACATGACGTATGAGTTTTGGAACCAAGGCGAGCATCGGTCGATGGCAACGGATGGCAGGAACTGGCGTGGCGCGGTGAACATGAGTCGAAAGTAGAAGTAGGCGCTTGGCGCGACGCGACGCGTCAAGCAGGCTACGTGCACCCAGACAAAATTGAGCACTGAGGTCGCTGGCGGCGATGCGCGGCTGTGCAGTGGATGCAGGGCCTACTTTGCTTGGGCAGTGACACGCATTATCGGATCACTTGACTCGTTGTAGTACCCAGTACAAGAAAGAGTGAATATTTCGATGCCTGGGGGTCTTCGTCGAGCCCGGGGGGGGTGGGGGGGAGTACGGGCACGATTTTCAACTACATGAGATCCGGGTGAGAGTGCGTCTTACCAAGTGTGGACGTACTTGGTGGTCATGTAAAAGGGCTCGTCAAGTTTCAGTGTGATACATGGCATACTACATGAGATACAGCGGATTGCCCAGCTACACGGTGGTAGATGCACCATCCTTAATTGGTAAACGCACCTTTCTTCCGGAGCAAACGCACCAAACTTGCGCGAAGAATGCACCATTTGTAAATGAACTTTGCACCTTTCTACCGGGGTAGATGCGTCAAGCTTCAACGGGGGTAAACGCACTCAATGGTTGTGGCACGGTTCCAAGTGCTGGGCGCAATCGACATCGGTCCGGGCAAATTCAAGCTGGGTTTGCACGTGATCGAGTGCGACGCGACCTGCGAGTACCTCACTTCCATTGTCCGCACCCTTTACAACGAAGCCCTCCTCCAGACGCCCAACGATCCACCAGCAGCTTGGACGTCCACCAAACACCGCCTGCTGCCCGAGCTGCAGGCTCTGGCCCGGACGTTCGCTCGGTTTCGACGTGGAGGGTCGGAGCAAGAGAGGGCTGACCACTCGCGCTACGGCGCGGCGCTGCGGTCCCGCCTCGACCCATCTCTGGCGGGTCCCTCTTCCATCTTCATCCGCCTGCGCAAAGTGCGAGCATCCGACCTCATCCCTTCGCTCACGGTCAACGATGTTGTTCATTCCGACCCTGATTCGATGCTTGGAGCGGCCAGCGACTACTTCGAGCGGGTCTATGAGGACCGCCCCATCGATGACGTGGCCCTGAAGGCGATCATCGACGGCCTCGCTTCAACTCGCCTCTCCCCCGCGGACTCACTCAAGCTCGAGGAAGCGTACCCGTTGGAGGAGATGACAAAGGCTCAAGAGGCGTGTAAGTCGAACTCTTCGCCAGGGCCTGACGGCCTCCCGGTTGAGTTCTATCGCGCTACGTGGCCGGCCACTGGCCCGATTCTTCGAGACGTCATCAACTCGATCCCCACCGAGGCCCGTCAGCCTGGACCTCTTCCCCGCAACACCGCCCACATCCATCTCATCCACAAACGCGGCGAGAGGGATCAGCTCTCGAACAAACGCCCCATATCGCTCATCAATGCGGACGAGCGCATCATCTCGCAAGCCCACAACCAGCGCCTCGCTCCCTTGCTCGAGTCCCTGATCGGCCCAACCCAACGTGGCTTTGTTCCGAACCGTTGGATCGGCACGAACATCGCTGAGGTCCAGTGTCTCATGGACCCTGGACTTCCGGGCTCAACACCCGTGTCCGGCATGCTAGCGGTGATGGACTTTGAAAAGGCTTACGATCGTCTTTCCCACGCGTACCTTGATGCAGTCCTCTGCGCCGTTGGCCTCGGCCCCAAAGCCCGCCAATGGTACCGAGCGACCTACACCAACCAATCCGCGTCGATCTTCCTCAACGGTTGGCTCTCTGCCGCTTTCGACATCCTGTCGGGCGTTCGGCAAGGTGATCCTCTGGCTCCGTCTCTCTTCGTTCTGGCGATCGAAGGTTTTGCCTGTCAGATTCGATTGAGAGTTAAGGGCATCGAGATTGCGGGCCTCCAAAACATTCGAGAACTCCTCTTTGCCGACGACGCTTGCTGCGCACTCCACAACCTCTCGGACCTCGACCACCTCAATCGGGCGACCGAGCTTTACGAACGGGCAAGTGCCAGCAAGCTCAGCAACGCCAAATCTTTCCTCTACCCCCTCGGAGCTTTTCGGGATCGGCCAATCGCCCCAGATCTCGGGACCTGGCGTCTCAGCGATTCGCAGTTTCGCTACCTTGGTATTCAGGTCGGGGTGGAGATCGCCGAGGATGCGGGCTGGGAAGATGTCAAGGCCTCGACCATCGCTCGGATACGCTCAATTCCGATGTACGATCTCCCATATGCAGCCAAGTGTTCGATCATCAACATCTACTGCTACACAAAGATCCTGTACTACAGCCGATTCCTCCCCGCCCCCAAGAGCGTTGTCAAGGAGATCGAGGAGGCCGCCATGCTCGCCATTCACGGTCGAGCTTCGGATGGTACTCAGCGACGTCCGAAGGTCTCCCGGTCGCGCCTCTGCACCCCTCTCGATCACGGCGGCTTCGGCTTGATTGATCTGCCTTGGCGTCTAGCGATCGATCACGCGAAGTGGGTCTTCCAGCTCCGGGCCCCGGACGGCTGCTTCACACGCCACCTCTTCGACATCCGCATTCGCCTCCAGGCACCGAACCAACCAACCCCTTTCACCTTGTCCAGACCGGCCCCCAACCAGCATCGTCGCCCTTGGATCTGGATCTGGTGGGCATACTTTTGCCATCCTCCCCCTAAGTGGGACCATGCGGTGAGAAAGACGAGAAAACTTATTCCTGCACGTTGGGTCCGATACTTCGAAGCCTGGGCGTCGGTGACCACGCTCAATCCCCCGGAACTCTCCAAGAGCCAGAACCTCGAGCAATGGGCGACGCACGTACTCTACTTCCCAGCGGGCCACGGAATACAACTCTCGGTAAACCCGACGCTTTTTCGAGGGCCCGATGGCGAGGTGATGACCCCGTCTTCGTTTGTGAACGCGTCCAAACGCCACCAAGTCTTCATCTTCCCTCCTATCTTCCCCAAGGGACACCAGAAGGTATTCGATCTGCCTGAGCAACGTTGGAACGCTTGGTGGAAGGCTTTGCGCAAGGTTCGCCGGGTTCACTCGGACGCCGAGGATACCGGCCACCTTCTCTCCCTGGGGTCCCTCCATCCGGGCAGCCAAGTCGCCTCCCCAACCAGCCCTCACCCCAACAATCGATCTGCCTCCTGTGTGATGTGCCTCTCGGAAGCACCCGAGTGCCTGGCCCACCTCGCGGTCGGCTGCCCATTCGCCCGGCGTCTCTGGTCTGCTCTGTCCCCGACCCCCCACCCAGTCTTTGTGGACTTTGTATGTCCGGTCGTGTCTCGCTCGGAACGTCGACTTGTCGAACTACGAGTCCTCTTCTTTCACTCGATCTGGAAGCTCTGTCGCCGTCGCCGATTCTCGTCGGATCTTTTGGAACCGATCGCCGAAACGGACTTCGAGGGGCTTCGAGCTTCTATTCAGGAGTCCAAGGGTCGCCTAGTGTCTCTGTAAGCCACCAAAGGGGGTTTTAGTGGGTATGGTTGATCCTGGTTCAGGGTCAATGAGTCCTACACTACTGGCTTCTGCCAGTGTGCGTAACAGCATTCCCTCCGACTTTTCCGAAGATTTCTAGGTATTAATTTAATATAATTATGCTGTTAATGAAGTCTATCATCAAATCCTTAAAACTATATCCTTAAAACTATCTTCTCTATCTTCTCTTCTTCTCTATCTACTAAAGACGTAACGGGAGACAAAGAACGTCAAAGAACGTCAGAGAACGGGAGACAAACCACGTAGACAAACCACGTGGCGTGACGTCATAGCCAGCTCTCGGTTCACCGCGTCCCAGCTAGCTAGCGCTGTTTCCGTTTCGCCTACGTTCGCCGAGGTTCCATTTCCTACGGTGGGAGGTGGCGCGCGGAGCGCGCCGCCGCACCTAGTTTTATTTTTATTTTTATATTTATATATATATTATATATTTATATATATATAATAATTATATATTTATTTATATTTTATATATATATATAATAATAATAAACGTCGTCGAGACAAAGAACGTCAAAGAACGTCAGAGAACGGGAGACAAACCACGTAGACAAACCACGTGGCGTGACGTCATAGCCAGCTCTCGGTCCACCGCGTCCCAGCTAGCTAGCGCTGTTTCAGAATGGTTCGGACAGCCACAGGTCGTTTCGTCTACGTTCGCCGAGGTTCCATTTCCCATCAAAGCAGCCTGGCACATGACCCTCTGTTGCCACCGGTTCTCGGCGCTCCCGAAGGCTAGGAGCCAGAGGTTGTTTCGCCAACGTTCGCTGACGTTCGCCGGCGTTCCATAATTGGCGAAGTCACGTCGACGTCGACGTTATCAAATGTTACAGAACTGCTGATTTTCAATGTGAGGTGGCGCGCGGAGCGCGCCGCCGAACCTAGTAAAAATAAAAATAAACGCGCCCGCATAATTGGTAATTGCACCATTTGCTCGCGGCATTATGTATGGATGCTAGATAATAAGAGCGAGGACCCTCAGGAGTTTCATCCTTGCCCTTGGACGTCTTCCCGATCACGTCATACTTCTCATGTTTTCTACCAGGTAGTCTTGGCCAAAGCCCGATCGTTCATGCATGGTTTGACGGGGTATGCCTCGAGAAGGAACTGGCGTCCTGAACGGTCGGCCTTCTTCCGCCGGGCAGGCAGGGGTCAGACCTGAGGCAGCTGTCTGCCATGCCACACCGCACGCAACCGAGCAGGATTCTCCGAACACAAAGTGATCAAATATCATTCTAAGCCAAGATCCAGCTTTTCCCCCTCCTTCCCTATGTGCCGTCCTCCGATCCCTTCCAACGCCGCTTCACTAGCTCCCCACATTTTTTTTTGCTTTTAAAAAAGTTGTGTTGTTCCAAGTTGTTATGGAGCCGAGATCCTCCTGCTTCTCACAGGCCATGAATCACTGCCCACAACATGTGCAAGCGCAACAATTTCACGGATGAATCGTCCCTTACCTTTGAACTTTGCCAAACTGAACACCACTGCCCGAGTCGTCCGCAGAGGCGGGAGCTTAGCAGCCTACGCAACGCTGTCTGCAAGCAACTGAGTTGGGGCTTTAGGGGAGGGAGAAGGCAACGATCTTTCAGCTTGCTGAGCACATCATTCCAGGCCACGCAGTAGAGCCCGAGAGCCAACGGAACAGCTCAGTTCTTACTTCGAGCCGCAGCCAGCGAGGCATTGGCTGTAGAGTAAAGTAAATGCAGAATACCCGGGTTAGATTGAGGGCGAAGACGTAGGATGGGCGTTCTCCTCCCGCGAGCAGAAGGACGAACCGGCACTCCTGGCTAAGAACTGGGGCGGCACCATTGGGCTTGTCAACAAGAGCCTCACTTTGATGAGGGAAACGCACAAATAATATTGTTGAATGTATGAGCACTCGCGTTGACTAAGGCAACGGACATCGATCAGGAGATGGGCTCACCTGCCAGTGGGAACGACCCCGCCGATGACGGTAGCGATGAGTGAGGCAACGAGGATAAGGATGGAGGAGCGCATGTTGGAGGAAGTCTCAGTAAAAGTGAGGATTGGTGGTTGGAAGTGGAAGTGGATGAAGAGTGAAGAGATGTGACGAGTAAGAGAGAGAGAGACTCGGTAGTGGGTGCCGCAGTTTTACGGTGCGATGAGTGGGAGCAAGCGGGACCGAACCAGTTTATTTTTCCGGTCTCAACGGTCCCGAAGGGGGGCCGTCTCCTCTCGCTCGGGGATCTGACTAACGCTTGCGGCCCAACTAGCAAAATAAAGCGTTGCAAGTACTGAGATCGAACTTCACCGGAAGTGTGATCCGACGAGACTTCGATCCACTCCGATGCGGACCACCAATTTAGGTGTTTTTCCCACCTAAATTTGGTAACCATCGGCTCTTTTGGGAGCGACTTGCGTCTGCTCACTGACTGAGAGGGCTTGCGAGCTCAACCAGACTGGTATCGCATTGGCAAAAAAAAACAGAGAGGTATGCTATTTGTTATCTACTCCGCAGGCTGCTGAGCATATGCATGCTGAGGACCACAATGTCTTACGGTGATGCGGAATTGGATGAGCGGACCGGGAGCGATGTCGGCAGACTCGGTGTCTCGGGAGTCAGAAGTCCGGTTGGCCAAGAGTGGCGCTTCACATGCTTCACATGACACCCGTTGAAGCTCCGATAGTCACTGAATCTTGGATTCTGAGTCGTAAATTCCAGCTAGTTTTAAAGACAGAACCTGACAAAGCCTAGAGGGACACCCACCCATTCAAATTATGGGCCCCCTGTGGTCGCTAGACAAGGAAGTCCTGACGCAAGACTCTGACGAAAGTATCTCAGCAACACTTTGTCGCTCTTCTTCCCGGATGGGCCAGGGCTTAGCGGACGAATTAGGCTCGGGTTGGGATGCGTCACCGGATGCCTCCCGGTAATGGCCGACTTAGTGCAACGATTTCCGACAGGAAGCATCATTAGCGGCCTCCTGTCGCGGAGAACCGGGAGTAGCGACATGATGGCCGAAACTTAGACCGAGTTCGCCAATCTGGGGTGATTGGCCGGCGTGACGGCGTCGGTCTCTTAGCTATGTCGTGCCGGAGCGACTTTGTTCGGGTTCGTGAAGACAGTCGGAGGTCCGTGGTAGGCTGTGCCAATGTAGAGAGCTTAGTCCCATAATCCCATTGCGCTCATTTCAGCTCCCGCAGTCACGAGATCTGCCTTTGTCCCTCAGCCTCGTCTGCGTGAAAGCACCAATGAACGGCAATATACGAAAAAAGAAGTGCAGTGACCTCCTATATTGTCCTTACATCCCCTCCTGGCCGAATGAAGCAAAAGAGTGGTGATTAAATAGCTGGGTTCGGGACTGCCATGCTCGAGAGCAGGGGGGCGGCAACGTGGGGTGATCGTGCCAGCGGTTGACGATGGCATATCGCGAAAGTGGGGCTCAGCTTTGACTTCGTCGTGCTATCTATCGACGACTCCAATTCGTGGGGGTCCGCTTTGCACAAGGTACTAGAGGGCTGAAAGCCACGATTCAGCCCACAATGATGCCGTCGTACAAGCCGAGCGCAGTGCTATACGACATTCTCATTCTCCGCGACGATGCGAATCGACCACGCGGTGGCCATGCGCCGACTCTTCTTGGCTTCTTGCTCGTCGCTTTGGCTCTCACTTCGTCATTCTTGGGGGTCCCATCTCCCTTTGCGAGTCTATCAGGATGGGTTCACGAGCCGACGCACGACCCAGCTATGTTGAAGCGATGGGACGACACTTTGCTCAGGTGTGAGCGCTTGGATCGCCTTCCCGGACCGCCGAGTAGCTTCAACAGCAGGACTGAGAGCGACCGCTTCGTTTCTGTATGTCACATACCATAGATGGGCTTCCAAAGTATTTATCGGAGTGTTCCGCTTATGGCATATTCCTTTTGCTTCCTGCACGCATCTTGGACGGCCCGATCCGATAGGGCACGAAGCCGACCTTAATCCGCAATGCGACGATCTGGACAGGTGCCGCAGGAGGCCATGAGCTTTTGCAAGGGACGGACGTCTTGTTGGACCGCGGTCTCGTCGTCGATATTGGTGTCGGCCTCGCTGCACCTGCAGGAGCCGTGATTGTCGAGTCTCGAGGGGCTTGGCTCACTCCAGGAATATTCGACATGGTGCGTCGATTCGAAGTGACCTGCCATGAGACTTTCTGGCTGATCGATCTGCTGAGACCCTACACTGCAACTACATCCGCTTACATCCACTTCTTATGCTGTTAGCATTCACACATCTCGGTCGACGCCTTACCAAAATTGTCTTCAGCTGACGATGTCAACTCGCTCGCCGGCCCTGTCTTACCCTGGCTTCGTTCGCTCGATGCCATCAATACTCGTGAGTCATAGCTTTCCTGCGTCAAAGCCGATTTTTGAGAATGCTTGAGCTCACGCGTACTTTTGCAATAATAGATGATCTGGCCTTCAAGCGTACCGTCTCCGGTGGAGTCACCACCTCGCTCATTCTGCCAGGCTCGGGCAACTCTATCGGCGGACAGGCATTCTCAATCAAGTTGCGACCGACGAAGGAGAAGACGCCTGACTCACGAGTCGTCGAGTTACCGTACAACATTGCTGGAAACAAGGCCGTGTGGAAGCGTGACGATCCACCTAGATGGAGGCACATGAAGATGGCTTGCGGCGAGGTCGGACAAAATTAATCACCCTCTCTATTGGCGAGCTTTGTGCATGATGCTGACCTGTCGCATCGATCATTGGCCCGCAGAATATCCGTCGTTTCTATCAGCAAACTCGACTGGACCTCGTATGGAATTTCCGGTCGGCCTTCGAGAAGGCCCGCAAGCTCATGGAGGAGCAGGATACCTTTTGCATCGGAGCGCGCACCGCCAAGAAAGAAGGCAAGGTCCTCACTACGGCGTTCCCGGACGATCTGCAGTGGGAGGCGCTGGTCGATGTCTTGCGTGGAAAGGTCAAAGTCAATACGCATTGCTACGAAGTGACCGATCTTGCCGCCTTTGTGCGATTTACTCATGAGTTCAAGTTCCCTTTGGCGGCAGTGCGTGCCTCACTGCTCTGATGCAGTGATCTACCATCACCGTCTAACAATCGTCAAAGGTTTCTTTTTCAGTTCCACCACGCTCATGAAACTTACATGGTACCCGACCTGCTCAAGTCGGCCTACAATAACACTCCAGCGGTGGCGATCTTTGCGACGAACGGCCGATACAAGCGAGAGGCTTGGAGAGGATCCGAATACGCCGCCAAGATCCACAGTGAAAACAACATCACTGTCGTAAGTTGTATTTCCCAAAGACCAAAAGCTCACAACACTCACGTTAATTTTCTCCTTTTCTCATGCACGATGTCACAGATCGTTAAATCCGATCACCCCGTCCTCGATTCTCGATTCCTCCTGTTCGAAGCGCAACAAGCCCACCATTTCGGCCTCCCCGAACATCTCGCTCTTGCGGCAGTGACGACCTCACCAGCTACCGTGGCTGGCTTCAGCCATCGCCTCGGCTTCATCAAAAAGAACTTCGACGCAGACGTGGTGCTGTGGGACTCCCACCCCTTGGCATTGGGTGCGACGCCGCTTCAAGTTTGGATCGATGGCATCCGACAACTAGACAACGCCTTTACGGCCAAGGAGCTTGACGTCATCATCCAAGCGCCGCCGATCGCCAGTATTCCCAGCCACATCATCTCACACGAAGAGGATGATGACGGAACGCAGCAGGGGACCGGTGCCCAGACGGTCGACGGCGTGGTTTTATTCACAAACGTGTCTGAGGTGCTTCTGCCGCGGAACAAAAGCACGGCGGCCCTGACCACGTCCAATCAGGCGCCACTGGAGGTCGTCGTTCGTTTTGGACATATTGAATGTGTCGGGAGGAAAGGCGAGTGCTCCAATGGTCTGGGGAAAGGAGCAAAGGGCGTCAACCTTGAAGGCGGATCCATCTTGCCGCCTTTGCTTGCCTTCGGCACTTGGCTTGACGGAGATCGTTTCAGAACCAACAACGACCGTAAGTCTTGACCAAGCTTTACTGAGAGAGCATTGAACCGAGATAGTCTACTTCTGCGGTACAAGACAATGGGGTCTTCGACCCTCTCTACTCCGGATCACTATCGTCGCTTCAGCAAATCTGGGGCCCTCATGTCGCGGTGCGGGCCGTAGATGGTCTTGAGATGGACGGCAAGCACCTCCGCACGGCTCACCAGATTGGGATAACAAAAGCAGTCACGGCTCCCATGGGTAGTGGGTTCTTCAGAGGGGTCTCTGTGGCGTTCAGAACGGGAGCGAAGAACAGTGAGCATCGCGAGCGCTCAGGTCTGGCTAGCTGAGACTGGGGCTGAGGGTTCCGCCTGCAGGTCTGGAGAAAGGATCGATCGTCAAAGACGCCGTCGCCCTCCATATCACAATCGGTAGATCAGCTCCGCACGTTTTTTGATTCTATGGAATAATGTCTGATCACCCCCACTTCTGACACCTTCAGGGCATGACTCGTCAACGCCATCCATCTCGACGCAGATCGGCGAGCTTCGTCGCCTACTGCGGAGCGGATTGGACAAAGAGCCGCATCATGCTCGAGATACCCGATCTTCCGACTACTTTGGACTTGCCGCTCGGGGTGAAAGCGAGTCGGACGCGCACTAGAAAGTGCACTTCCTGTATGAGTTCTGTATGATACTAATCACCTCTGTATCTTTGCGCAGTCCCACTCGTCATCAACGCATGGAAAGCCGACCATTTGGCGACGCTGATTCATCTCAAGCAGGAGATTGAGGGCATCGCGAGATCGAATGGACGTGGCCGACCACTCAAGTGGATCCTCCACGGAGGCCAGGAGGCCCATTTGGTGGCGGATGAATTGGCTCAAGCCGATATTTCAGTTATCCTCAGTCCGTCACGATCGTTCCCCGAATCGTGGGACGAGCGCAGAGCGTAGGTCACCGCGTTCACCGAGCCCCCGGATCTGTTGTTCTGCGACGGCTTTGACTGACAATTGATCGCGGGCTCCGCAGTGTTGCGGGACCACCTTTGTCCCCCCAGAACGCAGCTACAATCCTGCACCTTGCCGGCGTGCGTCTCGGCCTCGGCGTGCCGGAGGAGTGGCAAACTCGAACTTTGCTCTGGGAAGCCGCATGGGCTCAAAAGACATCGAGCGGGCACATCAGTCGTGCAGAGGCCATCAAATAGGTCTCGAGTAACTTGGAAAGTATGCTGGAGCTCGATGCCGCTGGAGATGGGGAGCACGCGGACTGGGTCGCTTATGAGAGGGATCCGTTCGAGTTTGGTTCGAGGGCGATCGCTATCTCGAATACGCAGTGGGGACATGTCGAGTTTGTTTAAGAATCAAAGTTGGTATCTGAAGCATAGCGACCCTGTAATTGGAAACTCGATTGTATCCTTAGGACACCGACCGGGTACGAGTACAGAGTTTCTCCTGCAACCTGAAAGGTTGTCTTCTCGGCTCGCCAGACCACGACAGCAAGTCACTGCACGCGTCCGCCTTCAATGCACGATCAGAGCGAAGTAAGAGACCTTGGTATTCGAGTCAAAGCTCCATGGATGGGCGAGATTCTAGAAAAATAACCAAGGAAACGCTCGTCTGCAAGGCGGGAATCGTTGACTCGCTGGGGCGATACTGGCAGCTGCGGAAGCTTGACTCGTGTCTGGCAGTTACGATGCAGGCACGTCGTGCCAGGTGACATCTGTCGTGAGCGGTAGATGTTGAATAATCTACCCGAGCCCTTGACGCATTTGAGTATGCAGTTACTGCCGAACAAATGACAGTCAGCCGATGGTCTGTCGGTGGAGTGACGACTTCGGGAGTACGGCTCTGCAACTATCTGTGGCCCAGTGCCAACAGGATCGGAGTGGATGGTATCCCCTCTGTCTAGAATTGAGCATGCCCGGGTTCGAATATGGCGCCAAGGTTCACAAGAATATCTGGCGCATGCTCACACATGAGGGACGGCGTTCGCGTTGACTAATGAAGTGAAACTCCAACGAGCGCGGTAACGAACGCAAGCATGATCGAAGCTCGCATCGAGGTTGTCTGGATTTGAGCAACAGGTCTAAGGGTGATGGGAGAGGTTAGGTGGAACAGGGCACTGGAAGTACCAGAGCGGCAAGGTTCCTTCGTAACGTTCGCATCACTTCCAGGTTATCGACCCGTGAGCCCCTATACAAGTTCTCACGCGACCGTGGCAGTTCGGGTGGGGCGTGGGCGGCGTGGGCCGCGGAAAGCCGGAAACTTCGTTGCATTTTACCTGGATGGACCTGTGACACCTAGGCGTATGCAAGCCATTGGACCTTCCCGGCTACTGATCTCCACAATCCTGAGCGGTTTCCCGAGGGTCGTTTTCGAGGGTCGTATCCGAGTCGACGGAGGGCCGGTCCACCCTCTAGATACACGAACCTGATACTTTGTGTAGCTCGAACATCTTGGAGACGCAAGGTTTCAGCTTCAAGCGAGAAGTGAACCTCACGGACACGCGCATCAAAGACTTCCTAAAGTGCGCGCCTTGTCGGAAGCGAGACGGTCGCCACGCATGCATGGTCGGTTCCGAGCTCGAGGCTTCCGGCGTCCCGGGCTCCCACGACGCTCGGTCGGAAATTGAGTTCGTCTACCGAGCCTCGCGGCGAGACCGAGGCTGGAAATTGCAATGTTTCAGTCTTCAGTTTCACACGCATGCCGGAAGCATGTCCAATCGAGGGGCGGCACGATGGAATGCCGAAACTTCATCGGCTCACCGGGCCGAACTACGCCTCTGCAAGGGTCAGATCCCTCAAAGGTCGCGAAAGCTGCTGCAACAGACTGTTGATGTGTTCGGGTTCCTTCCAGATCATCCGAATCGTCTAAGTTTCCTTAAAGGAAAGAGAGGAACGAGCGACTATCCCAAGGTACTATGATAAACCTAGTCAAATAAGGAGCGGAGAGCTTGTCTCAGTTGTGGGCAAGGCCCGTGCACCATAGCCTCCGCATGAAATCGGGCTTTGACTCCTGCCTTGAACGGAGCCACGACCTGGCATCCTGCGAGGCCAAAAGCGCGCTTGCTGTCTTTGCTCACAAGAATAGCTTCAGGAGTAATTGTTTGATACTTAAACCCGATTGAGTGCGTTGAAAGGCCCAAAGCGCATAGGTCACTGGCACTGCCGAAGGTTTCTACGTCACGTGTCCCTCGGTGCCCCATCATCGCCGTCGCAAGGCTTTAAATCAGTGACAGGTAGGCGAAGCATCTTGTAAATGCTCAACAAGTCGGGGGAATTCACTAAGCAATTGCTCTTTAAGACCCAAGTGAACTGTACACCCTGATCAACGAAGGGTGATTTCAACCTACTCTATGATGGCCATAACTCGGTGACTTGCGTCGGCGGGTGGTGCGAATTCCAACTCTGGCTCTGACTGCACCCATCAACCAGCTCGATCCGGCAGCAGGTCAAAGTATCGCACGCTCCTCATCCTCTCCCTCCGGAGACGGGCCAGGCCCAAGATCTGTGGATGGCTTCGACGTCGGTTCATCAAGCTGAAACTGGGACTGGGGCCGAGTTGGACGGGTCGAGCGTGGTCACGTCGACGCGAGGTGGTTCGAGTCGGCTGGTGCTTCCCGACAGTCCGCCATTGCCATCGTCATCGTCGCAATTCCCGCCCTGGTCCACGTCAGCAAGATCGCCGAGATCGACACGAATGTCGTCCATGGCTTCGACCTCATCCGTCTCGTCTTCAACCGGCGGTGGCGTGGTTGAATCCGCGGCGAGTGCCGCCGCGCGCAGGTGGAGGCAAGCCGCTGCAACGAACCAGTCCCTAAATGGACAGGAAGATACCGCCCCATCAACTGCATCGACTTCCATCCTCGACGTTGCACTGCTGCCTTTAGTTCCGTAAGTCCCACGAGGAGCCAAGGGATTGAGCTGTTGCTGCGTGTTACGGGTGTGTAGACTGACGCGTGGTCTGAACACGCGCGCCCCGTGTTTCATTTCACAGCCTGCCCCACCACCTCGCTCCCTATCTCACCGAATCTTCGCCCTTGACCCCTACGGAGAAGCGCACCCTGTTCACCTCGTGCTTTCTGCGTGCTGCATCGGCGAACAATCACGACACTCTCGAATGGCTGCTGTCTATACCTCGTGATCCGACCCTTTCACATGCCGAGAATGCAGCCAACCACCGACGGCGCTTCTCCGCGGCGGGCAACATTGCTCTCGAATCCCTCGCCGCTACAACATCATTGCACCTAGACGAGACCCACAACCTCCCCGATGATGCACCCCGGAAGTGGGTCGACATTGAAGCCGTAGACCAGGGCGGCAACACTGCATTGGTTCTCGCCGCAGCTTTGGGCCACTCCGAATCTGTGCGAACGCTCGTCGAAGGCGGAGCTTCTGTTGCGCAAGGCGACAACGCAGGATGGACACCGTTGCACTGGGCCGTGCAGAACAACGATCTCGCCATCGCGGCTTACCTCTTGAATCATCGAGCCAGCCCCAATGCTCACAGCAAGAAGGGTTTGACTCCGAGGGACCTCATCATCAGGAACGAGCACGGCACAGCGATGATGGATGTGTTGGATTCGGCTGACGCGATGGCGAACGAAAGGGAGACCGACGAAAGTATATTAGAAGAAGACGGGTCGAGCGAGATCGAAGAGGGGAGAGTGATGATCAGCGGTGCTTCGAGCGTCAGCGAAGGCAGAGCTTCGAAGACGAACGCACCGCCGCTTTCGGCAACGGGGCTGGGGACACCATGGCCAGGCGGGATAGAAAAGCTCGAGAGGGACAGGAAAGCCGTAGAGGCGCAGAGGATGACGGAATTGATCGCCGAGACGGCGATGTATCTCGAATTGGACGCCGGACTGCTCGGAGCGAAGAAATCCACCGAAACAAAGTCCGTTTCGCCAACATTGATGGTACGCAAACGTCTTGTTCGTTCCGGTGTTGTACTGGGAAACTGACACTTTTCGATCCCGCAGGGCCAACTCTCCACCGATGATCCGGAATCGGACGAAGACGAGGAGCCGCCCCCAGAGTTTGATTGGGACGGATGTTCCCCGGATCAAATGCTCGTCTTCACGTCAGAGGACTTGCCTATACTTCTCGACGTCGTTGTATCCCACTTTAAGCCGGTGCGGCGGCGGAGCCAACGTATGATTCCGGCGAACGCCCTCTTCCTTTGTGCTCGCTATGCTCACCGATACGGGCCTCCCGAGTTATTCGAGGAACTTCTCGTGGGGGCAATGGAGCGGATCGAAGCGGCCCTCCACGATCGGCCGGACGATATGGCCGTGTCGTTGTTCTGGCTATCGAACAGCTTGCTGCTGCTGTACTACCTTCGGAAGGACACACGGCTGTACAATGCGACCGAGCTGTTGAGAGTGCACCTCGCCGACCTCATTAACGTGCTCTTCGTTTTCATCCTCCGCAACGCCGAGCAACGATTCGACAAAGTCCTGGACATGGCAATCCTCGAATACGAGGGTCTACCGGGCCTCGAAGATGTTGATTTCGAGGATGAGTGGCGATTCGTCAAGAAGCTCACGGGCCGGAAGAGTAAGAAAGCAGGAATGGTCAAGAGCTCGTCGGCTCGAAACATCTTTGGCGGGAACGACGTCACAGTATCACCACTTCGCACTCCAAACTCGACACAGGCCCCACCACCACCCGCGGAAGCGACTCCTGCCACCGTCACCGCCATCCTTTCATCACTTCTTTTCGTCCTCCAAATTTATGACCTCCCGCCGTCGATCATCGTCCAGGCCTTCTCGCAGCTTTTTTACTGGATCGCATGCGAGCTCTTCAATCGGCTCCTGACGCAGAAGAAGCATCTTTGCCGATCTCGAGCGATGCAAGTTCGACTTAATGCTTCTGCACTCGAGGAATGGGCGCGTACGAACCGGCTACCTCGACGTATCGTGTCGGTTCATTTCGCGCCGCTGAACCATCTACTACAATGGCTGCAATGCCTGTCGAGCGAGACATCAGTGGACGGGATCATCGGGACAATCCAGAACTTGCACGCGCTCAATCCGAGTCAGTTGCTTCGAGCGGCCAGGGACTATCGCTACGAGGTGGACGAGACCAAGATCGAACCCGAGTGCACCGAGTACCTCAAGCAGATCGAGAAGCAATGGGAGAGAAGCAGGATACAGAAGACGACGGACGAGGTCATCAATGGGGGTGCGAGATCGGCGTCACCTGTTCCGCCCTCGTCGCGATCGAACGAGAAAAGAGGGCTGCTGGATGAAGGCGCTGAAATAGATAGCTCACCCGAGTTGGGACGGTCACCAGCGCTTCGATCTCGTCCTTTGACCCCGGTCCAAAGAACCAACGGTGGCGTTACCCCTCCCACATCACCGCAATCAGCCGAAGCCGAGATCCTGGAAAAGGTGACCAAGATGATCGATCAGGTCTTTTCCGACCCCGAGTTGTTCGACTCCTACACCCCATCCGGCGCGGCTGAAGCTTTTGGAGAGCTCTTGAACTCCAAGTACATGCTCCCGTTCGCCCTCCCCACCTCGGCCGATTTACTGCTCCACTTCGATAGCCCCGACGCCTTCGGAGCCTTCGCGACGCCGACGTGGGGCTCCGTCGCCGGCTCGCATTCGCACGCGGGATCAATCGTCGATCCAATGTCGCCCTCCAAAGCGTCAAACGCGTCCAACAGCGCTGCTTCTGATGCCGGGTCGATTATCATTCGAACGGCTTTCGCACCGGTGTTGCCGGAGGAGTTCTTCGACCTGCTCGACGCCGCGAAACGACGCGCTCGCGTTGGTAACAACGTGGCGGAGGATCTTGCTGGAGGATGGAGGTCAAGATTGCCTTCAAGCGATGATGAAGAGGACGAAGATCCGGAGGAAGGGAACGTGTCGTCTGGGGGTGTCGATGGAGAGAGATCTTTCGATTCCGTCGACGTCGATGCCACGCCTCGACTACCATCCTCAGCTACGATGTGATAAGGGTTTCTCGACCTCGGTCGACCTTGGCTCTGCACTCTTCTTGCCGAGATAGTCTTGTCCGTGCTTTCGCAGCTGGATCTATACCTTCATTCCTACTTTCACTTATGTTCAAATTGCATTTCGCATATCATTTTGCACGGAAACCTTGGCTTGGGCGACGGGGGAACCGCTCGGGAGCTGTATTCTAGACCGCTGTTTTCGACTCCAACTAATCAGAGAGCAAGAAAGGACAATTACTCAGAAAGAAAGGAAGGACACCATCACTCAGAAAGAAAGGACACAACTACTCAGAAAGGAAGGACAAAAGAGAACGAGATGCTTTTGCTATGACGACGAACGAAACCAGACCAGAACGCAATAGTTGCGATTCGATGATTTTGACAGTCCGGTTGCGGTTGTGCTTGCGGATGTGCGAAATGCGTGACGGATTGTGCGAGTTTTTTGGAAACTTCTAGTAGCTGCGTACACGTTTAAAAGCCCGTGCTGGGGAATCTAGTGAAAGGGAAGTTGCCCATTTTAGTGCAGGCGCGAATTTTCCCTTCATTGGAGTGCTGTTACTGCAAAAGATCATTCTCTCACCTTCCGCGCCATTCGAGATGGGCTCGGTCCCATCGACATTCATCGCATCGGCCGCAGCAAGGCCCTTCGATACGACCTCGGGTTTTGATGATTGCTCCTCTTCCCCATCCTCGTCGTGTTCCTCCTCCTCCTCGGCCCCAAGAGTCCTCAATTGAGCCTCCCTCGCAGCCAACTCATCAGCCAATCCACCATCATTGGCTACGTCGTCGATCAAGTGCTCCTCCTCGTCAAGCTCTTCGACTCTCTTCAGCCTCTCCGCTTCGAGCCTCGCCGCCTCAGCCTCTTCTCGGCAAGTGCAAGGCGCCTCGACGAACGACTTTGTCGGTGCGGCTTGTTCCTTCGATTCCTTCTCGAGCAACTCGAGAGCGTCACGAGCGGCGAGTTGGCGTGCGACGTTCTGGGAACCGTTCAGTCGAGTTGCGATGATAACGTCGTGGATCACCGCCGTGGCTTCGTAGGTGCGCACCACCGCGTCGGGGACTCGAGCGACTTTGACTCTGGTCTTTTGACACCCGTTGGCTTGCGAGTGGATGAGCAAGCGACTCAGCGGGTCCTGGTCATCAGAGAACATGGGCATGTCAGTAAGCCCCTTCGTATTCGCTTTGGTCCAAATGTGACCGACCCTGGTCTCCACATTGCGCATCAATGGCATCACCTCGGCGTAGATATGGTCAAGCGTGGCAAAGACAGGTTCGAGTCGACAGCCACTATCGAGGAAGATGGCCCCCAAGATGGCCTCAAACGCATCACCCAGAACCTTGGGCGGACTCCACAACCAAGTCATGTCACCAGTCAGAACCATCGCCCACGTCATGGATTCGGCCTGCTCCTGAGCCTCGAGCATCGCGAGCTCGAGCGATGCCGATCCGTGGAGAATCGTCTTGTGCAAGTCGAGCTTACGGATGGAGAGGAATGCGAGTGTCGGATTTGAAACGAGAAGGGCACGCATGAAGGTGAGATGCCTCGGAGTAGCGTTCACGAACGCCTTGAAGATGCGGTCGGTGGCCCAATAGTCGAGCAAGGCGTCGCCGAGAAACTCTTCACGTTCGTAGCAATACGTTGTGGCAGCCCGACAGGATCGATGGGTAATAGCTTGCAAGAGTAGCCGGCCGTGTTGTTCGAACTTGTAGCCGAGACGACGCTCGAGGTCGAGCAATCCGACGGGCACTTCGGTCGCAGGAATCGCGGCGATTCGCGCCGCCCCTTCGCGAAGGTGCCAAGGCGTCACGCCCCCGAAGCAGAGTCCAAATTGTTCTCCGACCTGCAAGGCCAGGGGCATACCACCCGTCTTGATCGCAGCACCCAACGTGCTTTCAATCACATCTGCAAGCGTCTTGCGGCCGACCTTTTTCTGCACCGCATCGGCAGCAGCGATCCTCGGATCCTCAGCTAGGATCTTGGGCCCTACTCCTCGGGTAGATTCTTCGGTGCTTGGTTCCGGCGGTGGGAGCTCGGCATGTTCGGGGATCCAATGCGCAGTCAAGAACTTGCGAGCGAGGATCGCATTCGAGTAGCCTTTGGCGAGGTTTAGCGCACGCAAAAACGTATTGCTGACACTGTTCTGACGTACGACCGAAAGTCGTCCCTCGTCGGCTCCGGGGAACTGGAAGTAGATGTGAACCGTCGTAGCGAGCTTGAGGAAGGAGTCACCGACGGTCTCGAGGATCTCGTAGTTGGGTCCGGCCATGACGCTCGGGGGGGTCAAAGCCTGACGCAGCAAGTCCCTATCGACCATGGGGATGTCGAAAAGCTCGGCTGTGATCGAGATGCGGAGGATATCGGTGATCAGCCTCTCGAGCGAGGGGATCATGGGGATGAAGGCCCAGAAGCGTTCGTCGAGCTTGCAGGTGCGACACATGCTGACGGGGTAGTTTCGAGTCGTCGTACGGGGCACGAACTCCTCTTGTTCACCCTCCTTGATCAGTGGCGAGCAGAGGTAGTTCGGTATGGCGACCGGGACCGAAGTCACCGTCAAAATCTGCTCGTCCGTGTCTTCTTCCAAGCCGTGGTACCTGTACGCGACCTTGATGAAGATCCACCAAGCTGGGTATCGCTCGATGAGCCTCAAACGCTTCTTTTGGGCCGTTCCATCGATAGCCATCGAGTCCGAGCGGGTTGTCACATCCTTCCTCACTTCATCGAGCCGAGCGACGTGACACGTTCCAGAGCTGAGAACAATGATACGCGAGCCAGGCTCGACAGCGTTGGTATCGACCGAAACAAAGGCATTATCGAGCATGTCCCAGTCGATCGAGGACGAAGCTTGTTCGAGAGGAGCCCATAAAAGCTCAAAGTCGGCATCGGTGGGGATGCGTCGATTAATGACGGCCCGCGTCATTTGCCGATTGACCTCCTGAAGCAAACTCAAACGTGCCTGGCGCTGGTATTGTGACTTCCATTGGATTGCTTGAGCTGCGACAACTTTCATGACGATCTTGTCCCCTTCAGGAGAGACGAGATCCTTGGCGTCCGCTAGAATCGATCCGAGACAGCGATCCGTGACGAAGCCGATTCGATAGGGTTCGCCGACAGCGGGAGACAGTTCGACGACGTGCAACGTCTCTGTTGCCTCCTGTGAGCGACCGGGAACGCCAAGCAAGTTGTGGAAGGCGAGTCGCACCTCGGGCTTGGGTTTCTCAAAATCGTCCAAGACTCGACCGTAGGCGTCCTTACCCGAATGGCCAAGTCGCTCTCGTATCGGAAGCATCCACTTGTCAATAGCACCGACCGTGTGCAGCGCTAGACAGGCTTGGAACGCGACGGACTGCTTGGCGACGCGTTTCGAAGAGCAAGGTTCAGAATGAAAAGTGCGCAGTCCGCCAAAGGCGTGAATCATCGGCGTCGCGAGGTCGCACTTCCATTGAGTACGACCGAAGTCGTCCCTCCCTTGCGCCTCGATCTTGTAGTCTGGTCTTTGCCATGAGGAGTAAGTGTCCGCACGCAGGAGAGAACAGTACTCGGAGAGCAAGGGGATGGCCGTGCCGTAAGTCAGCAGCGCGCCGGTCTCGGGAACGCGATAAACCGGCGTGTCGGGCAGCTCAGGTCCGTCGTCCTCATCAATCTCGGGCAACTCGATCCGGCTACCGTACATTGCTCGAAGTTCTGGCTCCATCTTCTGACACCTCAGAAACACTTCCTCCTCGATCGATCCGGGCTGGGCGAGCACGACAAAGTCCGAATTCTTCTCGCGCGCACGTCCACGCGACTGGATGTACCCCGTCATCGTCTGCAGACCATCGAAACGGATGACGACGTTGCAAGCACGGAAGTCAAGCCCTTCTTCTGCGACCTTGGTTGCGCAAACAAGATTGACCTCGCCCGTGCGGAACGCAGCAACGACGCGTTGTTGTTCTGCGATTTTCATCCCTGAGCTCGCGAGATTCTCGGCCTTGCCTTGATCGCCGTGGCCAACGAGGAACGCTGGCCTGAGCCAATCGAACGACTCGACTCGCCTCAAGATCTGGGTCAAGATCTGGGTGTCATGGCGCGCTTCCATGAAGCAGATACCGTGAAATTCCGGTCGGTCCCGATACTTGGCCAAGACATCAACCAAAGCTCGAGCGTGAGTCGAGAGATCGTCGACATCGATACTCGCCGGAACGAGAGCTTCCAGTTTATCTTGTACCGAGACGGCGAGCTTGAGATCCTTCGCCAGCTGAGACAAGTAGATCGCTAATCCCGCCTTACCAAATTTTTGTCGGACGAGATCGATCCTGGCGGGGATACGTCGGTCAAGCTCGAGATGGGTCAAGTGTTCGACTTCGCGCAAGAAGATGGTCTCGCTCGGCGTAATGCCGTCGGAAGGCGGTTGAAACGCAATCAATGCGAGACGTTCCTTTGGTTTCGAAGCAGCATTCTGGATCGAGTCCGCGTGACGGGAGGATACTTCGTAGATGCGAGCGTCGAGATTGGCTTCGAGCTCGCTGATTGACTTTTCGGGGCTCTTGGCGTTGAAGATGGGCGAAGCGGTGAGGGCCAAAATTCGAGGTACTTTGTCACCTGCCAGTTTTCGAGGATGGTAATGATCCTTCATGCTGAATCAAGACCAATTATCCCACGCGAAGAGGACGATCAGCGCTCGGGCACTTGAGCATTCATAACGCAGTCACGTGCTCGTTTGTGTCACTTGGTCGCTTTGATCGCAACGGGCACGGGAACTCACATTTGGGCATAAGGATGTCGCTTCGAGCAATGGTGTGCTTCGTCAAACACGATCAACGAGACCTGCGGAGTGATAAGGTCGTATCCTCAGTCAATCGTACCAACCATCTCACTACACCAGGACCGTACTGACCCTTTGCAAGTCCCAATAGGCATTGGTCAGGATGTCGAGCCAAATCTGAGCCGTCATGACGACGACGTGGGCATTGGCGAGATTGGCGACCCACTGCTCCCTTTTCCAGTACTCGACGCCCATCGCGCCGATAAAGGTCGCGACTGTGAGCGTGGTCTGCCTGCGTAGGACGGCGGCGACTTGGTCGACGAGCGAGACGGTCGGGACGATGAAGACGACGAGGCGGTGCACTTTAGGTTCACTCGCGAGGACGGGTTGCGAGGTGATGTGGCGAGTCAATAGGATCGCGATCAGGGTTTTTCCTGTTCCCTGTGTGGTATAGTCGCGTGCCAAATAGGGAGGTTGAGCGGGTGATCAGGTGGGGGGGATGTTCGGACACAAAGAGCCCGGCGTCAGTCGCTGCAGTCTCGTGCACGTGCACACCATGTCAGGCGATCATAATGCAAGCTTACCGTGTCCATCCTACAGATGATGTTGCGCTTGACTGCGGCATCCGCATCGACACGATCGCAGGTGAGATCGCACGCGGTGATTGCGAGGGCCCAATTGGTACTCGATCAGCGCTGAGCCAGGTCTCCAAGCTGAGTACGAAAACAGCGTCGACCAAGCCCTCCAGCACTCACCTGCAGCATCCATCGCTTCTTCCTGATACAACCTCGGCACATGCAACCCCGGCGGAGGGGCATCAGCCACAGCAGCATCGCCCATGATCAACGTCGTCCAGCTCAGGGGTGCCCCACAAACAAGCCGGTTGCGAACCGAAACACTGGCAAACCGGCGAGCGCGCGCAAGCTGAGCGAGCGGGCTCACAGACGTGCACAGACGTGCACAGACTGCTCACACTGCAGCGCTCAGCCCAAGCACGACGATATATGCAACGCTACAACTGCGCATACTGAGTATTACTTCTTAGACGTCCATTCTGAACACAATCAATATTAATGTGATAAGCTTAAAAATGCAAAGCAAAGGGGAGAACCTTTCCTCCCGCGCCCATGTTCACTTGGCGATCGGAATAAAATTTCCCTCCCTTCCTTCATCCCCCACTCGATCGGCTCGGATCCACGCCGTACGGCTCGCTCTCATCGATCGATCGTACATATGCGATGCTTGTTCCTCCGGCCGAAACATTCCGTTCGAGCCTGATCCTAAGCCTAGGCCGACGTGGGGGTGCGAGGGCGGAACTTGAGCCGTGTGCCGTCCTTGGGGAAGATCGTAGCAATAATCCTGTCAAGAGAAAGACGAAAGTAAGTCCCTGGCAAAACATTTGACCACCCACAAAAGTACGCAACTCACTGGATCTCGTCACTCTCGGCCGTCTTCTCGTGCTCCCAATCCATCAATAGCGCTGCCGTCCCCAAGCACGCCGTCATGTGCATAAACACATAGTTCTGCGCGATGCATCGATGCGCTCCCGCACCAAACACGAGCCACGTCTTCGAGTCGGTCGTCTCAAAGTTGGCTCCTCCCGGCATCCAGCGCTCGGGGATGAACTCGTCCGGATCCGGGTAGATGCTCGGATCGTGCAGAGAGTTCCAGAACGAAGGGATCAGCATTGTACCCTTGGGCACCGTGTAGTCTTCTGTGATCGGGAACGCCTTCTTGGTCAAGTAAGGCACCATAAGAACCGGCGGTCGGTGACGAAGCACCTCGCGCACGACGGCGTTGGTGTAAGGCATCTGTTCAAGCTGCTCCAAGGTGACCGCCGACTCGTGATCGCCGGCGCGGATGCGCTCCTGCTCCTCACGGACCTTGGCGAGGACGGCGGGATAGTCGGCGAGATGTTGGAAACCGAACGTCAGCGAAGAGGACATGGCGTCTATATAAGGGTCATCGAAGTCCGCAAACATCAGCAACCCGACCATATACGAAGCCAGAGCTACAGGAACCAGACGACGTACCTTGACTGGCGAAAATGAAGGACAACAAAACCAACGACATCTCGTGGTCCGAGTATTCCTTAACGAGCAGGTTCGGTCGTTCGGCGCCGCCCTCCTTGTTGTCTTGGTACTCCTTCGTAGCGAGGATCTGTTCGACCCAAGCATCCAGCAAGCAATCGGCCTCCTTGCCGGCCATCATCGCTTCCTTCGATTGGCGAGCAGCGGCAGCGAGGTACTTGAGCGTCGAAGCGCGGGCTCGGCACGCGTTGTAGACCTTAGTACCGGGGAAAGCGAAGGGGAAGTTGACCAGTTCGAGCGCTTTGGTGATGAGCCAGTACTTGTCCGTGATCTCGCGGACGTTCTCCTGCGCAATGTAGTCACCGCAGAAGACTCGGAGCGAGGTTTCCATATTGAGGTCGCGGAACAGGAACGTGTAAGGCTTGGGCTTCGGATCGGGGTCGGCTAGCCATTCCTTGAAGAAAGATCGGTAGATGCGGTCCTGAACCTTGAGGTAGATGCTGCAAAGGAAGGAAGGGTTTAGGTGGTCAGATGAAATTCCACTGAAAATTCTGAAGCAAGGGAAGGGCGACTCACGCGAGGGCCTGGGATGTGAACAAGACGTTCAGCCCCTTTCGGTACTCGTTGTGGACCTTTCCATTGAGGAAGACCCTGCACACGAATAAAAAAATCGATCAGACGATCGTTCACGTGACGCTCCTCCCATAATCAACTGACGACCCACCAGTTCTCCGCTGTTGATCAAAATTGTAAAGATGACGAGTCAGTTATGAGTCGAGTTGGATATAAAAGTTATAAACGCACGCAACAAGATTTGCTTGGCCGACCTGACGAGGCACGGCTCGGTGTAGCTTGAGGCATTCAGGATCTTGCGTGAGTAGTCGGTAGTGGAAGCAATGACAATGAAACTGTCGAGGAGATCCACATGAGTCAACACCGATATCACTCCTGCAGAGATCGGCAATCACGCCTTTCGACGCGCGGAGATCTCTGAAACTCACATGTTGAAGACTCTGTTTTGACAGGACGGAGCGAGCGGGAAGGCCGAGGACGATCGCGTCAGCGCGGCACTTGGATCGGTCTGAACCCGAACTCATCTGCTGGACTCACGAGACCGAAGCCAAAGGTTTGGCCCAAGCTGTTATACCAGAAAGGGAAGTCGCGAAAGAGCCACATAATCAGTGATCAGCTCGAGCTCGATGTATCCGCCGACACCGGCGTTGATCGCGCCAAGAACGTAAGCGCGCGAGTGGGCGGCGCCCATTTGTCGATGAGGTAAGCCATGCTCTTCGCAACACCGAGGCAGCGCGCACTCACATCGCATGTAAGCCTCCATTGACGGATGCAGCGACTCAGCGAACTGGCCGATCAAGGGCTGTGTAGGATGGTTTCCGCAAAGTAAATTAGTGTTTGTTCCGTCTCCTCTTCGGTTGCTAAAGGAAGTCCATGTTCGTGCACGCTCGCTCCGCAGGGCTGAATCGGCTCGGCCTTGAATGGTTCAGATTCTTGTTGTGATGGTGCGATGGTGGTTCGCAGCGACCGCCCCCGATCTTCTCGCGCGAGCAAGGGCGCGCGCACACACTTCAACGCCGAGCCGGAGCCCGCGCCCGCCATGGAGCCCGGCTGGGGGTTATCACCTCGGCGAGAGACAGAGCGAGGCCTCCGACGAGGTTACGTCCTCCGCGTGATTGAAATCCGCGAACGAGGCGAACAGTCAAGACGTATAGGGCTGAATACTCACAATCTGCCACTTGTGTCCGGGTAAAGCGCCCTTCCTGTAGCGCCACCATGTCTGCTCGGCCACGAGCAGCGAAACGATCAGGACAATCGTCGTCGACCAGAAGCTCGTAGTCGTCGAGCCCGACGAGAAGAGGCTGAACGAGAACGGGCTCGAGAAGGAGCTGAATGAAGGCAACGACGAGGGTGTCGGTTCCGTGATGTAGGCTGATGGTTGCACCGATGGCATTGTGGCTGAAGTCCGTCTGGCGTCGATTTGGAGCTCGGGTACGGTCGAAGAGAGAGTGGAGGGCGGTTAGAAATCGAAAAACATTCCTGAGTCGTCTCATGCCGATCGCCTCCGACCGCTACCTGCCGTCCGCTCGCCGATCTTTTTCGTCGCCGGGCGCATGCTCTCTCGCAAAGTGCCTCAAGTCCGTGAGACTACTCGGAAGTCGGCAGGGTGTAGCAATCTGTGCGCACGGTCGCGCGATATGCACTCGTAAGCGAGCAATGTCATGGGTGGCCTGACTCATCATTCAGGTCGAGCTCAAGCTCGGATGCTCCATTGGCTCAAGTGAAGTCCACGATTCACCGAGAGTTGTCGCGTCGTCGATCAGCACTGACTCTAGACAGACCTTTTGGTCCCGGTTGACCTCTCCTTAAGCTGAGATATCTGCCTAGGGTCTGTCTCTAAAGTGTCCGCCATGCTCGACCTCCTGAATGAAGGCCGTGCGCGTACGCTGCTTGCGCGGTCTTTCGTTCATTCGCCTCGGCCGGCTTTGTGCCCTTCACCGCCGGTGACGACCACGACGATCACGAACTCAAGGCGGCGTAAAAACCGGTTTTGTGCGCGCAACGTGGACCCATCGTCCAAGGCATGCTTCTGTTTGCCCTTCTACATGACAGAACCACCCACCAGTATAAAGTCGACACCGTCCCGATTATTGCGCAGAGAGATTTCGGGAGTTGAAAGAGCCTTCACTACTACTGGGTGAGGTCAGATTAAGAGGCAGTGAACTGCAGATTTTATTCGCGATGGGGACTCGAAGAAGGACCATGCAAACAAGTAATTCGACTATTTTGGGTCGGTTTCCTCGCAAAGCTGGTGCTGAGAGTTCAGTATGAGAGTTGTTAAATTTTCCCACACTGCAAAAGTACCATCTACATCAAATCTGGAGTTACGAGGTATGTATCCTACCTACCTGCCTGTACCATGCCGGAAAGTGATTCACGATTCGGCGTCGGCCCGGCGTGATCGAGGTAGTCGCTGGCTGCTTGGCCTTGGTCAGCGCAGTCACCGTTGCCACTCTGGGTCAGAGCCTCCCTGCAGCACACCATGTCGGCCAATTCCAACTTTCTCGATGTCAGTACACTCTCCGCTGAGGATCCCCGTGTTCTGTATTCGTGCTGACGTGCTGACCCCACCACTCACCGCCTTCTCACCTCCGGCTGGGTCTCGATCCCGGACACGACGATGACGACGGCGACGACGGATGACTGCGACAACAACGATCGACCACAACGACGACACGGTCCACGGTCCACCCGCACAGAAAGCATGCGAGCTGGTCAAGCAGGCGATCGACGCCGACGTCAAGCAGGAATGGGCCGAGGCGTTCAAGCTCTACAAGTACGTATGTCGCCGATTGGCCAGTCGATCAACTTGGCCCCTCAGCACTTTGGAATCTGGACAAGAGGTCCTTATCCTGCGTAATCATACGTAGTGACTGATACTACTCCATATTGATCTCTCTAGAAACTCTCTCGACTACTTCAACATGGCTTACAAATGTGAGCCCAGGGCCGAATCGAGTCTCACCCACCACGTTCTGCACGTACTCACACCTCTCCTCTCCCAATCTACCCAACCCACAGACGAGAAGAACCCCAAGTTACGCGACCTGATCCGATCCAAAGTAGAGGAATACCTTGACCGCGCCGAGAAGCTCAAGGATCATATCCAGTCAACCGAGGACAAGCGCCAAAAGACCGCCGTCGGTAACAACGGCAAGGCCCAGACCTCGAGTGGTGGGGGAGCACAAAAGTAGGTTCTGTGCACATCTCTCTCTTCTCAAGAATACGGTTTCTGACATCTATGAACTGTTGATGCTACAGGAAAGGGGGAGGGGGCGATGACGACGATGCCGATACAAAGAAACTGCGAGAGGGCCTGTCGAGTTAGTCTTGAGTCTCGAGAATCGACACTGCACGAATGAGTGCTTACTTGATCTTTTCATTTCGACCGCAGGCGCTATCCTATCTGAGACACCAAACGTGCGATGGGAGGACGTTGCCGGGTTGGACGCGGCCAAAGAATCGCTCAAGGAAGCCGTGATCCTGCCCATCAAGTTCCCCCACCTCTTTACCGGCAAGCGAACCCCATGGCGAGGGATTCTCCTGTACGGCCCTCCGGGGACCGGTAAATCCTATCTCGCCAAAGCCGTCGCCACAGAAGCCAAAAGTACCTTCTTCAGTGTCAGTTCGTCCGATTTGGTCTCGAAATGGATGGGTGAATCCGAACGGTACGTGGTCCCCTTTCATATAGTGCCCGTCAACCACTCCGATCACTGACTGCATACTCCGACACAGACTTGTGAAGCAGCTCTTTCAAATGGCACGCGAAAACAAGCCAGCCATCATCTTTGTCGACGAAATCGATTCTCTGTGCGGCACGCGTGGCGAAGGTGAATCTGAGGCCTCGAGGCGTATCAAGACCGAATTTTTAGTCCAGATGAACGGTGTCGGCAACGAGATGCAAGGTGTGCTCGTATTGGGAGCGACCAACATCCCTTGGGCTTTGGATATTGCCATCAAGCGACGGTGAGTGAACCAGTGATCATCGTTTCAGAGCACGATAGTCGAGCTGACCGGTCTGCGCCTCGCCCAGATTCGAGAAACGTATCTACATCCCATTACCCGAACCGGACGCACGGAAACGCATGTTTGAACTCAACGTCGGTACGACGCCTTGCACCTTGTCACAACAAGAGTACCGGACGTTGGCCTCCAAGACGGACGGGTACTCGGGATCGGATTTGGCCGTCGTCGTGAGGGACGCGTTGATGCAGCCTGTGAGGAAGGTGTTGAGTGCAACGCATTTCAAAGAGGTACGAGATGGGTTACTTTGAGTTCAGGAAAGAGGTGTGGTGCTGACAACTTTGCCTGGGCGTCCATACTCGTTCAAGGTCGAGGTTCCTGATCCGGAAGATCCTTCTAAAACGATCAAAAAGTTGACGCCTTGTTCACCTGGGGATGCTGGAGCAGCTGAAAAGACATGGAGTGACGTCTCTTCGGACGAATTGCTCGAACCGCCACTGTGAGTTGTGAAGAGAAGTGATTCCAATTCTTCGCGCCTCGAGTCTTCTTACTCAGCAAGAAATCACTTCGCAACAGTGGATACAACGACTTCATCCGAGCGGTGCAATCCGCCCGACCCACGGTGACCAAGGATGATATTGTAAGGCATCTCGAATTCGCCAATGATGCCGGAAGCGAGGTCAGTACTCTGTTTGAGCGACATCTCGGATGAGGGGAGCGTGCTCACTTAACTTTGGATGTCGTTTTACAGTAATTCGATCACTGATGGAGGATCATCGGGGACCGAATATACTGGGGTTCGTCGAGGACTAAAGTTCAAATTGGGGTGAACAGTGGGACTAGTACACCAGCACATGTGTCCTGAGTCTTTCACATGTATGTGACTAGTTCGCTTCGTCAAATCTCTACCGGCGCTGCACGCGTGCCAATAGGAAGGCGGTTACGCAATGCGATAAGGAGGTTGAACCTTGCAAATTTCCAATGGGACGTGAAGAGGCATTTGTTTAATTAGTGTTTGGGAAAAGGAGGCTCGCCATTCAGCCCGTTGCTCGAAGTCGCTCGAAATTGGTCGTCGAAAGAGTGATCCACGCCGGCGGTCGCGGCGTCAGGTCCACTCGTCTGTCAGAACCCAATCACATCTGATTGCCTCCTAAACATCTTCCTTCTCATACCATCTGCCTTTTAGCCTATCTGTCTTAGTTTGCCTGATCCCACGCCTGGTTGAGCCTCGATAGATCGGATGGAGTCGCGCGCCTCACTGGCGCTCGTCTCTCTTCCTGATCCATCCATCTATTGTCCTCAATCTTGCGATCGTACTCAACCCCTTGAGTCGGGATCCAGGTCAGTCTCTCTGCAATATCGATCCATCTATTGTCCTCAATCTTGCGATCGTACTCAACCCCTTCAGTCGGGATCCAGACCTCCGCAGGTCTAAAATCGTCCACGTGCAACGAGATCACGCCACGCATACTCACATACGAGAAGCGAACGACGTCCTTGCCACCCGAGACGCGACGGAAGATTCCTCGCGACGGAAGACTTCTCGCTCTTCTTGATAGACTGGCGACTCGACAAACGCTTCATCAGGGAGTCAGAGGCCAGGGTGGTTGAGCGCCGTACGACCGTTGAGTCCCCGCCATCCTCACACAATGAGTAGAGTATCGCCATGAAGCCTAGCGTGGCCCATCGGGTTTGATTTAGGCCAAGCGCCTTCCACTGGGCTGGCGCTAAGAACCCGAGGCATCGACCGAGCGCATCGGCAACACTGCAACGCTCTCGATTTTGCGGTGGGAGATCGCCACTGGCAGGAGGCGAGGGAACGGTTGGAGAGCTTGTAGAGGAGACCTGGGGCGATCGAGGGTGTCGGGAGGGTTGGGGGGGGGGGGGGGGGGGGGGGGGGGCATAGTGTGAAACTTGGTGTGTTGAGAGCACGCGTATGTTGAGGCTGAGCGCTGATGGTCAGGAATCGAGAGATGCCTCGGCGACTGGATCCGCGTGCCCGGCGCGCACCGTCTCCTGTCCAAGATTTCGGGGAAATGACGTACACCCATTCGAGACGACAACTCGCGCGCGAGTGGGAAAAAATCGGGAAATAACGGGGAGATTATTGCCCGCGTTGTCCATTCATGCAAAGTGCACTTGTGTAGGATAGCATTCCAACCCATCGGTCACGGCAAGAGATGGTCGCATGCTGGCAATCAGTACCAGGTACTCTAGGAGAGAGCCACGTCGAGGATTTGAACGAGCTGGTGGCGGTAGTACTAGTAGCTGAGAACGCACTGCAAGATAAAACACTCGGTCAGGGACTTCGTCAACTGTGAACAGGTGGTGGAACGCGCGGCTAGTGGTAACGTCGACGGTGCGGTGCAGACTCTGAAGGGAAGGGGGCAGCGCGAGTGACCACCTGTATGCCCGGGAGAGGGGAGAGGGGAGGTCCGAGCGTGCGAGCGTGCGAGCTCGATCGGCGCGTCAAATCCTTGCAGCAAAGGCCGAGAAGAACATCGAACCCTGTTCCACCTCAGGCAGCGCGCGCCTGACGAGTGGTACCTTCTATGAGCTTATCAGCCTGGCCAGATCCGACATATATTGAGCCTCTTTCGTGAAACCTCCTCTCATTTCCCTAGGGTCTCCCTTTCTGTTTTGTAGTTTCGAGTGCACGTATCGAGATGCGCATGCACGATATTAAATCCGTTAGCGACCCAGTAGTAGTGATGCCCCACCGGCCGAATGGCCTTCATCGGCCTCTTGCCTCTACCTTCGCCACGCAACGCTTACGCGTTTATAACGCTTCCGACCGCAGGCCCTTATTCTGGATACTTTGAGGACTCGTCAGTACGCTATACACCAACATAGACGATACCTTCCAGGACGGTCTTCGCCTGTTCCGCACCGCAACGCGATCGCATCACCACCTGAAGCCGAGCGACTCCACCCGCCGCATACAAGGACTCCCTACATCATCCGCCTATCTATCGCACCGTAATCCGACCCTAGCGCAATAAGAATTAGTCCACTGCCTCACCTGCGCTCAACGCCCATTCGATCGACTGCTCCCCCGCATTCTCGGCGATGGTGCAGCTGTTCGAAACGTCGTGCACGTTCGGGTTCCCGTGGACGGCGCAGGTCTTTGCGGTGCTTAACAAGTACCCGAACCCACTCGCACCCCATGTCGTCAGCATCGATGTCATCAGTCGCACCATACTCGACGACGGCACCATACGTAGCGAGCGGCTATTAGGGTTGCAGCAGGATTCGCCCAAGTGGGTCAATCGGGTCAGTTCACACAAACCATCGAGCAGAATACTCCCGACCTCGAACACACTCTGTGCGGTGAATCAAATTCATATTCATCCCCTGCTGAACCTCGTGGGCGACTCAAACAGATGCTCGGGTCACAAGACACGACCTATTGCCGCGAGGTGTCGTTCGTCGTTCCTTCCGCCCTTGTAAATCCTGCCGTCTCCTCGACCGAAGCGACCTCTACCTGCCACCTCGAGCCGCCCAAACTCCTCATGGCCTCGACCAACCTCACCCTATCGCACATCATGCAGTGCCGCGAATCTATCTCCTACCTTCCACTACCATGGCCACACGTACCCGAAAAAACCGTCGCACAACTCGCGCCATCCTTACTCTCCTCCTCGACCTCAACACCCTCAACCTCAACCTCTTCCTCCCCAACAGATCCATCATCCCGCCATCCCCTCAGCCATCCTTCCTTACCCCCTTCGACACTCTTTTCCCAATCCGCCCTCATTTTCACCACCGGCAAACTCGCCGCCGAACCTTACCCACCAATAGGAATATCCGCCCACTCACCCATCAAACCCCGCTCCTTCCCATCGGCTTCAACGTTCCCACAACGAGCGGCGGGAAAAAAGATTGAACAATGGGCGCAGGGGAGGTTCGAGATGAATGCCGATGGGGGGAGAGGCGCAATGGAGTGGGCCGCCAAAAAGTTTTGGCAGCAGGAGTGGGACAACGTCTCGGCTGCACCGGCGGGGGCGTCGTATTAGGGAGGAGCAGATCGATGGAGAATTATACAGTATTGGTCGGGAGGAAGGCGCAGATGTAATATGGAATAGAGTAGAATATAAGAAAATCTTATGTCTCGGGAGCATACGAACGAACAGAGCTGAGAGGGCCGAGCGCGCGCGATCTCCGATGAGAACGAAGGTCGTCGGGATCCCGTCGTCCGTCCTTCGAGGCAATGTCCTTCGACCGTTTTCCTCGCTAGCATCTTCCTCTCGTTATCTGCTGGTCACCCACAACTCTCTTCTGCACATCTTGCAGCACATTCTAGTCCTCCCGTTCATCCCGAGGTGAAACTCGACTAGTCCTGACTGTTCGTACGACGTGTCGCTCGGAGTCGGCGCCAACCTCCACATTCGAACGAACGACCAACCGCCGAACGCCGGTGATAAACACCGCGCCTTACCGTAGACCAGAAGGCGACCTCCACACACAAGATGCAACGCCTCCGTTCCATTCTCACATCGAAGAACCTGAATACCAATGACCCATGTCGTCCCACGTCATACCGCGTCAACCCAGCGTTCGAAGACGATCTCGACTCCGAGGACATCAACGCCCAACATCGCGGCGCGGCCGGGCGTCATCACGGTCGAAAACACCTTTTCCGACGCTCTCGAGCCCTCCCGGACCATCGACCTCGTACATCTTCGACACTTCATAGAGGGACTTTCACGACGCTTCTTTTGGCTCTACATATTTTATCTTCGCCGATCGCGATTACCTTGCTTCAGATCCTTACAATCGTCCATAGTAACCAAACGGTCAAAGTTTTGGAGGGGCTTCAGGACGGGGCGTTCTTGCCTTTGAATGGGACTAGGGTGATTCACCCCGTCACGGGGTCAGCAGAGGGTGGCGTAGGATCTGCGAGGAGATCTCGAAGAACGACTGTGGTCTTCGAGGGGTTTGGATCGGTGGTGTCTTTGGCGGTTTCGCACCTGGAAGGTCGTTCTTCGGCAAAGGAAGAAAGGAGTTCAAGCGGCGTGCGGGCCACAATGTCGAATAGAACGTCCGGACTCGTGACTAACGAGCTTGAAGCATCAACTTCGACTCTACAAGAATCCACCGACGATAATGGAGAGCTCATCGTCTCGGAAGCGTGTGCAACCTACCTCGTGAGTTTCCTCACCGCCGCGCTGCTCGAAAACGAACAGGGGCTAGATGAACTCAACCTCTCACCTCCGAGCTTTCAGAACGAACCAATCGAATGGATCGCGCGATTCAAGATCAGTTCTTTGACGCTGACGATCTTCCAGATCTGGATGTTGGTCATCCTCGGCGTAGCGTGGTACCACGCTTCGAATAGCCATGTCGGCGCAGTCGCACTGTCTCAAACGCTGGTATCTTCTTTCGGTAGGTGCTTGCAGGCGTGAGGTGCCTCAGATAATGAAAGCTGAAGGAGGTGAAATTCCTCTTCTTTTCAATGCGCAGCCATCGCTCAAGCTGCTTTCACTTACGAGCACCATGCGAGCTTCGCAAGTGGGATCTTACTTGGCCCTTGTTCGCTCGCGCAGCCGTTGATCCCGGGTGAGTCATCCTGCGATACATACTTCGCTGGTCTTCAAATGTAAGAGGGAACCAAACCTCACGGACCGATTTGATGTCCGTCCACAGACTTTTGGTCCTTGATGGTCAAATCACAAATCGCCGTCGCCGTATTGCAGCTATTTGGATCCGCCGCAATCGCAATTTTCGCGGTCAACTTCGCCAACGTGAGGCTGCGGTGGCCAAACTTCAGAGAATGCAATCTCTCGTCTCTCCGATCCGGGGCTCTGATTCAGCCCCACGGCCACTACGGCACCTCGAACGAGTCCTCGCAACACGCTCGTCTCCTCGTCTCCTCTTTCGAACTCCTCTCGACGTCGTCGATCTTCTTCGTCATCGCCTTCCAAGCCGTCTGGCTACGCGAGGCCGTACATCGACCTTCTCCAGCATTTGACTCTGCACCGAATTGGCTCGGTGTGCCAGAACAAATTGGTGTAGGGGTTTTGATGGTTCTAGCAACGTACGTTATGGCCATGGGTCAGGTAGGACTGAGGTATCGGTTCAGGTCGGTGATGGTCCTTTCGTTGTTGGGCAATCTTGCTTTTCTGTGAGTGACGTACTTCCTTGTTGGTGCGTCAGGAGCTGTCTTACTGATCTGCGCCGATCTCGCACTTAGCGTCCACACTAGTTGCCTCTTATCTCAATCGACGTTTCGCGTGGTCCAAGCTTCGTCTTCTTTCCTCTCATTCTTGCTCGTCATTTCAGCCGCATTGGTCCTCCTTACTCTCGTCTTAGGAACTGCCACAATCTTTTCGAGACCAGCCTGGTCCTCTATTGGAGCGGACGGGTCAGACGGTGAGTTCACTCCAGTGCATGCTAAATGCCAGAAAACCTTGTTGACGCCGACCCTGACCCCTCTATCATGGCCAGTCGCTCAATCCGACAGCTCTTACGACGATAGAGATGCGAAATTATCTGACCTACACCACTCCACCGCATCTTCAAAGGATCTATCCTCCACCGAAATAGTAGATTATCGTCGTCCCAAACCCGGCCAGCCTCATGTTCAATCCCACATTTTGAACCGCCCGCCGAGCACCAGCTATGCCTCCAACCACCCTCGGCACTCGCGCCTCAGCTCCACCTCAACCATTAACACGACTGGAACATGGAAGGAGTCCGTCTTTGGCCGACAGAGATCCCGCTCGATGAGTTTGGAGCTGGCAACGTCGAGGATGATACCGTTGCGATCATTGGGGTCTCAAACCCTCGTCCACGTTGAGGCGCCTACAACGCAGTCGCTGCGTTCCGAACGGATGACCGCTGCAAGTGAAAGAGGGACTATCCTAGCCATGGCCAACGAAGACCTCATCGACGAAGACAAAGACGAAACAGACTTGTTTCGCCAAGTCACACCTCGGCGCCTGAGGAACCCCTCCAAAGCTTCGATCGACGTACCCATGCCCGCCATTCCGGATGAGGATACCTTGGGAGTTGGAGGGGACGATCCTTTTCGACCTGTTACGCCGAGGAGACTGCGGCAGCCTTCGGTACCTTTGGACGCGGAGGATGCGGAGGACGTCGACGCTATCTTGGCGGGCGAGGCGGCGGTGAGAGGCTCGGCGCGAGGGGTCGATCCATTTACGTGGACGACGGCCGAGCCATTTGCCACCACCACAGCTTCAAAGGATGATTTTTCGTCGCACTCAAAAGTTACTCCTGAATCAGGGTTAATCCTCTCCCCGACCCAAGCCACACCTTCCTCGCCTTCCCCGACGCGTTCAGTCCGAGCTCCTAAAGGCCCACCCACCAGCTCCGCCGTCCCCATACCCAACCTCTTTCCCCTCTCCCATCTCAGTCTTTCGGATTTCCTATTCCAAACGCCCTTAAATGCACCCACTCCCATTCCCGTCCCTGTTCCGACCCTCCAAATCACCGATGCTCAAGATTGTCGTGGCCATGGCAGCGAACACGATGTTCCTTTACGACCACTTCCCCAGGCTCAGATTTACGATCGGTCGAAGACACATCGGGTGAGGTCGGCTGTTCAGCAGGGAGGGCAAGTCAAGTCGTCGGATGGACGACCTTTTGCTCAACCGAGTAAGGAGCATTCTACGATGGGCTACAAACCTCTCCAAGATGCGACCATCCAACTTCACCCGGAGGATCGCGCAAACTCCAAGTCTTCGGCCACCCCTACACCTCTAGGTCCTGAACCGATGGATCGAAGGGAAAGCGTTTTAGACCGTCCTCATCCACTCGTGTACGAACGCTGGACGGTCAATTGGCCTGCACTCGAGTAGAACACACCGACACGCACACACGCACACACCCACATCCTTAGCCTCTGTAGACCTATCACCAGTTCCCATAATCTGTCAATATACTTTTTACCACCTTGAACTTCCCCGCTACGGAGCTCGAGAGACTGATCAGAGAAGCTGGGCACCTAATACATTGGTTTCTTCTATATCATATGGTTGTGCGACGTTTCGTTAGGACAGACCGAAGAAGAAAAGGAAAACTATCGCCCCTCCAGGGAAAACCCTCGAGGTGAAAGAAGAAAAGGAAAAGGGGGTCCAAAAAAGCCCTAGCACGGAGGGAAAAGGAACGTATGAAAGCGGGTGACGGTTGACACAATGTCACACGGGGGCTTGAGAACGAGGAACTTGAACTACTCGGGACAAAGATGCGGCGCGGGGTATATACCAGAGAGGATGAAGCTGCCGTAGGTCGAGAGGTTCCAATGGACAGAGATGGTCATTAAGAGGCATTACTAACATCGAGAGTCCAGACATAATTCATGGCGGGTGGGGCTGAGTGTGCCGAAAGCTGGAACGATGATGGAAGTGTGCAGAAGCGGGGTTATTCGTAGAAGCGAATGTGGAGGAGTCAACGGTGCCGTAGGTTAGAACGAGGATAAAGTCCAAGACCCCAATGAAAGAGTGTTCGGAAGCGTTCGTGGCTGTCGACGATCGATCACAGGATAGAGCAACCCCTCAGAAGCCTGTGCTTTTTCCCACCCGCTACCTTTGACCCCGGTGTCGTGCCTTCACGTTGTGCTCGGACTGCCACGGTTGAACACAGATAGTCAGCCTCCTCCCTCTCCTCCAATCGCAATGGGCAGTGCACTCACTCATCCTGACGACGGTGTAGTAAGCCAACTCGAGATTGAGCCTCGTCTTGGCACTTGTTTCGACAAACTCGCACCCCAACTTCTTGGCCAAGGCCTGGCCCTCGTCCCTACCAACCTCACGTTCGTTGGCGCGATCGGCCTTGTTGCCGACGAGGACGATAGGGATCGTTTCAGAGTCTTTGACGCGCGTGATCTGATGCCTGAACCGTTCGATGCGTTCGAACGTGGCGCGAGCGGTGATGGAATAGACGAGTACGAAACCTTCTCCTTCCCTGTGGGTGCGGGGTGCGATGGGCTCATGGTCAGTGAGCGAATCTCTGAGACGTAAGTAGTGTGAGAGCTCGTACCGAATCCATTGATCCCTCAGTGCTGTGTACTCCTCTGTAGATTTAAGCAACCGCCGGACAATTGTCAGTGGTCGATTCTGCCTTTGTCTTGAGTCGCGCGTGCCTAGACCGTACCTTGTCCAGCTGTATCGAGGATTTCGAGCAGATAGGGCTGATCATCGATGATAGCATGTTTACGATACGAGTCTTCTGTGGTATGTGTTAGGGCGTTATCGAGCAGCGTGTCAGCGTTGGGCTACCCAGCGGGCTCGGACGGCGGGCTCGGGGGTGGGCACGTGACTCGGCACTCCTGCGCGACCACACGCGAGCACAATGCAGGGGCTGCGATGGAGGGCGGCGGTGGGGCGAGGGTCGTCGGGTGGGGGCCCTCGATCGAGTTGAGCCCGAGCTTAAGCCAACTAACCAATCGTAGGGTCGTATGTCTAACGAGGGTGAACAGTGGTCAGTGTATTTGTACTCGCACAGCTGCGCGGCGCAGTCGTCCTCGATCGCATTTGACGGGTCGTTGTCGTTGTCAAGCTAAGCGCTCTGAAACGAGCATGCTCACCTCTGTCAAACCAGCCAAGTGGGTCAGTACAAGTCCGAGTATGACACGGTCTCGCGTCCAGACTGACCAATGAAATGATTCAAACAGAGCTGGATCGTCAACGCGGTCTTGCCCACTCCACCGTCGCCCAACACCACGATCTTGCAGCTCATCACCATACTGGGCCAGTGAGCTGATCAGCGAGTGAGCCGTAGCGTGATGGTGCAGGTTCCGATACGCGTTGCGCTGTGACTTGTCAAGAATGAACCCTCAACGGGAACTCGGGGCGCGATTCCGACTGTGGAGCGGCGTAGCGTTGGCAGGCGGTGGCCAGTCGGGTCGAACACGATTAGGGCGGTGCGAGCGAGCGGGTGAGTTGGTGGCGAGAGTAGTGCACGCAGCAAGGGAGCCCAGTCGAAAGTGATGGATGAAGAGAGCGATAAAAGAGTTGCGGAGGGCGGATCGAGTGGCGTGAGAACAAGAACAAAAAAAGGTGCACAGAGATTGCCGTGCAAGAGGAGCTAGTTTGGGGTCTCGTCATGTCTCGTCGACACACATCACGCGCACCAGCGCGTCACCCGCCCCTGCCGGCGCCCTGCCCCACGTCGTCGTCCAACAATTAGAACCACTCGGCACGGTGCCATTTTCATGCCTCAGTCAGCATGACCGTCCTTCCAGCAGCACGAGGAGAGCTCTCAGATTTTTTAGAGAGAATATGTGATGAACAGGAGTATCCTCCGTCGGATTCATCTGTTACAAGACACTGCAACAGGTATACTACGGCGATGCAAACCCCGCGTCGGAACCGCGGATTTGTTGAAATGGCCGAGGCGACTAATTAGCGATCAGGGAAACCAGCCACCATCTTTTTCGTGCGGGTCAGGTCCCCGCATCCCATCGATTTCAGATGCTATTCAAGTCAAGCTTGATTGCATAGACCGCCTCATACTCCAAGTTCCACTACCTCGGTCCCACCCGCGGACTTGCGAGCGCGTTCCATCACCGCCAACCCAACCCCTGTCTGCTCGATCGCCTCGATCAGAATAAGGTCGACCCCGACGGTTGTCACATCCGCATCGCTGCCTCCATCCTTTGATACAAGACCATTCGAGGCTGGCAATGAATCGAGGTATCGTAGTCCTGCAAAAAGTCGTTGTCCAGCCTCGATCGGTCGAGAACGAGAACCCAAAGGGTACGAGTAAAATTTGGGTAGTGTGGGCATCCCGTTGTCATTAACCGAGGAAGCCTTCGACCGTCTGTTCATTCCCAAGGTGACGAGGGAACAGCTTGAACAAAACTCTTGTGTTGTCGTAGGTGACAGTCGTTCCATCGAGTCCGAGCACAGCATCAATCCGACTCTCTCGACCCTTCGATCCGGCCCTTGCTCCCGTATCCGCTCAATCAACTCGTTCAACCCCAGCGCTTCCTTTGATTCCGAGAACCGTACAAGAACGACTTTGGAATGTGTGGGCGCGTAGTGCTTGTACTTCATCCCCGGCGTGGTCGGCTTGGCCTCGAGTTCGCTCGATTTGAAATCCCTCGCGTAGACTTGTATCCGACCTCTCCCCTTCTGCTTCCCCTTGCCTTTATCTCCAACTCCCCCACCGAACCCAGCTTCCTCTAAGCACTCTTCAATCTCTTCGGCCGTCACGCCTCCGGCCCTGAGGATTCTCAACTGCCCGACACTATCCTCCTCTCCACCTTCATTCCCTCCCGACCTCACCCAATCCACCACCGTACTCTCCACTCCGACCGTACACTCCCCACCATCGAAAATAGCTCCCAATCCCCTGCCCTTCCCCAAATCGAATTCGACATGTTTCGCACTCGTCGGGCTAGGGCGTGAGCTCAAATTCGCCGATGGAGCTGCCAGCGGTCGATCGGCTTCTTGAATCAATCGAAGGGCCAAAGGATGACTTGGCATCCTCAATGCCAAACTGGGTTGTCCTGCCGTCACTTCTTGAGCGACTCGGTTCTTCGGTGGTCCATGAACGTCTTCCTCCAACGGAAAGATCAACGTCAATGGCCCAGGCCAGAACTTTCGCATCAAGGGACGATAGATGGCGGGGATAGCCTTTTCGGCTCCAGGTAAAAGATCGAGCATCATTTGGTGGGATGAGACATGAACGATAAGGGGGTTGTCCGAAGGTCTTCCTTTGGCGGCGTAAATGGATCGAACGGCGGAGGAGGAAAGGGCCGAGGCGCCCAGACCGTAGACGGTTTCGGTCGGGAAAGCGACGAGGCCCCCTGAGCGGAGGATCGAGGCTGCTTCGGCGATTGCGCTCGGGGAGGAACCAGAGAGGATGGGCGCCTCCAGTTCAGCTACGTAGGAACTTGTTGTTGGAGAATTCATGGGCGTAATCTTGGCGGAGGACAAGGAAGTCGGATCGGACGACGACTTGAGGAGGGACGACGGGGTGCGCAGGACACGGGCCAAGATGCGTTGCATTCACTTGCGACGAGTTAACAGTTCTTGAAGTCCTTCGATTATATTCAGACTGTATATATATATAGGCCTGGTCAGCTAATGTGCTCCAGCATCGGCGACGAAGGGTCGCTCCAGCTCCAACTCGACGTAGAGTTGCGAAGGTCGAAGCGTGATATGGCGAGTGCCGGAGAAACGAGGAGAGGCCACAGGATGATTAGATGACATGACTGACCTGGGAAACAAATGACTTTTTGTGCTCTCAAATCACCGTGCCAATGAATCGGGCGTTTCAGCAGGGATGCATACGACGAGGCGACGGACAGGAAGCAACCTGGTCATCCACCGATCGTCGCCGCGCGAAGGGAACCCATTACTAATGCTGATAGATGCTGATCCGGTCTCACCGTTCGTGGCCGGGGTGCTGTTGCAGTGGTTCATATGTTCGCACAAGCTTGACACAGAACAGGTCTCTTAAGACTCTTTCAGACGAAGTCTCAAATTAGTTCAGGCAGTGGCTACAGCTTGTCAGTTACAATTTGTAGTCGACTCTTGTCAGATCACGTGACCCAATCATGACGACATCCTGTTGGCAATATCTAACCTGCCCATCATCGAGCCAGCATCGATTGCAACAAAATCTTCCAGGTCTCTTTCCTCGAAATCGCACTACTCCACCTCGTATCAACCCGCAAAGTCTTCATCCCTGTTTCGGCGCCGACGAGCGAGAAATGTTCCGAAGGTGTTTCGGCCGAGGCGAAGGGCGAATCAAAGTCCTGCACTTGGTCGTACAACGATTTTTCACTCCCCGACAGTGGGATCTGTACCAAGGAAGTATGGCAGCATCAGAAACCGCTGCATCGATCAGGGTATCCGCCTCGGACCCAAACTCGCGTTCAATTCGGCAGAGGGATAAGGCCCGAAGACCAATCCTCTACACCGCTCGATAACAGGCTGGCTCGTCACATGTAACAGGATTCTCGTATCCGTCGAGTCGTGCATCCGAAACTGGACCGAGTCAAATCTGTGTCAGATGTCCCCCTGCCCAGAGCCTTGGCAGACTGGTCGACGCGGTGGGACTTACCTGATGAGACCCCAAAAAGAAGGCACAATCGTGACAGTCGTGGACCATGATCGATCCCGATATAGGTGGGACGATAATACAACTCTTTCGAATACCATAAAGGTAAAGGGCCGAAAATGATGCAGGTTGGGAGTTGGAAAGGTCCACGAACGAGTGTTCGAAATCCGCGAGCAACAGGGCTTGCGATGCTGAGGTCGAGGGGAGGTCTTGCGAGCAGAGGTAGCAATCGGTCTTGCCGCTCAGAGTGAGCGAGGTGGAGGGGATGTTGTGAGGTTTCCGACGATGACTGTCGGCGCCTGGTGGTGCAGCAGGCGGTTGATCCGAGATCGGCTGCGGAAGTTTTGGTGGGGCCGACTTAGGCTCGGTCTTTCGAAAGCTGAATTTGGACTTTGTCGTCGAGATTCCTCCTTTGAATCTAGACACCGCTTCTTGAACAGCTTTTATTTCCTACAAAACAATCCAAAAAAGTGATGAGCTGCGGCACCGCATCCCACCCCTCTTCGACGGATGGCACAGCCGGACTGACTCGCTCGCACCGGCCCAATTCAAACACTGGTATCCTATCAGCGTTCTGACTCAGTTCCTGCTTGAGCTGTTGCATTGATCTCGACAGTTCGTCGAGTTGGGCTGGCGATGGCGATGGGTTCGTGGCGTTCAGAGTCGCTCGAAGCTCTGATGGGGAGATAGGGGATCAGTTTACAGCGTGTTCGCATGCAGCGCATTTGCCCTCTAGACACGATTACGATCAACTTCACTTTTGAGCTCATCGAACCATCGTGCAACGAATTCGACTCGGGTTTCTTCTGCTGCTTCCTGCATCCTCGCCTGCACTGGTGGGGTCTGATTCGCAAACGTCGCGTCGTACGGTCACTGGCAGGCACGAGACTCGTTCTGAGACGATAGCTCGTCCTTTGTCGGAGGCTTCGGTAATGACCTGGATCTAAGACTGATGGGACCCGCGGTTCCGAGTGCGGATGGGCTCGACGACGTGCGCGGTAGCTCACGAAGCTTTAGCTTCCTCCGGGTCGCGATCTCGGTTGATTGCGTCGAGAATCTACCGACGCGTTGTGCTACACGCAACTAGTATCGCATGCCGCTGGATTAATCATCGATGGGGCACTATGACCTGCTGCATAGGAAAAAGCTGAGACAGAGGAAAATTGAGGACAAATTGCAGATTCGCCGATGGGCAGAACAGCCGGCGGCCGGACCTACTGAGGAGGTCCGTGCACCGGCCTTTGGCCCGTTCTTGAGTCCGTTGTGCATCCTTCATTTGCTCATCCCTGATGAGGCTGAAAGGAGGAAGACACTGGAGGATATCGGAAGGAATGGAATTTATAAACTTAAACTGAAACTGAAACCTACTTCAGATCGATTAGGTGGTGATCCCTACGTGCCCACGTGCCGATAGCCTAGTGCGTGGACGAACGGATCAACCGGATCAACCCGCCGGTAACTTAATGGTGATCGCGCATGTGATTTGGATTGCCCAGCGCCTTGAGAGGTATGTAGTACGTTCGCCCGCCGGCACGCCGCTACTTGCCCAGTTAGTAGATAATCATGTCAAACTGCCGCTGGACACCAGCTTGGCGGTGATGACTCTGCTGTGAACGACAGCAGGCCAGGAGACTGCCCGACGAGACGGAGACAGTCGACTTCGGCGACAAATTGATACGCTTCCGACTCGAACTCGCGGCGCAATTTCGGTGACTAACCCCGCTTCCTCCCAGGCGCACTCTCCTTCCTCACCCCATCCTCGTCCCCGGGACGCCCGACCCCGAAGTCTTTGCCCGCCCCAGTACCTACGCCCATACGGAGAACTCTCCCTGTACTCCCCTGCGCCCAATCGTACTGAACGAGATCAAAGCGAATGGCTACGGCGGCCTTACTCCACTCGTCGTCGCCGCACTCGCACCACCCGCGCTATCATCAGGCCGCTCCCGCCGGCATCATGTCGACCCCAGCGACGGCGACGATCGCGGAGGACGAGCTGATGGACCTGTTCGCATCGGACACCTTTTCGCTCGAGTCGGCGCGTGATCGCGACCTGATGGCTTTGTCCAAGGTGCTGCAGACCTATCTGCCCAGTTCGCCGCCACTGGCTCATGCAATGGTGCCGATGTCCGTCACTTCTACCGGGCCGGGTGCCAGCTCCGGCTCGAGCTCGCGGCAGTTTGGCGCAAGTGGCGCTCAGGCCCAATGGATCACCTCGCACCAAGGATACGGCAATGGCTACGGCAGCGGCTACCCACACGAGGCCAGTAGCAACAATGGATGGAGACCTGATGCATCCACTTCGGCATCCGCGTACCCGCACCAAGGCGCTCCGACCTGCACGCCTTCATCGTCGTTCAACCCTCCGCAAGCCGGCCTCGGCGCCGTGGGAGCCGGCTCTCACTTCGGCCAAGTCCCTCCGCCCCCGACACCCCAAGGCACACCCATGTCGTACTATGCCCATCTCCCTTCGCCCAACCTGGATTCGTCGTCACGTAATCTATCCGCGTTCCCCATGAACGGTATGGCCGTCAACGCGGCGCCTTCGGCCGGGTGTCGAGCCCCCGCGGTTTCCCGAGAACGGGCGCCAGGCGACATCCCGGCGAACGAATGGTCCAGTCGACTCCGCAGTGCGAGTTCGGCCGGAGGATACGCGATACGACCTCCATCTTACGAAGATGCGACTTCCGTAACGAGAATGTCGAGATCGGGTGCAACGCCGAACGGAAGGGGAAGGCGAGTCGACGACGACAACGACGATGCCATGATGGGCGAAAGGGAATCGGGCGACGGCTCTTCGACGTCGCAGGGTTGGCCGGCCAGATTTTAATCATTCGTCCTAAGGACATGGGCAACGCTTTGTTCGTCGAATATCGGGAGCAAACCATGACTTCGACCACCGACACCCTCGCTCGAAGAGCTTTTCGCTTCCTATTGATCACACCTCACCGGTTCCGCTTCCGCTTCCAACCACGGCTTATTCTGTACCTCGCATATCTGTATTGATACCTTTCTACGAACGATTAGCTTTTTATTTGGTTGTACCATCATTTGCATTATTCTCTGATTTGTTATTTCACTTGGTCCCCACTCGAATATTATGCTGTCAAGCGTGCTCACTTGCGAGTAAAAGGAGGTCAAGGCCAAGAGATTGATGACCTAATCACCTAACGGATCCTGCGTTTCGTGTTCGAAAAAAGTTATTCAATTGCCGCGCAGAAGGTGACGTGAACAAAGGGCGAGCTCGCAAGGATTTTAGGGGCTCGCATGGTAACACTCGCATACCTCGTTCGAGCATGCCGAATGTCACCAATGCCACATTCCGAGAGTTGTTCTTGAAACGGATGAAACGTGTAGCTCTGTACACGGTGGGAATCTTCATTGCGAGTTACTTCACAAAACGTCCATTTTAAGGGGCTCGAAAATCATGGCGTCTGACAAAGGGAAGTCCGTATCGAAAGAGGTCAAGGCTGTTATACTGGAAGAGGATCTGTCGTCCATCCAGATAGGGGTCAACGAGATGGAAAGGGTAAAGAAAGGGGCGGGTAGTCATGGAACATGAGACGAGAGCACTAAGAAAGTGTTTGGGATCAAACTTGAGGCTGCGGGCACGTCTGCTGAGGTAACGACGAGGGCGCATCGCGACCGGTGACTTGGTACCAGAACTGAACGAGCTTAAGGATATTGGATCTCTCTGCCGAGGTATTGGGACCTGTAGGGTGAATATTGATTGACTGAATCAGAAACCTTCGGCGCCGGAAGATTGCAGAAGGATGAGGGTCAAGTGTTGCCCACCGTTGGGATAGTAAATCGAATAGGCGTCATCGTGGATGACATACGACGAGCATGGGGTATCGTGGGTGAACAAGCTCCAAGCCATGACGCCGACTGCGAACTCGCGACGAAGTCAGCTCGAGACGTTCGCGCAACACAGGGGCTCATCACTGTCGCTCGTCAACTGACCGCTCTGGTAGTTGTACAGCAAGTTCAAGTAGGCACCAAAGTCTGCTCCACCATTATTGGGAGTCCAATCCATCTCGCCGATGAGGAAGACCTTGCCATTGCTGTGCGCGATGTCGACTTGGCGCTTGAAGAGGGCAATGTTGCGAGGGTAGGCGTGGTCGGTGACAATGTCGACGTAAGGGGACGTGACACCAGGTGCGACGGCCTTGGCTGTTGGTGGCAGTGGAGAATGGCAAGTTGAAGAATGAGTGTGCGACAGCAGAGTTGGTTCGGCGGGAAGGGAGAGCTCACTGGTATAGCTGCGGTGTGAGACGAAGGAAGCTGGGGCGTAAATTGGAGTAATCTTTTAAGATGGATATTGAACCCGAGTCATGACTCACTTGTAGAATCCGTCCGTGCCATCCATGAACAAAGCTTGAGGTGCCAGAGACTTGACGTACTTTGCGATGTCCTCAGTGAAAGACAGGGGTGGAAAGCCTTCCTTGCCCATGTAAGCCCCGAATTCGTTGCCATCCTCGATGATGGCGATGGTGGGGTCTTCCCCGTAGGCGAGGCCGTTGTATTGATTGACCCTCGTCAATACTTTGTTTGCGGCAAGGGCGCGATTATCAGTATGAAGAATCTAGGTTACGGATAAAGAACCGGAAAGAATCACACCACTTACGAAACTTGATGTACCGCTTGAAGGCGCGTCGCACCTGCCTGTCGGTGAAAAACTGCGCTCCGGCGTTGTCGGTTGGGACGTTGAGCCACCTCAGGAACGTGTACTTGCCGCCATGGTAGTAGTCATAGTTGTCGGTGAGTGGGAGAATGACTTTGAGTCCGTACTCGCCGGCGGCGTAGATGACGTAGTCGTGGATGTCAAGTTGCTCGTCTGTGCCGTACATGTGCAAGCTAGGCTGGACGGCCTGAGGGAAACCAGTACTGATCCCACACGAGTTGAGGCGGATAGTGTTGGCGCCCATGGCAACCGCAGCAGCCAGAGCCTCGCCTGAGGAGATTAGCGTTAAATGGCCGATGCCGCGAATCAATCACGGCGAGCGGCAGAAAGTCACCAAGTCAGGAAGGTCGCAGAGTACTCACGAATACGTGACTTGTCGGTATAGTAACCGCGCGGGAGACAACTGAGATTCTCGTCGTTGCAGAGCCCTGGGTGGGAAAAGGTGTCGAGAACGGTCAGTAAAAAGGAAAAGATTGCAGCGTGATTCACAACGTGGATCACAAATTCGCTTCATGAAAGCGCACAGTAGATATCTGGGAGTCAGGGCTCAAGGAATATAGTTTCAGTAATCTTTCTGGTAAGACCTTCCTGACGTACTTCAACTCACTGGGTCCGACCGGCCGGAAAGGTTCGCCATCGAGCGTGAGCCCCGTGCCTGAGGGGTCGACCTCGAGGTAGTTGCCGCTGCCTTGAACACTCGCGGGTGGTCCATCGATTATGATGGACGCTTCTGCTTGTATCGTATCAGCAGCGCTCGCCGACGAGTTGATCGGCGCGGTACCGAGGTAATCTGTACCCTGTCCGCCCGTGGCCCGCGGGCGGACTGCGAAGTTGCGAGCGCTGCTCGCCGATGAAACAGCGGTTCCCAGAGGGGGCAAACCGAGGAAGTCTGGTGCCGGTTCGACAAATTCGAGATCTCGCTCAAGATTTCGCTTTCGCAAGTCGAACGAGATGCGATCGCCGTTCGAGTCGCGCCAGACGCCACGCAAGAGCTCCGCCTGGGCTCGGACTCGTTTGGGGCAGCTGCGGTTCCAGGGCTGGACCGTATCGTCTAACCTCGACGCGGCTTCGTACCATGAGGCAGCAGCGCCGTGGACGAGGATAGAAACGAGCAACAATTGTGAGTGCAGCATGGTGGCTGTTCCCCGTGAGCGGTGACTGTGACTCCAAGAAAAAGGGGTATCGACTGGAGATGACACGGCTCGTCTCGAGAAAGATAGGGGCAGATTGCAGACGTGAATCTGGCGCTGTTGGTCGACGTCAGGGACCCAGACAGAATACTAAGGACCGAGAAGGAAAGGTGGTGCGTCGAGGTTGGTGATAGCACGAACGAGTTGGATGAGAGCGAGATGAAAATCGCAACAAGGCCAACAGTAAAGCACAGGAAGATCTCGAGAGGGTTGGCTAAGCCGCTAGTAGGTTTGGGGTGCCTCTAGGCCGCGGCTGAATCTCGGAACCGGCAAGTGGAGGCACTAAGCTCCTACACCACAGGTGGAGATACTAAGCTCCTACACCATAGATCGACAAAGAGAATCACTTCGGAGTTACGAGCGCATTGATGTCCCGGAAGTTAGCGTGGTTTTTGAGTGAACGACATGACCCATGAAAGAGGCTGACGCACGATACAGTGCCTCTCTTGGACTGCAAGGATCTGCCGTTCCTCGACGTGCCTAACCCTCGAGCGCCATCCTCGCAATGCGAAGTAGCCGCGAAGTAGCCGAGCAAGAGGGGATCCACACGTCTTGTGATGAAAAGCTGGTACACTCAGGAGTCACTCGTCTAGCGCGTAGATCTGGGCCAATAGTCCTCCCAGATGAAACAGCGTCGATGTGTTGGGTCCCTGCCAAGCACTTGTTGCCTACTCGGGGTTTTGCTTGGGAAGCGCGGGATTCGGGACATCATAGGCTTCAGATGCGCGGAGTGTTCCGATACTCGAAAGTCCGAATAAGGGTTTCCAGACGAAGCTGACCGTGACCGATGGAACTGGCAAACATTATTTCACGCGTCGGCAGCACTCGGCAGTTTGCACGAGGTGTTGGCGATGTTCAGCTATGAGGTATCTCACGTCGGCTCTCCGGCCCCAGCTTGACCGCCGCGAAGCGATCCGCGTCCGTGCGCTCACGCCTGGAATTACCTTTGCATGGCATGGGATTCGTAGTTGTGATCGATTCTAAGGGTAAAGATAAGAATATATCCAGAGTCTGAGTGAAGGAGTAACGATAATAAAAACTTCAGATCGAGCCTCGGAATGCAACGGGCGTGGGAAAAGGGCAATATCCGACAGCTGACTCCAGGCAAAGTCGGTCAGGTGGTTGGTAAGAAGATCGTGAAGGAATCAAAACACCTCTTGGGGGCATGCTTGAACAGGAAGGACCGCGGGGACCGCGCGACCTGTCACGCGGTAGAACCACTGCACGAGCAACCAGATGTTCTGCTTTTCCTCCGGCGTGTTTGGACCTGCGAGGACATGCAAGGAACGGCGGAACGGCGATGAGTAGGCACATCGACCATTATGTCCATAGGGCTCACAACTTACCATCGGGGTAATAAATGGAATAGCTATCGTTGTGAAGGACGTAGTCCGAGCACTGTGAGTCGTGTGTGAAAAGGCTCCAGACGAGCACACCGACTATGTAGCACATCAAGTAGTAGCGCGAGTCAACACATGCGAGTGAAATACCTCGATGATTCTTACCGTTTGGATACTTGTCGAGGACTTCCAGGTAGTCGGTCAACTTCGCATTAGTGGCGCCCGTGGGCAGCCAGTTCATTTCGCCGAGGAGGAAGACCTTGCTTGCGGATGTGGCGAGTTGCGCTTGTGTTCGGAACAGGTTAATATCTCGAGGGTATGGGTGGTCCGTGACGATATCGACGTGAGGTGACAGCAAACCTGGAGCCGTGGCTTTTGCTGAACGACCATCAACCGACGGGTGGGAGAATGTGTCAGCTCGGACATATGCCACGCGCCCGGCAGGAAGATGGCTTACTGGACCAGCTGCGATGATAAGACTTGCTCTGTCAGTCCTACGCGCCCTCAAACTTTAAAACTTGTGGACCTACTTGTAGATACCATCCGTGCCGTCCATGACCAAGGCCAGGGGCGCCAGTTGCTTGATGCGCTGCGCAACCCGATCCGTCCAATTGAGGGGTGGGTAACCTTCTTTCCCCATGTAGGCACCCAATTCGTTGCCGGTTTCGATGATCGAGACAGTAGGATCTTCACCGTAGGAAATGTTATTGTACCGATTGACCCTGCCTAGAACTGAGCGTGCGAGACGGAGATGGATCAGTATCCCGTGGCGTGGTCTGTGTGCAACGTCTACGCACCCCACTTGGCGTAGCGCAAGTAAACTTGAATCGGTCTCTCATCGGCGAAGAAGCGCGCTCCGGCATCGTCGGTTGGTTCCCCGAGCCAACGCAGGATTGTATACTTGCCACCGTGGTAGTAGTCGTAGTTGTCGGTCAAGGTCAGAATCACCTTGACTGCGCAACGCATCCCAATATCAGGAATGGCCAAATAGGACCCGAGAAAACGATACTTACGGCCGTACCGTCCAGCGGCCCAAATCGCATAGTCATGGATGTCCATCCCATCATCATCAGCATAGTGATGAAGATCAGGCTGAATCGCATCATGGAAGCCAAGCGAGGTTCCGCAGGAGCCGATTCGCACTGTGTTGGCACCCATCGCGACCGCGGCGGCTAAGGCTTCTCGAACTCGTGTTTTATCGGTAGGGTAGCCTTTGGGCCGTCCTTCGATGTTTTCGTCGTTGCAAAGCCCTATGATGACACGTGGAGCAGTCGTTAGGAGACGTACTAATAGCCAGCACGAGAACGAAGAGGAGGCAATGCGCGTCACGGTCCGTGCGTGTGAGTTTTGCAACGGACAGTAAATGTCTGGTGGATATTGACATCAGTACATTCAGACCGATTGAATTTGAAAGAAGATCTGACATTTGACTCACTGATCCCCACAGGTCTGAAAGGCTCGTCGTCCAACAGCAGTCCCGTACGCGTGTCGTCAAGGGTGAGATAGCTATCGCTCCGCGGAAGCGTTCCAGGACCACTAATGACGATCGGCTCTTCACTTGGAGGAGGGTGAGGGTGCTCGCAACCATCAGCACATGGCTGCAGTCCACTTTGATCACCAACCTCGACATTGGCTCTGACGCTGACGCTAACACCCGAGGGGACCGCGGGGGACCGTTTACCGAGCCCCACAATTTTCGACATTTGATTTGGCGCAGACGAAGCGAGGAGGTGACCACCGCGGGGAGCATCGAAGGTATCAGCAAAACGCCTCATCAAAGCATTGGTATGTGCCAAGCCGCGGAAACGCCGAGGACGAGTACAGTCACCGTTGTTGTAAACCTCGGGGGTTACAGCGGTGACGAGTTGACTAAGGAGGCCGAGGCCGAACCAGAGCTGGCGCGAGTAGCGCATGTGGCGCCTGCGATGGACAGGGTCAGGGGGGTGTGGAAAGGATCGTTGTGTCTCGTGGTAAGCGGCGCTCGAGGGAGGAAAGAGTGAAACGATAGGATTTGGGGTATGATGAGTCGAAGCGAGGTAGGAACACGACGAGGGAACTGTAAGAGGGAAAGAGAGAAGCGAAGCCTAGAGACCCACATAGCAAAAAAGCCCCCCTGAAAGGGGATGATCCCATTTCAGGGGGAGGTTTTTGCTATGCACGCCGCAGCAGTACTCGCCTTTCACCATAAGGGGCGACCCTTCGCCGAATCGTTCACTCGGCGGTATTTCCTCTCATCAGGACCTGGAGAAATTTTTCAGCATGCGTCATAAAAAACCACGCGGATGGTTTCATTACTCATTCGAGGCTCTTCAAGTACTCGATCAAGTTCTTCAGAATCTCCCTCTGCTCCTCTGCTTCATCGATCTCTGATCCTTCCTTCTCCTCGGTCTTGGCCGCCCCTTCACCAATGTTGTCCCTGTACTCGGATAGAACGCGAATGATGTCGTCGAAAGACTTGTTTCTCCGTGCGAGCATCATCAGGATGTGCTCTCTGGCCTGTAAGAGCGAGGTCCGCAAGGCAAGGGTCAGCAAAATAGCAACGACTGAGATGCCTTCGGCACCAGACCTACGCCATCATCTTCCATCGTCATCCAAGCCAAAATATAATCAATCAACTGCAGACTGAACAAGCCCCTTTCGAGCTTCTCGAGGTACAGCTCGTCCTCGTCCAATTCGCCGAATCCATCATCCCCATCTCCAGCATTGACGCGCGCCTCGGTCTCCTCCCTTAGTTCGATCAGGCGGTCCAGCTTTTCATAGTCCGCTTCGACAAATTTGGAGAGTAGTCGAAGTCGTTGAGGCGAGTCGGATGCGAGAGATGTCAGGAGGGAGGAGAGGATCGACAAAAGGTGCTCGGTCGATTCGCGTGTCAATTGCCCTGACGCCTTTTTGGACGCTCCCTGTAAGACACATCACGCACTCGAAGAGGTCAGCTGAAGCCCACAAAGTTGCCAAATAAATTGCGCAGTCACCCACCTTGCTCATGAAAGTCGTGAACAACACCTTGAGACCCAACACCTCAACGAACTCGATACACAGCTCCATGCCCGCAAAGCCTTGCAGCGCATGATCGAGCGTCTTGATCGCCCTCGTTTTGGACAGCCTTTTCTCCTTGAGCATCAAGCACATCAACTCAATCCCTTCACCTTGCATGAACACTTGTTTGACGGTTGGTTCGGAAAGGGACGAGCACAGGATGTCGAAGATGTTTTCCATGAACTCGGTTTCGTCCGCGCCGGAAGGGTCGCGGCGGCGATAGGTCTGCGATCAAGCTTTTCCAGTCAGTCGTTAGATAGGGCCTATCTTTGGATCCCAAAAATGTAACTCGCCGAAAGAATCTTGAGCAATGCATCGACATGACCTTGTTCAGCCAAAGTCTTCCGCCCCTCGGCCACACCGTCCACGGGCAGGGAAAGCAACAGCGAGAGCATCTCGGCGGCGTAAAATCGGTTCTGATCCCAGTCGGCGGGTTTCTTGTCCATTGATAGGCGTTTGACGAGATACGATAATAGGGTGGCCGTAGGGGCCAAGAGCGATGTGGCGATTACCGGTGTCAAAGAGATGAAGTTTTCGAGGAGACCTGTGGACGAACCGGATTCGCGTGAGCTGCTCATTCCTCCGGCATTGAGCAATCGTCGGATGACGAACCTAATATATGGAACACTCCCCCTCGCTCGGACTCATCCTCTTCATTCAATCTCGCCAGCCCCGAGACGGCCAAATCGACGATGCCGAACTGAATCAGACTCTCGACCAACTTCTTGGTCGCCTCGAGTTTCCGTTCACTGCCTCCTTCATCCCCACCCTCCTCCTCGTCGTCATCCTCATCCAATGATTCCGGGTCGAGCCATTCTTCAAGCACTTCGACGACGGCGTTAGAGACGTCGGTATTCTCGTGGGAGAGTAGGTCGGCCAAGGACTCTGGGGTGTTAAGTTCGATGAGGATGGGGTACGAGAGGGCGGGGAAGGACGAGAGCACGAGCAAGGCGTTGAGAGCCTCGATGAGGGTGAATTCCGAGTCGACGAATCTGCGAGTGGGATTCAAGAGCTATCAGCATGCATCAACACCGAATAGTCTTTGAAAAGTGCTGCGCACTTTGTTGGGTCTGTGGGGAACTTTGTCCTCAACCGCCGGTTCTCGTCAATGGCCTTTTCGAGCGCGAGCAGTTGTCGTCGTACGCCTGGAGCTGTCAACTCGCCACTGGCTGCGAACTTGTCATCCGCCTTGTCCATCATATTCAGGACCTCCTTTTGAACCGAGTTGAGTCCTCCGCCGCTGTTCTCGACCGATGATCAGAGGGGGGTTCAGTGAACCTTGCCGGGCTGGATGCTCGCAGGCGAACCGCACGAGACGACTCACAAGAACCTTCCATCCTCATCCTCTTCAGCAAAATAGTCGGCATCATTCCCGGGTGCGAATTCTCCATCCGGAGCGCCCTCGTTGTCCCCGTCCTGATCATGATCGTCGTCGTCGGATCGATCTCGGATCGTGACCGAAGCCTTGCCCTTGCCTTTACCATTCGTATTCGCGCTCGTTGCGGCAGGAGGTGCTCCATTGGTGGGATTGGGGTCGGCCTTGTGCTGCTTGAAGGATGACATGTCGGGTGTAGGAGCCTCGAGCTTGCGTTTGGTGCTAGCTGCCGCTCCGGACGGAGGCAGTGGGGGCCGCTGTCATGAGCACCACAGGGTCAGCTCGACTTGATCGACGTCCCAGTGCGGTTGCTTCTATGTACCTTGAAGATGTCGTTGATGTCCATCGCGGGCGGGTTGATACGGGGTTCTGGTCTGAGCACGACGGACCAAAGAAGCGCTCAACGAGATCGCGAGCTACAGGACCCCAGAAAGCACCTCAGGCAGACATGGAAAGTACCACTGGGCAGGCTGGTAAGGCGCGCGCGCACAGACGTGCAGACGGCATAAGAGCCGCACTTTCGGCGGGTTGCAATCTTGCTACCAATCGTAGCAGAATAGGTCCAGGTTGCGCACGCCACTTCATTAAGTCATTTACTATGACTGCATTTGTTCGATAAAGAGTAAACCATCGGGTTCTATCGCGGGGTATTGATTGTCTAGATTTTTGAACATCTTTTGCAGAGAGAGCCTAACTCATTGCTATTAGTCTTGGTTAATTCCTTATTATGCGCGCGCGCCTAATATCTCTGTCTTTGCGTCTTCTTTCCTTCTGGGTTTCTTCTCCACGCTATTCTCATCATCTCACTCGTGTATCTCGGAGCCGAGTCGTGGAGTACCTCTTAGTCCTTGTCGTAATACCCTGCACTGCGCACGCCTCCCCCCTGTCTCACTTCGCAGGCCTGGATAAGCGTGATGCGAGCCATGATCGAGACCAAGAAGCACACGGTCTTCGTGCCGAAGCTCGTTCAATCGGCGGAGTGGTGGGAGGACCGTGTTGTTACGTTGATCGTCGGGCTCTTTGGGTGGAAGCATCAGGTACCTGCGGTCGTTCGTGTGTTCGCCTCGGCCGGCTTTGTGACCCCACCGCCGGGGGTCGCAACCAAGTCGACGAGCTCAAGGCGGCCGAAGTGAGGTTTCGCCTCCAGAGCATCAAGCGCATTGTCGAGGCGATGCTCTTGGTTCCTCTGCTACGCGACAGGGCGACCCACCCGGCCACTGCAGACCCCAAGCTCGAGGCCGCTCTCCGTGCCTCGTACACTCAAGCCCACAAGATCGTCCCCGATGTCGCGACGTTCGACACGATTTACGCATCCGCCCGCCAAGTGATCTACGACGCAATCCAAGTCGTCGAAGAACGCCTCGACAAGATGATCGATTCGACTACGCGCGATCAACTCCGCCACCAGCACACGCTCGGCGAACTGGTGAAGGGGAAATTCAAGTTCTTGCCGACCCAGGTTCTGCTTCCGGCCCTTCATGCGCTCAAGATCAAAAGTGGTCGTAGCCAAGGCATCGGACCGGTGATTATCCCTTGACACATTCGGGTGGAATTGCCACTGCATTGGAATAGCCAAGTGAGCGCTTCGTACTAACCGAAGCTCGACCCTTCCCCCCCCCCCCCCGACACTTCACAGGACTTTGCGCCGGAATTTGTAACGATGTCCTTGCGCCGTACCGCGATCATCCTCTGGAAGGGACCGGAGGTTGCCCGAGTACTTGTCAAATGGCTCGATGGGGTCTGGATTGCCTTGGCTACGACCACTTTTGATCTTGAGCGCATGAAGGGCCGGAAGCAGAACCTGGGTCGGCAAGAACTTGAATTTCCCCTTCACCAGTTCGCCGAGCGTGTGCTGGTGGCGGAGTTGATCGCGCGTAGTCGAATCGATCATCTTGTCGAGGCGTTCTTCGACGACTTGGATTGCGTCGTAGATCACTTGGCGGGCGGATGCGTAAATCGTGTCGAACGTCGCGACATCGGGGACGATCTTGTGGGCTTGAGTGTACGAGGCACGGAGAGCGGCCTCGAGCTTGGGGTCTGCAGTGGCCGGGTGGGTCGCCCTGTCGCGTAGCAGAGGAACCAAGAGCATCGCCTCGACAATGCGCTTGATGCTCTGGAGGCGAAACCTCACTTCGGCCGCCTTGAGCTCGTCGACTTGGTTGCGACCCCCGGCGGTGGGGTCACAAAGCCGGCCGAGGCGAACACACGAACGACCGCAGGTACCTGATGCTTCCACCCAAAGAGCCCGACGATCAACGTAACAACACGGTCCTCCCACCACTCCGCCGATTGAACGAGCTTCGGCACGAAGACCGTGTGCTTCTTGGTCTCGATCATGGCTCGCATCACGCTTATCCAGGCCTGCGAAGTGAGACAGGGGGGAGGCGTGCGCAGTGCAGGGCACGCGTCAGGTCCACACGTCCACGTGCCACGGCAACGAGACCACGTCACGCATACTCACATACGAGAAGCAAATGTCGTCCTTACCACCCGAGACGCGACGAAAGAAGGCTCGCTCTTCTTGGTAGGCGTCCGACCCGGCAGACGCTTCATCGGGGAGCGTGAGAGGGTCGTCCAGCCGGGTGTGAGCATTCCCGCCCGTTCCGGCCCCTCCGTCCTCGCGCAGCAGGTATAGATGATGGACATGAACAAAGCGCGCCAGCGGTTTTGGTTCAAGCCAAGCTCCTTCCACTGCGCGCGCGTCAAGAACCCGAGGCATCGACCGAGCGCATCGGCGACGCCTCTCGATCTCACGGTGGGAGATCGCCAGGAGGCGAAGGAACGGTCCCAGAGCCTGTAGGGCAGGCCTGGGGCGATCGGGGGTGTTTGAAGGGTGAGGAGGCATAGTGTCGGACTTTTTTGTGTCGTGAGCACTCGTAGGCATGGTCAGGAACCGAGAGATGGGTGGGCGATTGGATCCGTGTGCCCACCCCGCCCCAGCGCTGGCGCACCGTCTCCTGTCCGAAATTGATTTCGGGCAAATGACGCACACCTATGCGAGACGACAATCGCACAAGATTTTGGCCCACGAAGTAATGCCCATTAGAGCCTGATCCGCCACTCGTAACCGAAACTTTAGGAGGTGTTGTCTGATTTTGGTTTAAGTTCGTGAAGCTACTCATGTCATCCGAAATTCGAAAGTAATCCAACGGCGATTATAACTCGCAGTGAGAAGTCATGGCGACGTGCAAAGCGCCGGATTTTGCCGGATTTGACCGGAAAGGTCTCGCTTGGCACCTCCTGGCACTTCCCGGCACAGCCCAGCACTCTTCGGCCGAGGAGCTTGGACAGCCGAGTCGCTGACTGGACTGCCTGTCGACTTGCTTCTGTCAACACGCTACACCTCTTTTGTCACTCGTTCAACTCGCGCGCACTCAGCTGTGGCTACTGCTACTCCTGCTTGCCAGCCACGACCTTACGCTCTCTCGCCCGTTGGGCAGATAATCACGTGCAGCCTCACCTGTCGCGCTGGGTTCCGACTGTATCCGAAGCCAGCCCGCTCGTACGAGTGCGCGACCGAGACACCGGTGGTAGCAGCACGGAGCATTTTGACGACGACCCGTTCACTAGGGCTACTCAAAGCCAACATCCATAGAGGCCGTCGATCACACTAGACGAGTACATTCACCACCGTCGCGTCCCGAAAGACCCGAAAGACCTCCGACGCGAACGAGATTCACACCACATGCCCGCCGCAACGAGGAACGCGCTACAACGCGTTGTCGACGGCATGAACCCGGATACAGAGAACGAGAACGACATTGGCATGATCGAGGGCCACACGCCATTACGCTCTCCGCGGAAACGCACCACCATCGATAGGCTCAAGCGCAAGCTCATCGCCCATGCCAAGTTCGTCGGGCCGGGTAAGTCTGTCTTTCGAGGAGATTCCCCGAATCATTGGTCAAATCAGAGGCTGACTAGATCCTCGTTACACCCAGGTGTCATCGCAAGTGTGGCCTACATCGTGAGCACTCCGCCTGTGATTCGATGAGCTTGACTCACCGCAGTGGGCTGATATATCCGGCGAGCACGTCTCTTCTCTTGAATAGGACCCGGGGAACTGGGCTACCGATCTTCAAGCCGGCAGTCAATTCGGATACAGCCATCTCTTCATCATCCTGCTTTCGGGACTAATTGCGCTACTGTTCCAAGTCCTCGCGACCCGTCTGGGATGCGTCAGCGATCTCGGTCAGTAGCCTTCGATAGTCGGGTTTCTCCGACGTCGTTTTCCCGAGCCCAGCTGACCTTGTGGTGATGTCGTTGCGCTCGCAGACCTGTCCCAAAACTGTCGAAGAGCATTGTATGATAGACCAAACCACAAGATGGTTTACCGCTGGGGCGTCCTGTACCCTCTCTACGCCCTGTCCGAGATTGGCATCATCTTCACCGACTTGGCCGAACTGCTCGGTTCGGCCATCGCCATCAACCTCGTCATTCCTGCCATCCCTCTCTGGGGCGCTGTCCTGATAACCTCACTCGACGTGTTCCTCATCCTGCTGCTCTTTGATCAATACCCGACCCGAATGATCACTCGCTCGATGCGAATGTTCGAGCTCTTGATCGGCCTGCTCGTCATGACTGTCCTCGGCTCCTTCGTCGCGTTACTCGTCAAGGTCAGCCCCGTATGGAAGGACGTCTTCCATGGCTACGTCCCCGGTCCTGGGATCATCCGCGGAGGTGGGCTCTATGTTGCCGTTGGTATCGTCGGTGCGACCGTCATGCCCCACGCTTTCTTCATTGGATCCAAGATGGCGACGATGAGGAGGCTCGCACCGGATCAGTACGAATACGACGATGACGACGAAGATCTGATGGATGAGAAGAACACGGCAGCAGTTCGAATGGGGGATGTCTCGACGATGCCAAACCCCGCGAGGCGACCTAGCCATGGAGGAGGCCCGCACCTTCACCTGCCACAGCCCGTTGCGTTGGGGAACTTCAACATCCACTCCAATCGCAACAGAGCGATCACGTCGACATCGGCGTCGACCGCTGCGGACATGATCGTCGAGACGGGGTCTATATCACCTGCTGAGAACTCTGGTGACGCAGCGAGCAAAAAGACGGACGACGGAAAGAACCCTGCCCCATTGTCCGACCACCCCAAGCCCACGCTCGCCTGCGTTCGAGCCCATCTCGGTCATGCCGTCGCCGACGTTGCCGGCTCGTTGCTCGGCTTTGCGATCCTCATCAACTCGAGCATCCTAATCCTCGCTGCCGCCGTCTTCTACTACGGCAAAGGACGATCCTCGGTCGGCAACGAAGGCGTCTCCGATCTCTTCGACGCCTTCGATCTCGTCAAGCAGTACCTCGGCCAAGTTTTCGCGTACCTCTTCGCAATCGGCTTGTTCATGGCAGGTCAATCCGCTTCGTTGACGGTCACACTTTCGGGGCAAATCATCTCGGAAGGGTTCATCGAGTGGCATACGACACCGTGGAAGCGAAGGCTGGTGACGAGATTAATTGGAATTGTCCCCAGTCTGGCTGTCGCCGTCGCCATCGGTCGGGAAGGGATCTCCGTTCTGTTGGTGGGATCTCAAGTCGCTCTTAGTATTGTGTTGACTTTTGTGCTCGTTCCGTAAGTACTCTACGACTTACCGATGCCCGCCCACGCGCGATGCTGATCGTACCTCTCACTCCCGTACAGCCTCATCATTTTCACTTCGCAATCGCACATCATGTCGATCCCGATCAGATCACCAGGCGAAAGCAGTGCACCAATCAGCACACCCGACTCCTTCCCTCAGGCATCCGCTACCCCCCTCTTCGTTGAATCCCCCATCTTCATTCGGCGGTCCTTGAAGGAAACCCTCCGGATCCTGAATCCCATCCGCAAGCGCGCCGCGCCAGAAGGACACGTCTCATTCGTCAACTCGGCCTTGATCGTCTACCTCTGTTGGGCCTTGTGGCTTCTGATCACGATCGCGAACTTCTTCGCGTTGTACGACATCGGGGCATCCAAGGAGTGATTTGTCTGAGACAGGTTCTCTTTGTTTTTAGTGATGGTGCACTCTTCAGTTTGGCTCTTTCTGAATGTAGACGTCTTACGCCGTCATTTATGTTCGGATTTGATGAAGAATCGCTCATGTGTGGGATTCCTGCGTATGCAATCACGGAGAGCACAAATACTATGGACAACAGACAGAAAGCGACCGACCCAAAGACACTAAAAACCGCCCATCCCCGGCGCTGACCAATACCAATCTCATAAGAAATTTCCAAGTCTCACACCCACCCATCAAGGCGACACTTCCAACACCTCGCACTTGCTCCATCGTTCTTCGCTCCGAGCCTCACGTCTCAGAGCCCGACCTTTCGACGGAGTAGGAGGCATATTCCCAAGCTCCCGAACCTCCAATTCCTCCCCACCACTACTCTCGGAACCCTCATCATCATCCACGACCAAGAGCGTAGGCGGCGGCGCGACTTTGATCTTCTTCGTCGGCGACTCTAAATGTTCGGCTGTGGCGATGACTTTATGCGGTACCCATGATACAGCCCCAACCGATTTGGGATCTGGTAAATCACCATCACAGTCGTCCTCGTTGTCGCACATGAAAGGTTCGTCCTCCTCGTCGTCAATCACGAACGGTTCGGATTCGGGATCGTCTCCGACTGTGAAGAGCGTTCGCCTCGTTTTGGTCTTGATGGGTGAGGTAGTGGGCGACAAAAAAGTCTTGAACCTATCAAAATCCTCCTCCTTCTTCTTCTCCTTCCCTTTGCTCCCAACTTGAGCTTTCGCCACGCCCCCTTTGGTCGCTTTGAACATGAGCGTGTTCGGAGCCCCTTTCCCTTTCGCCGCCGCTACGACGGGCACCGTCTTGACAGGTGCTTTCTTCTTTCTTGGACTAGGGTTCGCCTTCTTGTCCTCCCACTTTTTGACCGCTTCTCGTCCATCAGGATGGGCCTCGACATAAGCGACAGGAACCCAATGCATGAAAGGGGTGATTGAATCGCCATAGTCTTTCGGCGCACGACGTTGCTTGATCACAGAACCATCGGTGTCAAAATCACCCTCACTGATTTCAGTGCGGGGGTAAGGATCGACAGCGGGTAAAGCCTTGTCGATCAACGTTGAGAACGGAAGTGGATCAAGTCGCACACGGTACGAAAGGACGTTCTGCGTCGAATCGGCGTTCTTGAGGTCCCTAACCTCGGCAAAGAGCGGGCCCTCGTATTCGGACCGATACGGCGCTTCAGGCACGATTCGATCGGCATTTCGATCGTCGTACAACGCCCTTCGTCGGATCTCGAGCATCAAGAGAGGTTTGTAGACGAGGCTACGGAAACGAGCTCGTACGCCGGCGTTGCTCCATTCGAAATTCTTGGAGCAGTAGAGCACCAATTGCTTCAAGTTGACCGGCGTGTCCCACACGGGAGGGTCCAAGCCGGACGAAACGTTGGGTGAGGTATAGTGGCGCACGATCTCGGGATTGGGGAAGTCGGTCTGGCCCGGAAATTGTTGGGATAACTTTGAAGGCTTGCGCGTCAACAACTTTCGAGAGTCGGTGCGAAGCTCTTCGGCGACTTCGGCTCGCCAATCAGCGAAAGCTTGGTTCTGCTCGGCCGAGCCATCGTGGTAGAGCTCGAGGCATCGAAGGAGCGAACGACCAAAACCACATCTCGCTAAGGCGCAACCAATCCTAGGACCGACGAACGCGACCCCTTGCGGGTGGTAGTCACCCCCCGAGAGCAATGCGACGAGGATCAAGGATTCTTGGTCCAGCTCGAGTGTGTCGAGGATATTGAGCGACGAGTAGATTCGGCGGGCGTCTTTCGATGTTGTTGTCGAAGTGGCAGCGGGCTTGACCTTTCTCAAAGATGGTTCTTCGACTGCACTTTCCTCCGCTTTGGATTGAGTGGGCCCAGCTAATTTGCCCGTCTTGGGAGGGTTGCGAATGACCTGGAGAGAGGAATCGAAAACTTAGCGGCTGAAGTTTCTCTATCGCCGACAACCCGGAACTGACCAAGGGAGCCCCGAATAACAGAGCGTCAACATCGTCCTATGAGATCATTTAGGGCAGTGAGTAATTACACCGGAACCTGCTAACAAAGAGCACAAGGCATCACTAACCGTCAGAACAGCATCAATCTCGCCTCGAACCGCCATCGCCGCCAACTCGGCCTCTGCTTCCCCCGGAGCGATCCTCCTCCTCATGCCAAAGAGGTCAATCAATCTCCTTATAAGCACGTCCTCTTTCTTCTTGGTGTTGCCAAAACCTGGACCTCCTCCTCCGATCCTTTTGCCTCGCTTCCAGTTCGGTTTGCCGGGACCATCGAACACGAAGATCAACAGGCAGCCTTGCGAGAGGAGTTCGACGATCCGAAAGAAGAAGGTCCGGACATCGGCATTCCTGTCAAGGTTGTCGGAGTCCTACGTCAGTCCAACATGCTTTCCCCCGCCGTCCATGACGGGATGCTTCGACCGGAGCGAGCGAGCGAGTGCTCCGTCGTCGTCATCGTTCAACTCGTCGACCAATGTGACTACCACTCACGCTCCGACCTCGCTCGCATCCATCGCAGCCACCTTGCGTATGTGCTGCGACCAGACATCGTTCCCAAGATCAGCTTCGTCGTAGACGTACGCATCATGGTCTGACTCACAAAAAGCCATAAGGAGGCATCGATCCCAAGTCGAAAGCCCCTCACGCCCGGGGAGCTCTGGAACTTGGTCGTCGCGATGCCCATGATGGTGTCCCTCTCTTCCGCCGCTTCCAGTTCTTTCCAAAATGTTGGGACCCCCATTCCAAACTGGTGGCGTGGCCTGAGAAGAACCGAGGCCGGATGAGGCTTGGACGTCGCCGCTCGGCCCGTCGAATGACATTGACCGGGTTGCCAGTACAACCGTGTCGTCAATCAACCCCAATCAACCGACGGCGATCGCCAGTCCCGTCAGTCGATCACCCTCGGCGCATACATTGAGCTCTTCTTTACTAACTCCGGAGATGACGGAACAAATTCGACTTTCGATTTTCTTTCTATGAGATCTAAAATGCTATGTACTCTCTAAGTATTGTTATGCGGGGCCTATTGGAGCGAAATCTCATGAAATCCGAGGCGAAGGACTGATCTGGTGATCCGCCGACTCAGTTCTCGAGAACGTAGCGGTAACGAGCCTTGCCCTTGTCCATGTCCTTGACGGCTTGCGAAGCATCCGACATGGGTCGCACTTGAATCCAGGGGCGAACGTTCTTCTCGGCCGCGACGTCGAGCATCTCCTTGATTTGGGTCGTACCGGCAATGAGAGTACCGGCGAGAGCGACACCCTTGCCGACGAAGGCCTGGCCGTACATGGCGGGCAACTTGGACTCGGGGAGACCGCACAAAGCCAACGTTCCCTCAGGTCGTAGCAACTTCAGGAAGAGCGACTCGATCGGCATGTCGTCTTGGAAGGCCGTGCACACGATCAGGTCGAACGAACGCGCCCACTTCTTGGCCGTCGCCTTCTCGTCCTTGGTGATGATGAAGTTCTCGGGCTTGACACCGAGCTTCTCCGCATCGGTGAGCTTCGAGTCGCTGTGCGAGAGAGCGAAGGTCTCGGCACCAAGAGCGTTAGAGAATTGCAAGGCGAGATGACCTTAAGAGTCGAAAGCAGGCTGTGTCAGTGACCGTGAGCAAACGAGACAGGGGACGATCGAGGTGACGTACCGAGTCCTCCGATACCGACGACGGCAACACGCTTGCCGGGACCAGCACCGAATCGCTTCAATGGGGAGTAAACGGTAGCACCGGCACACATGAGACTATGGAAAGGCAAAAAGTCGGCGAGTCAGTTTTTCGTGATCGGCAAGATCTTCTTTAGATTCAGACGACTCACGGAGCAGCCTCGGCCGACTTAATCTGTTCAGGGATGGCGATAGCGAAGCGACCTTGGCAGCGGATGTAGTCGGCGTCTGTAATAGGACGAAAAAAATGAGTTAATACCGTTGTCAGATTAGTAGCATGACTGCCTTGCAAACACCACTCACAACCTCCTTGAGCGTAGTTCTCGGGGTCTTCGGGGTAACGTCCCTGGTAGGTGCCGCGCATGCCCTTGGCGCAGTAGTTCTCCTTGTTGATCTGGCACATGTCGCATTCGCCGCAGCTTCCACCTTGGGCTCCGACACCAACGCGTTCGCCGGTACTGTGGCCAGACTCCTTGCCGGCGCGTACGACGGTGCCGACAACTTCGTGACCAGCGACGCAAGGGTACGAGGTCGGGCTCGGCCAGCCGTTGGTGAGAGTGTGGATACACGAGCCGCAGATACCACAGTGCGAGATCTTGATGTCAACCTGTGATGAGTTGAGGATTGTGGAGCGATTGTGAAACCGTCGTCTAGTCAGTTGCCGGAACGAGACAATTTTCCTAGAGAGGAGCTAGCCCGACTTCGGCATTACTCACATCAGCCTCGGTCCACTTCTTGGGAGTGTCTATTGATGGACAAAAGAAGAAAAAGTCGCAGAGTAACAATGATCAGTTGCTGCCCCTCCAGAGGATGCAGAAGCATAGTGACTTACATTGGATCTTGGTCAAGTTCAAAGCCTTGCCCTCCTCCTCGTTGACGGCGGCATAGCCAGTGAATTGCTCAGGGATAGCTTGGGTCGACATAGTGGTGCTGGAGAGGTATCTTTAGGTGTGGGAGGATAGCAATACGGATGAGAGAAGGGCAGGAGGAGAAGAAAGGCGGCGAGATAAGACTCGGTCCAGCCTTCGCAGCGCCGAAATTCGTCCGCAATCTGCGACGTCACAATTTGTCATCGGGGGTCCTCCACTTGACCGCCGAGTGTAAGCAGCATCTTCGAGATCCGTCAGCTCGGCTTGTCGCCGTTGGCAGCGAATGTTTTTTTTGTCATTCTTCACGTCAATCGAGTGGAGCATTGACGAATGACAAAGCCAGTTTCTCTGACAAAGCAAGCATATCTTGCTGTTGGGCAACCCTAAAATCGTTCTTCTAGACGTTGTCCCTGTGTCGATCGATCGGAAGTTCCAGCCGGCCTGTACATGTGTGATCGCCGGCTAACTCGCGGCGGAGGTTTCTGCGAGTCCCACTACACTGGCGTGAAAGCTCACAATTTTTGTTAGAGTGTGCCTCACATCCAGAGAAATCATGATCGGACCAGCTACCTTCCTATCTAAACAGATCCTACGTAAACATATTATTTCGCCAATGACCTTGGGCATGAATCTGTCAAATTGCGTCGGAGCGGTTCGCGGAGTTTTTGGGGACCGCCGGTTGAACGGAGCGTGCCGGTCCCGGTGATGGTCCAAGCTCAAAGCTCAAGCGCTCAAGTCTTGGCCGGCGCAGATCAGTCCCGCGTCTGGCGCGAGTCAATTGAAAACGTTGGTTTCCTCTCCTCGAAGCGATCCAAAAACACCCGACTCTCTACTTTAACCCCTACACCGCATCACCATGTTCGCCGCCGTCCCCAAAACTCAGCTGTTGCGCTCCATCGCTGCACGCTCGTATGCGTCCCAGGCCCCGCAGGCGACCCAAGCCGCTGTGCAGCCGATCGTCGAGAGTTAGTCGGCGTTCGAACTGATGTTTACTCTTGGGGGCTTCGGCTGACCATGACCTTTGGCAAATCCTACCCACAGACAAGCCAGGATCTCAATTCGCTCCTTTCCAATGGCAGGACCCGCTCAAGATCGAGTCGACGTTGCTGAGCGAGGACGAGCAGTCCATCATGTCAGTCTCGAGACTTCTTGCGCCGACGCGGTCCCCGGGCGCTCGGCAAATCGCGGGGCGCCTCCACGCGTGTCGAGTCGACTCTGTGGCCGGGGCAGTTCAGCTGAATCTGGTACGCGCTTTACGTACCATACCACCTGGCGCAATCTATACACAGGGAGACCGCTCGAGAGTACTGCAAGGAACAGTTGGCTCCTCGCGTGCTTGAGGCGTACCGAAATGAGAGTGAGTGGACGGTGGAACGAGCTCGTGTGGAACGGCGTGGGCCGAAGGACAACAACGAACCTGACGTCTTTCAACTTTTGTTCAGACTTCGACCGCGAGATTCTGAGCGAGATGGTGCGTGAACACCATGAACATCTTGATGACACTGCTCGCTCTCAAGCTGACCTGGACCTTGACTTATGTAGGGAGACCTCGGTTTGCTCGGCGCGACGATCAAGACCCATGGGTGCGCAGGCATCAGTTCGGTCGGCTATGGATTGATTGCACGAGAAGTCGAGCGAGTCGATTCGGGTTACCGCTCGGCCATGTCGGTCCAATCTTCGCTCGTCATGCACCCGATCAACGCCTTCGGTTCTCAAGAGCTGAAGGACAAGTTCTTGCCCGACTTGGCCAAGGGCAAGAAGGTCGGATGCTTCGGTTTGACCGAGCCTGACCATGGATCCGACCCTGCTGGAATGACAACCGAGGCGACCGAAATTGACGGTGGCTTCTCACTCACCGGCGCCAAGACGTGGATCTCGAATTCGCCCCTCGCCGATGTCTTTGTGGTGTGGGCCAAGTGCAAGTGGGACGGCAAGATCCGTGGTTTCGTGATGGAGAAGGTAAGGGCGTTCCTTGAAGTCCACTTCGCGAAAGCCGATTGTGAGTATCTGACTGGTCATCTCGGTTCTTTGGTTGTTTCATCACAGGGAATGAAAGGTCTTTCGGCTCCTCAAATCAAGAACAAGCTGTCGCTTCGCGCCTCGATCACTGGATCCATCTTCATGGATGGTGTCAAGGTCCCGCATGGCAACGTCTTGGACGTGACAGGTCTCAAGGGACCCTTCTCGTGTCTTAAGTGAGTGGTCCGAGTCGATGAATCGATCACGTTACGGCGGACTGACGTTTGGATTACTCTCGATTTTTCCAGCAACGCTCGATTCGGTATTTCGTTCGGTGTCATCGGTGCTTTAGAGGAGGCGATCGAGCTCTCTCGATCGTACGCGTTGGAGAGGTGCGTTAGGCTCGGTCTCCCAAGCCCGACATGATTTCTGCTTACAGTCCACCTACTGGGTTTGAAACGTTCGTAGGAAGCAATTCGGCAAGCCCATCGCTTCGTTCCAGCTCATACAGAAGAAGCTCGCCGATGCGAGCTCAGAAGCAGCTCGTACGTCCTTCGTCCACCCGAGTTGATGACTTTATTTGGTGTCGTGGAAGCCAATTTTTTCTGTTCGCTATTAGTTGGTCTCATCGCGTCTATTCAACTCGGCCGACTGAAGGACTCTGGCAACTGGTCACGTGAGTTCCAAGAGACCACTGTGCGACAATTTCGGGACTTGGGACTGACGAGCGATGTTATGTACAGCCGAGATGGTCTCGTTGATGAAGCGCAACAACTGCTACAAGGCAACCGAGAACACGCGAACGTTGATGGAGATCTTTGGTGGAAACGCCTGCGCCGACGAGTGAGTCGCGCCGCGCGAAAATGCTGATCGTCTAGATACAACGCTCACCCTACGTATTTCGATAGGTACCACATTGCCCGAATCGCATCCAATCTTCACACTGTGTCGACCTATGAGGGTGAGTCTGGCCTTCCAGATTTGATGGAACTCCTCCCTCTACCGGACGAGTGCTCACCGGGTTTTCGAGTCTTGTGCAGGCACATACGACGTCCACGGCTTGATCTTGGGCCGAGCCATCACTGGCATTCAGGCTTTCCAGTAGATGGTGTGATTACTCTTGTGCCAAAGTGTGTGTGAGTAATGTAGAAAGGAGGATTTACTCGCAGCCGCGGTCCGGATAATCTCTACTAGTTCCGTGCCCCAAGCCAATTGCGCCGCTTCAAACGGTACTTCCTGCGGCTTACCCATTTTTGATTGTGTCTGTGGGCGAAGTCAACTGCCGATACAGGTAATACAATTTCGACAGCAACATTAATCCTCGTTTGCACGGCTCAGGATGGAGGTCAATTGTGTCGGCTACACGCGTCGTCCGTGGCGGGGCGGCGCAGACGGCTCGGCTGACGGCAGTTGCGACGCTTTGAGCGCGTCACCCGTGCTCGCGCGAGGCCGCGAGGCGAAAGGGGCGGGACCTCCAGGCGCTAGGGCGGGCGGGCGTTTGACAAATGGCGTGCTCATCGCGACCAAATTTTGCTGGAGACGCTCGCTGGGCGCCCATCGCGCCTGGGGTTTTGGATCGATCGGTTATGCTTGATCAGCAACCCGCATCATTTCATCGCCTCGCACCCGCCCCACAGACGCGGTTTCTTGTCTTTGTCATACCTCTGTTCAAAGAATCAATCACCTAGAGCCACAGCTTTGACCACCTTCTTCGCTTCCTTCACCTACCGCCGTTGCTCTCTGTGCGCCTGCTCTTTCGCCTTCCTCCGTCAGTCGCAGTCGTCGCCGTCCCCCTGTGATCGTCGCCGAGTCCGAAGTCTTCAAATTTGTGCCACCCGCCGCCGCCCCACTGCCGCACACCCCTCAACCCGCAAGATCACGATGGCATCCGCATCACCCGTAGCCTCGACCTCGACATCGGTCGCCAGCTCTCCCTCTCTCCGTGCCTCCAGCCCAGCATCGTCCGTTTCGGCCGGATCTGAGGCGATCGCCCCCTTTGACGTCTCGACGATCGATGTCGTCAACGCGTCCCTCTCCGCCGCCACGCCGCAGGAGATTCTCGCGTGGGCGATCGGTCATTTGCCGAACCTCTGGCAAACGACCGCCTTCGGTCTGACCGGTCTGGCGGCGACGGACATGATTGCCAAGATCACAAAACGCCAAAAGGCGAGCCAACACCTCGTTCCCATGATCTTCATCGACACGCTGTACCATTTCGAAGAGACGCTTGCCCTCGCGGACAAGATCGAGCGCAAGTACAAGCTTAAGATGTCGGTCTTCCGACCACCCGAAGTCGAGACGACGGCCGAGTTCGAGGAGAAGTACGGCCAGGAACTGTGGAAGACCGATGAGGATACTTACGATTACTTGGTCAAGGTGAGCTTTGCACGACCCAGGGGTCATGCTCGTCTGGCGAGCAGCCCGCGCTGGCGAACCGAAGAATTAGCAAGCTGACATTTTGTGTCCGCATCCCGCTTTGTCCCACCCTAGGTCGAACCCGCACGACGAGCATACGAGGAGTTGGATGTCAAGGCTGTCATTACCGGTCGACGACGATCCCAAGGTGCGGACCGAGCGACGTTGCAACCGCTTGAAGTCGATTCGACCGGCTTGATCAAGGTCAACCCCTTGTGCCGATGGGGCTTCAGCGAGGTCAAGGACTACATCGACATGGCCGGCGTTCCTTACAACCCTCTACTCGACCAGGGCTACAAGTCGGTTGGCGACTGGCACTCGACCAAGATCCCCATCGATGGTGAGGGAGAGCGTGCCGGTCGATGGTCGGGCAACACCCAAAAAACGGAGTGCGGGCTGCACAAGGACTACTTCAAGATGTGAGACCATCCTGAACTCCCATTAGGATTTATGCAAACTCCAGATGCTGACATGCAATTTTCTGATTTTTGTGGCGCACCACAGGAAGAAGGCCTATGAGAAGAAGCGACGAGAAGCCGAGTTGGCATCCCAGGACAAGGCCCGAGGAGAGGACGTTCTTGGCGAGACCTCGGTACAAATGGATCTCTTGGCTCTCAACTAGAATAGATCCTTCCTCCCTTTACAATCTGCGAACATTACTGTAGAGATCGATCGATCACCCTTTTTACCCGAAGTTTCCGTCCTGAGTGCTCATGTTTTGTAATCGACCCTTGTTCCGTTTAGCAGGCACCGTTCAATTTTCGAGTGCAGGAGGACCGAGCACTTGTTTGGTACACCTTACTTGGCAGGGCTACTTTCACCTCTTCAGCTCCGCAATCGTCTGCCGGTCTCCAGGTGCACACTTCTACCTAGAGGCGACCATAAATTTCGGGTGGAATAGGAATGAAGGTCATTTGCCCGGCTGCGGGAAGGTCCTGCTGGAACACAAAAGCTGAGTCATCCGCCTCAGGGCCAACAGGCTGCATAAGCTCCCGGGTTCCAACGCGAAAAATGCGCTTCCTCGTCGGCTGCGGTGACAGGCCGTGAGTGACAAACGATTGGGAGCACTACTGCAGAGCGCATTGCAGTGAAGGACAAAAGCTGGGGTACCGGGCCCCGAAAGCCCTTGCCGCGGGCGCAGCCGTACACCCCCAGGCGCATGCACGAGCAGGCACGGCGCGCGGAGCTGCCGGGGTGACGTCAAAGCTTCATCGAGCCGGCGCGCGCGGCTATCGCGGTCGAGGGTGCCCAAACATTTCATTTCGCGCCTTGAGAAATAAGATCGATGCTCCCGCTCGGCTTTTTTGGCCGAGATGGGTGAGCGGCCGTTGACCCAACGTCAACGGCCGCTCACCCATCTCGGAGTGCATTTGCCCCCGACATTAAGCCTGACCTTCGTTATACGTCGTCGCCCGCCCCTCCCCTTTCCTCCTGCCCTCAATCCGCCGCGCCACCAGTCCACCCCTTTCTCGTTTTCTAACTGTGCATCTTTTCTTCCGAAGTTCGTAACCCCTCACCATGCCTTTCGAAGGTCTTGCCCGTTCCATCTCCCAAGAACACGAGGCCGCGGCCGAACTCGAACGAAGAATTTCGGCAAGGTCAGCTACGCGAGCCCGTACGGGGACCCTGACACGACCCGCCGCGGTCGTAGAAGAAGGCCACGAATTAACAGATAGTGGCGACGGTTCGACCCTGAACGGACAGAAATTTGATCTCGAAGCCGGACAGAAGAAGAAGAACGACTCCGAGAAGCAGCCTACGCCGCCACCTTCGCACGACGACGACGATGAGGACGAATTCCTCGTGACGCTCAAGGGGCGCGAGCACCTGAATCCTCACACTTGGAGCGAGGTGTACCGGTGGTGCATCACCGCCTTTGCCGGTCTCTTGGTCCTGAATGCCAGTGAGTCGAGTATTTGATTTCGCTGTTTCCGACTTTCCCTCCTTTGCACCGTCGCGCGAGTCCAGCTGTCTGTCGCAGCGACAGCGACTTGAACCACGTGCGGAGGCCGAGGAGGCCGGCACGTGGAAACGCTATGACCGAACGGATAAGATTTGCGCTGACACATTCCTAAATCATTCCTCGGCGATATTTCGCTGCTGCAGCTTTCGCTTCGTCGGCTCCTTCGAATTTGATTCCTTCGATCATCACCCATTACGGGGTTTCTGAAGAAGTTGGCATCCTGCTCATCGCAAGTGAGTGATCTTACCTTTTTGCCATTGCCACGGACCAGTGTGCTCCTCGCCGGGTGCCAGCGCGGAAGCCATTTGGGCTTCTGGCGAGGGGTGCTGATGTTCGCTTCCGGTACCGTCGCTTCAGCCTCTTCTTCGATGTCTCACTCACGAGTCTTCTCCCTGCAGTCTTTGTCGCCGGATACTGTGTCGGCCCTCTAAGTGAGTCGCATGCTTCCGCGGTGTTGAGCTCCTGGCAAAAACCAGTCTGACGTGTTACAATCGCTGGCTCGCGCATCAGTCTGGGGTCCGCTTTCTGAGCGATATGGGCGAAAGTTTGTCATGATCGTCGCTTGGGTTCCTTACATCTGCTTCCAAGTCGGTTGCGCCTTGTCGCCTAACATTGGATCGCTTATCATCTTCCGGTTCCTGGGTGGTTGCTTTGCCGCCGCTCCCTTGACGAACTCGTGAGTAGGCGATGTTTTGTGGTCTACAGGACAGGAGCTGGGCCAAAATATTGATTGAAACCTCTGTTCCGTCATCTCTACGCAGTGGTGGCATCATTGCGGACTTGTGGGGACCCGATCAACGTGGGGATGCTTTGGCCATCTTTTCTTTAATGCCCTTCGCAGGCCCGGCCCTTGCTCCCATCATTTCGGGCTACATGGAGGTGACGCGCACCAACTTCCGATGGATTTTTTGGGTCCTCACCATCTTTGGTGGCGTCTGCCTCGGCGGCATCCTCTTCTTCCTGCCCGAGACGTACGTCCCTTACCTTTTGCACAACGAAGCGAAGCGCCTGCGCAAGGAGACTGGCGACGAGCGATGGCACGCACTCATGGACAACAAGCAAGAGACGACCAAGGAGGTCATTAACCGAACCGTTCTCAAGCCATTCAGGATGGCTGGTGAGTTGGCGCGACTTTACTATTATTGAGATTCAGCCGCTAATATGGTACTGCGTTTCACAGGCCAAGAGCCCATGCTTTTGTTGCTCACTCTCTACATGAGTTTGGTCTACGGTGTCATCTACTTGATGTTCGAAGGTCAGCTGGCGTCATGCGGTTGAAGGAAGTTTGGTCCGAGTGCTGATGCTCATCGCCGTCTCGCATTATCATCTAATAGCCGTCCCCATCATTTTCCAAGTGAGTTTGATTGTCGAATATATTGCAAAAAAGTGCACGAGCTGATAATTTTTCCTGTCCCCTCATCAGGGCAATCACGGCTTGAACGCTGGCGAGAGCGGTCTCATCTTCCTCGCACTTCTCACAGGCGGTGTCATCGGCGTCTTGACCTACATCTTTTACTTCAACACGAAGTACAAGCAATACCACCACTCGCTTGAGGGAAAGCCGGTTCCTGTGAGTCCTATAAGCCACATTGTATGTGCCATGCAGTCGAGGCTGACCACTCATCACACCCTTGTCTCGCCAGCCCGAGTACCGCCTAGTGCCCCTCATGTGCGCCGCGCCCTTCTTCGCCCTGTCCTTCTTCTGGCTCGGATGGACTGCGTACCCTAGCATCAGCATCGCATCTCCGATCCTCGCCATCGTACTCCTCGGTTGCACCGTGCTCTTCATCTTCCTGAGCATTTTCAACTACCTGATCGACGTCTACCTGATGAACGCTGCCTCCGCACTTTCTTTCAACACCGTCTGTCGATCTGCCTTCGGTGCCTCTTTCCCCCTCTTCGCGGGCCGTCAGTCGTTTCTCTCAACCCTATATGCGTTGTATCTGGCTCGCACGACTGACGGGTTTTTTTTTTGGTTTTTTTGTTGACCTTCAGAGATGTTCCGAAAACTGAGTATTCCGGGCGCTTCGAGCCTGCTCGGAGGTTTGGCTATCGTGTTCATTCCGGCACCATTCCTCCTTTACAAATACGGGAAGAAGATTCGCTCGATGAGCAAGAATGCTGTCGTGCGACCAAACGAAGACTGAGGCGCTATAGTTAGGACCCGCACGCTGTGATCCACACCCGCTCCGCCTTCACGAGCGGCTTACAAAGGCGGCGTGGTTTTCTTCTTGCACTCGAACCTTATAGAGCTGCTTTTTTAGACTATGTAACAACTCTAATCACGAAATATCTTTTATATATCTGTCTTGCCTGCGGATACTATCACCAGAAAGCACAGCTGACCGTGCCTTGGCAGTGTGCCAGTGTCCGCTGGCTTTTGATCAGAACCCAGCACGACAACTTATCAGCGAGGACGTATCAAGGGGTGCGAGCACTTCACTCTTCTAGCTCTTGCGATCCCCATCGAGAAAACGAAGTTTGTGCAAACATCTCTTGAGGGCAGGCCGGCTCGTGGGACCGCCCTTGCGAGTGATTTCGACGACGGTCTTGTCTTGAACCCGCCACTGGGCACAAACCCGAGTTCGTCGGTGGCGATGTTTTCAGCAGGAGTCATAATGGTTGTCCGAATCCCAGAAGACACCCTGCGCCTCGATTGCACCATCCGCGCGAGCAGCGGTGGACACCGTTGGTGCGACGATCGTCCCTTCAGAGGCAGCGTCCCGAGGGTTCACGGGGCAGAGCATACAGGCAGCGACTAGGACCGGAGTGATGATACGGGCTTCAAACCGAGAAAGGACTGTGACACTTGGAACTTACCTCTGATGCGGCGGACGTCAAGTCCGAGTCGTCGCGGGGTGGACGCTTGCTCATGGCTCTGAGGAGGGTGACGACATGGGCAAAGACGATGAAATTGAGTGAACTCGAGTACAAAGACGGGATGAGATATCGAAAGTGGATATTACGAACGAGATGCGCTGAGCGTTCTCAGATGAGGTGGTCAGAGCGAGAAGAAGGAGCCCAGTGCACGACGGACGAGAGGTGGACTGTCCAGCTCCCCGACCTAAGCGTCTCGGCCGCTCACCAAACCCACACATCCGTGCAGCCCCAACGTAGCAGTGTTAGGTTTTCACTCACATTTTAATCAAATTGCTTAGCTTATTACGGTCAGTCCTATGGCGCTTTACGGTAGCACAAAAACCTGCATTGTCGTTCGCCGCAGTTACTGCTGGGCCCCTGTCGCACCAAGCTCAGTCAAAGTCAGATCTCTTCGTCACCTCGATCGAGGCCGACCGAAGGTCAGAATACAAAGAGTGCAACAAGATCAGTGCCATTCCCACCATGCTTCATCTAGTGATACGGTTCAAACTTTCGTCCCGTCATTGCAGCGCCTTGTGAGTCTGGGTGAACTTACCGAGCTCGGGCGAGCTCGGAGGAGTTGCCGAGCCTATAAGCCAAGGTGGCTTGACGATCCCGAGCAAACAATACATTAAAATTCATTGTATTTGACGTATCAGGTGGGGCTTAAGAGACGTCGAGAATGCACTGCATTAGAAATCTATTCATCAAAGAAAACAGAAGAAGAGCTTCGAGTGAGAGTGAAACTTTTTTCAAAACGGTCAATTTGGAGCGTTAAGGCAATGTACAGGACACCGCAACCAGACGACGCTTTTCAGTAGCCACTAAGCCAAAAGATATGTGCGAGACAGTGAACGAAAGTTGCTCTTGGGGACGAGTGAGCCCTTTGCAGCCTCAGTTGTGAGATGCAGAGCCTGCTGCCGATGAATACCTACGCCGAACGGGTATTTAACTACAAGCAAGAGGGTATAGACTGCGACGATTACAATATGTCTTATCAACTCAGGAGTTGAAGATTTTGGAATGCAACTGATCATGCCGGGCCTGTAAGATCTCCCCTAATGGCCACGTTGTCGCGACGATACCCCTCAGTTCATCACCATCCGGCGCGCCCAACCCATAATCTTGCTCTGCCTTCACTTCCTCTCCCACTCCCTTCCCCACTTCGTGTGTTGGTTCTGGAACCATATAGGTCCTTCGGTACTGCTCCAGACTCTGGTCGATCAAAGGCCGCGTATCGTGAAAGAGGATTCGATGGGAGAGGTAAGGTCCGATGAGGTTGAGTCGGATCGCGGAGGAGAGGATGGATCGGCAGTGCAGGAAGAGAAAGAGGTGTTGTGTGGAGGCTTGAATGGTCGGACGAGGTCTGAAAGTCAGCGCACCAGCGGAGCTAAGAGAAGATTCTGCTTGAACGTACCGAGTGATATCCTCAATGCGGCGGTCAAGACCCCGAAACATATCGGGAAATGGCCTTGCATCTGCCCCAATTTGGTCGCAGCTTTGAGTTCATCAACCAAGCTCTTCATTATCGCATCGATCGGGGAATTGTGCTTCGCCGCGACTCCGTTCGTTTTCGGCGGAGGTGGTGGTGGGGCGGCAAAGGCCCGTTCGTACAAGGTCAATAGCGCAATCCCTTGTGCTTTCGACGCCCTTCGTACGACATGATTCAACGTCATGGCTTCGAAATCCTGATCTAGCCATCGTAAATTGTCCACCACCTCGTTTCGTACAACTTCCGGTGCTACCGGCGTCGGACTCCGTAATCGGGAAACGACGCCGAATGACCGCGTGACGAAAGGGAGGTTCAACCTCATGCAGGCGTGGAGCGAGTGCTGGAGAAAAGTGATGATTGTTTCGGACTTGTTCGTCGAGGTGGAATGGCCATGTTGGAGGTAGGATTCGAGGCCAGAGGAAGCGATGAACCCACCGGTCGGGAGATTGCTGTTGCGAGACGGCGTCGATAAGCGTTTGAACCCGGCCGGGGTCAAAGCGATGTATGAGACCGGAAAACTTACGAGTCGGAGAGTAGTAGCAGTAGATACTGCTCCAAGGAATCTGGATTGGCCATGAACGTGGGGGTGGGGCGAAATGAAGGAGCGCATAAAGTGCAGAGGAGCGCCCGAGAGCGCCAGATGAAACCAAGTCCCCGGAGGCGATCGCTGCCGAGGGCTGCCTCCTCTCGCTCTCCCTCTCCACGCTCAGCCCCTGACTCGCCTCGCTTCCCATCCTCGCGCCCCAGCCATGTCCCTTCAATCCCTCAGGACCTCCCTCCTACACTCAACGCGGTCCCTGACTCAGACCCGACCCAGCCAAAGTACCGTGCTCACAAGATGTTCGTTCATTCTTCGTCGCTCGCAACATACCCTTTCGGCCACGCCGGAGCAGTTCAAGGACGCGATCAAGTCCGAACAAACGACCCTGGTGGACTTTTATGCTGAATGTTCGTTCCATCTCACTGTTTGGGGATGCAGCAGTCTATCGAACGCCGAGTCGCAGCTCGCTTTGATCTCCGAATCCCCCACAGCTGACGTTTACGCGTCCTAAATGACATCCCTACACGTTTGCAGGGTGCGGGCCATGCAAGCAGCTCACACCCGTTCTAAAACAAGTAATCCCTTCCGACTCACAGGACGTGCATTGCGAGTCCAGTCATTGCTCTCCGGCGCATTCAGTTCTCCTTCGCCTTCTCCGAAAGCTGACAAATCCTTACCTCACCTCTTCATGGGATAAACTGCAACGTTCTGGTGGATCCCCCTGCTCTCAACCGAGAACAGTGGTGACGATCGATACCGATGACCACTATGAACTCGCGTCGGAATATAAGATCAGCGCGTTACCGACCGTGATTGCGTTCAGAAATGGGGAACCGATTGGCAAGTTCGTTGGAGGGAGGAACCAGAGTGGGGTCGAATCTTTCTTGGAGGAGGTGCAGGCTTGATGAGGAAGGTATATGAGTATATCAATTTGTTAGAGAGATATTGCAGTGTGGGCCGGTAGATCCTTTGACATTTTAGAATCGTGAGGTCACGTGCAAGCGACGATTAGCCCGAACGGGCGCAACATATGCGGTCACATAGCTATGATTACAACAATGAGGTTCCATATTACATCAGAAAACACCTAGGGCACTCATTCCGCGTTGGGTGCAAGTGGGTTTCCTTCCCTCTCATTTGTGGCAGCAGCATCTTCATCGCCGGCAGTCAAAGATCCGGTCGTTTCGAAAGCATCCTCGGGTATCTTGCCCTGCGAGTCGGTCAGGGCCCCTGAATGGAAAGAGATACGATGATGAGCTACGGAGCCCTTCATAGAAGAGATCCTGATGGATTAGGGACGCACCCGCTAGTAAAAAAGTGGCATCGCCTTTTCCTCCGGGAATGGTCTCGTACGCGACTTGGAGTTTACACCTCGCGCAATGAAGCGGACCTGTAGACCCAGAATCGACGTTTGACCGCGTCAGACTCTGAAGAACACAAGAGTCGCATAAGCGGTCCTTGCATTGATAATGCTCAGACCTACGTTGGTACTCGTACACCGTTGAACCCTTTTCGGGATCGACGGAGGTGGACAAGATCTCGCGCCCTGGCTCGGCGTTGAGTTTGTACACGACGCGGTGATCGCCTTGGTTCCTTAGGGCGTAGGCTTGATCTGATGGTCGTCGCGGAAGGTTCGCGAGTTGGGCTTGGACGACGAGAACGAATTCACCCTGTGAAATGAAAACTCGTACGTTAGCGAGCCGGTGTTGGTGAGTTGGGGTATGTTGAGTCGGGGATGGAAGCGTACGCATAGGCAGTAGTAGATGGTCAGGGACTGGAGAACAAGTTCCGTTCAGTATCAGCCAAAGTTTACACCACTCCTTCCTCTCTGGATCGCATGCTGACTGACGGAATCCACAGGGTCAACCTCATCCTTGCTCTGCGACACCGCGCCTCGCGCGATCATTTTGGGCCTAGGAAGGGTGGGGATTCGAGGATCAGCTTGAGAACGAAAGTTGGAAGTGAGTATGATAACGCACATGTTGAGCTGAGGGAGGCTACGGCCGGTATGTTAATATGGAGGAAGGAGAGAGACAGAGAGCCGGAGAGACGGGGAGAGAGAGAAAGAGGAACGCGCCAGTTGAGCCAAGTCGTGCCTCTCGTTCCTTTCCCCTCTTTTCCCTCAGTTTCACCGGCTTGACAACGCACCCTTGCGGAAAGGATCAGCCCCACTCCAATAAAAGGATGCCATGACGGACCGATCAACCACCTCGCTCGATCTGACCGAGGTGCTTTCCTCCGCGCTGCTCCTCCCCCACCCGGAGATCAGCGACGAACTACTCTGCCTCGCCGCGATCTACCCCGACCTGAGCGTCCGACGAATTGACGACTGTTCGATCGAGCTCGAACTTGGCACCTGTCTGAACCACGATGACGACGACGCTCACGAAGACGCCAAGGGCGCAGCGCGCCGCATCCCTTTCGAACTCGTGCTTTCGATCCCCTTGCAGAGCTACCCCGAGATCGAACCTCCTCTCATCCAACTATCGTCCGTCTACCTCGGTCCTTTCTTCATCCCTCCCGAACTGCGCCACCAAATCCATCACTGCTTCATTCAACCCGTGCCATCCTTGCCAGATCCGAAAACGGGAATAACAGAGTTTTCCTCGGCAACTCAGGGGGAAGATTTTATCCAGGTCGATTGGACACCGGGCCAAGTCGTTCTCTTTGATGCGGTGCAGATCATCACTGACAAGTGTAGTGCTTGGTATCGAGAGCGAGTCGAGGAGGTGACCGAGGCGAAACACGATGCAACGGCGGCAGCGGATTCGGCGCGGGAGGTAGGGGGCAAGTATGAGAACGAGTTGGTCTTGGAGGATAGGATCCCTGAAGCGGTGGGACACCTGGCGTTGGATGAAGAAGACGTGTCGTGGAAAACATCGTTCAAAAAGAAGGAACGAAGCGCCGCGGCCTCGGATGGCATCAAAATTTGGTCCTCGGACCCGCTCGTCGATAGAAAGTCGGTAGGTGCTTCAGGGCCTTGACTCGCGATGCTTGGTCAACTGATGGTTGGCTGACTCGACTGCTTGTGCTATGATCTTCTCTGAAGGTGTTTGTGGGGCACGCGGCTAGAGTTCGTTCACAGGCCGAGGTGAGGAGCAAGTAAATTCTTTGCTCGTATTCGGGACTCGTCACCGTCAAAGTCGAGTAATTGACGAGGGCTCGAGCTGACCCTGGCTTATCATCACCACTCGCCTGAATTTATGAATAGGTCGACCAAGTCATGTCGGAGCTCTTGTCCGACAAGAAGATCGCCAAGGCATCGTGAGTTTTCCATTCCGTCTCGCTGCCGGATATAGCTTCAGCTTCCGGAGAGGGTATCGCCATCATTGCTGACAAATTCGCAACACTCCACATATTTCTTATAGACACAACATCATTGCCTTCAGATATCATGACTCGGAGACGCACGCGCTGTACCATGACGTCGATGACGATGGTGAAACCGCAGCCGGGGGTCGACTAGGGCATCTGTTGAGCCTTCTCGTAAGTCGAAATGTCTGCGACAGGGCCGAAGCTTCAAAGGTCGTGGATGCTGATTCATCTCAGCTCCAACGCTCATGTAGCAAGTGGAGAACATCTTGGTTGTTGTGACGCGGTGGTACGGAGGCATTCACTTGGGTGCCGATCGCTTCAAATTGATCAACCAGGCAAGTGGCATCGGCTTTGGTGCGCTGGAAAATCATGAGCTGACTCAGATCGTCCTGTCGCATCTCGGGATCTTCAATCGGCCTCAGGCGGCCCGGGACGCTCTTCAAATTGGTGGATTTTTGGCTGATGAGGCTATTGGAAACAAGAAGAAGTCGGGGAAGAAATGATACGCCTCAGGCACGACGGTCCAAGGGCCTAGGGAACTTCTTCCGTAGAGGAATGTATTCGAGACTGTTGTTGTATTGTTAACTCTCAAAGCCGACTCTTGCTTCATTACGTGTGAGAAAAATGATGTGTTCCACTGCTAGTGATACATAAGATGCAAAGCCGGGACCGTGCTGTCGACTCGGTTGCTCACTTCCACTTGAACCATTCGAGCCAGCTCTGGCCTTTGACGACCTCTCCCCTCGACGCTCGTGCGATCCCATCCTGCATGCGGGCGTAGTGCTTGGGGAACGAGGCGGGTTGAAGTGTCTTTTGTGTCATGGGATACTGTTGGTCAAAAGCAAGGTGAGGATGTTCAAGTCGGTGAGGTGAGGGGGTGCCTGCGAAGAACGAATACTCTGCGCTCGATGGATCGGAGACAACTTACCGATTTCAAAGCGTCATTGGCCAACAACCTCGTCAAACTGTCGTGCATCTCTTGCGCCTTGAGGATCTGCTTCTGACCGAGTTCGGCCGCGAGGGTGGGGGTTGCGAATACGCGATCGACGGCGGCTTGGAGCGAGTCGGAGAATTGGAGGGTGGGGCGGAGGGGGTCTTTGGGCCATTGACGCGCGAGGGAGTGCAGGGAGGTGCGCAGTGTTGTCGAGGACATGGACATGTTGAGCGGGTGAAAAAGGTGAGTGGTTGATGTTGGGGGTGGGCGCTGTGGAATGAGCTCCGACAAGAAGCGGGAGCGAGGGCGAAGTGCGATCGTCAACTTAAGTGGCGGCGGTGGGTGCGAACCAAATCAAGTCGCCGATAGCCGATAGCCGATAGCCGAGCGCACTGAGCAGTCCTGTGTGACCGCTGTTGTAGAATGCGCGTGCCCTGCCAGACTAAGTGTGGGGAGAGCCAAGGTGGTCCGTACTTTATTCTAATACTGACCTTTTCGGCGCGCCCGGCGTGTTTCAGCGATCGGCCCAAACCACAAGAGATCACTCGAAATTACTCGCTCTCGATCACTTCAGGGGCCGCTCGCGAGCGTACTTCGCAGCCGCAGCATTGCCGCAGCCGACCGCCTTCGTGCTGGTCGATCGCCCCACCCACCCGCGCAGCTTCAACGCGTCGAACGATTGACCCACCAAGTGATCGCCTCGCTCAAACTGGGCACATATGGCTCGTCTATCAACCCAACCCACTCCCGTGGCAGCCTCAGCCTCAGGTTCAAGCTCGTCCAAGTTCAAGCCTGTCGCTCTCAGATCCGGATTCTACGCTCTCCCTCTCGCCGTCGCTTCATCAGCGTCCTCCTCCTCGTCCAAACGCAGCTCCACTTCAAGCACCGCCGTCGAATACATCTTTGTGCGCCCGCACCACTCGTTCAACTCGGCACAGGACGATGACGAACCTGAGCAAGCTGTCGCCGCTTCGACTTCGACGACGCTCTTCCTCACCGGATTGCCGCTCGGTGTGACCGAAAACGCTCTACGGAAACTGTTCAAGTCTCTGTACCCACGCCACAAGATTGTCACCGTGCAACTCTTGCCCTCGCCGAACGCAGCCGCAGCTAGCAATACGCTCCTGGCGAGGGAACTCGCTTCCGTCTCGGTCACTCCTTCGATCGACCCTCTCTTCATCAGCTCCGACGCGATTGAAGCCAACTCGATCTCTGATGCGCAATCAGCTTTGATGACCTTCGATTCCACACCTGCTCTGCCCCCACCGGTCCCCTCGATCGTCCCATCGTTGTCGGTCCCGAAATCCCCAAATTTTCTCGCCCGAGCTCGAGCCAAGTACGACCAGGCGCGACCTCATCGATCCATCATCATCTCCCACACCGACACGTGGATGCAGAACCATGATCAAAAGAAGGCCTCTCTACGCCCTTCTTCCGCAGCCGCAGCCGCAGCCGCAGCCACGCCCACGACCTCGGCCTCGTCCTCGAAGAAGGGCAAGAAAGCCGCCGCAAGGGACCCCGGACCTCTACCCGGTTCGGCCGCGTTCGCCTTGGCCCAATACGCGGCCCAACAGGCCCGACTCGCTTCGGCTTCCTACAACCCCGACGACCATACCGGTCCCCAAGACGCCGAAGGCTGGACCTTGGTCTCTCGTGGCGGAAGGCACGGTACGTCCGCTTTGGACGTCGAGGCCCTTCAGAATGCCACGACCGACGGGTACGGTGGTCGAGCCGTCAAGGTCGCGAGCAAGACTTGGCTCAAGGGGCTCGAGGGCGATGGCGCGACCGATTTGGAGACGGGTCAGAGGAATATCGTAGGCAAAGGGTTCTATCGGTTCACCAAGTCGGACGAGAGGAAACAAGGTCATTTTCACCATTCGGGACTTGAGGCCAAAGGGAACAGATTTTGGCTGACCCGCTCACGTGGTCGTTGCTTCTTTTGTTGTAGAACTCGCGGCTCTCAAGGATCGCTTCGAACAGGACAAGGGTCGGTTGAACGACTTCCGCGAATCGTACCGCGGACGTGGGGGCCGAGGTGGTCGAGGTGGGGGAGGATCCGGTAGAGGTGGTGGTGGTGGATCGGGGCGAGGTGGGAGAGGCGGCTCGAGTTCGAGAGGTAGACCGGGGCGTTCGAACGACGGTGAGAAGAGGTACAAGCCTTATTGAAAGCAATACCACCCGTCGATGTGACCGACCCTTTCCTTATCAGAGATCGCTCTCGAGCACGTTTTCGTTCCGGTCCTTTGAAAAGAGTCCGCAGCCGCTCTCAATCGATCAAGGTGCGCAAGACGACGAACTCCTTGGCTCCAAAGAACCAGAAATGAAATGATGTACGACAACGCACCACATTATCCAAAGAGATGATAAAGAACTGCGATAACGTTGCTCTAAAGTAACGACAATATGCGAGAAGATACTAATGCGTGGTCCGACCCTGACCTGATCCTGCTATGTTTTGTCCTTCACTTCAGGAAGGCTTAAACGACCCCTGTGGTCCCACCCAGGACACCCCCTACGGCTGGCGCAGCATTGTACGCCCTCATTTCGGAGATCCCGACCCCATTTCTCGCCACCGCGGCGCCGGTGATGGTGAAGCGCAACGAACTCGTCGTCTTGCCCGCTCCGAGGTTGATTTGGGTACCGAACGGCGACAGGACGCCAACGCGGGCTGTCGAGCCATCTGAGAAGGTCAAGGTGCCGGCTAGGATCGCGTTCAGCAGATTGACGGGAGGGAAAAGGACCACGGTCTTGATGAGGTAGCTCTGAGGCCAGGTGAGCTGAATCCAAGCCGGTACGGTACCAGTGCCTGTCGACCATTCTTGCGCCGCGTTGCCCGATCCATCGAGCTCGAGACCACCAATAATTCCGTCGTTGGCGCCCGACGGCGGAGAGCTGGCACGGAACGACGACGCGGTCGCCGTGACCCCGGGGAGGCGAGCGATGTTGACGTTGGACGGCTGTGCCGTGCTCAAGCCTGTGGTGGTCGTGGTGGCACTGCTGGCACTGCTGGTGCTGGTGCTGCTCGCCGACGGCGACCTCGTGGACGATTGGGGCGTGGTCGTCATCGACGGCGAAGACGCCGGGGAAGAGGCGGTGCTCGAGGCGGCGGACGAGGACAAGGAAGACGTAGAGGACGAGGACGAGAAAGACGCGGAGGACAAGGAGGCGGCAGTGCTTAAAGTAGAGGATGGACCCGTCGTGGTTTGCGGCGCGGTGGTGTTCGACGTAGTCGTTGTGGCCGCAACAACCTGGTATTGATAGCATCCACTGCCGATACTGCCCGCGAGAGCAGTGTACGATGCGCACACTCCTGGGACGTAATGAACCCAGGAGGCCTCAGCAATGTACATGTTGCCGGCGTTGTCGCCGAAGGGGTACACGTCGGTGTGCGTCCAACATTCCTTGGTTCTGTGCGAGGTGGCCCGGAGGCCTACAGATCAGTAAGGGGGGCGACCGATCGGAGGGCCTCGCATAGGTACGTACAAAGCTTTCCAGTCGAAGGAAGTGCACTGCGTACGGTCGCACCTGAGACCGCACGCGTTCGCTGACAACTCGTTGGTTGAGGACTGCAAGTCGGCACTTCAGTGGATCAGTATTGGCAGTCTCGACAGACCACCCAGCATCTTCTCGATTACTCCACTTACCGCAGTGCCCGCCGTTACTCGGGTACCGTTGTAGGTCGCGTAGCTGCGGAGAGATCCAGTCGGCTGAGGAGAATAGGCTGGCGAGGAACTCGTCGTCGTCTTGGTAGTGGTGGCGGATGAAGTCGCGGATGTGGTCGCGGAGGTGATCGACGTCGGAGACGTAATCGTAGTTGATGCCGTCGTCAACGACGACGAAGCTTTGGTGGAAGAGTTCGTCCCAAGCGTCGAGTTTGATACCGTCGTGTTCGCGCTAGTCGTTGAGTTGGCTAGGGTCGAGTTGGTCAAGGTCGAGTTTATTGACGTCGAATTGGCCAAAGTCGAGTTGGCGATTGTGGCATTGGGTGAACTCGAATTGACCAAGCTGGTGTTGCCCGAAAGCGTCGAGTTCGCCAGCGTCGAGTTCGCAAGCGTCGAGTTCGTGCCAGCGCTCGAATTGGTGGTCAGTGTTGAGTTCACTAAAGTCGAGTTGCTCAAGGTCGAATCCGGGATTGTCAAATTGGCGGAGGTTGAATTAGATTCATTCGTGGAGTTGGAGTTGGAGTTTGCCAGGGTCGAGTTGACCAAGGTGGAATTGGCCAAGGTCGGGTTGGACACAGTCGCGTTCCCCGTCGTCGAGTTTGTCAAAGTAGAGTTGGCGAGAGTCGAATTGTACACGGTCGAGTTGGCTGAGCTGGCGTTACCGGCGAGCGTCGAATTGTCGAGTGTCGAATTGCCAAGCGTCGAGTTCGTGACGGTTGAATTGTACGAGGTCGAGTTGGTCAGGCTCGAATTGTCCGCAAGCGTGGAATTAGACAGCGTTGAATCGCCCATGGTCGAATTGAGGTCGAATGTCGAGTTCGTCAAAGTCGAGTTGGCCGAAGTCAAATTGCCAAGCGTCGAGTTCGCCAGAGTTGAGTTGTCAAGAGTTGAATTGGCAAGGGTCGAGTTGGCAAGGGTTGAGTCACTGAACGTCGAGTTACTGAAAGTGGAGTTCGAGAATGTCGAATTGCCTGCAGTCGAATATCACATTGTCAGAGCCAGTCTCAAACCAGTTTAGAGCGAAGACAGCCGGCGCAGCGACATACCTAAGGTCGAGTTACCAAGCGTCGAATTGCTCAACGTTGAGTTCGCAAGTGTCGAGTTACTAAGCGTCGAATTCGTCAAAGTTGAATTGGCCAGGGTCGAATTAGTCAGGCTTGCGTTTCCCGCGAGCGTCGAGTCAGTCAGAGTCGAGTTGGCCACGGTTGAATTGGCCAGGGTCGAGTTGGCCAGGGTCGAGTTGGCCAAGCTCGAGTTGACGTTGACGGCTCCGAGCGCCGAGCTGGTCTCGACGGTGGAATTGGTCAACGTCGAGTTGGCGCTGCCGGTCGAATTCGCCGAGGTGTTGACGGGTAGGGCGCCGTAGACCATAATTTCCGCCAACCCGATGTTCGACGACGAGGGCGAGGCTCCGGTGACGGTCATGGTCAAGACCGATGCAATGATGGGTTGCGCCAGGGCGACAGAGGTAGCCGAGCCGTTGTTGGCGAGCGCGCCGAACGACACGACCGCACCAGAACTGAACGTGAGCGTACCAGCCGTGACATGATCGGCGAGATTGGGACGATCGTACAGGACGACCTCGTTGATCTCGACGTTGGAAGGCCACGTCAGCGTGAGCCAAGCACCAACGGTTTGGTCCTGGGTCGCCCACTCTTGCTGCCAGCTGCCCGAGCCGTCCTCCTTGTAGCCGCTGGCCTTGCCGTCGTTGGCCTTGTCGGGTCCTTGGCCGGACGCGCCCGAGGACGCGGTCGCGATCGCGTTCAACGCGAGATCCACGCTGGTGTCCGTGGTCAGTGAGATGATCGCAGACGTCGAGTTGCTCGTGGTAGCCGTGTTGTTGCTCTGGACATAAGTCGTGTTGTTCATGACGAGGTCGGGGGTTTGCGACTTTGAGTAAAATACGCCCAGCTCGGCCAATCCGGCCGAGCCGGTAGAGGGCCCGACGCTGGTCACGGTGAAGAGCAAAGACGAGGACTTGACGGCGGTCGTCAAGTTGACCACGGTGGCCGAGCCATCGTCATTCAGGCTCGGAATGGTGACGGTGGTGCCGTCGCTGAAGGCGACCGTGCCGCCCGTGATCCAATCGTCGGGATTGGGACGATCGTAGAAAACGAGAGAGTCGACCATGTAGTAACTCGACCAGGTGAGGTTGAGCCATGCACCTGTTCCTTCTCCCTGGGTCGTCCATTCGGCGGTCCAGTTTGATGGGTAGCCCGAGATGACCCCGTCATTCGCCCGGTCTGCGGTCTGCCCGCTGGCTCCCGACGACGCCGAGGCGGAGGCCGTGAGAGCCAGATCCGAGTAGGCATCCGACGAACCTACGGTGCCCGAGCTCGTCGTCGTTGTCGACGTCAGCGTCGTGTTGACCGCAGTCGTACCCGACGAGCTTTGCGCTTGCGAGTAGAATACGCCCAGCTCGGCCAAGCCGACCGAATTCGATGAGGGTCCAGCGCTCGTCACGGTGAAGAGCAGCGTGGTCGTGTTGACTGCCGCGGTGAGGTTGACCACGGTGGCCGAGCCATCGTCATTCAGGCTCGGAATGGTGACGGTGGTGCCGTCGCTGAAGGCGACCGTGCCGCCCGTGATCCAATCATCGGGATTGGGACGATCGTAGAAAACGAGAGAGTCGACCATGTAGTAACTCGACCAGGTGAGGCTGAGCCATGCGCCTGTTCCTTCCCCCTGGGTCGCCCATTCGGCGGTCCAGTTCGATGGGTAGCCCGAGATGACCCCATCATTCGCCCGGTCTGCGGTCTGCCCGCTGGCCCCCGACGACGCCGAGGCGGAGGCCGTGAGAGCAAGATCAGCGAACGCTCCTGCGGTGGTGGTCGTGGTACCGGACGTGGTATTGGAGGTGGTGTTTGATCCAGTGGGTACGCCCCCGACTTGGCCTTGCGAGTAAAAGACGGCGAGTTCAGCAAGGCCAACGGATCCCGAAGAAGGGCCCGCGCTGGTCACGGTGAACAGCAACGACGTCGTCGTGACGGCATTGGTCAGGTTGACGACCGTCGCCGAGCCATCGTTGTTGAGGCTCGGGATTGTGACGGTCGAGCCGTCGTCAAAAGCGAGCGTCCCCCCCGTAATCCAATCACCGAGGTTAGGGCGATCGTAGAAGACGAGCGAATCGAGCCAAATGCTCTGAGGCCACGTCAGGTTGAGGCAAGCACCAGCGCCTTGGCCCTTGGTAGACCACTCGGCGGTCCAGTTTGCTGGGTAACCCGAGATGACACCGTCGTTAACGCGGTCCGCCGGTTGTCCGTTCGCTTCCGAAGACGCCGTCGCCTGGGCCAGCAGCGCGAGATCCGAAAAGGCCGTCGCGCTGATGGTTGTTGCGTTTTCAATGGCTCCGCCAGTATCCTGGCACCCAGAACAAAGGTCACCGAACACCTGGATTTCAGCTAGACCGACGCTTCCAGTAGCAGCCGACACCGAAGTAAACTTGACGACCAGCGAATTCGTGATGACGGTTTGCGACAACGTGACGAGCGTCGCCGAGCCATCGTTGGCCAGAGCACCAAAGGAGACGCTCTTGCCATCGGCGAACGTGATCGTGCCACCTTTGGCCCAATCGTTGACGTTGGGTCGATCGTACAAGACGATCGAGGTGACACTGTACGTGTCGTTCCAGGTGAGGGAGAACGTCGTGCCCGCTGTGCCACCGTCGGAAACCCACTCCGCCGACGAATTGCCCGGATAGCCCGAGATAATTCCGTCGATGGCTCGGCCCGGGACCTGGGTCGGGCCAGCATAGCTCGAGGCGGTAGCATTGGCGATGAGGGCGATGTTGGTACCGTTGGGCATGGTGACGGGCGACTCGGCCGATCCGGTGTACGATTGCTGCGCCAGCGCCGACGTCACGACGTACTGTCGAGCCAGCCAATAGGACTCGCCACGGCCGGCGCTCGTGCAGGCTGAGTAAGATTGGCATTCACCCGAGTCAAAAGGCGTGTACCGGAAGAACGCGTTCGACTTGGCGACGAACTGTGCAGAGCCCGAGGTGAGGGTGGGAGCGAAGTTGTTGATCGGGTAGCCCATGTAGCCGGCAAAGTTGGCACTAGGTGCGGTGTTGCCGACCAGGGCCGAGGTGATCCTGGCGGTTGTAATGTGGTCGGAATGATCGCCAGCATCGTAGTCGCTCAGATAGTCGAGAGTGCGAACGTTCTTGGCCTGGCGAGCCGTCAGGATGTCGCTGATGGCTTTCTTAAGCGTGGCAAGAGTGAAAGTCGCGCCGCCGTCAACGCTCGAGATGCTGGAAATAGAACCAAAGTAGAGGCCACGAAGCGATTGGTAGCCGTTGGGGGCATACCCAGTCTGCAGAGCAACACGCAACGCTTTTGGTCAGCTTTCGCCTCCGAAACGCCCTCTATGAAGACCGGCGGCGAAGCGTGAGAGCTTGAACTGACCCCATCGACGTTGCCATCAGGCAGCCGGAACCACACACGCTGTACCTGGGGTGCACCGACCAATGTGCGCACTAGCACTGGCTGCCCGCCGAACGTGGCAACGAATCTACGGCGCAGAATGAAAAGGTTTTCCGAGCGAATCAGCAACTCTCGACGAGGGCGTGCGCAGTTGAGCGTCTGCATCCCTGCCTTCACTCACTCTGTCCAGGTGTCGTCCACGTTAGCCATGTACGAATTTGCGGCTTCATTGCCGCTCTCACGAGCCTTTGCGTACGTCAGTCCCACGCCTAACGTGGGTTTCAGATGTTCAAGCGGCCACGGCAGCAGCGTCAGTCACGTGCGCGAGCCCGCGCGACCAGACGTCATCCCTGCAGTGGACTTACCCGAATCTCCAGAGGTGAGAAAGATGGTAGTGATACATGCTCCACTGACGACATCGGTCCACAGATCGGGAGACTGGAACAGCAGATCATCGTCGGGATGCGCGACGACGTACACGGTACCGCTGCGGAGGGTGGGAGGAGACGAAGAGCCGGGGCCAAGTGTCAGCGGAATGATCCAGTAACAAGGGGATAGGTTGTGCGCTGCGCTAGCTCGACTACTCACCCGACGCAACTGAAGACCGCGGCCGAGACTGCCGAGAGTTGGTAACAGGTGAAGAGCAACACGACCGCGAGCCGAAGTAGCCCCGGAAGCGCGCCGGACGAGCGTTGGCGCGGCATCAGGCGCGCTGGGCGCAGGCGCAGGCGCATCATCGTTGTCGGGGCGCCGGTAGTGGCGCGCAAGGCTGGCTGGCAGGTGATCGACAGGCTGAGCGTTCCGAGCAATCGCACAATTGCAAGGGGCGGTAAGCACATCGGCGACCGTGTCCACCCCAACGAGGGAACATTCACCCTACTCACCTGACTACAGTTCCGGGGTATAGCACGTCCCAAGCAGCGACCTTGCGAATGTCCGATAGGGTTCGAGGGGTCGAGCAGTCGCGGCTGGAACTGGATCGGCAGCCGAGTTCAGAGAAGGCAAGCCTGCTGGCCTTCAACCGTAACGAGTAAACGAAAGTGTAGGTTCTCGTGCGAACACGAGACGGTGTAGTGGGAGATTTGCTCAAGCAAAGAAGTCGAAGGAGCGCCAAGAGGGTGTATATGGCCGTGAGGGGGCGCAGTCAAAGGTCGGACGAAGTTCGAATTGTTGTCCAAGTGATCCTCCATCGCCCCCGCGCAGGCGCAGCGCTATTACTGGCCAATGGCCAGCCTCAACTCAGCTCTGATCATAAGCTCCGTGCCGCGGTGATCAACTTGGCCGTTGATTGCCCCAATCCTCCAGAATATCACCTGTGGAATTATAAACGTCTCCTCGCCTACAGGCAAATAAACAAATTGTTCTAAAAATGCAATTCTGTCTGGGCTGCCATGTGTGCCGACGACCAGGCTGGGCGAAGCAATTTGTTGACCAAGGAAAGGGGCTGGCGTGTTCAAGCCGAGAGGTGGGCGCTACGACTCCCGCGTCCCTGAGAAGGGTCCCGGCTCCCAAGCCCTTTTGGGCCAACAGCCGCAAATGTCAATGTTGGCGCGCGCTACCAAGCCCGGAGCTTGCCACATTCAAAGCCTTTCATGCGGCCCGGGATCCAGAGCCCGGAGCGGCGCGGGGACCGAGTCGAGGCGCTCCTTCTTGAGACTTTCCTCTTTGGACTCGAGGGCGAAACCTAAGACAATGAAGTGCCTGCTCAAAGGATCGCTTCGGGACTTCGATGCGATCTCCTGCCGTTTGTTCTCCGAAAACATGCCATACACGCGGATCGAAAGCATGTGATGAAAGTAACAAATCAACAAGAGAGCAAGAAGGTGAACTTACCTAGGCAAGGAGGGTGTTCCGATCTTTTCAGAAGGGCACGTTAAATCAAGGCAGCAGCTGCTAGGGTGCGAATATTCACGGTAACAGGGGGATCTCTAAGCCAAATTGAGCCACCCGCGAGCGTGCGCTGTTGTGTGGTCAACCAGCGCAAACTCCCCGCTTCTTTGTCAACTCTTGCCTCGCATTGCCAACCACTCACCACAAGAGAACTGCCAGTCACTTCCTTCACTGCACCGCTCTCTGCATCCTACACTATCAGCTTCGCTTTTGGGACGCTCTTTACTCTCGATCTCGACCGCTTCCAGCGGCACAACCGCACCTCTACCTCACTCAGCCTCCGTCGCAATTGTCTCACCCAGCTCTGCGCTGCACCAACATGCGCTTCACATCGCTCACCTTTATCGCCACGGCTCTTCTGACCTATTCATCCGAGGTCATCGCACACGGAATGGGAGCAAAGGCTCCCGGCTCCCTGCGCCCTCGACAGGCACAGCACGTTGATCCGTAAGTCGTCCGGACTCCGGGGCGATGATGGGTTGTTCCCTTGGGGTGTCGGGAGGTGACGATGACGATCCGTTCCCATGCGAAAAGGATCGGAACGGGACACCCGGAGTAAGACCATTGTTTTTTCATAAAGAACGTCCGATTGACCAACTCTGGGATCCCTCTTTATGGATTGCAGTCATTACAGGGCCCGTCATCTCGCCGCACGCGCCGATGCCGGCGACGGTGAAGTCTTGTCGGATGTACCCGCCTCCGCAACGGCAATCGTAACGGTCTCCAACACCGCTCCAGCCGCTGCTGGACAAACCGCGGAAGCCAAGGGGTCGATTCGCCCGGATGACAACAAGCTGCCCGACTGCTCGTCGGAAAGTGCCCTTGGTGGATCCTGCGATCCGACCACGGGGTCTTGCTGGTGAGCTCGGTCGACCGGATGATCACTCCGCATTCTGCTTCGCTGAGGCACAGTCGCCGTTAAATTGATGATCTTCTTTAGCGGAACTGGTTTAACCTGTCTCCAAAAGTCGTGCGCTCGTCTCTGCGGGGTAAGAAGTATCGAGGCGTACTGCGCCAACCAATCCGAATGCGACAACTCGCTGGGCTACACCTGCACCAACAACCGCTGCCGACCCCCATTAACCGCGGCCCGCGTCGACAACGGTGAAGCATGTGATCAAGGTGGTGCCAACACCGCTTTTTGGTAAGTGCATTTGCGGCGATGTGTCGTGATTCCTCCGTGAAAACTGTCCTAATCGGTAACCTTGTCACAATTCCACATTGCGCAGCATCCCGGGTCGAGGTGTCTGCATAGGGGGGACGTGCCAGCCTTGCACATTGCATACGTAATTTGTGCAACGATGTCAAGTATTTCAAGGCGTTCCGTCCCAGGTGAAGAATCATATCGTCACCAGAACGTGACCTATCAGTACTATCCTCCTGCCACAGTCGCGCATCAGTGCACTTTTTATCAATCCTAGACTTATGCGTGTGTCTTCATACTTTTGCTGCAATTTGACTGTCTGTACAAAACACATTTTCAGAATCGAGTGGTTGCGTAAGAGCCTGATTCGCTTGTTTTCTTTGGTCTTTCACGTACAAAGAAGTATGCGAACGCTGGACGTCGGTGCCTCATGACAAAGGGGTGTCACGTAGGGGACTCGATGCCATGATTCGGAAGGAACTACGGTATTACTGATGATTACAACTACTGCGATAACTAAATCAATGATAATAATACAACAGCTTAGAAGTTTGAGAAACTAATAGGGTTCTGACACACGAAGCCGGGCGGGCTCATCATCGCTTGCGGGGTGGCGGAGGAGCACGGCGGTTCGCCTGCACTTTCGAAACGGGCCCGCCAAACTTTGCTTTGTGTTCGGGGCCACTCCAGACCGGGATGGTGCAATCGCGTCCATCGGCAAAGTATTCGAACGCGAACCAAACATCCGAGCCACAGTCGGTGCCTTGTCGAAGGGCCATGTTCTGCCCGAAGAGTCGAGGAAAACGCAGGTTAGGACAGGAATTTCTCGAATCGTTCCTGACCCAGGGAGGTGTTCGCGACGTACCTGGACATAGATTCGGGGCCAGTTTAAACGAGCGGCTTGATTCCAAACAGGTTGCTCTTTGGCCGTAAACCTAACGCACGCCGAGCAGGAGTCGGATCGTCAGCTCCACAATCTAGCAGAACGGGGAGGACGGAAGATCGCAGCACGTGTTCCGGCGGGCCACCCGATCCCAAAGCATAACTCACTTTTGCAGGGACGACTGTCGAATCGTCACCTTCATCGTTTCCTCTGCCCACCAGTCAATTCCTGCCGCTTTCCCGCCGTAGTAGCCGCCCTGTAAACGGTCGGAGCGGTCCAATTCGCCACCCGCGGTAGCGCCCTTAACGTAGTCAAGCCCAGGCGCAAAGGGCTCCTGAGCGGCTGAAAGCACCAAAGTGTCGTCCGGAACACTGCTGTAGATGTGGTCGAGCTGCTTCTCCAATTGCAAAAAGTCGTGCTTGACCGACGAGTCGCGGAAAGCCCCGGCATCGACCTGTGTGCAGCAAGAGTGGTGGCAAAAGTTTAGTCGATGAGCTCACGTGATCACGTCCGCCGCAACGCCGCGGGAAAACACTTGCCCAGACAAAGTACTCGGAGTTGTAGTAGTCGGCGTCCTTGACCTGCTGGACCATCCACGGCTTCGCGGTCCACACCCCGTAAACGTCCGGCACGTGCCAATTCTTCTCAGGGTCGATCGAGTTCTGCAGCTCCGCCCATTGACGTCCGCCGAGCGTTTCAAGCGGAGGCATATCGAAAGGGGTATCGTAAGAGTCGATGATGGTAATCGGCTGCAGTGAAGGGAGCGAAGGGGAGGGAATGGAGAGGGAGGGTAAGAATGGCGCGCCAATTGGACGCTGAGCGGACATGATCAGTGAGGGGGAGACAAGTAGCACTTACTTTAGATCCTCGGAGACCCGTGATCAGAGGGCGCATCTCCGGGGCACAGTAGAACACGATTGGCAGTTCGACGTGACCGAGAAAGTTCGAGAGCCATGCGTGGTATTCTGCGTCACGGGCAAAGCATCCAGGGGCAAGAACAGACGCGTGAGCGGACGCGCGATCGGGCGGGCCAGCCCGCGACGAGCGATTGAGGATCTCTTATTCGCGAGAGGAGCACGTGACCTACCGGAAACCCTATGTTTCTTGCCGCTGTCGATGCGATAGAACGCAGAGATCAACGTTACTCGGCTCTTTGGTGCTTCACCCTCCACTACCTCGGCCGTGCCCGAGTGCGAGTGTGCCTTGGCGGCCGCGCCGTCGAACGGTTGCGACGGCGCAGGTAACCTGACGAAGGCCGAGACGTCGAAGCCGGCCTTCGACCCAAGTTTTCCGACGGTTTCCAAGTAGGGCTGGGTTACGTTGCGGAGGCTCATCACACTTGACTTGCGTGACTCGGCATCGGAGTTCGTCATGGCCATGGCCAGGAAGAGCACGAATGCGACGAGCCAACCCAGCACCGCGACCGCACGAACTGAGTGGCGAGCAGAGGGCGTCGAGGTGGCCGTCAGCCGGCTATACGAATCTCGCCGGTCGATGCGGTGATAGTGTGACGTGAATTCGGTCTTGGGATCTCTCCACTGGAGGCCCTGGTTCGAGCTCGGTCGCGAATCGTGGTCTTTCGAGTAAGGCGACTCGGCGGAGCGAGCGGCCGTCGTCGACGTGCGTCGGTGGAGATTCGAGTAAGGGACGCTAGAGTTTCGTCGTTCCGACTCGTAGGAGTCGAGCGAGCTCGGCTCATTCGAGACGAAAGGCAGCAGCTTGAACATGGTCGTGTCGTCGAGCGTTGCAGAGGGAACGTGAAGTACAACAGGCTGGTGACAGTCGGTCAATGCACCCGGAGTGCCAGAACTATCAGTGATCGGCTGCTACACCTAGCTACACCGCTCCGCCGCCGTGGCCGCCCCTTTGTTCCAGAGTAATTTCACCGAAGGGGGGATGGCCGCGGGGCCCAAGACACCCTGAGGGCCAAGAGCCCACCTTATAGACTGTTCCAAAGTGTTCCAAAGCGCGCGAAGCGTGGCGCGAGCGCGAGGCCCTGTGCCTGTGAAGGCGACGAATGCGAATGATCCAGATCGCGCCCTTAATTACTACCGCGCCGCTCGCCGGCTACAGTTACTGGCCTGTCGATGGTACCTGGGTAAGGTAACTCCGAAATAGCTCCCTTCCCGCTTCATGGGGATTCTTCTTTTTTCAACGTTTTGTGCTGCGATGAATTGGAACCTCCGGTTCGGTCTTGAGCATATTCGGAGCAGGGAGCAGCAACTTCACCGGGGGTCATTGCACGAGGTGCATGGACCGTGCGTGCGGTGCATGCGCAGCTCTCGCAATCGCCGACATCATCAGGCCTTCAAGAAGTAGCTACCACCGAGTTTGGTGAATCTAGGCTAGTGTAAGCAATTACCGCCTACTCCCGCCCTTGGACACGCGTGATTTGCGCATCCGCTTTGGGAAGCTCTGCGCAGCTGGCGGGCTGGCAGGCCCGGGTCGCGCGCCTGCGCGTGCACCATCTCACAGCGCACGGGTCCCCCCCCAGCTCCCCAGGCTCCCAGGCTCCCGACGCTCCAGGCCCCTCGCGCGTGTTTAGCCCGCCAGGCGCGATCGGGAGGAAGTACTAATTTCGAGTCCCCTGCGGTTGACTGCACCGTCGCGGCCGGCAAAACTTTCGACAAAAGGGACTTCAGCCTCCTTTCACCGCAGATCATTCGTCTTTCACTTGCCGATTTGAAAGAGCCTGATCACATCGACCCACCGAGTGCTTACTTTGCATACTTTGACAGTCGTGTTCCTGTTCGTGGGTAGATGAGCCGGAAGGACCGTCCAAAACCTACTCAACAGAGCCGGGAGGCAGAAAACTGGTTTCACGCCGAGGCCACACCATAAGTCTCACCTTTTAATGGACTTCGGCAGGGCCTGTTTAACAGCCGGTCTGTGCGTGCCTAGTGAGCGTAGCGTGAGAAGCATGGAATGACACTGCGCCGAGGACGCGGCCCCAATGTCTCAGTTTCACTGGAGCGTGTCTCACTTTGTCGGGATCCGAAGCCTACGAGACCCAGCTCGGCCATGGCCAAGACGTGACCGCGGGTGAGTGATTGTTGTAGATTAGTTGCTTTCCCAAATGGCCGAAAGAAAGAATTGTCGCAATCTCAGGACCTAGACCGGTCTGATGGGCTACTTACTGCTTCAGGCACATGTTGGCTTGTGCCGAGAAATGATAATGGAAGAGGCTTGCTCTACGGAATCCTAAAGGCGGGAAAAAGGTTGCGCAGGCTGCGGCGCCGAGAGCGCGGGAGGGGGCCGGGCAATGGGCATTGGGCGCTGGGCACCCGCAGGCGCATGGCAGGCCGGCACGAGCGTCATCTGCTCCGTCACGGTTGAGCTCTCCCCCCTTGTCACGCATTGCACTTTGTCTGCGTGCTCAGTTACCGAGCCGTAGGACTGGCCGGCTGCTCACCTGATCATTCACGGCCACCCTGATCGTACACCAGCCTGGTGCGACGTCTCTTTCGGCAAGCAGCGATCTCTTCGAGGCCGACCATTACGTTCTGATCGCCCATTTGGAACCGACTCTTCGTCACCTCGACCTCCACCTCGACCTCGATTGATTCGGCGTCTGCGGTCCTACCTTTTCTTGGACACGAGACAGCACTCGTCCTAGCGCCACTCTCTAGCCTTGCCTCTCTTCGTCGACTACAACGTGTGTAACTACCGTTCGTTTCACCCGTTTCATCCTACCACAAGATCTCGGCGAGCGGATCGCCAGTAAGCGGATCGAGCGGATCAAGAGGACCGTGCACATCTGCACAAGCTCGAGTAGGCGCAAGTAGGAGCCATGTCGAAGGATTCTTCAGTAGTGTCCCCAAGGGCTTTGAGTCTGGCGGCCGTGTGTCTACAATCGACAGTGCTGGCCATCGTGTAAGCCCACGCTCTCGGATCGTTCCTGCCCAATGTGCTCGGCCGATGCGAGCGCTGGCTGACGACCCCGAGGGGACTTTGGATGTAACCTTTGCAGTCTTCATATCTCTCAAGCAAAAGCAAGTCCCGGTGAAAGGTCGTACAAAGCCTCGAGTGCCGTCCTCTTGACAGGTGAGTTGTACGCTCATGCGGGCTCGACGATGAGCGAGGCTGGACGATCGCTCCGCGCCGACATTCGCCAGCCGGCGCATCTCCAAGTAATGCGAGGCGTTTCCGGCGTCAATCTCAGATGTTCCCTGTACTCGCACTGACATGCACCCCGTCCCATCCTATCTTGATGTTTAATTTTTCCAGAACTCGGAAAACTATTGCTCTCCTTGTTGCTGGCACTGCGGGACGTGTGGAAGGAGCGCGCGACATTGCTGGCGCCTAGACACGCCTTGCCTTCGCCCGAGCTCTATTCGTCGGGCTACGAGAATGGCAAGGACAAGTACTCGCTACCACCGGATGCGGCGCCACCAGAGTCTCGTCGGCACACACTCCGGCGACGGAGCTCCGCCATCAGCCTCGACCTGCGAATAGAACATAACGAAAAGGTGCGGCGCTTGTCTGGCAAGTCGGCCCTCGCGGCGTTTCAATGGCCTCGCACAATGCTTTCCCCCGTGCCGAATATGAAGGAGTCGCCACTGCTGTGTGGTAGTCCCGAGATTGTGAAGAGGCTCAACGACCCGACTTTGTGGACGCGGCGCCGTCGCCTGGGTCTGCGAGCGATGCTCTGGGAGGACATCTTTGGTTCCGACTGGTGGAAGATGGGGATTCCCGCAGTGCTCTTTGCGGTGCAGAACAATCTGATGTGAGTCGACAAGATCCTCTCTATTTCGTTCTATCTAGACCTATGCAAGGTGTCCTCGAGCTCAACGTTTGTTCTTTGCAGCTACGTCGCCGCTCGTAACCTCTCCATTCCCGTCTTCCAGATCACGTTTCAGATCAAGGTGAGGCGCCTAAGATACTGGAAGCGGAGAAAGGAAGCCGAACGAGTATCAGGACATGCTGACGCGTGCTCTTCCACTTTGGTCTGTACAGACTGTGATCACCGCTTTGTGCGCCGTAGTGATGCTTGGCCGCCGGCTGACGGCCTTGCAGTGGGTCACGTTGATCACACTCGGTGCTGGTGTCGCCTCGATGCAGCTCGGCGCGATCCATGCCAAGTCCGGCGGCGACCCCGGCCACTCACCCAACGTTTCCGCTGAGGAAGATATGAACCATCTGGCTGGGGTGGGTGCTGTGCTCGTTTCATGTTTTGCTTCGGCCATCGCCGCAACCTACTTCGAACTCGTCATCAAGAAGCCCGCTGTGGTTCCTCAGATCCGCGAGTACATGATGGTCGCACCGCCGGATCTCAAGCCAGCGAGTCTTTGGATTCGCAACATCCAGCTGTCATTATTCAGCACCTTGTTCGGCATTGCGGTCGTCCTTGTGCAAGCCAGCCCAGCCCATTTCGCCTTCCACGGAGGACTTTCGCTCGACTTCAAGGGCACGCTCGATCCCCTCGAGCATTGGTACGATCCGTTCTCACTGGCGGCCGAGGGGTTCTTTGAAGGTTTCAACTCCGTGACGTGGTTTGTCGTCGCGTTGCAGACCATTGGCGGATTACTTATTGGTAGGTCACCGACTCGCGAGATGCTTTTCGCGCACTGCGCCTGTTCACCAAGCTCATCCGTGGTGGCGTGTCTGACTCTTCTTCGTAGCCCTCGCGATCAAGTACGCCGACAACGTTGCGAAATCGTTCGCGCTCTCGGTCTCGATCGTGTTCACCTTCCTGCTCTCGGTGCTCATGTTTGATTTCCAAGTCACACCCTCGACCGCTATCGGTGCCCTCGCTGTGGTGGGATCAACGATGCTCTTCGAAGTCGACCAGAGCGCACTCAAAGCGGCGATCATGCTCGACGGTCATAAACGAGCTGGCCCGCTCCTCCGCAGATGGCATTACGTCTTGTTGGTGGTGCTCGGGACCAGCTTCCTTGCGACGGTCACCCCACTCTCGCGTTTCTCCGTCACCACGGCGGCTTGGGACGCAATCAGCTCGCACGTCGACCTGTCCGCTTCATCAACGCAGCCGACAATCGCCATCGCCGACATGGCCCACATCAACGCGTATCTTGCGAGGGGCGCTGGTCCTGGCGAAGGGGAATGCGATTGGGACTTGTCGCCCTTGCGGCTGTCAACACGACAGGCATTCGGGCCCGCGACTGACAAGGGCCTTGCGGCTTCCAATGTTGTGAGTCATTAAGGCCTTCAATGGAAAAGCGAACTTTGAAACTGACCTCGTTGAGTGTGACGTGCTACATAGAACTTTCCGTATTACGAGTTCGAGACTGGGCAATATTCGCTCGACGACATTCTTGCCACACGCATGACTGACTATGCGCACAACGTCCCGATTCTCGCGTCACCCTCACCAGACTTCATTTTCCTTCCCCTCCTTTCGCTGTTCTACTCGAATCCGTGGAACTGCAAGTCAAAGTCTCTGCAAGAAGGAATCCGCCAGACGACAGAATACATTCGCGCGATCGTTCACAGCGTCGGCAACACCGCCTACCCTCGCATCATCTTGCCCATCGCGGGTGTTCGCTCGGACGTCGAGGACAAGCTCTTCACCCCAGAGCTGATGGAAGAGTTCAAGGATAGTGTTGTCGTGGTCTCGATTGAATCGGCACCCAAGAGATACGCCGAGGGGCTCAAATATCTGATCGACGTCCCCTACCCGACCTGGTTCCATCTCTCGACGACCCGCGCGGGCCGCAAGCCCGGGACCGACGACTACTTCCTGCTTCAGAACCGACCAAACTTCGTCTTTTACGCTGCAGCAGTGTCGCACCCCTGGGGCGCCCCCGCGTCCGACCCGTTTAACGGCTTTGCGCTTCGCCAAGTTCTGCAGCGTCAGTTCTCGAACTACGTCGCACTCCCTGCTGAGCAGCAGACATCGCGCGTCATCTTCGAAGACCTCAAAGTCGACCACGATGGCTCTCAGGACTTCGAGGGCTTCCATAGCTCGATGGCGTCTTCGGTGTTCTGCCCCATGCCCGCGGGTGACTCACCCACGCGCCGCGCATTGTACGAGGCCGCGCTGCTCGGCTGCATTCCCGTCATCTTCCGCGAGCGCTCGTACGGTCGCTTATTCCCCTCGTCCCCCGAGATCAACGATCTGTCGCGATGGACCGTCTACGTCGACGAGCACGAGATGATTGAAGGAGTCGGGCAGGGTCTGATTGAGCGCCTCGAAGCGATTACCCCGTACGAGATCCAGCGTCTGCAACGCCACCTCGCGTCCATCGCGGCCGGTCTGCAATGGTCGGTCCTTGACGAAGACCAGTGGTACCCACCCGCGCGGGTCTCCCGTACCAACCCGGGCGTCTACAACCAGACGAGCTTTTACAACCATACCAAAAGCATCGAACAACACAGGAGAGCTTCCCCGGTCATCGATGCCTTTTCTCTCCTCGTCAAAGAGCTGGAAGGAATCCGCGATGGCACATGGCGAGCCGGTATCGCCCGGGACTATCGCGTCGGCAAACATTCGAAGCATTTCGGAAAGTCTGCAGCGCATCAGCAGCAGCAAACTCAAAAAATGCAGCAGGTCAAGCGCCAAAACACTCGTCGGCGAGCGGAGGAGCCTTGATGGACGCCGTCGCCGGCCGCCGGCCTCGGACTCAGCCGAGGACCCGTTCCCACGTTTCATGGATCCAGTCGGTATACCATGTTGTAATTTTAACCTAGGAGGAAGCAGTTCGCATCATGTCACTAGAACTGTCGTTATTCACATGCAGTACCTGCTTCAGTACCTGGATTATTTCTGTCATGACTACAGACCCACTTGCAATTGTACGGGTCCCGTCACTATCACCCTGGCCCAAACCGCAGATTCGCAGTAAAAAAGTTGGAAAGTCGTGCACTCTGTCTCACGACTCACGACTCACGAGAGCTCACGCGCTCACGAGCCGCTCACGAGCGCCCCTGCCGGCCGCCGTGGGCACAGCGGCGCCTTTGTCCTGATCTGGACCCCAAGCTGCGGCGGTGTCGGGTTACGCCCTGTCCGAAGCGGCGGCGCCAAAATGCGGTTTCCGCAAGGGCGGTGTCTCAAGTAGCGCTTCGAGCAATAGCGATCACACCTCCGACTCGACGCGAGCTCGGGCGACTCGTGCTTCGTAACTTCGCTCCCATCTTTGCATCACCGTAGCCTTCGACCGGTCTCCAGTCAAGACACCCATCGTCATTCTTTCGACGATTGATCCAAGAGTGGTTATCTCTGCAGCGCCGATAGGCCCGTTCCTTATGTAAGTGAGCTCGCCGCCGAGCGATCATCCTACTTCAATTGGGTGTCCCTCGGCCGGAGGCTGGCGCTCAAGCCTAGCCCGGTAGCGGTACAGGAGAAGCTGACAGCCCTCATGATCGCTCGCTCCACCGTGACAGGCTATATGTCCCCTTCGATGTATTCTCCGCACGAACTTTCGAAAAATCAGGCTGCGGAGCCAGCCAAACATAGTTATAGCGTACAAAACCAGCAGCTCGTGCGTATGAATGGCATCGCACTTCGCGAGTGAGCGGTGCTGGTCCGCGGTACTGAACGCTGCCGGTTGTTCTTCACGCCAAATGTAGCTACCTACTCCCCAAATGAGCGTAGGTGGCAATAGGAACAGCAGGTGAGCTCTCGGTAGCCCTGGTGAAAGTTCGGCGCCGTAGCAAATCTTCGGAAAAAGGGATCGGAGAGCGCCCGACGCCTAAGGGTCGCCGTTACTGTGCCTTGTACAGGTGAAGCAGCCCTCTAACAAAGTCAATACTGATACGTTTAGAATTTTGCGATTGGCTACACAGATTGGTCGAGATTGGACTCGATGGTTATCGTCATTGGAATAACGACATCTGTCGCTGCCACGAACGGCCTTGGTTGGCCTGTGCGGCGTATTGCTGTCCTTGCGTCATCTGGTCGTTGATTCACTCCAAGACGGAGCATCTTGTTGCCCACGGTACTCGTGCGTTCCCTCATGCGGAGTGGGAGCTGTCATGTCACGTGCCCCTAGCCCCGGAACACTGACACAGCTTGCCCCCTATTGCTTTCGTACGCGCCCCGCCGGCCTCGCATCTTGACAGCTCATCCCAATCCACGAAAGGTGGGGTCATGGTGCTGCATCATTGCATTCTCGCCTATTTGTGTGGCCCTCCCTGAAGTCTTGTTGGACTATGCGTCCCGCGCCGAAACCCGCAAGCGTTACGGCATTCGAGGGAACTGGGCCGAGGATTTTGCCATCGCGTTGTGCTTACCTTGTTGCTCAATTGTCCAGGTAAGTTTTTCGTTCGCATTGCGGCCATTTGCAGCCAGCTGTCTCATCCCCTCACACTAAGTGTATGTAATGAATTGATGATCACCGCACAGGAATACCGCGAGATTGAAGACGAAGAGATCGCACTCGGAGTTGAACCGGCTCCCCGCCCCACTTGGCTGCGACCGCACAACGTCGATTGAATCATCACGCGTTTTGTTTCATTATTGTCTCGTGGCTTCCAATATGTATGTCGTTTTTTTGAGGGGGGTTGTAGGTCATGACAGTGATGGAGCAGCTTTGAATTCTAAGCTTTCAAGCTTCACTGAAGGGCCGTGGTGGCTATATAGTTGGCCTGTCGCCGGCTGACCTCCGAGGTCACCGCAAACTTTGATGTTGTGCCGGACGCCGACTGGACCGCTCCAAAGGGTGTGTTACATTGCATTGCATTATACGGTATAGCGAGCCACGGTGTTCGCAGTGGTTGATGCTTTTGTGCACATGAAGCCCACGGCAGAAGAACCTGCGGCTCCAGCGTCGGCACACGATCGATCGAGCTGAGCGAATCGGCTCGACTGGGTCCGAGCGGAGCCGGGCTGAGACGTGCAGCCTTCTGGCACCGCCATCATCCTCGAAGACGACTCGGTAACGTTGCATTCTGTCCCCGTCTCACGCCCCCTCTGAAATCTATCAAGGTAGAACGATCCTTTTGACCAAAGGTGAGTGAGGTTACTCGCGGTTACTCGGAGCAGTCGTGCAGTCCCCCGACCGTACCCGTGCATTCCAAGATGACTCGATCCAGCGCTCGATCGGCCACGCTGACCTGAACCGCACGTCGTGAATGTGTCCTCTACAGATCGCCGTCCTCGTCCCCGTCCCCGTCCCCGTCCCCGTCCCCGCACCAACCTGTACCGATGACGATTGACTCTGCTCCCGCCAAGGGCGAGTTGCTAGTCAACTTGGACGATGGGTCGGCCCTGAGTCCCCCTTCGTACGAAGCGTCCGAGTTGGGAGATCGCGCGGCGACGATCATGGCCGAGCAACTCGTATGTGCTTGCATCTGACGGCGGCTGCAGAACACAAATAAACTGAATAGAGTTAGCCTATTCGAACCACAGCAACCCATGAATAAGATGACCATCGCAGGAGCTCGTAACAGCAAGTGAGTCGTCGAAGGACGGCCACGTCGCGACTCGCCCTCTTGCCCCCTATCCATTCGGGTTGGGCTTGCTTCACCAGAGTCGCCCGCACTTCAGAGCTGCACTTCAATTGCGCCTCTTGCGGTTTTGCTGAAGTGGTTCCGCGCCCCACTGCAGATCCGTTCCTATCGGTCTTGATGGTCGACGAGCTTGGAGTCATGGTCTGTGCGCGTGCCATGAACGACCCGGCCTGTCGCTCGCGGCGTTCTGCTGCCCATGCTCTCTCTGGGCGACGAACCATTCGAAGATTAATCACCTCGCCGAGACGGGTATGCGTGAGTTACCTTCTCTCAATATGGCCTTGATGGTTCTTTCTTGCCAGTGCACTGTCGCTAATCGTCCCATTCCTCGGATCTTCGCTTCAAGCCGATCCCTCGCCCGAGCGCGTCGGCCTTTGGTGTGCGCTCTACGCCATCTCACCGAACTTCCTCGGCATCGGTCAAGTCTTGATGCAAACCGTTTCGCGCTTCCAAACGCGCGAGCGTTACGGCGTCCGCGGCAACGTCGTTGAGGACACCCTTATCGGCGCGTTCCTGCCCTGCTGCTCTCTCGTTCAGGTTCGTTTCTCTGCCATCTACACCTTTCACCCATGTGAGCTCTCCGACTGAAGGATCTTCATACTCCATAACAGGAATATCGAGAACTCGAAGCCGAGGAAGCTGCCTTGACGCAGACTTCTGCCGCTCCCGAGACCCACTTCCAAGACGAAGAGGGATCCATCGCTTCGGGTTCCACTGAACCCCTCATCTGATCGTCGATCTGATCCGAATTCGTGTCTCGACATCGTGTACCACTCCATTGAACCCTCCTTTGTTATTGTTTGTTCATATTTGTTCCCGTTCCTCCCCCGTTGGCTCTAGCTTGTCATTTGTATTACATCGTCGCTCGTTCGTACCTTCGGTTTCAGATGAGATTTCCTTCCGCATCGAAGGTGAGAATTGAGAGCTGCACCGTGCCAATTTCAATGAGGCGCACACTTCCCGAAGCTGGCTTCTGATGAAAAGGTCATCTCGAGCACACATGTTTACATAACCAATGAACATTACACAACATCTTTAAGATTCAAATGTTCCGTTCGCGTCAAGGCAATGGTATTTAGATCCTCAACTTCTTCCCTTTGAGTGCCCACGCGGCGCCTACCACGAGGGCGCAATACCCGATCAAGATGAGCATCGCGATCGTGGTGCCAGTGTACATGCTCTCGATCGAGACGTTGACGAGCCCGGTCAACAAGTTGGCCTTGAGAAGATTGGATAACAAAGTCACGGATCAGAACCAGGTTGGCATCTGGAAACGGCGCCTAAAGGCACTCACGACAAGGAAGACGAGCAGGCCGTTCTTGTTTATGGCTTCAAAAATGCGAGGCGCTGAGCTGGATCGCGTCGTCGGCGATTTGGAAGCCCAGAGATGGACGCAGAGGTAGAGGAACAAGAAGGCCGTGTTGAAAGCCGCAACCCAGAGGACATAAGGGAGGTTGGCCTGTATGCCCATCCAATGCGACGTTCACTCAGCTCTCAGCCGCATGTGGCCCCTGGACTAGGACGTACCAGCCTTCTTGAAACCTCGATCCCCGACCAGCTCACAAGCACAAACAACGTCGACCAGATGATGGCATAGCTGCCCAACACGCTTGCCAACTTGTCCGGTTTCGAGCGCCAGACCTTCTCCTTCTTCTCCACCAGCTTGCGTTGGACCTCCTCCGATGCCTGCGAGTCCGCGGTCGTGGTCATGACGTGGTAGAAGTACGGGTCCGGGGGTAGGACATATAGCCCTGTACCTAGCCCCAGAAGATAAATCGCCAGGTAGCCTGTGGGAACCTGTTTGGGTGAGCGAAGGGCACGTGCAAGAAGTGGTATACACGAAGCACTTTACCTGGCAAGCTGACGAGCCCTTCCTTGTTCTGGGACACGAGGGACACTCTTGCAGCCCTCAAAACCCAGCTCGTCAAGCTTGTTCGGCTTAGGATGAGTTGATGCACTACATCGAAAAAATGCGCCGACGCGTCAAGTCAGCTTCAGGACCCCGAAATCACAGGGTTCCGGACGAGAGGGTGTTGCGCACCAGCGGTAACGAGGAGGGCCATCAAGGTGAATCCGATCTTGGGTACTAGTCTCTCGAGACCGGCTCCAAACACGGGCAATATTGCCATAGTAAAGAAAAAGTTCCAATGCACGCCGTATTCGGTGACGTGTTCCTATTCAGAAGACAAAAGTTGAGATCAGCACAGATGACATTGCTGGTTTTCTCAAAAATGACAAGATAGCGTACCGGATAATCCACGCCTTTGACCATGACGACTCTGACCATGCCCAAGGCCAACAATCCGGCACTGTGCTGGATCGACTTGAGAATCTCGTGCAGGACGCTCGACTTTGTTTGTTTTTGCCGCAGGATGGGCAAGGCCGAGATGAGGCCAAGCGAAAAGACGAACGAGCCGACTCCCAGATCCATCTTTTCGTAGGTAAAGTACCGGTTAGACTTTGGCCGGAAAACATTCCAAAAGAAAGGTAATGGACTGAGAGAATTTGAACTCACTATCGAGGTGCCATACGTCTCGGCCTTGGCAAAGGACCTTGGGAAAATAGGAAAGTCGACCGCAAGGATACAGATGACGGTCATGAGCATCATGTGGGCTCGGTATACCGTCACGAACGGTCGATTAAAGACTTGGAACGAGGGGAGATGGGTCGACGAATGAGCGCCGGGTGTCGGCGTCGATCGCTTGGACGTCATCGGCGATAGGGGTGGGGAGAGCGGTGTTGGCGGCAGCACGTTCGAGCAGACTACGATGCAGAGCACGAGGAGCGCATTGAGGAGGAACGCATGGGCCGCTGCCAAGGTAAGAGCAAGCAGCAGAGGCACGACGAGTACGAGGAATTCGTAAAAAGGGGCCTTGAGGGATGATGCGGTGCGGGAGGAGAAGCGCACCGAGACGATCGTCCACAGCGCGTAGGTGGTCTGCAAGGTCCGTGCGCGCGAGTGTTCAGCGATGCAATACCGGACTTTTTACCGCGTATCGCGGGTAGATGTGTGAGGCATGCTACTCACAATAGCAGTGGCACATACGGTGTTGATTGTTAGGATGGATCCTCCGGCCGAACCCGACACGAACTGCTCCTTGGCGTGCTTGTAGCCGCTCATCCTTCGTCGAGCGGTCGTGTTGGTGGCTCCAGGAGCTCCGTTCGAGGTTGAGGGGTCCCGAGAGGCTGAGCTTGTCGTGCACGAGCGGGTGAGACACGTAGGACGCGTCACTTATTCCAGTGATCGGTCCATACTGGGTCCTGCGAGTATGCGCGTTGAACGACAGCAGGGCATGAGTGCGAGCACAATCATGACCGTGCCGGCCTACGAAGCGCGAATCCCGGGGGGGAAATTCACCATTAACCCCAGGGGAGTGCGCATTAGTGATGGCGTTGATCTGCGCTGATTGGTCTCTATTGGTCTGATCGCGCCGGTATGCTGTGTGGGCGCCGCCTTGATCGGGCCACGCTTCTACGCACACCCACCTCTGATTACCGCCGTCGATTCCAACATGGCCTCTCTCGCACCTCGCACCGTCGTGAGGGCACTGTCCTCGGCAACACACTCGGCACGCCGGTCCGTCGCTGCAGTCCATGGCGCTGCGCTTCGAATGTCGGCTGCCTCGTCCTACGCCCCTGCGTCGAGGCCGCTGACCACGTCCAGTGCGGCCCGATCAGGTACGTGCCTTCCGTTGCGTCGTGTGTGCAATGCGAATCCATTCAGCTCATCACCTCCTTCCCACCACCCAGCAGCTCCGGCAGGCCAGGAGTCGCCGTTCAAGGAGCCGGCACCTCGCAACCCGAACGAGGATTACCTTGCGATCGCCCCCCAGCTGCAAGAGTTCGGTGCCTACCTCATGGCCTCGCTCCCGAAATTCATCCAGCAGACTTCGGTCTACAAGGACGAGCTCACCCTCTACGTTGCGCCGTCTGCGGTCGTGCCCGTGCTCCACTTTCTCCGCGACCACACAAACACCCAGTACAAGCAGGTCATGGACATCGCTGGCGCCGACTACCCGACCCGCTCGCACCGGTTCGAGGTTGTGTACCATCTCCTCAGTGTCAAGCACAACTCGCGCATTAGGGTCAAGACCTACGCCGACGAGGTCTCTCCCGTGCCCTCCGCCACCGGTCTCTTCAGGGGTGCAGATTGGTACGTGCCTCCTACGCAGCAGGGTTGATCGCGTAGCCGCATCATAAAGAAGATCCAACGTTGCTAATCCCTTCATCCTCCCGTCGCCGTGGGCAGGTACGAACGCGAGGCATGGGACATGTACGGCATCTTCTTCACGGGTCACCCCGATCTGCGAAGGATCCTCACCGACTACGGCTTTGAAGGCCACCCTCTCCGCAAGGATTTCCCCTTGACAGTACGTTCACCAAGCATGTGATATGAACCAGTGCTAGCCATGCGATAAATCTGCGCTGACCCGGTACGACCCTCTCTGCTTCACTTCCGTTCCCACTCGACGCGGAATTTGCGTTTGTACGGCATTTGCCGATTCACAGGGCTACACCGAGGTGCGCTACGACGAGGAGAAGAAGCGTGTCGTTTCGGAGCCTCTGCAACTCTCGCAAGCGTTCCGCAACTTTGAGGGTGCTCTTTCACCGTGGGAAGGGACGGGAACCGGTGTCGCGTCGAGGGCCGAGCAGTTCACGCTCAAGCCGCCGCAGGAGGAGGAGAAGGAGGGGGCCAAGAAATAAGCGGGAATATGACTCGATGGTTACAGTGACTTGCGGTGGAGGTGATACCCCGTCTTGGGGTCTCGGTTTTACAATGGTCAGGTGGGGGATATTTAGAGGTGCGGCCAGTCCATCTTGTTCTCGGACAAATGCAATACTCAGTCTGCGTGTGTTTGTTTCATCATTTCTGTTCTTTTGTGTCGGCGAAAGGGGGAGGAAAAAAATGGTCTGGGACGTACTGATGTAGTCAAACCGCCAGTAGTGGGCCCGAAGCCGTATGTTGCACTCACCGCTTCGGCGCCGGGCAAGTTGCAGATGCCGAGGCTCTCACCCGCGCAACTGCCCCACAGAGCTGACATGGCTGACAGGCAGCGCCCGGCTTCCGTAGACTTTCGGCTTGAGCCTCCCGGACGCTCGGCTCTCGACTTCGATTCTTGAATCCTGTTCTCGTCACGAACCGCGTATCGATCATCTGCACAACATCATGTCGCCCCAAATCTCTGCCCAAGACAATAAGGAGCACTACACAGCGTTGAGTCCTTCCTCCTCCTTCCTTTAGCAGGTCGGCGTTCCCCGAGCCTGAGCGCCAACGCTGACTGGTTACGGCTTTGTGGGAAATGTGGGGCTGCGTGCTGCTTCGCCTTCCGAACCCTTCTGTGGTGATGATGGTAATCCAAGAAGTATCATCCTCGGTGCTGGTGTATCAGGATTGGGTGAGTATTCATTCCATCAGTCACTTCTTCCGTGGTCTTGATGCCTTGAGTGCTGACGGCGACTCTGTCCCGCACCGGCATGGCTCCCATTCTACTTGCGCGGCCCCAGCTTCCAACATCCAGATTGCTCGACGATTGGGTTTGACCGATGTCCTCTGCTAGTAAATCACCTTTCTACTCTTGTTATCTCTCTTTGGGATGATTCACTAACGTTTTGACACCTGTTATGCGCAGTGAAAAATCTGGAGACATCGGCGGCACCTGGAACCACAATCAATACCCCGGAGCCGCTTGCGGTTAGTCGTGCCCCCGATGGCACTCCAAAAATTCAAAAATTCAACCTTGGCTAAGCTCCACCCGCGATTTTGGGGTGTTCCCTCGTCGTGACGGGGGCTGACAATCTTACCTGACATTTCATAAAACAAACAGACATCCCCATGTCACTCTACTCTTTCTCGTTCGCTCATCCCCACAAGCTCACGACGCAATGGGCCGGACAACAGGAGATCATGAGGTGTTCGTCCATCAGATTCTCCGTCCCGCGGGGAAAGCCGCTGAAGTCTACTTCCTGTGAATTTTTACCCCACTTCTAGACTTGCACGAGGTGCAAGAAAAGTTCCAAGTCCACAACATCTGCTTTCACCACGAAGCGAAGCAGATGCGCTTCTCCCGCGACACCGGTCTGTGGACGCTCGAGCTCAAGGACCTCAAGACGGGCCAGACCAAAACGCGGACCTGCAATATTTTGATCTCGTGCGTCGGCGGTCTCTCGATCCCCAACGACCCTACCTTCGACACCAAGGACTTCAAAGGTGACGTCATGCATTCGGCGCAGTGGAACCATGACGTCTCGGTCGTGGACAAGGACGTCGTCGTGGTTGGTAATGGCTGTTCGGCCGCGCAGATCGTCCCCGAGATCGCAGACAAGGTCAAGAGTTTGACGCAGATCGCTCGATCAAGGCAGTCTATCCTGAGGAGACCGCCCGTGCCCGATGGCGGATGGATGGTCTTCATGCAGAACTACATCCCGGGAGTAAGTTACTCCAGTGTCACTCGGTGTCAACGCGACTGGAGCAGAAGTGCGCAGCGTCTGACGCGCATGGTCGCGTTCCCGACCCATGTGAATTGCTTCTTACAGATGTCGTACCTGTTCCGATTCCTCGTCTTTTTGCTCGGGGAATACGACTTTAAGGGCATGGACCTCATCCGCGGGCAAAAGCTGCGACAGTGGGTCTCCAAGGACCTCACCTCGTACATCCGCGAGGTTGCACCTAAAAAGTATTGGGACGTGTTGGAACCCAATTTCGAGGTCATGGCCAAGCGTCGTGTGTTTGATGCAGGCTATTATAAGGCCTTGCATAACCCCAAGGTCGACCTGATCAGCGACGATGCGTTGGAGACGGTCAAGGGCGACACGGTCACGACGAGAGAGGGGCGGAAGCTCAAGGCCGACGTGATCGTTCTTTGCACGGGTTTCAAGATTCAAGAGTGTACGTCCACTTGCCAATATAAAATTCTGCTCTTATTTTGTTGATAATCACCCTGCATCCCTGGCGTAGTCTTGTTCCCCCTCAAGATCGCCAACGACAAGGGCGAAGATCTTGCAACCGTTTTGGGCTCAAGCAACGCCAGCAACTACCTCGGAACACTCGTGGCTGGCTTTCCCAATTATTTCTGGATCATGGGTCCCAACACGGCGTAAGGAAATATCCCATGTTCCGCCAACCCCTCGAGCCATGCGACATTCGGACCTGGATCCTAATGCCTTCGATTGCCTTTCCGCAGCACCGGTCATTCGAGCGTCATTTTCACGAGTGAATGCCAGATCGGGTAAGCCAATTGACCCAACAGTCCGATGTGCTCTCTGGCCGCTACGCGCGCTGACACCGAATGTCGTACTACGCTCCTTCAGCATGATGATCAAGCTCATCAAGCCGATCCTCAAGAAACTTGAGCAAAACCGAGACGCATCCCCTGGACCGAGCGTTGAAGTGTCGAAGCAAGCACAAGATGCGTACATGGGCAAGGTACGAGCGGAGATGAAGAAGAAGGTCGGTCCTAAACCTTGCCGTGTTAGAGTTCAAGTCGAGGTGAGTGGTGATCTGACACACGCTCGCGCCCCGTCTTCATTCAGGTCTGGGAGAAGGACGGCGGTGTGAGTTGGTATGTCAACAAGGAGACGGGTCTCTGCACGACACTCTACCCATGGCCAGTCACCCAAGCTGTATCAGACTCGCAAGGAGAACCCCACCGGGGTAGACAGCACAAGAATGCTAACACGCTGGCGCCTCCTGATCGATTTCAGGTCGCAAGTCCATTTCTGGCGCAACACCGCCTGGCTCAGCATGAAGGACTTCATCTACTCCAGCTGCTAAAAATTTGTGACACGAGACCTCTTCTACTTTGCTCTTTGATTCTTATCTGTTCCTCATGTCTAGTGATCTTCTTTGTGCCTTCCTCGTATCAAGACATGGGCTTCTCGTTTCGTCGTGGTTATCTTCCCCGGCCTTGATGTCAAGTTCTCGTTCCCAAATCAGTATCCGTAATGACTTTGAGTGAAATTGAGTGAAGTTTCACTTGTCGTTCCTTAGACTCTAAAGGGTCCGTCGGGATCGTCGGAATGCAGTGCACGAGCATCGAGGAGAATGATCTTAGAATTTGAAACACATGCCAGCGTTACATACAGAGGACGAGCTGAACGGAACCGGCAACACTACACACGATGAGCCGTCTCCTCCCACGACGTAACCACACAGCCTATGCAACTCGATCAAGCCTTCCTCCTCAACGTCGTCTGATTCGCCTCGTCATGGAACGCACTCCAGATCCCCCTGACGCTCTCGTTCGAACTCTCGACCTTGGGTCGTTTCAACGTTGTGATCTTACTTCCCGACGAGTCGAGCAGCAGCTGCAATTTGGCGCCAATCGAAGGGGGTGGTAAGGAACGCACGCAGATGACTTTGTCCCGACCGTTGACTGGAAAGAAAAGAGGAACGTCGGGGAGGAGAGTCGTCTCAGTCCAACAATCCAAGCAGATCTAGTGAAGGGCGGCTTCGTCCACTGACCATAAACTGCTCTCAGATGGGGATGTCGGTTATCGACCCTCTGCACGACCATCTCAACCCCAGGGTATTTTCGAGCGAATGAGACGATCGGCCCGTTCGCGAGGAACTCTCGCATCCCTCGGTTCGAACCCCATGTCTCGCAGTATTCGAAGACGACCTGTTTAAGATGAAGCGTTTGAATGAGTAGGGTTGGGAGGGTATCAACTGCCTGCGATGCGCAACCACAGAGGAGTCGCCGTTCGCAAAGAGGAAGAGCACGATGTCGATAGTGACGACGAGCAAAGGGAGAGGTCACAGGCTCGACATACCTTTTTACACGGCAACACGAAGGACTTTGTTCCATTCGCGACGGGCACGGCCAATGACCGCCGCAGGATCGGTTGTAGGGACATGGTGGGGCTGTTGCCTTGAGGACGATGCGGCGACGACGGTGAACGAGGGCTTCTCTTGGTGCTTCAACAGTGTCACAGGGGGAGGAGTCCGAGAGCGACGATGATGGATGATGGGGTTGGTCTTGCTGTACGTAGGTGAGTGTGCGCAGGTATGCGCAGGAGGCGATCGAGATCAGCTCGACGCTTCGACTGTCTTGTCTTCGCGAAGGGTCACTCGCACGGACCACGCTGAGTCACTCGTAGTCTTGTATGGACAGTAGTGACAGGACCTATATTATGAGAGAGGGTCGAACATGACATGATTTGTATGGATTGTAATCGTGAAGTATTGTCGTGAAAAACAAAATGGCTACAACTAAAACTGGTTCGGTGCCAGTAAGAAGCTTTGCTGTGGACTGGTGCTGGTGCGTGTGTAACCCAGTCGGAGCAAAGAAAGGTAAAGCGAAACAACAGGGGACAAACATATAAAATAACTGCGACTGCGACATGATGGTAAACAAGCCCCCTGAACAAGCAGAGAAATGAAATCGTCGATCGACACAAGCTGGTGGAACTGAACAACATGAATACTGCCAAGGAAAACTTGGACGGGGAGAAGCGGCGGCGGCAGGCGTGGATTTTGCCGGGGATTGAGAAGAGAGACGGTGATCGACGTGATATTTTATGGTCTCGAGGTCATCGTAGTGTTCAAATTGGAGACTGGTAACAGCAAGGTAGAGTTAGCTGCTGTGCATGCATGTTCACAAACATGCAGGTCGACTCACCATCGGATCGAAAAAGATGTAGGGGCCAAGCTTCTCCCAGCTGAGGGAAGCAAAAGCGTACACACTGTTCGAGGGAAAAGACAAGGTCAGCGATCTGCACCAAGACGCCGAGATAAGCAACAGCGCCCGAAAGAGAGCACTTACTCGTGCATCTTGTCCAACGTGAGTCGGCCTTGCTCAAACAGGTAGACGCCAAAGACAACGTCTTCGGTAAAGGCCGAGGCGTAAAAGATCTTCTCGTACGTCACGAGCTCGCCATCGATCGTGCGCTCGCCGTTGCAGTCCCTGGTACCGTCGAGTTGAAGGGCTCTGTCATTAGGCGGCAAGGCGACGACCACGACGTGAAGATTGGGTCGCTGCTCGTGCAAGAGATCGGCTTGACGCTGAGCGAATCGGCGGAGGGCCATGTTGGGGCTACTCGAAATCGATTCGGAAGGCGACAAGGGCAGCGACTGGAACGAATGCGTGCTGCTGAACGACGACGGTCGCGGCGAGTTCGAGTCGGAGCCAAAGTAGTCAAGGCCTTCCGAAGACGACGATGACGAAGCCGAGGTGACTGCATTTGAGTTGTTGAGCTTGCCTTGAGTATGTGGTTGTTGAAGCGAGCCTTGATATTGTAGGTCCTGGGATGAGGATGACTTGTACAAGATCCCGGTTGGTAAAAAGCAGGGGATCGGCGATGGATCGTCGTCGCGCATGGGCCTAGCCGATGGTGCAGGGGCCAGCGCAGGCCCGTGCAGCGTGGCCGGCGGTGGCGGCCCGTCTATAGTCTCACTCTGTCATGCGTTTACTTTAGCTTATCCAGCTAGGAAGTCAGGATGACGCAAGAATAAAAGTTACCTACAACTGTTTCCTTAACAACGCTTCGGCTGCGATGACTCGAGGTGACGCTGAGCGCTGAGATCCTATTGTGACCACTGTCGCTGCGGGCGCCGAGGTTTGGTCGATGCTGGGCTGTGGCCTGAACGTTTGAACACCGGAGAAGGTCGACTTGGTATCGATCTTGATGTATGGTATGCGACGAGAGCTAACCGTCGCAATGGTGTGGGATGAGCAAGAAGAAGGAAAGGGTAATCCAGCGCACGCCCAGCGTAGAGTCGAGTTGCATGTGACGTGAAACGAGCGAGACAAGTCGAGCCGAGGTGCGAATTCGCATCGGAAGGGGAACGACGATTGGTGCTTCGACGCAGCGTGGCATTGAACCAAATCCGCATCTTCGAGTCGTTGTGGGTACGTAGCCCAAACTTTACACCGATGCACAGGCGAGTCGCCCTTGATCAGCCTGGCCAGATCCGACATACATTCAATACATTAAATATTCGTAAACCCTTCTCTCGTTCCCTAAAGTTTTCTTTTTAATTTGTAGTTCGAGTGCACGTATCGAGATGCGCATTTGATATTCGAGCACCCATCACGACGTAAAATCCGCGGACCGAAGACGATTTACCGATCGCCGTTCCATCTCGACCTTCCAATATATTTCAATCATGCTCTCGATCATTTTTTACCTTCGTGACAAAGTCGATATCATGGTGTATCACTTTTCGTGGCGCTCTCATCGAGCCGATCTTGTTCTGATCGGCATCGGCGTTTGGGGCTGCTCGATCGGGTTCATTACGCGCTAATGGAGACCTTCGCGGTGCCGTTGCGCGCTGGAGCGAGCTGAGGTTCCGGAGAAACGGAGGAGTGCCACACATAACCGCCAAAGCAGAGTTTTGAGGGGAAGCCAATTCGAAGGCAACAGAAAAGAAAAGGGTCGATTGTTACGAGCAGTTCCTGAGCCAGCGGGTCAGCCAAGGATTCTCATAGGATCAGATCTGATCTGATCTTGATCCTAAAAATTAGGATCAGATCGATCCTGATCCTAGCTGGGCAGGATCAACATAAGATAGATCAAGCCTCGGGAGTAAAAATAAATAAAAAAGGTGTGGGGGGGTAAGTAGCGTCGTTACTTGGTAGAGAGCCCTTTAATTGATACCTGCCGTTCACAGGAGAGTTCTACAGGGTGTCTATCCGACATGACCTTTGTTACACAAGTCTGAACTGACTATAAAATCATGTTCGCATTTTGTAGATGTCATTCGAAACCCACCTAATCCGGCGAGGGCAACGCGCGCAACCGGAGCTCATAAAAAAGGCGAATCAGTGAGGTGATCACTTCCGATGACGATGATGATGATGGTACCGACAAGGATGAGGAGGATAGTTATGATGGGCACAACAGTAGTGGTGGTAGTAGTGACAATGATGCGCTCAACACCGATAGCGACAACTAGTGAGATGTGGTCATCTGTTGCCATATAAGGCAGCTGGATGTCTCAGATCAAATTGATATAGGATCAAGGATCGATCAACGCGAGATGGGGCAAAAAAAAATCGGATCTGATTCGATCCTCCAGTGATCTGATCCTATGAGAACCCTTGGGGTCAGCGAACCGGCTTTCATCCAGTCTCGGCAACAACGCTTCGGCTTCGACTTCGTCGAACAACTTTCCTCTCGCGGGGTCGGCGAGCGCCGCCTCCACGCCCAAGACGCCCAAGTCCAAGACGACGGCACCGCCGATCGGACGTCGTCGAAGTCGAAGGTTAATTGGTAAGGGCCTCGACACGAGCGAGGCTGCGGCCGGTGGAGCGGGTGATCAAGAGATGCGCGATGCGTCCAGAGCACGGACCTTTAGCGTCCACCTCTTGATTACGTCAGCCACCTCCACCTCCATGGCACCTTCGCGTCCGCCTCGAGATTTTGCGTCACAGAGGGTCTCCTTGTTTGTCAATTAGCAGTGCAAGAAGTCGTAGCGACGATTCGTCACAAACAAGTGAGTTTTGTGCACAACAAATTTGATTATCTACTAGTAGTTCTCCTCTATCCCCCTGTGCTCGTCAGCCTCGAACGCAAGCTTGTTAAAGTTGCGAGTTGCTGCCAAGATCGTCGCCCGCTGCCAGCAGCTCCTTCAACTCGCAACACGTCGAGACAGGTCAGATGAGGATGGGAATGATGGGGAGAAAGTGGGTGTGTAAGGGGGGGGGGGGGGGGGTCGCTGTGTTCGCCTTTTCACGTGCCTAGTGTTTAGGCCGCGTTGCCCAGCGGTTCCGACTGGTGTCTGGTCTTTGGTCTCCCACTGATTGTTTGGGTAGAACAGATTTCGGTGAGCACCGCACTGGAGTACCGAGACTGGGTCTCCAGACTGTGTCCCGAGATATTTGTTAGTAGCAGCACTTTACCTGAAACTTGCGACACTTCTCCAAGACTCGCCGGCTTGCTGTAAGGCCCAGTCGTGGGGCCTTGCAAGTAACAGGATACGAGTATGTATTCCAAAGAATAAACTGGTCAGAAGGGAAGAGAGAGTCTACTTCCCGACAAGGTTTAAGGCCAGACGCGCGTCAGGCCTTGAGTAACTACGGAGTATTACACTTGCATCTGCAACGAACGAACGAAGGAAAAGTCCTCCTAATATAGACGGGCGATTGCTGCGGCTGCTCGCCACCCAACTTGAACCTCAGAGGGTCAGGGAACATCATGATGGCCGCGAATGCGATGCAGCCATCGCGGCCGTATCCCAGAACGCCTCAGACGACCTTTCGCGAAGGGCTCGACAAGAGAGGTACGAGCCCGAGAGTCCCTCATCGAATTCCGGCCTTCACCATCGCGACTTTCTGCAGTTCAACTCTCCAAAGCCGCTTGCACAGTGATTTTTAGCGAGAGAGGTGATGTCATGTTGCAGCGGGGCTCGAGAAACCGAAAGGGACCGTGTCGTAACTAACAACTCGGTCACTATAGAAATGTATCAAAGTAAAAAAGAGACATGAGAGTGTAAATAGGGAAGGTGGGCGGGAAGCTTAAGAGACCGAGAGATCGCTTTGCGAGGCGTAGCGATCGGGGATGATAAGTAACAGGGCAACTATGACAGAGGCACGGCGTAGCATACCTTTGCGAGGCGTAGCGCAGGCGTTCAATACAATTGAACAAGCGTCCGGGAAGACTCCGCGCGAGGTAGCCTATGGGATGCTATGCGTTAGTTTGGTGCGCCCAACTAGGGCGATCCAGGAAAGGGTAGAGATCGTACAGAGAGGTCGCGGAGAACTCGAGCGCGTGGCAGGCGTGCGTGCGTCGAGGGTTTCTGGAAAGCAGCGGGCTGCTGTAAGGTCCTGATGAAGGAGACTGCTGAGTGAGCGACGGATCGCTTGGATGAGGATCCAATGTTGGAGGACCAACTGACCCTTGGCAGAGGGTGGCAGTGCTGGAGCAGCGAGCTGGTTCCAGAACGTGTCGACGGTGCGGAACCGAGGAGAGGGTAAGCGGCGGGCTGACGCTGATTCAGGACTAGAATGCACGGGTGCGCGCTTGAACAATGAGCGTGGAACTCTTACCGCTAAAGCTGAACAGACATTCGGAAGCGCTCGGCCCCCGAAGTCGCTGCCGAAGCCGAGGCGGTGCACAACACGGTCTTGCTCCAGATTCCCTTCGCCGCCGCCGAGACGTGGGTTGAGTCATCACGATCGACCAAACTAGCCTTCCTTAGGAGAGCGAGGGATACCAACACACACCGGTCTCCAAGACCAGTACCTTGACTCACTGAGGTATTCGTGCAACTCACGCCAAGACCCGATTCGACCGTGCACGCATCGTCGATCATCCGGTGCGACGACCGATAACGCCCGTGCACTCCTCGTTGGTGCCGAACTTGCCCTCATTTCCTCGTAAAAAATCAGACCTCGTTCTTCGGGCCCTCACTAATCTCGACGCTCACAAGACTCTTGCAAGTCGATCGTGGCCGCTGTGGACCTCGTTACGATTCGTAACGGGCCACTGTGTCATCGCGGCTCTCTCCGACGGCACTCCGGCGACCACACCACAGTCTCTCTCCAAGGGGGATTAAGACTTGCATAGACCGTACAACCTCTCGCACACTGTGACATGAACAGTTACGACGCAGACTCGTTTTATCGCCCATCCGCGGCGCATCCTTCCCAAGAGCGCACGCAGTTGTGGGGCCCAACCACCGCGACCACGACCCGGCCACCAGCATACGCACCGGCATACGCACCCGGTCCAGCATCGGCGCCAGCACCTGTCGAGTTCAACCATCCAAACGGGCGATCATCGACTCAAGCACTCAACACTCATCGGCCGCAAGCAAGTGCACATCGACCAGAGGTCCAAGTCGGTGATTGTGGCGAGGATCCAGTGAGTGACGATGCCTCTGAGCTCGTTTTTGGCTGGACGCTGAAATTTGATCTTACTGCGCTCTTCCGATTGGATTCCTTTTTCACAGCAACTCGAAGCCATACGAAGAGAGTCCGTACAAATCGAAAAGGAACGACAGGCTCGCTTTCGGGAGAATGAACAGGCGTTGCTGCGCACACTCGCCGAATCACAACGAGTGGACGAGCGACGGTCTGCTGAAGAAGCTCAGGCGGAGCAGCTGCTGCGGCAGGCGATGGAGGAGAGTCAAAGAGGCAAATCCCGTGAAACGGAGGAAGAGGAGCTTCAGATGGTGTTGGCCATGAGCCTGAGTGAACACGAGTTCGCGACCACGAGTGCACAACGTTTCGCCCAGCTCAGTCACACCTCCAACTCCATCTCGCGCGACGATTCGGCGCAGGCTTCAAACGATACTCCACATTCGCTCTTCCAGAACGTCATCGTTGATGCATCAAACACCAATGGCCAACAGCCGGCTGCCCAACAGAATCCGCCCCTTCGTCGAGCCTCTCTGCACGATTCGTTCACCAACCCCGATGAGCTTGTCAGCCCACTAGCGTATGCGCAGGGATCTCCGATGCTGTCCTCAACGTTGAAGGAAGTTGATGGGCTTTCGCTGAACCAGCCTTCGCACCCCATTGATCAACGGGCTTCCGACGATACTGTGGAATCCACGTATGGGGCCTATTTACCAGCACCACAGCGAGCGACCTCCTCGGTCCCCCCGTCACAAGCGCCGACCTCGGCATTCTATTCTGGAGCAGTCGCTGGTGCAATGATCCCGAATTCCCCACCTATCGACAGAGCACATACCCCCACGCACAATGCCTTGCTCCCGTACCCTGCACTCTCGCTCAGGCGGTCGTCCCACGCCTCGATCTCGGAGCTGTCCGATGGCCACAACTCGGTGCGGTTGAGCGTGCTCTCAACCACCAGCGTAGCAGGGTCTTGGGCAAGCGAGGCCAGTGACGATACTCTTGACGACACTCGAGCGACGAGCCAATCCTTGTTTTGTCTTTCGGAAATGCAAGAATCCCCCATGGAGCCTGGGCCGAGCCAAAATCTTCCACATTCTCCAGCGACGGAAACGGGCGACGACGACATCGATCCTTTCGACGATCGCTTCGCAAGTGTTGACGGGGACGATTTGGATGCAAACCTACCGATGACCGAAAGCGAAGCCGATTCAGACTTATCCTTCGCCTCGAGCTCTGTCGTTCAAGATCGGGACATGTTTGACATCGCCCGGCGTATGTCCAAGCAAAGCATGTCGAGGCCCTCCCTGTCCATCGTGGCACCCGTTCCGTCCGCTCCTGAATCGGGGGCATCTTCGTCGCATGCTTCGGATGATCGAGATGAAGCTCCACCAAGTACACTGACACATCTAGACATAACCAATACCCCCTCGGCCCCGCCCCTGACACCTGCTCGACCATCATTGTCCCGAGGTGACCTCTCGAACGAATCTAGCGCCTCGCTCGAGTCGGCTCTGCCCAGCAGTCCCGACGCAATGCATTCGGCATCAAGCTCGACTGACGTATTGGACGCATACCGAACAAACCCTTCTTCCGGTGGTCTTGTCATCGATGCCACAGCGGGTGGTGTGGCGCTCGCAACGGAGGACATCGTCGAAGGAGTGCGGTGGGGCTTCGTGCCCGCGGACAAGCTTGCACAACATCCGCCACTCGAGCATGACGGCCCGTTCCAGAAAGCCGCACAACTTTCGACGTACATTGATGAAGGCGCCCATCAGCGACCTTTTGAATGTTTCGCCATCGAGGCGTCGAGTTGGCACCGTCTGCTGTGCTATCTCATGTGGTGAGCTGAAGCCTTGACTGCCTTGCCGAATCGCCCTTAACACAATGATCCTTATCTTGTATCGCAGGTTTGGTCTTTCGCAATTCGAAGCAGCGCCATACGACCATGCGGCTCTGACAAAAGATCGTCGCCACTTTGAAGTCAGCGTTCTGGTGCAGTTTTTCCGCTCGTTTGAGGACGGAAGCCCTCGTGTGCGGTGCCTCGTACAAATACTGCCTCTTGCCAGGGCTAGCGCGATTGACACGGCACCAACACGTAGGAGTCAAACCAGGTTCGACGCCTCTTGTCCCAACATTTCCATCCCTATCGACGCTGATCCCGATCGGCCGCTTCGCCTGCCGCTCACATTGGCGACACTGGGGTCTGCGCTCTCCAAAGCCCACACGATCTCGTCTCGGTCAGGTCGCTCGACTTTTGGAGCTCCGACCTCCCGCGGTGGGACGGTGATGGAGAAGACGCTTGCGTCCGCCGTCATCTTTTGCAAGCAATTGAACGGGGACTTTGCGACGGCTTCACCCGAGGCGGACGACTTTGAAAGGAGCACCTTGGAGCGGCTCAAACTTCGCGTGAAACGGGCCAGGGGCAAGAGGGTCGGCGTGCAAGGAGGTCGCGTGGAAGGGGGCCGCGACGACGTGCCGGAGGAAGCGAGTTTGATCACACCGTTCATCCTGGAGGAGACAGAAGATGGGTATTGAGATCGGCAAATTTCCCGCCTTACGGACGAGCATGTACCACGCGACAGCAATATTGTAACATCTGGATGGCTGCCGAACCTTACATTTACCTTCTGAAGGTCCCAGCTCAACTTCGGACTGACTTGCCTGACCTTCCTGACCTGCCTTTGACTGACAACCATTGTGCATCCCTCCCACCCTTCTTATTTGTACTCTATCTTTCTCCATTGTCCTAGTTTTCACACAGAACCACATTGTGTACATGCCGGATCACCTTGAATAGTAATATGTAGCGCTCTTCTCTCTTTTTCTCTCTTGTCGTCCCCACGGGGACCCACAACCTTGACTCTTGATAATCGACTGGGTTTAGGACTGTCTTTTCGTCAGGCACCTTCGAGAGTACTACCGAGGAACACGCCTTTACTCACGCCCACCGCTGAGTAATCTGGACTCCTTACAGTAAACAACAGATGAAATTACAATGACACCAATTTAGAAGATAAGGCTATGCAATTGAAGAAAACCGCCCCAAGAGAACCCCAGAAACAGATGTGAAGGGAGTCAATTCTTCCTCCAGCGCCAAAAAAATGGTATCGGAACAAGAATGAGATCCTCGACGAAAAGGAGTATTCTTGAAGGTGACGAGTTGGTGGTCCAGACAGTACTCAAGCCGTCAGGTCGAAGCTCTCGAACCCATCAAAGTTGGCCCCGTTGAAGAACGAGGTGTAGTCGACGAACTGCCCTTGATCCGGGACAGCCGATCCGAGAGAATTGGTCGAAGTCGCGAACAATGCGTCGATCTCGTCCGACGTCATGGCTCCAGCTCCAGCTCCAGCTCCGGCCCCGGTTCCGGTTCCGTTGACTCCCCCAGTCTCCAAGCCAGTGGAGCCCCGATCGTCCAATGTGTAGAAGCCACCACCCGTGGTGCTGCCAAGTTTCGAGATCGGATCGGAAGCCTCCAAGGTCGCAGGGTTGAAGAAGATGGACGAATCCGACTGGTGCTCCGGTGATGCGACGAACGCACCGGACGGAGTTGGGTCCGTTGCCGTCGACTCGGTGGCCACGATGCCCGTCGGTGCCGGCGTGGACACTGGCAGAGGGGTATCTCTCATGACCGGAGAGGGCGTCAATGGCAGCGCGACATTGGCCGGTGTAGTCGCCGGGGCGGTCGAGAGAGAGCGTTTACGTTCGTTCGGCCCGCTCCTCGGAGGTGGCTTCGCAATTGCAGCAGAGGCAGCTCGAGGCTTCTTGGGTGCGGCTGAAGCTTCCTTGGCCACTTCTCGCTTCCGCTTCGCGGTCGTCGTGTTGCTTTGTTTGAGCGCCACGGGAATTGATCCTGGCGTCGTGGCCGAGGTCGTCGCGTGCGGAGAAATGCCGCTTGTTGTCTGAGGAGTCGGCGTTTGAAGCATCGCTGGCGAAGTGACGTATTGGCTAGGTGTCTCGGGTGCCCCGACGAGTCCATTCGCGCCGGGAGTCGCCGCAGGCGTCCTGGATCCGCCGGCACTTGCAGAAGGTGTTGACGCATTCCGGAGCGCGGGCGCGGGCATCTGCCCTTCCAACTGGTGCGCTTGCAGTTGCGAGCGAGAAATCTCTTGCTGCAGCGCAATAGTCGGATCGACCATCTGTAGACGCGGTGTTGTCGAGGAGGGACGCGAGTTCCCGTTGACCCCGTTGCCTTGTTGGGCCCCCGGAGTAGACGAGGGTGCGGCGTGGGGACTGACTGCGTTCGTCTTGGCTGAGGCCCCGTTGAGGTGATTCGGGTTAGGCAAGGAAGCCATGCGGCGGAACGAGGCAGATGCCTCATCAGCACTTGGGTAAAGTGAAGAGGGTTCTGGCGTAGGAACAGGCCCGACGGGCTCATAGTTGCCGCCGTACTGGTCGGGTCGCGCTGGGCTGCCGTAGCTGCCCTGAGCGCCGTTCGCGTACGGGGACGAAGTATTGACCGCTAGCGGTGGTTGAGATTGCTGTGCCTGCGGGTCATTACCGTTGATAGGACCCCCTTTGGCCGCGACAAATCGCTTCGCAGGAGAGGGCGGGTTGCTGTTGACATCGATCCCCGAGGGATAAAATCCTGCCGCATTCGACTGCATCGTGGCGCCTGGCCCGGTCGGAGGCGACCGCCGGTTCGCCAACATGATCCGTTGCTGCTGCAGAGCTAAAGCTTGGGCTTGCGACGATAGTTCCGCAGAGCTTGCGACGCCTGCAGTCGCATGAGGATACTGATGGCCCGGTGAGGGACCGCCGACCGGAAGCGGGGAGGGCCCGGGTTGTCGCTGGTTCTCCATCTGTGATTGAGCTTGCGCGTGCGAGTGGTACGCACTTTGCTGAGGTGGCCCCGGGTACGCAGGTTGTTGATGTTGCTGCGGCTGCGGCTGTTTCGACATGTGTGGCTGGCCTGGATGATGTTGAGCCCCATTGATCAGACCCTGACGATCACCCGAGTACACCGCGGCTGATCCGTGCATCTCCATAGCCCCGTTGTGCGCATCGAATCGCTGCTGCTGCTCGGAAGGCTGCGGGTAGGCCGGTCGCTGCCCTTGAGGTTCCAACCCAGCGTGTTGCCCACCTGGCGCCGGCGCCGACTGCGAAGGGTGCGGATCCCTACAGCGAGTGAAATGCCGAGGTAAGTTCAGTCGGCGAGCCCGTGATTCAACTGGACTCGGTCTCGTCAGACTTACTGCGCTGGAGTGGGTCGATGGCTCATCTGCCTCTGAAGTGGACCCGGAGGTTGCGTCTGTTGCATCTGCGTCTGATGCGATCCACCCATCGTATTCGCAATGATCCCCCGCTGCTGCGGCAATTGACTGGCTTGGCTGGCCTGTATTGTCGCGTGTTGCTGAGGCGCTGCACCTCCCGGTGCCGAGTATGCGTTCAAGTTCGGTCCACTGCCTGAACGGGGCCCACCTTGACCTGGACCATAGGAGCCACCAGGAGCAATGATGATCCGTTGCGGCGGCGGCGGCTGCCTTCCCGATGTCGGGTGGGCAGCGGATGCACTTGGGTGCGGTGATGGCTGGCCTGCAAAGTTGCCCTGGTACTGCGCCGGTGGCTGCTGCTGCTGCTGGTACTGTTGCTGCTGTGGGCCAGGTGGCACTGCGGTCACTCTTCGCGGCGATTGCTGTTGGGAGCTCACAGGCGTCGAACCTCGCTGAATATTCAGACCCCAAGTCAAGGAAGCAGACGGCGTGAGCTCCCACTCTGGCTCGAATCAGACATGCTAATGGATTTCACTGCTCACCGGTGGTCCACTACTGTTTCTTATACCGACATCGATCGCATGGTGGGACATGTCGACCAGTCCGCGCGACGACAGTACGCCGTTGGGCCCGGCACGTTGTCGAAAGACCTCGTAAAATATTGTCCACCACCTGCGCAAAGACGACTCGGGTCAACAACTGGGGCCTCTAGTCGAGTACACAGGCCACGAAGGCACTCACTCAAACAGAAACCCGGCAGGCGACTCGATTCGCACGTTCGCTTGAGGAATTGTCCGGGGGTCGATCTCCGGCGAATTCCCGGAGGGGTCCGATTCGTGCATGCGACCCTTCCCCTTGTACGATGCGGGATGAACTTGACCCGGCCCGAGAGGTCTGATTGGTGTCGTCGGCACGTCGCGCAAGAATGCATGAGCGGCCGTGTGAAGACCGCTCTTCTGGAGGTAGTCAAAGATGTAAGAGCTGCGCGGAAAAGGGGTACAATGTCAGCCAGGATGAAGACGTAGAACGGGTGAGCGGCCGAGACCCGGAGGCAAGGGAACGCACTGGAAAATGGGCCGTAGATCGCCAGAGCCTAATGGGGCAGATTGTTGACCCTGGGCTTGAGCTTGCTCTGAGCTCGGGTGCGAGTTGAGATGGTGGGGCTGGGACGGCGGTTGAGCCTGGGGTGGTGGCCGCGGTGATACGACGAGACTGGCCGATCGTGATGTTGCGGCCAGTCGCCCGTCCCGCTCGGTAACATAACTGTTGTCGTGATACCGCCTATCTACCGGAGAGACCGGCCGGCCCCAAGACTGAGGACCCGCCGCAGAACCAGGCTGCAGCCGTTGTGGTTGTGCTTGTTGCGGCTGCTGGACTGGCTGCTGCTGCTGCGGAGGCTGATGGTAAGACGCATAGTGCGGCGACGAGGGCGGTTGGAACTGTTGTTGATGCTCGTGCTGAATCTGATGGTACTGCTGCTTAGCTGGGGTAGGCGAGGCACGCGTCGCGTAGGACGATGGGCCAGCTGCGGCGGAGGGACTGTTCGGGCATGATTGACCCGCTGGGTGTAGGTGAGTTTGAGGGTGCTGCTGCTGTTGTTGTTGTTGCTGTTGCAGCTGCATCTGAGAACCATTGACCATGGCGACACGTTGGAACGAAGGATGGACCATCACCGGACTGCTGTGGAGCGAGCGTGCATCACCCGGTCCGTACGAGCCATGTGGTGGGGGTCCAATGCCGTTGCTGCTCGACGCCTGAGCCCGAGCCGGAACGGCAGTCGAGGGTGACACGAAGGCGGGCAGACTCGAGATTCGCTGTTGATGCAACTGCTGCTGCTGCTGCTGCGCATGGTGTTGTTGTTGCTGTTGCTGTTGTTGTTGCTGTTGTTGTTGCTGTTGTTGCTGTTGTTGCTGTTGTTGCTGCTGCTGCATCGAGTGATGAGGATGGTTGGCATGCCCCTGATGTGGTGGTGTGTACATGCGTGGATGAATCATCGATGGCCCTCCTGGCACGGGCACTTGTGGCTGGCCGCCGGTCGTCGCGTAGCTGCTAGTCGAGATTGGCGCAGAGCCGGGGGGACCAGCCGGTGCCACGCTCGAGCCGTACGGTTGCGGTATTTGGTAGGCACCTCGGGGGTGGTGCTGAAGATGCTGGGGGTGCTGAGCGTGCTGCGGATGTTGTTGTTGTTGCTGCTGCTGCGACGACAGCTGAGGCGGTTGCGACGACTGCAGGTGCAATTGCAGCTGGCTGGGTCGCAGCGGTCCTGAACCCTGCGGCGACGGATCCGAGGCCGTGTCCTCGCGATACATGCCTCCGAGCCCTCGACGAGCGACCGGCACTCGAGCCACTAGGTAGCTGCAGCTACCGGCTCTGGGCGGCTGTCGCGCAGATGGAGGACGACGAGTCGCACAAGGTCCGAACACGCGGCCGAAACACGACCCGAAACAGGTCGGTGGGAGCAGCACGCCGGAACTCGAGTCTCGACTGCCTCGTGAGTCGTCGCATCGAGTCGCTCACGCAGGCGCCTTCAGGCGCCCTCCGGAATTTCATTGGCGCGACAAGACACTAGTCCGATAATCAATCGTGGCACGATGGATAGCGAGTCGCCTCGTCAGTTCGGAAAGTTCTCGGTTGATAGCGGACGATCTCTTTCCGAAACTGATTCAGCATCTCATGTTCTTCCTACATCCACCGGTGTCACGTACAGTCGCGGCCCTAGCCGTGAGATTCCCGCCGCGTGCCGATTCTCGCGACAAAACGTGGATAATGACAAACTTGCGGAGCTCCGAAAAACGGCATTTTGCGCGATCGGTACGGCCTGACCCGCGGATCGAACCGGAGGCATTAATTAGGTAAGCGGAGTACCTCCTTAAGATAGGAAGTACTCGCCTACTGGTTCAAGCCCTCATAGGTACACAGGCAGGTCACTTTGCACCGACGTTACACGCCTCCGCGTTGTATGGCTCGACTCAGAACAGTTTCTCCCGAATCGGTTCGAAATACGCGCCTACACATGCAAGCGCGAAACTTACGGCTGCCGTAGGGCACAACTTGCCAAAAAAGAAAAGTGTGTCTGCAAGGACCAAAGTAACCTTGGCTCCCTTCTGATTTCAATCAGCATTGATTGAAATTAGTAGCTTCTTTGCTGTGTGGTCCAGTGTAAGGCCAGCCCCTTCACAACTGGACTACACACAGAGTTCCCTTGCGCCTTAAGGGGCTCGCTTCTGATTCCGCATCCATTGAAATTGTTCGCTTTTTTGGCTGTGTAGTCCAGCTGTGAGGGGCTAGCAAAAAACCTAACAATTTCAATCGATGCTGATTGAAATCAGAAGGGAGCCAAAGTTACTTTGGTCCTTGCAGACACACTTTTCTTTTTTGGCAAGTTGTGCCCTACGGCAGCCGTAAGTTTCGCGCTTGCATGTGTAGCCCCGGCGGGGCGTCAGGGTCACGCGCCCCTATTCCGATCGCCGAACGTTCCATCGCCTATCTCCGACGCGGCCTGGCCCGACCAGACTTGATCATTCATGTTTCTACTACAACGGAGGCCAACTCCCACACCGTTGCTAGATTTGGCACCTCCACCTCTTGTGCATGAATCTGCCTCGTGCACGATGGCTCAAGTTACCCCAAGCAGGGTAGTCTTCCAACGGTCCTCGCGGATACCGAAAATTTTTCGTGGAGAAAAAAAAGACCTGACAGAGTAATGTGCACGAAGTGCAAGAATTTGCACTTTGAGAGGTATCACCTATAAAGTAGGAATCAGCCAAACTGCAAACTCATGGCGGACTGTCCAATAACTGCTCAGCGCACGGTGCGGAGCGATCGAGTCGAGATCGAGCGATAGGTAGCTGTAAATTGAACCGAGGCATGCCGTATGAAAGCGATCACTCTCTTCTCTTAAAACATGGAACGTGAACTCGAAACCATTTACACACACACACACACACCGGGGGCGCGCAAGCAAGCACGGGTTGATATCCGGATTAGAATGGAGAATGGACGGATGATTCGCATTCATTCCAGAACACAGGACAGCGAGTAAACAAAGGATGTAGGTGATTGTGCGAGCAGAGTGCCTTGCGATGGTTTTGGTAGCGGTAGACGAAAAGAATTAAATAAATAGATTGCCCCCCCCCCCCCCTATAGACTCATGCATGATTAGTCGACGCGAGAAAGTGGAAGACGCGAAAAAGTGGAAGGAGACGATCGGTGGAAAAGCAAAAAGGACTGAACAAGAGGAGTCGAGATCCCACTGGGAAATTGAATGCATGGTATGACATGCGTACGGCGAGCGGAGCAATTGATGTACATGGATCGAGACAGCGACGCCAACAAATTCGAAAGACAGGCCAAGGCGAACGAGAACGAGACGGAAAGCTTTGAGAGGGGGCCCAAAGGCGTAGAGTCGGAGCGGATGTAGCGGTTGCTGGCGAGGAACGTGGAAGAGGTTGACACGAAAATATGCTGTCGTGCGACTGGAGTGTCGTGAAAACGGGGGTCTTGCACTAGAACCCGTCTTGAGGAATGCGAGCTTGGGTTTGTGTGTGTGTTGGCTGCTGGTTGCGGTTGCGGTGGCGGTGGCGGTGTGGGGGTGGCGGCAGGTGTGGAACGAAATGAATGCAAGTATACGTAATTGTTTGACTCTGGAGTTTGCGATGAGCTTGTGCGATTCCGAGGCTGAGACTGTCTTGAGACTGAATCTATGCGTGCACACCGTTCCACCCGCTGCTCCACGGAGCGCTTCCACCATGGGCCGCACTGTCATCGTGGCCAACGCCGTTGACGTTTCCATTACGAGACGCATCTGGTATCAATGACGAGCTCAAAGAATGAAAGCTTGGCGTGCCGTTGTGCGAGGATTCAGCCGCGAGCGAGCGCGGCGGCAGCACAGACACCGACGAACCGAAGCCGAGGTTGGCAAAGGAATCCTCCAAGCCGGTACCTGGCATTGGTGGAGGCATGGTCGTGTAGGCGCGGTCCTGATATTCATATCCGCCATATTGAGCGCCGTATGCTCCGCCTGCATCCCCGGCGCCGAAGTTCGGGTTGTACGCCTGCGGCATGGGGGGGTCGGCGTATCGACTGAACGAATCGAATCGTTCCTGCGGTCGCATGCTACCCTCCGCAAAGTCTACGTTCGCATAGGGTGAGACCGGTGCATGGCCCATGTACGGGTCGGCTCGAGTTTGTGCGTAGGATGAAGGATTGAAGCCCCGCGCTCCGGATGGGGGACCAAACCCTGCACATCGGCGGATACACAACCGGGTCAGCTTGACGCGTCTAAGGAACGCCGGCACTCTTTCGAATACTCACCTGGGTTGCGAGTAAATTGCTCACCCCCATATTCATTTCGATGCGCGCTCAAAGGCGGACCTGCAGCACCACCGACCTGAATGCGACCTCCCATCAAGTCCAAGACTTCAGCCTCGGCCAAACCAGCAGCACTAGCGACGCTGGCGACGGCCCCTACATCGAGGCGATCGCCACGGTTCGACTGTGGGTGAGCGTTGTAGCCTCCGCCGCCGCCAGAGGGGAGCTGTCGAGCTGCCAAATGCGATGACGGCCCGTTGTGGTTGCTGCCGCTCCCAACAGCCGTGGTAATCTGCTTAATGGTCGAGTTGTCCTGACCTTGGACCATGCGCCAAACGACTTCGAATGGCACCCCAAGCGCGCTCGCAAGCTTGCGCACGTGCTCGACCTGTTTGTCGCCCTGAGATCGCCCCCAGCTGAGGCGAATGCGCGACTTGCCGTGGATGGGGAAATCGTTCATCTTGGCGATGGCCAACTCGGCATCCTGGCGTCGCACGAATTGAACGAAACCACACCCTTTTCCGGCAGGAATCTTGCAGTACGTGATCTCGCCAAAGTGGTGGAAGAAGGACTTGAGAGTCTCCTCGCTGATGCACGCCGGCAGTCCACCGACAAATACGGTCGTATTGTTGGGGTCCGCAGGCGAAGAGCCAGGAGCGGCAGGGCCTCCGATGTTGGTCAAGAAGCGACGCTGCCCCTCGGGGGCACCAAAATTGCCAAGCGAGGGAGAGAGGGGCTTGCTGGTACCCGCATAGGGGCTCGTTGCTCCCGACATAGGTCCGTTCGGGCTGAACGCACCGGAGAAGGTCGGCGAAAGAAAATCAGGATAGCTGTTGCTCGTAGCCGTAGGCGAGGCGAGATGATTCTGTGGGCCTGAGTTGTAGGATGCGTTCGACATGCCACCAAAGCCGGGTTGAATCGTCAAGGGTCCGGGCATCCCACTTCCATCACTACTCCTCGAGCGCGTGCGAATGCGATCAAGCCCACTCAATCCAGCACCAGTCCTGCCCTCCTGCCCTGGCCCACTAGCTTCACTGATTCGCAGTGTTCGTCCGTGCAACGACAATCCACTTCCAGGGTTCTGGCCAATCAGAAGGGCGCGCTGCATATCTGGTTCCTCGGCAAAGCGGACAAAGCCATAGCCGCGCGAGAGACCGGTCGAGGGATCGCACATGACTTTGGCCGACTTGGTCGAAGGGAAGATTGGAGTGAAGAGGTTCTGCGGAGTCAAAGTCACCCAAGTTCATCACTCAGTCAGCAAAGCCTGTCGATGCGCTTGAGGGCAGACGACTCGAACAACGACTTACGACCAGGTCTGCTTCTCCAACATCTCGCCCCAGATCTCCTACAAAGACGCTGTGTTCACCTGACCATCTCGGCTGCAATCCTGGTAATCCTGTTCCCCAGTTGAGCTTAAACATTCGACCCGAGCGAGGCATGAGCACGGGCGGCGAGGCGTTGAAACGGGCGAGGACCTGTGCTGCTTGAGCCGCGGATGCGAACGTGAGGAAGCAGTACCCCGAAGAAGGACTAAAAAAAGTGGAGAGCGGTCTATAAGCTTCATGCTCACGAGAATGGCAATCTCTGATAGGACAGCAACTCACCTCGAACCACGGATCAGTTTGATGTGTTGGACCGAGTCCCAACCCATTCGTGCGCAGCACTCGCGGATGTAGGCTTCGTCCATCATCCAAGCGTCGAGTTCGCCCAAGTGTAGACTCGCGTTCGTCCGCGCATCACCGTTCTCCGCAAGCGAGGGCGTCGAGCCATGCGCATCGGATTGTGCTGGAGGCGATGAAAGCGGCTGATTCGACGAGTTCAGCGCGCCCAATGTCGGCGGTTGGAAGAAGGAGCTCGGCGCGACGAGGCCGTTCGAGGTCGGAGACGTGTGCTGAGCAAAGTCCCGAGCCGAGGACGAGCCAAGGCGAGCCTGGGCCGACGTCTCGAGCGAGCGTCGCTCGTGTTCACGGAAGAGTGCCGCTCGCTCCTGGTGTTCGTTCGCATCCCCTGCCGAGACAGATGCATCTGAGCCTCGCTTAGGTAGCGAAGGCGTATGTCCGCTCGGTGGGCTCTGGTTCGACGAGTTGCCGCTGGGCTGGCCGGGCGGCGACGTGCCGTTGTTCAGGACGACCCCGTCCGACGCTGCTCGAGTTGTGCGATTTGGGCCCCAGATATCGTCATTCACCGACTTGATGGACTGATCAGAGATGCCGTTGCCGTGATTGAGAGCGTGGTATGGCGAGTGCGCCGGGTAGCTGACGCGTCGTTGCCGGTCGATGTAGTTATCGGAGGCCGGATTGAACGACTGGCCTCGAGCTGCTGGGGGCGGGCGCGCGGAGGCCGACGCCGAGCCCGTGCCTGGAGCAAATGAATCCGTGCTCGAGGGCGATACAGCGTCATAGGACGCGTCTTCCTCCTGCACGTTACCGCTGCTGGGGTGGGCAAACGATACCCTGGCCGTCAAGGAAGAATCCTCGGCCTGGACGAGGGGCGACGGCGGATGCGACTCGGCGGGCGAAACGGGCGAGGTGAGCGGCGAGCCGGGGCCCGAAGGCGACAGATGGAACGACGAGCTCAAGGTGTTGAGCAGCGGCGACATGGTGGTGTTGTGATGTCGTGTATCCACGGGGCCTGCCTTTATCGTCTGCAGATGTGGCGGGTCGGCTGGTGCTCACGATGAAGGTTGAATGTATGCGGAGCGACGAAATCGGGCGTGGGCTTGTTTATCACGGCGCGCTGGCCTGTCGCTTGGCGGTAGGAAGGGGGGGAAGGGGGGAAGGGGGCAAGGGGGAAGGGGGGAAGGGGGGACGAGGAGGCCCGGCCAGCAGCAAGCAACCGCGAGCTTAAGGAACCCAACGACGGTCCAAGACGATGTTGTAGAGTCTATTGGTTACAATCTTGGGTCAGAGCTCGGGTCGGGACGGGCTTGGGGCGGGCCGGCAGGGGTGCAAGGGACGTTGTATGCACGTACCACGTGAGGAGTCAGGTCCACAGGACAAGAGTCTCAGGGGAGGAAAGGCGTAGGGGCGGAGCGCCAGGTACTACTACGGTCGGCGGTGTCAAAGATCCAGTCGACGATGTGATCGCGACTCGAGTACCGTATTGACCAATTGCGGTACGAATCCAGGGAGCTGAGATCCAGACGCCGTGATTAGGAAGGGCAACAACGAGCAGATCCGACTGGGCGTCGGAGGGCGCGCAATGCGCTGCCGGGGGCCGTCCTGCGCTCTCCTCCAGTGTCCACGCCGGGGCACGGGGGCACGGTCCAGGAAGCAAGGGCACGATCGAGCTACCAGTCGTCTCGAAGCTCACCTACCCATTCATTCACGATCTCCAGCGCGTAATTCAAAGAGAGAAATGTTGACGATGTAGAATCACAATGCTACACGATATTTTGCCTGGCCCAAGTTCACCATCCATGTCATCTGAAAAGTAGTTTTCAGACTCGATCGGCTCGGGCGCGGCAAATAAATGAGCTCGAGCTCGCGTCGCTCGACGGGCCGTTGTGATCGAGTTCGCAACCGGGGCGACTCGGCTGACGATAGTGACTCCTTTTACTGCCGCGGTATCGCAGATATTAGTATCTGCGATAGACTTGCCCATGTTCGCCGGCGACGATCGTGTATACATTCCAGTACTATCTAAGACTTCCCGTCCTATAACTCCTTCAAGCAAAACGCCTGTTACCGAAACTTCAGTCACGCGTCGCGTGGATCCAGGCACGGCTCCAACTTGAAACCGCCCGAAGTGTGACGAACTGGTACAGCAGGTCGGAGATGAGGTTCCTCGGATCGATCACCATCCTACTCTTGACTTGTAAGAGCAAATATTCTTGGGAAAGCTGTGAACGTTCAACTAAGCCACAGTGGGGCACGCTGTAGCTGATATCAGCGCTGAGCCGGTGCGCGGAACGTCGAGCGATAAAGCCCAACCACCTGATCAGAGGCGGGGGAAAAATCCAGGAGTCGGCCTTGCAGTGAAGCCGATCGATTGCTCTCTTCGTCTCAAGTAAGGCTTAGGTCCCGGAGACCTGGAATTATAGCATGACATTTCGCACCCAGGACTCGGACCCCTGGGCACTGTACGCCTCATAACAGTCTACCCCTGACAGGATCCGACCTCTGGCGTCTTTCCAGAATCGAAAAACTCGAACAAACTACCAGACCCAGTCATCGTGTTGTGCGCTCAGCCTCGAGATGACATGTTCGATCTGTCAAGTGGATGCATGCATAAGAACAGGTGTAAGTCGCATGGCAAAGTTCATGCGGTTCCCGCCGGAGTTCTCACCTCGTTGCGCAGCTCGGCGCACAAGAGATCGAGGGGCAAGTCGGAATCATCGAGCTTTTCATGCAATGACGTTTCAGGGAAAGTGTCAGCGCGAAGCAGAAGAACCGATAAGTCAAAAACGGAGTGGCTTACTCCGAACGGCTGCGATTTTAGTAGGCCGGGCAGCAGGAGGATCAGCAGTCAGCTCGGCTTCATGAATCCGTCAAATCCCTGAACCATCTCATCGAGGAGAACTCACCATTTCGATCTCGGACGCAATTCCCTCGATACCCATCAATGTGAAGGCGCACAAAGTCACAAATGGAACCATCTTCCAACCCATGATTTCGACCAGTGTAAAAGGCAGTGTGAGTAGGTAAAGTGAAGTACTCTGTTTAAGATCTGTTCAATTTCGACGCGATGCGCGACATGACATCGTCAGTTCAAAGTGCTAGTCTCCCCATGACCTGAAACATCTTGACTCGCGAATTCCGTATACGGGTGGGATGGGAATGACGGCCAGTCTCTCGACAGTGGTGAAGCAGTCGGTCAGGGTGGAGACCGATGCCGACATGGCATTGTAGCCTGCTGGACCGATGGACTAGTCGTGCCCAAGTGAAGAACGTAATCAGAGGCAGTTCGAACCCCAAGGCAAGGTGATATCACGCATCTCACCTCCAAGAGCCCTTTTTTCTTGCACACAGCCAGATACAGACCGAGTTGATGCGTAATTAAAAGCGGAAGAGGGATGCTAGGCTTGGCGAGCGAGTCGTTGAGAATAACCGCCGAATGGGTCGAGACGTGGGACGTCGAACGATGAAGCAAGGGCGTTCGCTCGTCGTTCAAAGTATGCGAGTGATGATGAGGAGACGTTGGGGTTTGGGGTGATTCAGGCGGAGGGTGAAGGGAAGGCATGGAAGCGAGTCGACGGATCTCTTGGGCGATCGCTTCGGGAGCACGGGGTGAGGCCGCGGAAACGGTTGTTGAACCTGCAGCGTCAGCTACGGACACCACCATTCGGGCATCAGCTTTTGCACGGTGACAGTTAAGAACTGATTCTGAGAGCCCTCACCTTCTGCCGCGCCCCATCCAAACCCGGTCGTCCCCGCGATCTCCTTGAACTTTGAAGGCAGCAATGCCGAAAGATCTTCGTAATCCGTTCCGTATTCGCCTCGAAGATGATGTTTCGTGGCGACCTGTTTGCAGAAGCTCCAATAAGCTACAGTCGGTACAAATTCAATAATGCCGTGTGATATCTCCAGGACTGACCACAACAGCCACCATCAACCTCAGTGCTTTGACCTTGGCATTGTGATCTCTTTCGGTCAAGTCCGGGTCGTTGCTTGCGATCTGGGACCCATCTCGCTCGAATTTGGGTGGAGCGGCAGCGCCTACGTTGATCCAGACCGAGCGAGAGAGGCTGCGCGTGGTCGAAATCTGTGTGATGACGAATGAGTGCGATCCCACCAACTATTCCGATCAGCGTCTGTCGCGTAGGTATTCTCTCGAGGTGCCGGGCGATGTATGGTGAAATTAAATCTAAGAAGAACTGACGAGCGTTGAAAAAGCCTTTCGTCCCTCATCCCACCTCTGGAACGCACTCGAGTTGCGGAAGACCCTGTGTGTGACGATGAGTGTAGAGTGACGGAAGTTCAGTCGGGTAACCTTTGAAGATGGACCGCCGAGCGCCAGAAGTGCGGCGAGAGCCAGGTATTCCACTGACAATAAGAGACCCACGACGACCGAGAGGAGTGGTGTGACATTGTTCGTCAAGCCGAGGCGTTGCTGATAGTTGAACTCCAACACGGCGATCAGAGCGGCCCACAGCGTGATGATGGTGACGGCACGCCAGATCCGAGGCCAGGTCGATCCTTTGATCCTTCGGACGTCGCTCCACCATCCTACTTTGGAGGTGCGTACGCGGCGGGAATCGATCTCCTCCGCCTTGGCGAGCGCTGATAATGCCGAGAAGGGCTGGGCTGCGCGCGGGGGAGAGGCAGACAGGGGTCGACTGATCAGCGGGGACAGGTTCGAGGAGCAATACAACGCATGCGTCGTAAATTGATTTCGATATGTCTAGATATATCGCCGTGGTGTCGAGACGTGTGTGACGCATCCATCACCGGCGTTCACTGTTGAAGGCCCCGGTCATAGTGTCGTGTTCCCCCCTCCCCCACTTGAAGCACGGTGCGCGTACCTTACGCGGCGACACGCACGACGTGAGCAGATCACTAACGGAACAGGAGGTGTACTCACGCAGAGACGCCAACGCAGGAAGGACAGAGTGTACAGTATCCATTGTGGCGGTGGGAACAAGCCCAAGCGGCGGCCACCAGTAGTACAACAGGCACCAAGCGGCCTCAGGTCGGGCGGGCCTCGGGCGAGTCGGTGCCGATCGCACTAAATAGATCAGTACTAGATCACTACTAGATCAACTTTAGATCGCACTTTGATAGCGCCGCCGGCACCGCGCCTCCGCGTACCTCCCTTGCACCTTTTGCCACCTTCGGACCCTCGTTGAACATCGTATCGCATCACGTCACGTCGGTCTTTGCACTGCCTTTGGTCGATCTCACGCCTGGCGTGCTCGCTGCCTCCCATCGAGATCGCCAACCCTCTGCTTCCCCCCGCCGCACCCCCACGACGTCATCTCGGATCGACCCAGCCCAGAACCCGCAGTCCATCTTATCGTTCTGGGCACCCACCACCCACCACCCACCACCCACGTACACCATGTCCCACTCTTCTCGCCCCGTGATCAAGTCGGAACCGTCTCCTTCCGCCTCGGGATCTGTATCCGATGCCACCTCGCTCAAGCCGGCACCCTCGCCGACTCCCCCCGTCTCGACGCCCCAAGGCTCCTACACCGACTTTGTCCTACGTTCCTCCGCACCTGGTTCGCAAACCGGGTGGAAGTACAACGTCATGAAGTTCGCTGCGCTCGCCAACAAGTCTGTTGACCCTTTGGACGAGAGCGAGTTCGTGAGACCGTTGAGGTTGAACCGAAAGGATCCGCGTACGGTGCGACGCTTGACCGATCAGGAGAGGGAGAAGATTAGGAACAAGTCTATGGGCTTGTTGGATGAGGACGGGAACCTCATCGATCAGAGTACTGTGGATGGAGTCAAGAAGGAGGGTGAGGCCGCCGCCGCCGAACCGGCCAAGGAAGCCATCAACCCCGATCTCGTAGGTACAGGCCTCACGGGTGCTCTTGCACCGCAGCAACAACGACAAAAGAGACATGGGGGTCGGTTTGAGAAAAAGATCAAGCGCGTCTTTGTCAGCTCCGAGGAATCGAGAAGGCTTCGGAGAGAAGAATGGCAGCCGTGGGTGCTCGAGGACGATGAGGGCAACGAGAGGTGGATCGGACGACTCGAGGGTGGGGCGAGTGAAAGATCAATGGCGATCGAACAAGAGAAGAAGAGGCAAGAGTTGGAGAACAAGGGGCAAGCGACCATGGCAGGGTGGAGGCCGGCGAGCGAAGGATCAGCTACCGGTGGTGGGGGATCGAGTTATGTTGCGTTCGTCTTCGGTCCCGACGGGGACGAGTTCCAAGTCGTGCCCATTCATCGGTGGTACAAGTTCTCTCAGGGTCCCAGATATGTCACCCTGGGCAACGACGAAGCGGAAGCAGAGGTAAGGCACCACTTCACCGTGAAAGCTTGCATCGGCATTCTAACCGAGCCAATTACTCGCCGTCTCTCTCTTCGCTCCCGCTTACAGTATGAGCGACAACAAAAGTCTCACGAAGCAGAACGATGGATGATGCACAAGCGCAATCCGAACCATGCCTTGTCCTCGACAGGCCAAGGCAGCCGCCCCCCCAGTGGCGCAGCGACACCCCACCTCCCACTAGGCGACGACGGTGGTCTACCCCCTCTGCCTACGGACGTCAAACCGCGGATCAAACGCGAAACCTCCGCGGGGCCTTCGACGATCCGATCTCGTCTTCTTGACAAGTCTGAGCTCTCGGGGCGTCGTGCGGGATCGGAAGCGCGTAGTGCTGCGGCGGGTCGACCCAAGCTCAGGAGCGTCGATACGGGTAGTCGAGCGGAGAATGATGATGATGAGTTGTACGGAAGAAAACGGGGCGACGAGGGCAGGGGACAGGATCAAGATGATGATGAGTTTGACTATGATGAGGAGTTTCAGGATGATGAGGAGGGGGTGGCGAAGATTGATGATTTGGCGGATGAGCAAGAGACCAAGGAGCTCGAGGTGCGTGGGTCTTCACTTGCTACCTGTCACACTCATGCTCACGTCGGTAAATTGCTCCCACCTACCACAGGAGCGCATTCGTAAAGAGATGCGAGCCGTCGAACGAGCGGCCTCGGAGCCCGAGGAAGACGACGACGATGAAGAGCACCTGACCGCCACGGGCAAGGATCTCAAACGCCTCGTCAGGAAGCAGGACCAAGATGGCCTCTACGGGTCCGACGACGACGATGATCTCTCTTCTTCCGATTCCTCCGTTGCAGAAGACGACGATTCCAAATCCGTCACTTCGGCCAGTGGGGATCCTTCGACCCCACGTCCCGCATCGCAACAACAGCAGCAGAACAAACCTCGCCTTTCGACGGACTCGATCTATCGCACGCATTCATCGTCGTCTTCTCGCCCTCATTCGACACAGACTTCTCGGCACCCTTCTCGAGCGGCTTCCCCTTCGTCCGGGTCGGCGTTGTTGGCCAAACGAGCTACTTCGCCTACGCGGTCGAACCCCGGTAGTCGAGCGACGTCACCAAACCCTTCAGGGAACGGAGCGAATGGTAAAAGGAAGCGGGATGACCATGATGGATTCTCGAAGCGTCGTGCTCTTTCACCTTCCGCCGGTACGGCAGCAGTAGGAGGATGGGACGCCCCATCCGACGCCTTGATCGAAGACCGTCACTTGATCGATTTCTTCAAGACCAAAGCTTCGGAACCTAACAAGTCGACGACGAAGGACGTGTTGAATTACTTCAGGAGGCAACTCAAGGGGAATGAGAAGAACAAGGAGAGGATCAAGGGGGCGCTGCATAATGTCGCGAGTATGCAGGATAAGTTTTTGGTGCTCAAGGCGGGAATGTAGAGCTTCTCTGAGAGGGAGGGGCGTAGAGGAAGAGTCGGAGATGAGATGGGCTTTGTTGTGATCCTCGTAGCCGAGAAGATACTCATGGTCGTGCTTGCGATGCCAGTTCGCTCTCTCTGATCGGCGCTGACGATGGTAGGAGGACCGCAAACGACGGGATGTGATTAACAGAATGATAAGCGTCGAAGAGGGAGAGCAGAAACCCGAGACTAGAGAATGAAGTTGGGGGAACATCGTGGAAAAGAGTGTGGAGGAAGGACGAGGGCTACGAAAGACCTGGTCGAAGTGATCCAGCCCTGACTTTGTCGGGAGCAAGAGTCGAAAGAAAGGTTGCAGAAAGGCAAGAAATATGCGTGAAGGAGTGAGGAAGATCGCATTTGAGTCGTGGAGAAGATCGTTCTCCACACCAGCACCGAACGAGAGAAAGAAAGGAGGGGGGCTCCCTTCTATTATATTGCGCCATCCGCCCCTTCTATGCGGTCGTTACGAACTCGGGGAGAGAAACAGCCGAGAAAACGAAAGTTTCCGATCATGTCGAGACTGCTGTCGTCGTTGTTCCAGCTTCAATAGGTTTGGCCAAAGCGGGGGCATCGGCGTCGGGGGCGGTGGATCCATTCTCGACTTGATGCGAAGTCGATTCGTCCGAAACCACTCGTTGTGCGTCGTTCTGCTCCTTCTCCTTCTTGACCTTCTCGAGAATGGCGGGATCGTTCCAGGGCCCAGCATCGGACATGGAACACCCTTGCGAGCATTGACAGGTCCCACCGAGGAAGGTCGGCAACGATTCGGCGGGAACTTGCTCGAGCAGGCTCTTTTTGTAGTCCGACGAGAGGATGTGGATCTTGGCGACGGTCGCTTCGTCGAGCCAGCCCTTGACGAGGTTCCATACAGTCGAGAAGGCCCAAGATGCGTTGACGATGTAGAACTTGCCCATCTGTTTGGAAGTGAGATGAGACTATGGTCAGCTGCCTTGTTCTGTTCTCCATAACAGGTCCGAGAACTACGCACCCTTTCCGGGTAGTTGTTTTGCGAGACTGAAGCAGGAAGAAAAACGCACGTGATCAGAGCGCTGCCCATCAGATTTGAGCCAGTCCGCTTTACTCACTGGCAGAAGCCTCCTGAACATAGTTCTTGACACTCCAGAACGAGCTCATGCCGACGCCCTTGAGATCCATGATGGTGCACGAGGTCTCGATAAGGTGGCCGGCCAAAGCGGAGCAGACGGGGAGACGGTCGCGTTGGAATTTCTCGTATTCGACGACGAGCGATTGCATTTGTCGTTCAGGGGTGGTAACCTCGTACAGCTTCTTTAGGTCAAGCTTGCCGAGTTGCTCGATGTACAACGGTCGGCCGTCCTGGAGGAGAGAATGGACAAGCGTAAGTCACGGTGAGATGTGGTTCGGCTGCACTTGACATATCCAACGGACCTTGTCCGTCTTGTGGTAGAACCTGGAGGGGAAGAGTAGACAGGTCAATAGAGGAGAGAGCCAAGAACAAAAATCAAGATAACGTACCTCGGGTAAAGCTTGTCGACCTCTGCCTTCTCCTTGTACTCGAACGTGTCGTAGAGCTCGTCGACCTTGAAGCTCTTGCGCCAGTTCTGGGTGTCGATCCACATGATCTTGGCCTTTGGGATGTCGAACTTGCGGGCACGGAGGAAGCGACTGTGGGAAAGGGGTGTATCAGCTTGGGCCGTGGGCTGCGGTGATAGGGGCTGGTCGGTTCGAGGGAGCGCGGTATGTGCACGAGATGGATGACGGCGCGTGGGATGCACGTGGGTCTGCACGCGTCAGAGTGACGATCGCCTTTGCTTTGAAGGGCTACACCATCGCTCATGATCGAAGATGTGTCGCCGGATCGCCAAGGAGGGGGGAGGGAAGAGTCGAAGAAGGTGGGTTCACACGCACAGCAATTCCGGGTCATCGTTCTTGACAGGGTCGTAGTGGCCGGCCTCGGACAATTCCTTCTTGAACTGTGGGGAGGGGGAGAGAGATCAGATGTGTGTGTGTCAGCCAATCGGTGAGGTATACCGAGGTGGTAGCCGGACGTCGATCGAGAGAGAACGGACGACGCGCGACGGGGAAAGCGAGTCCGTCTGCGCTGGCGGAGTTGGGCGACCGACGCGTGCGAGCGAGCGAACTGAACGAACTGAACTGACCTTCTCGAGGATGTGTTGCTGTTCGACCGAAAGATGGCCTGGGTGACCCGAGAGCAGATCCTGTGTGGGAGGTAGGAGAGGACGTCGTCAGCAGTGCATGGGGGTCCGATCCAACTGTGCATTGGTTCGGCGCCGTCAAGCGCCACGCCATCGCACCACACCCAGCAACCCGCGCCAGAGAGGCAGCAAGCTGACATGGATTCAGAGCGAACGACTGACTGACCCTCGAAGGCGCCTGATTCTGCGCCGAGTGATTCGAACGACCCGAGCTGTGCAGTGAAACCATCTCGGAGTGGCCTGGACGGTCGGGGTGGAGTGAGAGAACGGGAAGCGGGGCGGAACGGGTTCAAGCAGCGAGTGGTGAACGGAGGGGAAAGAGGGTGAGGTCAGGTCAGGTCCGTCGGTTGGTCGATTGATGGTGACGTTCGACGAGGACCCCCAAAAGCCCGGCCTGAGGCGCGTAGTGCCCGACTGGACAAATTGTGGGCCTCAGATGGGCCAAAATCGCGAAGGCGCGTAGTCGGGGGTGGACAAATCATGGTGCGCCGGTGTGGGTGGGGTCCTAGGCCCGTAGGTTTCAGTGGACAAATCGGGACCCATTTCGGCCACATTCGGCTTGGAAAGCCAAAGTTTGCCGACCCTCAAGAGCCGCGGGAACGCGCGCGAAACATTCTGGGCTGTACCGAATTCACAACAACGGCTCTAATTGAGGGATATTTTGCACTTGTGACCTCGTGGCTGGTTGAACGAAGCGTTTGAGTGCGCGCGTCTCTTGCCTTCCCCGCCGCGTCGCGTCGACGTCGTCTGTGCCATCATCGCCAATATCCTACATTCTCGGCACGGCTTGCTTCGACGAAACGTAGAGGTCCGGATATCGATCTCTTTGACGATGATTTTGAGCGAATGACACCCCTCTTGGACGTGAGGGTGTCTGAGCTTTTCGCCTCCAGCTTTGACAAACCAGACACCCGGATACAGCTTTCATGGTCGACAGACGAGCCTTTCGAGTTTGAATCCCTTGCTAGGCCGCTCGATGCTTGGAGGGACAAGTTGAAGATCGTGGAGCAATCCTTGCGGCACGTAGGCAAGGCCACCAGTCTATCACTATCGGCTGCCTTTCGATGTCGAATCTGGCGGCATATAGATCACGCTGAGCGCATGCGTTCGGTTGTTATCAGTAGCCAAGAGTTGGTGAAGTTATCTGCGTGTCGACATCGAAGATCAACGTCCCATCGTTAGATCTCTGGAGGTGATGCCGTCACTGCTCGTTGAGGAGCAATTACCCCCTCAAGGAACCTGGGGGTTCTAGATCTCACTGTAGCTAGCTTACTGCTTCGCAGAGTGACTGCAATCGATCTTACCTCTCGCGGTACGTTACATGCATACCATGGCCACCTTAAATCATAGTCAAAGAGGCAGGCAGTAAGTGCAGGTGAGGAGCCCTCGGCGAAGCAGAACCGAAACGGCTGACGCGCGCGCGGGCTCCGGCGATTCGGTCCGGGCGAAAAACGTCCGGACAGCGTTTTCGCGATTTTTGAAGATGTTCTAGAGCATCTGAAGCAATTCTAGAGCTATCTTTGGACGCGCGTAGATGGACTGGACATTTTGGGGACTTTTTTTGGCCGAAAAATCCAAAAATTGGTGGACAAATGAGGTCCAAAATCCGGGATTTTGGCGGATTTTACCTACGCGCCTCAGGCTGGGCTTTCGGGGGTCCTGTTCGACCCAAGCGAGCGAGCCCACTCCAAGCGCTGTTGGGCGCGCGAGGGGCGTGCTAATGAGCATTACTAATTGGAATTGGGAATCCAAAGCGAAAGCGCACTAATACCCAGCATGACCCCCATGGCCGCCTCCCCCTTCGAATTCGAGCTGACAGTCGCTCGCCACCCACATCCGGCCAGCTCGGAGTGCTGAGCCCTCGGTCGCCGACTGCTGTGTTTTGGTGTGCACCGCCTAGGTGTGCTTCCGGCAGCGACTACTCGGTCACTCCGGACCTTTCGCTCGTCTTACTTCCCCAGCTTGGAATCACCACTCGCCTTCGCTCCGGCGGCTAGAGTGAGTACCTTAGCTCGGACCGCAACCCCCTCTCGCAATCCCTCTCGCATATCAGACCATGTCAGTCATCCTCCCGCATCCATTTCGTCGCTCGGCATCCTCGTTGCCCAGTGCTCTGCCAGCGTGGTCGCTTTCAGCTTCTGCTTCTTTGGGGGGTGTCTCGGTCGGCTTGCTCGCCTGTCTCACAACCCACCTTCAGCGGGGACCGAGCCAAGTGCAGCGCATTCGGAATGATCCATCACTCAGTCCAAGCTGATCAGGTGCCCACCTTCCTATTCAACAGCTCCCTCTGCACCGCTTCGCCCCGACCCCGACCGAGGAGATCAGCTCTCGTCCCCCAAGGCCACCAACAAAGCCCGTCCCAATCACGATCCCCGCGTATTTCATCCACCCTCTCCGCAAACCGGATCTAGTTGCCGCAGCTGTACATCCTCTTTCGCACGCAAGCATCATCCACCATGGCTATCACCAGCGAGGATATCGTCTATGCACTGCACGACTTTGAGGCCGAGAACGAAGAGTGAGCATCAACCCCTTCCCCCCGATCGATCATGCTCAACGCTCAATCCTTTTTGGATGCCGACCCCAACATGACTGATCCCTCCGTTCGATGGGTCGTTGCAGTGAGCTGTCGTTTGCGATGGGTTCCAAGATTGTGATTCTAGAGCGCGATGACCAGTACGGAGATGGGTGGTATCAGGTTCGTGTCTTCCCCTCGGCCTTCTTCATGTCATGGAGGGCTGTCGTCTCTCGTAATCACCTCGGAGCAAGTTTTGAACGGGACTGAGGTCCCACTAAATCATGTACACAGGGTCGAAATGAAGCCGGCGAGGTTGGCCTCTTCCCCCAATCCTACACCTCCATCAGCCCCCCTTCGCCCGAAGAAGACGACGATGACGCTTCGCTTGCCGAGACTGGTCGTCACTCGCCCGTGCCCGTCATCGCGGCCAACATGAACGAGGTGCAGCAAGCGCTCGCCTCACTGCAAGTACAACGAGCCGCCAATCTCGAACCAGCGGTGGCCCAATCAGGCGACTCGTCGTCCGAAGACGAACTCGACGAGGGCAAAAGCATTGCCGAGCGCGGGAGCGTCGGACCCAATGGCTCCCATCCCGAAGTCGGAGTCAATCACCGAGCCGCTCTGGCAGCAACGGCCGCGTTGAATGCGGAGCGAGCAGCACGAGAGGAACGCGAACGAGAGGAGCAGCGCAGGAAGGACGACGAGGCTGCGTACGAGCGATCACGGCAGGAGGGACTCGTCGAAGGGCTGCAGCTCAGTGACGAGAGCGACGACGAAGCGGGTCTTCCGCTCCCTCTTACGGTCCCGCTTCTCCCAACAACCCTCCCCGCTGCCTCGACAAAGTTCGCCGCTCTATCCGGATCGGAAGTGACCCCCGCCGTTCTTGTATCCAACGGCGACGTTCCGCACGAGCCGGTCACCACGAACGGTTCAGTCGATGCCGCAGCTTTCGTCTCGTCGGATAACCCCGTCTCACGCGATCTCGAGTCGTCGTCCATCTATGCCGAGTCTACCTACTCCGAAGCTTCGGTCGCCGAGGAGGCCGTCGACGACGCCGTTCCTGCGGCCACCGGGATCGACAACGGACTTGACTCGATCAACATTGATCCCTCGCATGCACCCATCCTCGCCACCTCGGCTGTATCTTTTTCCAGCCCGCCTACAACAGCTTCCGCCGCCGCCGTTTCCCAACCAGCTCTCGAGTCGGCCGCCCCGATGCCCCAGGCCTCCAGTGCTTCTGATCATGTACCTCTCCTGGCCGGGGCTGGCCTTGCTACTGGTGCCGTTGCCGCCGGTGTCGCCGCTCATCATGCCTTCGCAAGCAACGGACACCTTTCAAAAACCCTCGAAGCCAACTCCTCGGCAGCAGCTCGCGCAGTGACCCCGGACTCGGTTCTACCACCGTCGATAACTTCTACGCCTGTGGCTTTACCCGTGGCTTTACCCGTGGCTGCCGTCGTGTCGCCAGGTCCCAACTCAGGCCGCGTCCTCTCCCCGAGCCAGTCAAGCTTGTCGATTTCGACGCGTGCAGGGAGTGGCAGCGTGACCGACGCCACCACGAACGGGACGTCACATGCCGCCGGCTCACTGCCGTACGACCCTCGAGTGTGGGGCGTCGACGAAGTGTGCGAATGGGCGACGAGCAAAGGGTTTGATGCGTTGACGTTGGCCAAGTTCCGCGAGCATGAGATCTCGGGTGACGTTCTCGTCGAAATGGACGTGGCGATGCTCAAAGAGATCGACCTTGTGGCCTTTGGACGACGGGTTCACATCTACAACGCCATCAAGGAGCTCAAGGGGCGAATCGCACCGCGCGGTAACGCTTTGTCTCCGACCGGGTCGGGGTATGAACCCGATACGCCGAGCACGATGGGTTACGCTACTCCGGCGACGTACCATCCGACGACGTTTGGTTCTTCGGGTCAACGAGCTATGGGGTTCGAAATGCATGGCTTGGGTCTTGATGGCTCGTCGGACCAGCACCGACGTCCGATGTCGTTCCGGACCTCCTCGGATGGGCCATCGCGGTCAGCCTCGCAAACACATCTCAACGACTTGCAATCGTCGCAAAACTCGTCGCTGCATTCATCCGGAATGGTCGGCGCCGATCTGGGCGCAGCACAACACAGTCTGATCCATCGTCGATCGTACACGGGAGACACGGGTCGAGAAAGTCTTGGAGCGGATGCCGCGATCCCGGAAGAAGTTGAGGACTCCCCTGTACCGGGTAACAAGACGTCGACGAATGCGACGCCGGTCCTCGGCGCGGTCGGCGCCAGCTCGGTCCGCGCAGCCAAGTCCCGGATTCAACCCAAATCCGTACGTCGTGTCTCGGATTCCGAGATCAGTCTTCCTCCCAGTCCGACTCACAGCTCTTCGACGAAGGGCACGAGGAAGGACAGCGGTGATCGCACGTTCTTTGGCGCCATCGCACGAGCGAGGAAACCGCCGCCGAGAGTCTCAAATTCGGACTCGGTCGCCTCGGGTTTGAGCAGCGACGGTGCGACCTCGACGACGACTCGACCTGGTTCGTCGAGGGCCAAGTCGGCATTGACTCAGGCGAGGCGTACGACGAGGTTGTTTGGCACCTTCGGTACCCAGAGTGCGGAGGGCGGTCGGTCGTCGAACGAGCGTGTTGGGACACTCGATGTGTCAAAGGCATCGACGAGGAATAAGCGAATGAGTGGTATCTCGGCGACGCGCGATGCGCCCTCGAGTATGTCTTCCAAAGCCGTCGACGCTGTGGGAAGCGAGATGATGCGCAAGGAACTTGAGCCCGTTGCCCCCGGCGCGAACTTGATGGAGAAGATCGGGACGCCGGACTACTCGGGTTGGATGCAGAAAAAGGGCGAGAAGTACAACACATGGAAGCAGAGGTTCTTTGTTCTCAAGGGAATACACCTCTACTACCTCAAGTCTGAAAGCGAGCAACGCGTCAAGGGCGTCATCAACCTCAAAGGCTACCGCGTCATCACCGATCCGAACATTCACCCAGGAGAATACGCGTTCAAGATCGTACATGACCGCGAGCGCTCGCATTTGTTCAGCGCTCGCGAGCAGTACACCGTTCGCAATTGGATGCGCGAGATCATCAAGGCGACTATTGCGCGCAATTACGACGACCCCGTCGTGTCCTCTTGTGATATCGATACCATGCCGCTCATCATCGCTCAGACCATGTACCCACCACCTCGTCCACCCTCGCCCACCGAACGTGCGCGCGTTCAGAAGGAGCGATGTGAGTTCAAACGCCGTCGGTTCGTCGGAGGCACGCCCACGATTGACGCTTCATTTTATCTGACACTTGACAGACGGTGATGCCAACCCCAACACTCTCACTCCAGCGGATGCTCAAAAATTGATGGAGTTCTCAGCCGGCTCAACCTTGATGCCGGACCGCGGCACGGGTTCGACTGGTCGCCGAACTTCGACGTCACCGGATGCTGGCCGTCGCGCCTCCCTCAGCAACCTCGCCCCCGGTACCGGTCCCGGAGCTCTCCCCGCGATCCCGACACAGTCTGCGTCCGTCGCCAAAAGCCCTTCGAACGCATCGAAGAATCTTCCCGCACCGTCGATCGCACCGGCTGATCCTTCCAAGGCCGAGAAAGCCGCTCTACTTGCCTGGGTCAACGCCAATCTGCCATCCTCGACGCCGCTCGCGACAGACTTGGGCGCCTCGCTCAGTTCGGGTCAAACTCTCGTTCGACTGGTCGAGAGCTTGAGCGGCAAGCCGAGCAACATTTCGGATGCCGATTTCGCCAAGCACAAGCCTGCTCCGTCAGGATCGACAATGGACGTCGATTACTTTGATACCGTGTTCAACGTGTTTGACTACCTCTCGCCAATTGTGTCGAGTAAGTCGAGTTTTGCCTGCGAGCTAGAGTTTGCGGACTGGCGCTGACTGGGGTACATTCTTGCAGCGGATGAGGTCTCCATGTCGGACTTGCTCTCCGGGAACGACGCTCGTCTCAGTCTGCTCGTGACGAGGATCAAGACCGTCTTTGATCCGTAAAGATTTGCGCCTCGTCGCCACCCCTCGGCTATAGCGTGGCCAGCGTGCGATTGTAATACCCTGCCACAACAGATGTACCGTTTCCCCTAAAAATAATCGGGAATCTGCTTCATCCGCCCTCCTTCCTCTCTCTTTTCCTTCCCTGTTCCTGTTTTTCTTTCTGGGGCTTTCCTTCTTCTTTTGACTCTACTCTACTACTTTCCGTCCCTCTAATGCACCGGTCTGCTGTCCGCTCCATTTCGATTACCTTTCCCTCCAGGAGTGGATTCTTGTAATGTTTTAGAGTGTTTGTCGTCCACTTGCACAGCCCTCTTGATGGAAAGGGAGAGGAGAGGAGCACGTTTTGGGGCTTTGCATATTGAACGGGGAATATTACCATCCCCGAATTAGGAGGTGATCCCAGGATGCCGCCTTGGCGCAGGTGTCCAACAGCCGAACCCTTGCGAAAACAAAGCGCCATCTTTTTTTTACCCCTTCCGCGCTCTTGCTTTCCCTTTCCCCTCTTCGCACTCGCAGGGTTGAGAACTGCTTCTCGGACGACTTATCTCTTACACCACCTGCTCATCTCGACTGGTGCGTTATGAGATACTCCCTCGGCGGATACTCGCCCGGGCGTGGCCGTTTCGACTCCTGATTGACTCTTCACCGGTCACCCCTGATCAACCAGTAGCCGTGGCCGTCTCTCTTTTTCGTCGCCCTCCACGTCCACACTCGCTATGCACGGCAATTACCTCCGCCTCTTATTGGGATCGATCCTCATCTGTCAAGTCATTGCGAAATGGTACAAGTACGACACGGGTGATCATAGAATCCCTCGACGACACCGCGGGGTCGATCTGCGGGGGCGACACCATGCTTCAGGCGTACTTGGGGGCGACTTCAGCTCCAATATCGAAACGGCGAACCAAACGATTCAAATCGATAAACGCCCCCAGACTACCGACACGGAAGGAGGAAATGAGGATCTACAAGTCAGTGATCAAGAGGGAAATGGCTCCTCGTTCGACGAAACGGACAAGGCTTCGAACGGTCGAATCATCATCAGTCGCCCCCCTCGCTATGTTAACCCCGCGGTCCGCGAGAAATACCTCAAGATCGATATGCGCTCGAAGGGGTTTACTCTGGACGAAGAGCCTTTCCGTGTGGTTGGAATCAGTGTGTTGGCGGTGTCTGATCGGCAAAGGTGCCCAAGGGGGATGCGAAACTGACCATCTTACTACTGTGATTGAAGCAGATATTTACTGTAAGTTTAATGGGTTCAATGCATAATGAGTATATCGCACCTGAAAGTTCCACCTCAAGCTCATTTTGCGCTTCCGTGGTGGTTGCGAGTTTCACTCGGAGGGCACCGAGCGGCGCACTGCGGGCTCGGTGCTTCGGAGGCCATCGCTTCTCGTACTTTCGACTGATGAATCCACTCTGCGCAGGGCTTTGTAATGACGAGAATGTTCTCGGTGTGAAACCGGGAACGCCCACGCAGAAGCGGCGTATCCGCGAAGCACTCGCAGCGGCCGTGGCCATGGGGGCCAACACCGTCCGCGTCGGATCCTGCGGGATCTCACTCGGCTACGCGGACGCCCTTCAACCTGATCAACACCATCGTGCTACCCCTGGAAGCCCGGCGATGGACGTTCACGACTACGCAATTTATGCTGCTGGCAAATACGGGCGTGAGTGCAAGAATGAGGCGCCTGTTCGCCTCGCTCAAGGAGCTCACTGCATCGTGTCGTGACTATTAACTACCTCGATCGGGCAGTCAAGATTATTCTTCCGCTGATGGACAATTACGATTACTACCATGGTGGGAAGTATACGGTCCTGAAATGGCTCGGCATCTCGGCCGAGAACAACGGCGCCAACTTCTTCACGGACCCTAGGGCGATCGCGTTTTTCAAGTCCTACATCGAGTTCGGTCAGTTCGCTCTCTCCTGAGAGAAACACCAGCCTGGTATATTGTATCGTTGAACCGGTGTATCGTACAGTCCTCAACAGAAAAAATCCCTACACTAAGCGCACGTATGGAGAGGACCCCGTCGTCTCCATCATCGAGGACGGGAACGAGTTTGGAGCCTACAAGGGGTCAGAAGGTTACCCACCGCTTGCGTTCACGGACGAGATTGCTGCGCAAGTCAAAAAGTTTGCACCGCAGGCCCTGTTCATGGACGGAACAGATGGCTTCTTCAAGTAGGTTCCTATTATTTATTCAAGGATGCAAGCCAGACCTCAGGGGCTGACAAACCTATCGCGCGATGTGTAGTCTCACCGGTGGGTTCTCAACCCGACTCCCGCGCATGAAAGGAGTAGACCAGTAATGTCCGGTGAAACAGCTCATTTACAGGCACCAGGATTACGTTCTAAAGCGGTCGACATCGTCACGGACCACCCTTACCCTCGAGATATCCCCCTGTTACAACTGCAGGCATTTCTTGCTCGGATCAGCGGTAAGGCCTTCATCCTCGGCGAAATGGACTGGGTACCTAGTGCTTCATCTGGGAACCCGCATCCACGCCTAGTCGAACCGAGTTTGTGGACCTATCTTAACGTGCTTGACCGCTACCCCAACAGTAAGCTTCCTCTACGGAGGCGACTGGTGAGACCCGTCTTGTCACGAATTCTGACCTGCTTCAATCTCGCAGTCGGAGTTTTGGCGTGGAGCCTGTTCGTCCATACCGACGACTGCCGTGACTGGGTCCGACACCACGATGGATACGAGATGTATTACCCTCTACCCCAAGACACCGCGGAGAAGCAAGCCAACGTCTTGACGCTCGTTCAGTGGTTCTACGCCCGGACCGGCCGTGAGGTTCCGTCTCTACTACCCTACCAAACGTGTCCCCAAGAAGAGTTCTAGAACTGCGGGGCAGCTCTGTGAACGCTGGACTGCTGTATTTTACCTACGCGACGGAGTAGCTCGTGCGGATTACATCTAGTCAAGGCCTCTTAATGGAATACACGCACCCAGTCTCTGGTACCTGATTTACGTTTCCCCGGCAAAGGAGCTGATACTCATCTGTGATCTGGTTGATCTTCGACGGAGGCCCGAGAGTGGACAGTGTAAGAGACAGTACCAGGTTGCAGCAGCTCAAAGGCGGGTAAAAGGCAGTAGCATGTGACATAGAAGAGTATCCGAAGATTTCCGTATGCTAACTCGGCGGTTAATGATGCGTCGATGCGATGCGAGAGTGAGAATCCGGATCGAGAGGGAAGACTACAGGGCGAAAGATCCAAAGAATATCGGATACGTAAGGGGGTGCTAAAAAAGACGAGCTGGTCGGAAGGAAGAGGAGAATTGGCGGAATGATACAAAAGTAGTGTCCTTGCGGTGGCCTTTTGGGGTGGAGAGCGATGCGAAGTCGGAGCGTGAGTTATGAGTGTCTGCGTGTGTTCCGAGTCGAGTTGCGAGGCTGTGATTAATTGAAGATGATGAATATTCATGGATGTTCATGGCATGGGAGTGAGGCGGAACTGGGATTGGAATCGAGAGGCTGATCGGTTGCCAAAGAGTCCCAGCGCATTCGGAGACGTGGAAGAGTTTGACGTTTTTGACGAGGGCTTGAAACTTGACCTTTTGGGCGGCACGGGGCTCGAGGCACCCGAGCCGGGAGGGGTACTTGCAGACGAGCGGGACGAAACGGGGCTGAGAGTGTTTGCTACCTGGGTTGCTTCACCGCTGGCCTCGTGCGCGCTGGGCAGCTCGAGATCGGGCGTGGACTTGAAGGCGAGGCGAGACGGCGCCGAATACGATGACGAGACGGGGTTGGGATTCGGACCGCCGGCGAAGAACTGGGCCAGGGAGGGAGTGGAGTGGGCGCGTTTGGAAAAGAAGTCCCCAATCTTGTGAGAAGCGGCGGAGGCTCGACGTTGCAGACTAGACGGTCCGAGGTTGTTGGGCTCTTGCAATGTCTCGCGGCAAGAATACGGGTCTCGCGACGAAGGATCGTCATCTTGCGTGCTGCCCAAAAGGAAGGCACTGCTTCGTCGACGCAGCTTGAGCACATCGCCGAGCGTCGACGACATCCGACGAGAACCGCTTCCTTGCCCAGATTTCATTCCATGCGACGAGTTGATCGCAAAGAGCCTCTCGTCGAAATCGCGAAGATCAAGATGATCACGGTAATCGGGTGACGGCGGGATTGAGGACGGCGGCGTCTCCGTCGATCCAGCACTGCCCGTATTCGACGTGGTCCCATGCGACTCGGACGAATTCGTGCCCGACGTGGACGATGAAACAGAGTTCTGTCGGTCGACGCCAGCCGTGATCGACGCCTTCACGGCGGAGGCTGCAGTTGCGGCGGAAGGCGTAGTCGGGGTGACCGCCGACATGCCTCGCAAGGAATGCAAGGAAGAATGCGAAGACGCGCGCCGAACCGCCTTGCCTTTCCACGATCCCAGCTTTTTCGACGGCGGTGACATCTGCGTGTCGATCTCGGCCAACATCGGGCGGGAGCTTTTGAACGCGCTGGGGTTGTTGGCACTGCCACTCTTGCTTTTGCGAAGCGAAGTGGACCAATTGCGGTTCTCGAACGCCGACGAAAAAACGGGAGAGTAGGCGGTATCAGGATCCCCACCGTGAGATGACCTCGACAGGCCCATTGGATCAAAACTCGACATGCGCCGTCGCTCCTTGTCACTGAGAGAAGCCACCTGGCTCGTCATGCTCCGACGGGGTCCGAACGCAGATCGAGTGCGACCGGCGAGAAGTCGTGCTTGGGTCAAGTCTTGCGAGAAGACGTCGGCGAGACGCAAGTCGATCGCGGCGTAGGAGGCAGCCGAACTCTTGCCGAGCAAGGCCGAGGCCGTCGAGCTGAAGCGATTGCGAGAAGACATCGTGGATGACATCGACACGTGGTTGAACGAGGTCGCAGTGTGCGGGATCGGGCTGGTCTCGGACAAGGTGGGCGAGTCTTCGGTCGTCACACTAGTAGGAGATCGTTCGTACAAGCCCGGAAGAGACAGTCCGCTGTTCGTTCGCGAGTGCGAGCGCTTCTGCGTGGTCGACGGCGTCACCGCGACCAGACTGGAGACCAGAGTTTCGTCGAAGAGTGTCGGCAGACCCTGCGAGTCAAGCTCTTGGCTGTCCCATGCTCGATGAGCTTCGGTTTTGGTGGTCAGAAGTCGCTCAAGCCAGATCGCCTTCTCGTTCACGCAAGTAGAGCCCAGCTCGAACGTGTGCTCGCGGCAGGAAAGGCGGATCGAGCAAAGCAGCGCACCTGTGGACCAGACGGCGTAAGCCTCAACATCAATGGCTTTAGACATCTAGGTCGGTGGGGTCGAGTCTGACTCACCTTCGCCGTCGGGCAGATCAACAATGTCGAACAAGCGCAAAGGTAGCCATTCCCGAGGTTCATAGCTATCCCGCTTCTTGATCTTGCCGATGATGAGATGCGACCGATACAAGAAGCACCTAATTAAAAAAGTTTGATAGGATCAGAATGAAATCGGACTTAAGGGTCACATCTTCCGTGGAGGTCGTGCTTACCCGAAGTACTTGACGCGCAGGCCCGAGTCGGCCGAGTGCGATCGGTGCAGCACGTGCAGCGATCCTACAAGCAACGTCGGTCCGAGCACATCGCAGAACGCCGCGTTGGCGGGGGCCAGGAACTCCATCCTCGTCGCGACAATCTTCGTGCGAATCTCGCCTGCGCGAGCTCGCTGCGCCGCATCAACCCCCTCAGCGACGATGTGCAGGCCGTCTCTTGCGCTCCTCATCACCTCGTAATCCGGACCAGGAGCAAGGTGTTTTAGAACCTGACTGAAAAGTAGCGGGTAGCGGCAAATGCGTTGTACGGGCGTGATGGCATAGTCGGCATACCGAAGGCGACTGCGAGCGGCGGACGCGACTGCTGAGGCGGAGCCGGCTGCGCTCGAAGTGGATGGAGCGTTCAGAGTGACCGATGACGAGGGATGGGAGAAAGCGGTGGCGATCGATACCCTGGAAGAAGAGGAAGGTGGGGAAGGAGGAAAGAATGGCGACTGTCCAGTGGCAGCGACGGGGGTCTGCTCGCCCGATGAAATGGATGGGGAAGCTGGGCCGGCGTGCGAACTGCATTGACGTTCGAACGTCTCCCATTCTGGCGTGTCCTTGAGCGAGTTGACGACGTCGGATGCCTCGACATAGCCCGCACAAAATTGATTATAGAGGAAGAAGTTCGGAAGCTGCGCATCGAAAGAAGAATCCACCGGTGGGCGAAGAGAGGCGATCAGCGATTCGTCGGTCGAGTTGAAGCCCCTCCTCCGAACGCGTGCACTCACTTCATCGAGAAAAATCTGAGAGATACGACCCGCAGCTTGAGCTACTTGCGAGCTGCGTTGCTTTTGATATTGTTGCCCTATCCTGCGCCAGTCGAGCTCTCGCTCGACCTCCTCGATGCGGGTGCCAATGCGCTCGTGCAACTCGAGCACTGCCTCGCCGTTGCGGATGACGGTCCGCAGCTGGTCGACCGAGAGCAAGGTTAAAAAGGGCAGGGTGTGGAAGTAAACCTATGTTTGCGAGCGAATGTTGGGTCAGATACACATGGCCTCGAAGTTCAGGAACCCATAGAGAACCACACAAGTGCACTGACCTTGACTAGCACCCTCAAGTGCTCAAGGTAGAGTGCTTCGGTGTCGACCAGCTCGAGCAGGCTGTGGAAGCGCTTCGAGTGCCTGCTCTCCTCTTCCGCTTCCTGCTCCGAGTCCTTTGCATTGAGGGACGAAGACGATCCTACCGGGGTCGCAGGCAAGACATTCGCGTCGAGGGGACATTCGACCGCGCAGGCCAAGGATAGGAGTGGGGCCGAGCACGAGTGTTCGGGCATCGCATAGAAGAGAGGTGAGCTGGGCGAAGCCGGCCATGAGGGGATGGACTGGGTGGCCGATGGGGGTGTGAACATGAGATGGATGGGTGAGGTCAACCCAGTCGAAGGTGGTACGCTGGGCACCGGCGGCAATGACGAACTGCGAGTAATCGGAGCCGAAAGAGCCACGGACTCGGGGTTCGTCGAAACCCCTGTTGATACAGGGAAGGGCAAAGCACCGCCAGCTGCATTGTCGAACATCGAGGTCTGATTGGTCGAGCTCGTACTCGTGGGTGATGAAGACGTGCTGACCAGTGTAATCGGCTCGTCAAGGCGCTGCCTGAGCTGGACAGAGGGCGTGCAGGGTGAATCGAGTGGGGAAGGCTCGGAGTCGCGATCTCTAGGTAGTGAGGTCACAAGTTCATCGAGGACCGAGTTTGTAAACACACGATTCGCCCACCGTTCCGTCGTGTCGGATCGTGGAGGGCGCGGGGCCAAGTCGACCAGCCCTGCCAGTGACTCCAAGCGCTCGTGGGCCGGAGGCGGTGCGCCGCTCGATGAAGCGGTCGCGATCGACAACCGCGATGGCCACGACGAAGCGTCGCCCGACGATGATACTGGCCTTCGGAGCGTGCGCGGGGTGGAACTGCGTCGGATCCTCGTGGTGGGAGGCCCGGGAAAGATGGGAACCCAGGTACTAGGTTCAAACGAGGACGCGCGACGATGACTGTCGGCGTGACTGCGGAGCTCAGGCCCGTGCCTGTCCGCGTCGGCGAGCCCCTCGTCGCTGTCGTCGCCCTGCTCGTCAAAGTCGAACGGAGTATCATCGTCGCCAGCCGAAGATCTTTTGGATCGAAGCAGAGCCCTCGATAGCTGGGCTTGCAGCTTGATGAGCTGTAGGCGATGATCCCTGCCCGTCGACGGCTTGACCGCGGCAGGCGCGATCGCGAGCAGAGGACCGAGCGTTGACGTCGTTGGCGGCGGCGGCGTTATCGTCGATGGTGGTGGTCCGTGCGGGGGTACGGAGGTGCCGCTGCACTCGTCCGAGCACGCATCGTCATCGGCGATGAGTGGTGGTACGACAGTCGCAAGATCGAGCATGCTGTGGGCCTGCGTCGCTACGTGAGGAGGTGGGGCTTGGCAGCGGCAGCGGCAGCAGCAGCGTCGTCGTCGTACTGCCCCCTCCGATTCGATTCGCTCGATGGGTCGTCTCGTCTGCTCGCCTCGCTCGCACCACGCGTCCGAATCCCAATTCGTTGAGCGCCTTGAGCACGTGCTGTGAATGGAATCGTGGACGGAACAGATCGAACTCGTCAGCGAAATAGCTCGATGTAAAGGATACGAAGTAAGAGAGGCTTTGCAACCTACGAACTGATGCGCTGAGACACACACAGAATCAAACTTGCGAGAGGGAGAGGAGCGGTCCAACAGCCAAGGGCGACGGCGATGAACGGCTGCTCGCGACAGCTAGCGAGCGACTGGCTGCGGCGCTAACGGCTTCACGGAACCACGATCGGGGGACTGCTCGACCGGTCGAGTTCGTCGTCTGAGTTCGCGTTAGTCTCTGCAGCACCAAGGCCACCACTTAATAACGTGATTGGCGTTGACGATGTGGCGGCCAAGCCGGGAACCACGCCAATAATGGAAAAGCACAAGCTCGGACCAGCTTGCACTAGGTACGTCTGGCAGAGGAGCGTTTAATGCCGTCGGCCGACCTCGGAGTGTGAATATGGCTACAGACCTAATCCCAGCGAGGTAAAGGCCCTGCCTGCAAAATGGGATACGATGTATGATATGGAAGGTGGTAGGGTGTCCCAGTCGATCTAGCAGAAATATCATCGATCCACGCGCTCCTAATCAAGAGATCACATTTCCGCCGCAGGCGCCCCACCCATGATCGACCAGTGCATTTCCTATTTTCCGATCGCCATCTCGGGTATGTCTTTCTTCCCGTCAGGGGCTTACGAAACAGAAGGGCGTCATTCCGCAATGTCGATCGAGCGAACTAGCGTAGATGTTTCTTGCTTCTCTTCCTATCACACCACATTATTCACGTCAAGATGAAACACTTCTTCGTGCCCTTCCTCGCTTCTGCGATGGCCACGGTTTCCAGCGTCCAGCTCACCCGTGCCCTCACCCAACCAAGACTCTGACCAAACTAGCCCCTCTCTTCCTTTCGCTCAGGCCGGCGGGATCTAAGTACCGATATGTCTACTTCATCAACAGGAGTACAACAGCCCGAAACTGTTTCCAACAAGATCAAAGGTGGCAATACCGCCTGAGGTTTATCATCATGTCATCCAAGTCTCCCAATTGTTGCAGGAATCACCTGGCCCGGGGGCGTCTTTGTCGTGTGTGGGGGTCTGGAACGCGTGTGCGGCTACAGGGTACTCAAACAATTGATTTCCACCTTCTCTATCCTTGGGTTTAAGAGGTACTTCACATGCGCCGCCTTATGCTTCGAACTCCCTCAGCGACTCAATCTAAACTGGCTGGCTTAGGCGAGGTGCCAGAGTGCTAATATTCGGTCATCGTGCATCATGCACTGCATCATGTCCGATCGCAAGGCTTCGATCTCGTCAGACCATTACATCTCGACTTCTTCGGTGGCTGGTGGTTGTGACTGTATAGATGATGGTACTTTTTTAAATAAATTGGTAGAACGTTCAGTATAATTGGCAAGTAATCTCCAGCCCCACACTACAAGATCTCAGGAAGTGGTTGTCTGTCGCATGCCGGTTCAGCATCGACCCCAGGGATCCCAAGGTAGCACATGCTTAGCCTATGACAGGCTGCAAGGGGCGCTTTCACAAACCTCAAACCTCAGGCTTGGTTTCTAGAGACCAAAATAAACCCCTTTTCGACCAAATATATGTGGAACACGACCCCCGTCCTTTCTGCGGTTATCTCGTCTCGGTGCGGACGTTCGGCGGTTATCGTCCTTTTCTCCCAGGGGCTCGAGCTCACACCCCAGACGAGAATCCCGACGCGTGTTCGCTCTCATAGATGGGAAGACCACATTCAGTGGTTTTGCTATGTGTTCGTTCGAGGTTATGTAATCGATCACCGGATTCGGCTATCATTGCGTAGGGACGAGGTCGACGAGTGGCCGCTGAAGCGACAAACCTTCGGCCGCTCATGAGGCTTAGTAGAGCAGAAAGTGGAATGACGCAAGGTCAGTAATTGCATACAATATATACACGTATACACCAAACATTTGAGACCAGTGTCTCCCCCGAAGTCTCCCATCCTTGCCCGGGCGTTCGGAGACGCCTCCCTCGCCTCTCGCTCAATCGTCGCCGGGGGGCATGTTCTCCTCCATAAACCTGACTAGCGTGACCCTCAACTCGGTCTTTTCGTCACCTCTTAATGCGTCGCTCACGATCGTTGCCGTCACGTTTGTTTGGATCTATGAGCAGAGGGAAGTGGGGGAGCATCAAATTCTGCTCGGACCGTCTCGTATTCTTCAAAGCGGGAGGATCATGTGCACTCTTTTAGGGATACACAGCTCGCGAATTGCCCCACTTACCATCTCCAAAGCCCCCCTGATGACACCTTCCAATACCTTGGCATAGTTGAGTCCGCCCTCGATCGCTTCGTCAGGCAATTCGACAAAATCCGTCAAAGGGTTCTCGTCAAAGATAAGGGAGAAGGAAGGTTGTTGATTGGCCGAGAGGGCGGGATGGTGTACGAGTGTTGGTGTGATGGAGAGGAGGGACCGGAAGGCGACCTGAGATGGGGAGATGGGTATCAGGGGATCCGTGGGGGCCAAGGCAGAGGGATGGGAGAGCTGGCAACGTACCTTGGAAACGACCTCGCCTGTTTCTGAGAAGTCCCGACATCTAGTGAGACCTGTTCGGGCGAGAAAGTCCTCGATCAAGCGTACGCCAATGTTGTAGCCCCTGCAGAGCGAGTCGGTCGTTCAAGGTCGGGTCAGGTCAGCAATGTGGGGTTATGGGAAGACGGAGCACCCAGTACCACTTGCATCTTTTCCAACTGCGTGTTGACCTGCTGGTAGTCCTCATAGTCCTTGATGAGCTGTACGACGAGTGCGCCGTACGTGAGCGAGAAGAGCTCGGCGTTGATCTGGCAGGGCGACGTGACGTTGATCAGTAACGGGGCAGAAGACGGCTGAGAATAGTGCAATGACTTGCCTTGTCGGATTTCTTGTAGAGCTCGTCACCGAGCAACTTGTGCTTGCTGGGGCCGGCACTGAGAGGATTGAGCGAGGACATGTCCGCGACGTGGTCTCAAGCTGGGGATGTGGACGAGGCGAGGTGGATCGAGGAGCCAGTGGGTAATCGAGATGCCAGTCGACAAAGATGGCCAAAGAGTCCTCCGAACACGGGGTAGGTGGTGGCTGGCGTGGGAAAGGGGTGCGCCAGAGTCCCCGGACAAGCGTGGACTGCCGAGGTGGGGGCGGCGGGCGACACGGCGCGGGCATTTTGTCCGCAGTCGGCCGCAGCTTGTCCTCTCTCCTCTCTTGGACAAAATCACGTTCTGCTCGTTCCGTTGCCCACAAAGAATCGCGTTGCTCTCGGCAATCGTCCCAACTGCCCCGTTCAACCTTCCAACCCCCCGCCTTGTCCACGGGGCCGCTGCCCGGTCTCCCATCTCCCATCGTCCGGCTACCCCACCGACCACCCACCGTGTATCCCCATCCAGCCGAACGCGGCACTATGCCTTCCAATGCCTCGATCCTCATCATCGGAGCTGGTCTTTCAGGCTTGACCCTCGCCCGCTCACTCAAGCATTACCAATCGATCATCCTTGAGGCACGCCATCGTCTCGGTGGAAGGGCCTACTCGGTTCCCCTCGGTGCCGGTGACCATGACGCCAGCGTCGATATGGGTTGTGCGATGGTCCACGGATGGAATGAAGGCAATCCCGTGCGGGAGTTGATTCACGCTTACGGAGGCGTGAGTTTCTCGCCCATGCTCTCCGGAGTGCAAAATCGTCGGCTTGCAAAGAAAACTCTGACCTTTTTCATCTCCATCTCGAGCAGAACGCCCAAGTCGTCCCCAAGACGAAAAACATCATCATTAGCTCATCAGGACCATTGGATTTCTCCCAAACCGAAGCGCTACGAAAACCTGTCCTCGAAGCATGCCTTCTCAAGATCCTCCGACTCCTCCCCAAGTGCAACCGATTCGATCGCTTCCCTTTTATTGCCCACGTTCCCGAAGGAGCACAAGAACGAGCTCGAGGCTTTGGCAAGAGCACAACAGAATGGAGCGGGGATCACGTTGGAACGGACCTCGGCAAAGTGGTTCGGGTTTGCGAGGAACTGCTTTGGAACCGACGCACTCCCCGAACGAGGGTACTCGACCGAGGTCGTGGACAGATTGGCTGAAGAGGTTCGAGCAGATGGGGGTCGGATCGAATTGGGGATCAATATCGTCACACTCGAGGATCTGGGTTCGGAAAAAGGCGTCAGAGTGACAAGTCAGGGTGGACAAGAGTGGACAGCCGATTACGTTGTCTCGACGATCCCGCTCGGCGTCTTGCAGCAGGGCGCAATTTCCTTCTCCCCTGCTTTACCTCGGGATCTACGCATGGCGATCCAGAGGACCGCTGTGGGTGTGTTGGAAAAGGTTGTGCTGACGTATGACGAAACTTGGTGGACCGAGTCGGAACCAGTCGGTGGTTTCACCCTCTTGCCCACCGCCGAGGACCGGGATCTTTCGCGGACCAAGACACCGAAAGAGATCTTGGAACGTACGACCTTGGCTGTTCAATCGCTGTATCGTATCGCTTCGAAGCCGACACCTACTCTACTCGTCTACCTCGGAGCTGATTCGGGCCGACGGCTAATCGAGGACCATTCAAAAGAGACCATCGCCCAAGCTGTGCACGACTACTTCATCTCCAGGATACCCGTTTCAGAGGGGAAGAAAGCTCCTGCTCAAGCGAAGCACTCGGTGACCTCGGACTGGGTCAAGGATCCCTTTTCGTACGGCGCTACATCGACCTCTGTCAGTTTGAATAAGAGCGAGGATGGAGAAGCGGCGAGTCCGATCGATTTCATCATTCTCTCGAGGAGTATCTGGCAGGGAAGGTTGGGCTTTGCTGGAGAGCATAGTGAGATGGATCATCGGGGAAGTGTTGTCGGTGCTTTGGTGTCGGGGGAGAGGGAGGCCAAGAGGCTTAAGGAGGTGCTCGAAAGGAAAGCGCAATCTGGGGGGGGGGGGGGGCAGCGGGAAAGTTCTAGCTGATAGGCAGCAGTGATGCGAGGTTTTAGATTACAACAAGTAGATCCCCAAGAATTTCCTACAATCTGGCCTTTTGTCCCGTGGCCTGTCGTTTCTCCCACTCGACCTTCAGCTTGGGTTTCAACTCCGTCTTTAGCGTTTTGCCCGTCGCGTTCCTCGGCATGTCCTTCCAGAACAGAATCATCTCCGGTACGCAGTGCTTAGGCAATTTTGCGCCAACCACTTTTCGTAGTTCGGCTTCGTCGACTTGGCCTCGGTGTTTGGAGTGCAGGACGACGACGGCCGCGACGGCTTCGCCGAGTTTCTCGTGTGGGACTGCAACGACTGCAGCATCCTTGACTCGATCGTCGGAATAGAGCGCATTCTCAACGTGGATCGAGGCGATGTTTTCTCCTCCTCGGATAATCTGTCGTGAGGTCACAGCGATCAGCCACCACATCGCCACTAGGGAGATCGCTTCACTCTCTCGCGGGGACTCACAATGTCCTTAGCCCGATCCGAAATGTACAAATACCCTTCCTCATCGACATGCCCCATATCCCCACTCTTGAACCACCCATCCTCCGTAAACGCCTCCTTGGTCGCCTTCTCATTCCTATAATACCCTTCGGCGATATTCGGTCCATGGATGCAAATTTCACCCGTCTTGCCGGTCGGCAATTCCTCATACGTCGCAGGATCAATTATCTTCAACCTCGTCACCGGGGTCGGTAGACCACATGACGTCGGTCGTTTCACGTATTCTTCCCCCGCGACAGAAGTGGCGACCGAATTCGTTTCCGTCAATCCGAACCCTTGACCCGCGGGAACTTCACCGATCGATTTCTTGACCATCTCAGGCAACCTCGAGCTCGCGGGCCCACCACCGAAACTGAGGGCTTCGAGGGCATGGCTCTGTTTTGAAAGACGGTCGACGATCTCGAGGACCATGTGAGGAACTCCGCCGGCGAGGGTCACTCGTTCGCGAATGATCAACTCGGACGCCTTTTCGGCACTGTACTTGTGCATCATGACGACCTTGCCTCCCATTGCGGTCATGAGCGTCAGGAACGAATGCGCGCCAATGACGTGGAACAAGGGGACCGAGAGCAGGACGGCTTTCTGAGCGTTAGGATCGGGGACGGGGAGACTGAGCCCCTTCATAAGTGTTGCTCGAGCACCGGCGACACTGGTGTTGAGTCGGTTCGAGAGGAACTGTCGATTCGTTGCGAGAACTCCCTTGGGTTTCGAGGTCGTACCCGACGTAAAGTAGATGGTCGCGTTGTCTTCGGGTGCGATCGAAACCTTGGGCATCTGCTTGTCCGAACATCCAGCGAGGGCTTGATCCATCGATTCCATTCCTTTGGGTAAGCTCTTGCTGGGTCGAGCGACCAAGATGGTCGAACAACCCAACCGAGCCAATTCTTCCTGTTGCTCAGCCAACTTAGTCACCCTCTCTTGATCAAGCACGAGCAATTTGCACTCGACCATCTGGAAACAATGCATCAGCACGTCCAACGTCCCCCACGCGTTGACCGCCGAGATGATGGCACCGATCGAGGCCGCGGCCCAGAAGGAGAAGATGAATTCGGGCAAGTTGCGAGCGCAGATCGCGACGCGGTCCCCCTTTCGAACGCCGCGCGAGTGGAACAGCGCTGCGAGCGCCGCGACGCGAGTGTGCGCCTCGGCGTAGGTGTACGACTCGTTATCGTACACGATGTACTTGCGTGAACCAAAAGGGGTCTGTTGGGAAAGGCCATCCGAATGGGCGTCAGTGATCTACTGCGCGGCACGGTGGTCACACAGGGACGGCGAGACATACTTTGGTCGCTAACCAGAACTCGCGCATGGAGCTGGGCAATTGCTTGTACACTGGGTAGGTTCGACCCTTGATGGTCTGTTCTTCAGTTTCCCATGGCCTGAATTGACACAAGAGGTGGCAGGTGGTCAGCTTATTCGCAGAGACGACGCTGCAGCCCTCGACAGCCGCCCGAGCCTCAATGTGGGGAGCGGAGCTTCTGGAGGGTCGCTTTGCGGAGAGCAGTCGTAGCAAGCGTGGTGCTCACATTCCGGGACCGGTCATAATCTCCATCGCTTCTTGAATCGTTCTTGCTTTCGCCATGGTGGTAAATGCTTTGGTGGTGTTTGAAGTGAGGCGGTGGGGTGGTGCCGGAAGCCGACCGCCGCGGCGAGGATTACGCTGGGCCTGGGGTCGAGTTCTACCGGGCCGGCGAGAGAGCCGAATGCCGATGTGAGCGGAGATTTGAAGACGAGATGGCGCCAAGCAAGCGCCGAAAGAACCGGACGTCAAAACGTTGATGCAGCCTCAGGTTTGCAGACTCAGACGAGTAGTCTGTGTTTGATCTGCGCCATGGTCTTGAAGTGCTAGGTCTGATTCGGCTAAACCTAGTACCTGATTGACCCCTGAGGAATTCGGTTGATTCTTGAGTTTCGGCCGGCTACCGAAGGCGATTCCGGATCCTCGGCTCGGGATCTGGCTCGGTGCGGCTCTGCCGGCTGGCAGGTCACATGACCTCGGGTCACGATCCGACGGCTGCTATCGGCTGCCACGGCTTGCCGGCCCACAGGTCGGCGCCATCTCAGGCTCTTCGTTTGCTCTTCCCACACCTCGCCGCACCCGCACCCGCGCAACATGTCCACACTAATTACCCGAATCCGACCCAGTTTAGCACGTGGCACCGTGCCGTCGTATCGCACCACGCTCGCGTCCCGACTGCCAGCATCATGGCACGCCTATTCGACCGCTCCCAACCCTGACGCCGAGGCAATCCTAAACAAGAAGGACGACGGCATCGCACTTCTGACACTGAATCGACCCAAGGCCAAGAATGCGCTGTCGATGCAGTTACTTGCGGATATGCGGTCGGCAATTGACGAGATTCGCTTCGACGGGTTCGCTGTTCCCCACATCTCGCATCTCACACGCGTCGACTAGCGGCTCATCCACCCCATAACCTGGATACTGATCTGTATACTTGCTTGAGACACAGTAAAACACGCACCCTGATCCTCAACTCATCCTCAAGCGGCATCTTCTGCGCCGGTGCCGATCTCAAACAGCGCAAATCCATGTCCCAAACCCAAATCGCTCGCTTCCTGCACGACCTGCGCAGCATGCTCAGCGAGTTGTCGTCCTTGCCTTGTCCGGTGATTGCGGCTTTGGATGGAGCGGCTTTGGGTGGAGGTTTGGAGTTGGCTTTGGCGGCGGATTTGAGGGTCGCTAGTCAGTCCTTTCCGAGGCGGTACAGCCAGCCCCCCACATAACCGCCGTCGGGATTTGATGTGTTCTTCGATCCCGCACCCACAGGTCATCAAGCAACGAAGATCGGCCTACCTGAAACACGTTTGGCTATTATCCCTGGGTACGTACCTCTTGCTGGATGAAGTTCCCGAGCAGAGAGAGCTAATCTCTTCGGTTTACATTTCTCTGCCTGCTCGCGCCGCCTACAGCGCCGGTGGAACCCAACGACTTTCGAGATTGATCGGTGTATCCAACGCAAAGAAGTTGATTTTCACCGCTCGAGCTCTGAACGCACAACAAGCTCTGGATATGGGTAAGATCGTGCCCCTCTTTCGTTCTTTCCCTCGGGGGTTCGAGCTGAATTTTCCCGCGGGTGACAAATTCAGGCATCGTCAACTATCTCGCGAACGAGGGGCAAACAGCGACTGAGAAAGCTGAAGAAGTGGCCAAGGAGATCTTGAAAGCTGGTCAGTTGAGGCCGGGATGCTGATAGCCACTTGAGCTTGCGATTTTCTGCGATCTAGATTCTGATTCGAAAAACTTTCATCCGCTTTCACTTCTCAGGACCTCTCGCCATCCGCGCAGCAAAGTTGGCCATCGATGTGGGGTCGGGCTTGGATCTGTAAGTGGTCCCTATGATACGATTCTTCCATCTTTCACGAACCACTGTCACTGACTACCCCACCGCTACCCAACTACGCAGCGAGGCTGGCCTCGATTTAGAAGCGACGGCCTACAAAACCATCTTGACCAGTACGGACCGAGTCGAAGGCCTCAAGGCGTGAGTTTGTACAGCTTTATCGCGCTTGGCTCTTCAAGTAACTGACTAGAGCTCGCTGCGGTTCACGATCTCGCAGATTTGCGGAGAAGAGAGCACCGGTGTACAAGGGCGAATAGATGGCCCCCGTGTTTGAATTTGCAATCTATGCAAGCAAGGATCTTGGAACACAGAAACCACGAGGAACCAGCCTCGAGATACCATAAACTGAGAATCATCCCCTCAGAAGTTCTCCTGGGAAGGTGTGAAGTGTCGGAAATGGGCAAGGACGCTCAGCCGAAGGCAATGAAAGGATCTCGGATTCACTTTGCCCCAGTGGAACTTGTCCCCTTTTTCACCGGGCTGCGTATACGTGTTGCACAATTGGTGAAGAGTCGCGCCGAGAGGCCCCGGCTGTGACCATCCAGTGTATCCGCCGGTCAATCGACGGCTTGCGTGTTTCGAAGTCATGTTTGAAGAGCATCTGACCCCGCAAAGAAGACCTCTGGTTCCGTCGACGGATGCGTCGCGGCGATCGACCGAAAGATGCGATCCCAATTCGGTCGACCGCAAGGTAGAGATGAGGCTGGAATGACCAGCATTCCGTGACATGAGAGGAAAGCAAGGGAGAAGGCGAAGGCCCGTCAAATCGAGCTGGACGACTGGCGTGTAAAGGGAGGAAAGGTGCGTGCGCTCACTGCAGTGAGCTAGTAGTAGTACTAGCTCATAAGATTCGGAAAAAAGTGCGCAGATAGAGCAAGCCCACATTTCATATTTTATCTTATGGTATCATTAACACAAGGCTGTAGAGTAAATGTACGCCATGCAACCATCACGTTGCTGTGATCTTCCGACGTCCCCTGGCAGCTCCGAGTCCTCGGCGGCCACGTGACTGGTCGCTTTCACCTCGCGATTGCATCAGCGTCGCCGTGACTTGCCCGAGCGAACCTTGGACCGAGCCTTCACCTCGCATCAAACGCCGGACCATCATCTGAACCATGTCAACGTCCAACCTACAAGCCTCGACAAGCACTAGCCACCACACCTCGACCGCGGCCCAGACCCTTGCAGCAGCACCATTGGACCCGTTGACCGCCCCCTCAGTGCCAATCCTCCACGCCTTACCATCCAACATCGCCGTCTATCGATGCGCGACATGTTCGGCCGAGTTGACGGTCCAGGACGAACTTGTTTCGAGGGCATTCTCGGGAGGTACTGGGCCGGCTTATCTCGTGAGGACGACGTGAGTCATCGCGTGCGGTCTTATGATGTGGGGGAGGTGGGGACGTCTGGCGACTCGATGACGCTCGATCAGCGCCCCGGAAGCCTGCGTGTCCCAGAATTGATCCAGACAGAACTACGCCCGACCTTCGCAGCATCAACACCTACTTGGGCCCGAAGGCGACGAAGCAGCTGCTCACGGGCAAGCACGTCGTATCGCGTGAGCTCACCAATTAAAGAACTCTTCGATCATGTGTCTGCCCGACCAAGAGCTCATCAAGTTCACCACCAGCACTCTATTGTAAAGGATGTCAAACCGAACTTGGATGGACCTATGTTGGTGCCGATCTCTGAACATCACCTCGGGATTTGGAGCAGATAGTGGGGCTGACACGTCACCTGACCTCGACCATTTCCAGCACGTCGCACCGGATAGGACACAAAAGTACAAGGAACACAAATCGATACTCGAAGCGGTACGCGTATTCGGTGTATCTGAGAAATATCGAGTGCAGTCGAACTCGGGCTGATCTGATTCTTCGTAACGGCTTCTCAGACCAGGATATACAAAGTGAGTTGAGACAGTCTACAACATCCGCACCCGCTCACTCTGACACTTGCCCATTTCATTTCATTTCAGGACAACAAGTGGTCAACCTGAAAAGTTGACTGCATCGGCGACACTAGTTGTCACCAGAGGCCGAGCGTAAATCCAAAGTCCGAGCCTACACTCCACCGGGAGTGCGCTGCCGAGCCTACTGACCAACCTAGTTCGTCACGCACCGTGGACTTGGTCCACGGCGCAAGACATTGCCTTCAAGGAAACGAAGAAGGCTATCGATGATGCCCGACAACCGTCAGAAAGAACTTGCACCGAGGGACTCGGAACCGATCCATCGAACTATCCCATCCACGGTGCCAGTGAAGAACCCTTCTCCGGGTAAATACATTTTCTTACAATGCGATGCGTTGACAGTTGACACGTCTGCTTGTGTGACTTACGGTGAAAATTGGTAGAACGCGCTGCCGGTATGCCATCACTCGAGAAAGTTGACAGGAGCACAGTTGAGTTATCCTGTGCACGAAATTCGAAGGCAAAGGCTGCGAAGCCTAAGCCGAAGAAACGGACGCGCAAGGAAAAAGCAATTGCTGCGCGACTTGAAGAGGAAGGTGGAACTCCCCCCGACCAAGCTCTGCACCTTGACCCTCAACACCAAGACAGGACGTGGCAAGCAGCCACGGACTACCTGAACGATCCTTTCTTCAAGAAGATCATGACCACCGTTGATGATTTCGATCGATACAACCTTAGCGCTGATGGCGCTCTGTGGCAGAATGACGAAGTTTACGGCGACCGACTGTGCATCGCAGCCGGCACCGTGGACGGACGAGAAGTCCGAGAACTCGTGTTGGAACACGTACACGAGATGACAGTACATACTGGTAGTCGAAAGATGCTGGCTCACGCTTCGCATCACTACTGGTGGCCTACTCTGAGTTCCGATATCGAAGAATACTGCGAGACCTGCGAAGCATGCCAAGCCTCCAAGATCGGTACACAAATGCGCAACAGCAAGTTGCACTCGATGCCGATCCCGGCAGGACTTCTGCAGACGATCACGGCGGACTTTCAAGGCCCACTTGTGAAAGCGGAATGGCAAGGAAAGGAAGTTGATTTCCTGTGCAACTGGATTGACACTTTCTCTGGAGAAGTCATATCCGTGCCTTGCGAACAGACGATTACCGCGAAGGGATGCGCGGAACTGTTTTTTCAATTTGTGGTGGGGAATACCTACTCAGATCGTATTTGACCGCGACCCTCGATGGACGTCAGGTTTGAAGGGCTCGGCACTACGCTAGTCCTTAGCACGAGTTTTCATCGGCAAACGTACGAGCGCATTGAACGGATGCACCGAAACGCGATGCTGAGGCAGATCGTGAGACGAAGAACCGACGAAGTGGCCTGATCAACTACCATTCGTGGTACACGCCTCCACGAAGACCTCGTCGACATGGTACTCGCCCTACTAGCTAGCTCGAGTTGTAGCACCGAAGAACGTGCCCGGCTGGGCACGGGCCCCCGACGGCACCACCGCCGGCGACTTGATTGAGCGAGCGGTGCAGAGACGATCGCGCGCACGCGACAATGTCTTAAAAACACATGGTGACCAAGCCGTCATTGCCAACCGCGAGCAAAAAACCGACAAAGACCCTCAGAGGGCGATAAGAGAATTCTTTTTAGTGCGCACAGCGAACTTCGCACTATGCGCACTGCCCGACCGATCACGCAAGTGGACCGCCTCTTGGGCCGGCCCATTCAAATTTGTGGATTTCACTCCTGCCACCTCGACGTACACGCTGAAGCTCACTCCGCGGTACGCACAACGACGGATTCACCCCCGCTTTTATGCCAGCCAGTGAAGAAGTGGATCGCCTCCAACGAAGATCGGTTCCCCAACCGCCTTTACAATCCCAAGCCGCTTTTTCCCACCGACGGCGTGACGATGACCTTTCAACGGAGAATCACACGACACGGCACCCCACAAAGAGACGCAGGCGGACCAAGGGATGGAGGTCGACAAGGACATCGATCTTATTGACTATGAAATTGAGAACGACTTCCCAATCCCAGAACCGCGGGACACCTCCGTGTTGACACTGGACCCTGCAGAGGACTACGTGGAAACAGAGGAGGAGGTGGCCACTCCCACAAGAGACCCCTCACTCGACCTTGGCCAACCGGTCTCTACGACCAACCAACGGGTTACCCACACCAAAGGCAACATTCAACCCCCTTTGTCGACCGAACAATAAAACCACGACGATTAGGCGGTACTTCAACGTCTTTACAACGAACGACTCACCCCAGCCAAAACCGGCAAAGGAGCCTAACGCAACCCTGCTCCACGGATCAAGTTCCTCGACAACATCTCGCGTAACGGCACTGGTCTCCGTTATCATGTCAGGTACACCGACGACAAAAAATAAAGCGGCGATACCTTACCGTCTACTGACACTCGAGTCCGCGACTTGTGGGGCGCTTCAAGACCACTTGAATGGTTACACCACTCCCCTGAACCGATGGTTAGACATTCACTGGCGGCCAACGAAAGATCACTTTACGAATCCTTCGTCAGACCGAAGAACTCGGCCATGACACGTTTGTGCTTTCCATGTGGCGAGGCGTTCTTTGTCGCGTATTTCCCTTCGATTGCATCGAACGTGAATGTCTAACCATCGGTTCAGGGGAGTAGTGTAACCATTGTGGTAAGCGTCCCACAAGTCGCGGACGAGAACGGTGTCCGTAGACGGTAAGGTATCGCCGCTTTGTTTTTTGTCGTCGGTGTACCTGACATGATAACGGAGACCAATGCTGTTAGGACGAAGATGACGGTTGATGCAATCGAAGGCAAATACGCGACAAAAACTGTTTTGCCAAACAGCAACATGGAAAGCACAAACGTATCATGGCCGAGTTATCGCCGGAATCCGAAGAAATCCGTTCCACCGTCGATATCGAAGACCTTCGAGCAAAGGCAGCCGCGACGAAACTCGCGACCGCGAAACTTGACCTCGAACGACGCGAACTCTTGTCCAAGTCAAGGGACAGGAGTCGACCCTACTACTAGACGAAAATCCAACCGAATTGGTTTTGGGAAGGAGGATGTGAGGTCCGAGCGGCCTCGCACGCACAAACTCTGAGTCCAAACTCGAGCACTGAACCTGGCCGAAACCCGCCTGACCGAATATTGGACATCAATATTAGCCGGTTTCCCCTTTTTGCAGTGTGTAGTTCAGTCTCAGTCCTCTCTCTCGCTTAGAGGATCACATTGTCCAACCGATCCTAAACCAACGAAACACCGTCTTCAATACCTCTCGAGTGAACAACGATTACACGAACGATCGGCGCAGTACTCGCGATCCTTCTGTAAGGCCACCGGCCCTATATCGTGGGTCCAAACTCAGTGCCAGAATATCCCGTGGAATTTACTCGTGTTGACTGTGTTAAGTCTGCGGGACAGATGTGCGGTGCCGTGACGCTTTATATGGATGTGCTTTTTTGATTTTCGTTGTACTGATTGAACCGCTTCTCGGGATTCACGCGATCGACGCGCATGCTCGGAGAGGCCCGAGCGGGACCAAGCCACAGCTGCACAGCTGCTATGCAGCGCTAGGCCTCTGCACACGGCTGCCTCCTGCTGCTGGCAGTGGGGTCTCCTTTGTCAGTGTCACGCTCGAGCGACCAAATCGACCTTCAGCGCCAACACGAGGCTGGACCCCCTGCATCTGCCTAGACTCGTCTCTGGTCTGATTCCGCTTCCTGGTCATTGTCGTCGTCGTCGTCGCTGGTGCCGTCCCCGTCACGGTCGTCACTCGGACTCGCAAGTCGCGGTGTCGCGATTGGTGTTCGCTCAACGTTCAACCTTGGGCCGTGTGCAGCTAGCTCGAGAAGGCCCGACTCAACAAAAACTTGGAATTGACGACGCCCAGTCATTCTCGGTCAATACACCTTTCGTCAAAACGGTTGCCTTCAGTGATAGGCAGTCGTCATCAACTCCGAGTCGTTCATTAGCGGGCCGCAGGCAGCTCGCAGCTCGTCACCCGTCGCCTCCGTCGCGTCCGGCCCGCTGGTCTCGTGTCTCGCGTTGCTCGTCGTCGTCGTCGTCGTCGTCGTCGTCGTCTGATCGTCTTCAGGGCTTCCAAGCAGTCGCACCGCCTCGATCTAGAGACAGTCATATCAAATTGATTCAGCATCCAACATGACCAAACACCACCAAAACTCGCGCTACTCCCCTCCTCACACTTCCGAGGATCCCTACGCCTCGTCATCGTCCTCAGGTCGAGCTGCGGCGCCACCGTCTCGTCAACGGTCGCAGTACCGTGCGCAGTACTCGTCGCCTCATGTACACCCGAGTGATTTGTATGCTCGACCTCGGCCACCATCAGAAGCAGAGTTCCATTTCGGAGATGATGACACTATCGTCAGTTACCAACATGGACGATCCAAGCCGATTTCGGGCGTGGTCCGTGCTAACCAATTCCTGTTTTTGGAGCTGGGCAGGTCCCCGGCGACTCGGTCTCTCAACTCGGTCGCAGAGTGACTCAGAGCGAGAACAAGCGCGTCGCAGGTCCCAGACCGATGGAGCTCGAGACCATACACGCCTCACCGGACGTTGAAGAATTTTCACCCAACGAAGCCACCGGACCGAGGATGCCCTTCCCTGTCCCGTCGAGTGTTCGTTCACCCCGCCATTACGAGTCGTCACAAGTGCCATTCTCGTCTCAAGAACCTTATCGGGGGCAATCACCTCTTGGAAAGGATCATTCTCGCTCTTCGCCGGCGTCGTACGATGACGACGCGGCCATGATCCGCAAGATACCCAGCCCCTCTGGAAGAGGTTACCCCTGTGAAGTTCCTTACCCGCACCCAGACGATCAGGAAACGCTATATGCACCAAGACGAGGGCATGCATCCGATGAGAGCCCCTTGACAGCACCGCTCGTCGACAACTATGACGACGAAGCTCTACACCCGCGACAATTGAGGAGTGGTGAGCCAGGAGGTCGAGCATTACCCGCCGGAGCGGAATACTCATCGCTGCCTCGAACAGGTGCAGACGATGATGATCGATCGATATACCCCTCTTCCCGGATATCGAGGGGGAGGGAGACACCCCTTTGGCCCGACCCGAATACGCTTCCCCGCCGTTCCCATCCGATGCATTCGAACTCCGTCGACACCCAGCAAACGTACGCCAAGGATTACTACGACGACGACTACAACTCATCTAAAGACGCCACCTACCCACCCGATTTCTACAATTCGAAATCTCAATGGGGCCACGACGAAGAAACCAACCCCGACGCGATCCAACCGCTCGACGTCGTCGGGCGGCAATCCGACTCTGTCAACGCTAGCCTACTACAAAAACCATCAGTGTGGAAGAGGATGATCTACGACGGCAAGACGCCGATCGCGCTTCGGATCGCCGAGCATAAGAAGGGTGAAGGGATACAGAAACGACCATGGGCTTGTTGGCTCCTGGCGACGTCGTTTTGTGCCCTGTTGGCCTTCGAAATGGTTCGCATGTTTCAGGTGGGTCCGGCGCCGGCGATGAAGGGTCTCCCGGGATATGAGCTTATACTACGTTGTTGGTGCCCCACCAGTATACTGGGAGTCCGATTCAGACCAAGCCGAGCTTCAATGTCATGGTTGGTGAGTTTTGCACTTCAATTGCGAGCCTGTTTGCCAACCAAGGAACTAAACATCCGCATCCGCAGGGCCTTCTGGTCCTGTGCTCATCAACACGGGGGCCCGATTCGCGGGATGTCAGAAATATATTGCGAATGTGGGTTTCATTCTCGGTCTTTGGAGCTGTAAGCGAGCGCACTTCTGACCCCGTTGCTCTCTCAGGTCACGGACATTGAGTGGATTTGTCTTAAGGATTCGAACAAGCCTGCTACGGCCACATTCGAGACGATGTGTAAGCATTCATCTCGCATGTTGGCTGTGACCCTACAGCTCATGCATGTTCTTACGTCACGAACTTTTAAATCTCAGGCACAATGAGCCAGATCTGCGGGTTTGACGGATTCGCCACACCGCAGCAGGCGGACCAGACCTTCCGCTTCGTCGTCCCCATCTTCTTGCACGCGGGAATCGTCCATCTCGTCGTTAACCTCCTCGCCCAACTCTTCTCCTCGTCCATCGTCGAAAAGCAGATGGGTACCCCCAAGTTCTTGATCGTCTACTTCCTCTCAGGCATCTTCGGCTTCGTGCTAGGCTCGAACTTTTCGCTCGTTGGTCAGCCTTCGGTCGGCGCGAGCGGAGCCATCTTTGGGACCCATGCCGCCATCTTGGTGGATCTTCTCGCGCATTGGGATATCGAGTTCCGTCCTTTGCGCAAGCTCGTGTGGCTCATCATTGAATTGATCGTCGGTCTCGCGCTTGGTCTTGTTCCCGGTGTCGACAACTTTGCCCACATCGGTGGGTTTTGCATGGGGTTGTTAACGTCGATACTCCTCTTGCCCATCATTCATCAAACGAAGCGACATCGAGGAATCTTCATCGCGTTGAGGATCATCGCCTTACCGCTGGCGATTGTGCTGTTTGTGTTGCTCGTGAGGAACTTTTACGTCAATGATCCGGCCAAGATGTGTCACTGGTGTCGATACCTGTCTTGCTGGCCGACCGCAGCCAACAATGTAAGTCTCCTACGACTCAGCGAGATTCATCTTGCTCTACACTTTGCTGACCACTCTTCAACATCTTCCTTTTAGAGATGCCAAGGCACCGGCCTTTCAACCGTCACGACGACGACGACAACAACAACAACGACGACGACTTCCTTCATGCTCTCGACGCTCATTTCAGTCCTTATTTCGTCCTTTGTCATCCCTTTACTGTAGTCCATCTTATCTTTCGTTGATGGTCATGTGCATACCAACTTGCAATCACTACCCTGCCGTGCAGTCGTTTCCCTCCTCCCGGCTTCACAGTGGCAAGCCAACTTGATTACGTTACAACATGACTCTCGACATTGCAACACAGAATGTGAGCTTATCTATATCACATGTTCACAGGCGCTTCCGGAGAAGCCGTCGCAGCAACTGCCGCAGCTGTTGTGCCGCCTTCATTCGTTCCCGTCGATGGCTCCTCGGAGCCCGTGTTGACTTTTTTCACCTCGGATCCATTCGACTCGTTCGCGAAGTCCTCAGGCGCTTCCCGTTTCACACCCCCAGCAGTGACATTATCTTGCATCGCCTTAGGTTCAGTCGGAATCGGGGCGTTCTGCATCCTCTGCTGATGCTGTTGTTGTTGCGCTCTAGGGCCAGTCGGTACATTATTCGGCATCGCTCCAGCATTCATGCCCATGCCCATGCCCATGCCCATCCCATTCATGCCCTGATTCATCCCTTGTCCCATAGCAGCCCTCGCCATCAAACCCTGCAACATCGTCTGCATCGTCTGCATCCCCTGCATCATGTTCATGACCAACATCTGCCTCTGTTGCATCTGGTTCTGCGCCTGCATGCGCATCATCGGGGGTGCGCGAGGGTTCTGCACAGTTTGCGAGAATTGGAACATTTGCGCCTGGGCTTGTTGCAGTCGCATTTGCGAGAATTGAATTTGTTGGCGGAGTTGGAGCATTTGTTGGTTAAGCATCTGTTGTTGTTGCTGATGGGGTGTTACGGCACCACCATCGCTTGCTGTCGAAGCGGCGGCCGTGGGAGCTGTTGCCGTGTCGTTTGGTGTAGGTGTGGATGTCTAATGAAAGAGAGTGGAACACGGTTTAGCGTTCGTTCTGAATGCCGCGAAAGCAGCGCCGAAATAGTCTCTTACCTCCTTGACCTCACTCGCGGCACGTGTGGTTTCCGTCTCAGGTTCCTTCTCCCATTCTTCCTGCTTGACCGTCGCATCCTCTCCTTCCTTCCGTTCTGACTTCTCCTTCTCCTCTTCCTTGACTTCGACCTCCTTACTAGCCTCCACCACATCCTCAATATACTTCTTCACCTTTTCCCTCCTCTCCGAATCCGGCTTTAGCTTCTCAAAGCTTTTGATCCTCGTCTCGCACTCGGGGCACAACAAATCGTTATCGCTCAACGCATTCTCGACGCATTCGCGACAGAACGACGTCTGACAACAAGGCGTCAACACGGCCTCGCGGAGCAGCTTGGAATCAATAGGGCAGGTCAAGTCTGGATCGGTGGGAGCGAGGTTCTGCACGTCCAAAGCACTGAGGTTTTTGGTGATCGCTCGATGGGCCAACCAAGATGCTTGATCGGGTCGAGCAACGACGAAGCCTCCTTCGGCGGTGACCATAACGCCTGAGGCTTTGAGGTCTTCGGCTGTGGCGGAGTCGATCGGACCTTCGACGGCTTCGAGGAAGCTCTTGGGGATGCCGGTGGTGCGCTTGATCTTGGGTCGGTTGTCGTACGCGTGGTCGTTGTTGGTCGGACATTCTTGGATCCAGTGGCCTGCGATTGAGTCGACGCATCAGTACACAAAGCGGTTTGGAACATGCCAATGAAACACAACCTCACCTTTCTGGCCACACCTATAGCAGATGTACCCAGGTGGCGGAGGCTTGGTTTGCTCAAACTTGTCATGCCTGGGGCGATCCCCAACCCCCGGTGGTCCCGTCGTTCCCGAAGGGGTTAATCGAGGTTGAGATGGTCGATTCGCACCCATCATCGGTGGCCTCCGAACAGGCGTCTGACTGGCCATTTGTTCTTGCGTTTCTTGCCATTGTTGACTTGATGCGGCGAACATGGCTGCTAGCGCATTCGCTTCATCCGCGGGAGCGGCGGAAGGTAAGACGATAGGTGCAGGTTCCTGGAGGATCGATGCAGAGAAGAGGGGTCTCAGTCTATGAAACGGGGAGCTACGTCGATCATAATCTATTAATATGGCAAATCACCTGAGGAGCCGCACTCGCGTTCGACGACGGTGCATCGTCTCTCCCATCAAATCGTTTCGAAAACGAAGATGCATTCCAACCACCCCTACCGCCACCACTCTGGACCCCACCCCGAGGTTTTTGCATATCCCCACGACCCCCACCACCTCCGGCGTATCCGGAGAAAGAAGCCGCGGAGGCGGGGCCCATTTCGGCTGAGATCATGTAGCCTTGCGCATTGCCTCGCCCTGGTCTTGCGGGTGGGAGACGACGAGCCAGGACGGAAGTTGATCGGGGGACGACTTGATGGTCGTGATATTCTAGAAACGGGGGAGATGGGGTCAGTTCTCAGGTCAAGCAGCGGACCAGTCTGGTATAGGCTTGGGCGTCGGGGCAAAGTCTTGCTGTGTTCGTCGGCTCGAATTGAGACACAGCTTCGGGCACGGCGCATCGTCTGGAATGCATGTACCCGAATCTCACCCACTCAAGTCACCGCACACAAAAGCTTTTCAGTTGCTCGACTCACCTTCCTCAGTATCCGCGTTGTAAATGGCAAAATCAAAGTCTGCCCCGCGCCCCATCTTGTTCTCCATGATGATCTCCTTCTTGAGGTCCCAGACCGAGATGCCGGTGCCATCGAACGCAATGCGAGACGGCTCCTTTTGCGACCGAAAGCGGTAAAAGACGTGACTGGGTGGAGGAGGGCCGAGAGCGAGGGCTTGAGTATCGGATTCGGCAAGTACGGTCAGCGGTAATAGGCTTACGAAGACATGATCGGTTGCTGTTTGGAGATTAATAGGCAGCTTTGCGTATCGCAGACGGCTCAAGCAGAACAGGCAGAGTGTCACCCAAGGAGCAGGCCGAAGTCCCGACGAGGTAAGATGCGCGATGCAGGGAGCAGAAATGGGACGTCGCCAAGCTCAAGGGAGGCGAGTAGCGGACGGCAGATGGGTTTGATTGCTAACAAAAGGACCAAACCAATGGCGCCGCGCTATCCAACAACAGCAGAAGCGGGTGGAAGGGAGAGGGGAGTGGGCAGGGGAGAGGGGAGAGGGATGACCTGTGGCGTTCGACACGCAACCAGGTACGAGCGCGTTACGAAGCGGGGGAAGAGGAGAACGATCCAGCTACAAGCTTGTCAAATACTGAGATCAACTAGGTCGTGATGGTCGCTGCAGGTCCAGTGTGTCAAGCGGGTGACAGACGTGACGATGGCCGAGCGGACGATCGACGCGTTACACCTCGGCGGAGAGATGTGACTCGACCACAGACACGCTCGCTCGACGTGGATTGAGCTTGGTCGATGTGATGTGTCCAAGTGTCGCCTGCTGAGGTGCGATAGCGCGGTGGTGCGGTGGTGCGACAAGCGGTGGGAAGGGTGGCCGACGAGCGAATGGTAAGCGGCCGCAGTCAGCAGAAAGACACAAGAACTTTTTCTTTTTCTTTTTCGACTACGCCCTGCCCGAATGGGTTGATTAGCTCGACACAATTCGCCACTGCAAACGGGAGCCAACGCGCCCCTGAAAGCGTGTCAGCTCCTATTTTCCAAGATTATCATCGGCCCTGATGTACGAGGTCCACATAATCGATTTAGCCGGCTCGTGCAGTGACGCCACCAAAAATCAAGCTGACTCAGCTTTTGGATGGTCGTGAATCCCGCGGCACTACTGGCCTCGGGCGCCCGGAACTTGTCGCACCGATCAGGCTGCTGAAACTCGTACTCCGGCTAACCAACAGGCGACGCCTATTACGCGACTCCGAAAGCGCAAGGCACTCTACTCACGCACCCCTTTCCCCTGTCCCCCTCTTGCGTCATCCCTCATCACTGATCGTCTCAAGATCGTGACCGCTCAACCATGCCGACGCCACCTCCCGATGTCCCCTTGCACCACTTGATTGAAAGGGCCATCGTAAGTCGAACTCCGGCGGGCAGCGTCGGCGCGTCGGCGGCCACGCTCGTCTTGGCAGCCCCACCAGCTCGCCGACGTGCCAGCCGCGGCGCGGTTGCTCGTGCTCGGCCGGCGGGCTGCTTAATACCTTTTCCGCGCCCAGGTGGACCCCGCGAGGGGGAGGCCTAGACTACACCGCTGACAAACCCCGGATCACTCTTCAACAGCTGCTCGAAAAGATCGATCGGGATCTGTACCGTTCCAAGGAACTCTGGAAGGTGCGTAACGCGACAATCCCTTCCGCTGCAGTGCCGTCGTCTTCGCGTGCAATGAGCAACCAGCTTCGGGCCCCACACGTCTCGGCGCGGCGATACAAAGCTCGCACTTGGCATAGCTCTACGGCTTTCAAAGTGCGAGACCTCACCGGAAATAATCTGACAACGCGTCTTCTTTGGGTCTACCCCCTACAGCCATCGGGAGGCCGAGGCGTGTTTGGCGGACAAACGATCGCCCAATCCGCGTGGGCAGCAACCCTCTCGGTCCGAGATGACGAGCCAGGCACCGCCAAAGGTCTTCACTCGCTCCACGTGAGTACACCTTACTTTCCTATCATCCTGTCGGTCAGCCCTACTGACCCTTCTACCTTTGCCCGCCCACTCCGGATCAATCCGTGACAAAATTTTCTCGGCTACTCGGTTGCCGGACAGTCCTACTTTCTCTCATTCGGCAACGTCGACAACCCTATTCTTTGTGAGCAACACCCAGAAGACGGCCCAGCTGCTGGATCTTCATTCTGACAATTCCTGGTCGATCTTGTGCACAGATTCGGTCCAACGCCTCCGAGACGGGAGATCGTACTCGACCCGAACCGTCCTAGCAACCCAACTCGGCGTCCCCATCTTCGTCGTAACGTGTTCGTTCGCCGTACCCGAACCCAATCAGCCCATCACCGAGCCCGTGTTCCCCAAATGGCCGCTCGAGCCGTCGCGTGGCGCAGGGAGGATCCAGGATGTGCCTCCCCCAGAGGAGTGCCTGTCGACCGAGGATAGGCTACAATACGTTTTGGACAACGTCAAGGTCCCTGAGAAGCTGAGGGTCTAGTAAGTTTAATTTCGATGCTTCTCGAAGCGTTCCTGCGCGCAAATGACTGAACATCGTGCCTTCATACGAATCATCACCAGCGTCGACCGACAAGCGGAAGAACGTCGCCAATCGGCGATCGAGGTGCGCAACGCCGATCGCACCGAGTTGTCGGGTTTGATCTCGGCCAAGAAGAACGATCCGAGGCCTCAGCAGATGCACTGGTTCCGATCGCGAGCACCCGTGCGAGATGATCCCGCTTTTCACAAGGTGAGCTTTTCGTCCCCCGAGGTGCCTGTGCCACCCTTCTACCTTTCAATCTGCTGACTCCGCGATCGTTCGGCTTGATCCTTGTAGTGTGTCTTGGCGTATGCCTCTGACTTGCAGTTCATCGGCACCGCTGCACGAGCCGCCAACTTGGGAGCTCGTACGACGCCTCATCTAGGCATGCTCGCCTCGTTGGACCACGCCATGTATTTCTACGACGATACCGTCGACGCGTACGACTGGTTACTCTTTTACATGGAGGCGACGGTCGTCAGGAGTGGTCGTGGGTTGGTCACGGGGAGGATTTATAAGAGGGATGGGACGTTGGCAGTGGTGTGTCAACAGGAAGGGGTGGTTAGGGCTCAACTTTGATCGGTGTTCCTCCTTCCAAGCTGAATAGATTTCTATCAGGGAAAGGCTTCTTGTGTAAGGATTTGTGTCTGCAGTAGTAGTGTCTTTCCGTGTTTTTGGAACCGCGAGTGAACGCCCATTAAGCCAACGGAAGACTACTGAAAGCCTATCTCGTCGCATGAGCCTCAGGCTCGCACCTTCTGGGCCAAGTCATGCGAGTGAAGCACGCCGGGCCAAACACATGTTCCATCCCTCACGCTTGTCGACTCGAGACTCGAACGTCTAGAGGGTAGAAAAACATGGACTTTTTCGGCACATTCATGGGGGGCGGCTGAAATATTTGACATCCTGACCTACCCCTCGAGCCAGCTTCGGTAGCCGTCAAGATGCACACGGGATCCACTCCTGTACATTAGTGGGCACGTGAACCGGGCAAACGTCGCCAATCGGCTATCAAAATCCGCACCTTTGGTCGTACCGCATGTTCAGGCCTGATCTCAGCCAAGAACAATGGTCCTCGGCCCCAATACATTCGTTGGCTCCGATCCCGAGCACCCCTTCGAGATGATCCCGCTTTCCAAAAGGCGTGCTCGAGGGTCCTGGGCAGTCCTTGGTTCTGCCCGTTGACTTGGTAATCTTTGACTCGAACTTCGGCAGTACGTGTTGGCGTATGCCTCAGAAATGCAATTGATCAGCTGTCAGCTGAAAGGGGTGATCAGGGCCAAGCTCTGATGATAGGAGGCGAAGGATGAAATCCGTGGAAAGCGTCGTGTGTAAGTGCAGCAGTGTTGTCTTTTGGAAGCTATTGGCATCGTCTTCTCCTTTCATCGAAGATTATGGGATGTAGAGGACACAAAGGTTGCTCAAATGACAATTAGAAGGAACAACTTCTTCCCCACTTAAAGGTCACGTATGGGGGACCGAACAAGAAAGGGAAAAGCGACGATGCATGCGAGAAGCACAAACAAAAGTATGTAGTAGAGAAGAGAATTACTAGCAAAAGTCGTAGGTTGGAGTTATACGAGGAGACACCGATCACGTCGGAAAGAAAAGGAGCACCAGGAGGGGGTTTGACATCATCCCTGATCGACAGGGACGGACTCGGTTACCATTAGTGGTTCGAGGCCTTGGTGGCGGCGGCATGACGACGTTGTTCTTCATCGGCCATGACCCTGTCGAAGGCGGAAAGTGGTACAAAGCTCATCGGTCATCAGACGCTTCGAGTAAAGTAAAAGGCGCAAATGCTCAAACTTACGAGTACAAGCTACTTTGCGTAAACGACCACGTCTCGGGCAGGGTGAGAAAAGGATGCCTGAGAAGTTCATAGGCTTTCGGTCGCTCATCGGGATTGCTACAAGTAATGGCGGCGAAACTAGGTCAGTCGTGGCAAATCTAGGTCAGGTTCTTCTGCGACGCCTTTGCTTACATGGCGAGACAGTTGTTGATGAACTCGTCGGCTTCGCTTGAAAGCGTAACGTCCGACGGGATGGGTGGCCGACGTCGCTCGGTTGCGATCTAGAGAAGAGTGGACAATCAGCCTCCAAAAACGGAAAAAAGAGCGACTCTGCAACTGACCTTGAACATAGCTTGCAATTGCTCGTCCTCGGACCAAGGACGGCGCCCGGCAAACATCTCGATCAAGATGCACCCAAAGGACCAAATGTCGGCTTTGGCCGAGTACCCCGTCTTCATGTTGTAAATTACTTCGGGGGCCATCCAGAACAGCGAACCTTGCATCATCGACATGTTCTCGTCGTTGTTGTAGATGTCGGCTGGGAAAGAAAGTTCGAGTCAGTGACCACAAGCTGTGCGTTTACCCACATAAGCCAGGTCGAACTCACTGCTCTTCTTGCTGGTACCAAAGTCAGAGATCTTGCACATCCCGTCATGATCGGTCAAGATATTGTCGGCCTTCATATCGCGATGCAGTATCCCGAGACCATGGAGGTACGACAAGCCTTCGAGGATCTGCATCGTGAAGAACTTGATGACGTCTTCCTCAAACTTGCCGTGGGTTCGAACGATGCGGCCGATTGAACCACCGGGAACGTATTCGAGGAAAATGGACAGGTGCAACGGTGTTTGCTCCATCCCCAGGTACAACACGATGTTGGGGTGATCGAGGTCCTGGAGTAGTTCGATCTCGCCTCGCAGCGAAGCGACCATGCTTTTGGTTCGCTCGTTGCTCGCGTCAGACTGCGTCTTGGGAAGTTCGACTTGCTTGACTGCGATCGTTTCACCGGTCGTGACACTGAAGCCGATGTAGACGTGGCCGTAGGAACCGCGACCAATGAGGTCACCCTTGATCCATTTGTACGAGACTGTTCAACAACAATAAAGAGATAATGCTCAGTCCATCAGTCCAGTTACTTCCTCTCGAGGCCGACCAGCCGATCGCGCACTCACAGTTATCAGGGTTATCCTCTCCCGCATCCTCCCGAATCGTGTTCGACAGTCGACCCAAATCAGCACCAGTGACTTCTTCAATGCGCGCACCGAACAACTTGGTGCTCTTGCGTCGCAGCAAACTGGAACCAAGACCGTGTACAACCGTCGCCATTGTCCGACCGGCTTTTTGCATCGCCCTCTTGCGATCTTGAGCGACGTAGCGGATCGACTTTCGTTGCATCAGACCGCTGTTGGTGAGCGCGCGTCGGACAACGGGAGAGAACGCGGTACTGGCGACGGAAGTAGCGGCCGTCGATGCTGTGGTGACTTGCGAAGACGCCTGTGAGCTTGAGGATGACGACGAAACGGTCGCAGGAGCAGGTGGGGCGGTCTCTTTGCCAGGCGAGGGGGTCCCCGGTGCAGGTGTAGGCATGGCGAAAGCGGGCTTGTCGAGATCAACATTGGGGAAATAGACGTCGAGGTTCTCCAACACGGTTTCGACGGCCGGACGAACGGCCCAAGAGAGGTTCTCATCATCGGCGCGATCTCGGAACGAACCCCTTCGCGAACCCATTCCAGGCGAAGGCGCGTTGAGCGAGATTGTCTTCTCCGCCTTGTTGGACGTGTGACGAAGCTTCTCGGATCGCTCGGCCCGACGTGAAGATAGCATCGTCGATACGTCTCCGCTGCCATCGCCGCCAGGACCAGCAGAACGACGAGCGGAGCTCGGAGGCGCTGCGCTCATGACCGATGCCGATGCCGATGTTCCCGATGACCATTGGTTGTGACGAGTTGCCGTCTCGACGCCACAGGCTGAAGCAGGGTCGGACGGCATCTCGAGTCGAAGGTTGGGTCGCCGCGTCGGCGTGCCCACTGTTGGCGACGAAAGTCGACTCGCCGGCTCATCTCGAAGCGTGTACGTGACCTGAACGGGTGGCGAGGTTCTAGCTGGCTGCTCGTCGACGGTGGCCGTACGTGCTGGCCCAAAGCCAGGCATGAACGTGCCCCCTTCCTCATCGAAATCGTCGCCAAACTCATCCTTGCCCGCCGACGCGGGGTTTCGATCCGTCCGCACCATCGTTCCAGAGGCATCGTCGTCCTCGATGTTCAAGCGCTCCAAAAGGGCCTTGCGCGCTTCCTTGGCCCACTCGCCTTCTCGCATCGTTTCACTCTGTTCATCAATCATTTCGACTGGCCGGACCGACGGCGCGGACGCTTGCTTTCGCAACGCGCTCGCCACCTCCGAAGTGAGCTTGGTGGCAGGCGCCTTAGGTGCGGGCTGATTGACCGGGAACCAAGTCGCCGATTCTTCGTCAACGGGATCGCCGAATGCGTCGAGCAAGGGTGGCGATTGACCAGAGTGGAGCACGACGGTAGGGATAGACGGCGTGCGCACGCCACCCGAATCCAGGGGCGGATTGTCCTGAGCCGGAGTCAAAGGTCCATTCACAGAAGCCGAGGTCGAACTGCGTGCCGAGGAAGGTGGACTCGCGAAAGGCGGTCGCTCGTCGTCGTTCAAGCCGAACCGCGAACCATCGTCCTGGCCAGCCATAGCGTGTGTCGGTGAAGCGTTCGATCCGCGCCAGCGACTAGAAGACGTATTGGAAGCCGATGAAGTCGACGAAGCGAACGACGACGACGAGCTGTCACGCCCATGCTGTAATTGCTGGAACTGGCCCTTCGCTTTGAGGGCCTTTAGTGGGGCATTCCCTCGCCCACTGGCACCGCTGTCGGTCGTCGAAGAACCTCCCGAGTTGCGATGCGGTGTCGGAACCGAGCCGTATCGGTCCCTATCGACGAGATCCAGCCCGCTCGATGACGCACGTCGGTGAGCCAGCTGCGCAGGGTCCGGCGCCGACGGATCATGCGACATCATGTGAACTGCAGAAGGTGGAGCCGCGTCACTGGCACCTCGTTGTCGAGTTCCGGCGGCCTGGAGCGTCTGCCCTGGTTGCAGGTCCAATCGCCGAGTAAGGTCGGGGAGATTCGATGCCGGGGAGGTCGGGTTTACACTCGGATTCGAGGTTCGGTCCATGCGACGGGTAGGGGCAGGCCAGACTTGACCAACGGGTGGGATGGGGGAAGAGGTCGTGTAAGGCCCACGAGGAGGAAGTGGTGGTGGTGGCATGCTGTTGGTGTAACTCCCCAAGCCAGATCGGTAGTACGAAGCAGCCGGAGTAGGCGTCGAGTTTTGCGCCATGATGCGCGGGTTGAAGGGCATCGGCGACTGTGCAGAGGCCGGTTGAGAGCTGTTCGAGCGATACGGTTGAGACGTGAGTATTGGCGGCGCTGGGGGCACTGGCGCAGGAGACCGCATCGAGCCATAGGCCCCGGGATACCCCGGTGGTGCCGACGAGTTGAACTGCCCGCGCAAGTTATCTACGCTCTTGCTCATCATCTGACGCTGATTAGGAGACAGAAGCGTCGAAGAAGACTGTGAAGACTGCGGTGTTGGCCTCGTGGGGTGCGCCGGTGGGGGTGGGTTCGATTGTTGCAGCGCGAGGTTGTGGAACACCGGTGCCGAGGGCGGCGCTCGCCCCGCCTTGACGTACGGCTGGTACTGGGGCAGCACGGCCCTCGCATCAGCGGGGTGCATCGGATGCAAAGGCGGCGGTGGGTGAGAGGACTGCTGAAATTGATAAGCCCGTGCGCTCCCACCGCCCGTGTTGGTGTTGGTTCGTGACCAGGACGACAACGTGTCGGATGGCGCATTCGGTGCCCCTCCGGCGGGTGACAAAACTTGAGGAATTGGGTTCCGGCTCGAGGGGGCATTGTGGTTCCCGCTACCTCCACCACCGCCGCCAAAAGTTTCGAATCTAGAGCCAGAGCTCCCCAAAGGCGGCGAATGAGCCCAGGTGGAGGAAGAAGAGTTGTTGGCGCGCCCAAACTCGTCCGGGGTCGGCGTGGCATCACCACTTCGATCGTGTCGGGGGTCCAGTGGCGCGTTGTGGGCGTGGGAGACCGTGTCGAGTTGATTGCCACTACTCGAAGACCGCTGGTGGCCAGACCGCTGCGAAGGTCCCCACGTCCAACTCGGTCGGTCGCTGCGAAGGCTCGTCGGGCCCTGGGCGTGATCGACCTCGTTCTGGCCCCCTCGAGGCGAGTGTTCCCGGGCGGGTGAAACGTGTGGCGGCCGTGTCGCCACAGGCGAGCAAGCTCGTCCTGGAGGGTGCCCCGAATGGGAGTTCTCGCGGCCTCCTTTCGATCGCGTCGCCTGGTTCAGTCGCTCCGCCGACATCCCAACAGGAATATCGTCATCATCATCGCCTCGACGATCGGGCACATACTCTCGCAAGTAGATAGCCCGTCCCTTTCCTCTCCCACTCGACCACAAGTCCCAAATCTCGTCCGTCGATATCGGTCTCCCAGCATCGCCATCGACGGTCGTCAAACGCACCTCGTATCGACTCGCGTCACTGTCGGCGATCTCGAGTCGTGAAAAGATGGTCTCGCGGATTGCCTCGCCCGAGGTGCACTTGTCGAGATTGACACGCTTAAGGTCCTCATCGAGATCCTTGGTCGCCCACAAACTCGTGCCGGGCGGTAACGTCGGGGAGTTGAACGTCCGTGAGCTCGGCGATTGTGGTGAGTTCGAGTTGGCTCGCGTGCGACCGAGGGCATCGCCGGACCGTCCCGAGTGTTGGTGAGGGTGCTGGAGCGGGGGAAGTCGGGGTGATCTTGCGCTGGCGGATGAAGAGCCTTGGTCATGCTGCGGCGGGTACATGTTGTTGCCAGACGGCGGACCATAGGGCTGCGAGCGAGTCAGGTGGGCGGTCAAGTCAACGCTTCGTTTCGTTTCAGGTGGGGGAGGGGGGGCTGTGCGAACCCCGCCCCTTGCGGGGAATTGGCGCGTATGACTCACGCTATGCATCATCGAGTCGTCCCTTCTATACCTCGGATCAGCCGAAGCCGAGGGCCGTCTCGTCCCATCGTTCGACGAAGGTTGCTGCGGTATCCTCGACGACGAGCTCGAGCTCGAACTAGACGACCCCGAGATGGGCGACATCAACCCCGAATGAGCACGCGACGACGGCGAGGGTTGTGAATAGTCATTACGCGGTTGGGTCGAGCTCAACTGGTTGTTGCCCGTATAAGGTGTAGCTGAGGGTCGTGAGCCTCCGCCGCCGCCGCCTCCCCCTGCGCGTCGTCGATCATCCTGCTGCATCACCCTCGAAGCCTACGACCCCTTTGATCGACAAGAACGGCGATCGTAATATCTGTCTGGGCGTCAAGGTGTTATGTAGAGCGGTATCAGCATCCGTCGGGCAACAAGGAAGGCGGATTCGGAATCCAGAGAGTGTAGAGCGAGGTGCTTGGGGTCGGCTTGATCTCGTGGAACTCTCCCATTGCCAATACAGGTAGCATTGATGGAATTGAAAGACGATGTGTTCTCTTTCGTTTCCAAAAACGATGTACCCGAGAGGCAGTTGTTTCCCCTGAGTAGGCTCTTCCACGGCCGTCCACTGAGACCGACGACGGACGTAACACGTCCCCACGCAGCTCCCACATCACCCCGGGTCCCTGTCTCGCGACGGTCTGCTGCGAGGGTCTGGGCGATGAGCACTCACCGCGAACACACACAGTCTTAGCTCTCCTGGAAGAAGCAGCGGCTGAGGTAGAGGCCGAGAGATGATGCGAGGGAAATAGGTGACAGTCGGGCGACGAACGCTGGGCTGGTCGATCGCTGCTGCTGGCTGCTGGTCGTGGCGACTGGTGAATGCTTGCGCGCGGCTCGTGGTGCCAAATCGCGGCGGGCCGTTGAGAGAGGTTGAGTCGACACGGTGCAAAAGGACCCGGAATTCTAAAGTGAGAAGCAAGAGCACACGACCTGGGAGAGCGTGGCGACCGAAAACCGAGCTTCGAGCACAACCAAGTAACGCGGACCGAACGAGAAGGCGATGGGGAACAGTCGGCGGGTGGGGTGAAACAATCCGGCAGCGACCAGCGCGAGCCAGCGCGAGTCCAGCGCGGTTTGGCTCGCTCGCTCGCCCGGTCTCTGCAGGTGCTGCATGCCGTCGCGTCAATGAGGCGCCGGCGGCACAGCCCGAACCCTGAAGCCCTCCCTCCGGCTCCGTACTTCGGGCCGTCTCGGACCCTCATGCACGGGCACCAGAAATATTCATTTCTCCGATCCAGTCACACTCCCCAGATCAAAAAATGGGATGCTCGAGCACAGTCACTTCACAAGCAAAACTTGTGATCTCTGCAGATTCGCGGAAAGTTAGCCTGATAAAAGTCGCGCTTATCGGCATTGCATGTTGCCGGGACAAGCATCGGTAGAACCCAAGGATGAGGCAGCGAAAAAGTGCAAGGTTCATCATCGCCCGCCGAGAGGGATCGCTTTGAAGCGGTGCGCGCGTTACTTACGCCCGACCACATCTGGCAAATCACCGAGTCCGGGTGCTTCCGAACCCCGGTGTCTCTGACTCCGCGCTCCCGACCGCTCTGGTTTCCATTCAGACAGGGGCGCCTCCAGTTCGGAGAAACCTTTATCGCCGACGGCGGTGTTTGGCTGGCAGTGGGAGCTTTCCTTTTTCTCTTCGACGACCGCACCAGCTTGTGCTTGCGAGGAATGGAGGAGAATGGACAACTTGCGGGAAAAGATGACTCGGTCCTTGCACATGCCACGGTCAGAAACTGTCGATCGCTTAAGTACGGTCATCGGAAACGGAGGCGTTCGGGGTTGGTCGCGTCGACGCGTCACGGTGCCGAACACGTGCTTCGCGCGGCCGCCCACCGCGCATCGTGAACCCCACTCTGTAGCGTAGCCGTACTTGCTGGTGCCGCGGCGAATTGGTGCGCTCCTCCCGAGCAGTTCTCCCCCTCCTAAAACCCCCGCACTCGGTGACCTCTTGACTTTTAATTCACCGCAAATCTTACTCGACGAGAAAGGAGACTCGAAAGGACCATCATTTTTCATCTAAGCTAAGGGCACACTACAACGCCGCCTAAACGCATACCGGCCGACATGCCGTCCTTCACCTCCCGTCTCCCCACCAACCCCAACCCCTCCTCCCTTCCCAAATACTACGGTGACGCCTCCACGCTCCTCTCCTTGGACAAGTACAACCGACGTCATTTGTTCCGCCCTTCCTGGATCTCGGACGACGAACCCGATCATACCGTTTCGTATGCGTGTGTAGGAGCGGAGAAGGAGGACGAGTTGGAAACGGTTGTATGGATCAATGGTTTGGGTGGGAATCGATTTGCTGCTGGTCAGTTGTTCGTGACCTTGATGAGCGATCGACTCGTCGGCAACCTACTTCCCCACTTCTCCACCGCACCGCGTACACGTACGAACTTACTGCGCACTCCAGCGTACTGACGCCGTCCTCGACCACCTCCGCAGCTTTTTTAGACGGCCTCTTCACAACGTATCGCCTCCGTTTGATCCACATCGACCGACCAGGAGCAGGACACTCGACCCCCGTCCCCCTCTCTCACCGCGTCGAATGGTCAACCGAAGCCCTCCTCTCCATCCTCTCACACGAAGGAACAACCCCCCACCTCTCCTTGATCTCCCATTCCAACGGCCTCATATACACCCTCCATTTGCTGTCCCACCTTCCTCGAACCTACACGCTCCGACATTGGTTCATAAGTTCCCCCTTTGTGATACCCTTTTTGTCCGGGAGCTGGTCCTTGGGTCTAGCGAGTTATCTCCCTGCCCCCGTGACGGGGAGTTTGGGGACGTTAGCTTCGACTTTTAGTACGAGTTTGGGGTGGTATCATTCTGCGAGGGGGGTGTCGAGCGGTGGATTGGGGGGTCTGTCAAAATGGTGGGGTGGGGTACCGTTGACCTCGACGACCGCCGCGGAAGCTGAAGACCCTACACTATCCACCGAGGACGATTCAACCCAAGCGACCAAAAAATCGAGACGACACTATGAGCGTTTCGTCAAGAAGCAAAACGAGCTCTACGCATCCCCTGACGACGCTCGGCAGAACGAACACCGTAAAACGTTCGAAGGGTATTTCTTTGGGCCCGGTTTGTTCAACGAGGCGATGAAGAGGGCTGGGAAGGAGGGGTTGGGGTATATGGGCGATGAGGCGTTAATTTCTTTACGAAAGGGGGAGGAGGCGAGGTGGGGGTGGCCGAAGGAGGGGGAGGAGGGTCAGGATGGGAGTGTGTATTTGAGAGGGTTTAGGGAATGGAAGGAAGGGTGGGAAAAGGAGGGGAGAGCTTTACCGAGGATCAAAGTGGGGTACGGGAGTGAGGATGGGATGATTCCCAAGAGGGGAAGGGATCATCTCAAGTCTGTGTTGGTCGATCAGCTGGGTTTGGTCAAAAGGGAGGATTGGAGAGAGATCCGGGGTGCAGGACATGATGATACGCTCGGTGTGACGACGTTGACTGAGCCTTGGTGTCAGAGCGTTGTGGCTTCTGCAGAGGGGAACTAGAGCGGTGTCTATTTATTGGAGTGTTGTAAAATCCTTTCGATTGGGTGCGTTGTGTGTATACAGCGATGGACGCCTAGCATTGCATGTCCAGAGAGTGAGAGCAAAACTGAGAGATGAGAGTAGACCCGAGAAGAGAGTAATAGGGTTCGAGCGAGCGTGTCTTGAGTTGTGTGCGCTCAGATAACGACGATACTTGGTGGGGTGTATCGTTTGCTGTAGTAGACCGACTTGCCAACCTGTGCGATGGGGAACGAGTGGGGGTCAGCGGATGAGTTCCCTTTAGGCCGCCCTAGGCCGGGCTCCATCGCCACGAGCTGGGTCAACCATCGACATCACAATGTATTCCATCGGCCTATGCTCAAAACTCACCTCCCAACCCGGCACGTCCTTCATGATCTCCTTCTCACGGGCCAAAGCGGCGTGTTCCCTTCGGTAGATGTCGCGGTCGGCTTCGGCCAACAGCAAGGGCACGAGGTGGATTCGTGACCAGACTTTTTCGCGTTGCAGTTCCCTGATTCGAGTACGGAGTCGATGATTAGTTTCATTGTTGGAGATGGAGAATTCCTACTCCAGCTGTCCGCTACGACCTGCGCTGGAAGCTGATCACTGGCGCCCATCGCCTCCTAGCCGGGTCCCAACCCCAGCCCGACCACTCACCTCTTCTCCAAGTTACCCAAGCCAACCCTCCAGAACCCAAAAGCACAGATAGCGGTGACAGCACCAAAGATGAGCGCTCCCCCCGGTCCTTTGGTCGGCAGGTTGCGCTTGTACTTGATCGCTTCGAAGCCGCCGGCGGGGGGCAGGTCCCTTTGGAAGAAGAGGGCTCAGTTGTATAGTACGAGGTGGTGGGTCGATGGATAAACGCTGGCTTACTGCTTGTAGGTGACCATGATCTGCGGTGACTGGGTGTGGCGAGAGCGCAACGAGTTGAGTCCGGCGTTGACTCCGCCCGCGCCAATCGCCTGCCATCGCTCGCACGCCAAGGCGCGGCCACCCGGTCTGGTGTCACTTGGCCCCTCTGTCACTTGCCATCCTCGCCATCCTCGCCGTCCTCGCCATCCTCGCCATCCTCGCCATCCTCGCCACACAAGCAGGCGCACCCACCCACTCGCAACTCAACCACCCACACACTACTTCTCCGTCATGGCATACAACCCTTACGCCAACCCGTATGCCCAACCAGCCGCGGGGCCATACGCCGGTCCCTCAGCACACGCCTCGACGAGCACCACCCACATCACTCCGTCCTACCCAGCCGCCTACCCCTACGCCCCACAGGCCGTCCCAACCAACCCGGGCTACCCGTCCACCTCGACCCTCCCCATGGCCGCCGGTCCCATATTTCCCGGTTACGCCCACATGCCCCCACCCCTTCCGCAGACGATGGCCTTGGGTCCGCCACAACCGGGTGGTGCGTACGATCTCGATCTGGCGCAACAACAATCGGCTTACACCCCGGAGGGAGCCCAGAGGGCCGCCGCGCACGTCAAGGCCCATCAGGAACGCAAGCAGAAACCCCAGGGACGCACGACCGTGCTGCGCAAAGGTGGGGGGGAGGTGTGGGAGGATGCGACTTTGATGGAATGGGATCCAAGTCAGTCGCGCTCTCGAACCCTAATCGGTGTCTCTCGCTCTCTCTGTCCCTCGAGTCGCTGCTCACTTCCCTGTTCGTGTTGCAGCCCACTTCCGCCTCTTTGTCGGTGACTTGGACCCTTCGCTTTCCGAAGATCAGTTCAGGGAAGCCTTCACTGGTAATGGCCGTTACAAGTCCTTCGTCAAGAGCAAGATCATCCGTGACAGAAAGACCAACAAGGGCAAAGGGTACGGCTTCGTTTCCTATTCCGATCCGGAAGACTTTCTCAAGGCTTGGAAGGAATTAAACGGTCAGTCGACCGACGACGAGTGCGTCCCTGTCCAGATGACGAACTGACTTGTATCCCGAACCGAACCGAACCGAACCGAACAGGCAAATACGTCGGCACCCGACCGGTCAAGATCTCCAAAGCCACCACCGGGGTATCTGCCGTCAACATCGGAGCCAAGAAAGCCGCCGTGCTCGACTCGAAAAAGGTGCGAAAATCTGGAACGGTCCCTTATGAAAAGGCCAAGGCCAAGGAGGCCGAGGGAGGACATATGAATAAGAACTCGAATGGGTTCGGACCGCAGAGGGTTGGCAAGAGTTATATTCGACGATGAGGGGGAAAACCAGGTTTCAGTATGTTGAAGGTATTTGCTGCCCTCACGTTTCGGTGGAAGTGCGTTACTCGCTGTACATAGGCAATGCAATGGGCTGATTCATTAAACGTTCAAGAATTTATCCATTAGGATGGCGGTAGCACCCGATGGGCTCGGCCATCAACTCCAGCAAAGTCAGGTGTATATGCAAACGATGAGCACCTGCGTATAATATAAAAAAGATGCTAGTGCAACTATGTCCAAATATGATATGAGAAACCTACTCCGTTCCGACCCTCCTCTTGACTCGAACCTTGACATCCCCTACGAATTGGAAGATGCTCATCCCAGCTGTGCGACAACAAATAGTCATGAAACGGTCAACTCTTCATCTCAACGTACTTGAAACATTCCTTCGAAGAATCGACTCACGTCTACCCGGTGCCGGTAGGGGTGCGATACCCGTACTGCCATCGATGAACCTCAACGTCTTCGTCGGGGTCGAAGTTTCTCTCGGTAGTACGGTGATTTCGAAGCGGGATAACGTCTCGATCACCATGGCTTTGAGTTCGGAATAGGCGAGATTGCGCCCTTCGCACTGCGTGTGGTCGACACCGGTGGAAGAAAGAGATCAGCTCACCTTTCCAGAGGGGGACAGAGGCGATTTCGAGCTCCGGAGTGGACGTACGATCGAGACACCCCCGCCAAAAGCCCTGACCTCCCTCGTCCTCTTACTCCTCGTACCCGCCGCTTCTCCCTCCCTATCAATGAACCTCTTCCCGTCCCACAATTTGGCATCCTCCCATTCTTGCTCATCGAGATGAGCGATTCGCGTTACGGCCGCGATACGAGAACCTTGTGGGATCCAATAATCACTGCTGGCCGGTGGAGCTTTGTCCTCCTTGGTGAGCTCGTAGTCGTCTTCCCGTTCGATGCGAAGTAAAAATCCCTTCTGGACATCCCTCAGACTCGACGTCGAAGACGCTAAACGAAGAGTCTCGTGAATCGCCGAAGAGAGGATCGGAAGAGCCGTCGACGCCAGATCGGCTTGGGTCGGTGCAGCGCCGCAGAGGGAGGAGAGGAAATGGCCGATCTCTTGGAGTATCTTGGGGTATAAAGGGGATTGGATGACGTAGAGGATGATCCACACGGCGGCAAAGGGGCCGTTGGCTTGGAGTGCCCTGCGCACACGATCTTCCGACGTCGAATCAATCCCAACCATCTCAGAAGAAATCGATCAAAGGTGAAGATGACGTACCACAGCGTCCCATTCAACGTCGTCCCAATTTCAAAATCCGTCAACCCATTCTCCTTCGAACTATCGACGGTATCCCTGACCAGTCCCTTCTCCTGCAACCCAGGTGCTCCATCTCTCACCCACGCCCCAAAAAATTTCCTCAATCGATCCCTCCCTTTCACTCCCTTCCGAACGAAGGGCACCATCTTGAGCACCGATAGAGGCATGACTTCACCCGCGACGGGGGGGAAAGCGAGATCGAATTCATCAAAGAGCTTGCGAAACTCTTCGAGTGAGGAGATGCCATATTTGGGCGAGGTGTCAAAGTCGAGCAACTGAGGTCCAAAAACGGCCGCGAGCCCAGCGTCGAACATCGTATCCCTGATCCAAGTGACTAAACCCATCTCGACGCCTTCAGACGACTCGGTGTCCGCATCAAGCCGTTGTGCGAGCTGTTCGAGCTTGTCACGTAAGTAAGAAACGAAGGTATCGATCGGTTCTTCGAGTCGATTCTTGCTTAAAGCTCGACCATGGGCGGGGAAGAGAACGCCGTGCCATAGGACGACGTCGCGGAAGATGGGGGTCGAGCCTCCAAAGGCGGAGCGGAGCATGGTCATTCGGATAGGACCCTGTCAGGAGCTTGCTAGCGCGTTAGCTCAATCTGCCTTCTCCTAATTTAGGGAGGCCCGAGACACGGGGAGGGAAGGACAAATCCTGCTGTACTGACAAAGTCCAGGGTCGAGGTCGATGTTTCGTACACTTTGGAGACGGTCGCAGGATCGAGGACAAAGTATTGCTTCAGCGGCCAAGGGAGGTAGACGATCGGCCCGTAGGTTCGCTTGAGGGAGACCAGGAACTCGTCCTCGTGCTTGACGAGCCTACAGCGCAGGGAAGCGAATGAGATCCGGGCACTGTTCGTGATTGGTAGCCAGAGTTGAGGAATTAAACTTGCCGATACGTAGCCAAGAGGCCCCGCGCGAACCCGGGCATGTAACGAGGTCCATAAGTGGGTGGAGCCCCTCGACAGCCGCCGTAGAAGAGCCACAGGAACAGCGGCGCGAGCAGCGATGGCAGATAGACGGCCATCGACTGGGCCCAGCTGATGTAGCAATGGATGCAAGGCATGCTTGACTCGTCGGATGTCCGCCAGACTGGGGTGGTGTGAGAGCGTGGCCCCGAACGAGGAGGGGAGAAGGAGAGGGACAACCCAGCTCTTGGGCATCCGCCGGATGCGCGTCAGCAAGACCGTCTGAAAGCAAGTCTTGACTTTCAGTCTTGATCGGAAGTCGATAGTTCTAGCTACTCAGAGTGTACTTGGTTGTTTTGTAAGGCCTCCCCTTACAACAACGGTGGACCCGAAGTTGTAATCAGCGCGACACGTGGCCTCCGCACCTGTCAGCAGCGAACAACGACGCCGCTGTGGGACGACTCGGACTAGGCTCCGAGTCATGGACCATGGTGTGGCTCATCCTCCTCCATGAACCTCCTACTTTTATATTGAAAAAGAGGTAGTATCTGCTCTTGGTCACAAATATTTTGCTTTGATGCTGTTGCATTCCTTAATCTCAAAGACAGTAGACACTGCACCGCCTCGGAGTCACTGCGACTGCACGCCGATATTTGCGCGCGGCGCATGGGAAGGGCGACAGAGGGCGACAGCCTCTTTCGCCCGCGCCAAGATCGCCTTCCGCCGCAGGGCTTCGCATTAGATCAGATAGATGCCTATCTATATCTACACCTCCTATAACTATCGTTCATCTATCTATATGGCCAATAGATAGATGAACGATAGTTATAGGAGGTGTAGATGGCCATATAGATAGATGAACGATAGTTATAGGAGGTGTAGATATAGATAGGCATCTATCTGATCTAATGCGAAGCCCTGGAAGAGGTCGAGGGGCCGTGGTGCGCCGCACAACCGACTTATCTGAAATTGACCCCATTAGGCCCCATGCATCAGCGCATCAGCAAGGAGTCGAAGGAGTCGACCTACTTGAGACTCGGCCCAGAGCTGCCCAGAGTCAAGTGGCCGATTGCCTGAGGTCGGGAACTATCGCGAACATCCGCTTCATCTCCTGCTTTCGTGTACCGACTCCACCTTGTTTTCGATTCGACTGGATCTCTGGTAACCGCTCGCTTTTCAACGAAAAGCTGCGCCATTCGGCGGGAATAGTAAAAACCTAGTACTCCACTGGAGTACTCCACTGCATTGCCGGCGTCGAGGGTTCTCATAGGATCAGATCTGATCTGATCCTGATCCTAATTTTTAGGATCAGATCGATCCTGATCCTAGCTGGGCAGGATCAAGATAGGATAGATCATGCCTCGGAGAAAGAAAAAAAAAAAAAAAAAAAAAAAAAAAAAAAAAAAAAAAAAAGAAAAAAAAAAAGGGGGGGGGGGGGGGGGGGGGGGGGGGGGGGGCGGGGGAGGCGATGTAGCGTCGTTACTTGGTAGATAGCCCTTTAACTGATACCTGCCGTTCACAAGAGCGCGCTACAGGGTATGTACCACTATCCGACATGACCTTTGTTACACAAATCTAAACTGACTATAAAATCATGTTCGCATTTTGTAGATGTCATGCGAAACCCACCTACACCGGCGAGGGCAACGCGCGCAATCGGAGCTCATAAAAAAAGGCGAATCAGTGAGGTGATCATTTCGGATGATGATGATGATAATGATTCCGACAAGGATGAGGAAGATAGTTATGATGGGCACAATAGTGGTGGTAGTAGTGAGAATGATGCGCTCAACACCGATAGCGACAACTAGTGAGATGTAGTCATCTGTTGCCATATAAGGCAGTTAAATGTCTCAGATCAAATTGATCCTTCTGGATAGGATCAAGAAAGGATAGATCAACGCGGATTGGGGAAAAAAAAAGATCGGATCTGATCCGATCCTCCGGTGATCTGATCCTATGAGAACCCTTGGCCGGCGTGAAGCTTTCGCTCAACCGAGCTCCGACCGCTCTCCCCCTCGCCGCGCCACTTCTGTGGAGTCGAGACGCCGCTAGCCACCGACCTCTTCTTCCCGCCACTCTCTTGCCAACCATCGCCCAGGAGGGTCCACACCGTGATACAAGATGAAGTGAGCAACTTTGCATTGCACATAGCTCTTCTACATTGCACAGAGGGGTCCTAATTGATTGGCGACGCCATCTCGTCACAGCTACATCCAACTCGAAAAGCTCGGAGAAGGCACCGTGAGCTCCCAAGTTCGGGAACTTGAGTTGTGCATACTATAACTGATCATCAGCTCATCGTCGCTTGAACTCACAGTACGCCACCGTACACAAGGTCGGTCAAGTGCCCCTCGCAATCCCCAAATGTCGTTCAGCCCCCAGTTCCCCGGGCGACGGGCTATGGGCATCGTCGTGGCTACGGGACATTGTTTTCGCTGAACCTTTGCCGCCATTGATCTCATAGGGAAGGTCACGTATCACGAATGAACTGGTCGCTCTGAAAGAGATACACCTCGACGCCGAGGAAGGCACTCCCTCGACCGCGATCCGCGAGATCAGTCTGATGAAGGAGCTCAAGCACCCCAACATTGTTCGCCTGTACGACGTCATCCATACCGAAGCCAAGCTCATGCTCGTATTCGAGTTCATGGACCTCGACCTCAAAAAATACATGGATTCGCACGGTGACCGAGGCGCGCTCGAGCCCGCCGTCGTCCGTTCCTTCATGTGGCAATTGCTCAAGGGCACCGCGTTCTGCCACGACAACCGAGTCCTTCACCGTGATCTCAAGCCGCAGAATCTGCTCATCAACAAGAAGGGCGAGCTCAAACTCGCCGATTTCGGTCTCGCGCGTGCGTTCGGTATCCCCGTCAACACGTTTTCCAACGAGGTCGTCACATTGTGGTATCGCGCACCCGATGTCTTGTTGGGCTCAAGAACATACTCGACCAGTATTGACGTATGGAGCGCCGGGTGCATCATGGCAGAGTGAGTGATGGAAATCGTCGAAATACTAAGATCCGCCTCGCGAGGAACGTTGACCGACGAACGTGCGCTCCAGGATGATCTCGGGTGTGCCCCTGTTCCGAGGACGAGACAACAACGATCAGCTGAACCAGATCTTGCGAATCTTGGGGACCCCGGATGAAGCCACACTGCGTCGGATTGCCTCCGAATCGGTGAGCCTCGAGGCGTAACATGCGCTCGGCACCCTCGCTGCGACGCTGATTTTGGATGCTCTGCTCGAATGCAGCCCGAGATCCAACTTCGACCATTCCCTCGATTAAACAGGGTCCCTTTCGCTTCGCTCTACCCGAAAGCTCACCCCGTTGGTGAGTTCAGTCGAGAAGAGTAGCGAGACTGGTAGCTGATGTGGTCACTCACAGCTCTCGACCTGCTCGACAAGCTGCTCCAATTCGATCCCGCTCGTCGTATCGACTGCACGACTGCGCTTCACCAGTGCGTGTACATTCACACTCGGGAGTGCATCTCTGGCTGTACTGACGTAGACTCTTCCGTCACACCTCATAGCCCGTACTTTGGCCAAGCGGCGCAGCAGCAGACGGCGCAGCAACAACAACAGAGCTCATTACAGCAGCAGCAACAACAACAGGCGCAAGCTCAGGCTCAAGCCCAAGCCCAAGCACAGTCGAAAGCTCAATACAGGGCTCAACCTGGTGCTTATGCTGCTCAGGGCTAGGTTCTGGTTCTACATGAATGCCTAGAGCTGCCCGCTCCCTCGCCCTTTCTTGCTGTTCTTGCTTTGCTGTGGTTGTACTTCGCCGTGATCTCTTTTTTTTACCGAGTGGGATTCGTGTATTTATGATGGGAATGGGGTAGGTGACGTTTCATCATCTTGACGACATCAAATGTAACATAGGACCCGCCGTCCAAATAACAACCTGTAGTACCGGACCCGTCGGACTATGTTAGAAACTTTGGAAACGGCCTCGCATTGGCCTATGGGCTTTCGGAATTGACATCGCGTCGTTTCGTTTGAGGGAGCAATGACTGATTCTGCATGTCGTGGTTTCAAAATCAGAGGGGTTCGAGGGGGGCGGGCTCAAAGCCGAGACTCAACCTCGTTTTCGGCCCCGATGGTGTCTGATCACGTCATGACGACAACACCCCCTTGAATTCCGAAACCAGCCCTCACTTAGTACTACTTATCATCTCACAATCGCGCGCTCGCCGCTCCGAATTTGTATACGCGTCGAAGCCGATGACTCGAAGTTAGAGCAGCCCCTTTACCCTAACTAGTAAAAAAAAAGTGTCGATCCGCGACCCATGTACCTAAAATCGCTGTTTTTGTCTGTGTTGCGGGCCGGAGGGCCGCAAGTGGTGAATGCATCAGTATACTGTTGAGTCTGCCGCACCTGCCTGTGGTATCGGCGTCCCAACCAAAAGTCATGTACGACCCTTTCTGCATTTTCTGGACCATAGAAGTCGAGCTACAGCCCGACTACAATTTTTGTCGAATTTTGATATGGTGTGGAACTATTGATCAGTTTGTTTTGGATTTAATGTATAGCAAGCGCGTGGGTTTGCATGACACTTCTTCTACAGATCTCAGGCGTGGTCTCGCTGTCGTTGACGCGCGGGCGCGGGCGCGGGCACGGCTACGCTGCGCGATGCCCCGTCGATCACGTGACATATTTTTGGCATCCCGACACCGGTTTTAGGAGCTCAACAACAACATGAGGTTCCAGAAACTGTGAATATCCCCGCGCTACTCTCTCTAATTTTCGCCTTTTCCCTCCCACTCTCATCGAAGTTTCGTGACAACCGCGCTGAGTCTCTGCCGCGAGGGTAGCGCCGTACGATAGCGTACCGCCGTACCATGGGAGACCATGGGCCTGCTCGAGCTTGCTCGAGCGCCCGCTGCTGGGCCCGCTGCTCGACTCTCCTCTTCGTCCCGCTCCGATCAACAGAATCAGCTCCCCGCGCGTGATGACAACCACTCGACCGATCTTGGTATTGCGACCCGTATAAGCGTCCGCCGTACAGCTTTGTAGAACGGTCAGCGTGGTCAGCGCGATGCCCGACCCGACGCTGAGCTCGCCCCACCGCCACCTCCTCCGCAAAGGCGAGTGCGCCGGGCTCGAATCGCGCTCAAACCACTCAAGCCCCACGTTTCGATCCGCGACGACCTCGGCCCCCAGATGGCCGTGTGTACCCACTGCAAGGCTCGACACTGGGAGTGCAAAGGACGAACCGGACACTTCAGCACGTGCTGCTCGCAGGGTAAGGTGCAGCTACCTCCTCTCCGGCCCAATCCCGAGTATCAATAGCTACTTGAAGGCTCGGATAGCGGTCAGTTGCTCCGTCCAACGACATTCGTCTGTAGTAGACCCACATGCTGAACTGTGCGACCCACCTACACAGAACCTAAGGCATTCCGGCGTTCCGCGAGAATGCCCGGTCGTACAACAACGCGCTGTCGTTCACTTCGCTCGCTGGCTGCCAACTTTGACCAGACTCGACCAGGCACTCAAGGACCCCACATGTTTTGCGTTTTTGGTTGCTTTTACCATTGACTCGCCGCCCTGATTCCTGCCGTCAATCAACGTCCAGCCTTTGCCCAAATATGCCTCATCGACCCGGCCGAGGCCACTGACACTCGACTGGGACTCGACGGCGCAGACAGTCGCATACAAAGATCTACTTTGACCAAGCTCGAGTCCATGTTGCGTACCAAGAATCACTCTGTGAGGGAGTTCGCATCGGCCAAAGCCTGCGCAGGTTGGGACACGGCCAAAGAGTCGGCCCTGCGCCTCTGCCTACCACCTGGCCGAGACCGACGCACCGACAACCTTCCTACGTCGAGCACGGAAATGGCGATGCTTATCTGCGATTCCGACACCAACACGGGAGATTGTGGACCTCAAGACCTTATTCTCCAGGTGCACGGTGATCGATGTCCCCATGGTCGGCCCAAGTACCAAGTCATCAGCTCGCTCCATCCGTCTGCGTTGCCTCTCCGGTAGCCACTACTATTTCCTGCAGGGGAAGATGGCTTCCACCCCAACGTTTCTCTTTGCGGGTTTCGCCAAGCTGGACTGGCAATCGCCAGAAACCGAGAGCAGATCGAAAATGGTGTCCAATCGCGCGAGGTACTTGCCGGTCTCGGTCTTGATGACGAAGGCGAAGAGGAGGACGAAGACCGCGACGATGAGGATGAAGACGGCGAGGAAGGGGACGAAGAGGATGGTGATGGCGAACGTACGCGTCTTCGGCTCTTTCTCGGATGTTCCATTCTGTTTAAGGCGCAGGCACAGACTGACATCGAACTTTTGAACACCTAGACAAAGGTCAAGTAAAGGGGTCGAGGTCGAGGTGGCGAGTCTCGCGTTCACAATTCTTTGCGCACTACTTGCCAAACGCGACGAGTACTTCTCAATCCCGCATTGGACCCAACGTCCCTTCCTGGAGTTTGTGATTTACGCATTTACTCCCAAGTCGAGACCGATCGACTCAACACATCCGGTTGCATCAAGAGAACCTACGCCTCACCACGACCCAAGGCATCAACGACTTGACCCCGAACCAAATTGGACATTCGATGACCTTGGGCTCGACGTTCAAGAATAGACCCCGCGACATCACGCAGCGATACCAGGATGCGATGGCGTGCGTTGTCAAACATGGAAAGCCTCCGCTGCTCATCACGATGACGTTCGACCCCGAATCACCGTAAATCAAGGCTGCACTGGGGCCGAATGACAAAGCATGCAACCGTCCGGATCTCATTGCACGAGTGTTTGAAGCCAAGTCCGGCAACAAGCGACATGCAGGCTGTTTCGGCGATGAATGTAGGATGAATGGATTTTGTTTCTTTGCTGTACTTCGTATTTCTTAACCTCTGCGCTGAAATCATGTAGACTGTTCGATTATCCTGCTATTTGAATTTCATCCTCCCGTTAATTTAACGGGTTCCCACTGGTTTAACCCGTTATCTTAATCTACCTTCAGCTCACAACACGCGCTGCTTCACATCTTTGGGGAACGAGGGGTCGGGAGTCACACGGTCTGGCTTTGTCGCGTGACTCTACGTCGTCGTCTCGAGTTCCGAGATTTTCTGTTGAGGCTGCGCCAAAAGAAATGAATTGCCGGAACGACCAAGCCCTCGACGAGTTGATCCAATTTCCCAAAGGGAGTGGGGCACGAGGAGCAGTCGGTGCGCTGGGTCCCCAAACATGCGGTCAAGCAACCTCCCACCCTCCCCGGGGGCATGCCAATGATCCAGAGGGTTGAGAACGGGAGGGAAGAGGCGCTGCAGGCGATCTTTCAAAAGGCGACTGGGGAGGTACGTTCCAATCCTACGCGAGCTGAGCGGGAGGGCATTGATCCTTTGTAAACCCAAGTTTGCTAACCTCGTGTGGTGCCTTTCCTCCTTGCACCTCATATCGACCGGGTAGTCGTGGGGCGATTACGAGCTCCCACCAATTTCCACCTGCATTCCGGGCTGCGACGAGTTGGCGAGTGAGCTCGAAGCCGGGGTTAACCGCGATGTAGTCACTGTCGGCATCGACTCGGGTACCAAGTGCCCCGTGGCCATCTCCTCCAGATTGTACGATCGGAACGGATGCCCGATGGAAGACGAGCTGGTGTTATACGCGTCCTCCGTAGATCACGCCCTTCATTTGACGCAAGAGCGCACGCGCTTAATCGACGCCGAGCTCGGCGCCGAACTTAGGTTCGGCCTGCAGATCTCGTCGGAGCCGAACACCGCCGGAATGCCTCGTGTCGTGCCCGCTACCGCCACTCCTGGCCCCGCTCCTCGCGCCCCTGCCCCAATCGGCCCTACCGACGCGCTCGCAGTAGCTGCCACCGACGCCCATCGGTCGCATGCTGGCACATCGGACGACGCACCTTCGATCGAGTGGTTGCAGTCCGAGCCAGAACGCCAGGCAGCAATGCACAATTCCCGGGTCCACGCCAAAGCGACCGTTCAGCGCCTCGTCGACCAAGTGATGAGCGCGACGGGTGTCCGCGTCGTCGGTGAGTGCACCAAGTTGACAGAGGCCCTCCCGGCGCCGATCGAGCTTCTGGTGGCACGCCTAACACCCCCCCCGGTGACTGACCACTGCGTGACTCTGGCCCGGACGGCGGGGTTTTCTCTCTTTTCTTTTGGTCTTTCCCTTCCTCACTCAGAACGAGCCTTGAATGGAACTCGCCAGCAGCAAGCCCTCGACAGCCTGCGCTCGCCCGAGTTGGCGCTTCGAGACGACATCCTGTCGTCGGAGCCACGCCTCTTCATTTTCTTCATCGGCGCGGGTGGCTCGAGCCGTGGCACGGTTCATGCGACCTACCGCACCAACGTCTTCCTGCGGGCGCTCGTTGCAGAGATCGAGCGTCTGAAGCGCGTCGGCTTGGATATTCTGGTTTACTACGTCGATGAAGATTTGACGTCGTCGCTATGCAGTAACCAAGACTGTCGGAACGAGCACGGCCACCGGTCGAGGTCAGTCTCCGAGATCGAACAGGTCCGAGTCGAGGTCATGTTTGCTGGTCTGATCACCAACGTTGTTCTCCTTCGTCGCCCTACCCTCTACAGGCTCAACGACAAGGGAACCGTCGAGGGCAGCGCGAAGCCGCTGTTCCGCGTTTATCAGTGCGAACGCGGATGTCAACCCCCTGTCCATCGTGATTTGGTCGCAGGCAAGAATATCAGGTTCGCGGGCCTCCATTGCCTCTTCTCCGACCACCACCCCTTCAAGCAGTACCATTAATGAGACTTGCTCCTGTAATAATACGTTAGCAATCAAAGTTCGCAAATTCGGCACAGTGTCATGAATGGAAGTTCGCCACTCTCAACTTCGGCCTTCCCGCGCCATGGTCGTCCGTTTGGACTACATGTGCTATAGCGCGACAAGGTCTTGAAATGATGATCTCTCTCTCTCTCTCTCTCTCTCTCTCTCTCTCTCTCTCTCGTCCGTTTCGTCACTGGCACCGCTCTCTTCCTCTCCAACCCCATGATCACAACTAACAAGCGCGTCGGGGTTCGGGGGAGACGAAAATGGGCTGGGTGCGTGCCGAACAACGATGGCGCATTCTCATCTTGAAGCTTGAAGCTTGAAGCTCTAAGGAACGGTTAGTCGGGCGCGAGTCGAGGCAGTCGGGCGAGAGTCGGCGCTCAGTCGGGCGCGAGTCGACGCCGTGAACTGGTCGGCGAGCCATTGCAAGTGCCGGTCCGGAGAGTGGTCGACACGAGTCAGACCACTAGCACCTTGCTCTCTTTGCTTCCATTCGAACCCGGCGCTATGCTCACGTGTACACGGTAATCTCGACTCAAAGTGAGTGGTACAGGATGTGGCATGAATGATGGACATCTAAGGAACGGTTAGTGGCGCGAGTAAAGGGGTCGGCGCCGGAGGAGTTGGATATTCGGCAGGTGGGGAGATGACTACCGAGCGCGGCGTAGGCTGTGGCCTCGAGTGCACATCATCACAAGTCCCATCGATCTCGCTGTTGGAAGTTCTCTCCACACGGACAACAACAAGGCGTGCTTCGACCTTCCTTCATATCGTACTTCATCCTGCCTCCCCTAGTTCATCTTTAGATCCCATTCCCACAATGTAGTCTGGTAATCTTTCTCTCCCTCTTCTTGCTTTCGACATCGACCGCCTCTCCTGGTATCCTCTCTTTCTTTGTGTTGAACTGCAACTACAATGTTCCCGTCTGCCCCTTAATCGGATTGAGCATGATTGGATTGCGAGGTGCCCGCATCGCCTGATCGAACGGGGGAGTTTTGGGTCGGCGTCTGCTCATGGACGAAAGGCGAGATCACGGTGATCGACGGTGGGGTCGGACCGGCGAAAGAGGGCGAAAGTGCTCGAGGCTCTTCCAGGCCGGTCAACACTCTACCGCTTTAAACTCCTCTGCTCTCTCTCGCTACACCTCGACACGACCCGGACAAGCCACACTTTTTCTCAAATTAACCGCTCACTCGCCATCAGCTGCACCCTTGCGCGATTCCTTCCCCAACCGAACGGCACTTGGACCCCGTATCTCACCGCTCCGTCGAGCTCTCACGCCCTCATCCTATACCATGCCCGCACCCACCACCTCCGCTCGGCTCACCAAAGTCCTGTGCCTCCTCTCCGAAGCCCATTCCACCGACCCCTGCTCAGAATCTTCCACCTACCATTCCACTCTCTCCTCCTACGTCACTCGCCTCTGCCGCGACGCCGGTAACGAAGAACCCAGTGAAGCGCTCGTGATCGCTGCGAATGCGCAACATGTCAGGAGGTGGGAGAAGCCGAGGAATGAGTACCCAATGGGTTTGTCCGGGTATAAGATGTGGAGAGTGAGTGCGGTGCGGTGCGGGAGGGGTCAGGGGTCATGAACGGGTGGGGTGGGGTGGGCCGGAGATGGCACGTGACTTGGCTTCTGGCACGTGCTGCTCTGTTCTCTCCAAGCTAGAGCGCGTGAGCGTAGAACCGACCCCGGCCCGCAGTTGCTCGGGCTAGACGCGCCTGCTGGGGACGCGCGCGTGCGCCTCGAGTCGCGCTTGGCCTTGGAGTAATCCACTGCATTTGCGGAGATTTGCTTCAACGGCCCTACGCGCCCTCCCCAAACACCTTTCCATCTTGCCTTGTCTCCTAATCACACCGTAATCGAATCCTCGCATACCTCCCGGGACCCAGTCGTACATATACAACCGGCCTTCGGCGCGCCAAACTTGAAGTTCGCGACGTCCAAACAACCCAGTTTGCCCTGTGTCGCCCAACCCCCGATCGCTCTCCGTCTCCGACCAGTGCATCGCCCACTTTGCGTAGTAACGCGCGCTCCGAAACCCCCCTCCCTCCACCTTGATCCATCCCACCCATCTCCAACGATGGCCCCTCTCCGATTCCTCGCAACACCCCTCCTCCTCTCCTACACCCTCCTCATCTCGACCGTCACCGCGATCGGTGATTTCCCCTGTGCGAATACGGCGGATTCGCAATCATGCGCCAAGTGGAGCGTCGATGTCGACCGACAGGGGAATATCTCGGCGTCGGCGAAATGCGTGCCTGGTGCGTACTTGGTGGAAAGGATAGGAAGGAGGAGAGAATGATCTTGCTGGAAGGGGTCGAGGTGCTGACGATGTGGGTACGACGTATCGTTCCCCTCAGATCCGTTGAACCCTTCGGTTTCCTACTGCGGATACGCTCGAGCCGGATGCCGAAAAGACGCCGACTGCGACTATGGTAGGTCTTCCGATCGCATGTTACATAATTCAGCGCATAGAAGTGGGACTGATGTAGTTCCATCCTCCAATGACAGGTACCTGCGGCAAATCTGGCACCTGCCAGGGATTCCTCGGCGACCCTTGTCCCAACGGCAACTCGGACTGCCAAGCCTTCTTTTTCTGCGGTACCGATGGCTTGTGCGGTGGTCAGGGAGCGTGAGTGATGAGTGATGAGTGCCGGGACAAGTGCGAAGGTGAAGGAGTGGAGAAGCAATCTGATCACTGGGTGCTTTCACTTTTGGTCCTGCAGAGCTTGTGCGAACGGCGATTCCACCTACCCGATCCCTTCGCCGAACTTGCAGTGCATGAGTCGTCAGTCTTCTTTCCTCCTTCTTCAGGGCCGCGAATCCATTCCCCCATCGTCCGGTGTTCTGAACAAAAACGACCTCTCCTTTACACCATGATTGGCAACTTTAGAACGCTGCGTCAACAAAATGTGCAACGCCGTGCGACGACAAGGTGTCGGGATCGGCGGCGCGTGCGTCAAGAACTCGGCTTGCGAATCGGGTAAGGTCGACCTCCTTCTTCTCCTCTAGCCCCTTTGCCCCGCAACTCATTCCTTGCCTCTTCTGTTCTTTCAACAGGCTACTGTAGCGAGACTACCCTGTTGTGCGCGTGCTTCCCGACGTCTGGAATACAATGCACGAGCACCAAGGCGAAACGATCTTACGACTCGGACTCGAGCGATCTTTGCGCTCAAGGACAGACGGCTTGCCCGACCCCTTTCGCAGGCGACTTGGTGCCTGACGTGAGTCAACAACCTTCCCCCGAGTTGTTTTCATTCTGTATTGTGTGTCTGACGACTTGGAGCTTATCCTCGTCTAGTGCGTCGACACCTCGAACGATTTGGAGAACTGCGGAGGGTGCACGACCAAGGGTCAAGGCCAGGACTGCACCTCGATCGACGGCGCTTCGAGCGTCGAGTGCCAGAGTGGTCGCTGTGTTGTTCGTGAGTAACCCAAGAACAGATTCGATCGAAAGAAGAAGCTGGGATCAGTTGATTAACTGGTGATCACTTCGCTCGCTCGTCTAGTTTCTTGCGACGCCGGGTTGCACGTCAACCTCTCCGGAACAGGATGCATCGTATGAACCCCCTTCCTCGCTCTAGAACCAACTCATACCCCTCACCTCTCCTCCGGTTTTTTATATCCCCCGACTCTCTCGTCCGTTGTCCAATAACTATCCCTTCATCTTTCCTTCCAAGCGTGCGCGTCCTTCCGAGAAGCAGCGATCGCATCGAAGCTCTCCTTTTATTCTTCGGATTCCCTACCCAAATCTACGTCTTTCATGAATGTAGCCATGTCGGGGGTTCCGGGTCTCGGGGGATGTCTTTTTTTGTCTACTTTCTTTGTCATGTTCTTTGGTTGTTGCACTGGAGTACATCACGAATTTTGCATCCTCCGCGGCGACTAGCGGCGAACATCCCTATTCTCGTGTTCGAAACAAAGAAATAGTGCCAAGGTGGTCAGTGGTCAGGATTATGAACCTCTATCCCTGTCATCGGTTGATTGACGTTTAACCCCGAACCCAAAGTCTCCCAAAGTTGATGAGGATGGTGGTGTCGATCCGCCGTGAAAGGGTCCGTGCGGGTCCGTTCGCTTCCAAAGTCACGTGATCCTATCCGGTCGCGCGATCGCGTGTCGTCAACGTGAGGTCCGGAGGCTCTTACGCTTTCTCCTTCCGCATCCCATACCCCAGCATTACCTCCGTCGAGCCATCCGAGCGCCCGACCCTGAACATGGCTCCCGCGGCTCCACTCTTCCGCTTCGCGTCCTTTTCGATCACGAACCAAATCTTCTACCAATCGAGTCTGTCGTTGGCGTTGGTCAATCTCAAACCATTAGTACCGGGTCGTACGTTCATGCATGCGCTCTCTTAGCCCCTGATCATGAACGGGAAGGATACTGATCACCTTGAAGATTTTCGATTCGCAGACGTCTTGGTGATCCCCAAACGAGTCGTCCCTCGGTTCGGCGAACTCACAGCGGACGAAACGACGGACCTGTTCCTCTCCGTTCAACAGGTCGCTAGAGTGATTGAGAAGGAGTATAAAGCACAGTGAGTTATGCATACTACGGCCTTTCTACCTGTTTCTGGTGAGCAAGGATCGCTTAGCCGTTCTTGCTCCCTTCTTGCTCCCCCACACGTGTGAGCAGATCGATGAATATCGCCGTCCAAGACGGTGCATTGGCAGGGCAGAGCGTGCCTCATGTGCATGTGCATTTGATGTGAGCTGGCGAACAAGCGGCTCTTTGAAAGCTCCTCATCGTGGAACTGAGTCGGGTGGCTTATCTTTTCGCGAACTCACAGTCCTCGGAGGAAGGATGATTTCGAACCCATGGATGAGGGTCAGTACGCTGCCGAGGTTATCCGCTTCCTCGACCGCGCCAAGGTCATAACTACCGCACCACAAAAATCTCGTACTCATTTCATCCGAATCCACACCTACAGTCTACACCGCTCTCGACTCGGCCAACATGGCCGCGGACTACCTAGCTCGTCAATCCAGAACTGATCGGAAGAAAGTGTTTGGCGTCGATGATGAGGATCGAAAACCTCGAAGCAAGGAGGTGATGAAGGAGGAGGCGAGGAGGTTGAGTTTGTTATTCCCGGAAGCGAATCGGGGGGAATTTACGGAGGGGAGTGGGGAAGAGTGATTCTGTGTGAAGTAGGGGATTCTTGGGGGAGGAGGTTTTTTCTTTTTCTTTTTTCGTGTGGGGGTCGTCTTGGCCATTTTGCGTCGTCGTTCATGCACAGCAATTCATTTGTAAAGCACAACACTCGTCAAATTGCCTGCGTTTGGAACAGAACTACCTCAGGAACAGATCATACAATTCCGGGTCCTCGTCCTTCCTAAAGGTCGTCGCGATACTCGGATCAGCGACGATACGAATCGGTGCTGAGGATGCGGTCGGTCGTCGAGCTGGTGTAGCGGTGGGAGTGGTGTGTTCTATGATGGACTTTTCGTAGTCCGAGCCTGCGACGGCAGAGGTAGCTGTGGCGGTCGGCGTAGGGGAAGCAAGGGCGGTGGTAGAATCGGGATGTGGGGCTTTCTGGAGGGGAAAGCGGGGGGGGGGGGGGGGGGGGGGGTAGGTTGGTAAGGAGGTGATGCGATCTCTGAGAGTACTCGATAAAAGAAGCTCACTCGAGATGTTGAAGCGTCCTGTGTCCTCGTGAACGGCGGTGGTGGCGGTGGATGATTGGCTGACCAAAGCAAGTCTCGCGAAATGTCAATCAACTCGTGATTGCCCCGGACCGAAGCTCAAACCTACGCATGCTCGTCCCCCTCCCAAATGGACTCGTCACGACATGTTCCCCCCCATTTACAATCGACGACTTGTTATGCCTCGACATGATGGATGGAGAAGGGGAGGGAGCTCCGGTTGAGCGTTCGCGAGGTGGGAGAGGCGTGCCGAGGAGCGTCGAGGAGGGTGCTTTGCCGTTGCGCAGGGGGGTGCACATGTTGGAGACAGAGGGTGTGCAGGGGTTTAGGAGGTGGTTGGCAAGTGTAGGGGCTGAGGGTGACTGCGCGCGAGGTGGTGATCTCACGCGCGTCGCTCAGTAGCACTCAGTATACTCGGTACATAACTCAGTATATACTCAGTTACTAACTCGTCGCGCGGCTAACAGCCTTTTAATGATTTCGCTCAGCCTGGACCGGAGCTCAATCGGTTACTTCTTACCGCTTTACCTCTGGTCGTGACGCCGCTGTACGACGTTCGCGGGCCTCATCGCAACTCGCCAATTCTCCCCAGCCTACTGTGTGGCTGCCACGTGCTTGGGTCCATATCGGCAAGGTCGTACATCCCTTTGGCAGCCTAGTCGATCGCTCTTTCCTTCCGTCGACCGCCCCATTCAATTGCACCTGGCTCGGATTCAACACTCTAGGTAGAGGCCCAACGCAATCATTCTTGAAGAGCTCCCTTCATCGGGTACGTACGTACGAATTTGGGGCTCAAATATGTCCCTTCTGCTTCTGGTATCGCGCTCGGCTGATCCCGTGAACGTCGTCCACTTCGCAGTCCCATCTTGCTCCACCCAGCCTATCGAGCTCACCCGCATCTAGGCCCACGGAGACTCGCTGGTGATCGTGGGGAAGAGGTTCGACTGTAGCAGGTGGTCAGGCTAGGAGTATGGGATGGCCACCGCTCGTCACCGCGAGAACGAGCGCCGTCGTCGCACTGTGGGCACCTTCACCCCGACTCGTTCGACACTTTACCACCTACATCGCCCCATCGACACCGGCTTCGACCAATCCGGCCCAACAGTTGGATACCTCCTCCGTCGTTGGCTCGTCACCATCAGCCTATACCACGCATGAGCCGCCGAGACCGCCGACGACGATCAAGAACGCTGTCCCTCCTTCCGATCCTCCACCTCCGAGAAGCTTGAATCATCATCGGCTAGATGCAGTGGCGAAGAAGGTGCCACAAGATCCTCCTCGGATACATCGCTCATCACCGCCTACAGAACCCTCGACACCCGCGATAGCCATGGTGCCTGAACCACCGATACCGACACCACTCTCTGAGCGACCGACGCCCCCACCTCGTCCCGCTCGCACGACCCCTCCTCGCTCTCCCTCCGTCCTACTCGACGCATCTAATCTCCCCTTAAAGCTACCCGAAACCACACGCGAGCTCTTGGCCCTCATGCGCCACCTCGCCATCTCGTCCGAGCCACATCGGACGAGCCACTCCCCTTTCCCATTCCATCATCTCTGCTCCTTCCATGCCGCCTCTCAAATAGCCCACCTCGTCACGACCGACACTTATCTCTTTCTCTTGCGCCGCGCCTACGCCGTCTCGAACTACAAGCTAGCCGACCACCTCCTGACCGAACTGACCGACCGTGGCTTCTCGAGGAACGACGAAGCCATCGTCCGTTTGGTACATCGCTACGCCCTCAAGCGAGGCAACGGTCAACTCGCCTTCGAAGAGAGGCAACGCCTCAAATCACAAGGACTTGCCGCGCTGGAATGTCTCAATTCGAGGAGGGATCTGCTTGAAGATGGCAAGGGGCAAGGGGATGGGATGGTCACGTGGAAAGGGAGGGAAAGGGGTAGGGTCCCGCGCCCACGAAGGGCTTTCTACGAAACCCTGCGCAGCAGTACCTCCTCGTCGGGGGGAAAGAAACACGACGTAAAAGCACCGACGGGGACACTGGATTCGCATCACGTCATCGACCGATTGTCGACGCTGTTCAAGAGGGCGCCTTCGACTCGCTCCCCGTCGGATGTGACCAAACTCGCTTCGGTCGATATCGCCACCCTGGTCGATTCATATGTACTCGATCGGAATGCACAGAGGGCTTTCGAAAGTGCTCGAGTATGGCTTGACCACACTCGACGCGATTTGATCAACATACATGCGAACCTAAATGCAAACCCTACCACAACTCCTCCAACCACCGTTGCCACCTCCCCACCGTTGCCACCGGACCTCGCGCGGCAAACGCACCATCTCCAAGCCTGTCGCTCTTACGAACAAACCGCTTTGGTCCTCCTCAACATCCTTTTAAAATCGCTCTACGCCTCCAGAGTATCGACCACCTCCATACGAACTTTCGTTCTAACCTACCTCGAACAGCATTCCTTACCTCAACGATGGAAACTCCGACCTGCTCTAACGACCTTGAGAACTTTGGTCGTCGGCAATACGGGCTATCATGGTTCGTGGGAGAGGAGTGTTAAACTTGTTGAATGGTTCGATAAGGAATTCGGACCGATCGAACGACTTGAACTCGAATGGGTTCAGGGGCCCAAACATCACTTTGCTCGAAGAGCGTGCGTCAGAGTCGATGCGTCAGTAACGTATCTTTTGTTGGGGTTGGCGATCAAGGATCAGAAGAGGAAGAGGGATAAGGAGGGGAAGATGAAGGAAAAGGTGAGGGAGTGGTGGAAGGAGGTCGGGGAGGTGAGGAAGGATAGGGGGTGGAATGGTTTGCAGGGGGATAAGGGGAAGGAGAGGATCAAGGAGGCGAAAGAGTTGGGCTTGATTGAAGTGGAGGAGATCAAGGGCAAGGTTAGGCAGGGGACGAAGAAGTAGAGGGACGCTTGGAATGGAATATGTGTGTTGATCATTGGATGCATTGAAGAGCGATGCTCCAGGGAAAACATGGACGAGAATTGTCTATCTGGGGCGTCAGCAGTACATTCAGCAAGGAATCTAGATCCCTCGCTCGGTCTCCGTCGGAGAACGAAAACCCTGAATTTGTGTCCCACTGAGGATTACTTTCCGATGTTGGTCACGAGGGAGGTTTACATCTTGCGTGTGCCAACGCACGCACCCAAGAAGCCGGCGACGGACGAGCACGGACCTCGGTCGTCAGATACCTTTCACGTGGTCATAGACACGAGATCACGAGATACAGCCCGCACGCTGGAACTGAGCTAGCGAAATATGCTATTGGCTCAACCTCATCATGCTCCTGCGTCTTCTCCCGCTTCACGGACAACTCCGGTAATTCCTGCCTCTATTTTGGTCCCTCGCAGCCTCACGGCAGTGGCCCGGCTGCACCGCATTCTAAGCGTCCTGCTACCGTCTCTTCCAGAAGCCGTTGACGACGTCTAGCCATTTTCTTTGTTGCGCACCCACAAATTCACTAGGTGTCCCCGGTCGGAACGGCTCCACTCGCTCGGTGCCCGAGCGGTCACCTTTTTTAGCGCCGAACGGTATTCGCTGACGAGGACAGGACGAACGGCGTCCTCAAAGTTCGTGGCCACTCGGGCCCTTCACCATCCACCTCCCTCTTTCCCTCCTTGTTATTTTCTGTATCCAACCACTCACTTGACCACAGCCCACCCCACGACTTCAACTCTCATCTCTCCAACATGAAGTGCTCGCTCATCGTCTTCGTCGCCCTCGCCTCGAGTGCGTTCGCCGCTCCCCGAGCGCAACCGCAGCTCTCCAATGTCATCGCGTAAGTAGTGATAGTCAGAACCCCCTACGAACAATAAACTATCTGACCAACATAGGCTCGACATTCTGTAGCGGTGCCAAGGAAGAAATCGTCCAAGGCGCGACAGACAGCAAGTGCGCTTCGCTGTGCGCCAAGTATCAGACCCCGTCAACGTACGTTCACAACAGTCGTCACATCATAGATTATTTCTTGAAGCACTTCCGTTGCCGTACTGAAAGAGTTTTTTGTTCTCCTGGCTCTCCAATTGTTGCCTAACAGTCAGGCGTACTGCCCCAAGGTCTGCAAGGCCGCCGCCGCAGGATGGGCGGCTGCGCAAGCGCATTACAAGGAGTAAGCTCCGGTTTGGCGAGACTTCGGATGACGTGCTGGTTCCGACTCGGTCGTTGACCTTGACTCTGCTTCACACTCTACAGTGGTGCTTGAGACTTCACTCTTTCTTTCTACCTTCCCCGTACATTCCGCCCACCTTCGGTCTCTTCCTGATCTCTACTTAGCACTAGTTTTCATCCGTAGCTCTCAACACTCGTAGCCGTTTACCCACCTGTTTACAGACCCTTTCCTTGCATCTTGTCATAGTACTTCTCCACGCACCTGCTTTGAAGACTGCCCAGACTATCTTCCTCTATCAACGCATGGAGACGACGTCCTCCACGGAGCGTGCGCTGACCCCCGCTTCGGACTAGCGCGACGGACGTCCGTTTTTGCGAGCGAGCGCGAACGAGCTCTGCTTGCTTATTACCGGACGAGCAGCCGTTCGTTGGGCTTATTGGTTGTAGTCTTGCTGCATGGCATCAAAAAAGCATGAGCGTGTTTAAATTACACCGAGAGTGACGATCCTTCCGACTCATGGTGTCGCCACAATGCTGTAATGACTGAACACGCGAATCCGGGCGTGTGTTGCTATGTCGTACCATACCTTGCTCATGTATATTCTTCCATGTAGTAACAACTTTCACGTGCCCGTAACAGCCCCTCTTCGCGCCAACAGCGGGATGCGCAGTCGAGCCGGTGTCCTAAGCCCCTACCCACCAGCCGACATCAGGGGCACCGGCAATCACGCTATTTTTGATGCCGCAAAGCGGCTAAAATTTATTTGAGGATATCGATGATACCCATTCAGCACCCCCCTGACCGCAACGAGGAAGAGAACAGGATCGTTCCGGCAACGGTTCGCGTTGCGTGAGCCGACGTGCGCGGAACGATCAACGGCCATCTCGGCGCACGGTCGACCGACGTGGATCGCTATTCGCGAACCTACTCTCTCCATTCCACTCTCTTCTCACCAACAGAAAACAAGCTACCCCCGTTCTGTCTTTCGTCAACAACATGAAGATCGCAGTCTTTACACTTGCCGTGCTCGTCTCCACGGCGCATGCACTCCCGCTTTCGTATCTCGTAAAACGTGGCAGGTCCGTCGAACGCTCTAAAGAGTTCAAATGAAGCCAGAACGCTGTTACTGACGTGTCAAATGGCTTGGAACTCTCACATTTTCAGTTTTCCGGGGGAAGGCGGAGCTGGTACCATGGCGAGATCCCAACAACCAGCTTCGTCCAAACCTGCTGCACCCTTGCAAGCGGGGTCAGAGCCGCCGCCGCCGAATATGGCGAAAGCACCCTCGATGCAACCCAACGCCGCTCTCCAGCAGTCTCCGAATCTCAAGCAAAGCACTTCGACTCCCAACATTGGTCCCTCCACTCCCGGCTTCGGAGCTTCTCCTCAAGTCAAGAGTGCTGATAGCCTCGGCAGACCGGTTGCTGCGCAAAAGCAAAATCCAGGCTCGCTTCCTTCGACATCGTCAAGCAAGGGTTCGCAAGCTTCGTCGGGCATGAACTTTGCAGGCTTGTCGCAAGTTGATCAGTCACCTACAGCTAATACGCCACCCAAGGTCACCACACCCAAAGTGACTACACCCCAGTCAGCCAAGCCTGTCGTACCCCCCAAGGTCGTAAACCCACCCAAGATCGTGAAACCCATGGCTGGCAAGCCCCCCGCCGCACATCAGGATCAAAACTCGGAGACCAACACTCTTTTCGGCTCGGCCCACACTTCGGGTGCACATATCGCGACAGCCCAAACTCCAAAGAAAGATGCTGATAAATCCGGAACATTTATCGCGGGGTCCAAGAATCCTACCGAGGGAGGATCCAAGGGCTCGACGCTCGAGGCAGGTTGGCCTGGATCAAACAAGGCAAAGTCATCCACTTCGAATGGCTTCGATAATTCAGAAGAGGGCGGTGCCGTAGGTGGTTCGGGGAAGGGCATCAAGGACAAATCGGATCAGATCAAAACGAAGGCAGCACCGACCACCGGCCAGCCCGTCAGCACATCGAAGGGCTCGGATGACGAAGAAGCGAACGGGGCCAAGAGCAGCGACAAGGGCTCGATACATCCGGGCTCGACCAACATGACCAACCCTTCGACGGATGGGAAGAAGGGCATTCACTCGAGCAAGTCTTCGGGCGACGTTTCTCCAGATCTTCCGTCGAGCAAAGGCATCCCATCACTCAAACATGTAGGCAAGTTGCCAAAAGGTGCAAGCTCAAAAGCGACCAACGCTACCGACGACGGCTCAGGCTCGGGTTCAGACACCGACAAGGACAAGTCCAACGGCGCCGGTACGGACACCGACAAAGACAAGTCTGCCGATCCCAGTAGTCCGGATGACTATACCCCGGATGAGTCTCCTCGGGACAACTCAACCTCACAAGGCACACCCCCCACCTCGACTCCCGATGCCTCCACACCCACACCCGACACCAGTTCGGATTCGTCAACGCCCGATACCGACACCACCCCCGGCTCCGATTCGGGTACTCCTACATCGGATAGATCTGGGGACGAGTCGAGCACTCCTTCAGGCGATGAGGAGACGCCCAGTAGCACCTCGGGCGAGTCTCCGCCTGATCTCAGCGGTCTCGGCAGCGGCAGCGGGACCACTCCGGATCTTTCAGGCTCGACTCCGGATACTACCGGCCTGGGATCGACCCCGGACACGGCATCGAGTGAATTACCAGGTTCGGGATTATCGAACACTGGGGCGGATGGTCTGGGTTCCAGTTCGATCCCCGACGCCGCTTCCACGGAGTCGCTCCCTAATTCGAGCTCTTTGCCGGATCCGAGTTCGCTCAGCGAGACGCCACCCACCGACGAGAGCTCGCTTCCTGGTATGAACGAGACAAGCGATGCAAGTGATTTGCCAGACCTCGCTGGGGATGACAACTCGACGTTGCCGGACGCTACGGACACCATGGACAATTCCACTACCGCCGCGCCGGATGACACGGCGAATGACACCACGGATGATAGCTCGGACAGCACTTGCGACCTCTTTTGTACCTTCTGGGAAGAGTGAGTTTGACTGAAGTTGCTCGCGACCTGAATTTGCGCTAAAACATCTCAACTGGTTTTGATCCAACAGTAAAAGTGGCTGTACCAAGACGTGCAAGGCAATGCTTCAAGGGCTAAAGGAAGCGCAAAACTCGACCGACACCGAGTCGTCTTCGAGTCTCGATGGCGCTGACGATACCCCCATGAGTGGGCTAGGAGACATGCCTTCCGACAATAGTACCGCCACCGGGAATAGTACATCTGAGGGTCTGAAGGATATATCTGATACCGATAACTCCTCCGGAGCGGGCAAAGATACCAGTGCCTCCGACCTGGGCAAACTTCCCGACGCCGACAACAGCACCGACCCGAGCGGTTTGGACGGCACGAACAGTACCGATCTTATGGGAACGCCGGATTCACTGAACTCGACCGCGGCGCTCACTGATACTCCGAATGGCACGGGAAACGCTGTCGACAGCTCTGGGGATAGTTGCGACCTTCTTTGTGGATTCTGGCAAGAGTGAGTCCCAAGACATTGCTCCCTGATGACTCAATAAGGGACGGGAATTGACTAGTCTTCTCCTGCTGGGATGATGTGTGAACAGCAAATCCGGGTGCCTCAAGACTTGTCAAGTGATGGCAGCGGGATTGGAAAAGGCGAAAGATGAGAAGTCCTCGGGCGACGATAGCAGCAACGATCCTTCCAACCTGTCCGACTCGAGTGGGTTAGGAGACGCGAGCCCGAGTATCTCGACCGACGATCAGGATCCGTCGGGTGATAGTCCAAATGACCCGACTCACACCGCCGATGATTTGACGGATAAGGATCCGTCGGATGATGGACTAGGTGACAACACCGATGACACCAAGGATAACGTGAGTGATGTTACGAAAGACTCTGAAGATGGGAAGGGGAAGAAGAAGGCTAAGAAAGGGAAGAAGGGAAAGAAAGGGAAAAAGGCCAAGAAAGCTGGAGAGCAGGATGGGACTGAAGGAGCTCCAGAGTCAGACTCATATTGGTGAGCTAGGGTCACCGCATTTCTTCGGTACTCTCTGCTGCGGAAGGACTGACACAGTACGCCGCGAACGCAGATCAATCCCTCCGGTGGCCGAAGTGAATCGTGAAGAGCATTTCCTAAATACATGGCTGTGTTTTTGCCCAGTATATATTAATGATCCGTGCTGAAATTGAGGGACCGTTCAGTCTCACTACCGTTTCATACAATTGAGCGCCGCGCGGCTCAGCTTGGAACAGGATATGCCTAGGTTGGACTAGCTGCTTTCAATTGCAAAATCGAAAATCGAGCCCTTCGCAACAATTCTTCTTTTAATACCTTGGACGACCTCCACCCCCTCCCCCTCCTCCAACAGGTCTCGCACCATACCCATAATCCGGTTCCCCCCTTCCCCCTTGTTGATGCGACGGACTCGCCTGTCTCATACCCCCTCTCTTAGCCCCCCGTCTCGCCCCTCCGTTCCCCCCCTCGTCCCTAGCTCGGGGAGGAATCCCCAACCTTTCCCCCGGCAATCCCGGACCCGGTGCAGTACCCGGTAACATCGTCGTCGCGATGACATCGACCATCGTGGCGGGGTTGATGAAGGGGCCTGTGAAGGTACTTGCGTGGGGGAGGATGGAGAGGAAGAAGACGACGGCGTCGGGGAGGACCGCGATGGCGTCTCCGTGGGCATCGAGTTTGTAGGGCACCGGTCGGTTCAGCGTCGATGTTGCATCGTCGATTGCGGATGATGCGGTTGATTTAGGGGGTGGTCGTCGACGCACGATGTCACCGTCTGGTAGACGAGGACGAGACGGTCCTCCGCGAGCGGCTTCAGAGTCGGGTGTTTGAGCTCGGTTCGAGTTGGAGCGTCCCCAGGGTCGCAGACCGGTTGCAGTGCGCTCCTCGTGTGCCGCCGTGGGTTGGGGTGATTCGTCCTGGTGGGCGGCCTTGTGCCGTTTCGAAGCGTAATCGTGGCGGTCGACGGAGGCTTCTCGTTGATCGACTGCAGCGTGAGAGACATCGATCGATGCTTCTCGTTTCGTCGCTCGGCCCCCACCCACACTCAAGAGCTCTTCCTTCCGCTCACCAGAGGCGGAAGAGAACGTCGTCCCCAATTCTCGAGCCACAGCAGCTTCTAATCCATGTTGACCATATCGCCTCGCAAACGTCTCTGTCACCGATACCTCTGGAAAAGTTTCCGCGAACCTCTTTGCAAACTTTTGTGCTGCAAGATGATCCCCATATTCATATTCGTACTGAGCCATGCGATCCCAAACCGCACGAGCTTTACTAGGTTCCACGAGCGCAACCGTTCGTTCGAACAAGGCTCGAGCATTGTTGGGGTTGTTGGTCATGATGAGGAAATCGAGGTAATGGAGCACATAGTCCGGGTCGGCGGAGAAGGATTTCATCCCGAATTCAAAGATGTTGCCCGCGACTTGAGCCGCGTTGTTCCAAAAGTACTCGATGCGTGCTGAACAGAATCGGAGAGGTGATTAGCCTATCGCACCTCGTCGATCCCGGTCGAGTCGCACCCCTCGACTTACCCGAAGCATCCACGACCTGCCAAGTAACATACGGTGACTTTCTCGCTTTTGAGAAAACCGACCTGAACTGTTTGACCGCCTCATTCCCCGGTGTCGCGCGTCTCGCGAACGTCATCTGATTGACCCAAACGCTCGCGACGGCCTTTTTGTGCGTCTCCAAAATCGCCTCACGTTGGTTCTCGATCCGTTTCTTGATCCCGTCCTTCTCCTGTACCCTCTTTTGCCTCGAATCATCATCGTCTTCTTCCCCTGCTCCATTCTCCCTCCGTACCTTGCTATCAAACTCTTCGTCCAGCCTATTCCAAGCCTGCGCGACCAACTCGTTCGTCTCTTCGACCGTCTGCGTCAAAAGACGATGGAAATGTTCCAACAAGCCTTCATAGACGCGATAACACGCATCAAGGTTATTATGCCCTTCCTCCACTTCGACGAGTTTATAAGCCAGTAACAAACTACCCGGATTGGCCTTGAGTCCATTCTCCAATAACGTTTTCGCTTCGTCCGTCTTACCCAAACGGGTATGGTAATCGGAAGCGAGGTACCAGATTTCGGAAAAGAACCTCATGTTCGCCAGGGCTTTCTTGTAGGCGAACCCGACGCGCGCATGCAAGAGGTTCGGATCTTCAAGATCGAGCGGATTCGATTCTTCCCATTTGAGATACGCTTTCCACAACTCGAGGTCGGAACGGTCCGATGGGGTCGACCAATCAGGTTGGTGCGGCAATGCAGGGGTCGCGAGTCGACCGAATTGGGCTCGGAGTTCTCGTAACGCTTTGCGAGCGGTCATGTACGCCGGAGAGAGCTCGGCGAGGAACTTTTTCGCCTGTTGGAAAAAGCGATGCGTGTGCCATGATCACCATCAGTCTCCCGAATCAATAATATGTACGGGTAGTAGTTCGTAGGGCTGACCGTCAATTTGCTCAAGTTGTTCTCGAAAGCGTTGTATTCTTGCCAGATTTGTTCGACATTCTCGACCGGGATCTGAACTGCGCCCTGCAAGACCTTGCGCAGCGCGTCCATTCGCTGTTGGTCCTCCCATTGAGATCCTCGACCCTGCTCAGAAAAAGACCGCATCGAGATGAGCGCCATCTGCTGAGAGTGAGACCTCTTAATACACGTTACTTACCGATCCCTCTTTCAAAAACTCGAGATACTCGGACCACAAGCTCCCCGCCTCTCGATCCTGTCCAACGTGCTGCAAAGCGAATTCGAAGCTCTTGGCGATCGTCGCTCTGGCTTGTTTGGCCGCTTCGGGTTGGGCCAAATCGATGGGGTTGCGTCGACGGACGAAATCGAGGTAGAACTTCCATAACTGGATCGAAGTGGAGGGTCGGAGACAGCGAATGAAAATGTCTTGGACGTGGTCAAAGAGGCCGTGCGAGAGCTCAAGATCGCAGTAAGAGATCCATTGACGGGCCTGAACGTGGTATCGAGAGCAAAGGGAAGCGAACGGGACGCGGGGAGTTGCATTGCGATATTGACGGGGCGCGAGTCAGCTCTCTGATTGCTGGGCACCGGATACTCGGTGTGGTGGTGGTGGTGGCTCTCCTCTGCTCAAGGGTGACTGATCGCAGTGCTGGATCTCGGATGGTGTGGGGCTTGGAATGACACACGGGGTCCACACAGAAAGCGAGAGCATACGCATAGTAGCCAAGACGACCACTCACCGCATCGGGGAACACTTTGAGGAAGCTCTCGTAGACCTCTCTCGTCTTTTCGAGGTCGCCCTTTTGCTCGACCTCGTGGAGAAGGGCGAGCTGGGCCTCGTGGTCGTAGGGATCGTTTTCGATCCTAGCCGAGAGCTGGGCGACGCGGGACAGACCGACGAGCGATTTGGCTTGTACGGCTCTGATGAGCGAGGACGGAGCTGCGTTGGTGGGGTTCGTGGAGGAGGATGCGGCAGTCGGTTCGAGCGATGCGCGGGCCGAGGTGGACGGGTCATAGACGTCTTCTGTGGTGGCTCGTGCGAGTTGGGGCTGAGGTGTAGCCAAGGGCATGCTCTCATCTTGTGCTGGTTGCTCTGTGGGGTGGGTGGCCTCTCCGGCCTGTGCGGCCTCGGAGACTGGCTCTACGGCCTCGGTGGTGCGGGTGACGGAGAAGGGTTCGCCGGCTGTGGCTCCTTCCAACGAGGGATGATCGTCAGCCTCAGCCTGTTGAGCTCGACCATCGGGCGAAAGCTCTGTCAACTCTGTCGGTAAAGTTGTAGTGGTCGTAGTAGTAGGTCTCGCCTCGTCCTGGTCATGGTCGATCGCGCTGGGCAAGGTCGCGGCGATCGCAGCCTCCATCGATGATGACGACGTATCAACGGGTAAAGCAGCAGCCTCGACAGAGTCGGAGGGAGCCGTTGCAGGAGCGTCTTCTGTCACGTCCATGCTGGGCAGGGATACGGGGGAGAGAGAGAGAGAGAGAGGAGAAGACAGCGCGCGCGTCAAGTGCACCCGAGTGGTGCTCGGTAGCCCAAACTGGCCCAAATTAGCCGCCAAGTAGCCACTTGGTAGCCACTAAGAGCCACTTGGTATCCCACAGCATTAGCAGTCACTGTTCGGTCTAACCCGACGCGGCAAACCCTCCAAGGCCTAATAGTCCGACCCCATACACCCCTCCAACCGCTGGTCCGACCCCTGCGCGTGCGCTGGATTGTGTGCATACCTCCACACTGAACCCCATCCCTACCTTGGCCCCTTCAGCCCTGCCTGCCTCCACTCGGCACCATGTCGCACGAGGAGCGGTCCCCATCCTCGTCGTCGAACCCGTTCAACCAAACGCTCGATGCATTGCCATACTATGATCGTGACCTCGAGTCACCACCACATCAACGTCAGTACTGCTGCTGCACTGTACAGTCCCCCCCTTCACAGTCACAGTGACCCGATCGCTAATGCTTGCCTCCGCTCTCCTCCCTCCAGACCTCCGAGGCGAGATCAACTCGCTCATCGCAATCGAACTACGTTCCATCCTCCCCCCTTCCTCCTCCACCTCCAAACAACCGACCAACCTTACCCATCTCCCCGCACCCCGATCGCTCCCCACCTCCTCCCCGCTCCTCGCCTCGGAGCTCTCCCGCGCCCAGTCCAAGAACCCGCTCCCCTCCAACATCGGCCTCGATACCACCCGTTATGCGATGCCCGAACCGCCTACCGAAAACGCCGATGATCTCGAAGCGTGGGAACGCGCTTATAAATCGAGTTTGGCCCAACTCGAACACCAACGTCTGCGCTCGATGAACGGCCACTTGCTCGCTCAACCCTTTGGAGCGAACGCATGGAAGGTGCACAACTATGCGCTAGAGAACACGCTCAAACGCGTCGATGCCCAATTGGAATCCGAGAGGGATCAGGTCGATGATTTGAATAGGAAACGAAAAGCCGAACAGGACAAGGCCGGGGAAATCTTGACGAGCTTGGAGAAAAAGTGGACCGAGTTGGTCAGTGGGAATATGCAGCTCGAAATTGGGTGCATGGCTTTGTGAGTCTGGTTTCATCGTTCGTGATGTATCTCATTCGTTTACTCACACCGGTCCTTTTATGTTTTCAGGGAAGCCCAAGTCGCCGAATTGCAAGCAAGGCATGCCGAGCTCTCACATCGACTTCAGACTTCAGCTTGAGCGGGGGATCGCCATCTTTGTAATATCACCCACACTACCTCAAAGTACGCTCCAAGAGAGCCCTATGTTTTGAATCTACACCTCACCCACCAACCTATTCACCGGTCCTCTACATACGCTATCCACCTCGACTCAGTCCGCCAACCGAGCAAGTGCCTCCCCTTCCAAGCGCATACCTTCCCATTCCTTCTTCTATAGAGCACGGAAAGCAGAGTTCAGCAAGTCAGATCGATTCATGACAGCTCGAGTCGACGAGAGGAACTTGCGTGTTGGGCCCCCATGGCCTGGTACACTTTCTTTGCTGGCTCGTTCCAGTCTGTACGAGAGAAAGTAACGATTTTGGCTCAGTCATGGAATGAAATCTCGTTTCTGCCAGGAAAGAGGATCGTCACTACTGACCGAGCACGACCCTGGCGTATGAAAAAAACATATGTCCGCGCCGCCCACGATTAGTATCCGACCAAATCTCCTCGCTGAAGTCCTTGCGCTCGCATGAAACTCACCAATCCATCCGAGCCAAATCTTTATCTTTGCAAATCTGTCCCAAATACTTGAAGAGCGCCTGGAGAGAGGAGACGTCAGATATTCGCCTACCCCAATAACCGCCATCGCCCGGGGGTGAACAGCGCATCCGAACTGACTTTTCCAACACCCTTGCCACGAGCTTCCTCGCGCACGAACAAGTCTTCGAGATCTTGAACGATGAAGGAGCTTGGTAAGCGAGGTTTCTGATAAATGAATTCAGGCTTTCGGATTCACTTACATAGACCACCTTTACCCGTCCAAGTCTGCGAACGCCGTCGTAAAAAAAGTGCCGCCCCACATGATCAAAATCGATCGATCGTCGGCATCGTTGTTGTAGAAGTTCGGGAGAGAGAAAAAGTCCCCACAATCAGCCTCCACCCATCTCAACAGATCACCCATCTCCAAGTTCGTTACAACCCCAATCGACTCACGGAGAAGGTATAAAACCACACCGCCATACCCAACGGCTTCGAGTCCCCTCCCTCCTCCTCATAAACCAACACGCACTGCGCGTACTTGCCCCCCTTCCCTTCCTCCCCGAACAAAGATCGACGCAAGAGGGGTAAAGTCGCTTCTACGGCATCGGGTTCCTTCTCGTACGTTGCGAGCGCGTGGATAAGTTCCAACGTTTGGGGAAGGGTCGTGGACGCGTTCGAAGGGGTGACGAGAACGAAGTGGTAAGCCATGTCAGGAGGTGCGGTGGGGAGTGTCTTAGATAGTTGGAAGAAAGGGTTATGTACAGGGGAAAACCCGCCGGGTTTCGTGCGTTGATCAAGAGAGGAAGCGCGAGAGGAAGCTGCGATCCTTCGGGAATCGTCTGGTGGATGGAGTTGACTCGAGCATTCACGTCAGGGCCGGAGCGAATTTCGAATGTTTCTTTTTTTCCACATGCATCCCGTCCGTCTGAAGATAAAAAGCATTGAATTCACAAAACATCGAATATCTACAGAACAATTCAGAGTCTAAATGAGAGGGAAGACCCCACCTGGGCCAAGCGGTCATTCTTCGGGGTCCGAGATCACGTGTGGACGTACTTGCGGCTCATCGTCGGTTTCACGCCCCCTTTTTCATGACCGCTCAGTTCATCATCAGTTCCCAGAAAACACGTAGGGGTTAGTACTCGAGCAAAAACTTACAGCCAAAGAGCACGAAAGGCATCCAAGCCAATCGAGCGAGTTTGAAGAAATGGAAAACCCTGCGTCCGTCATCCCCGGTCATCGCGTCAGTCCCATCTTCCCAACCCCACATTTCGCGCCAGAACAGTACTTACACAAGCCAAATGAGCAATTCGGCATAAGTGAAGAACGCCAAACCCGAAGTGCCGTGCTCGCCGAAGGCGGTGCGCTTGATCCAATTGATCACGTCGATCCAGGTCTTCATTGATTTGGGCATCGGTCGAGTACGCTTGTCGAGTAGGAAGAGCATCAGGACGCGAGCGAATACGCCAATGTGGAAGGAGCCGACCGTGCCACTGCGAGAGGAGTCAAGAGCTCCGTAAACCACGCTGTACGTTCAGCAGAGTAGGGTCGAAGTGCTTACATCGCGTCGAGATAGGCCGCGTTGGTCAGGAGAACACTGCAATCCTCGGTAGAGAACATTTGGATGTAAAGGTTCGGCGGCTGGTAGTCTCGGGCACCCTCGACGCTATTACAGAATAATCGGTACATCTGGTCAGAGTCACGCTCCATTCAAATGTTCAAGGAAGACACATACGGGAACAAGTCCTTGGGAAGGAAATCGATGCTCGGGCGTTCATCTGCAAAACTCGTGACAACCAGGTCAGCCCCCCCCCCACTCACACACGCAGGAAGGCATCAACAAAACTCACATCCAGTCGCAAAGACAACGATGTCCGCAGTCACGACGGTATCAATGCCTTCTTCCCCAATATCCTGATCCCTCTCTCGCTCACTGAAGCGCACACCTTGCGCAGTGAATTCTTGCGTGTCGCCTCGCTTGTACGCGATCTTGCCTTCTCGAATGTGGTTCAAAAAGTCGTTGTTGACGATGGGGGTACTGTGAGCACCGAACCGTTTCAGCATCGAGCTAGTCTACGTCAAGGCTCGACGTAATACGGAGCTCACCCTTGGAAAATACCTTTCCTCTTTGGAGACAGGTTGGCCAGGTCTCGGTAGTGGAACGCGCGAATGAACCATTCAGGGATGAAAGACAGGGGCTGCGAGTCGGTCCAGTTTTCAGGGCCTGTGTGATCGATGATACGCATAGGGACGACTCACCATCTCGCGACCGAAAGGCTGAAGGGAAAGGAGAACGTCGAACACGGTCGATCGTGGAATGACCCACTTGTCTGTTCGGGCGAGCACGACGACTTCGGACGCCTTTTTGGACACGGCTAGCTCGGCGGCTTCCACGCCCGAGGCGCCTGAGCCGAGTACGACGACTTTCTTGCCCTTCAAATCACCTATCGAATCAAGTTGAGAAGAGTGCTGTGGAAGGAGAGGCGGAGCATGTGCCAAGTTAGCCTTACGGCTATTGACGCCGAGTCAAGCCGAACGATATGCTGCACTAACGAGAAGTCTGCCCTGGAATTTGTCCTTGTGAGGGAAATCGATCCACTTGGGGGTTCCGCAAGTGCCAACAGTCGCAATAACAGCATCGAAAACACCGTCTTCTCCATCGTTGACAATCCAGCGTGCATGACCACCCTTGTTAGGGTCCGTGGAGGAACCTTCGTCACGGACGATCTTGGTAACACGGGTCGAGAGCCTCGTTCGGGGCCCAAGGTGGTATCTTTCAAACACGGTTTGAATCTTGGACACGATCTCGGGCTGTTGAGGGAAACCACATGACCAACGAACGGAAGGGTGGAACCGGTAGAGGAGCGAATTGAGTTGCAGCGACGAGGTTGAATTGACATTGGCCCAGATGCCACCGATTTTCTGGAGCAAAGGTGAACAAATTTGCGGTCAGCATCCATACACTCTGGGGAGAAGCACTCATAATTTTCCCATCTCCATCAAGATTCGACTCACATCATCGGCTTCGTAAATGACGACCTCGAAACCATGGGCTACGAGATGGGCCGCCGAGGAAATTCCGCTCAGTCCAGCGCCAATGATCGCAACTCGGCCGAACGGCTCGACTCCATCGGGAAGAGGGCGGTACTGGGGTTTGGAAATACAGATGCAGGAATTAGTTTAGGGTTCTTCGTTGACATGGTGCAGCGACCATTCGTTTCGACTGCTGTGTCGTCGGTTCGGGCTCCCGAGTATATCGACGGGTTCGTGCGAGGGCTCCGAGATCCCGAATCGGCGCTGCACGGGCAGTAGTAGTATGTACTCACAGGTGCAGTAAAGAGAAGATCCACACCAGCCTGATAGATTTGATACCCGACATTACAAAGTGCATAAAACAGATTGAGGAATGCATTGAACCAAGTCCAAGGGCTGATCAGATGCACGACGTTCAGAACCGCTTGACGCGAGGCGTTCCATGATGACGAGGTCGCCGAGGTTGAGGACGAACGACGGCCACGACGGGTCGGCTTACGTAGGTCTTCTACAACCGTATCGGATGAGGCGGAGCTGAGAGGTGGTGAGTTGTCCGATGAGGTGGCCATTATGATGGCTGTGTTTTGGATGTGCAGAGGCGGACATGGGGCGAGGCGGATGGACGCGATTTCACGCCGGACCGCGCCGTAATCCGCGACGCCCGGAGTGACGTATTCGCGGCCTGTCAGTCTGGGGTCGGGGTCGGGGTCGACCACGTTCCCGAGCCCGCCGAAAGCCGAGCCCTCGCGCCTGGATGCAGACCTTTCATCAGCCATCGAGACGAGAAAGTTGTTTAAGATTTGTATGGTGGATGTTTCGGGTTGCAGATCCTCATGTATTACAATGGAGGCGTTTGCACGGGAAGAGACCAACTCCGAGCTGGCCGAAGAGCTGGTGTCTACACGAGCTTACCCCTGATGAGACAACAACTCATTTGCATGGCATGATGAACGAAGAAAAGGAAAAACAAGCTGAAGAGGAAACACGACTCAAGCCAAGACACCCAATCGGTTGAGCACAGCAGCCATGCCCATCGTACTCATTCCAGCGAACCACTGAGGAGGAAAAGAATTTTCGTCGGCGCCAATATCAAGTCAGGTGCCCCTGACACCTGGCGATCCTAAAAACACTGACTTTGACAGTGTTGACCATGGCGTTGATGGGAGGAACAATCAACAAGAGACCCGAAGATCCAGGGTCGGTTGGGATGTTGTCTGTGTAGCAAGCGGATGGGGCTGGGCAATCAGTTCCAGGCCAATGTGCAACTCCGTGGAGCCTGCTTGGTACCCTGCAGTCTCACCTTCTTGCTTGGTGATGTACCAGAGGTTATCGGCACCTTTCCTCAGATCCACTCGGACAAGGAAGCGCACGTGAAAGACCTGTCGAAGTGCTTCCGATGAGTGGCTTGACGCCCGAGAAACTCGCGCACTGGCAGCTCGAACGCACCGGATTACGCGCTTCGGGAAACGGTAGGAAGCGGAGCTGCAAGTGTTCGGTGAGATCTAAGGAAGGATGTAAAATTTCAGCTGGGTGATAAGGGTTCTATATCTGCTCTACGCGTGGGCCCAAACTCACCAATCAAGCAAGCCCGAGTTTCGCCTCCCTTGCTCTTCGTGACGTCTTCGAAGGCGACGGCGTGGTACTCGATCTTGTTGTTGAGGGTCAAGGCTCGGAGCATTCGATACGCAGCTTTGACGCCGTCTTTGCCCTGGGCGCGCGGTGAGTTGAGCATGGGATGCACGATCACTGTTGGGGCCACGTGGAGAGGAGAGGGATTCTTTCAGGTTCGGGCTCGGATAAATTCGCCGAGGGGCCACCGTCCCCGATGTGAAAATAAACGTACCCGAGTCACTGAAAGGGGATCAAACAGTATGACTACTTTCAGAATGTAGACAAACTTTGAACGAGGATCTGTTTGGCACTCACTCTGAAAAGTAACGATCGACGGAAGCGAGAATCTTGGCCGATTCCCTCGGCTCGGTGATCTTGCGTACGACGTTCCGGATCTCACTCGCAGGGTTCTCCATGGCGCTTCGAGGGGTGTGGAAGACTCGTGCGATTTGATTCTGTGCGCTTCCATACGGCATACGGCAAGGACAAGTACGAGATTCAGTTCAGCTTGTCTGAAGTTCGCCGAGCCCGCCGCGGTCGCGGTCACTGCAGTGCACGGTCACGGGTGCGAATGGCGACGGGCGTGGTGGGATACGCACGATGAGGAGAGGGAGTCGGACTGCAAGGTAGGATGCCCCCGATTAGCACATTCAGACCATATACGAGCTGTTTCAATTGACGTACCTTGTTTGAGTCTCCGCGAGCGATTGGTGTGGACGGGAGAGGGGAAGATGAGCTTGAGAAGACCCCGGCACGACTTGGGATCATGACGATGTTCCCGGCGAGAGCTGACCGAGTTGCGCGCATCACTAAGCTCAACTAAGCCCTCCCTCTGGGAGGGGCTTACGAGTTATCGGCGCGCTTGGCCCAGTTGCCCTCCGAAATTTCAGGGCCATTTTGGGGTGGTTCTCTGTAACTTGGCAAGTAGGCGCATCCATGCAAAAGTGAAGGACAGTATTTTTCTTTATGCTCTAAAAATGACATAACCCAAGTGGCGAGAGCTTTCATAAGCTGTGGGTGGAGCTACAGCGATCCGAAGTCTGCGATTTCGGTCGATCGGGCCTCAGATGGTCCGAGCGCATCGTGCAAGTGGCACTCTCATCATCGGCGAGGCTGCTCCGTTCGGCTTGATCCCTTTCAGTCCGCTTCGCTATTCTCCTCTTTTCACGATCACCGTCGTCCACGTCAAGCGTGACAATATCTAAAACCAAAAATGACCCGAACAAGTAGACGCCATACCTCATCAACTCGCCAGAACAACCGCCGCGAGGCGGATCTATTCGCTGAATTTCGTAGCCGCGATCTCTCGCTATGTCAATACCTATCGTGGTACTTCAGCCCATCCACACGATTTGAAGGCGTTCAAACACACCGACCAAAGCTGTTCAACAGCAACTGGTCCAGCTTCAAGCGTGTACTTGATCTCATTCTACGACTTGCACGCGAGGATGGCGCAGACTCGGAGTCACGCAGCCGAATGACTGGATCGCCGAGCAGGTGGGCAACACTTCGTACTTCTCGGATTGATTCTCCGGATTCAATAAAGCTACTGAATTCAACTTTGCCCAATCTGCATTGTTGATATGCATTTCAGGAGACGTGACACGCAGCAAACAGGAAGGAAAATCAACACATGTGCACTTCACTTACACAGGTCAACCGGCACATACGATCAGAATGAAGGAGATCGTGTGATTGGGGTCGTCCAACTGCCGCCTGTACAGCTCGCCGTCTTTCCAGGTCTCCTCAGATACCACAACCGCTTTCTTTCCCTTTCGATTGAGATTGGCAGCCCCTGAAAGAAGCATGTGAGTGCGGAAATCAGCACGGATGTCGGTCCAGCAAGCCTAGTCGGCAGAAAAACTCACCTGATGATTGCTCAGTGCATTCAGTGGACTGACAACAATGGTGACGGCCCGGCGTCCATAAATGAGATACATTGCTTCGAAAATAACACTTTTGCCTGAAACTGTTGGCGCTGTGACGAACACAGCGTCATATCGATCCCGGTTCGCAAATTGATCGAGTTCGAAAAGTGCAGCAATGGCCTCGATCTGCACAGGCCGGGGGGTAGAGTCCTCGTCAAGACTTTCGCCCAGAATAACTTTGATCTTCTTGCGTAATTCGCTGGAATCTCGTCGGTCCTCCTGAGTCAAACGTGGCCTCCAGTGACCGAGAACGGTTGTCGGTTTGGTTGAATGATTCGGTGCTGGGGGCTGGGGTCGTAGGACGCCCTTGAAGCTGATCGCAAGGGAGACGCCCTGAACTCAAATGATGGATGTCGACGGGGCGGTCCCCTAACCGGCCTCGGTGTTTGTACCGGCATGGCTCATCGTGAAGGGAGGTGCGATGTTGAGTGGAGGAGAGAGAGGATGCGTGAGGCGCAGCCGGGCTTAAGTGACCTGGATCTATGCAGCCTTCGACGCGGACTGGACTACGACTGGTCCGTGCGCCGACCTGCGTCTCGTTCGGAATCAGTTGATTCAAGCTGTTGTAGCGAGATGATCAAGGGTTCCTAGACTTCAAGCTTCGGTGAAGCCTCATCAATAATGATGAAGTAAAGACGTATCCATCCAGTTTTCAGATAGCACCAATATATGCCATGCTACAGCAAGGGGGCACTTTTCAGGGCCAAAATTTCGGAGGGCAACTGGGCCAAGCGCGCCGATAACTCACAAGCCCCTCCCAAAGGGAGGGGCGTCGAGCTTAGCGCATCACTGGAGCTCCGAGTTCTCCGACTCGTCGGAGTCGCCCCCGGGCCGGCCGCTGGGCCAATTCACGCCACTATGACAGAACATCAAATGGCCAAAGTATGGACTGTTTGATGTCTGAAGCTTCCAAGCCAAAATCAATCTGCACGCTGTATTACACCATAGCCCACTGCTGAATCTCCGATTCTCCGTGTCCGCGTCACAGCCTCACACCCGGGCAGGTGAATGCCAGCATGCCAGCAGGCCCACCGTGTGGCTCCGAATCTCACGTACTCACTACTACTCACGTCCCGACGACGGGCGTCATCATGGGCCGAGCGGCGTCTCAGGTGCCTAGATAAAGTTATGATGATCCTTGTTAAAAATGACATGATTACTGGAACAGTTTGGTGACCTTGAAAGGCCTGCTACGTACAGTCTTGCCGGAAGTGTGCCATGAAATTGGGTCTTAGTGTCGCTTGCAGTGAGTAGCTCTAATTCCTAACAGCGTTTTGCAATTGTGAGCGCGTCTCGCCCCGGCGGGCACCCTCCGCAAACGAGCCGCTCCCCCCTGCGTCCCGTCCCACCCACGTCGCCTCCTCGCCCCTCTCACCCCACCCCCCCCACCCCGACTTTTTGCATATCGCCATGTCTGCGATCCGATCGTCGATCACGCTCTCTGCGACATCACGCACGCTCGCGACGGGTGTACCGTTCGCGCGCGGGTTGAACCTGGCTGCGCCGGCGGGCGCTTCCGCCGCTCACCACGGTCACGGCGATGCCTCGGCTCGTTCCGACTTTGGGCAGATCCCGACGTGGTCGCAAAAGACCGAGCTCAAGTCGGTTGGTGGTCTCGTTTCGAGGGCCAGCGTGAATGGTGAGTGCGCAGTCGTCGGAACTGTGCGCCGTGCTCCCCCCTAGTAGCCCCTCCCGTCTGTCCCTGCGAGCGAGCGTCGATTCGGAAGCGTCGGGATTGGCCTATAGCCCAGCCAAACGGAACGGGTGCGGCCTCACACCGACACGCCTGCAGTGTGCGACGAGTAGGGCGAAGGTGGAAAGGATACGTAGAAGTCGAAATCGGGAAGATCATGCACTCGATCCATTATGCACTCGTCATTGCGGGTACCTGGCGCGGGATGGGGGGTCCGCCACGACGAGGCGTTGTCGATCGGGGCCGGCTCAACGGGGGCGGAACGATTCTGACTCACTCCTCTGCTGCACACGCCATCGCATGCCCCGACCTGGACGACTTGACATGAAGGAGATGGTACGATGTGGACGATGCGATGAGACTGGCCGGGCCGGATGCTGCTGCACCGCTCGACCGTCCATTCCGCATCATCGTCCCGCGATCGCATACCCACCTGTCCACCTCTCTACACGTCCACAACATCATATTCGAGCCCATGGCCATCTCCATTGACATTCAACTGACTCGTTGATTTGTTCTCCTTCATTCAGCCTCGCCCGCCCGCCCCTTCCAACCCCGCTTCATGTCGACCTCCTCCAAGCAGCTCGCACCCACGACCCAGGTCCCCGACTTCACCCCCTACACCAAGGGCACAACCGAGACCTCGGGCCGAGCCTACTCTTACTTCCTCGTTGGTGCCATGGGTACCCTGACCGCCGCCGGTGCCAAGTCGACCGTCGCCGATTTCTTGACCAACATGAGCGCCTCGAGTGATGTCTTGGCTTTGGCCAAGGTCGAGGTCGACTTGAGCGCCATCCCCGAGGGCAAGGTATGTCGTTGTACGAAGAGTGTTAGATTGGGGCGTAGCAGAGACTGACAGGCCCCGGTTACCTTGTCGCACGCAGAACGTCATCATCAAGTGGCGCGGAAAGCCCGTCTTCATCCGTCACCGTACCGCGGACGAGATCGAGGAGGCCAACAACGTCGACATCAAGTCGCTGCGTGACCCCCAGACCGATGCCGACCGTGTCAAGAAGCCCGAATGGCTCGTCATGCTCGGTGTCTGCACCCATCTCGGTCAGTCCTCTACCTTGGGTCTGTCCAGACGCTTCCCGATCTGCTGCTGACTCTGGGGCTTTCAACCTTTCACCCAAACAGGATGTGTCCCTATCGGAGAGGCCGGTGACTACGGAGGGTGGTACTGCCCCTGCCACGGATCGCACTACGATATCTCGGGCCGAGCGCGACGTGGGCCGGCGCCGTTGAACCTCGAGATCCCCGAATACGAGTTCGAGGAGGGAGATTCCAAGCTCATCATCGGTTAAAAAAGAATCTTCGCAAGAACGGGTCGGAGATAGAAAGACGATGAGGTGGTGTATGTGTTTTGTGTGTGTTTTTCTCTCTGGTTAGGGAGTGGTAAGAGTCGCTCGTCGGTGGTGGAATAATCATGGAATGGTCATTCTTCTTGTGGCTTTTTTCTTCCTCTGCGGGGCCGTTTGGGGACTGCTTTCTTGCATCTGTTCAGGTGGTTTTGCTAGACTGATATCGTGGTCGAAGAGAGTCGGCTTCGAGCCTTCGATTTCGAGATGTGTGTCTGTCTCCCAACCGGCGAGAGCGATATTCTGGACCGGTGATTTTCTCTGCTGTACGCTTAATGAAAGATACTACTCTGGGTAAGCTGGGATCATCGCGTATTTTGAATGCATGGATGTATGAACAACATATACGCGCTGGAGGATATATCCCCGGGCTTGGCCTGGTCCGACCGGCGCGTACGCGCGCGTAAGGAAGTCAAACAGCCCGAAACACGAATCCGACCACGCGTCGTCGACTCGCGCGACTCGACTTTTGGACCCCCCCCCCCCCCCCCCCCCCCACGTTGAACGAGCCTCGCGAAACGCTTTCAACGCCGCAACCAACGCGCCATGGTTCTCCGACGTAGTAGGTCGTCGTGCTCGAACGTCCGATACGTCGAGTCCGACGATGACGACGACGACAACGACGATTTCGCACCTCCTCCTTCGACGAAAGCGCCGGGCAAAGGAGGGAATGTTAAGGCGTTGTCGACTGGCGCGAAGGGCAAGGTCAAGTCGCGTCGCGCTATGGACGACGATGATAGTGATTTTGTCATCGAGGGTGTCGAGGCGGAGGAACAGGATGATGATGATTTCATGATGGATGAGGATCTGCAGGATGAGGAGGAGGGCGATGGAGCGTCGAGCGTCGAAGAGGACTTTCAGGAGGATGATCTGGTCGTCGTCGAGGTGAGTTGCCTTTGAATTCACGCGACAGAAGGGGTTATTGCGCGCCCGGGAAAAGCTCTTGAATAGGAATTGATGGCTGATCTCTCGTGCGTTTGCTCTAACACAGAAGGGTGCAAAAGGATCGAAAGCGGCTGGCGGTCGCAAGGGTGCCAGCGGCAAGACGTCGCAAAACGTTTATTCTCGCGGCAAGTCGGCACTCAAAGGCGAGGACGGCACCAAAGGCGCTTCGCTCGACGAGTCATTGCCGCCGATGAGCGACTTGAGCGAAATCTTCTCCGACCTCGTCGGCAAGGTCAAGGACGAGCTTGGTCAAGTCTGCGATCAGCTTGGCAATCGCAAGCTTCGCGTCGGAACCATGTGCAGGTTCGTACGACTTGTGGGGCGGCGCAGAAGGGTAGCATAATCGCGATCGGATGTTGCCCCGAAGTATAACAACTTTTCAATCGGAAAAGTATACTGATAAAACCCTCTGCGTTCTTTCCACAGTGGTACTGAAAGTCCCCTGCTTGCTCTTGGCCTGATTTCCGAGTCACTGGAAGAATTGACCGGTCGCAAGCTGCAAGTCGAGCACATCTTCTCCTGCGAGATCGAGCCGTTCAAACAGGTCAGTCCAATGGTTTTCGGAATGAAAGCGCGGGAACACGATGCTGATACCAAACCGAGCAGGCCTACATCGAGCGCAACTTTTCGCCGCCCTTGCTGTTCCGAGATGTGACCGAGCTAGGCGGAGAACAAGCCAAGACGGCCTACGGAAGTATCGCCGACATCCCGGGCCACATTGACATGCTCGTCGCCGGCACGTCATGTGTCGACTACTCGCCGCTGAACACAAAGCAAAAGACGATCGACGACCAAGGCGAGTCCGGACGCACGTTTTTCGGCATGCTTGATTACGTCGAGAAGCATCAGCCGCCTATCGTCATCCTCGAGAACGTCTCGAACGCGCCCTGGGACGAGGTCGTCAAAAAATTCCACAGTATCAAGTACCATGCCGTCTATGTCCGACTTGACACGAAACATTACTACATTCCTCATACTCGCTCTCGTGCGTACCTCATCGCCGTGCCCAACTCTTCTGGGGTCGACGTCGTGGAGAAGTGGGCGACGATGATGAAGAAATTTGTGCGACCATGCTCGTCGCCGCTCGAGGCGTTCTTGTTGCCAACCGATGATCCTCGCATCCATCGAGCGAGGCAAGACCTGTCCAAGATCGCCATGACCAAAGATGGTGTCAAACGAGCCCCGACGGATTGGATTCGCTGCGAGGGTCGTCATGCCCAGGCACGAGAGCAAGAGTTCCTCGGCCTGCAACGACCTCTGACGGCATGGAAGGACAACGGCGGTGCACCAACGATGCCCGATGGCGCATGGAATGACTGGGCCTCGGCGCAAACGGAACGTGTGTGGGATCTGATGGACATCTCGTACATGCGGCTGGCGCTCGAGAACACCGATGTATCATACAAGTCGGCGCTGTGGAACCTGTCGCAGAATGTCGATCGGCAAACGTCGAATCCCATCCTAGGCATCTCATCATGCTTGACGCCCAACATGATCGCCTACCTCGCGAGTCGCGGCGGACCCATCATCGGTCTTGAAGCGTTGGCCTTACAGGGCTTGCCCATCAACAAATTGCTGCTGACCCGCGAGAACACGGATCAGCTTGCCGATCTGGCCGGCAACGCTATGTCGTCCACTGTTGTCGGCTCGGCAATCCTAGCCGCGTTATTGGTCGCTCGCAAGACACTCGGCTCAAACCATCCCGAGTCCAACGAAGATGCGCCCGCTGGGGAGGAAACGGAACGGATTGAATCGGTCGATATTGAGGGGCGCATCCGCGGTGAGGAGCGCCTTCTGCCTCACCCCGTCGATCTCGCGGCCTTCAATCCCCTGACCGACGGCTTCCTCGAGAGGGCCGCGCAAACGGCGCGCAAGTGTCTCTGCGAGGGCCGTACGAGCAACACGCCCGATGACGTCGCAATCATGGTGTGCGACGCTTGTGGGCACTCAACCTGTGCGAAGCATGTCGCTCGACCTGATCATCGCTACCGCGTCGAGACGGGGAAGCGCGCCAGTCCCGACTCGTTCATTGCGGAGCTCAAGGGATTGTTGCCCATGCGCTTTACCCTCGCTGGCTTTGATCTCAAGTCTCTGCAAGACAAAGTCGCCGACCTTCTGGCAGGGGGTGTTCCTCTCGAAGAGTTGCAGTCGGCCTACTACGAGCGCATCGCCGCGGCCGTCGATGGGGTCGAGTTCCACTTTTCTGAGTTCGTTCGTCGTCGAGAATGGATCGTCACGTTCGCTGCCGAGGATGCGACGCTGGAACTGCACATCTCCGCGCATGGCTGTGAATGGCTACTCCGCGTCGCCTGCGAGCGCTCGCTGCCCGTCAACGATCCGCTGCGCAAATTACTCGAGGTGCCGATTGCGCGGAACCAACTCTCCCCCACGGCACAGAACCTGCTGGATGGTCAGTGGGAACTCGCAGCTGTGATCGATGGAGCTGGAAAGGGGAAGCAGGCCTTCAGCATCGACATCGAGGTCGTAGGCGACATGGTCCCTTCCTGGCGAGCGCGCATGGGACTCGTCGACTTCCTCGGCGAGAAGAACCATGACGGAGTCGAGATCGCACCCTCGGAAAAGAGACCCCATCGTATGCGGGTCAAGATGTCAGAAACCATCACTCCATTGGTAGACCGATCGCTCGACGGTCTCTACGAACTCGAGGCCGAGTGTGGCACGGCATGCCAGTCCTTGTATCGTCGCATCGAGCCCGTCGAGTCGAAGCCATTGTACTTCTTCTTCGACCCGACGCGCTTCGGAACGGCCGACATTGATTCCTTCGTGTTTTCCGACGATTGCGAACGGCTCGAATACGGCGAGCACCGCAACAAGCTCGCCACGCTCGCGCCTTCGTGGCGCTTGCCTGGCACGTTCCCTACGGTTTCTCAACAATCACAGATCCGAGTGGCCAAAGCTGAAGCCCTCGCGAGTTCTGGAACCATAACCGTCTCGCTTCCGACTATGTGGACACCTCTGCCTGGATCCCACATCGTTCACGAGAAGGTGGACCGTGTAGATGCGACCTTTTCGACTTTGTCGACGACGTTCGAGTTGACCGCCGATGCGGTGGCATGCTCGTTCGCTGACAATCTTCTGGTCGCCCGAGTCGAGCAAGCACCGCCGGCGAGGAAGCTCAAATGGGCAACGGAAGAGTGGCACGAGGTCGATCTGCACCATGAGGGACCCGAGGTGTTCTCCAAGATCTCGTGGATGCTCACCAAGATCCCGGCATGGGATGCCCTGCGAGAGTGGCAACACATCACCGGAGAGGTGAGCTCAGGTTGCAACTCACGGGATTGCTGTCTGCGCAGTCAGTGATTGACAAGTTCTTACACCACCTACAGCTCGAAATGGACTGCCAAGCCTGCTGCCCTCCAGCTCCCATGATTCATTGGGTCAAGCGCTCCGAGCAAAAGGCCAAGTTGCTTCAAGTTTCGATCGTCGCAGTCGAGGACGGTCAACAAGCGGCCCAGTTCGAGCGAGCCCTCAAGGCGAGACCCTCGCCTTTGCTCGTCCACACTCGTCAGACAGCAACGCATTTCGAGTTCCGCATCGGACTCAACGCCGCCACGCTCGCGCATCGTGCTCTCGGGACTTTGCCCGTCAATCGCTTGCACACCTACGAGATGAGCGAGCCGACCGTCATTTGGCGTCTGAAGTCGTCGAACGGCGTCGAGCTCGGCTACGGCAAAGACGGCGAGCCGACCGAGTTCTCTATCCCTTCCAACGACGCTGACGTGATGGCCGATCAACCCCCTCATTTCAAGGTCTTCCAACTGCGCAACGAGCAACGTCGATCTTTGCAATGGATGATCGAGCAAGAGGCCAACCCTCGTCCCTGGGTCGAGGAAGAAGTTGCCGAAGCCATCCTGCCCCAACTTGGCTGGCAGGCCGAGGCCAAGGCTTCGCGCGAAGTGACGGTCCGAGGTGGTGTCTTGGCCGACGCGGTTGGTTACGGCAAGACGGCTATCACGATCGCCTTGATATCCGCTCGTTTAGGCCAGACTGAGCTGCCTGTCGAAACGGATCGAATTGCCGTCAAGGCGACGCTCATCGTCGTTCCTGCTCATTTGACCTCTCAATGGCCGTCCGAGATTGAAAAGTTCACCCAGGGTGCCAACCAAAACTTTGAGCTGCTCACCGTCAAGGATCTCAATGATCTGCGCCGCAAGACGATCGAAGACTTCCGCAAAGCCGACATCATTCTCGTCGCCGAGACCGTGTTCAACTCTCCTCTCTACTGGCCACAGCTGTGAGTGACGATCACCGGAGAAGGTTGCTAAACTCATCTTGGATCACTGATGCCGTCTTGGGTCGCGGATTTAGTGGAGACTGGAGTGCCAGTGAACGAGGCGTCAAATACGACAAGAACGCCGGTCGATACTTCCGCACCTGCGTCAACCAAACCGTGGCTGCTCTGCCCGCCCAAGTCGAAAAGCTGCTCAACAACGACGCCAAGGGCGTCTTCGACTCCATCAAAGCCGCCCGGAAGGCACGTGACCAAATCAAGGATCTCGTCGATGAGCCTTCGAAGCGTCCAAAAGGACAGGCCGCTGTCTTTGCCAAAGAAGCGGCCGAGTTCCTCGAAAAGCGGGATGGCAAGAAGCCTCAGGCTAAGCAGGAGCTCAAAGTCAAGAAAGATCTCGAGAAGAAGGTCGAAGCCGATCCGTGGAACCTTGGCTCGAAGGACACCCAGAATAATTGGGAACAGATGACTTCGCCTCCGTTGTCAATCTTTTCGTATGAGCGTATCGTCATTGATGAGTTCACTTACACGGATGGGCCTCAGCTCGCTGCCGTTCATGCGATCCGTGCTCGATCGCGATGGATCCTGTCGGGCACGCCTCCGTTGGAGACTTTTGCTCAGGTCAAGGCGTCAGTGCCTTTGCCCGGTTCTCGCCTTAGTATGTCCTTGCTTACGTGCTGCTTGTTTGCTCTACAACAGCATCGCCAACCTCCTCCACGTTCATCTCGGAGTCGACGACGAAAGCGAGTTCCAAGGCGGATCCAACGGCGCGCGATACAAGGAAAAAACCGCGGCCGAACAATTCCATTCCTTCCGAGACGTGCACACCGTCGGGTGGCACAAGAACCGTGATCGGATCGCGCAGAAATTCCTCGATCAATTCGCTCGTCAGAATTGGGCCGACACAACAACGATCTCGTATTCGGATAGCATCAAGATGATTGACTTGCCGGCGGCGGAGATGGCTATCTACCGAGAACTCGAGCATCATCTGCTCGCTTTGTCGAACGATCTGTAAGGCATTGATTGCTCCTGATCTCGGGCGTTCGGGGATAAAGACACTGACTCCAGGTGCGAGTTGCTCGATGCAGTGGCAAGATTCAGCGTATCAAGAAGGAGAAGCGTGGCGATCGAGAGGTTCGCCTGTCGGAGGCACTCGGCAACAGCAAATCGCCTGAAGAAGTGAGCTGTCCCCGTCAAATCCGAGCCATTGTTCGGTGCGCTTTTTTGACTCAGAGTTATCTTACCGAACCAGGCCTTACTCAAGCGCTGCTCGCATTTCTCAATGGACATCGAGGAATACGACGATTCCGTCAAACACATTGGTGCACTACACGTCTGCGAGCGAATTCTGGCCAAGCGTGTCGCCCAGCTCACGTCGTGCGAGGAGCAGTTCTTGCAACTCGTCAATACCTGTGCGGCACAACAACGTTGGCTTGACAAGCATGGGTATTACAAGGGATCTTTTGGCATCAAGGGGTCGGAGCCTCAGCACTTCAAGATGTTCCTCCAGACGGTGAGCAGAAATGATACTTCGAAGTATCAGCTCTGTGACCTTTGCTGACATGTTGTCCGCTTGTCGTTCGTTCCAGGTATTTGGCAAATCTCAAGACGAGGAAGGATCCGAAGCCATCAAGACCTTCTGCAAAATGGTTGGCTGTTCCGAGTCCGGCGAGATCAGCAAAATCGCCCCCGAAGGAGCTCCCGAACCAACGGACATGGGTGCCTTCCTCACCAAGAACGGCCAAACATGGGACGACGAGAAGCACCGTGCTATCGCAGGGAAGAAGATTCCCGAGGAGGATTACCGCAAGTCAAAGACCTGGATCTTGCGTCAGAACGTCTCGGCTGTCGAACGTCTGCGAAAGGAAGTCATCGGACGCTATCGCTCGCGTCGCTACTTTCAATGTGTGCGGAACGTTCAGCGCTCCAAAGACAACTCGTACGAAGGGATCACCTTGCTTTCGTGCTGTGGTCATTCAGGCCCGAGCGACGAAATTGAACGTCTCGTCATCAATCAAGCTCAACCGCAGTGCATCGAACCCAAATGCGATGCTCGCGTAAGCAGGAATAACTTCGTTCGTGCTGAAACCCTCGGCGTCGATCGCTCAAGCGGGACTTTCGGAGTCAAGCTCGAGACGTTGGTCAGGCTCATCTTGGAGAAGGTGCCCAAGGACGATCGGGTGCTGGTCTTTGTGCAGTTCGAAGATTTGTTCGCCAAGACGAGGGAGGCGCTTGAGGCTTATGGGATCAAGACGGCTGTTGTAGAGGGAACAGCCAAGCAGAAGGGGACGACGTTGCACAATTTTCAGGATCCCGACAATCATAGCCATCGGGTGCTGTTGCTGCAGGTGACGGACAAGTCGGCATCAGGTAAGTGTCTCATGCACGTATAGGTTCGGCGGTAGTGGATTAACATGACCATTGTCGTGCGGCGCAGGTGCGAATTTGACCGTGGCAAACTGGGCGTTTTTCGTCTCGCCGTTGCACACCGACACTACGCAAGAGTACAAGGCTTTCGAAACGCAAGCGATCGGTCGCATTCGTCGGTGAGTCACCATCGCCCCATAATTGTTGCTCTGGTAGCTTTCTGAGGTTGGCTCTGCTCCCCTTGCACAGCTACGGTCAAACCAAGGCCGTCAGCATCTTCCGCTTGTTGACTCGCTCCACAATCGATGTGGAGACTTTCGAGCAACGTACCGGCAAGATTGTTGAAAAACTCGTGGCCGAGCAAGAGCCGCTCGAGCTGAGCGATGTCGCTCACCCCAAGACCCAGGAGTTCGAAGAGATGGTCGCTGAAGTGAGTGATCGATCAAGATATGTTGCTCGTGGACCCGAGCTTACCATCATCCTGCGCTTTGCCTGAGCAGAGGAGTCGTGGCGGTGGAAATCGTGCCATCGCTCCCCTTGTGACCAAACAAGTCAAGAAAGCCAGGCCCGTCACCGCGCCCCAGAAGTCACGAAGCTCCACGAACAGCAAGGGCAAAGGCAAAGGCAAAGCGCGACGAAACAGTTTCAGCGAAGACGACCTATCCGACCTATCCGACCTACCGGTCATCGTGCTCTCAGATGATGACGTACCCGACGTCGATAGTGAAGCCGACCAAGCCGATCTTGAGAGCTTGTTGGTTGGGACTAGTAGGCCTTCGAGCTTGAAGAAGAGGACTACGGCTTCGTCGGTGACGCACCGACGATCGACGGTCGCTTGGTCTGATCAAGTTGTCGATGATGAGGATGACGAAGATGACGATGATGAACCTGTCTCGTTGAGCAGTAGTGTGAGTTCAAATTTGCTCCAGTCTAGACCTTCTTCCGTCCTGATCCGAAGTCTTGACTCGGTTCCGCAGCGGCGGAGTAGCGGCAGACTTCGTCGGCCGGACATTAAAAGCCGGACATCGATCACTCTGTTGGATGGCAAGAATGACACCATGGATGAAGATGAGCCCGAGGCCCGACCGGCTGTGGTCGAGTTGCCTGTTACGGCCAACGTTCCCGTGGTCAAGACCCAAGTTCCTGCCAAGCGACCTCGCAGAACCGACGCCGCCAGCAGCAATTCATCACCGGCGACAGAGGCCTCCGCATCGAGGGCCACTCGAAGCATTCTAGACAAGACAACACCTTCTCGACCAATGAAGAGGCGACAGACGTTCGAGCTCGTAGTTCCCTTCCGCAGACTGCCGTCGTCGCCGGTCAAGAGTCAAGAAGCTGCGCGCCTTACATCGTCCCCCCTCAAGTCATGCAGTGCTCTTGCTCAAGCCTTGAACGTTAATCTACTCCAAGCTCCTGCGATGCTGAAAAATCCATCAACATCAGGGACCCCCGAAACGGCGACTTCGGTGGCTTCGGCTCCTGAATCGCCGGAAGAGATGGCCGAAGCCGAGGCGCTTGACAAGATCGTCGCTGAGCGTCGTGGGTTGACAACGGATTCCTCGATGACGGAAGGGGAGGCGGAGCTGTGGAAGGATATGTAATTTGGTTTGGCCTAGTCTTTCTTTCGGTTAGTATCTCGGAATCTGGATAAGGTGTCGGTTCGGATTCGGTGTTCCTTGTTGTAATTGCATTTAAACTCGTTCGTGCCGGTTCGCTCACTGCAAGCTGGGTGTATGCGCTTTCCACGTCGCGGCCCCTCGTCGCTGGCGCCTTTGGCCGCGCGCGGCTCTTGAGCTTTGCGCCGTCACTCACACCTCGATCGATCATCCATTCATCCATTCATCCATCATGGCTGCGTCCCACACAAGCACCACATCGCCCGCTCTCGCAGCAGAGGGCAAGAAACGCAAGAGGAAACGACCCAACAAGACTGGCGGTGATAAATCAGAGGCGCCAACTGCTACTTCCGCTTCAGCCGTGGCTTCGACTTCGTCGTCGGGCAGCGCTGCGAAGGCCGCTTCCAAGCCGACTCCGACGCCGGTCAACGACGAGGATGTCGAGCCGTACATTGACGAGCACTATCAAGTCATGGAGGAGGGCGAGAAGATCAAGAAGAACAAGACCAAGGCACTGGATGCTGGGGGGGGTGCACCGATCGGCTTCGAAACGGATCAGCCACCGTCGGGCGCCTCTTCGCAGCCAGCAGCAGCGGGCCACGGCGATCCGCTCGCTCTCATGACCGGCACCGCTCAGCCCGTCGCACCGATCCCAACCGCCTTTTCGACTTTGGATCTCTCCCTCGGGACCAAGAAGGCTATCGACGGGATGGGCTTCACCAACATGACCGAGGTACAGGCCAGGACGATCCCTCCGTTGCTCGCCGGCCGAGACGTGTTGGGTGCCGCCAAGACCGGTTCGGGTAAGACGTTGGCTTTCCTTATCCCTGCCGTGGAGATGCTCAACAAGCTCAAGTTCAAGCCTAGGAACGGTCAGTAGTGCGATCTTGTGCGCAAGCTAGAACTTCCCATTCTGATCAGAATTCTCCGTCTCGCTCACAGGTACCGGAGCGATTGTCGTTTCGCCGACTCGGGAACTGGCGTTGCAGATCTTTGGAGTCGCCAAGGAGCTGTGCGAACATCATAACCAGACTTTCGCCATCGTTATGGGGGGTGCGAACCGCAAGGCCGAGGCTGAGAAGCTCGTCAAGGGCGTCAACCTCTTGATCGCTACTCCCGGTCGATTGCTCGATCATTTGCAGGTCAGTAAGAGCGAACCTCAAGTTCACAATAGACCAGCAGTTCATCACATGCTCTAATATGCTCGCAGAACACCAAAGGATTCGTCTTCAACAACCTCAAGGCGTTGGTCATTGACGAGGCTGATCGAATTCTCGAAATCGGATTCGAGGATGAAATGAGACAAATCATTAGCATTCTTCCCAAGGGTCAGTTTACCACATGTTCCAGCGACCGATGACATGGAAGAGATTACTGATCGAAGCTCACACCCACCGTGGCCACAGAGAACCGACAATCGATGCTCTTCTCGGCGACCCAAACGACCAAAGTCACCGACCTGGCTCGCATGTCGCTACGACCCGGTCCCCTCTACATCAACGTCGACTCGCACCGCGACACTTCGACCGCGGAGAACCTCGAACAAGGCTACGTCGTCTGCGACAGTGACAAGCGCTTCTTGTTGCTGTTCACCTTCTTGCGCAAGAACCTCAAGAAGAAGGTCATTGTTTTTTTCTCGAGTTGCAAGTCGGTGCAGTACCATGGTGAACTGCTCAACTACATCGACGTGCCCGTTTTGGACTTGCATGTGAGTCCGCTGTACCCGAAGTTTTGCATGGGTTTCGCAACGCTGAATCTTGAGATGCACTGATTCGAACAGGGCAAACAAAAGCAACAGAAGCGCACCAACACCTTTTTCGAATTCTGCAATGCGCCCACGGGGATCCTGCTCTGCACCGACGTCGCCGCGCGAGGCTTGGACATCCCTAAAGTCGATTGGATCATCCAATTCGACCCTCCCGATGATCCGCGCGACTACATCCATCGCGTGGGACGTACAGCCCGAGCAGGCAAACAAGGTCGATCGCTCCTCTTCCTCCTCCCCTCGGAATTGGGGTTCCTTCGTTTCCTCAAAGCCGCTAAAGTCCCTTTGAACGAATACGCTTTCCCACCCGAAAAAATCGCCAACGTTCAAACGCAATTGGAGAAGTTGATCTCGAAGAATTATTACCTCCACCAAAGTGCGAGGGATGGGTTCAGGGCTTATATTCAAAGTTATGCGAGTTATTCGTTGAAGACGATCTTTGATGTCGCCGCGTTGGATTTGGCCAAGGTCGCGAAAGCGTTTGGATTTCAGAGTCCTCCGAGTGTGAATATCAATATTGGGAGTGGGATCAAGGGGAAGAAGAGGAAGGATTCCAAGAGGGGGGGAAGTGACGAGGAAAGTGAGGATGAGGAGGGAGAAGATGAGGATGAGGATCTGGATCAGGTTTCGAGGAGGAACAAGGTCGCGAGTGTGCGAAGGGGTGGGAATGGGCAAGATAAGAGGCGAGAGCTTGAAGGGAACCACAAGGTCGAGAAGGACTTTTATCGCGAGGGGAGGGAGAAAAAGGCTAGGACCGAGCAGGGCAAGCAGTGGAGTCGGTGATCGTTCGTTGGAGGTCCCTCTGATCTTTTCTGGTGTGCATTCGGTATAATGTTCGTGGCTTGTAATACAATGTTCTCTCACTGCATGATAAACGGGTATGGTGTCACAGAAAGCGAAACCAGAGCCTATTTGGCGGCGAGAGCACCGACGAGCAACCGAAGCATCTCGGTCGAGACTTGCTCATTCGTGCTCCTGACGGTCAAGCGGCACAACTGCAGTGAACACCACGCTGGATTAGCTCAGACAGGTCATTCGATCGTGTGTTCCTTCGAGACTCACTTTTCGTTCCGGATTAGGTTCGACCCTCAACAAGCACCCGACCTTACCCACCGACGACATATGCAACACCCCCGCCGCAACAAGGTTATTCGGGTTCGGATCGACGCCATCCAAGAGGCCCATCCGAATCCCACCCACGACCTTTCTCTGCTTAGCCACGTCCACTCGGCCCCCTTCGAGGATTACGATCGGGAAGATTTTTTGTTGTTCCCTCGGTGCGCCACCGATCTGCTTCCAACGTTCGAAGAAGGCGTCCGAGGAGAGTTGGACGGGTTCGATGAATTTGGTGAGGAACGCGGGTAGACGCAGGACGAGTTCTTGGTGCGAGCCTGCTAGGTAGGAGATGCGCAAGAGGGGTGGTGTGGAGAAGGTGCTTTTACCTTCGACTAGGACGAGTTGTTGGACTTGGGTTGAGGCGGAGAGATGGGATGGTACGATCGAAGGGAGCTTGATCTCGAGGGCATCTTCGTCCTCGACGTCAAAGGTGGCCGTCAGGGACTCGAGCGCGACCGAAAGCTTGTTGCCAAAGAAGATGGCGATGCGACCTTGATGACCATGATATTCGGTCTTGACGCCAATCTGCAGCTGCGTATCCTCGTACAAGACGCCGTCGGGGTTATAGAGCAATCGGGCGAGCCATTTCTCGGACCCGTGCGTGAGCGGCAGGGACGTCTTGCGAGATGTTGTCGGTGCCTTGGCTGTACTACTAGTAGCGGCACCGAGCAAGGGGAGTGAAGCTTCGCCGGCCGCAGGTGAAGGTGCGGGTGCGAGAGGGGAAGGGGCCAATGAACTTTCGCCCCTCTCCAGTGTCGGTGATGAGAGGTCCAGCCCAGCAAGTGAGGACATGACATCGGTTGTGTCGACTTCGGGAATGACCTTCGACCTGCCAGCTGTAGTCGCATCAATGGGTGCTGCGCCCGCCGCGTCCGCTGTGGGATTCATCTTTCGTCGCCCAAAGCCCTTGTATCGCTCGGCATCCTGGCCTCGGTTGATGTCCTTGCCACCGATGTGCCATGTGCGCTTGTCGCCGGTATCGCCGTGCTTCTTCAGTAATCGACTCAGCAGCTGCGAAGTGGATAGCATGGAGATGTCAGCGTCTGATCGGCCAACCAGCCCGATCGCGTTCACTTACCGCACTTTCCCGCTCAGGATAAGGCGGCATCTCATCAGCCACGACCTGCAACAATTCATCATCCGGCTGTTTCGCAATGCCGAGATACTCGCAAGCGCGCTGCTGCAACTCGGCATCGAGGACACGCGAATACCGTTCAAACAGGTTCACGATCTGCTCATAGATCTCGGGGAACAGGTTGAGCCACTTGAAGTAGGTCGTCAAGAGAAGAGCTTTGGTCGATGCCGAGGCGAGGTTGGCGCGCGAGTTGACGAGTTGGAATTGCTCGATCGGGGATCGACCCTGTCCAGACCGGCCAAGAGCTTCCGCATTAGTTGTGCTCGCTGACGGATGTAGACACAGTCCGAGATCCTACCTCTTCATCCGCGATGAGATGCCCATATTCTCCAAGGATGTATGCGCCGACCTTGAGGATGTTTTCGTGGCAGTTGGGTAGGCTCAGGTGATCGAACACTTTTTGGGCGGCATACTGGTAGACGTGGAGGCCTACATCAGTCTCATCTTGTGCAAACAGCCCAAGTCGACCCGTGAAAACTGACCTCTTGCAGCTCCTCGGTGTTGGTGACGATTTGCACGATCCGGTACCAAACCTCGTCGCCGACATGATCGCCGGCGGTGCTCATCAACTTGAGGATCGTATCGACGTACCACTCGTACTCGACCGCGAACTTTTCGGTCAAGATGGCGATCTTGAGCACCATTTCTTCCCTCAAGGTGTAGTCCGCGATGGGGAGGTATTTCAACAGCTCGCTGACGATGACTTTCGAATTGGAGGTGTCGCACATCGAGTAGAGGAGGTCAAGGCCTCGCCTACGGACCGAGATGTCCTTGTCTCGAAGCGATTGAATGATGACGTTTTGGTGGACCTTGATTGCGTCCAAGGATTCGGAACGTGCAGCCAAATGGGTCATCGTGTCCAGTCCCAAGTACCTCACATTCGTCTCCTTGGCCGAGATGAATCGGCCCAGCAAAAGTGCGGCCGAGTGAACGATGGAGGATTCCGTGTCGAGATGAATGGCGAGGTTGATGGCCTCGAAGAGAACGGCATTGAGCGCGTTGTTATGCTGGGGGTTCTTGGGCGTGTCTTGGGAGTTCTTGAGAATGCGCTCGAGGACCTTGTGCAAAGTCAGCCGGAGATTGGCGTCTTCGGATGGGGGGTAATACTGGAGCAGTCGGAGGAGCTTGACTTGAAGCCACGGGATGGGCACCTTGTAGTAGAGGTAGTCGGAGGGGTACTCGTTCTCCAAAACGATCTAAGTGAGACAGGTCAACTTGCGGGCTTGTGTACGGTGACGAGACGCGGTGCTCACCTTTGCCAGCCGTTCAACGGCTTTTTGGTACGCGACTGTGTAGGCACTGAGGTTATCTTGAGCCAGGGTCAGGACGAGCGAAGCCACAGCGAGTGCAACGCCCTGGACATCAAGAGTGTCGAGAGAATCAGTTTCGTGCGCTGAATCGTTGTCGGGTTCCCGTGGGACGTACCAGGTCTTGATCGTCCATGATGGAAACGATGCGGGAGGCCCATTCGGCGGAAGGGATCACTCCGGGGTGCTTGCGGTACAGTCGTAGCAAGGTCAGCGCTGCCTTTTTCTTGACAAAGCTTCGTGATGTTCTGCGTGGAGAAGCAAAAGATCAGCGAGCTGATCTGAATCTGAATCTGATCGATAGTGCCAAGTCCACAACGCACGGCGAGATCAAGAGACGGTGTACGTCGCTCGCCAAAGCCTCGGCCATTTCTGCACCACCAATGTTGGCGATGGCGTGAAGTGCGAGACAGTTGACGGTCTCGTCCAAGCCATCGAGGTCTTTACGGATCGAGTTGACGATCAGCCGTACGAGGTCCGAGTTTTCGTGCATGAGCAAGGTCAGAGCGAGGTACCCCTGCCAAAGCGGTGATCCCTTGTACGGTGTGAGATGGGGGCAGCCAAAGGTCGGGCACGGGCACGGGCAGATCGGGGGACTGACGATCTGCTTTTCCGAGTACTTGGTCGACGAGATGAGGTTTACGGCTTCCATGTGGCCGACATCGACGGGGTAACCGAGGATGGAGGTGAAGATGATCTTGCTAATGTACCTGTGCGATGGCGGCAAAGGAGAGGTGACGGTCAGTCGTGTGAGGCGGGTCGTATGTGGATGGGGAGACATACTTTTTCTTTTGCCTTCCATCCAAGTTGCCCTCTGAGAAAGGAAGAAATCGCTCGTCAGTGGCAGCGCACCGAGGGCACAACGCCACGCCGAGCCAAGGGCCCCACGTCGTCGTCGTCGTCGTCGTCGCGGTCGTCGGTGGACGCACCCTTGAACTTTTGACGAATATGGGCCATCTCCTTGTTGATGCGCTTCTCCTCGAGTTCCCGGACGCGACATGCCCTGAGGTCGGCGATGTACTGGGTCAGGCCCCTCATCTCATCCTTGTTCCTGTGGCGACACGGGTACGGTGGGTCAGTCAGTCAGTCGGCAGTCCGGGTCGAGGCTGGACTGACAGGTTGGGTACTCGTAACATGGTGGAGGGGTGTCTGGATGTGGGGTGGACCGACTGGGGTCGCTCAGAGTCGTGGTGGGTCGGTCGTCAACGCGTCGATGACCGATGACGGATGACCGATGACGGGACAAGGGGAGCGGCGACCTCGGCTGAACTGGCTCGGGGCGACCGAGGGCGGCGTCGCAAGTGGGTGCAAGTGGTGCCGATGTGATTGCGTATAATACGCCACACGTCGAGGTCGGGCTCAGCTTGTTCAAGCGAGGGGTGACGCACCGTCGGAGGTCGGCCTCGGACTCGTTGCGGCGTGCGCGCAGTCGTCAGCTGAGCATGGGCACTAATTTGACCGATTATAACCGATTATAACCGATTAGGACCGATTAGGACCTATTAGGACCCATTAGGACCCATTAACTTCCGGGTTCGCATTTCGGCGCGACTGTAATGCGCTTTTTTCTATTACGCTTTTCACCTCTCTCACGTGCCACTGCCACCGTATTTCTCTTCCTCTATTCCGCCGTCCGGCCACCACACTCGCCACCCACTTTCCCCCCTCCTACGTACAAGCGACTACTTGAACTCAAGATGCGCTTCTACGAGTCAAGGTCAGCATCTAGTGTTTCTTTTGTATGGTGTCGTGTCCTGACTCGAAACGGTTTCGCTTTGTTGCTTCGCTGCTTCGCTGCTTCGCTGCTTCGTTCTGCCGGCCGGCGGCTGCACCAGGTTTCCCGAGGTCAGTCACGAGAGAGAGTATCGGCACCTCTAAAGACTAATCCCCAACAGATTCTCGTCCCTTGGTTCCGCAGGTCGACGAGCTGGTGATGGTGCAGGTCAAGCAGATCCAGGAGATGGGCGCCTACGTCAAGCTCGTCCGTACCAGCCACACCTCCTGTTCTGGATCACCACCACTGACCTTCCCCTTCTACTCTGCCAGCTCGAATACGACAACATCGAAGGCATGATCCTCCTCTCCGAACTCTCGCGAAGACGAATCCGTTCGATCCAAAAGCTCATCCGAGTCGGCAGGAACGAGGTCGTCGTCGTCATGAGGGTCGACAAGGAAAAGGGTATGCTAGCCCCATCGATACACCTTTTACCTCGAGAGCTGACTCGACATGTCCCATATTTCCCCCTCTCCTCCACCCTCCCTGTCCCACACTGCGCCCCGGCTACATCTTCGCACGCCACGCCCACGCATCCTCCACCCGATCCCGTTTCAGGCTACATCGATCTGTCCAAGCGACGTGTCTCGGCCGAGGACGTCATCAAGTGCGAAGAACGCTACAACAAATCAAAAACGGTGCACTCCATCATGCGCCACGTCGCCGAAAAGACCGGCACCGACATGGACGCCGTCAACGACCTCGTCGCGTGGCCCCTCTACAAAAAGTACGGCCACGCTTACGAGGCGTTCAAGCTCTCCATCACGTGCGTTCGCCTTCGCGAAAAAGATTTTGCAGTGTCCGGGGAGCACTGATGATAACCGTGTACGCTCAACCCACAGCGAGCCCGAATCGGTCTTTGGCGAACTCAACATCCCCGACGACATCATGGAAGAGCTACGATCCAACATTGCGCGACGATTAACGCCCCAACCGGTCAAAGTCCGAGCCGATCTCGAAGTGACCAACTTTGCCTACTCCGGCATCCTCGCCATCCAAGAAGCCCTCGCGCTCGGTGAAGCCTTATCGACTTCCGAAATCCCCATCAAGATCAAGTTGGTCGCCCCCCCGTTGTACGTCATGGTGTCCAACACGACCGATAAACAAGGTGCGATCGAGTTGTTGGAAAAGGCGATCGAGACGATTGGGGAGAGGATCAGGAAGGAAGAGGGAGGGAGCTTGAACGTCAAGATGAAGCCCAAGGCGGTTAGTGAGACCGAGGATATGGAGTTGGCCGCTTTGATGGCTAGGGTCGCAAAGGAGAACACAGAAGTGTCGGGTCAGTACACCGATCTCGATTCTCTCTCCGGCGGTGTTCAAGTTCGGGTTGCTGATGAGATGCTTTTTTTGCTCTCTTGTCAACAGGAGACGAGGATTCGGAAGGAGAAGCATAGACGTGCGGCCTCTGTGTACTCGATTTGTTTTTACCATCCTTTTTCGTGCACAACAGCTGCAACTCCGAAAAAAGGCTTTCAGCGGAGCCTATATGCGCTGCCAAAACATCGACGCATGAAAGGTGGTATGCAGGGATGGACTTTGGCAAAGATGCTACGATCTTGATTACCGATCTTTCTTTGTCTCTCCACCGGATCGTTCAAGGGGTAGCCATGTACCTCGTGGTGGTGATCATTCATCTCGTGCTTCAGACCGAAAACTCGTCGCCTCCTTTCTGCAACTCTTGACTGAGGACCGAACGAGGTTTCGTCGATCGGATCGACCGGAGAAATCGCTCGAGCTGACTTGCTTCGATATCGAAGCAAACCTATGGCTCTGTCCTGGGCTTCACGGAAAAATGTATCAAACACCTACGACTGATACGCGGTAGCACGTCTTTGGATACCTTCCTTGTGATCCATAGTCGTACTGCAGGTATTTCTTCCGTTCTAGCAACTTCGATCCCTCCTTCGATCTTGTCTTCGCTTTCCAAGAAAGGCGACCATGCTATACGAGGAAGTGATACCGTACTTTCTATACCTCCCGGCTGACGCAAGTCCATCCGACAAATACAAGACCACTCGTCTTTTGGGGAAAAGATAAGCAGCTGCCCAGGGGACGCCACGGCGATGAGAGGGAGGAAAGCTTTACCGCTGAGCTCGGTCGGGGGAGAGGGGAGAATCTGGAATGGCGGTTGGATGGGCGAAGGTTGAAGTAGTATGTATCCCGAGGTATCCCCTATGTGCAACCAGTTCGCTCAGCAAGAGTACGAGAACCAGGAAATAATGTCGCTCACCTGGTGCGACGACCCTCAGTTCGAAACGATCACGCCGTCGTCGAACACACATGACGACCCTCAACGCGCCATCGATGATTAAAGTGGCGATGGCTTCGATCCTTTTAGGTCCAAGGTGGAATTGAGAGACGTGGACCCATGGATCGTCCGCGCGGTCGAGCTCGCTCGGTTCGCGGATGTGAAGGATGTTGAGGCTGTGGTCGAAGGTGGCGATACTCGAGTTTGGGCCGTCCATAGCAAGGCACTAGCTCAATCAAGAGGAGGCATATTGGGTCAAAGGTTGACCGTCGTCAGCGGGTATGATCGTGCTCCGAATGCAACGCGGCGGTCTGAAGGGGCCCCCGCGAGTCGATTCGGCGACTCGGATGAAGCTCGAAACAGGGGCTCTTTCCATCCACGCACTATTTCACTCCGACCTGCGATCTATACCAATTCGGTGCCAGAAGTTCACAACAGGGCCGCTGACGGACAAGAACCAAAATGCACTCTGCCAAAAAGGGGCTCGTGCACGCTCGGCCAGGAAGCACAACTTCCGTCGGGAAGCACTGACCGGTGAACGGCTCTGGCGACGCCAAGTCCGAGCTCACAGGGCCCCTTTGCTCTTGGCCTTGCTCCTCTTTCGATCTGTCGGACCGCCTTCGCCCTCTAATTCCCCATACCCCTCAAGCCCTCCAAATCATCGAGTGTCAGCCTCGAGACCCATACAGCACCCAAGGCTGGCCAGCCTTTCCCATGTCACCATGGTTAGAAGCGATCCGCTCTCAACTAATCGAGCGCGACGAGCGGGAATCCTCTCACCGCACCTTGATCGCGCATTCCCAACGTCTGGCTCAACATGCGGCGATGTTGCATCAACGGAATCAGGCTCTTTTGAACGCGAGTTTGGGGCAGAACAGTGGGGGTACGGGCGCAGGAACGGTGAGGGGTCTGGGAGGGACAAGTGGGGGTCAGACCACGTCGGGAGCAGTGGGGGGTACAGCGGGGACGAATGAGTAAGTCCGAGTGATCGATAGTTGGGGATAGGAATCTCATTGGGGCTGCTCCGGATCGATTGTCCATCGACTGACACGACCTCGTTCTCGTATGATCTCATCCTTCAGCGCCGTTCGCCAAGCCATGATTACCTCCCTCGAATCCCAACTCGCCTCAACACGGCACGAACTATCCGAGCAATACAAAATACAATCCACAAATGCCCAACGGCTACTAGGCTTGACAGACCAGTTGCGCGAGTTCGAGGATAAGGGGAGGGAGGAGAAGGATGAGTTGAGGAGGTTGAGGACTGAGGTCGAAGGCTTGAAGGATAGGGCAAAGTGGCATAAGGAGGTGGTACAGGAGAAGGAGAGACAACTTGTTGTAGGTTGCTGTATCGCGACAGTCTACCTTGACCCAGAAGGCCTACTCGAGCATATCATTGGAAAGGCAAGGGAGAAATCTGACAATCTCGAGCCCTCCGCTCTTCACACTCTCAATCAGATCCTGCAAGACGACCTCTCGGCGCTCGAACTGGAACTCAACCAAGTCACGAAACAGAACGAAGACCTCAAGACCGACAATGCCGGATTGTTGCAACGGTGGTTGGAAGCGAAGAACGACGAGGCTCGGCGGATGAACGAACTCTTTTCGACAGAAACCACGCGAGCCAAAGGAATGTCTTCATCGCCGATACCACAATCTACATCGGATGAACCTCCACCGGATATTACAGTGTCGACAGAGGCGGAAGAGCCCGCTATAACGTCATAGGATTCTCCGTTTCGAGTTCAAATGCCGATCTCACTCGGAGGAAGGCACCCCCTTCGCTGGCTCCCAGCTATCACTTAATCACAATCGCATACAGTTTTGTTTGTTAATCGAAGCAGCATCCAATCCTACTTCCCACATCTGAGAGCCTGATTACGCAAGCGTGGCAACGATTTGAGCCAACACGCTGGATACAGGAAAATCCGAATCGGCTCGCGCGTGATTGGTGCCCAAGTTTCAGGTCGCGCGAACCTGGCACATAATTTTCGTCATGGGCTCTAGTCGTGTTCGACGCTCCCGCAGCCACACCTAATTTGTAGTGGTAATGGTTCTCTTAACTCATCAACCTATATGACTGATTTCCTGCCACGGCCACGCGGCAGTTCCACGAACTTAGTTCTGTGTTTCGGCGACGGCCTTTGCGGGCGGTTCGCCTCCCGAGCCGATCCGGAAGACGGTCTCTCTTTCACCACTTCGCAGCGGCAGTACATCCCCTTCGTTTGTCACCACGCTCACTCCCAGCAAGAGTCTATCATCTTCTTGACCTTTGAAAAGGAGTACTGGACTCCGCTTCCCCCGGCGACCCCGCCAAAGATTCAAGGCCACTCCTACGATCATGCTCGCCCGACGAGCTCCTTACAGCAGCCATATTGCCAACCTTCACTCGAGAAGAGCGCTCGCAACTCAAGCATCTATTCCCCAAACCTACGTCGAGAAGATCGTGCAACGCCATGCGGTCGGTCTCCCCGAGGGCAAGGTCGTCAAGGCCGGTGACTATGTCATGATCAAGCCTCAGCACGTGATGACCCATGTCAGTCTGGTCTAGGGGCGTAGCTTCTGGCTTTGAGATCAAAGATACTAATGCTGCTGCTCCTCACTGATTGCAGGACAACACCGGACCCGTTATTTCAAAGTACGTCGAGCACTTTGACTCAGAAGAAGCCCCGAAACCTCACGTACTGATCGGTCCTCACCCCTTCCGCAGATTCAAATCCATCGGAGCATCCAAGATCTCGAACCCTCGTCAAACGGTCTTCACCCTCGATCACGACGTTCAAAATCGCTCCAAAGCGAATCTCGCGAAATACTCCAAAATCGAAAGTTTCGCCGGCGAGCACGACGTCGATTTTTATCCTGCTGGACGAGGTATTGGGCATCAAATCATGATCGAGGAAGGGTATGCTTTCCCGGGGGTCATGACTGTTGCGAGTGATAGTCATTCCAACATGTATGGTGGGGTGGGGTGTGTCGGCACCGCCATCGTTCGGTGAGTCCGACGAGGGATCGTGAGAATCGGACTAGACAGGCGACTCACTCTTGCAAATCCAATCACGATAGAACGGATGCCGCCGCTCTCTGGGCCACGCAACGTACATGGTGGCAAGTCCCACCAATCGTTCGAGTCAACCTCGAAGGTGAACTACCGCTCGGCGTCACGGGCAAGGACATCATCATCGCGCTCTGCGGCAGCTTCAACAAGGACGAGGTCTTGAACCACGCTATCGAGTTCGGTGGCAGTGGTGTCGCGCAGCTCAGCGTCGACGAACGTCTCGCCATCTCCAACATGACGACCGAATGGGGTGCACTTGTCGGTGTCTTCCCCGTCGACAGCGTCTTGCAAAAGTGGTACGATGGACAACTCAAAAAAGCCGAGCTGCGCAAGTTCCAATTTGCGGGCAGATCCTCCTCCGTCCCTACGATTGACCACCCTCGGTTGACCGAGAAGCGCCTCGCGGAAGTGTTTGCGAACCCGATCAAAGCCGATGAAGGAGCGACCTACACCAAGACGCTCACTCTCCACCTCCCTACGCTCTCCCCTTCTGTCGCTGGCCCCAACTCGGTCAAAGTCGCGACGCCTTTACCGACGCTCGAAGAACAAAAGATCAAAATCAACAAGGCGTACTTGGTCAGCTGTACCAACTCGCGCGCATCGGATCTCCAGCGCGCGGCCGAGGTGATGAAGGGGAAGAAGCTCGCACCGGGGGTCGAGTTCTACATCGCCGCTGCATCGTCGGTCGTGCAGAAGGAATCCGAAGCGGCGGGTGATTGGGCCGCGCTCGTAGCGGCGGGTGCAAAGGTCCTCCCAGCAGGCTGCGGACCTTGCATTGGGTTGGGAACGGGCTTGCTCGAGGATGGCGAGGTCGGTATCTCGGCTACGAACCGAAACTACAAGGGTCGAATGGGGTCACCGAAGGCGCTCGCGTACCTGGCTTCACCGGAAGTCGTCGCAGCCAGTGCGATCGCAGGACACATCTGCGGACCCCGAATCGAAGGTGCTACACCATCGAAGAATGAACCCAAGATCGACCTCGTGATTCACACTTCTGCTGCCTCTCCTGCTGCTTCGGAAGGCCCCACCGCTGCCGAACCGCTCTTGCCTTCATTCCCCCCCTTGTTCTCCGGCCCATTGATCTTTGCGCCTCAAGACAATCTCAACACGGATGGTATCTACCCCGGTAAATACACGTACCAGGACGACATCACACTCGAGAAGCAAGCCGAAGTCGTGATGGAGAATTACGACGTCGATTTCGCCTCCCTCATGGCACGGATCCGATCACCCGCTTCCGAGACCCGTTCCAAAGGTCGGGGTGTCGTTCTCGCGAGTGGCTACAACTTTGGCACCGGATCTTCTCGAGAACAAGCTGCGACGGCGTTGTTGTCCTCCGGGGTGCCTTTGGTTTTGTGTGGTTCGTTCGGGGACATTTTTAAACGCAACTCGATCAATAACGCCTTGATCTGCGTCGAATGCCCTGAATTGATCGAGGATTTGACGAGGGATTTCGGCAAAGATGGGAAGAGGAATGCAGGAGGGAAGGATGGGAGAGGGACGGTCGAGACGGAGTATTGGGTTGAAGTGGGGAGTGGGGATGGGAAAGTGACGGTGAAGGATAAGGAAGGGGGGAAGGTGATTAAGGAGTACAAGGTCGGGACAGTCGGCACGAGCGTGCAGGAGTTGTGGTTGGGTGAGTCGTGGGTGTCGTGGAGTTGCTGGACTTGATCGGCGGGCTGATGACTTTTTTGGTGATCTTTCGCGAACAGCCGGCGGTCTCGAGGGGTGGGTGCGCGAGAGGATCTGATTGGATTAGCTTGGGGTTGCTATTCAGCAATTGCAATCAAGACTCTGTACATCACCTTGACGACCCTCGCTAATGATTCCTTTGCTAAATCTGCTGCCGTCCAAAGTCGGACTGGGGCCTGGGAAAGTTTTATTTTGTAGGCTCGGTCGAGGAGGATGGCCTGAAGAGGAGCTTATTATAGCTCCACCAGGCTCCACCCCACGGCCGAATCCGTCAATTGGACGACTCGAGCGTCATTCGATTTCGCGCTCTGCTCGGCGCAGCATCGCATCTACACTCGATCATCTCGCCGGTGGCAGCGTTAGTTCCCCTCCTCTAACACCTCTGCTTGAACAAGATATATCCGCGAAGTCCCAATGCTCCCTCTGCGACGCTCGTGCCGTTCCTTCGCAACCACTCCGCTGCGGTCCTACCCCATCGCCGAACCCACCACCACGACCAACTCCGCGACTGCCACCACCCGATCGGAGGAACATATCGAGCATCCCAAGAACTACAAACCGCTTTACACGCATTTGAGGGGAAGGGCGTTGCTTAACGAGCCTAGTCTGAATAAGGTACGCACTAGGCCCTGCGCTGACTGGCCGCGGCGGAGAGTGATGTGGGATCGATAAGTCGACGGGCAAGCAGCTCGAAGCTGATCAGTCGTTGTACGATCCCCGACTGGACAGGGAGCTGCGTTCTCCAAAGAGGAACGAGATGTATTTGGATTGAATGGCCTGTTGCCGTAAGTCAGATACACCCGCGCCATTGAGTGTTACCGGCAAAGAGGGTCGCCCGTGGGGACGAACTGCTGTCGAGGCGGGTGAAGTGGGGCTTCAAACCGTGGGGGATCGTCCGAGCGGAGCAACGCGTAGTCGGCGCAGGCAATATGGAGGCAGAAGGCATTCGCGTAGAGAAAGCTTACATGCGGTTTCCTTCCTCTTCAAAGAGCCCAAGTGCACGACCTCGACATGCAATGCCAACGAGCCTACGGTCAACTGAAGGCACGAACGACCCCACTGTCGAAATACACCTTCCTGACCTCGTTGCGCGAGCAGAATCAAGTGCTATTCTACAATTTTGTCTTGAAACACTTGAATGAATGTCTACCAGGTATGAAATGAATCCCAGAGATCGCTGCTCTGGGGCGCTGGACCTGAAATTTTGTTTGGGCGACTTTTGTCGTTGGGTTGAGAGGCAAGTCCACTCCTCAGAAGCTGGCTCAAATTTCGTTCTGACTCGATCCGGGTCTCCTTCCCCCCAGGCGATTCAAAAGTACTCCACCATTTGGCGCCGATCCGAGGGTCTCTTCATTACCGAGGAACACTTTGACCGAATGCGCGAGATCATGATCACCAACCGATTGCCCAAGAACGTCGACCTCATTGTCGTCACTGACTCGGAAGGCATTTTGGGTATTGGTGATCAGGGTGTAGGAGGTGGGATATGCTCATCCACTGTGCAAGCTCGGAACACGGTCTGACCTCTCTCCCTCGATGGTCGCCTCGACGCGCAGGTGTACTTATCACAGTCGGAAAGGGCAATATCTACACCCTCGGAGCAGGCATCAAGCCCGCCCGAATCCTCAACGTCGTACTCGACGTAGGCACCAACAATCAAGACCTTCTCAACGATCCGCTCTACCTCGGCGTCAAGTCGCCCAGGTTGACAGGGGAACGATACGATCGCGTCGTCGACAAGTTCTGCAATGTCGTTCGGGAGTCGTACCCGGATGCGTTCTTGCACTTTGAGGACTTTGGGACGAGGAACGCGGGCAGAATTCTACAAAAGTATAGACCTAAGCAGTCGTGCTTCAACGACGACATGGTGAGGCTGCCGATCGCACCGTAAGGATTGATCAAACTGCATGCTCACCGCGCAACGGCTACATTTCACAGCAAGGAACGGCAGCTGTTGTTCTCGCTGCGCTCTTGTCCGCATCCAAAGTCAACGCCACAGCCCTCAAAGACCAGCGAATTTGTGTATTCGGTTTTGGTACAGCTGGATTGGGTATCGCCGATGGTATCCGAAACGCTTTGATGATTGAAGAGGGTCTTTCTCCAGAAGAGGCGAACAAACGGTTTTGGTCAGTTCACGACCCCCGGCTGCTGCGCAGTAGAGGCGATCGCCGCTAACCTACCTGCTAGACGCGTATCGATCCTAGGGTCCTTGATCGACCTGGACTTCTCACTACTGGCGTTTCGAAAGACCAAATCCGATCCGGGCAAGAACACTACCTTCGAGACGAGTCCGAAGTGGAAGGCTGGGCGAAGAATGCGCACTCGGGTATCTCGCTGCTCGAAGTGGTCAAGCAAGCCAAGCCGACGGTTTTGATCGGCTGCAGTGGCATGTCCAACGCATTCACGGAAGAAGTGCGTTCGGTGGCACGTTTCAGGGGCCTTGAGCTTAACCTGATGTGGCCCAATTCTACGGCACAGATCGTACGAGAAATGTCAAAGAACTGTGATCGACCTTGCATCTTCCCCTTGAGCAATCCCACGCGTCTTGCCGAAGCCAACCCAAGTAAGTACTGTGGCGTGGTTCCCACTCGACTTCTGATTGCTGAACCCATGGAAACTCACCTCAGGCAATCTCAACGAATGGTCCAACGGACGCGCATTGATCGCGACCGGTTCCCCTTTCCCGCTCGTCAAGAACGTCACCGATGGCAAGATGTACAAAACCGCCGAATCGAACAACTCGCTCGTATACCCCGGATTGGCCCTCGGCGTCGTCCTGTCCAAAGCTTCAGCCTTAACAGACTCGATGATCACAGCTGGTGTCACGGCTCTCGCTGAACTCGCACCGGCTTTGAACAACCCGAATGAGAGCCTGTTACCGCCTTTGAAGGACTTGCGTTCGGTATCGGTCAAGATCGCTACAGCTGTGGCGAATCAAGCGAGGGCGGAAGGATTAGCCAAGACGCATACCGATCGGTATTGGACGGAGGAGGAGTGTCGGTTGAAGCAGTGGGATCCGGTTTATCGTCCATTGGAATTGGTGGATAACGCTCGAGCGTTCGGTCGAGCACTCGTATTCACTGAAAAGACTTTTTCGGAATAGATCTCCGCTTCCTATGGCTTCATTAGATGTGACTGCATTGTTATTACAAAGTGCATGTCTGTGCATGCTACTCAAAGGTCTCATACAGTGATAGCGTTAATCGCGACGGCCCTCTTATTCCCCTGCTGACTCGAAGCAAACACCATATCCAACGCTCCCCTAACAGCCATCAGCTCCCTCTGGAACTTGAGTTCCTCATCGACTTTCCGCCTCAAACGATTGAACAAACTATCTACGAGTGGGGACAACCCGAGTGTCGGGGTATAGATTTCGATGAGAGCGTTGGCGACGTCGGAAGCGAGGATGCAATGGCGAGGGTTGGTGATGTGTTGGACGAGGAACTTGAGGATCGGTTCGAGGGAGAGGTCGTTGCGGTTCGCTAGGGCGATCGTCAGACCATCTCGGTGGATCAACTCTTCCAACAATGCAAATGTTGTGGGTGTTGTGATACCCTGCGACACCAAATCCAAAAACGAGATCAGTAAATCGCCAAGGCGCCTGACATATTCCGTCCTCTGCACTCACCTTGCGCAACACCGAATCCAACGCATCCCCATACCTGAAATCCTTCAACATGCGATCCCACTCCATCAACTTCTTCTTCCTATCCTTGCCCATCTTCTGCTCTCCTTCGAACGCCACCATCCCTTCCATCGCTTCCTTGCCTTCGTAAACGACCCCACCTGCTGCGGCACCGGCTAGGAGAGCGTCGTATGAGGGGGGTTTGAACTCGGTTGGTAAACCGGCTTTTTTGGAGGCGACGCGTGTTCGGATTGAGAGGGACCCGTCGGAGAGACCGGCGACCAAGTGGGACGAATTCGGCTGCGTAGGGTCAAGAGTCATCAATGGAACGTCAGCTACCTCATAGCACATAACCACCGCAAATGGTAGAATGCGAAACTCACCGAAACGGCCAAACTCATAACCTGCCCACCGTACCTCATCGTATGCCGCACCTTCCAATTATTCTGCGGATCATAAACCTTGACCAACCCATCCAACGCGCCACTCAACACACGCCTCTCCCCATTCTCCGCCTCGGCCCAACACAACGAAGTGATTGATTTCTGATGGTTACTCAACGCTCTGACGCAATAACTTGTCCCCGTGTCCAAGCGTTCGTCATCTTCGTATTCGGGCGCTTCGTCCCCCGTCTGGTCGACGGTCGTGATGCTGCTTGTTGTCGCTCCGAGCAGGTCCCAGATTCGAAGGATCGGTCCACCGGCCGAACACGCCAATGTACCGTTATCGCCAACCAATACCTCGTCAACGGGTTTACCATGCTTGCCCAACCACACCTGCCCATCCCGTTCAGCCTGCCTCGAGTCCCACAAGCGCACCGTACCATCGTAAGCTCCCGAAAAGACGAGCGACGGCGACGAAGGGACGAAGGACGCGCAGCGCACGTAGTCGGTGTGACGGGGGTATATGCGTACGTTCGCTGAGGTGGAGAGGTCGAATAGCCGTACGGTCGTGTCGGACGAGGTGGTGAGGATCTGCGTTCCGGATCCGGGGGAGAATTTGGTGGTGTGCACGGTTCTGATGGGGAAGCAGCAAATCGATCAGCATGCTGTGCGGCGTTAAGATGGGATCTCCTCTACTGACTGCTTGTGGGCCTTGATGGTCCTGAGGATAGCCCTCGAGTTGATATCAAAGACCTGCACAGCTCCCGAGTGATCTCCGGCAATGCAGAGTTTGCCATCATGACGAATCTCTCCACTCGTGGCGGTTTCCTTGAAACGAGCGATCGTCTTGACGACGCGGTTCGTCTTGGGGGAGTAGATTTGTAGACGAGATCCCGAGGTGACGATGTAGCGATGCGGCGACGAGGGGGAGAACTGGACGTGGGTCACGGGCGCGTAAGACTTGATAAAGATGGGCGACTGTGGGAGGCGCACAAAGACATTGGATTAGCGCTCGAGTTGACTCAGTACATAAAAGCTCCAGTAAAGCACCTTGTAGGATTTCCAGTACACGGACTCGGACTTTTGCTCGCTCTCGATCGAGGTCCGAGGCGGTTTGGGCACGACCAATCGCGAGAATTCGGCCATGGTTGGGGCGGAAGATGTACGCTAAGGGTGTGTACCCAGTCCTGGTTCTGCTGTGCTGCTTCAATACGTGATGTGCGAAATGAGACCACGCGCCGAGTGGGGGTGGGTATGGGTATGGGTCGTCGGAGAGCTGCGGCGTGAGCTCGAGCTTGGATCGGCCTTCGCAGCCGTCGCAGCCCGTCGCCGGTTGGGACTTCGCAACGACCAGGCGCGCGTAGTTGTAATCAGTTGTAATGCGAATTGGAACTGACCGGCACCGGCATTCGACGCCGTACTAGTAGCTCTTGCTCAGCTCCCTTCCCATCGTCCGCTTTCCTCGACCATGGACACGATCAATCACATCTTGGCCCATCAGCTCGCTCACAATGACCAGATCCTCGCCAACCATCGCCATGTGATCGACACGCTCACCCGCCAGCGCGCCATCATCCTCTGCGAAGCTCAGGACGGTCAGGATGGGCCCGTCATGCATAGGTCAGTCGAGGGCAAGGCCACACCGTGCCGGACAGAACACAATCAGAGCTATGATTTATGTGTTCGATCTCCTTGTGACAGATGGAATTTGCGAATGGCATCCCTGATCGCGCCTTCGATGAGCTCACCGATCCGAGCCATCGCCTTTGAGCTACTGCAGGTCACCTACACCGCCTCGACCGCATCCATGCTCCATCAGGGCAAGCACTGTCTTGCCATAGCGCTCAACATCCTCGCGTCGCCCAAATCGGACCATGCCGTCTTTGTCGCCGCGCTCGGACTCGTCCAGCTCGTGCTCGCCAAGAGCCAGTGGCATCCCGAGTGGGCTAGGGATGTAGTCGGGGCACCGGTTGTACAACGTACCCTCAATGCTCTCGTCGCCGCTGCATCAAATCAACTCCATCCCATCGTGAGTGGGAGGCAGCAGAGCGAGGCGCGCTCGGATACGAAGATTTTTCGATCTTGAACCCTAACCCTCGATCTCGTTCTCCGTTCACAGATCACGATCGCATCCCTCGAAGCCATCATCAACCTTATCCCGCTCTTCCCGACCGCACTGAGACCCGTCGCACCCTCGATCCATTCGCTCGCCATCGACTGCATCGGCAGCCCCTCCGAGCTTGTGCCCCTCGGCTCCCAGCTCTTTGCCTCGCTCTACCTCCTCGCGCCCAAGGGCCGTGAAGGGTTGCGCGAAGCTTGGCGAAAATCGGTCGAGTCTCTAGTCGGGACGATAGATGCTCTGATCCCTTCTATCACTTCGGACGTTTTCGCCGAAGACGAGGCCAGGCTCAATCACACTCTTCCCTCGTTGGCTCTCCCTCCTCTCGCTTCGTCGTCGTCGTCTTCCTCCGCAACACCGCTCGTCACCCTCGACCGAATCGAAATCCTCGCCGAGGTCCTCCGAACTGTCCTCCGTACCCCTACAACGGACCGAGTCGGCTCCGTCCCCATCCCTTTGGGGGCGCTGTGTGAACTCTCGGTCCGACTCTTGTCCCTGCACGCCGAAACGCCCGTCAAGGAACGGATCGACCCGACCTTGGTTCAATCCGTCAATTCTTACCTGCCTCGACTTCAACTTGTCGGCGCGCAATTGGTGGCTCAAACCGCAGCCTGCGTCGGTATTCGTCTGGCCCCTCATTCACACGAGATCCTCACGGCCCTCGTCTCGACCTTGGCTACTTATGCGCCTCGTTCACCCATGAGGGCGATGCTGACCTCGACGTTTTCGGTGCTCTTGCAACACCTTGGTGCTTCGATCGATCCGGAGGAAGGCAAACGTTCGTTGGCGAGGGTGTGGCGAGTCGTCTTGGAGGATATTGGGGCTGTTGCTGTTGAACCTACGTTGGTGACTTTGAACAAGGATGGGGATGTCGTCAAGAACGGGACGCCGAACACCGCGAATGGCGGGAGGAAGAACAAGAAGCAGAGGACGTATGACCCGAGTGAGGCGTTAGCACTGAGTGGGAAGCGTCCTCATCTCGATGGAATGGATTTGGAAATCGCTTTGCAGTCTCTGAACAGTAAGTCACCGGCTTCCGATGCGCACCTTGCCATGCTCTTACTGATTCCATGCTTCCTCTGCGCAGCCCTGAACGAGCTCCTTTCCCACCCCCACTCGCACTTCCTCCCACCCAAGCTCCAACTATCAACCTCTCGCCTCCTCCTCTACATCCTCCTAACCTACTCCTCCGTCACTTCTACCTCCTTCCCTTCAACCCCATCAACCCTACCCCTCTACTCCTCCTCCTTCAAAACCGTCTCCAACACCCTCGAATTGGCCTTCCAATCCCCCGACTTCATCCCCTCCACTCTTACCTGTCTCCTGACCCTTCTCCGAACGACCCAAGGCGGTGGTGCACAAGGCACGATCGATCTAGCGAGCTTGATCCTCGGTCAATTCATCCGAGCCGGTTCCTCGACCGATGATCGGATCGTAACTTTAGCGAGACAAGGTTTGGCTTGGCTCGATGGGTTGACCCATCCTTTGTTACCTCCTACGAGGACTGATACGAGGTTCGTTCGAAGGGTCAGGGAAGAGAGGGGTGGGGATGTGGGGGATGTGCATGAGGAGGTTGTTAGAGGTGTGGAGGAGTTTGGGTTGAAGATACCTGTTGAGGGAGGGGAGGGGGATGAGATGGAAGAGGAAGGGGAAGAGGAAGAGGTTAGGTTGAGGAGGGAGGAGAAGAGGAGGCTTCAGAAGGAGAGGATCGACGAGGAGGAGGAGAGGCAGAGGGTCGAGAAGAGGAAGATGGAGGCGGCGAGGCCAAAAGACCCGATCTTCTCGACCAAGGCGTTTGGGTTCAATTCGTTGAGCACTGCGGGCGAGGGAACGACGACGACAACGATGATGACGGTCGCGACGACGATGGTCCAGCAGGATGTGGAAGAGGAGGAGGAGGAGATGCATGTCGATTCGACACCTGCACTCGTGTCGGCCACGATCGCGAGTGTCAGACATGGGAGCGACAACGATGGCGACGACGGTGATTCGAGTGATGATGATGGCGCGATGCCGACGATCAACATGGAGTCGGATGATGAGTAACTCAATCCATTGGAGAATGCAATGCATGACGAATATAATAAAGAATGTTATTCTTTGGGGATATTGGAGATTTGACTTGATTCATTTCAGTAGATCTTGTGAATATGTACAAAAGCCGAGGGCGGGAAAGGCTTTCAAGAGCATGTCCGTTTAAAGGGGCTTCTTTTCGGTCTCGGCGCTGTCAACGGAGCAAGCCAAAGAGGATCGACAATGGTGAGCACGCAGAAAGAAAAGCAATCGGACCTGAAGTTGAAAACAACTCACCCAGCCTTGTCGAGACCCGACTTGACGTCGGCGTAGGCCTTAGTCGCGTTCTTCTCGATCTCACTTCCGCCCTTCTTAGCCTCGGCTTGGGCGTTACCGAAGGCCTGTGCGAATCAAGTAGTAAGGTACGATGAGCTCCGAGTTCAAACAAAGAAACTGAAACAAATGAGTGCACTCACGCTTTTGAGCGTGTCCGTAATGGGCGAAGTACTATCCTTGACCGCATCCGTAGCCTTCTCACCTCCCTCAACTGCCCCAAGCGCAGCGTCACTAACGACCCTGTTGACCTTCGCAGCAGCGTCCTTGACCGAATCCGTCAACGTCTTGGAGAGGTAAGCTGAACCGACGAAGTTGCGTTGTTGGGTGCGGAAGACGGTGCGGAGAGTAGTAGGGGCTGAGCGACGGAGGGCAAACCTGTGAAGTGAGGTGACGTCGTCATCGGAGTGGCGCGGTGGACGAGAGATGAGGGGGCGTCAGCTGGTCTGTCAAGAGCTCCCGCGGAGGATCAGCGACATGAACTGACATGACGAAGATAATCTGTCTGCTGTGGTTTGAAGGGCTCGTCGGATGGTGTGGAGAGGAGGAAAAGACTCAAAGCCGAAAGAGAGGTCCAGCTCATCTTGAACTGGCGGTGTTAATGACCTCGATCAGCGATGACGTCGACTTCGGTCGCGCCACGTCAAGCCCAGCACCCCCTAGGGGCTGTACCTGGCGCCCCAATTTCCATTTTTCGATGCTATCACTGTACGTGTGAGCTGTTCACTGGGCTTTTCGGCTCATCTTTCTTCAGCAGAGTCCACTGTAAGATTACTTCAAGAAATGACACTGCGACGGATTTACCCCCTGACCGCTCGTCACGATGGTCCTGAGTCAAAGTTCGAGAGCGCTAGGCTGCCCCAACTTGGTATAGCTGGATCGGGTCTCAAAGATCGATACATGCCAAACTCAGAACATCAGCGAACCTACAGCTCAATGTCGCTGCAATAAAGCTGAGGTGTTACAACACCTCTTGACTTTGGCGAGGATGTCCGACCGTGGACTTTACTCGAAGTCGGGTATCTCCGACTCGGATCCGCCGGACGAAATTCAGCGCACATTCACAAGCAGCTGACTTTCTTTCGCAGATCTAACACATTGAGCTCGCTAGCAATCAGAGTGAAGCTGTCCTCGGTTCATCATTCGAAAGCAGTTGTTGCTGTTTCGACTCATACTCCTGTCTCGACGCAGTTTTTCGTCGGCGATAAACGTCACGGAGGACTCACTAATTCCGCAGATATGTTCCAATTGCTGACCTTTGAACCTTACCATGCGTTATCCCAGCCACACCAAACGGGCATGTTGTGAAGAATTGTCGCGCCACCGTACAAATCGCGACGTTGTCCTAAGGCCCTCCCTGACCGAGACATCGGCGCCACGGGCGTCGCCTGCGTGCCGCCAACTCGGATCTGCGCGCCGCCCGCCTGCGTGAGCCAGCGTGAGGCCCGGCGAGCGGTCCCAGAGTTCCCCCTGCCTTATCCTGTGCTTCCTTCCCTGCGTTTCCTCGCGCCAGGGCCACGGCCACTCTGGTACGCGCGTGTCTCGATTCGCCTCTCGTCCTTCTACTCCCACTCGTGCCTGCCCCATAGCAACGGTGAGTGACCGACGTCGCACGACGTGTGAAGCGACACGAGAGCTGACTGTTGTGACCTACTTTGCCATTCGATCGATCGCTCCACCGCCCTCCTCTGCTGGGTGCTCATTCCGCCGTCGTCGTCATCGTCACCTCACTGGCGGCTGCTCGCCTCGCCTGCGCTCGCATCGCCCCCCGCCTGCGCGCCATTGTAACGTCCAAACGAGCAGCTCCCCGACCGCTTGCCTCGCCCCGACTCCTTTCTTCCTCAACCCACCCTCCCATCAGTCAACATGTCCGACGACCGAAGTGAGAATGTCTACATGGCCAAGCTCGCCGAGCAGGTGAGTCGTTACAGCACGGCAGCAGCAGCAATAGCATGAGCGGGAGGGATGGGAGGGTGCGTGCGTGCGTGGCACGCGCGTTGGCCCGTGTTCGGTCGGTGCACCACCACCAAGCAGCATCATCCCCCCGTATCGCTGCTGCAGCCCGCCGCTCTTGTCGCTTTGACGACGCGCGGCCCAAGCTTCAACGCGCTGATCCCTGATTTGTCATGACCATTGTTAACAGGCCGAACGGTACGACGAGGTATGTCTAGGTTTTGACGCGTAATCCGTGTCGTGACTCGGCAGAGGGACCAGAGGGGGGCTGCTCGCTCGCTCCGCCTACGCCGATTTGGGGCACCCACACCCGTCAGCCACGCCACGCCAGCGTTGGCGGGCCTGCGGGTCCGGGCGACGACTGGCTGCTACGGGATTGTGGATTGGGCCGCGGTCTACAGCTCACTGACCATCTGGCGCAATCGACCGGCTGTTCACACTCGTAGATGGTCCAGCAAATGAAGAGCATTGCTTCGGTGAGTCGCGCAGTGAATTTCAGACTGGAGTCAAAGGGGGCCTAAGCGTCGCGCGCGACGTGAAAGACGCGTTCAAGACGAAGTGGCGCTCCGAGGGAACGCCCTTTGCCAGCACCGTATACTAACAAAAAGTTCCCATGCCTTCTTCCGTCTTTTCAACAGCTTGACTCGGAACTCTCGATCGAGGAGAGGAATTTGCTTTCGGTCGCGTACAAGGTCGGTCCGGGGAACCCGCTGCCGACAGCGGTCTTAACGAGCCAAGCGACTCGAGAGCTGATCGCGAGCATCACCATGTCCCTGTGTTGTAGAACGTGATTGGTGCCCGACGCGCTTCGTGGAGGATCGTTTCGTCCATCGAGGGCAAGGAGGAGGTCAGTTCACCCGCCAACCGGCCACGCCAATGCGTCACTGACCTCGCGTCCGCTGTGTCTCCTTTTCCCGCCGTTGCGTCGTCCACACCAGGCCAAAGGAAATACGACCCAGGTTACCGCTATCATGGCTTACCGTAAAAAGATCGAGGGCGAGCTCGCCAGCAGTCAGTCGGCCATACACCACAACAAGCCCGGTGGTTTTGGAGCCTGAAGCTGACGATCGATGCTCCGAATCTCTTCATCAGTCTGCGAGGACATCCTCAAGGTTCTTGATGACCACCTCATCAAGTCGGCCGAATCCGGAGAGTCGAAGGTCCGTTGATACACTCGTGCGGATCCCCACCACCTTACATGAGCACAATGCTGACCCACGCGCGAGCGCCCTTTCTCTCTCAACAGGTCTTCTACCACAAGATGAAGGGTGACTACCACCGCTACCTCGCCGAGTTCGCCCAGGGCTCAACTCGCTCGTCGTCGTCCGAGGCGTCTCTTGAGGCTTGTACGTCGAGCAGAACTAGTCCCGCGTGCGATACAGGTGGACGGGGCAGGAGGACGTGTTTGCTGACCTCAGACGAATCTCTGTCGCTCCGCTTTGCGTTCGCGCCTCACAGACAAGACCGCATCGTCGATCGCCTCGACCGAGTTGCCGCCTACGCACCCTATTCGCCTCGGCCTGGCCCTCAACTTCTCCGTCTTCTACTACGAGATCCTCAACTCGCCCGACAAGGCGTGCGCGTTGGCCAAGCTTGCCTTCGACGACGCCATCGCCGAGCTCGACACCTTGTCCGAGGAGTCGTACAAGGACTCGACGCTCATCATGCAATTGCTCCGCGACAACCTGACGCTGTGGACCTCGGACTTGCAGGACGCACCGGCTGAGAAGGAGGAGGCTGCACCGGCCGCGGCTGGGGAAGAGGCAGCCCCTACGGGCGAGGAGGCGGCTTAAATGATCACAAAGACAGCGGTCCTCTTCCCTCTTTTGCCCGAGTTCGCGCGGAATTGGGGAGCGTTGATCGTGGGAGAGTAGGGTAATTGACGAGGGCCCATGAATTCACCGTGTTTGCTCATGTTTCGAGGCCCGCGTCGTCTCCTTCTCACCCTTGGATTCTCCTTGCGCGTATTCCCCACATCCACCTATACTTTTTTGGGCTCTTTCCGTCTTTGTCTCCTTTTCGATTACCTGCACGTTTCTTTCCACTCTTTTCCTTCTTCTGCCCGTGTTTACAAGCGAGCTCCCCTTTTTTCTTCTTCCTTTGTTTGCTTTCGTTCTCTCGATCGCCGAATCATCATCTAGTATCCAAAGCCCGAAACTCAAGAAAATGTGCAGCCGAGAGAGAGATCCTGATCGTGAATGAGTGGGGGTAGTACAAGTCCATCGGCATGATGAGACCGTCGGGCCCAAGTCGAAGCTAGTCTGGATGCTGCGACCCCTGTCTGATCCCCTTGGTGCCTGCTGGATTCCCGAAGGCCACGATTGGCTCTTATCCACTGTCTTCGGATCGAATCTTCGCAGGAGGCGATGCAGGGTCCCTTCAGGAATTTTGTGAAAGATCTCTCTGGCCTCTGCCACCCGGAAGGTAGGCACTTAAGAAATCTACTCCTGCGGATGAGTTGCAACAAAATGGGACTGCTGAGTGGATAAATGTTTGCCACAAGACTACAATGGTACAAGTCGGATCATATTTGGTCAAAGAAACTGCCCTTGTGTCTCGATGGGGTTGTCCTATGCCGTCGTAGTCGATCTCGACTCGGACGTTCCATGATTCGTCGTGGGCCCCACATGCGACTGGGCGGCATTCGCGATCGCTTGTTCCATCTCCTTCCTCTCAATCTCCAACATTCTCTTGCGTTCCTCTTCCGCCTCTTCCAATCGGATCCTCTGTTCCCTCATGTGTGCCAACTTCATCCGTGCCTGTTCGACCTCGTCGACGATCGGCCCTCCACCCCCATCAGCTCCGTTGATGGGTGGTCTCTCATCCTGCGGTGAAGGAGGAACGTAGCCCGGTGGTCCATCTTCCGGGCTTTGCACTCCTCCTCCTGCATTCGCTCCATTCCAAGCGCCTCTGAACGTCGCAGGCCCTACAACCCTCCCCGCGTCAACCTCAACGAAGTCAGGTCCATACCCATTCGTATCGGACCCATCACTGAACTGCTTGACCTTCCCATCGGTCGCTTTGGTCCAAGCCAATCGTGCGACCTCGTTACTGGCCGTACCGATCTGACCTAATGGACCAAAGGCTAAAGGACCCGAATGTATCCAGTTGCGATTCGCGAGGAGGAGAGCGGTCTTTATCGCTTCGAAGGCGCGCGTGACGGGGGAGTTGTGGGGGAAGGAGAGGGCGGTTCGGTTGTAGAATTTGCGTTGGATCGAGATCACTTTGGAGAGAACTTCGCCGGGACTGGTGGGAGGGCGACGATCGAGCGATTGTCCGGGGTGATGGTCCATGGTCCATGGCGGGGAGAGAGCGTCAGAAATAGACGTGCGGTCGGCAACACGAATGGGTAGCGAATGGCATCGGTATGTGGAGTAGTAGCGGAGTTTTAAGGCATCGTTCGACGTGGGAGAAATCAAAACACTCGAGGTCAGTCGTCTGCTTCTGCATCATAGGGGAATCTGGTGAGGGTCGAGGAGGGAAGTTCCCCACTCGGGGTTCTCCGGACTCCGACGACTGACAGATTGCCCCTGGACGCCTTTGAGTAGACGTATGCGGCGAGCACCTGGTAGACGATGTGTTGTGGGATCGCCGGTAGTTCCTTGGCCAAGAGGGCGATGACTGTGATGGAAAACTCATGGAGGTTAGCGGTTTTGTTCCGGTTCGAGGGTTCTCGTGGGGATCGACATGATGGAGGCCACGAGCTCAGGCTGTTTTCCGTCGTCCGAGTTGCCAGTGCTCGTTGACCAGTGCTACAGGAAGCATCAACGTTGAAGGAGGTGACCGGAGGGTTGGGACTTGCCTTCTTTTTGAGAGAGCATGGTCCCTAACAAACCGCGTGTGCTGGACCCGACAACGGCGAACAAGTAATGGTGGACGAGAAGCTCCGAGGAAGCTCGAGGGCTTAATTTGGACGAAGGCCAGAGTCAGACGGCCGGTTCGACGGCGCGTGATGGCGGTGGCCGAGCACGGGTGGCTTCTTTAATGGGGCAAATCGAAAGACTCTAATGCGCATTTTGGAGCTTGCGCGCGGGCCACTGTGTTTCCCGTCGACGACAAGCGAGGGTTGCGCTTGTGCTGGCTGCGTGGCGATTCTCAAAGATGAAGCTGTTACGATTGCTGCCGACCCTTTTACTGGGTGTCGCATTCTCTCAAGGGTGCGTTGTGCTTACGTCTTGACTCGGTGTCATGTCGTGCATGCACTCGGTGCCTGTGCTTGTGCCGCGGGCCCCCGTGGCTGAACCTTCTTGGCTCACTCACCACCCACTCTCAGCGTTCTCGCCTGGGACAACGAAGACCAGTGAGTTCCTGCAAGGCTCTTGTTGGGCACTGCATTCCGGGAATATGCCTCTGATCAGGCTCCTTGTTGTGATTGTGCTGTAGTGAAATCTTTGACATTGTTTCTGCGCTCGAACAAGCCGAGGGCAAAGGCACCACCTTTTGTACGTCTTGCCTTCTATCTCTATCCCGTTCGGGTAGGTCGCTTGGCCTGTGATTCGATGGGCTCACTTTGTACCTTGATCCTACTCAGACTCTTTTGTGAATGTGACCAAATCCGCCACCGAAAAGGACATTACAAAAGCCTACCGCAAGCTGTCGCTGGAGATGCAGTCAGTTCCCCTTCGCTCGCCGCATCTTCCCCCCCGTCCCGCACCTGATTGGCGAGCTGACCACCCACTGCCCACTCTCACCACTTGACCTCCCTGCTCGTATTCAGCCCGGACAAGGTTGGGGATGACAAAGTCGTCGCAGACCGCTTCGCCAGGCTCGGCACGATCGTCGGTATCCTCCGCGATGCTGAAAAGAGGAAGAGGTTCGTTCTATCTCGAGATTCTGAGTCGCATCGCAGGGACTCTTAGGATAGATCTGATTTATTGAGTTGGCTGGGTTCAGGTACGACTTTTTCTACGACCACGGTGTCCCCAAGTGGCGAGGAACGGGCTGTAAGTAGGACGCGTCTCGACTGCTTCCGGTCGCGTGACCTTTTTTTCTCGACTTGAACCCATGTCACGCGCTACCCGAGCCCTTTGAATACTAAATCAGGACATTTTCTTGTTCACTGATAGACTACTACTCGCGTTGGAGGCCCGGATTTGGCACGGTCGTGACTTCGTTGCTCGTCTTCTCGTGCTTCGTCCACTACTTCATCCTCGTCGTGTCCTACTACATCTCCAAGATGAGGATCAAGGTGTGAGTAGTTGATGGGCCATGTTTCCTTGCACGTCGCGCAAGAAGGCTGATTTGTATATATTCCATACCTGCAGCTTCCACCAACAAGCGCTCGAGCATGCCTGGGGAGCCGGCAAGAAGCCCCTCGCCGGTCGCAAGCGTTTGCACCTCAAGACGGGCGACCAAGGCGACCCTCTCGGCGTGCCCGGTATCAATGGAGGTCGCCCGACCGCTCCTGGTGCGATCATTCAAATGGTCGTTGAGGGCACTTCCGTCTACGTCGTGGAGGATGGAGAGGGTGAGCCTTCGATCTTGAAAACGCGCCAATCAGATACGCCGTACTCATGATGCCCAACCCTGTCTCGCACAGAACACCTCTTCTCGGAAGCCAACGCCAAGTGGCCTTCGGCTTCTCAAACCTGGGTCCCTCGCATCATCAAGAACCGTTCGGAATGGTACGCCTGGGCCACAGGCAACGGGCCCGTTGCCGATTCTTCTTCCAACGGTCAAGGCGAGTACGAGACGACGACCGAGACGCGCGTTAATGAGAAGACGGGCAAGAAGGAGACGGTCGTGGTGAAGAAACCTAAAGGACCTATGAGGGGCGTGGAGTTGCAGGGTAAGGTTGGCGGAAGGAGGCGTGTGGTCAAGCCTTCGAAGCCTGTTGCGCCGGCTAAGGAGGAGAAGAAGGAGAAGTAAGGGAGATGATGAAGGCTCGAGTAACGGGTGGAGTTGACGAGATGAATGCACAAAGCAAGGCGGGAGGAGGAGAAAGAAAGAAATGATGACATGCGTTCGAGGGAGAAGCAGATTGGAATGATGCATGACTATCCGGTGTGTCAAGTCGAAGACACCATCACCTCCTCGAGGTATTTCACAGGAAGCGACTTCAAGCTTTCATGTCTTGGGTGGGGACATAGTGTGCACTTTGTGTCGTAGTGCCATCTCTCGCGCCTGGAACTAAAAAAAGTTGGTTAATTGCAATTGATCATTGTATGCGGCATAAAGAGGTCAACTTCGAGCGAGCGCTGTTCTTTTCAGTTCAAGATCTGTTCTACACCTGACAAGCGTCTATTTCTCCATCTCCTCATCACCCGCATCCTCAGTCGACAAGACGGCAATGATCTGCCACCTCCCTACAAAATCACTCTTCCACAACCTCACTCTAGCATCATCCCCAGCAGTACTCAACACCGTACCCGTTACGTTCCATCCAACCTTGACGGTCCCGATCCCACTCGCACCGGCATTCCGATTCGACGTCCCCGACAAGGACTTGGGATGCGAATGAAGGTCTTCGAGTTCGTCATCGACTTTGGCCCTCCATTCTCCCGTCGAAAGGGTTAGTTCATCTTGGGTGTCCAAGGAAGGTGGATAGATACGCCAAACGCGCGCTCGACCGTCTCTTGATCCCGAGGCGAGAAGTTGGTAGGAACGACCTGAGGCGGGGGCCCAGGCGAGGGATGCGGTGGGGGGCACGGACGCGTAGGAGGATGAGGATGAACTGGATCGGGCGGGAATGAGGTTGAGGAAGTTGGACCAGGGGGCATGGTCGGGGAGGTGGAAGAGCTGATCGATGAAAGCGAGAAAAGTGGTTAGACCCAAGTGAGAAATCCGTGCTTGAACAATGGACTGACTCGAATAATACCCGACGTGCCGGACGATACGGCCAGTCGTTCTCCCCACCAAGCCTCCTTACACCAGCTCAGTGACCAACCACCATCAGTCTCGATCGTGCCACCTTTCCTGCCATCGAAGCTGCCTCCGCTGGCGGAGGAACCCATCGAGCTGACGGCAGCGGTCCCGAGCGAGGACGAGGCGACCGAAGCATGGATCCCACTCCTGTTAGGGCTGGCCGACGTATCGGATCCGCTCAGGAGGGACGAACTGGCATGGAAGCCGTCGAAGGATTGGGCCTGACTGCCCGATGGGTTGGCAACCCCTGTCGCGCTTGCCGAAGTGGGGAAGTTGATCGTACTCGACCCGGCGGTCGACACCCCCAAGGAGGGTCCTTGCAAGGTGACGGATTGTGCGGTCGAAGGTGCGGCAGTCAAGACGGTGAGGTCGATATCGTTGACGAGGGACCACTCGGACAGGGTCACCGGGTCGAGGCATTCCCATACGCGGAGATGGGAATCACTCGACACGGCCGCGAGCTTGAGTCCAAACGCGGCGGGAGCGAATTCGATCGAGCGGATCGTTCCTCTGGCGTCGGTCAACACGGCTGTGGGGATCCATCGTTTGGTGGAGGAGGATGTTCTGCGCCCCCCTGGTGTTGCTGTAGAGCCGGTTGCGCCTGATGAGCCCCTCACGGTCGTACCGGTAGCTCCTCCGGTGCCACCAGCCGCCGTGGCGCCTTTGACGTGATCCCAGGACCAGAGCTTGATCGAGCTGTCTACAGCACCACTTGCGAGTACAGTCCCAAACTGAGGCTCAGCCCAAGCGAGGTCAAGCACAGGCGAGTCATGGGCCTTCCATTCGATGGGCCTGGCATCGTATGCGCCGGTGGTGGGGTCGCGTTCGGTGACGCGGATGGTGTGGTCAAGCGAGCAGGTCGCCAGTCGATGGTGTTGCGAGAAGCGGACGGCCGTGATGAGGTCCGAATGCTGCGACGAGATGGCTGACTGTGAGGCCATCCTTGAGCGTACAGCTGCGAGAAAAAGGAGCGTTGTCGCCGTGTGGGGTAAAGCTGAGTCGCAGTCGAGCCGAGGCGCGCAGTGTGGCTCAGTGTGGCAGATTCGGGCGGGGGTCGGGCGGGCGAGCGCGGGCGTGTACGACCGACCAAGCAGCGGTGCCGATCTGGTGCATCTTGCTCCTCTTCTCGTTTCCGGTAATCACCCCGCAAAATCGATCATCATGTCGAACCCTCTGCCTGTGTCCCTGCCGCAGGAATGCCGCAAGGCCGCCAAGCTGCTCAACGCTTTCGCTGACCGTACGTCCACCAACCACCGCGACCCCACTCTCCAGTCGCAGTTCGGCTTCACCTCTTCACCGCTTCACGCGATGAGCATCGACGGCTTACCCCGCTTGCTCATGTACACCACCCCACAGCTGGTAAAGGTCTGGACTCGATCATACCTCCCAACGTATTGCGCAGAGCCAAAGGTACGTCATCGCGCAGCCCACCCAATCTGCAACCCCCGACTGGCACTCCGTAGTGCTCGGCGTTCCCCTCGGTTGCTCAGTGCCCACCCACTCACTGAATAGCCTACTGACCGTGGTGTCAAATCACAGGTTTTGCTTTCCTCACCGTCGTCAAAGCCGGCTTCGTCTTTTCCGCTCGTGCTGGATCGGGTGTCGTCATCGCTCGCTTGCCCGATGGCAGTTGGTCCGCTCCCTCGGCCTGCGCAACCGCTGGAGGTGGGGTCGGCTTCCAGGTCGGCGTCGAGATGGCCGAGTTCATCATCATTCTCAAGTAGGTCCCCAACTTTGTATGGCGACTTTCAGCATCCAGAACAAAGCTTATCTCATCGCATCGTCACTCTGGCTTGCAGCTCTCGGGCTGCCGTAGCTTCCTTCATGGCCGCCGGCTCCATCAGTCTCGGCGGCAACATGTCCATCGCCGCCGGGCCCATCGGTCGCAACGTCGAAGGCACCGGATCCATTTCCTCAAAGGGCAAGGTCGCCGCCATGTACTCGTACTCGCGAACCAAAGGCTTATTTGGAGGCGCCTCGATCGAAGGCTCCGTCATCGTCGAACGATCCGATGCGAACCGACAAGCCTACGGATTCGATGTCAAAGCCAAGCAGTTGCTCTCGGGTCAAGTCGATCCTCCCGCGTTCGCCGACCTCTTGATCGACACCATTGTTCGCAAATCTGGAGGAAGTTCTGAACATGTCCAGCGAAGCAACGGTGGGGATGATGACGATAACATCTACGACGACGATGACTTTGAGAACGATTCGGGGCACGAGAGAGGCGATTCGTTCGGCGGCGACCCTAAAGCGTATTCGTTCGGAAGCGCCTATGCGAGTGGAGGTAGCTCTTCTCGACCTTCAACCCCTGGTTCGCCAAAGATGGAAAAGTCGCTGTCTTCTTCGAAAGGGTTTGGCAGCAAGTTAAGCAACTTCGTCCCCGGGAGTGCGAGTCGATCGAGAAGCAGTTCGATCGCCGCCGCGCGAGCCGAGATTGGTGCACCGACCAGCTCGTTGATGGCCAAGGAATCGAGCCGCGATGGACCCATATCCACTGGAACGACAAGGTTCGAAACGGAATTCACAAACGAGTTTGAGCAATCGGACGACCCCTTCAAGGATGGCGAGCACTGGAGAGGAAGCGTGGATAATCGAAGAAGCTCTGCGGCGAAACTGACCAAAGCTTCCTCGCCTCTCAACTCCTACTCGTCCCCACGGGTAGGAGGGCCCGGAATCAAAGACGTCGGTGCTGTTCCGGAGTGGGAGGCCCAGGCTTCTCTAACGAGGGACTCGTTCGATTCTCTGGACGATGATCGAGCCGAGCGAAACGGGTTCGGGAACAGATACGACGATGGAGCTCAGACCGATTATGGAACGTTTGGAGGGTCTTCGTCTTCCTCAGGAGGGCGTTTCCGATCTTCGACTGTAGGTTCCAATACTCGAACTACGGGACTGTTCGCGAGGGCACGAAGTGCGTCCAGTCCTTGGTCAAGCAAGAGCAAGAAGGCCGCCGCAGCGAATGCACGTGCGGCTTCTCCTTATATCAACGAGCGGCCATCGCCTTTCGAGGACGACGACCCGTCGAACAAAAGCACGTATTCTACGCGAGCTCGATCAGGATCTGCTGGTCCGGCACCCTGGGATTCGGAGGAAGAAGGTTTCTACAACACCGGCGACAGTCCGGCCTCACGATTACGTTCATCCTCAAGAGGCGCCGGGAGAGCCGACGAGAGCCAGCAAAACATCATCACGACACCGAGAGGCGAGCGAAAGGATCCGTTTGATTTCTCAGAGGTCGACGCCAATTTCGCTTCGAGCATCTCTTCGCACCATCCTGGTCGAGCCGCAGGGAAAAGGTCCGGGAACTCGACGCCTAATGGAGGGAGGTCGAGGTCGAGCACGATCGGGGGTATCGGGAAAGCGATCGCGTTGTACGACTTCCCGGGCGTCGAAAGTACGGATCTGCCATTCAAGAAGGGGGATGTGATTACTGTTCTGAGCTGCGATGATGAGGAGTGGTGGAAGGGGAGGTTGAATTTGATCACCGGCATGTTCCCTAGGAACCGAGTCGAGGCTCATCTCGATAAATGAGCAAATGGGCCAGGAGTGTAGTTTTGAAGATCAGCTCTTTTGCGGGTCATCAGTGCGGCGCTTTTTTATTGGTTGGAAGTTGCAACACAAAATAAATTACATCTTGACAACAGAAAGGCGAAGTGGGACCTGTGATAGCTAGGTTACTCGTCATCTTCTTCCTCCTCCTCTTCTTCGTCCTCGTCGTCAGCTTGAGGAGCAGGCACACGTCGGACTGGAAGCGCAACTGCCTCTTCTTCCTCCTCGCTCTGCTCAGCAGCTGATTCAGCCTCATCCTCCTGGCTCGCCTCCTCATCTTGAACCCCCTCAAGGTTCGTCTTGACGAAATCTCGAACGTCAGCAAACTCAGCCGACGCTTGCCACGCTTCCTCATCCACCTCATTGACCTGTTCCTCGCACGTCTTGACGACCATCTTCTCGAACCTTTCCAGCGCATTCTTGGAAACCGTATCCGACAGAGCCCTCTTCGATTTGGTCGCTTTGATTAACCACAACAAAGCCTTGACCTTCAAACCCGGCGCTTCCAAGGGGATATACAATTTGGGTAAAAGTTGACACAACAACTTGCGTTCGTCCTTCAGGGTTTGTTGGAACAACGCCTTGATCATTTGCACGCTCAGATCGAGATGAATCGTTTCGTCGAGCTGGGCACGCGAGGCTTTGGTGTCTTCGGCCGCTAGGATCGATTTTTGAGGATCGGTCCAGTCGAGCAATTGAAGACCGATTTGTAGAGGTGCAACCATCGCGTTCCGTTCCGTCGTACCCAATTCGTCGTACACGTCCTTTAGCAACGCCAAAGTTGGCAAGAAGACCTTGGACACCCGTCGTTGATTCGCGGGGTTCGAATATGCGTAGACGGGGAAGAAGTAGGAGAGGCATTGGCGCAATTTTTGATTGTCGATCGTTTCGGAAGCGAAGTAGAGGAGCACGAGGCGGGAGAGAATCTCTTCGTCCGTGACAAGGTTCGAGAGCATGAGCTTACATACGCCGATCACGCAGGTTGCTTCGGCTTCGGGTTCTTCTTGTTCCAGCGAGGACATGAGGAAGCCGAGAATGACGTCAGCCTATAGGAGCGAAAGGTGATGCCAAAGTGGTTCCGTCAGCATTGACGAACTACTCGTTCAATTTAGAGAACTTGAGCTCACCCCGAAACCGCGGTCGGCGCCGAGATTGATCCCATGCAAAACAAGCAGATCAAAGAGAGTTTGCAAGATCTTGACCCGGAGCTCGCCCTCCGTATCTTGACTTTGGCGCGCGAGCAACTCGAACGAGTCGACCGCTGTCGGCTGCAGTGAGTCATTGTTTAGCGCTCGGCCGCCCCAACACACGCACCGCCACAGCCGAACTGCTTACCTTGTCCAGTAGGGAGATCAATCCGAGGCAGACGAGGCCAGACGATCGAACCTCTTGATCCTTCTGCTTGATCGCCGGCACGACCAGCTCGGTCACGAGCCCATGAAGCATCGAGTTCTCTTGCAACGCCTGTTCCATATCAATCAAGCCACCAAAGAAATCAGCCCCACCCCCCTCCCCCCTCGATGAAACCTGTTGGTAAAGACTTACGCCCATGACTCGTTCGAGCAAGGCCTTGACGATCACGAGGCATCGCAAATCAAGCTGCTTGCGTCGAGCGAAGATGACGGGCTCTTGGGAAGCCGTGTAGCGACGCTTACGCCGGGCCTTGCGAGCTTCCGCGTCTTCATCTTCGTCCTCATCCTCTGAATCGTTGTCGAGATCGGCATCATCGTCTGTCGTCATCAGGTGCGAGTCCGCACGAAGGGATTGAACGATCTCGACGACGATTCTCATGAATTCCTTCTCCGACGAAGTCACCTTGAGCAAAACGTCCAAGCACTTCGGCACCAACGAGTAAGGTAAAATCGAATTGGACATCATCTCGCGCATCAGTTCGAACATCTTGCGACGACCAATCTCGTCACCGTAATCGAGGTCAATGGCCATCTCGACCAATTCACCGACGACGAATTCGAGCTCGAGTTCGGCGCCTTCGTCTCGTTCGGCCGCGTCGAGCGATACGACCAATTTGGTCCACTCGTTTTGGACGAAGAAGGCCAGGGCAGTGACGACGGGTTCGAGGTCGGCTAGGCGAGGGTCTTCGAGTTGGCGCAGATGGTTCAAGTAGACGCGAGTCGTGAAGGCCGTGTGAGGGGTTAGACTTTGCCAGAATTCACCTTTGGGAGGCACAAGGGGAAGGGAATCAGTTACTGCGAATTGAGGGACAAAGCAATATCCGCGACTTACCTCCAAAGTCAATCCCTTCCATGAGAGCTGGGTTTGAATCGAAGATGGCCGAGAGAATATTTTCCGCTGCTTTCCCTTCATAAAGATCGAAGAACTCCAAAAACTGTACGAGAGCGCAAGGTCAGCTTTCGATAGAGCGGTCAAGTATGATCTCGGTGGACATACCCGAACGACGCCTCCGGCTTCCTCGGCCCACTTCGAAACCAATTTCTTGGCTGCTCGTCGAACCCCTTCCTCTCGATCCCTCAAGCCACGAGCAATCGCGTCCTCGCGCTGTGTCTGAGTCAAACGAGCACAGGGTATTTCGTACAGAACATGAAGGTACGCGGCACGTCGATTGATGGGGTCGACGTCCAGAGTCCGCATCAGCAAGGCCGGCAGGGTCTTGGGCGAAGGGATGAGATTGAAGAGCGCGGCGCGTCGAACCTCGCTGTTATACACAGGGATAGATCAGTCACTTGCCCGTTCACTCTGTTGTGATAGTCACCATGAGAGATGTATGAGGATGTGAAAACTCACGCAGCAGGATCGTGGGTGAGCACGTCGATGAGCACATCTGACACGCTCAGCTCGTCGTCGTCATCCTCATCGACCTCGTCGGCTTCCTGGAGCTTGGCCAAAGCCACGACGGCTTGCATGCGAACGGTCGATTCCTTATCCCGCACCCGTTCGAGCAAGGCCTGTTTGAGCAGCTGATAAGTATCGTCACTGATGAAGAAGAGATGGGCATATTAGATCAGAGCGGGTACCCCAAGCCCGACAAGGCATGCGAAAATACTGACTCGATCTCGCCGAGACTGTTGACCATGAGCGCGACGAGTTGCACGCTGCGGAAGCGAGCGACCTTGTTCTTGGCCTGGAATCCTTTTAGCAAGAAGGCGAGGAGTTGGGCCACGAGTCGCGAGGCGGGCCCGTCCTCGTCCTCGTCGTCATCCTGTTCGCCTGCTTCGGCCTCACGTTGTTTGAAGTCTAGTTGGTCACGGAATGGCAAGCAACGCCGACATGAGCGCTGCGCTTTTGATCGAATATGCCACAATTTGATTCCAACTTACCGTGCTCGACCGCGAAACCGACGAAGCCCGCAATATACTTGATGATGCGATCGGCCTGCTCGACACCCTTCTTGACGCCGAGCGGATGAACGACCGCAGCCCGGAACGCGTCACCGAACGCTTTCTCGCCCGTCAGCCTGAGCGTCGTTCCATCGTTGGACAGGGTCGTGACCTGCGCGGCTCGAAGAAATAGGCCGTGCAAGGTGTTGATGTTCTTGCGGTGCGACGCTACCGAGTGCTGCGACGCGCCAAACAGTTGCGGCACTTGCTGCTGCAGCGTCCGTTGAACTGTCTCGAGCGAGTCGAGCTTGGAAGTTGAGGGAGCTGCTTTAGGGCCTGGCATTGTGAATGTAGGTATCCTGATAGACGGGCTGGCGGTGGATCGCGTCAAGAAGGGGAGTGGGCTCGGGTGGAGCTGGTGCGGCGTGTTGATTGATGCGCCAGTTCGTCGCCTACGCCGTGTTGCTCGCTAAACGGCAGTGGATGTAGCTAACACGGGTCAAGGTCTTGATCTTACAAAATCCTGCAAGTCGACTAGGCTCGTAAAGCGGAACACCACCCGGTCGCGTGCCTTCGTTGTTGATGAGTGGCGGAAGAATGGTCAACAGCCGCCCGGTTGCGTGAACGAACACCCACAAACTTGAGCTCGGACCGCTTTGTCGGCAAAGTCGGAGCTGATCGGCCCCGGCCGGAGATTGTGAACATGAACCTTCGAAACGCTTACTGACGGCAAGACAGGTTCCCATGATCAGAGTTTCCTTCCGAATCCAGTAAACTTCACTCACATTTTTTTTGCACTTTTGATGGCTCCATACCGCCACTCGGAGGTCATTAGGCAGCATTTCGGAACGACCGACATGCACTTTCGCAGAAGAGGTCCAAGAGCGTTCTCCAGAGGCTTGGAAAAACTTCGAGGCGTGTACACGCACTCCAGGGGTCAGTAGTGCGTGTGCCAGGACTCAGGTCTCAGGAGCGGCGTCCGGACCCCAGTTCTCGGGCAGGAGCAGATTCAGTCGACCTGAAGACCCAGCTCGCGACTGCTCGTGAGAGGTCGCGGCTGGTCGCGGGTTTTGAAAATCTGACCAGGTCGCGGCTTGACCACCTTCTCGTTCTCCATCCCCCTCTCCGTATCCTCCTTCTCTCCCCATAGAAGTGAATACCCGCATTTATAGATTGCACGAGTCACCTCTGCATCTCCGCATACTAGACTGTACACGACTGCAACCTCTGTCCAAGAGTAGCAGCCTCCAGTCCGTCCTCGAACCTTTGCCTTCGCAAGCTTCGCACGCCGCTACCGCCGGCCCTTTAACGTTCGCTAACTCGACTCGTTGAGTGTGTGAGTAACCGCGTCCTTTCTTTGCACTCGTACTTGAACCCGGTCTGCGGAAGTCATTGTGCATCTTATGCTGACTTTGCTGCTCCCTCCCATGCCTTTCGCTTTGCCACACCGCGCGCTCGCCGACTTGCCGCTCGCCTGCCGCTTGCCGCGCCCACGCCCACGTCGCTCGATTCGTTGCCGACCCGAAAACGTGTCGCTTCCCGGCGCCCGTAAACGTCCTACACTCGCACTCGTACCACGCGCCGCCCGGACACACGCTGCGGAACAACTCGATCTCAAACTCGATCTCATCTCCGTTGCCCGGATCACGCAGTCTTGGAAGCCACCTACCTAACCGTACCCACTCCCCCCAACCCTTATGCCCACCGCCGTCATGTCCAAGAACGAGTCGCCCGCCGTCTCGACACCGATCAAGATCGACGCCGCCGCCGTCAAGGCCGAAGGCCACCACGTCGCGACCGGCGATGAGGTCCAGGTCGACATCCACACCGTCTTGTCCTCGCCCGACCGCGCTGCGCGCGAGAAGGCCGCGACCGAGCTCGTCGACCTCGTCAAGATCGAAGGCCCGCAGGCGTTCGTCCGATTGGGCCTCGCCGACGCGATCGAAAAGGGACTCAACGACAAGAAGAACGCCGTCGCGCGTGAGGGCGCATGCGAGCTCTTGTCGATCCTCGTCGAGCAGGGTGTCGGCAACGCCGTCGAGCCCTTCTTCTTTGAGAAGCTGATGCAGCAGATCGTCAGCGAGACGTTCGCCGACAAGGTCACGTCCGTGCGCGAGGCCGCCGTCTCGGCCGTCAAGTCGATCGTGCAGGTCGCGACGTCGTGGGCGACGCCTATCTTCTTGCCCATCTTGCTCCACCAGATCAGGACCGCCGGCAAGTGGCAAGTCAAGACGGGCTCGTTGGCCATCATCGACCAACTCGTCGTTTCGGCCCCGGAGCAGTGCGCCATGCTCATGCCCGACATTATCCCTCCCATGGTTGAGGCCATCTGGGGTGAGTTTTCCGAGTCGGCGCGCTTTGACCTCGCACGGTGACCCCGTGCTGATGAATCTTGCCTTCACCCTTCCCCGCAGACACCAAGGCCGACGTCAAGAAGGCCGCCCGCGCCTCGTTGACCAAGTTGACCGCGCTCGTCTCGAACAAGGATATCGAAAAGTTCATCCCCGCTCTGATCAACGCGCTCATCAACCCGATCGAGGAGGTGCCCAAGACGATCCAGCTCTTGGCCGCGACGACGTTCGTGTCCGAGGTCGACTCGCCTACGCTTGCGCTCATGGCCCCGCTCCTGTCGCGTGGTTTGAACGAGAAGCTTACGTCGACCTTGCGCAAGGTCGCGACCATCATCGACAACATGGCCAAGCTCGTCGACAACGAGTGGACCGTCCGACCGTTCTTGCCCAAGCTCTTGCCCGGTCTGATCAAGGTCAGCACCACGATCGCCGACCCGGAAGCGCGTGGTGTGGTGATCAAGGCAATCAAGACCCTGCGCGAGATCGGCAACACCGAGGGCGACGGAACGGACTTGCCGCCCTTGCGTCACCAGACGACCGAGGGTGCCGCCCCCTTGGTCGTCGATGCAATCAAGAAGACCGACTCGGCGTCCAAGCTCGATGCGTCGTCGCCGTTGGTGCACTACATCGCGTCGCTCGTCGCCAACTTGGTCAACGCGCGCAACTTTGAGCCGACCGAATGGGACTCGGCTCTCGTTCCCTATGTCTCGCTCGCGCTCCCCCACTCGATCCGTGCCAACCAGGCGCAGGCCGTCGTGCGCGCCGTGCTCGAAAAGTCGGCGTCCGACGAGGGCGAGGAGATCGAGGTTTTCCCCGATGAGGAGGAGGGCGAGGACTTGTGCAACTGCACCTTCTCGCTCGCTTACGGTGCCAAGATTTTGCTCAACACCGCGACGCTCCGTCTCAAGCGTGGCCATCGCTACGGTTTGTGCGGTCGCAACGGTACGGGCAAGTCGACGCTCATGCGCGCGATCGACAACGGCCAGGTTGAGGGTTTCCCTTCGCCCGACGAGGTGCGCACCTTCTACGTTGAGCACGATGTCGACGGTGACGAGACCGAGAACACGATCATCTCGTTCGTGCTCAAGGACAAGCGTATCCTCAAGGACGAGGCCGAGTGCCGCCGCGTGCTCGACACGGTCGGGTTCACGCCCGAGCGACAAGAGTCGGCGATCGGCTCGCTGTCTGGTGGATGGAAAATGAAGCTCGCGTTGGCGCGTGCCATCCTGTTCGAGGCCGATATTCTCTTGCTCGACGAGCCGACGAACCACTTGGACGTGCTTAACGTCGCCTGGCTCGAGAATTACCTCACGTCGCTGACGACGTGCACGTCCATCATCGTCTCGCACGACTCGGGCTTCCTCAACAACATCACGACCGACATTTTGCACTTGAACCGCTTCAAGGTCAAGCGTTATCCCGGTAACTTGCAAGCGTTCATTAAGCACGTGCCCGAGGCCAAGGCCTACTACGAACTCTCGGTCGAGGAGGAGTACCAGTTCAAGTTCCCCGATCCCCCTCTGCTCGACGGTGTCAAGACCAAGGAGAAGTCGTTGATGAAGATGCGCCACGTCAGTTTCCAGTACCCCGGCACGGCCGCGCCGCAGTTGTACGACATCTCGCTGCAGGTCTCGTTGTCGTCGCGTGTCGCCGTCTTGGGCCCCAACGGAGGTGGAAAGTCGACCTTGGTCAAGCTGCTCGTCGGCGAGACTGAGCCCAACAAGGGCGGTGAGGTGTGGAAGCACCCCAACTTGGTGCTTGGATACGTCGCGCAGCACGCGTTCCACCACATCGATTGCCATCTCGACAAGACCCCGCTCGAGTACATGCTCCAGCGATACCAGACCGGTGAGGACTTGGAGGAGCTCAGCAAGGGCAACCGCATCCTGTCTGAGGAGGAGCAGAAGAAGATGAAGGAGGGTTCGATCGTCGTCGTCGAGGGCGTGAAGCGCACGATCGAGGACGTGACGAACCGCAAGAAGCTGAAGCAGTCGTTCGAGTACGAGTGCTCGTTCAAAGGCATGTCGTCGTCCGAGAACATCTGGCTGCCGCGCGACGAGCTCATCCGACGTGGTTTCGAGAAGAAGGTTATGGAGGTCGACACGCGCGAGGCGCAAAAGGCCGGTCTGCTGCGCCCTCTCGTCCGTCGCGAGATCGAGCTGCACATGGCCGACTTTGGTCTCGAGGCCGAGTTCGTGACACACAACACGATGCGAGGTCTTTCCGGTGGACAGAAGGTCAAGGTCGTGCTCGCTGCCGCGACATGGCGACGACCGCACGTCGTCATCCTCGACGAGCCGACAAATTACCTCGACCGAGAGTCGCTCGCCGCGCTCATCGCCGCGCTGAAGACGTTCGAAGGTGGTGTGCTCGTCATCACACACAACCGCGAGTTCTCCGAGTCGATCTGCACTGAAGTGTGGGCCATGAACCAGGGTTACCTCGAGGCGTCCGGCCACAACTGGGTCGAAGGTCAGGGCTCTGGCCCGCGCATCGACAAGGTCGACGAGGAGGAGAAGGACGTCTTTGACGCCATGGGCAACAAGATCGAGCAGAAGAAGGGCCCCAAGAAGCTGTCGTCGTCGGATGCCCGCAAGGCCAAGAAGGCCCGCATGGCCCGCAAAAAGCTCGGACTTCCCTCAGACGACGAGGAGGAGCTGTAGATGATGTGGTTGTGTGCGGTTTGAAACAGTTTAGACCCCATAGATGCTTCCTCTTGATGTTCTTTCTCTCTGGCACGTTGTAATTCATCATTTTGGTTCATTCTCTTCTTTGTTCGGGGATGTCCTGTGACTCTCCCTGCATCGCTTTCAGTTCTGAGCCTGTTTCAGCGGAACAGTGATGCCGTCGGGCATTATCTCGTGACAGTATGGACATTTGCGAGCGAAATCACAGCCAACCCCGGCTCCTGTGGAGGCTTTCAGTCACTTGCTCTCGATCAGGTCGTCGCCGTCCAATGACAGAAGCCGACAACTACCTGGAAGCGCGTGGCAAAGGTATCCTGGGTATGGTTGGTATAGGGATTACACATCTCACTCTGACAACTACGCATCCGTCGAGGACTACCAGTCAAATAGAGGGTCTATGAAAGTCTAAAGGAAACAAAGATCATCAGGGACACCGGGAGGAAGATCGAGGACGACAACATTGCGGCTCCGGACGCTGTCTTCGATGACGCCGCCGCTTGAGCGGCAGCTGTCGCCGTTCCCTGACCAGAGACACTGGAACCGGCGGCCGAGGAAGACCCGGCCGAGCTTCTGGTCTGGGTGACGATGGACGTCGACGAGGATCGAGCCACGGCCGCGGAAGAGGAGGAGCTAGTAAGGTTGACTGCCGCGTTGTTGACGTTGGGTAGGTCGCCACTTCCGACGACGAAGCCTCTCGTGGGAGTGTCGCTGGGCCCGGCGGCGTTGAGGTACCAAGGTTGACTGAAGAGATCAGGGATAGATCTTACAGAGCAGCACGCCAGCATCAGTTGGAGCTGCGCCGACTCAAGACAATCCACGAGGAAAGCGGGCCGGAACTCACTGAGGAATCCATCCCTTCGAGATGAGCGTGGGGAAGGTGCGCATGAAAGCACCGACCGATCGGCTCGTGACTTCGTGCTCGAGAATAATCTGGAGGAGGGACGCGAACATCGTTGGATCAATGTCAGCTATGGCAGATCAAGGCGCAGAACGTTGCGCTGTCACCACTTACCAATCCAGGAGATTTGGGACCGTTGTAAAAGCCGTTCAGCTCTTGGTCGAGTTCAGCGTCGGAGCTGGGAGTCCAGTCGCTGGAGGGGCAAGAGCTGTTGAAACAAAAAGATCAAGGGTCAGATCGGCTGTAAAGCTATAGGAGATGAGTACCCATTGCGTGACTCACGATCCTACACCCTCACTCAGACACCAGTCGTTGGTGTCGTGGTTCCAGATGACTGCGTGCTCCAAACCGAAAACTAATCCGCGCGAGTGCGACAGGGGTCAGTATGCGCTCCAAAAGTGACGGCGAGCCCGAGTGGTGCTTTACCTTCTTTGGCGATCGCTCGGACTCGGTTGTCGATGTCGCCATAAGGAGGCCTCCAGAATCGAGGCACAACACCCGCCCTGTCATAAATGATCTGCATGGTCCATCCCAGCTCTCCGAGCACTTGCATGTCGGTCAAGGTGGACATGAGCTTGTGAGCCCAGGTGTGGACGGCAATGTGACCGCCAGATTTGACGGCTTGATCGAAGATGTCGGGGTTGTTCACGATGTTGGACCCGATAAAAAAGTGTGTTGCCTGTCGATGACGAACAGACCATCACAATGTGAGCGGGGTGCAGGCCAATGTGTTATATTTGCGCCGCGGAAGGAAACTCACTGCGAGATTCTTGGACTGCAAAAATTTGTAGAGCACCGGTGATGCGGGTGTCGGTCCATCATCGAACGAGATGCCCACATGCTTTTTAACGACCATCATATATCGAAGCAATCCAGTCAGCCGACTCGAATAGGACAACGCGAGTGGTCCAATCAGGTTGAGCGTGCGCGACTTACCCCGGTTGGGCCATCCTCGATATCATATGCGCCAGTCTTGTTGGTGTTGAAGCAATGCGCGACTGTGGGCAAGCGACACTATAAGCTCGGCGACTCGATCATTCAAAGTCGCGACGTGGACTTTGAAACCAGATTCTGCATTACTTACGTGTCCAAGAGCAGACTCCCTTTTCACCCGTATCGACGCCCGAAGCGTACACCGGTTCTCCGCCGCTAAGCGTTGCTGGCGCGAAGGAAGGGATTTTGCCTGCAGCTTTCGCCTGGTTGTAGGTGTCAATCCACACCTGAAGAGGCTGAGGCCCAACTTTGAGGGGCTCAGGATAGGCTACAATTGAAAAGTAGGCGGGGAGCCGACGGGACGAGACGGAACGTGGTGATGGTGTCAGTCGAGGCCCGTCTCGTTTTTCTTCTTCAAACGATCGCACGATTGCACGCGTGCGCGCGCGCATCACTGAACTCACTCCGGCTTTGGCGTTCGTACAGGGGATGGGGTGTCGACGCAGTCACAACACTCGCAGCGACGAGGAGAAGGGTGACGTGTGAGAACATCTCGTTCCGGGTTGCAGCTGTGATCGTCCGAGGTGATGGTGCGAAGGGGAAGCAACGTAGCTGGCAATCCCAAATTAGTCGACCGCGAGTGAGCCAATCGCGTGCAGCCAAAGAAGTTTTATTTTCGAAGGGTCAAGAACGAGTGGACACGTTGACGACAGCGGAAGACAAGACTATCTGAGGCGTCGCGTCGCGGAGGATATCTGGAGGTAGCGAGTTGGAAGCAGAGAGGGGGAAGGAAGCAAAGATGTGATTGTGTGTATAGGATCGCCAACAAGCAAACAAACCGCTGTCAGGTCCAGTCAGGTCCACTGTCGCGCGGTGCCCAGAGCGCGGTCAGAGTCGTCTCCCGTGGAAACATTCGCGAGCATTCACAACATCCGGTTGGGCCGATCTCTTGGCTTCGGCGCTATGGGAACTGAAACCTGACAGGCCGACAGCCGACAGCCAACAGGCGCATTTTCGCGCGTAGTTCGGTTCCGGAATGCATCGCCCGCTCGTCGCGAGCAATGAAATCCAATCATGTCAAAAAGGCTTGGCGCTCGTCGGAATGCCCCGGACGCGCGCGCGCGCCACTCAAACTGATGGGACTCGCTGCAAAACACTGAGGGCCTTTTTGGCCTGGTAATTCCAGGCGCGCGGCTGGAAATACCAGGGGCTTGGGTAATACCCTCGTGAGGTGGTAATACCCGACCCACTGGTATTTCCAGCCGCGCGGGTATTACCACTTCACGAGGGGTATTACCCAAGCCGCTGGTATTTCTGTCGGTTGGGTATTAACCTTCTCAGCTGGTATTTCCACCCGAAAAGTCTCAATAGGGGCTCTTGTGCGGAGCACGACCGAGCGCAATTAGCATTAGGTTTTTTGTAATGGGTGTCACCTTTGTAGTACTGATGCTCATATTCGAATTTACTGATGCTCATATTCGAATTTACTAATGCTTACACTTGAATTTACTAATGCTCATATTCGAATTTACTAATGCTCATATCCGAATTGTAGTTTTTCAATGCAGGGTTTTCTACTGTATTATGATATAGGTACACTACAAAGCAGCAAACTGAGTGTCCACTTCCGTCAAAGGCTCCTCCGATTCGTCTGGATTGTCAGGTTGACCAAGATCTAAACCGCCCGAAGCTCCGGCTGCCGCTCCTCTTGCCCGTTTCTTATACCATTTAGCCGGCTCTAATTCTTCCTCTTCCTCTTCCTCCTCCTCTTCCTCTTCCCGAAACTGCTCTTCCTCGCTTTCTTCTCTGCGGCGGACCCGCCTGGTGATGGTCTTCTGGCGAATGCGAGAGGACTGCTTAGCGTTCGCCTCCTTCGTCGATTTTGACTGACCCGGGCCTCTTAGACCGCGGGCTGCGGGACTTGAAATCGCCCCTGCATTCGGTGTCTTTGCATGTCGACCATCTGCGCGAGCGCTGGCTTGCTGGGAATGTTGCGATGAGGCACTGAACTGTTGCGAGGTTGATGCTTGCGGCGCTCGCTTCGGGGGCATGGACAAAAGCACCCGATTCTTATTCTCCAGCACGTCTTCCTCACTGAGATCGCCCGGGTCCTGGTCAGATTCGGACAAGACAAGCTCGCTTGTCTGAAGCACAACAAAAGATTCTCAGAGCCCCGGGCTTTTCAGTCTTGTTCAATCGGGAGTAGTGACTAACCTTCAGAGCAGATCCAACGCCTAGCTCGTTGCGCAATCTTGTGATGTACGCCCTGGAAAGCCGTCCCATGATCCCCGCCAACCGACAGGCCTCACGGTCGTACTGCAGTCGATACGCGGCTCGGACATTCGCCAACACATCAATGGCAAGTTCTTCATAGAGCCAGTCGCCCTATGTGACCCTTAAGAAAGCCGTGCGTTCACGAATCTGAACGAGAGTGACAAGTGAGTGCCCGAGCAAGCGCACGCTCCGTACAAGAACTGGCAGGTTCCGCGCAACTCACATATTTGACGATCTCTCGTTGTTTCGCAGGTCCAAGACATCCCCAAACAGTAGTGTTGATTTGCGTTTTGGCTTGAATAAGCCTGAACGCGTCCTCGAGGTTGAAGTCCACAGGCGTGTGGTATTCGGGGGTCCACATCTGGTTCACCTCGGCATGCCGACCATAAAGGTTGATCGGGTCGGGGGTAGTGATGCCTGCCTTTACTAGTGCATCCCGTACAACCGACTGGTCGAAGGACATCACACAGATGGTGAGCACTGAGGAGTCAGATCGACGAGATGGCGTCGCGCCCCGATCGTTGAGCCGCCGGTACTCACGCGAACCCAATTATAGTATACTCGCGCAGGCTCCTAGAACCCTTGTCTTTTCAACGTATTATCTGGCTGAAAAAGAGGATGAAAATAAGAAGACAGGTAGCCGCAGTGGGCCGATAGTGAAGGACGACGGCGGGGTTGAAAAAGAACACGTCAGCAAATTCCCTCAACTGTGGCGGTGCAGACGCAGACCGCGATCTCTGTACACACGTGGGCGTCATTCATGCGGTGGTTCGTTCTCCTTGTCCATCCTTGTTGTACGTCTTGCCGTGGTCGACGATGTTCGTGTCATGGTAGGAAGACGTAGGCGGGGAGGGTGGAGCTTCGACGTGGGCACAAGTGGATCGAAGGCGAAAGAAGGAAAGAAGCGCGCGGACGCATGGCGCCATTCTTCAGCGCACGTAATCAAGTCGACCTAATGGCTGCTCGTATTGCGCATTAATGTAGCCCTAATGTCCCCAATGGCCTGCCGGACTTAGCGTCGTTCGTTGCTCCTAAGTCTCACGTCTCACCGTAATTAACCATTCGATTGCGCCACCATGATACGCAACCAGTCTTCTCGCCTATGCCATTGTTCGTTGTGCAACGATGCAATGGTATCAAGAGTGACACTAGTTCTACCGCCACAAACGCCTACAACCTGTTGACTCTGCCAGAGCCGACGCAACTGCTATCCTCGAGTTCGCGCGGCAGCCATCGGAACCTCCAACGTTGCTTGCTCCTGAGGCCCAATCGTTCCAGCCCCCTTTACCAACTCCTGGTTGGTTTGCAAGTCGCTCGCCACCACAATCAGCCACAAATGAAGCGCAATATGGAGTGCCCACCAGTCCCAAAGGTCCCTACTCTCCTCAAGGAGATCACGAGTCCGAGCGAGCTTCTTCGGTCGGGGGATCAATGGGGTCAAGTGAGGACCAAGCGCTAGGATTGGACGAAGAAGATTTTTGCGAGACACAACAGTTTGACGCGGCATTTGATTGGGGAATGGTATCTCCTGACCTGGAATACGAGGACCGCTCCAGCTCTAGCTCGCTCCCATTCGACGACGACGACGACGACGTCAACGACAACGACCCACCGGCCGCCGAAACACTATGGGGAACTAATCAACCGATCAGTACCGAGAATGAGCAAAGCCGACGCGGCGCATCTCATGCATTCAGCTCTCCGGAGCGTGCAGGGGCAGAGGAGTAAATCCGTCAAGAGATCAAGTCGGGTGAGCACTAGGAGTGTCGCAGTGCTTGGGAGAGAGAAGCGCCGCTGAACTGGTTCCTAGCATTACCATCCCTAGACAAAGATCTTCCGTACTACGATATGGACACGTTATTCGACTTTTCCTTTCGGCATATGTACAACATGACGCGCCAGGCGAGCGAGATTTGGGATCTTGACGTTGCATTTGGGCTGTTTACCGATGGCATCCAGCTCTTCAATAAGACCCAGAGCGAATGCTGGCCAATCATGATGATCAACTACAATCTACCCCCGGAGATACGCTACCAGAAGAAACACCTCATGGTTGTCGGCATCATACCGGGCCCCAAGGGACCCAAAGATCTTGATTCCTTCCTTCATCCGCTTTATGAAGATGCTCGTGCCTCGGCTAAGGATGGTCACATGGTCTTCGACGGCGTGACGGAGGTGTGTACCAGTCGCTGAAGTCAGCTTGACCTGAAGTGTAATCTATGAATGCTGATGAGTAATACGACTTTTGCAGAGGATGGTGTTGCAGCGATGGTTCATTCACATGATTGGCGGTGATGGACCTGCTCTTTCAAAGATGCTCGGTTTCAAGGGCCCCACTGCCAAATGGCCTTGCCGGATTTGCCTTATCCAAGGCGTTCCTTGCGCTGCTGGCCACAATCACAATTACTATCCACTAAAGATGCCTCTCGACTCCTCGCATACCCACCGATTCGATCTGGACCCTTTAGACCTTCCCATGCGTTCGGACGCAACCATTCGCCAAGCCGCCTCTTCAAAGAAGCCAACAGTCGGTCTTGGCAAGCTGAGCTCGGCAGCGCACCTTCCTGGATTCTCGCTTCATCAAGACGGAGCATCGGATTTCATGCACGCTGTCTTCGAAAACGTTGCTCGGAGACTCTTCAACATGTGGCACAGTGAACCAACGGGTCTGAAAGCAAGTGGACCCAACAAGCGGGCATTGCATCTATCGGAGGGTGGGTCGAGAGGAGCCTCGCGAGTATATTTTTGACCGATTGGAGGACGAAGCTCGGCCCAATTTCTTGAACTTGTAATCCATTCCCAGCTGTTTTCCATCTGCTAGGCTAGAAGTCATTCGGCTCATGCTGAGACAGCTGAGAGTAGCGATATGACTAGGATCTAGATCCATACCTGGCTGGGAAAACCACCGGGCGATGGTAAGAATGGTGCCGGCTGGTATTACCACGCGCCTGGGCAGAATCTCCTTCGGCCTGGGCGATATCACCTCGCGACCTGGAAATACCCAGGCGTCTAGGTAATACCCGACGGCCTGGTATTTCCAAGTGGCGGCTGGAATTACCACGCGCTTGGGTAAAATCAGCGCGCGCGTGGAAATAACACCCTGCGCCCTAGAAATACCCAGGCGTCTGGGTAATACCCGACGGCCTGGTATTTCCAAGTGACGGCTGGAATTACCACGCGCTTGGGTAAAATCAGCGCGCGCGTGGAAATAACACCCTGGAAATACCCAGGCGCGTGGTAAAACCAGGCGCCCTGGAAATACCAGGCTGTCGGGTATTACCCAAGCGCGCTTTTGTAAATACCAGACGAGACCTCGGGTATTCCCCTCCGAGGGTGGAATTCCCCGCTCTCTACGGCCCTCAGTGAAAGACTAGACGATGAAGCGGTGCAGCCCCTACTTTTGGCCTAGCCATCTGCACCGACAATCCTTGAATATTCACGCCAAGTCGCACCACCGGCGCTTCAGATATCATCCGCACGTCCAGCAGCAGGTAGAACATCGAGTGCAGATCGGCGGCGTCCGCGACCCGATTGAACGTCGATTGGTCGGTCCCGAGAACAAAACGGCATCCGGCGGTCAGCCTGGCCGCGCTGCAGATAGTCCGGGAAGATTTTGCGGTGGCGCTGCCCGCGGAGATAGGGGTGCAACAATAGGAACCAAGCGATCCCCAAGTCAATGCCGACGATGCCCAATTTAGAGCCTCGTGATCGCCATAGATAAACAACAGGTTAGCTATCGAAGTTGTCAAATCAAGTGCCCAGTCACTTCCAAAGCCACAAGAGATCCGAACCGCGCGAACGGAATCGACACCGAGAGAATGCAAATACAGGGAAGGATGAGACGAAATGTATATAACTGATTGCAAGCGTAAGAGAAGACAACATCAACAGCTCCTCTACAGCTCCTCCTCGTCGTCTGAGGGAAGTCCGAGCTTTTTGCGGGCCATGCGGGCCTTCTTGGCCTTGCGGGCATCCGACGACGACAGCTTCTTGGGGCCCTTCTTCTGCTCGATCTTGTTGCCCATGGCGTCAAAGACGTCCTTCTCCTCCTCGTCGACCTTGTCGATGCGCGGGCCAGAGCCCTGACCTTCGACCCAGTTGTGGCCGGACGCCTCGAGGTAACCCTGGTTCATGGCCCACACTTCAGTGCAGATCGACTCGGAGAACTCGCGGTTGTGTGTGATGACGAGCACACCACCTTCGAACGTCTTCAGCGCGGCGATGAGCGCGGCGAGCGACTCTCGGTCGAGGTAATTTGTCGGCTCGTCGAGGATGACGACGTGCGGTCGTCGCCATGTCGCGGCAGCGAGCACGACCTTGACCTTCTGTCCACCGGAAAGACCTCGCATCGTGTTGTGTGTCACGAACTCGGCCTCGAGACCAAAGTCGGCCATGTGCAGCTCGATCTCGCGACGGACGAGAGGGCGCAGCAGACCGGCCTTTTGCGCCTCGCGCGTGTCGACCTCCATAACCTTCTTCTCGAAACCACGTCGGATGAGCTCGTCGCGCGGCAGCCAGATGTTCTCGGACGACGACATGCCTTTGAACGAGCACTCGTACTCGAACGACTGCTTCAGCTTCTTGCGGTTCGTCACGTCCTCGATCGTGCGCTTCACGCCCTCGACGACGACGATCGAACCCTCCTTCATCTTCTTCTGCTCCTCCTCAGACAGGATGCGGTTGCCCTTGCTGAGCTCCTCCAAGTCCTCACCGGTCTGGTATCGCTGGAGCATGTACTCGAGCGGGGTCTTGTCGAGATGGCAATCGATGTGGTGGAACGCGTGCTGCGCGACGTATCCAAGCACCAAGTTGGGGTGCTTCCACACCTCACCGCCCTTGTTGGGCTCAGTCTCGCCGACGAGCAGCTTGACCAAGGTCGACTTTCCACCTCCGTTGGGGCCCAAGACGGCGACACGCGACGACAACGAGACCTGCAGCGAGATGTCGTACAACTGCGGCGCGGCCGTGCCGGGGTACTGGAAACTGACGTGGCGCATCTTCATCAACGACTTCTCCTTGGTCTTGACACCGTCGAGCAGAGGGGGATCGGGGAACTTGAACTGGTACTCCTCCTCGACCGAGAGTTCGTAGTAGGCCTTGGCCTCGGGCACGTGCTTAATGAACGCTTGCAAGTTACCGGGATAACGCTTGACCTTGAAGCGGTTCAAGTGCAAAATGTCGGTCGTGATGTTGTTGAGGAAGCCCGAGTCGTGCGAGACGATGATGGACGTGCACGTCGTCAGCGACGTGAGGTAATTCTCGAGCCAGGCGACGTTAAGCACGTCCAAGTGGTTCGTCGGCTCGTCGAGCAAGAGAATATCGGCCTCGAACAGGATGGCACGCGCCAACGCGAGCTTCATTTTCCATCCACCAGACAGCGAGCCGATCGCCGACTCTTGTCGCTCGGGCGTGAACCCGACCGTGTCGAGCACGCGGCGGCACTCGGCCTCGTCCTTGAGGATACGCTTGTCCTTGAGCACGAACGAGATGATCGTGTTCTCGGTCTCGTCACCGTCGACATCGTGCTCAACGTAGAAGGTGCGCACCTCGTCGGGCGAAGGGAAACCCTCAACCTGGCCGTTGTCGATCGCGCGCATGAGCGTCGACTTGCCCGTACCGTTGCGACCGCACAAACCGTAGCGATGGCCACGCTTGAGACGGAGCGTCGCGGTGTTGAGCAAAATCTTGGCACCGTAAGCGAGCGAGAAGGTGCAGTTGCACAAGTCCTCGCCCTCCTCCTCATCGGGGAAAACCTCGATCTCCTCGCCCTCGTCGGACGCCGACTTTTCGAGCACGGCGCGCACGACGGCCTGCGCCTGGTTGGCACGGATCGAGTGGGGGAGCGCGAGCGAGACATAGGGAACGAGAGCCGAGTCCCATTCGGTCGGCTCAAAGTTGCGCGCGTTGACCAAGTTGGCGACGAGCGACGCGATGTAGTGCACCAACGGCGACGACGCATCGAGCTTGGACGCCGAGTCGGTCTTCTTGATTGCATCGACGACCAAGGGGGCGGCACCCTCGGTCGTCTGGTGACGCAAGGGCGGCAAGTCCGTTCCGTCGCCCTCGGTGTTGCCGATCTCGCGCAGGGTCTTGATTGCCTTGATCACCACACCACGCGCTTCCGGGTCGGCGATCGTGGTGCTGACCTTGATCAGACCGGGCAAGAGCTTGGGCAAGAACGGTCGGACGGTCCACTCGTTGTCGACGAGCTTGGCCATGTTGTCGATGATGGTCGCGACCTTGCGCAAGGTCGACGTAAGCTTCTCGTTCAAACCACGCGACAGGAGCGGGGCCATGAGCGCAAGCGTAGGCGAGTCGACCTCGGACACGAACGTCGTCGCGGCCAAGAGCTGGATCGTCTTGGGCACCTCCTCGATCGGGTTGATGAGCGCGTTGATCAGAGCGGGGATGAACTTTTCGATATCCTTGTTCGAGACGAGCGCGGTCAACTTGGTCAACGAGGCGCGGGCGGCCTTCTTGACGTCGGCCTTGGTGTCTGCGGGGAAGGGTGAAGGCAAGATTCATCAGCACGGGGTCACCGTGCGAGGTCAAAGCGCGCCGACTCGGAAAACTCACCCCAGATGGCCTCAACCATGGGAGGGATAATGTCGGGCATGAGCATGGCGCACTGCTCCGGGGCCGAAACGACGAGTTGGTCGATGATGGCCAACGAGCCCGTCTTGACTTGCCACTTGCCGGCGGTCCTGATCTGGTGGAGCAAGATGGGCAAGAAGATAGGCGTCGCCCACGACGTCGCGACCTGCACGATCGACTTGACGGCCGAGACGGCGGCCTCGCGCACGGACGTGACCTTGTCGGCGAACGTCTCGCTGACGATCTGCTGCATCAGCTTCTCAAAGAAGAAGGGCTCGACGGCGTTGCCGACACCCTGCTCGACGAGGATCGACAAGAGCTCGCATGCGCCCTCACGCGCGACGGCGTTCTTCTTGTCGTTGAGTCCCTTTTCGATCGCGTCGGCGAGGCCCAATCGGACGAACGCCTGCGGGCCTTCGATCTTGACGAGGTCGACGAGCTCGGTCGCGGCCTTCTCGCGCGCAGCGCGGTCGGGCGAGGACAAGACGGTGTGGATGTCGACCTGGACCTCATCGCCGGTCGCGACGTGGTGGCCTTCGGCCTTGACGGCGGCGGCGTCGATCTTGATCGGTGTCGAGACGGCGGGCGACTCGTTCTTGGACATGACGGCGGTGGGCATAAGGGTTGGGGGGAGTGGGTACGGTTAGGTAGGTGGCTTCCAAGACTGCGTGATCCGGGCAACGGAGATGAGATCGAGTTTGAGATCGAGTTGTTCCGCAGCGTGTGTCCGGGCGGCGCGTGGTACGAGTGCGAGTGTAGGACGTTTACGGGCGCCGGGAAGCGACACGTTTTCGGGTCGGCAACGAATCGAGCGACGTGGGCGTGGGCGCGGCAAGCGGCAGGCGAGCGGCAAGTCGGCGAGCGCGCGGTGTGGCAAAGCGAAAGGCATGGGAGGGAGCAGCAAAGTCAGCATAAGATGCACAATGACTTCCGCAGACCGGGTTCAAGTACGAGTGCAAAGAAAGGACGCGGTTACTCACAATTCGATCTAGCCGGGGTGGTGAGCGAAGTATGCACGTAGTGGCTGCGAACGGGCGACGAGCGACAACAAGCAGACACGGGCGACGCCGTAGCAATAAGCGACAGCGAGGTTTATGAGAGAGGCTGGAGATACGAAGTGCAAGGTAGAGGAAGTGTGGCCGAGTCGGAGTGAGCTAGACTCTAAGCGGAGATGGGGTGAGAGGTGAGAAGATAAGGAGGAAAGGGATCGGCGCCTGAAGCGGAATTTGACCCGAGCTTCGCAAGGACGCCGCTGTCGCCCGGCACCGCCCGGCAGTCGCGCGGTCTCAGGCGCCTGCATCGCTCTGGAATCTTCGAGCCCTCGCGGCGACTGGGCCTGGGCAGTGCCTGGGCTGGCAGGAGCTGGCCATCGAACGCGAGCCCCCGGCCGCGAGTGCGTTGCCCCTCGTTCGGACTGGAATCCATCTAGTGATCAGACGTCGCGGCCGCGCTCCTGCTCAGGGTCGCAGAGATTCAGCCTTGCTGAAGCAACAGTACCGAAGGTCAAACAGACAGATCACTGGGAATCGGATCGTTTCTGGACCCAGCTCGACACTTCACTCCTATAGTTCTTCATCTTACGACCGAGATCGTGGGGTCGTCTTCGGCGCTTCGCCTCCGTGTTCGGCCTGGCAACATCGCATCCACTGCAGCGCGTACTAGTACAGCGACGTCATGGTCCCGGCCGTCCGCGCGTTCCATCTCGATTCGAGGGATGCACTGGCGTGTGGGAACAGTCTGAAAGAAAAGACTGTCATTGTCACGGGTATGTCTTTCAAGCACTCGGCGACGCGGTGTCTCGGCGATGACGGGGATGATTTGACTTTCGCTCTCGGCGATCATCACATGATCAGGTGCCAGTTCTGGCTTCGGCAAGGCTTTCTCGATTCAAGCTGCTCACTTCGGGTAAGTGCTATTCAAAAACGTGACTTTGCTGGACCCCGGTGATATGCATGATGAGAACTTATCCTCACTCCTTCTCCTCTACCGACAGAGCTCGCTTGGTCATCTCGGATGTCAATATTCGAGGTGTCGAGTTGGTAGCTGAGGAGATCAGGTCTGCCGGGGGGTAAGCGAACATCGCAACGGCCCTAAGAGGTAATTCATGTGTCCTAAATAGTCACTTTTCGATCATACTTCGCAGAATCGTTGCGGCGCATCCCAAGCCGTGCGACACGTCGAATTGGGACCACCAGCTCGAAATGTTTGTAAGTCAAGCCTGTTCATTCCTTTAGGATAACCCTCCCGCCTCGGGAAGGCGAAAAGGAGACCTTTTTTTGTTACGCCGACCTCAAGCACTGACTGTTCATCATCTGCAGGAATTTGCGTGTGAGAGTTTTGGTCGTGTAGATGTTGTGGTCGCTAATGCAGGCGTCGGAGAGATGAGCCAGTTCATGAAGGAGGAAAACCTTGACGCGTCCGGACATCTCACGGTATGCCGCTCTCTCACTCTCTACCCCAAGACAACGCCCGACTTGTCCAAGTTTCTGAATCTATGAACTGAGTTTGGGCATCATTTTTAGCGACCAAGCATCCTCACCATCGATGTCAACCTCATTGGAGCGCTGTTCAGTGAGTCCTCCCGCCCCCCTTAGTTCGATGTCCAAGGCGCTACAGGACCGTCGACTGACCCTGTTCATTCTTTCGTCACTCCAGCTATCACGATCGGCTACCACTACTTGAAGAAGAATCCTGCAAAGGAGGGCAAAGCTCTTCTATACATCGGATCCATCTACAGTGCCAACGCGTTACCCAAAGGGCCCCTATACGCCACCGTGAGCCGATCCTAATCGTCCTCACTTCCTGTGCACGATGCTGATCCCAGCTGCCATCGATACCAGGCAAAGCACGCGATCTACTCTCTGTTCAAATCTATGTACGCAGACTGTCAAGAAGCCAGGATCGCGTGAGTCCTTCCTACCAGGCTCCGCTTAACATGGTAACAGCGCGGCAGCGCTGAAGCTTGTCCCTCGACTTGTTCGCCTCATCCGCAGCACCAATATCATGGCACCCTGGTTCGTAAGAACAGGAATTGTCGCCATCAGGACCGCGATGGTACTTCACGGCCTTCCCTACGCCTCCATATCCGACGTCGTAGCGGGTATGATCAAATCCTGTGCGGACCCCAACTTCCACGGCAATCATGTCGTCGATCCACAGGGGTTGCTCGTCTTCCCTTTCGCTTGTCCTCATCTAGGTCCCCAAGGGTATATCGGGGAGAGCTATAGGAGGTCGACGATCGAGATGGATCGGAAGACCAAGTTCAGGGATATGTTGTTGATTGTTAGAGCGATGGGCGGAAACTTGATCCCCAAGTCGAGGTTGGTTCAACTCGCTCTAGCCGTTGCTCTCGTCGCCCTCGTGCGTAGGAGGCTTAGGAGCGGGCGAGCACCTTGAGGAGCCTTGTCATACGCTGGAAGCTTTGTGACATCTTAATGTACGAAACGCTTTCATAATTATGTAATCAGCTCGATTTTGTCTCTTTCCCACCTCCCAAGCAAGACCATGGGCTTCCACCTGACATTTGATTAGGCAACGTAGCAGTCTTCGCAAACTGTTCGGACTACTCATACACAGCCCGAGGGACAAAATCATACAGACAAATGTCACTGATAATTAGGATTTGAAAAGAACCTAGTCCACAATACCAAGTGCTTTGAGTTGGTTCCTGAACAAGTCCATGCGACCAAAAGCGTACGACAGGTAATCAAAGTCGACGGCGATCATCTCTGTATCGTCTTCTTCGACTTCCTGCTCCGGCGTGTCCTCGGGGTTGACAATCTCACCACTCTTGCCCCTTCTCAAGACCGGTCGGGTCGCTCCTTCGTCTTTACAATCAGCCGATTGCTGTTCCTCGAAGTTGACCTTTTCAAGGCCTTTCGCGAGACCCACCTCTCCTCTTGTCTTGCGTTCCTGACGATTCTTGCAAACCTTCTTCCACTTCTCCACCATGGCTAACAAATCCTCCTTGCCTTGGACGATACCCCAAACGGCCCACATCGCATGCGAGCTCGCTTCCCACACCCTCACTTCATCTTCCAAGCGCAAGACGCGTACATCCTCCCTCTGCGGACTCGCCGCTTCATCCGAATACAAGGACGAGCTCGAGCTTTGTCGCGATACATCTCGACCTTGATCGCATCCGACGTAGGCTCGCAGAAAGCGCTGACGCTCGGCGCGGTTCGGGTACTTGTTCGTCGACAAGGCGTGCGACATGGACGGGTGGTGGTAGTCGGCCTGCCATTCTACGAAATGGTTCGCAATGTCGAACGCTCGAGGGTTTGCGGAGGCGTATTCGAAGTCGACGACAATAATCTTCTGGTGAGGTGCCGCGAGGGAGCGATCGAATGCGGCGACGTCGTCCTCGCCATTCTGCCTCTCTTCGTCGGTCGGCGTCAGCAGCAACAGGTTACCGTACTGGGTGTCGTTATGCGCAAAGACGCGCTTGGATTTGCCTTCCCGCTTCTCCCACTGATGGACGTAGCGACGGTACATTTTGACTTGCTGCTCGAACAGCGGCAGGTTGAGTGCCGCGCGGAGGGCGATGGTGTGCATCGGGGAAGACAGAGGCGGGACATGCTGGCCACTGCTCGACGAGGCTCCCGTGCCATCGTTTGGGGGCGTGACGGTCGGTGTGGCAGTCGAATCACCCGAATCGACGGCTCGGATCATCGGCGACGGAGGGGGCGGGTCAAAGAAGGAGTCAAAACCGGGCATCGACGCGAGCTCGTCGAGGGCTTGCAAGACGACTTTGGCTTCCCTCGTCCAACGCGTGATGTTTTCCCAGACCCCGAGTCGGTCCTTGGTCGATCGACGACTGCGCAGACTACTGCCACTCGCGATCGAGCCAGCGCGACTGCGCCTCTTGTTCCCAGACCGCGACTCGCTCGCCTGACGCGGCAGCAGATGGGGAGAGCTGACGACGGGGGTGCCAAACTGGGATCCCTCCATCGAGCCAGCGTACGAACCGGCGTTACTCGACGAGTCAGAATAGTACGAGGCGCCGAACGAGAAAATTGAGGAGCTCGACGAAACAGAGTAGATCGATGCTGACGACGATTTGTGAGCACCGGCATGCTCAAGTGGCGGCCGCTGCGGTTTGGATCCCGATGAAGGACTGCGCTCTGGGCCTCCCGATGGAACCATCTCGTCCAGGCGGACAGAATGAAGCTCGCGCATGCGTCGACCGATCCAACGCGAAATACGCTCATCCCTCATTTCTTCCTTGTGCAGCGCCCGCGAGTGGAAGTACTCCTCAACGCGACCGTTGGAGAACGTGCCGAGCACACGAGGACCGATCTGGTAGGACGAAGATAGGGTGTGGAGGATGTGCAGCTCGGTGCGGCGAGAGATGAGCGACCCGGACGAAGGACCGTAGATGCGAAGAAGCAGAGTGGGTGCCGAAATGGCGACGCTCTCGACTGGCCCTTTCGAATTCGAATTGGAGGCGGGAGGAATTGCCAGGCTGGTTGACGATCCATTGGTATTGAGGCCACCTTGACCAGGCTTGGGGGTCGATCTCCCCTTTTCGAGCTCGGTCAGGACGGTGGCTCGGTTCAGAGGGGTGGACGCCGTCGACTCGCTGTTGCCGTACGATAGCGGCGGTGTGGAATGCCCTTCAGATGCAAAGGTGTGCGGTTGGTCAAGACGCAACTCGAAGACAGTTTCCGGGACCGAAACAAAGAAGACGGCGTTGGTGAGCGACCCGGATACCTTGTGGATGTGGATCGCCGAAGGAGGGAGGTCGATAGGGAGTTCGACCCAACCAGGCACCTGCAGGTCGTCTCGCAACAGCTCGAGCAGAGATGCGCTGAACTCGGGCAATTGATAGTGTCTGTAGGATGATAGAACAAAATTCAGATCTTGTACCGTGGTCGGACGATCACAAGGGGGGCCCATCTGAGCTCTAATTCGCTCCTCCCCATCCCTACCCAACCTAATCGGCGACAGCAACGATTGAGAGATGACTGACTTTGCGGATAGCCTCATGTTGCAGCTCGCTACGCCAGCGATATGACCATCTTCGAGCGTAAAATCCTCAATGTCTTGTTCATCGTCGAGCTCGTTCTCATCCTCGTCAAAGTCGGCGCCGTCTTCGCTGTCACTCCTGCCACTACGGGTCTCGCCGTCGTCATCGTCGTAGCTTCCGGAGCGGTACCGATCGGTGTAATCTCCCGGAGCCATGAACTCGAGCTCGAGGTCTTCGGGGATGTCCTGCTCGAGCATGATCGAGTCGACGGAGCTATGACGGTGCGCGGCGCCATGACGACTTCCGGCCTGACGACTGCTCCCCGTGGTTGCATTGGGTGCTGCTGCTCCAGCTGCATTCGAACCCGAGGCAGAGCTACGACCTCTCGTCGGCAGTAGAAGAGGGCTGGTAGCGGGAGGAATCTGTACAAGATCTTCTACCGACGACATTGAGGCGAGCTAGAGTCGGAAGGCGAGTCGATGAGATGGTGGGGGGAGAACGAGATGCGCGTGAGCGGGCACTCGCAGGCGTGCATGGCGCGCATGGTCTGGGCCTTCGTAACCACCGCGCCGCAAAACCGCGCAGACCCTCGCAGACCGCCGCAGGCGTTGCGGACCGCGCCCAACGAGAGCCAACGAGCAGCGCCTGCCCGCGCGACAGCGCTCTCAGCCGCTGCTTGCCGCTGCCTGCCGCTGCCTGCCGCTACCTGCGCTCCTGCTCCACCCTGCTCCAAACGTCGTTCACTTGCATCGACGCGCTTCGACTTTGGCGCGTGAGATCAGTTGTTTCGCCTCGAGTGTCGCGTGCGCCAATTGCTTTTCCAAGGTGTACGCCGGCCCTACACACGACCACCTTTGAACCCCACAACGCCTACGCGTAACGATGGTCGACTCTGGTGCCGACGGTGAGTGCTCTTCCCACCCAACAGAAGACGAGCTCGCGCTCTAGCTCGAATCCGGTCCCTCGCTACCGTGTGTTTCGCCTCGCTGACCTCGCACAATGATCCCGGTCCGCTCGACGTCGCGCTCGCTTGATGCACGTGCTCCTATCCCCCCCCACCCCTCGGTGAACGCTACCCTCCGCTCGCGTCGCCCCTTCCTGTCTGCAGGCCCCGTCGACTCGCCTGTCGCCTCGCCTCCACCTGCCCCCGCTGCTGCTGCCTCGACCCCGGTCGTGCCAGCGACCAACGGCGCGTCGACGACCCATTCGACGTCGCAATCCAATGGCTCGACGCCCGCACCACCAACTCCGGCGGGCGAAGCGCTAGCTGAACCATCGACTGTTGTCGCACCGAGTGCAGAGCCTAGCGCGACCACCACCGGCGCGGGTGAGGCGACACCTGCCAGCTCAACTTCCGCCTCTGCCACTGCGCCTCGCACCCCGGCAGCTGCAGCTCCACCTGCATCTGGAGCAGCATCGGGAACAGCGTCAACTCCTGCACCGATATCTGTGTCGACACCTGCACCCCCGCGCAAGCGAGGTCGACCACCCAAGAACGCTCAGGCTCAAAGCAACAACCCGACGCCGGCAGGAACCCCTGCAGCCGCCGCGACCGTCGGCGACAGCAAATCGTTCCTGAATGGACAGGTCTCCTCCGTTCCGGTCGCGCCACTGGTCCCACCACCACCGCCAAAGGACCCGCTGGAGGACGTCACCTTGACCGACGAGGAGCGACGGAAGATGTTGGTCGTTCTGCACAGGTGCGCTAGCGACCGAGCCAAACTTGGACCGATTCGGCTCATTCACTCACCATTTACTTCTGCTTCTCCCTGTGCGTAGTCTCGACCCGTCTCACATCCTTTCCCTACCCATCACATCACCTGATGCTCCACCGATCACCCTTTCCGAGCTGCTTTCGAACGCATCCTCGACCATCCCTCACCTCCGAGTCAGTATCACGCTCGTATTCATCCGGAGGATGTGTCTTACCAATGACTGACCCCGAGAGCTCTCGGAATGTGACCAGACCAACCTCAACACCGCATGCACAACATCCTTGGTGCTCTCCCTCACCAGGGAGCCACCACTGCAACGCGCAATCGAGTCCTTCCGATCAACCGCGTTGGGCATGCTTTCCGAACTCGGTCGCCTACATCTTCGAAAACGATCATCGACGACTGCCGCAAACGAGGATTCGAAAACGGTGATGACGCTCCCGAGACCGACGAAAAAATACATGTTGCATCGGTCTCTGGCCGGTGGTGTCGACCTCTTTTCTAGTACGACCGTCTTGAGTGACGAGGAAGTGCAGTCTTTGTCGACCCGTGCGTCCCTAACCGACCGGTTCGGCTCGAAAGTCTTACGCGCAACTGATTCGCTGACTCCTGACCTACTTCTCCCTCAGTGCAAGACACCGACGTCGTCTCAGTTCATGCTTTGACCTTCCCCAGTTCCACCACCTCCGCCCCCGCCCCGACCTTGGGCCACCTCAACCCTCGACCCTACGTCCAAACCCGTCCCCCACGTCCCCTCCCCCGTTCCAAGCCCGCCCAAATGCTCTACTACGACCCTTTCCAATCCTTTGCGCCCAACTACGATTCCTCAGGCGCGACATTGGATTACCAACGGTCTGTCGCTTACGTCGATTCGAGAACGCGGGTGTATGAATGGGAGAGAGAATTGGTTGAGGCGAGGGATGGTGGAGAGGTGGGTTCGGAAGAAGGACTGAAGGCTTTGCAGGGTTTGGCTGGAAAGGAGTTGGAGTTGATTAATGAGGTGTTGGGGACGGAGGAATGGAAGAAGGTTGTGGAGATGCAGGCTGAGGCAGTGCAGGAGGAGGAAGTGGAAGCTGGCGATGTCGATGCGAGGTTGAAGAGGAATAAGGCTTTGTTGGAGAAGCTCATCAAAGCTCAATTGGCGAGAACTTTGTTACCGCCACTACCGTCGCCACCGCCGAAGATGGGCCTACATGAGTCAGGGTTGTTGGCAGGGGAAGCAGAGAACCAGACTGGTGCGTGGCATGCCTTCTTCCACTTGCGCTAGCCTTGGTACTAACCTAACGGGGATTCTTGATGCGCGGTCGCTCACAGCCGACAAGCTCATTTCCTCCTTGACGACAATTCTCCAATCGATCGCGCCCTCGAACTCAGCCCCCGAGCGACGCCGCGTCTTCCCTCCCGTCGACCAAGTTCGAGCCGCGACGCCACGCATCATGCAACGCCTGGCCAAGGACGAATGTTCCTTCGGGAATCTGGATCCGTACAACTGGAGGGCTCTCAAAGAATCGACGTTGGTCCCTCCTCCCAAGGTGGAACAATGAAGCAGGCCATCGACAGCACCTAAGTATCGAGGAAGTATGACTCCTTTTTCAATTGTATCCCAAGGAGCTTTGGTTTCTATCTGAAGTGACTGGAAGAAACCGTGCTCTTTTCATGTTGCAATTTAGAAGATTGATGTACACTTAATACACAAAACCTCGGGGGGTTGAGTAACTGGGGAATAGTTCGGGACTGGACGGAAGAATGCCAAGGGACTCTGCACACAACGGGGGAGGACAGACAAGAAAATGAAAGTGAGGACCGACAGCGAGACTTGAGAGGGGGAGGAACGTCAATTCGGTCGTGAGAGAAGGATCCAAGAATGGGTATGAAAGGCCAGTACAGAATGAGCCCTGGTTTGCCCAGCGGCGGGCAATTGGGTGAGCAGAGATGCAGTCACTCTTGTTTGAGATCGGGTTTGACGTTCGCCGGGTCGAGGGGGTAGAGGTGCTTCCTGTAAGGTGGAGAGTACGTGTTTAGCCGGTGATATCGATATCAATGGGGAATGAAGCGATCCATACCCGATGAACTGTGGTGATTGAATGGACTTCGGTCAGAAAAGTGACATAGCGATGCGATCAGTAAGAGGGGTACTCACTTTGGCCATTGTGAAAGAGTTGACCTAGGTGGTGGAGGACAACAGGAGTCAAATCCCGCGGCACATCGTGAACCCATAAGCAAAGTACTGACTGTCGATCCTGGGAATATTCTCTGTGCACGGGACAGGAGAGGGACAGTCAGCGATCTGATTCGCAGAGACACAGCAGCGATCAGGACTGCTCACCCTCAGTTTCTCGTCCAGTCGGATCTCGGTCTTTTTTTCAGGAAGTTGCAAGCTACGCGTGAAATCGATGAGCGTCAGCGAAGGCAAACTATTCATGCCTCGCAGAAAAGTGACTGACTCGTTCCCTTTGATATACACCTGCAAGCACACCGAGAACGTTCTAAGCGCTTTCCACTGCCCTGATCACACCCAGTTCAAACGTACCCATAGCGCCTTTGTGACCTGAGGCCGACTAAGTTGATCGCTCCCACACACATCGGCCATCTCCTGACTAAGCCGATGCAGCTTATTGAAGCCCGTATTGGACACCTTGCGCTGCTTTTTCGGCGCCGAATCGTCCTCGTCCGATCCGATAGTGGCGGCCGATTTCGACTTTCGCTTCTTGGTCCCCGCATTCCACGATTTGGCTTTAGACTTGGCTGATCCTGGAGCCGTACTCGTCCCAGCTCTGGATGGTCGAGCGTTGAGTTCGTTTTGGAGCCTCATGGCTATTTGTTCGTCGGTGAGCTGGTTGCTCGCTCGTGGGGCCTTCGGTTTCCTCTCGGCCTTGATGGGCTGAGCAGGGGAGGTGTACGGTATGGCGTGACGACGACCGTTGGACCCGTTCTTATGTTTGACCTCTTGATTCACAGGCGCGTGGACGGGTTTGTCGTCCCCGTACTCGTTCCCCTCGTGTTCGTCCTCGTCGGCTTCCTCCGAGTCGTCATTTTGGTCGTTGAAGATGGCGAAGGTGACCGAGTCGATCGCGGTCTTGTGAGCTTTGATGTCCATTTTCGGATACAGGTCCTGTTGAGTTGAATACCAGCCGTGGGTGTGATGTGGGTCACAGGAACCGTTTGTTGCAGCGCGTTCGGGGATGTGGTGGGGAAGAATTAGGATCGCGACGGAGGGAGCACGAACAAGGTTGGTCAGTACTTATGCCGTGCATACCGATGTAGGGAGTATACACCGTATTGATAGGATCTTTAGCTAATGGTCTGCAAGTCTATAACGCTGGACGGACTGACCTGTAGCTGCTTTCGCACCCCCTTGGCGGTGACGCTCGCTCGATCGGAACCCTTCAAGATCATCTCCTGCGAGGGGTGAAGCGCCAAAGTCGACCATTTCAGTCTCCACCATCACGCACATGCATACGCTATCCTCTCCGCCGGCCGACTCCTCCCCATGAGCCAAGAGGTCGCGTCGCCCTTTCCCCCCACTCGACCTTGATGTGGGCGCGCGGCGTGGGGCCCGTGCGCTACGCCTCGATCACCGCAAGCGCCCTTGTAAGGTGTAAGTTGTCTCGCGTTCCTCCGGGACTCACAATCGCAGGTCGAAGCAACTCGACCTCAAAGTTATCATCCGCCGAGTCCGACATGGTTGTGCGTTGAGGCGCGTGGTCGCAGGAGTGCGCTCTGATGATCCGAATCGAGACGATCGCCGTGCCAGCTGGTGTGGGCTAAGCTGGCCCGGCCGCTTGATCAAGAGCTATCAAGAGCCCCAATACCTGCTGCCCCCGTCCGCATGGTCTGAGCGCGAGAGATCACGAGCAGCTGCCACTCTGAGCTCCTTCCGCCGGCCGACCGCAAAGCAGCGTCAGATCTCGAGATCGCAACACAACGAGTCGATGATAATTGTCACAAGTGGGTAGATCAAGATGGACCTTGTTCCGGAGAGGAGAAAGGCTCGCTAGCAAACACTGTATTCAAGCCTCAGGCCTCAAGTCCGAAGCTCAGTCTGCCAGAGCGCCCAGCGTCAGCGAAATTCTGATTTGTCTGGCCGGCAAGCTCCACGATGCAGCTAGAAGGGGTGCTTGAAACACTCGCGATATAGCTGGTTTCTGAATACATTCGTATCTGGCCTCAATGTGGCCGTCTAGTGCCCAGTCGTGATCCTGGGGGAGCCGTTCAATGAGCGCTCGGATATCGCGCAGTCAAAGCGTTCCACATAAAGAAAAGAAAGAAGAGGCTTCGACTTTTAGCTGCAAAGCATTGTCACCAGGCAAGAGACCGTTTTCACCGGGCAAGATAATTCTTTCCGTGTTCTTGGGGGAAAGGCGGAGACTACGGAAAAATCAAAGGAGTCTTAAACAAGTAGGGGTATGCACGATTCGTGTGTTGCAACCATAACTTGCGACGCATTTAGTTTGACAGGCTATCCCAAAATGGTTGGACGTGACTGAAGGCTGATGTAAAGAGGAGCGTGGCAAAGTCGTTCGTGAGCGAGTGATCGAGATTGAAACGGTTCTTGAAGGGTCGATACGATTGCGTGTGATCTGAGTGCAACGCACATCTCTCCATCGCTCTTGATCTCGAGGAGGGGATTGGCTTGGATCGTCATCGGGACAATTATGAGCGCGAGGAATGACCCAATTGAGAACAAGGAGAAGAAAAAAGAGATGTGCGCGCTCTGGACCATTTATAGTCATGAGCTCTGCATTTATCGGAGACTGCGTAGCTAAGCTGTTCACCAGCCAGCCACCGTCGCTAGCTGCAGCTAAAAGCTTCAAATAAAACGCGTGGTGCCGAGCTTTTCTGCTGTTCGGCGTGCGGACAAACGATCTTCTTATCCAATCACATAAGAATGAATAAACCAGAAAGACCGCGAGGATCTTCTTGTGAGCTTGGCCAAGCACGTATGCTCTCAAACCACACGGTGAAAAGGAACGGCCGCATGAATTTATCGAAGCGCTAGCAATGCCCCACAGTGAATTCTCGCGAGATATTCTGTCATCACTTGTTCCAAGTGCCCGTTCTGGCCGTCCTAGCTTCGATGACATTCATTTCACCTCATCGATTTCTCGGCGTCCACGAGTTTGTGAAAGGGTGGACAAGTTCGCATCTCGGCACCGAACCCGAGCGAGGGTGTCACTTCCGCGATAAGACTTTCACTAGTCGATCAGGGTTTTTCTTCTCGTGGCCAGGCAGAATGCATAATCAACTGAAGACCTTTCCCCAACCAAGCGCACCACCTTATCGGGGTGATCATTCTTCCACCTGCGGGCTTTATCATTCCCATTCACCTTTACCCCTCAATGCGTTCATGGCCCCTAAGCCTTGATTCATCCGCTCCGCCTGGTCGATCATCCCAGCGTCATTCATACCCAAGAGACGAGAAAACAGTACCCTTAGCATCTGGGCTGCAGAATATGCGACTTATTGGCAGGAAATCGACTTACGTTGGTCAAGAAGACGTCGACGGCCCTGACAAAGTTGAGCTTGGACATCCAGCAGCTGTGAGGCGTGAGGATCATGTTGTCCAGTCCGCCGAGAAAGACATGCCCATCTGGCAATGGCTCAGGGTTCGAGACGCTGTGCAAGTGTTGATGACATATCAGTACGCCCGTCATCACCAAACACGTGCGGACCTTTTCCCCAGACGTCATGTCCACACCCACCAACTCACTCAATCGACGCCCCCGCGATCCTCAACGACCCCGTCTGACCCATCGGTTCGTCCTCCGCCTCCAACGAAGCTTTCAAAGCTTCGGCCAACGCGTCCTGATCATTCGTATTTCCTCTCCCCAAATTCAAATAAATCGCATCGTCCTTCATCTGTTCAAACTCGGTCCTTCCCATGATGCCTCTCGTGTCCGCCGAAGATGGAAGGAGGTTCAAGACGATGTCGGCGCGATTGAGTAGGCTATGGAGTGACGAACGGGATGTGGTGGTGTACCATTCGGACGGAATCGATCCTATTGGGTCACCGGTGTTGGGGAGGTGGAAACCTTTGATAGGGGCTTGGACGCCGGAACGGGTCGCGACGATGATGTTGGCCCCAAAGGCCGAAGCGAGACGGGCAACTTCTCGAGCGATGTGACCGTACTGTAGAGGGACAAAAATAACACGAGCACATCAGCCAAGACCGCCAAGAAGAGTCCGATCATCCCGGCATGCCGCCTCACCCCAAGTATCGCAAAAGTCTTTCCCCTCAACTCGGTAAAGAAAAGCTGAGCATCTGGGCCCCTCCCGCCCAGTTCATTCGGACCGACCCATCTCTTCTCCTTCCGAACAACCCGATCCACTTTAAGAATCTTATGCAAAAGCATCAACGTGATCATAAGCGCATGTTCACCGATCGTCGTCGCGTGGATCCCCGCCGTATTAGCGAGGATCAAAGGATGCTCCTCGGGTACGGATTTGTGAAAGGGTGAATCGGTGATTTGGGTCGTCCCCGATCCAACAGTCTGGATCAACTTGAGCTTGGGGGTCATTGTGAGGAAATCACCGTTGGAAAGATCGGGGTAAAGATGGAAGCAGAGGATCGCATCGATGTTGGCCAAGATTTCGGCGGAAGGGACGGGGGCCGGACCGGCGGTCGAGTTGTAATCAACGGCGGAACGTTGAGGGTAGAAATGGACGTTGGGTATATTGGCGCGGAGTTTATCGACTAGGTTGCGTGGTTCGAGCGGGTATAGTACGAGGAGCGAGTTGATCTGCGGTGTTTGGGTCTCCTGATTGGAGGTGGAGGTGGATGCGGATGAAGCGGAGGAGGTGGCCATGGCTGCGAATGAATGTGGGGGAGACGGGCGAAGGCCAAACTGGAGAGGTGGGTTGCACGGACGTCCAAGTGAGCGAGACGCTGCAGGAACGACCGTAGAGCGGGTGAGAAAGGAAGGCCAAGAAGATACGATGCCACACGTCGCCCGTCGAGCCAGCATATGAATGGTGTGGACCCAAAAGAGGCCAATCAGACTCGGAAGTCACCGAACTTTGGCGAGCTGAGGCGCTGAGGCCTGTACGGCGCTTCCAGCTGCTCGGGCTGCACTGCGGGGGGTTTGCTGCTTATCTCCGGTTTCGCAGTACTGTCCTGGCCATACCGCACATTCGAATATCATGACCAGAGCCGCTCTCTTACTCGTCGATGTTCAGTACGACTTTCTCGACCAGCCGACCCCGGGATCCCTGGCCGTTCCAGGAGGACACGAGATCCTGCCCCACGTCCATCATTTGCTCGACACGGGCGATTGGCAACTCGTCATCGCGTCGCAGGTCAGTTAAAGCATACACTGCCATTTTATCCTGCATTGTATTGAAACCACAAAGTACCCTATTGCAGGACTTTCATCCCTCTAATCACATCTCCTTCGCCTCGCGCCACCATCGAGAGCCCTTCACCAAGCTCGTCGTTCCCAGACCACCTTCGCAAGAGGCGCACCAGCAGGAGCTATGGCCCGATCACTGTGTGCAAGGCACACACGGCTGCGAGATTGAGCGGGGCGTACAACAACGATTGGATGCGTGGAAGGGGCCTAAACTCGTCGTACAGAAAGTAAGTTGGGCTTTGACTCGCGTCGTCATCGTCGTTTCCTCGTTGACTCGACCAAAGTGGGGCTCAGCTTTTTCAGAGCCCTCCTTGGCTCGGCTAGCTCAGCCGAATACTGATTCTCACCACACCGCGGGCTCTTTGGTGGTGTTATAGGGGACCGATGAAGACCTGGACGCATACTCAGCTTTCGCCATACCCTTGACAGCACAAGATCAACAGCTCTCTCCGCTCACTCGAGCACTCATGGGTACGCTTCCTGCGTTGCACCCAAAGCGCCGGAGCCATGTCTCGCTGAGCTGATCAACTGGGCACCTATTTGTCCCTATCATCCAAATAGAACACAACATCGACATCGTCGTCGTCGTCGGCCTCGCCACCGATTACTGCATCAAAGCCTCTGCCCTAGCGGCGATCGAGGAAGGTCGCAAACGAGGATGGAAGGTTCTGATCGTTCAAGAGGCCGTCAAAGGCATCGGTACTGAACAATCACAACGTGCATTGGAGGAGCTCGAACGTAAGGGTGCGAGAGTTGTGGATATGGCTGATGTAGAGCTGAATGCATTGGCTAAGAAGCGGTGATCTGATCCTGCTTCTCGGTTTTTCGACTTCTCCCGGCTCTTGCTCGCGTGTTGTTGACTTTTTTTTTTTCTTTCTCTCTTGACTATGCTGCATTTTTCCTTGGTCCTGTAATCTACACTGGAGCAAGCCTTCCCATGCTCTCTCAAGGGTTCACTCATCGCGCCTCACATCCCTCATCGGACTATCCTCCTCCCTCCTCGAGGTCCTCTGAGGGGAAGTCGCCTTCTTGGTATCCCACTCTGTCACCTTCTCCCATGTATCCCCTCCCTTCCCCTCTTTCCTCAGAGGCGATCTAGGACCAGGTGAACGACTCCTACTCCTTTTCGACGAGATGGAAAGTCTTCGCCTTGGTGCACTGTGAGCATCCTGGGTCCCTTCTCGTGCCGAAGCGGACATTTCCGAATTCGTCTTCCATCTTTCTTGCGCCATGGCTCGATTCGAGTCTCCGAACCCAAAAGCCGAAGGAACCGAAGAAGGAGGAAGACGAGAATCGTTTGAATTCGATGCCCATCGATCATCATTCGCTGAAGCTCTGCTCGTCGCAGTGCCTCGAATCCCAAAAGAAGGTGCCGCCGGTGCTCCGGCGTTGAATCGATCACCAGCAGGACCTCTCGTCGGTGCACCACGGACCTGGAATCCCGAGGATGAAGGTGGTCCTCGATGCGGATAGGCATTCTGAGGCTTGTTGGCCCCAAAGGAAGGTGCACCACCGGCATTGAACGTGGGTTGTAGAGCGATGGAGAGGTAATCTCCGACGACCCAACTCGTTTGGTGTAATGTCTTGTCACCCGGTGCTGTACCGGTCGTAGACTTGGTCGAGTGGAAGATATCGCGGTTGGTGAGCGATCCGATCGGTTTGCTTCGGTGACGAGACGATTGCGCGTCGTAGTAGACGAGCTTGAAGCTGTAGCGTATGTTGGGAGGAGTGGTGGGGAGCGTGAAGGAGGATGCGAGCGCGTGGACGAGTTCCTTTAGGGTCGAGTCTCGCCTAGGTGGAGGTACAGAGGCGGGATGAGATGAGTATCAAAGTCCTAGTGTGATGATTCGTACGAATGAGTATGACAGGTACTGACCAGACGTAGAGCTGATACTCATCCTGCAGGATCGATCTCGCCGGACCCGTTCCATCAGGGGAAGAGAAGAGCGCCTCGTCATGGTGTTGAGGCGTACGAGAGACAAAGACGCGCAACAAGGAAGGTACGATCGTGGATCGCTTGACTTTAGGTGGAGGCGAGGGGGAACGTTGACGGGGTGGGGGTGGTCCTCGTGAGTGCGCTGAGGGGGGTCGGTTTGGATAGGATGATGGTCCCGAGGTGTGGTAGCCGCCTCGACCGCGGGATGAGGACGAAGCGTAGCCCGAAGGACCACCACTTCGGGGCCGTTGGTTCATCGAAGTGGGAGCTGAGTTCGTGTGAGCAGGCTCGTGCGACCTGGTACGACCGAAGAGGGAGCCACAGGGAGCAGGAGGGATAGGAGGGATTCTAAAGAGGAGCGCGCGATCGCTTGCGAGGTGGTCGGTCAATCGCTCTCTATCGCTCTCCTTTCGCTTGCTCCCCGTGCTCCCCGTTGACATCTTGGTCGCACCACCTCAACCGACCCCACCAGCTCGTCGCACAATATGTCGCAAGGGCTCAGAGTCACCCTGTACGTACAACAGTTTTCTACCATGCGTCTAGACAGCGGCAGTACTCACTCCCCTCCCCTCTCGTTCCTCATCCACCTCGTGTCGTCGTCATCCACTTCTCGAACCTTGCAGTCACCCGCTGCCGCTGCTCAACGTCTCGGAGCACCTCACCCGCGTCAGCTGGCAGCAAAATGACCCCAATGTCCGAGGTAAGCACACATGTTCGTACACCTACCGGCAGGGTGCTGAAGAGCTCCCTCACCGTTCCCTCGCCCCCACTTGTCCTCCCCCTCCCCCTCCCCCACAGTCGTTGGAGGCCTGTTGGGCACCCAAGTAGGACGCGATCTCGAAATAATCAACTCGTTCGAAATCGTATGTCTACCCTCCGAGGACAAGCCCGGCCACCTCCTCGTCGACCACGAATACTTTGTCACCAGGAGGGATCAGTGTCAGTCACCGACTCGACGAGCACGAGGGAGGGGTAGACGTGCACCAATGCTGATCGGCCTATACCATACCTCACAGTCAAACAAGTCTTTCCGACGTTGGATGTGCTGGGATGGTACAGCGTCGGCACCGAACCCACGGAACAGGATATTGCTCTCCACCGTCAAGTAAGCTCCTAAAAGCAGGCTACAAGTGCACACCGGCATGCTCATCCCGCGCCGTTCTCATCCCTACAGTTCCTCGAATACAACGAGAACCCTCTGTTTCTCCAACTCGATCGCTCCAACGCCGCCACGGCCAACTCGAAACAACTCCCCGCGACCATCTACGAATCCATCGTTGAACTCGGCCAAGGCGACCAATTGGCCAAGACCGTCTTGGTCCCTACGCCGTACGAGATCGAGACCGGTGAAGCCGAACGAGTCGCGGTGGATCATGTCGCGAAACCGTCTGATTCGGAGGCGGCGGGCGCCAATTCGAGTCGTGAGTGCTGTCCCCTTCATCGCGGAAGAGTTCTCGCTACCGAAGGTGGAAACTGATGATCGTCCTGACGGTGCCAACAGTCGTGGCTTCGTTGACAACCCAACGCAACGCCGTCAAAATGTTGCATGACCGCATCCGTACCATCGTATCCTACCTTGAAGCCGTCCAACAAGGCACCGCACCGAGGGACGACGAAACGTTGCGTCAGATCTCGGCGTTGCTGACGAGGTTGCAACCCAAGACGACGGCCAAGGCCGATACTCGAGAAGGAGAGGATAAAGGGGGAGAGATGGATCTGCTTGATGATGGGTACGAGGAAGAGTTCATGACCGAGTTCAACGACGTCATGTTGACGACCTATTTGGCCGCGATGACGAAGGGCTTGTACTCGGCGAACGATGTGAGTTAATCCTGGCCCATAATGAAGCACGAAGTACTCGCCAACATCGTCTGCATTTCATATCCACAGCTTCTGGACAAACAACTCGTGCTCCTCTCGGGATCGAATGTTAATGCCGGGGAGGAAGGAGGTCTCATGGGTGGTGGTGCGAGGACGAGAGGTGGAGGACCTGGAGGAGACAAGAGCTCTCAAGGACCCTCGGGCCGTGCGCATCCTCGAAGAGGGCTGTCTTCTATGGCCTGAAGAAGAGTCGTGTGAGAGAGGAATCGAAAATTCTCTCCACACTTTTCAACTTGACGGTGCTTCCTCAGATCGTTTGTAGCAATGTGTACCATACTTGTCGCTCCTGCAATTTTCGATTAATCTTCTTGTGCTTTTGGGAAGTTCAAGAAGAAGAAGAACAGAAGGCTAGAATACTGCTAAGCAAGCAAGCTGGGACAGAGGAAGACAGAAGGACTTATATTAGAGATCTCTGGCAGAGTCGAGGTCTTGCACCCGAAGTTCTCGGCGGCGTGTTTTTCGTCAATTTTCGAGTCCGAGGCCCGCAGGGTTTGTTGAACATCTAAACCCAAACCTAACCCCATCTTCGGTGACTGAAGACCAAGAAACAAATTGAAAGACAAGGGGGCGGCTTAGGCACCTTGGCTGGGGGGGTTGTTGAAAGTGCATGGCCGGCCGGAGGTCAAGGAGGTCAAGATCTCCAAGAATAGCACTTGGGATCAACACTGCTTTGAATTGCGCATTGCCCTTTGTCCCTCGCCGTTTTGGTCAACACTTGGCCACCGCGTACAACGCGAAGTCTTCACCGGAGGCGCATTGTAAACATTACGAATTAGAAAATACTCGCGAATGGAGGGGAGCGGTTGACAATGTCGGCTAGAGGGGATGAAGATAGGCGGCTTTCCGCCCGGCAAGATCAAAGTGAAGTCGAGCTCACGTCGACGTCTCAGGGGCAAAGGGGTTCGGACACTTCAAGTATTGAGACTTGCTTACTCGCGTTCGCCGTGTTCTCTTTGATGCTCACCACCACCTTGTGCATCACCGTGCCATTATCGATCATGCAAAAAGTGCAGGTATCGACTGTCTGACCCCGCCCGCGGAACTCCTTCCGATGGCCCCTGTCGACAAAGTTGACGCGGAAACCTGAAACCTAACCCTCCCTTGAACTCCCCGTCCGCAATCCTGAGCCGCCCCCTTCTACTTCCATCTGTTTCCTGATGACCTAGGGTTAGCCCTTTCCCCCTCCCCTCTACCTCCATTTGTTTCCTGACAAGCCTAGGGTTAGCCTCCGCTCAACGTCGGCTTTTCGGTCGCGCCAGCTGCTCGTCAAGTCGCCGTCGTCGATCCACGGCGACGAGAAGGCGTGTGGTCGATCGGCCTTGGTCTGGTTTGGCCGACGTCCGTTTCGAATCGAGTCTTCGTTCATTTTTTTTTACTTTCTTATGTTCTCCTCTTTATGCGGTGTCGCTCTCGGCCTTCACAATCTTCTTTTGATCTTTTTGGTGTAGCAGATGCAAAAAGGACGGAGAAGGCAGGCTGAGCACTGCCAGGGGCATCGGCCGTTCGCAGGCTTGCGTAGGTCGAGCGGTGGCATACAGTGAGCCCTTGCCCATAAATCATATGTAAGGTATGGAGTTTATTTGAATTGCGAGAGCGAAAGACAGTTACTAGATTAGAAGAGCAAACTACAGAAGACATTCAACGAGCAATGAAAGGGGAATTGAAGACCGAGCGAGATTGACCTTAGAAAACAGTGGCCGCAAAGACAGGGATCAGAACGAAGACATCCCAAATGGTACACATATAATTTTCGTCCCCATCTATTCAGAATTTAGCGGCTCTCCTCCGGCAAGGCCTTGACGATCGCGAAACTTGCTGCTGCTGCCGCACCACCGACAGCCAACGTGCTCAACGCACCCCAAGCGTACCCCGAAGCACCAATCGCCGCTCCCGTATAGTACGTCTTGAAACCACCGAACAAGATCAGTACAATCCCGGTGATAATGACAGAGATAACCAAACCCTGTTGAGCGGTTTCGACAAAGAAGTAAGGTAGAAGAGGGATCAGACCTCCGAGGAAGTAGGAGAAGCCAATTGTGAGAGCGGACATGAAGAGTCGCAAGTCGGTCGTTTCCTCGAGTCCTTCGCCAAATTTGAGCAAGAAAGCTGTAAGACCTTTTTCGTCCTCGTCCTTGTCGTTCGATTGGGCGAGCAAAGCTTGTCGTTCCTCGTCGCGAGAGGAGGAGAAGCGAGGTTTCCGGGCGATCGCTTTGAGGCATTGCGACATGATCGAAGGCGGGGCTTGGGGTGCGGGGAGGGTGGCTTCGACTTTCAAGAGGGATCCTGCAACGCGGCGTGAGATGGAGTCGTCGATGCCGAGCGGGGATAGGATGGCCGAGACTTCTCGTTCCATTTCGCCGGCGCACGAACGCTTGACGCGGTCCTGAAATTCGAGCAAAGGAGTATTCAGCTTCCGGTTTATGAATTTTCTACATTCAGGTTACCTGAACTGACACGGGTGTTCTTCTTGAGGTACCGGTAATGATCTCGTTCGGCCTGGGCAGAGAGGTAACCGCCGACGCCCATCGACAAACTACCCGAGACGAGCTCGGCGATACCAGCAATGTAGACAAGTCGCGACGATCCGAGCGACGACAGACCGGCGCAGAGACCGAAGGGAACGGTGAGACCTGGACAGAGAGTATGTGAGTCAGCCAAGTGAACGCCCGGATGATTGTCGGCGAAAATCTCGGCGATAAAAGAACGGCAGCGAGATCGACAGGCGGCGACTTGGTCCGAGATGCTCCATCAAGGGAGGACCGCTGCACCCCGGGGTCGTACCCGATCGTCCCTTCGATTCGTACGATAGATAAAGACCACTTACCATCGGCAAGACCAATACTGGACGGCAGTGAGGAGGGCAGCAGGTGGGGGGTCAGCAGCGAGTCATGCCGGTCGCGATATTTGAGCGCTTTCGCGCAAGTGGCCCGTGTACGGCCAGCACAGGTAGCAAACTCACATGATGTCGCGCACGACGTCGGGATCGATCAAGGAGCGCTCATCATCGCCTGGAGCGATCAGGGGCAGCCGAGTAGGACAGGTGCACGTTGCGGTGGACGACGAAGGCGTTGCGAAGGGAGCCGGTCACGAGGAATGACGACGGTGAAAGAGTCAGCCTCGTGTGTGAAGTAGATGTCGATCCACCAGACCGGGTGCTCACCCTTGAGTTCACGGCAGCAGATGGTACGTTCCCTGTTGTGCTGGTCGCACTTTGACGCTGTGGGAGTGCGCCGAGTGAGCCGAAAATAGGACCCGACATGATTAGCTCGCTGCTGATTCGTCGGCGGCGAGACAGGAGAGAGAGATCGAGCTTGAGATGCCTCGTACCACGCCTGCTGGCGAACGGACACAGAGCAACAGAGCACAGGAGCACAGCAGACTGACCGAGAGGTACTTCGGCATTGGCATTGCCGTTGAGACTGGTTTCAGGACCGGCCTGGAGACTCCATACGGGTGCGGCCGACGTAGGCGCTGCTGAACCCGAGTTGGCGCTCGCCGAGGCGTTCGCAGCTTTGGTCCGCGGTGGCAGCGAGACCGCCGCCGTCGAGGTCGACGAGTTGGACGAAGGGTTGGGGGTTGCCATTGGAGTTGTGCGTTCTTTAAGGCACTGCTGCGAGGTCGGTGCGGGTGGCGAGGGCGAGGAGGAGCCGAAGCAAGCCGGTGGTCAGTCGCGAGTGTGAGTCCAAAGCTGAGATCTCTGAGAGTGGGCTGCAGCGAACCACCCACCACCCAGGCGCGAGGGGGCAGGAGGGGGCCGGCCGAAGCGCACTCGCTAGTCTGCATTACAAATTCACCGCCGATCAAGGTTGGCGGCCAAGACGTTCCATGGGTCCGTGCGGCGGCTTCGAGTTCCCGCGCTGACAGCCATGGCCAATTCCCTCATTAGGATCTCCGCGCGCCTGACCAATACGGGACACCGCCTTGCGCCTATTATGGTTGCCGATGTCCCACTTTGGGCTCAATGTTGCCTCTCGCGCCGCGCCCCACAAAGAGTTGACCTTCGCGGCAAGCCGACCCTCTCGCTCTCCCCTCCTTCCGTCTCCCCTCATCACCCGACCACCGCTTCCTCTCCTACTACTCGACACCATTCTTGCCCCAGCTTGCTCCACCTCGCTGTCCGTCGTCGTCCGTAGTACTTGTCTGCGCTCGAGTGTCACCCCAGCTTTGGCGGCGAGTTTGCCTCGGACTTTGACTAGGACATTGCTTCCTCCATCCCTCGATCGACCCCGCGTCCCCCTTCACCGTCGCGACCTTTCCAACAACACATCCATCCCGTACCAAAACAAATCTCAAACCATGTCCAGTGCCGCACTTCGTACCTCGGGCGGTTTCGCTGTCTCGGACAAGGTCATTCCCGAGATGGCCAAAGCCGCCGACGTGTGGACCGTGTTCAGTCCGTTGGCCGGCTACGTGCCCAACGATGCCCTCAACCTCGGCCAGGGTCAGTCAGCTCCACCTTTGAGAGGATCTACACTGGCGGTCAATTGAGCTGACATCCCCGCATCACCCACCGCAGGCTTCATGAACTGGAACCCACCCGACTTTGTTCGCGAGTCCTATTCGCAAGCGCTCCAAGAAGTCCCTTCGAACCACTATTCGTTGCCCCGCGGACGCATCAACCTTAGGAATGCTCTGAGCAAGACCTTGTCCGAGTCGTACGGACGAGAACTCAACCCCAACACCGAAATAACCGTCACCGCCGGAGCGAACGAAGGTCAATTCAACCCCACCCCCCGAGCCTACGGGCTAAATGACGTGATCGGAGGAGCTGACTGTATGCATCCTCTCTTTGTGCGCAGGCATGTTTGCCTTTGCGACTGCGTTCCTGAGGGAAGGGGACGAAGTTATCTTGTTCGAACCTTGTGAGTAGTTGCCTGCGGTATCGACGGCCGAGTGCTCGATCCAAGGCTCATCGAAGCCTGCCGCTTCGATCTCTCAGTCTTCGACCAGTACATCGCGCAAGTCAAGTTCAACGGCGGCACGCCCGTCTTTGTACCTATCCGTGCACCCGAAGTCGCTTCAACGTCCAACGTCTCGGCCAACGACTGGAAGATCGATCTCGACGAGCTCGAAAAGGCCATCACCCCCCGCACCAAGATGATCTGGATCAACACCCCTCACAACCCCATCGGCAAAGTCTTTGACGAGGCCGAGTTGACCGCGATCGGCAAAGTCGCAGAGAAGCATGATCTCATGATCTTGAGCGACGAGGTGTACGACGTCTTGACGTTCGACAAGATGAAACACGTCAGGATAGCTTCGTTAGGCGATTTTTGGAAGAGGACCGTGACCGTTGGATCGGCGGGCAAATCGTTCGCCGCGACGGGATGGCGCGTGGGATGGTGCATCGGTCCTGCCGAACTCATTACCCCGCTTGTAGCGGCCCATACACGTATCGTCTTTGCCGTCAACTCGCCTGCGCAAGAAGCAGCAGCCAAAGGCCTCCACCTCGCTCAGGAGAACAAGTTCTTCCCCACCCAAATCACCGAATACGACGCTCGACGAAAAGTCCTACTGGAAGCATTGGACAAGCTCGGCTTGCCTTACACAATCCCTCATGGCGCTTACTTCGTCCTGCTCAATACGGAACGTTTGCAAATCCCCAATGACTTCAAGGTCTTGGATATGATCAAAGATCGAGCGAGAGATTGGAAGGCGGCTTGGTTCGTCGCGCAAACGGCCAAGGTCGTCTTGATCCCCGTCACGGACTTTTTCAGTGAGGAACATGCTGGATTGGGAGAGAACTGGATCAGGGTCGCATTCTGCAAGGATGAGGCGACGCTGAAGGAGGCCGGGGAGAGGCTGCTTAAATTGAAGCCCTTTATCAGAGATGCTTAGTCAAGGATGGACGGGTAGAATGCTATATATTGCAATTGTAACATGCTAAAAGGTATCGGGTAACTAACGGGCGTGTCTCTTGTGTGCCCCTAACAAGGACCGAACGAGACGAGCCTGTTCCGAGACGAGGGTATCATCATAGCGAGGGGCTTTGCCGACTATGAAAGCAGCCAATAAAACCCTTCGTCGATACTGGAGCATCGCGTTTGAGGTATCTTGGGCTTCCGCGTCGATGGGCTCGGGGCCAATCATATCTCGAATGGGCCGAGCGAGTCGTTGTTGGAACGTCCGGACCGCTCCGGCGTCTTTCGAGATATCCCCACTCGAGTGCTTCTTCACCATGGCCATGTCGACCAACCGATCCAGCTCGATCTGCTGCAGCGACTCAACCTGAGCAACCAGTGCTCCCGCCAATAACTTTCCCATCTCCGTGATCCCAATTTCACTCTTCCCCTTCGCATGAACCAAGCCCGCCCTTTCCAATCGATCCACGATCTGCTGGTCCGCGATCCTGGAAAGGAGACTTTCGGCCTCTTGTCCTCGATCATTGTAGTAAGAGGGGTTGTCCTCGATCCTTCGAGCCATGAACGTCCACGACAAAGCATCGACGATGTCTTGCCGATTCGAAATGAGTTGTCGTTGCGCCAGATCCGACCACATCATTTGGATCAACGAATTCCCTTCCGTATCGTCCTGATCGAGCAGCGCGCTTTCGAGGGGCAACCCCTGGTCCAGGTACCGACCGTAGAGCTTCGCTTGCTCGGCTTGGCACAGAATAATGAACTCGGCCGAGGTCGTTGATCGATTCGTTACGGCGAGGGATTGCATTTGAACGATCTCCTCCAGCGGGTAGTCACGAATATCCCGCTCGGTCGGCTCGGAAGGACGAGGTACGGCGTATTGCGCGCCTAGAACGAGGACTAGATTCGCTTGAAGGGGGAGGGTCCAACAGGCGTCGTGGGGCGAGATCAAGACTTTGACGGCTCCTTGACTGAACAGCATCAGCGCAAGGCGTTGCTCATCAATCGTGAGGCCGGGGTGATACACCGCTATTCCGTGGTTCAATGCTTCGTGGAGCGTCGGATCCGCGAAGGAAGAAGCGTAGGCTTCGATCATCTCCATCGCGTCGTGGCGAACGAAGGTTTGCTCGATATCCGAAGCCGTTTGGGTGATAAGGTCCGCGGCAACGGAGCGACACATCGCACGGGATGGGACGAAGCAGATTGTGGAGCCCGTGCTTGTACGCATCGCTGCGTAGGCAGGACGGACCATCGATCGAATGAGACCGATGGAGTGAGGAGTGGTGAACGATTGGAAAGACGTCGTCAGTGACGAGGTGCGCGTGCTCGGAGAGAAGTTGTAGATCGCATGCTCGGGTACGCCCAGCCAATGCGCTAGGGAGGTCGCGTCGGCAAGAGAGGAAGTTGATCCGACAACACGGGTGGTAGAATTTTCCCATCGCAGTCGAGTAAGCACGAGCTCGTATGGGCCGTCGAGGGCGTGTAGATCGTGTGCGACGACGAGATCAAGGCTCTGGAACAGGCTCTTGTCGTTGGTGAGGTGACTGAGCAGTGGCGTGGGCGAGGTAATGGCGATCAGACCGCCAGCTTGCGGTAAGGTGCCGAAGTCCTTGGAATGCGTGAGCAGAACAGTCGAGATTTCGGGTAGATGCGAAAAGAGGTGGCGAATGCGAATCGACACCTGACGCGCCAGGGCTTTCCGAGGGGTGAGGAAGATGATCCGAGCGTGGGGGTTCACTCGGAAAGCGCGCCTGTGGAATGCGAGTTAGCTCTGCAGAGTGAAATCTTTGACAGTAAACAGACCCACCAGATGGCCATCTCAAGAACTACGCCACGTGAATGCGCCGAGGGAGCGCACAAGAGGGCATTGCTCGCCGAGTGGTGGAACGAATGAAACGACTGTGTTTGCACGGGGTCGAACACGGACGTGTCATTGGCGTAGGCTTGCAATGCCTTGTCGTCCTTTTCAAACGCATCACGGCACGAAAGCAGCGGTAGGTCGAGTAGAGGCAAATGAGAAGGAGGCGAAGGTGGCATCGAGAGATGCTCGAGCGCGATCGTCTGCACCTCCTCGGACCCGATCCATCGATCCGAAACGACGCGAGCATGCAGAGCTTTTGGCACCGAGCTAACGGGGACGACAAACTCTTGTACCAAAACATTGGTCGTCGGACGGACCACGACGCGTGCCAAACCGAGGATCGAAAGCCCTTCTTCATCCTCGATGCAGACCCAAAAGGCTTCAACGGTTCCGTGATGCTTCTCTGACCACTCGAAAGATCGCCTGAGCTCCAAGCGCACTCGAAGCAAGTCGTGGGCGACTGGACGTAGCGAATACGAAATGCCGAGCGAAGGGAATTGTTTTGCCGCCTTTGTGGCAAACCCTCCCAATCGCTCGTTCTGATGGATCAGCGTTCCAAAGTCGGCATCGGACATTGAAGCCACTTCGGAAAGCAAGACGTCGTCGGCCCACCGCTCAATGTTGTACAATAGATCCGAAGGCAGGTCGAACTGCGCGAGCGGGTGACTGAAGGGCCATAATCGCTTTTCGATCGCTTTGCTCATGGACATGAGGACGAGCGCAACGGGTGCCCAACGCTTCGCCATGGCAATTTCGAGGAGTGCCCGGACGATACGCCCGGCGTTCTGGGAGACGTAGCCCGAATCGGAGACGAGAGCAAAGTCCTCGATGAATGCACGCGAGATGTAGGCTTGCAAGAGGATGTTGACCTTGCCCGAACTGGATTGCGTTCCACCCTTGACTTGACACGGCGCGACCGTCTCCATGAGCCTCGTCAGCTCCTCGATCTCGTTCTCGCGAACTTGGATCTGGTTGAACTCGACCGAAGAAGCGATGAGCGCCAGCACGTCGGCTTCACTCATCTTGGGTCGGAATAGCGTGTTGAAGATCTCAATACTGGCGTTTCGAATGTAGTACTTTGAGGCAATGCGTCCTAGATCTGTTGGCTCTAATTGGCCGAGATCCTTGTCCCATCGCACCATTTGTGTTTCGACGAGTCGTTTGGCCGAGTTCGAGATCAGGGTCAAGCGCTTGCTCCCCAAGAGAGGGTCGTCCGCAACCTCGGTGGCCAGCATGCCGTAGACCAGTGGATTCTTGCGCATGCGAACAAAGAGGTAACTGTACCCGAGCCATCGCACACCTTCATCCATATTGGTGACGGTTCCAAGACTAATTTCGGCGTTGAGCGAATCAACGAGGCCTTCCACAAACTTGGACTCGATCGGGTGTTGCTGTGTGATGGCCGAGACATAGTGATCGAGCTTGTCATAACTGGTGCAGATGTAGCCTACACCTTGGCTCTCGTATTGAGGTCGTCCAGCACGACCGAAGATCTGCAACACGTCGAGGATCCCCAGATCGACGAACGAACCTTTCCCGGCATCGTAGATTTGGGTTCCCTTGATGACGACAGCGTACGCGGGCAAGTTGACACCCCACGCGAGCGTCGCCGTACAGCACAACACCTGCATCGTAGTTTTAAGGAATTAGCCACACAGGCTACAATGACCTGAATGAGACAATAACTGACCTTGGTGACGTTCGCTTCAAACATCCGCTCTGCGATGTTTCGATCCGACCTCAACATGCCAGCATGATGAATGCCGAATCCCTGCGCAGCCAACTCCTTCATCTCCCTATTCCTCGACGCCGCCAAATCCCTCTTGAAACCCGGCCACTTCTCATTCTCATTCGGATCCAAAAGATCCGTGATGCCTTCGCCTTGTGCTTTCTCCTGGAACGTTTGCGCGGTCTTGACCGTGTCCTTTCGGGCGTGGACAAAGACCATGACTTGATGGCCTTGTTTGAGGAGTTCGGCGACTTTCTCGAATGCGGCGTTGTCGAGCCCTGCACGGGAGGCCGGGGTTCCTGCTTTCCCCCTGACACCCAAGAAGTGTTGTTCGAGCGGGACCGGCCGGAACGAAGCATCAAAGTAGAACAGCCCCGTATGCCGGTTGACGCGTAGAAAGTCGGCGACATCGACGTAATTGGGCAATGTGGCCGATAACCCAACGATACGAATCAAACTCTGACTCGATTCGACTTGCCTTAACGTCCTCGCCACGATACTTTCGACGACCGCTCCTCGATCTTCATGTAGCAGATGGACCTCATCGATAATAAGCAACTTGACTTTATCCGCCACATCGCCGTCTCCTGCTCCCGCGCCTTTTCGCGTCACGACATCCCATTTCTCGGGTGTTGTGACAATAACCCCTGTTTCGTCGACTTCCTTCTTGGTCAACTTCATGTCACCCGTCAACTCGCGGACTTTGACTCCGGCCCAGCCGAGTCGTTTCGCGAACTTGAGCGTTATCTCAGCAGCCAAGGCTTTGAGAGGGGCGACGTAGATGATCTTGTACGACGAGGCCGGAGGCAGAGTTGGCTTTGCATTGCCGACCAAAGGGGTGTGTGCGAGTCCACTGAGACAGCGTAAGATCGCAAGTAAAGCTACGTCGGTTTTACCCTGCGTTTAGACGAGGAGGAATCAACGTCACGTCGGTAGATTTACCCAGGCTGCTCTATTGAACTCACCGCTCCGGTCGGCGCACACACGAGCATGTTTTCGTTCGTACCGTAGGCCACCGGAAATACTATGCTTTGCAGGCGGTTGAGTGAGGCATATGCCTAGGGCACGAATGAGATACATGGTCAGCTACCATTCGTGATCACTCAAAGCAACTTCTCTCGCAAGACTGACGTGGAATGTCCGCTTTCCCCAGGCGTCCATGGTTGAGATGGGCACCGGGTTCTCGTTGAAGCGAAAGGGCACCGGATCTGGCGCGGGTATCATAATCTCCTCGTATTCCTACAATCATGAACAATTCCACATCAGTGATCTTGAGCACTCTGCGAGGAAGCCTGGGCATTCAGCACAGACTTACTCCTCGATCGTTCCTCGTTGTCCCAACCGGCAAGATTAATTTTTGACCTCCGAGGCCATGTGCGGCCGCCTGAGCCCCGGGAGCAAGGTATACATTTGGGTATCGTATCGGTTCTTCCCATTCCTGTTAAGTTCATGACAGAATCAGCTTCGGCCCCATTTCTTCCACCAAGCAAGACCTCCGAGAACTCACCCGATCGCTCGAAGCCAGAGGACCCGGACCCCTGGCCAGAGTCTCCTGTCTGAGTCTCTCCCACTCTTCCAAATCGATTCCACCGTTCGGTTCCCCACCATCATGACCATGCTGTCCTCGTGCCAGCTTGTGTCGTAATTTACGTTCCCGCTTGGCCTGTTCGAGGTCGGACTTGGATTGAAACGTGATCTGAGCTTGTGGGGTTCGTTCTTTGGGGGCGCTGAATTGCGACTGGGTGGTGAAGGGAGGTTGATGATGATGGGCAGGTATTGTTGTTACGGAGCAAGCGGGTATGCTGGAGTCGTTCACTGCAAAAGTGTTGGCCTGTTGTTGGATCGTCTTCCGGTTTTCGATCGCCTGTCCGACCGAGTCGATGCCCTCAAAGCCGTAGATCTCGAGCAATGAAGTCGCGACATCTTGGTCCCCACTTGGGCTAAGTAGTATGTCCAATGCGCTCACGTAGTCTTGCTGAGTCGGTAAAGACGCGCGCAGCCAGTCCAATGAACGAGCTCCAGCTTCAGCGCCGGACGACGAGGAAGTGGAGGTCGAGGCGGACTGAGCGTGTTCAGCATTAGATGTTGAGAGATGGATCAATTCGAGAGCATAAATCTCTGGCCAAGGATCATGACCCAACTCCTGCAACGAAGGAATTTGTGGTTCTACCTTCGCTGTCGCGTTATGGGTCGCACCGTTGGATCGGCTCGACGTGGATGACGTCGAGGCGGACTGAACGAGCGCGAGCGCGGTATCGAACGTCATGGAGGGGTTGCAGGACCGCTGTAGGGTGAGAGCGTTCTGTAACGAGGCGATCAACGCCTCTGGCGCCGAGCTCATTCCAGAATACGGTGCGAAGTGTGTGCCGAGCCACGTGAGTGGGGGTGAAGAGGACGACGGCGCGGGATCGCGAGCACGTGAGTTTTCCCAAATTGACCGAGTCAGGCCCGCTGAGCCGTGAAAGTCTGAACAGCGTCCGACTCCAACGCCATGACTCGGTAAGAAGCAGCACGACACGGGCGGCTTCGGACGTAAAATTGAACAGCTCGGGATGTACTCTGGGCCTTGTTCCCGATTCCCCATCTCAGGAGCCGAATTTTTGTCGCATACCCGAACAGTCTTCGGTTTTGGTCGTCGTGGCTCGTGCCACTGAGTCCATTTGGGTCGCCATGTAGTACACGAAAAGCACAAAAAATGTCACCTCTGACCAAATCGACGTCAAAGTTAACACGTTTTTGTAGCGAGCGCGGTTCAAAACTTGACGATGGCCAAGATTAAAAGGGGGGACTCGGACTCACTCCCGTCGATCACGTTAGCGCGCTCAGGAGGGCCGTGGACCGTGCGATCGTGATCGCTGCGAAGAGGCCAAGGCACCGACTACCTGCTCCTGTCTCTCTTGCCAACCCCACCCCCCCTCTCTCTCTGGCTCTTGCCACCCGCATACGACAAGTTCTCCCTGCACCCCCCAACTACCCACCACACCCCACGTGGAGAAGTGTAACAAGTGCTCACCGCTCGACCTCGTTCGCACTCTTGCTGGCGCAGGCTCTCGGCTCCCGCATCGGTCGCACCAGTTGCACCAGTCGCACCGTGACCTTGCCGCCTCCTCCCGCCAGCCAATTCGTGCTTCGGAGTTGGCCCCAATAATCCCCCACTGCGTACCTCTCAACCTACACCGCTCGATGCCTTTTTCATACACCATCCTCAAACTCAACCTTGATTTTCGGATATTGAACTGAATAATTGAACATCAAGTGGCTCGCCGACCGCACTAGCTAGCTCGGCTTCTCTCACACCTTCCGAGATCCGTGGGCCTCGGCACCACCACCGCCACGAACTCGATATAAGCCACCCACCGCTTCCCACTCGCACCTCGCACCGGGCAGGTCTCATTTTCCAGCTCACCCTACGATACGCTTTCAACGCAAGTAATTTGTCGTATCACACCACTACTCAACCATCAAACGCACCGGCGAACCACCTCGCATTGCGCCACCACCCACCGCCCACCCGAGCGCTCTCCGCCATGGGAACCAAGACGAGTGAGTGCGACCTCTTGTGACCCTGAACGTACTCTCTGGGCAGTGCGCTTGTTCCACTCGATGCCACGGATACGTCTCGTGGCGCGGTCCACCGCACGAGCTCCGAGGCCCAGTCGTCATCTTGCGAAACGACGATCACGCTCGTCCTTCGCACCGCTAGCCGCCCAACCCGAGACAATGGACTCGGCGCTCAACTAGCTCTGCTCGATGCATGCGGCGCGACCCGCTTGCACCAGACTCATGATCTTTCAAGTCACTGACGTTCCGACCCCGTCTGTGTGACACTGCAGCACTCCCAGGGTCCTTGCACGCTTCGTCGTCCTCGCATCCCCCCACCACCAACAAGCTTGCCTTCTCATCATCTCCCTCCGCATCCCGCAAGTCTTCCCACATCCTCATTCTTGACGACTCTTCAGACACATCCTTGCTCTCATCGGAGGATGGCGACTCGGACGACGACGATGCCGTGGTTGTCACCTCGGTCGGTGATGCTGAAATTTCCGCTCCGAGGCGCGACGGGAAGGGCTCGACCAACGACGGCGTCGAAGATGTCTGCCTCGCATGTCGCGGCGAATGTCAATGCGGAGGAGCCAGAGGCGATCCCGTTTTCGTCTCGCCTCTCGGGAACCATGGTAGCAGTAGCCGCGGATCGAGTCCGACTTCGAATGGCAAGGGTCATCCGAGATTCAGTGGCAAGACCTTGACGGGCAGTCCGGCACCCGCTTCGGCCAGGGGGTCCCCTGAACTCGGCGAAATTCCGAACCGACAACGCGAGGATGCAGTTGACGAGAGCGAAGAAGAAGGGGACGACGACGACGACGACGATATCGGTCGCCCACGCTTGGAACTACAAAAGATCCACAACTCCCACATCGCCGCCTTGCCCGCGACCTTGCCACCTCTACCCATCCTACCCACCCTATTCACCAACAAGGCCGCTTCACCCTCTTCAAGGGCGACGTCTCTAAAGCCGACACCTTCGCCACCTTTGGTCTCTACCAGCGGGACATCCACCCGCATTTGCTTTGGAACGACGACCCCTCAACGCCTGACGCTTCGGCAGGTTCTTGCGCTCTCGGCGAAAGAGGCCGAGTCCGCTTCTGCGTCCGCTCAGTCGTCCGTCGATGGCGATGCTTTGGACGACGAACGGTATCGCAAGATTGCGGATGCTCGAGCTTTGATGAAAAGTCAGGACCCCGATTTGTCCGACCTCTCTGGCGAGGACGATGATGACGATGGGCCAGAGGACGTGGTCATGGACGAAATCGATACGAGAATGGAGAAGTCTGAAGAAAAGGCGCTGAGGAAAGAGATTGAAGAGAAGAAACGAAGGTTCGGCTCGGACTCGGATGCTAGATCGGAGGCAAGATCAGAGGCAAGAAGTGAGCGGAATAAGAACCCAAAGCCGACCAAGGTCGTTGAGGAAACCGAGGAGGATGTCGCCGCGGCTTGGGAGGCGAACGTCGAGGCATTGAATCGAGTACGCGCGAGAACGCTGGGCGAAGTGAAAGGCGGAGTCGTCGCGGCTGACGCGAGCATAGAAATTGACGAGGATGACGAGCTCGGCGTCACAGACCTACCTATTGTTGGAGGGTCAGGAGTCGTCACGTGGTCCGACTATGAGGATCTGGACGAATTCGAAACGATCGACACCACCGACGAAGAGGACGCCAACATCGTTATTCCTCGCGAAGAAGAACACATCGAAATCCCGGAAGAACAAGAAAAGTCGCTCGCCATGGATCTCGAAGAGGAGCTCGAGGAGTTGCTGGCCATCTCAGAGTCCGTCGTGGGGCCGATACGGCATGACGAGCTCGAGTCGGGGGACATGTGGTTCGAAGCCGTCAGCGACGTCGAGGCTGATGGAGGAGCCACGGCTGACGTTGAAAATGACGGCGATAGTGACGATGACGACTCGGATGACGATGACGACGAGTCGGTTGAAGGCGGCGAGACGCTGCTGTTCGTCGACGGTATCGAAGGATGGACGACTGCTGCTGGCGCCATGGCTGCTTTGCGACGGCGTGCCGAATCGGGCTTTGAATCCCACGACGACGAAGCCGAGACCGACGATGACGAAGATGAAGACGGCGAAGAGGACGACGATGACGACGACATCGACCTCTTGGAGCTCGACGATGACGGTGGCGAGACGACCGACTCGATGGCTTCGGATGCGCTTGTCACTCGATTTGGCGCGCCGTCTCGAAAGGTCGCTGCGGACTTTGATGACGACTCAGGCGAGTCGACCGACAGCGATCCAGAGGCATTCAAGTCGTCGAATGCGGTCGCTTCCACCTCTTCAGTTGTTCTGACTACGGAAGGCGACGCCAAAGGGAAGGAGACGAGCGATGGAAAGGGCAAGGATCCCGCCGAACCTTCTCCGCGCGCCGTCCCGCAAGACGCCACCACACCGCAGGCGCCAGCGATGGGCGTTTTTGTCGCCAAGCGAAAGAACCGATCTACAAAGAAGGCGGTCAAGGTCGTTGTTATCGATGCGTCGACGGCTCTTGTTCCCAGCCCGTTCTCAAGAGCGAGGAAGTCTCAGGTACGTACTGTCTGCAAGCATACTTCTCCTTTTCTGTTCTGATGCTGACGAGGCCGCATTCGTAATCACAGCTCGATCGACTCACGCGTACTACGCGAGCAGACTCCAAGGTGTCGACGTCGACCGGCTCGATCTCGGGTGAAACGGTCGAGGCCGAGGTGGAAATCGAGGTAGAATTCGACCTCGACGAGCTGCTCAACGACGAGCTGCTCGACTCTCTCTCCCCTTCCTCCGCGACGTCCGTCTCTACCCTTCCTACCACAGGCGAAAAAGTCAAGTCGACCTCGAAAGGTCTCTCCGACTTCGCGCGATGGTCTCGCGTTCCCATTGGTGCCTTCCGTTCACGGACGACGCCCCACCAAGTCGCCTTCAATTACGACGAGTTCGATCTGGTCCATGGCGGCACGGCTCGAACGACCTTGTCTTCCCCCGGTGTCCCGAACTATTCCACCAAACGAAGCGTCGAGAAACGAATGTTGACGTCGCCCGTCATGGGACCTTCATCGGTCTCGGCCAAGAATGGAAAGAAGAAAGGTAACAACGGCCACGGCAACAAACGACCCAAGCTTGGACATAACGCGATCTCCCCCTTTGTAGCCGCCCCGAAGAACAGTCCGTGGTTGTAGAGTATCATGACGAGCCTCCCTCTTTTTCTGTCGCGCTTTCGATTCTTCGTTTGTTTATCACCCTTTTTCTGCTCTGCTCTCTCTTGCCCTTTGGAATGTTGCTTTTACAACCTCTTCAACTCGATGATCAGTTACCCCGCAGCGCAGCAAATGTAATGGGTTGCCGCTGGGCTATGTCTATCCTTTTGCCCTCGACCTCTCACTCGCCAAACTTGGAGAGCCGCCCCCTTGGACTCGCGACTGTTTCTTGAGTCCTAGGGCGAGCGGGAAAAGCAGCTTTTGGCGAAATACCCGCGCTCCTCGCCTCGCCTCGCCTCGCCCGCCCGCCTCGCCCGCCTCGCCCGTGGCGCGCAAACGAGAGCGCCCGGTCGAACGATCTTGACCTCGATGTTTTGCTTGCGGTCTATTCTTCGAATAGATGCATCGATTACGGAAAGAAATCGAATTCTTCAAGAAGAGTTGACATCAAGCTTGTTAATTCATTTCGTGGCCCCTCGGCCACTGCGGCGGCGAGACAACTTAACCACCTGATCTGAGAAACTAGACTACAATGCACTCGGGCAAGAATGGGTACTACTAAGAGAAAATGTTCCGCAAAAATCGAGTCACATTAAAGAAGAAGACTCTTAAAAGAAGTAAAAGTGTCCGGTCCGGTTCAAGAGGGGTGTCCAACCGCTGCCTCCGCTCAATAACTGATGATCCGTAATTCACCCTGAGGTTCCTCGCCCTCGGGGTACGTCAATGATTCTGGTTCTCGCTCAGCGACTGGTTTGAGTGGAGATAGAGGTGACAGACAGGGTCAGGATCGAGGGTCTTACAGAAAATCAAAAGAAAAGTGAGACAAACAACTGACCTTCAATCTCGTACCGCGCGACGACTCGTTCCTGCTCCTCGACGAGCTCGTCTGAATGACGACTGTCCCTCGGTTGCGAGCGCTCGACGATCAACTGCACGTGGTGCAACAATGTTCGTCGCAATCAGCACTATACTTCATGCTCAAGCCAATGTCTCACAGAGCAAAGCGACTCACGATCGGCAAGACTCCAGCATTTGCTCTCCTAGCGCACCCACTAACTTCCTTGGTCCCCGTCTCATCGAATGTGATCCACCCGGGCAAGCCCTGACGGTTCCCGTTCGTATTCCCAGGCGGGTCAAGGTACGCCTCAAACTCGGTCGACGAGCTCGAATGCCGCAATGGCAACGGAACGTGGAATCTGAAAGGTTCGTTGATGTTGACTTGGACTCTGATGGGATCGACGGGGAGAGGGGGTACGCCATCTTCGTCGAACATCCCTAGGTTCGTTCGGGACGTCGAGACGGAGTAGATAGTACTTGTCCCCGATAGAGAAGAAGGGTACCGCCACGTACTGCCTGTACCCGGTGTTGTAGGAGAGAGGGCGAAGGGCGAATTTGCGACCGTTCCTGGGATCAGTCGTACACTATCGACGCGTCCTCGTTCGGTGTACTCCGAATACGTCGAAGGCGTGATTGACGGTCGACCTTGATGCGTGGTTGCCATCGAGTCCCTCTCATCAAGGTAAGGGTAGATGACCGCACTGATTGTTATCGAATCGTTGGACGGCGGTTCATACACCGCACTCACGGGTCGAGCTGACATCTGAGTACCCCCTGCCGTGGTGTAGACAGCGGCCGATTCATCGGCATCCTCGATCGCCGAGTTGCGGTTGCCTGCTGTCCCTCGTAACGCCGTTTGTGACGAGTAGGAACTGCCGGCTTGTGAAGACGACGAAACGCGGCGTCCTTGAGTGAAGGGTCGAACTTGAGGTGGAGGAAGATTTTGCGAAGAAGCGAACGAGGCGTCGCCTAGCGAGGCATCGGTTGTGTCTCTCGGTACTGGGTGACCACTCGAGCCACTGGAAGGAGGGAAAGCCGACTCCCCTGACGAGTTCGTATGCGAAGCCACGAGACGAATCCCTGTCGCCGACGTGGACTGGCTCTCATCGGAAGATCCGTAAAGCTGACGACTTTGCGACGGCGAAGATGATCCCATCGAGGAGACCGAATCGTTCGCAGCATGTACCGCGCTCGATGTCCGCGGCGGAGCACTGATGACAAGGGCTTGAAAATCTTTTCGTTGCTGCGGAACTGAAACGCGCGGCTTGTTCGCGCACTCTGGACCCGCTCGGTGGTGCCTCGAATCACGATCCGATTCCGAGTAAAACAGCGAGGATGACGCTCCCGAGGCCCATGTCGATGATCGCTCGAGGTAGGACTCGTCCCTCGATTGCTCGGACAGGTCCGATGACAGCCCGTCGTTTCGGCTCGTTTGACTCGGATCAGAGCCCGAATCGTCAGCGTGCCGTCCAGCCGCAACAGGAGCGGCGAACGGATCGTGGTGTCGCATGTCGACAATGTCATGGTCGTTAGGCCGAGCTCCGAAGTACTGTCGCCGTCCATCCTCATCCAATGCCAACGAGGATGACGAGGCGCCGAGCCCCAACCCCCGCAACGAGTTTTGCTGTGCCACGATCGGCAACGAGATGTCGGCCTTGTTCGTCGCCGGCTGCGAAGACGAGGGCCTAAGTATCCCTGTCGCACTCCTGAAGATCCCCATCAGATCAAAGCGTCTCATCACGTTGGGCGAGGAAGACTTGACTATGGCCGCTGCGCCCGCGAATCCACCTAGCTGCGTCGGCGAGGCCGATTGCACCGTCCTCGGCGACAACTCCTCCATCCCGCCCGGCAGAACGACGGGAGCCGCCCAAACGCGTTGTTTCTCCTCGTACTGCGGTCCTTGCGGTCCTTGCGTTCCAACCTTTTCATCCTGTCGCTTCTCGAACGAGGTCCTCCCCTCGTACGTTGAGCCAACGATGGTCGACGACCTTCCCATCCGAGTGGACTTGAACGTCGTGGGTGTCGCCACGCCGAACGAGCGTCGATACATGTCCGAATAAGGTCGTTTCTTGTTCTTGCGACGCCACAGGCAAGCCGCGATGAATACCAGTAGGAGCAAGCCCAGGCCCAGTCCTAAACCCAATGCAAGTCCCAAGCGAGCGGCCCTCGATAGTCCCGAGGGGGATCCCGAATGAATCCCCGTTGCCGCTGCGGCGGAGGTAGCTGCACTCGTGCTCGTCGATGATGGAGACACGACAGCGAGGAGGAGGCTGTCCTGACTCGTCAGATTGAGCGTCTTTTCCACGGCCGTGAACGCGACCGAGACGTTCTGAACGGTCGTCGGCGCGGTCCCACTCAGGATCAAGGTCCGGGGGTCGAATTGCGCCCATTGCTGAGCTGACGAGGGACTCATGATGGCCGAGTAGGTCGCGGTCGTACTTGTCGCGATACTTGAGAGGTTCTGCGAGAACGTCTGACCCGCGGCGAGTTGGATAGACGAGGGCGTCGAGTTCGAGAACAGGGACGCATAGATCGCCATCGACACATTCGTGGCCAGCGTGCCGTTGTCCTGATCGGTGAGGAGTACGGGGATGGTGAAGTTCTGCGGGGCCATTAGGGTCGAAGGCACCGTTCCCGAGATGGTCTGCGTCGACGCATCGTAAGTCAAGAATAATGTGTTGGTGAGGTTGACGTTGATCGACGTCAGATTGGCGGTCGTGACAGAGGCGTTGTCGATGCGCAGACCGTCGAATTCGAAGTGGTACGAGACCCTGCTCGAAGGCGTGGTTCGGATAGGCGCCAGATTCTCCTCCATCGTCAGGATGTGCGTTCCTACGCGGAATACGAGCGTCTGCTGTACATCCCCATATCCGAAATAGTTCGATCCATACGTGACGATAGAGTAATCACCCGGTGTCGAGGGCGCCACGCCACCGAAAGTGACGGTTCGGTTGTCGAACTTCAACCAGCTCGGCAACTGGGTCGTCCCCGCCGCATAAGAGGTGTAGTAGATCTGAGCGTACTGGTTCGTCTGGTCCTGGAACGTGTATTGCTGGAAGCCGAGCGAAAAGGACCAACTCGGTGGCACCTTGAGTGTGCCATCGGGGAGAAGACTGGCTCCTCCTCCTCCGGCATAAGCCGCCGAGGACAGTTGTTTCGAGAAGGGCAAGAAGACGTCCGGGCCAGGATCCGTGACGACGAGTAGTGTGAAAGCGTCCGTCGCTCCACTGGCTACACCCGTGACATTGGCCATAATCGTTACGGCGTGCGAGCCCACGTCCCTCGTTCTCGGATTCCCTGAAAACGTCGCCGAAGCGGAATCAAAGTCGATCCAACTCGGCAGTGACCTCGACGTCAACGTCAAAGTCGACCCCGATGAAGCGTTGAACGTCCCCGGCAAAATTGTCCATGAGTAGGCCACGCCGACTCGAGCGACGGGAGGTCGTTGAGCTTGCAGAGGGTAGACGAGCTGCGGTGCCGAAGGAGCGGCGAGGACGGAGTCGAGGAAGGAAGAGAGCACGGCAATGAAGGTGACGATCCCGATCGCGGTCATCAAGAAGGTGTTCGGGGAGCGTGTTCGTCTGTTGTCCCCGAGGCGAGGTATCGGAATGGGTTTCGGCATGGTCGTGGAAGGCGCTAGGTCGGGCCGATGATGACTGCGCGGCGCACACGCGCGGTTTCAAAGGGGGTGCTCTCACGCGTCGAGCGTGAGGGAGCGTGCGTCGGAGTCCGAAGTCCGAATGCCAAGTGCTGTGGCGAGTGGTGACTAGGGAGAGAGAGCTTCGCTGGTTCTTACTGGAGTACAGATGAGAGAAGGCTTCCACGTCATGAGTGATCGTCTCAAGCCAAGGGATGGGTGCCTGGTGTGGTGATGCTGCGAAACTCACGCAACGGAGTGCCGCACCGTTCAAACGGACGACGACGACAACGACGATGACAGGTGCCGACTTGCAACGACACTGCAGGCCTAGTAGACTACACATGAAGTCGATCATGAGCATCAGAAAATATCCACATCCCTCAACCATGTCAAATCACGTGTCATCACTCACCTTTACTTCGCAAGCTGCCCAAGTGCGTCCACTGAGATCCTAGGAGCTCGTGCGGGTCCCTGCTTGCACGAGACGCGTCCGAGCGGGTGAGAGTGCGACGCGACAAAGGGGGATCGGGCGCGCTAGAGTCGATTGGAGAGCGGGGGTCGACGATCCAGCGTCGTAAGGGAGTGATGTAGCGAAAGGGCGAAAGGCTTGCACCTGGCAAATAACGACGCAAGTCACGAGAGCGATACAGTCGATGCAGGGAGGTCTG